>CM014734.1:26202772-27584755 GCA_004329165.1 Spatholobus suberectus
GGCAGAGAGAAGAGAGATAGAAAGGAAAAAAAAAAAGTGACACATGTGATAAGTGATGTGATAAAAAGAAAGAAAAAAAAGAAGAAAATATGGTGAAAAATAGAATGAAAAGAAAAAGTGAGTATATAAATATATTTATTATAAATAAAATTCAATTGGTATAAAAGAAAATACAGATTAATGAAATATATTCATCTCTTTTAAGTGAAATAAATGTAATTTTTTATAAGAGTTTTTTTGTTCTAGAAACATTCCCTATCTTGAATTGATGTATAATTTTCTTTTCCTAAAATTTTTGTTATGAAAAAAGAAAATGTACGATACATAAGTTTTACTATTTCAACAGCAAATCCTTGTTTAGATTAACTTATTTTGAAGTAAAAAAAATTATTAAAGAGATATATTTTTTTAAAAAAAGCAATTATTTTTTATAATTAAGTTATTCTCAGATATAATTAAGCTAATATTTATAGATACATGCTATCAAGATCGGAAATAGAAAAAAAAGTATACATGAATAGTCATATATAATTAGAATTAGTTTAAAATTCAATTAAATAACTACACTTATTGTAATTATTTACAATATATTTGAAATAAAAAGAGCACTCAAATACACATAAACCTTATTCGAAAATGTGTGCGAAAAAAAACAATGCAATAAAACATCATTTTGTTTGCTGAATGGGAATATCAATTGAAAATCAAAAACTAATTATTCGAAGTACTAAAATCTATTTAAGGAGACATTCTCTCCTAGCACTTGTTATTCCATACATAAGAATATGGACATCAAATCTCTAACCACATACTTAAGGAACAAGGTTATCTGCTAATCATATCACACTATGTTGGTGCAGAAAACATCATTTTAATTTGCATTATTTTCGTGGCATCAATTGATTATTAACAAAGAATGTTAGTGACACATTTATAACATACTTTTCAACATACTTTCTAAGACCTACTAAACCATAAATGAGACTCATTATTTTATTTTTTTTGGTACAAACAACAATTATCCTAGACAATTTTACTTGAACTGAGTATGCTTATTATGGGCGGCAAAGTTTCTTCTCCGATTATTTAACGCAGCTGCATATTTAGGATTCAAATTCGAAATCACTAGTTAAGCTGAAACATTCTCGTGTCTCTGTTGATCTACGTGATTGGTGGTTACCATTATTTAATATACAAGTTCCACATAAATTTCATCTAATAATATGTTAAAAAAGTGTGTCGTTGACATTTCCTTTAATTATTAAATGCAATATACATATTTTGGATGAGAAAGCAAGGGATTTTTTGTTTTATTCTTTTTTTTGAAAGTCGGTTTAACAAAATCGAAATTTATGAATATATAATATATTAATATTCATTGATCATTTTCACAAACACAATAATTACCCAAACATACCTTTAATATTTATATATTAACTCAAATTATATTCTACATCAATTACCTAAACAAACCCTCAGTCTTTACTATGGTTATGGCATTTTTATAGAAAAATGCTCCCATGTGTTGCTCTCCTCGCCCCCCGGCTGCTTTATGTTTAGATTAAAGTTAAAAAAGTATTTTTACAAATTCCAATGCATATTTTCTCATCCCAAAACACAAATAAAGAAAAAAAAATGTTGCTTTAGAAATAAAAATACTTTTTGAGCTTTTCTAATTGCAATCGAAACATACACTTGGTAATGTCGTATGATGAAGAGGCAACAAGAATGACTTCTAACTCAATGGAAAGTTGGGAACAGCCCAAATGTTGACAAAACATGCAAGTACAATTTGAACTTGACTAGCTATGCCACCAGTTATCAGTTATCACCGCGAGTACTAACAGTCAGATTCCAAATAATAGTAAAAGGAATAAAGAAGTGGAGCTAGATAGGAATAATTCACGGCATCAAAGACACTTTTAAATATTAAGGCCGGTGCCATTTGAATTATGAGCTTGATTTTTCCAAACAAATCGTATTTCGACAAGTTAATTAAGTGGGTTTCAGTTTCTGCTGCTGGTGATGCTACAACACCACAGAAAGCGTGCAATATGCATCTTCCATTTCATTTGGCTGCTGTGCAGTTGGGAGTAGGAGGAGATAAAGAAAAGAGGCAATTTTATGATTGAATAATTAATTAAAAAAAGTTACAGTATGCATGTATCGCGTTAACATTGTTGTATAGTAAGAAAATGTTTCTTTTACAATAAAAGCGAGATAACTTTCGTTATATATTCTCTTTAATTTTGGAAAAATATTTTTTATATATGTACACAGGAAAAAGATAACAAATAAACGTGGAATAAAAATAACTGTAAATAATGTCAAATACAGTATCAATTATTTGAAGTTTAAATGGTGAGATTATTTATAACATGGTTTTCCTTTTAACATGTTTAATGTTATTGGGTTCCTATTTGGGAAATTATTTTTGTACAATATATTTTTATAATTTTTATGATAATAACAAAAGAAACATTAGCAACGGAAGATAGAAAAGTGTGGAACAAAATAAATAATGTAATGAAGAAAAATTGGAAAAAAAAATTATATTATAAAAATATTGAAAAAAATTGTTGAGTAGTAATATTTAGACACATATTAATTTTAAACATCTCATTAACACCTGCAAATTCTCTTTATTTTTTATTTTTTTTTATCACATAGCATATCATTTATCATACTTATATTTTTTTCTCGTCTCTATTTATCTCTCTAGGTGTTGTTGGATGTCCACAAATTATTTTCTAAAATTGTGATACAAACACTAACTCTTCCGATTTTGAATATATGGAACCATCTTAATGGTATCTGATTGTAAAGGGCGAATAAAGCTCACAACTTCCCTGTTAGGAACACATTTAATAATCTTGCACATAGAAGGCACTTGACCCATACCATTTAGAAATGGATGATGACCCGATTGTCTTTTTTCTGGGGATGAGGGAAGGGAATCCCACAGGGCTTACATGAGCATAGATGGTGACGGTTCTGATCGGATCTCTCTCAGATCAATGGATCAAGATAGGAGTTAACAATCATCAATTTCACCAAATTTTGAAATAGATATTATATTCATTCAACAATATACAATTTATATAATTTCCCCCCTCTTTATCTCTATCGATCACACTATCTGTTTTATCTCATATTTTACTTTCTTATCTTCCTATCTTTCTTTTATTTTGTTGTTTATTATATTAATATAATTTCTCATTTTGAGATGTAAGCCAGAACTGGTTGGGGAACTTTGATGTGTAGGATATGAAATTGAAATCACTTACATGAAAAGATTCTAACTCAATTTGCTAACAAAAGTCAAAAGAAATAGAAATATAAGAGAGGACAAAGGTGGTAAGTAGCAAGAGGAAAGTCTGCTCGCTGAGATGTTTTTTAACTGACTTGAATGCGTATCAGTCTGTGTGAGGCCAGCGAGAGGGAGTTGTCAAATCACCAAAAGTAAACTTGCTTATCTCTTTTTCATAAATAATAATATTATTATTATTATATGGTGATGCTAGCTATTATGGGGTTTCTCTAGTTTCACTGGCTGTAGCTCCAATCACGCCTTGAGCGAGGAGCCCTAAGGAAGCGGAAGAGGAAGAGGAAGAGAGTGGAAAAAGAAGCATTAGGGCTCACTGCCTGGTGGAGTAGTGCGGTTTCATTCTTCCTTTGTTCGGAAATTTAGGAAAAATGATTTTAAAATGGGGAAATACTACGGTGGACCATCAAATAGGTGGTCCACCGGTGGACCATTAATTTAAACCGTTAGATATATGAATAAAAAAAATTAACGGTTAAGATTTGTTGATCTGATTACAATCTCAACCGTTGATTTTTTTTATTCATATATCTAACGGTTTAAATTAATGGTTCACCGGTGGACCACTTAATTTGATAGTCCACCGTAAAAAGCGCCTTTAAAATGAGGGTGTTTTTTTTTGAGACCGCACCACAAGACAAGACCCTCTTTAACCATTGAAAACAACAGGTGAGTGTGTGAAAGCTATATCACTCCATGCACACGTCCCTTTCTGGCTCCTCTCCCCCACATCTGCCGCTTCTCTCTCTCTCTCTCTCTCACACACACACATACACATCGGAAAGCCAACCACATATGTTTCTATGTTAATTATATAATAACTTTGGTCATGTTCATGTACAAACAAACCCCTCTACCCTGTACATGAATGATGATGATGATGAATGTGAATACATGATTATGATACATGCATGCACAGGATCCATGTGAATCGCCTATAAACAAGAGCACTAAACAGAGAAAGAGAAGGGGTGAATTCTGTTCTGTGCCTTTCCCTCTCTCGTAGTATATCTATCAAGCAGACCAGACCAAATAGATCAGCCTCTTTCCCTCTCACTCTTTCTCTGTCTCTCTGCACCTTTCTTTCACAACTCATAATCAAAAAAAGCATATCCAAGGTGTGGTGGTTAAGCTGTCCATCTATCAATCAATCAATCAATCAAGAGACCAATCATCAACCGAATATAAGAGAACGAAAAAAGGGGGTGCCCAAAATGTCATCCTCTTCCACCACATTATCACTGGACCACCTCCCTCCTTCCGAACAGCTTTGTTATGTTCACTGCAATATTTGTGACACCGTCCTCGCTGTATGAAACATATACAACATTTTCTCACCAAAATTTCCTCCATTCCCACTTTTCCACCTCTAGGGTTTTTCTTCAACTAATGTCTCTTACCTCAATGCTAGCCGCTACACGCTACTCCTCTTCTCTAAATTATTTTTCTTTCTCTTTTCCCCAAATGTTTTTGTGTGTCATTTAATTATTACCGACCAAATTATGTATCATTTTCTCCATTGATCTTCTCCTCATTAATATTTCAGGTAAGTGTTCCCTGCACAAGCTTGTTCAAGACCGTCACTGTCCGATGCGGCCATTGCACTAACCTCCTGCCAGTGAACATGCGCGCGTTGCTTGTGCCATCTCCCACTCAATTTCATTTGGGTCACTCTTTCTTCTCCCCATCACATAACCTTTTGGTACTTATGCATATCTATACCTCACCATAGTTTTCTTTTTCTATTATTTACTCTTATCTGTTTAACAAATTAGTGTTTATACGAAAGTACCGTACATTACCCTCTGATGTAAAACAATTAATTACTGATTTATGAGCTAAGAGATCATAAAGAGATGACATGTTGATCCTCGATATAATTTATTTCTTGCTTGGTGGATGATTCCTTTTCTGCAGGAGGAGATACCAAACCCCTCTCCCAATTTTCCTTTGAACCAAACAAATTTAAGTGCATCAAATGAGTTCTCTATTCCTGCTAGGACTGCAGCTGATGAGCTTCCACGGCCACCGATCATAAATAGACGTAAGATATAAAATCCTCCCTTTTTATTTATATGTGTGTATGTGTGTGTGTGTGACTGAAAGTAACTCAGGTTTCTCTTCAAAAGTATGGTTTCCTTTCTTGTTCACCCATGATCTTGTTCATCTTCAATAATACTAAAGTTATCTTTTAGTTGAAAGCAACATTCGCGTAGTAAAATATACTGTAGTTTTTCAAAGAAAAATAAATCATGTCGTTGCTTTTATGGTCAATATTGAAAGGTCCAGTTCCTTTGGTTGAAAAAAGTGCCTTTTAAGGCTTCATCGCCACAGTACCCAAACCCTTCCTTGTTTTTTAAAGTACATGCCCTAAAAGAAAAAAAAAATCAACGATCCTAATAAGTAAGTAATTAATGACAAGGTCTATATAGAACATCATCACCCTAATTAACCCTACAAAAGATTTTCAATATCTGAGAGGATTAATTAATGTAAAAGAACAGCAAGTAACACCTATTTCTGATTCTAGGGCACAGTCTGTGAGGCTGCGGTTCACTTTCACTTTTATCAATAATATTTAATTTCATTTTGATTCATTTTTTGTTACAAGCACCGACAGAGATGAAGAAAAACGTAGGTTACTTTGGCGTTCATAAGTGACATGGGGGAAAATAGGTGGTAGAGAGAGAAAGACATGTAGGGCAGCTTCTTCTCCCCCGGAATTATAGTTGCTTAAAACTTTTAACACTCAGTATCATCAGAATCAGAAGCATAGATATATATGCAGACAGAGCCAGTAATGCCCCAAGCCACGAAAAATAGGCAACTAAAATAGCCAGATAAAATAAATATTGCAACTGAAAGTCAAAGGAAATGATTTTGATAAGTGACTGGGTGTGCCATTGTCCAGCTCCTGAGAAGAGACAGAGAGTCCCCTCCGCGTACAACCGCTTTATTAAGTGAGTATTCATTTAAAAGCATTCGTTATTTCTTTTTTATTTTTAAATTTTGAAGAACTTCATATTTATATATTAAATGTGTGCATTGTTGTTGTTAAAGGCTTTCAAGTTGAAGCAAATTTGAATGGTCCATGTGTATATCTGCAGGGACGAGATCCAACGCATCAAGTCCGTCAATCCCGATATAACTCACAGGGAAGCCTTCAGTGCAGCTGCCAAGAATGTATCATCCTTTCCCCCTGTTAAATAAATAAATAAATAGCACTATGGGGTTCTTACGTACTAGGGTTTCAGAACATTGAATGGTTAATTGTATATTGAGAAATGCTAGTAACATATCTTTAATACACTCCTTTAAATACATTTTTTATTATTATCTGAAAATTTTCAAAAATCACAAAATTTATAGATCTAGCTTTTTATTTAACGAGTCTTACTTATCATATATATTTTCTGTCTAAATTTTACATGCAAAGTTTTATTAATTATCTATACCACTATTCGCAAATCGGTTGACATTTTTCACAATAAAAAAGGATGCAGTTCTTTCTACCAGAAAACATGTTAGTTTTTTGAAATAATTTTTTGAAGTACATGGTAGTATTTCCTCCCTCTGTTTCTACAATCAAATAAATTAATGATAAGGTTTTCTAGTTCAATTCACTCTGAACTTCTTCTGATGTATGACGTGCTTTGTGTGTCAGTGGGCCCACTTCCCACACATCCACTTTGGTCTCATGCCTGATCAGACTGTGAAGAAGACAAATGTGTGCCAGCAGGTAAATTATCGTGCCCCCTCTTCTTGCAAAATGTTGCAGACAAAATAATGCACAACCCTGACTTTGATTTCTGAGTGTGTGGGTGTGTCTTTCTCTTTTGTCCAGGAAGGAGAGGAGGTTCTCATGAAAGATGGGTTTTATGCTTCAGCTAATGTTGGTGTCTCACCCTACTAATTCACCAATCTGTTTTCTCTTTCAAGAAATGCTAGAGGAAAAATTTTACAAGTCCACCAACCTTTGAAGCTCAGGAACTCTGATTCCATAACTTAAATATGCATCTATTTATGGCTCAAGAGCGATTATGTTGATATAACTAAGGACTACGTACTACACTATGACTAGCTCTTGGGATTGTGCATGCATGTAGTTCTCTTCTTATGATTAGACCTTAATTATTAACTTTCGTGTTCTTCAATTTCCCCAGTACTACTGCTGCTGATTGCTTATCTAATCAATAATTAATTAGCCATACTTTCTACCTACAAGTATGTTCCTTTGTGTATTTTCACACGCGTACACACTTTTACATATACTGTTTCATCCGTTTGTCAACGTGTTAGTTATGGATTCTGAAATGTTCTAGATCTAGTTAAATTTGGATGGAAAGATATAAGCCATGTAGTTTGATCTTTTAATTTAAAACATATAAAATATTTCAGGATAAAGTGCGCCGGTTGCATCCGTAAGTTAAAGATTATTAGATTAACCTGCAAGGTTATTAAGGAGATACAGAACCTACAGGTGGAAGAAAGTTAATTCTAGACACAAATTGCATCAGGTCTACGTACATTTAGGTTAAGGTTATGTTTTGCCATTGTATGTTTCCTTCTCGGAAATTCTTTCTTTAGAAAAGAGTAGTCCTCATCTCCGCATTTTTAACGACCAAAAAGTCTGTGACACAAACTGTATCGGGAATTTTCCGTTTATGCCGAAAGAATGCTTTGTCATTACCGAAATTAGAAGAAAAAAAATTGCTGTATATAGTCATTTAAAAAATTAATCCTAACGTACGTCTGCTTTAAGTTAAATCCAACCGAATCATGCTTAATTTATAACAAAATAAAGTAAATAAAATTAGTCCTCTTCTAAAAGTAAAACTTAAGAATTGGAAATGTAGTGTGTAGGTAAGAATTTAATTAGTTATCAAATTCAATCATTTAAATCAAATAACATACATGGAAAAGATAATGAAGAACAATTTTTGTAATGTTATGGGAGTGTTTTTAATCAGCAAAAATGAAATGATATTAAAAGGATCGAGTACGAGAAGTACTCAAGATACATCATCATCAATGCATGCATACTAATCCATCCTGTTTACAAACAGACCACCCCTGCAACACTAGTACTGGTACGAATAACATTTCATGTGATTAATACCATTGATACCCAGTAAGCAAGATTCGCAATAAGGTAACATTGCAGTAAAACAAATTCACAAAATACTAAGTCACTGGAATAAATGTAGCCTGATGTCCAATTATAGCTAAGTTGTCCACTACCTGTCGTCATAAATGGCAAATAAATACAACCTCATATATACATGCAATCATCTGCCCACTTTTCCAGTTAGAAAATATCCCTCACCTTGTTTCAGTAACAGGCTCATCATATCATTCAAAGAAAATAATAAACAAGCCCCCTCTGAAAAGGAAGATACCCACACCCTGAACGAACTTTGATTAAATCCACGGTATGCAGTACATCCTTCACCTTTTGACGGAAAACATCCCCCATTTCTATGTACCCGTATTGACCATGTTGCAGAGAACCACAATTACACCATCCATAGTTTTCTTAATTTGTTTCCTTCATGGGATTACTAAGTTTGAGTTTGGATTAGATTTTGCAAGAATTTTAAATGAACTTGATTTTTATAAACTTGTTTTTGGTCATAATTAAGTGGATTATAGTTAAGTATTTATAATTAAAATCTTTTATTTAAAAGTAGTTTTGACATAATAAATAATATTTAAAAAACATTTATCAACATCTCATTTAATGTATAATAATATATTTTTACGGAAAAGATAAATAGTACGAAACAGTCTGACGAATTGCACGAATGTGTGTTGAAAAAAATTTATTAAACAAAAAATTTCAGCTCGGACCCACCATGTATCTTAATAGTTCTGTAATTGGTTAAAACCATTATTCGTTATTTTTCGCACGCGTTTTCTTCATACTAAATAGCAAAGCTCATATTTTTATATTATAAGCTGGTATACGTTAGCTCGTGTACTCACACGGATCATGTTGGTCTTTATGCATATACCATTGGTTTTTATGTATGTATCCAAATGGTTTGTAAATATAATAATAAGTTAATATACACTAGATTCATCAATATATAGTTCACGACTACTCCTCCCATCATTTTGTTTGACGTCAAAGGTTTTGTCAAAGAAATTAAGAAATATAATTAATATTTTAGATTTTATACAAATTATTCTGTAATTTTTTAATGTACTCCTTATCTTTCATATTAATTAGATTTTGATCTTTCATTTATACTTTTTTTTTAATTTTTTTCAACCCAATAGAAAAAATAAATATTTAATGTTTCATTGATATTGTAAAATGACAATCAAAGTAGAACTAAAAAATTTGCTAAACGTCAAACAAAACAAGACGGAATATTATATAGTAAGAAGTTGATATGAATACATGTGCATATGGAGATCAAGTGTTGTTTATTTTCTATTTGCAAATGCAACAAATGTAATATTGAATCATACAAAAACATATGTGGACAAAATAATCATGCTTATTATTACAAAAAGTATTATTGATATGACTGCTTCAAAATTATCAAAGCAAAGGTGAATTTGATTCAATGTATCATCACGTAGAAATGCATGAGTCACCTAATAATAATAATCTTATTTTTATCTTGTTTGGTGACAAACTAAATTTGGTATGCAATTTATGCTTAAATTGGGTTTTCTAAGGTTTTGTCTAATGATATTTCTGCTCACTACATCCAATTTAGCTCCCTTTTAAGAAGAAAAAAATTGTGTCTTGTTCGTCATCTTTTGGCATGTTGTGATTTGGTCTACTTAGATTATGCACAACAAAATTTTGCTTCAAGGTGTTCCTTTTTACTTCAATGGTGATTTAGACTTAATAAAGGTTAGGTCGTGGACATGATTTGGTCAAAATGGATAATGTTCACTGCTCTTCTTTTTTATTCAGGTATTAATTATGTAGCTTGTCTTTTTTTTTATGCCTTTAATACAGTATTGCAATGAATGTCAAGTTAGAGTACCTTTTATACTTTACTTCATAATAAAGTTTTGCTAATAAAAAAAACTAATAATAACATTAAAAAATCTATGATATAAATAATGAAAAGAGCAAGCATATATATAAAATATATAGAATCAATTTTTGTAGCAGTTAAAGGTTGAACTACGTATAAAGGTTATTTTGAATTAAAACCATATATATTTTTTTATAAGGAATTAAAACCATAGATAATATTCGCATTATCAACATTATGAAGCTAATGCAGATGTTAACTCGAGATGAAAACCAGTCCAAAACCAAGGCGAAGTGTCATATAAAGAACACATCTCCACCATGAATTCAAAAAATTACTAATTAATATAAAATATCTAGCTAAATATTGTCAAATTGATAAAGAAACTGAGCAAACTTATATGATGGCTGAGAGAAGTAATTGATTTTTAATGTTAAACTTGATTTAGTTCCCAAAAGATTAATGTAAATAAGGAAGGTTTTTTTTTTTGGAAAGCAAAAAAATATTATTATGAATAGAATGGGTTATAGCATAAGATATGCTAGAGTCCGACAAAAAGTGTTTGATGTAGTATGGAGTGATATATAATATAAATTTGGATGGCAAAGAGAAACTCATTTAAAATGTCTACCAAAAAAAAAAAAAACACTTAATAATATTTTCACATTTCACCAACAGAAAACATGGATTCGAGAAAACTAAAACGAGAGAAGCAAGCAGTAACCGTGCTTAGGTTGAAACAGCAACAAAATATGCATATGATAATAATATTAACAATATAAAAATAACATAATAGATGAAATATATCTAATGAAATCGAGAAAGTAAAAAAAAAGAAAAAGTTTTAAAGTTAAAAAAGTTAAAATGGATAAAGTTTTATGTTGAAAATAGCAGCATTATAAAAATTGTTTGTTTTCATATAAAATAATAACATAACTGACAAAATAATGATAATAAAATGTTTTATATAAATAATAAAAAATTATAATACAATATTAATGTAAATAGAAGTAAAATATTTATTTTATTTATCAATTTATTAAAATATTTTTACTAAAAATATGATTCATGCTATCATAACATTTTAAAAATTATTTTTATATTTTTCCTATCATAATACAATACAAGAATAGTATAATAATTTAATTTATAAATAGAAAGAGAAAATAAGCTATGTATTGATAATGTAAAACAGTTTTACACTGTCATTCAATCACAAATTACCGTGTATGGTAAATTTGTTTATTTTTACAATAACTACCTTAAAAGTCATATCAACGGTGATTTCTGATTGGTTGACAGTGTAAAACTATTTACATTGATAGTGCATAGCCATTAAACTCAAATAGCAATTACAAATTTTGAATATGGAACAAACTATTTTATAGTATTTAACAGTATATACATTAGAAATCTAAGAAAAAAAGCTGGAAAAGAGTGGAACAACCAAACAAAATTGTAGGGATGTCAAAAATAAATGGGTTAAGGTTGATACTTTGACCCGATTAGATTGAAATAAAACATGAGTTAGGCTAATAAAATTTATGTCTACAATCATTTTGGCCCAATGCATCCCGATTCAAAAATTTGTTAACCCGACATAGGTTGGTTTTTGGTGGACCGAATCAACCTGCTTATCTAAAATTTGAAAAAATAAAAAATACTTTTATTTTCTATTGGTTCAATATATTATTAATATATATAAAAAGAATAGTCTTCTATTAGTTCAAGGTGCGTTATTATTATTTTCATTTTTTAAAATAGATAAATTTTTCCTTTTTTTTATTTTTTCTCATTTTATATTGATTATTTTTGTACATTTTTTCTGGTATAAAGAATTTGAACTTGAATAACAACAAAAAATTATTATTATTATTCAAACTGTCTGTTATTATTTATATCATATTCAGTTTATACTTTAATATATTTGCCTTTTAAAACAGAAATAAATTATAAATTAATTATGCATTAGTGAAAAATATAGATAGATAATAAATTTTGTAATTTATCAATTTTTTTTATATTACTTTATGATAAATAAATATTTTTCTTTTTAAATGATGCAATATGGATATGAATAATGGTATAACTAATGTTGAAGAAAATTGTCGAATTTTAGAGTAAAATGATTCACATGCACCTACATAAAAGGATGAGAAATTTGAACCATAGAAAAAAAAGAAGCAGCTAAAATTTATGCATCAAATGCTTGGAAACACTTTTACCAAATATGTGGGATTGTATACTTTTTTGTGATGAAATCCTATACTTTTTTTTTTATTTGATAAGCTCTTATATTATTTTGTAATGAGTGTGATTTTAGTTTTTTTTTTATATTAACTTATATGCTTTTTTTTCATGATGAACTTCATTAAGTTATAAATTGAGAATGAATTACCTATCGAATAATTTTGTTTAATGTATCTAATTAAAAGTATGACAATATTATCATTAGTCATTACAATAGTATATTGTGTTGAGAAAATAATTATTTTACATAAATATTATATATGTAAATAAAAATTAATATCATATCATTTATGTTATTCAAAAAAAAGAAGTGATTTAAAAATAAAAAAAAAAGAGTTAGGGACTAGCTTGTTTGGCTTGCAACTCATAAAGAGTTAGGATGGGTTACAAAATTACTAGTCTGTAATTAAATTTGTCTGACCGAACCTAATCCAAAAATATGGTGACCAGTCATAGGTTAGCTTGAATGGAGTAGGCCAGCCTAATTTGTAGCTCTACAAAAATGAGCAAAAGACAAAGAGTTTAATGGCAAAACCACAGGGATGGTTTAGCAATGGCGACTCAATTACAACACAACAATGTCGACGACGAGGGAGAGACTTTGCTAGTGGCCACCTACAAGGACTTTAACACTTAAGTTAGTAAGTGGGAGAGATAGTGAAAAATGAGAGTAAGATGCATACTTGAGCATTAAGTGCGCCTTAAATAGTTGAGTATTTGGCAAGAAAAACGATTAGGCAGTTATGACGCACATGGTTGACGTGACAATCTGTTATAGTCACACTAATTACATTGCCATTCCAAGATGTGCATGACGATGTCAATGTTATATGTCAAACCAAGTCAACTTATATCTTGACGCAAGTAGATTCCTTTGAAGAGTTTGTTCTCATCCTAGCATTCCTATGTCGATTTGGGCCAAGCCGATATATGGCCCAGAACAATTATCATTAGTCATTACAATAGTATATTGTGTTAGGAAAATAATTATTTTACATAAATATTATATATGTAATTAAAAATTAATATTATATTATTTATGTTATTAAAAAAAAAAAGTGATTTAAAAAAAAAAGAGTCATGCGCTAGCTTGTTGGGCTTGCAACCCATAAAGAGTGAGACAGAGTTACAAAATTACTAGTCTATAATTAAATTGGCCTGATCCAACCTAACCCAAAAATATGGTGACTTGTCATAGGTTGGCTTGAATGGAGTAGGCCAACCTAGTTTACAGCTCTACAAAAATGAGAAAAAGAAAAAGACAAAGAGTTGTGGGCAAGGAAAAAATTTATGTGACATGTTTCACGAGGGTCAATATAATATTTTAATATATACTAGATAATTGAAGTACTTAGTTTTGAGTGAAAAATGTTTTAAGAGTTTTTCTTTTTATTATTAAACTAGCATGTTGACTCGTGTACACACACGAGTTGCATTTATATTTACGCGTGTTAAAATATCATATGAATATAGTAATATGTTAATAAATTTAACCATATAATTTATTGTTATCTATTCATTTGTGTTATAATATTTTTTTCATTAATATTTTGTAGTAAAAATATAAGGAACTTGTTTTTTAAAAAATTACTAAAATACTTGTCCTCTAGAGAAAATATAAAATAAATACAAATTAAAAATTAATCAAATAAAAAAATGTGTACCGTAAAAAAGTTAATGTTGCAAAATGTATAAATTAAAATAAATACTTTGAAGAAAATTGACTGCAAAGGAGAATAGCATGGGAAACTAAAAAAAAAAGGTTGTATAAAGTGTGTATATAAGAAAAGTACTGTTAATTATAGTAAATTATTTAATTATAATTTATTTTAATTTTGATATACACTTTATAATTTTAGTTGTATAAAGTGGGTATATAAGAAAAGCACTATGTGTCTGGGGAGATAGTGGTGGTGGAAAAGTAGATTGAGCACTCTAAGTCTAGTAAGGTGGTGGTCTCGGTGGAACAATTGGAGGGATCCGGGTGATGGTTGAGCAGATGTGGACACTTTTCGCACCTATGTAGATGGGGGGACAATGTGGACATCTGAAACTTAGATAATCTTTGTGCTTTTTCTTTAATACACTACAAGAAACTTCGTCAATATCATTGATTATGTGGTATTTTTGACAACTTATTGATGACTAAACATTCGTAATAAAAATAAGCTTATTAGAGTTTCTTAAATGACCAAAATTAGGGGTGTGCGCGACTCATTCTGTCACACAAACCTGGCTCGACTAGATGTTGATTTTGATATATTTGAGTTTTAGAAATTAGACCTGATGTATTTTGAGGACTTGTTTAAGTTATACTTTGGGTTTTTCCAACTTGGTCCAATGTCCTAAATTATTTTAAAAGGTATAAGTTTTTTGAACAATTGTGTTTTAATAATAAAACTTTTTGATTTAATAAATAATATTTTTTATAACATGATATTATATTTATATTAATATTATATATATATATATATATATATATATATATATTATTAAATATACCTTAATTTAAGTTTTATACTTTTTTTATTTTATGGTTTAATTATATATAATGTTAAGATTAATATATTATGTTAATAAATCGAGTTGACCGACTCTTGTTCCATATATCATCCAATTTTTATTGGGTTAGATTCGGGTTCAAATAAATAATCCTATTAAAATTTTGAGTCAGGTGAAAATAAAAACAAACTCATCCCAACTCGTCCAAAAACACCCCTAGGCAAAATGAGGTTGCTAGTAAGATGCTCTACACTAGACGACCAAGGTGTGACTTTTGTCGACAGCCTGATCGGCAAAGGGAGATAGATCATTGGTTGTTAAACCATCGGTAAATGCGCAAAAAAATCTCGAAAGCTTTTATTAATGTTACCAACGACTCAGCCTTCGATAAATGCTATTTTAGATTTTTTACAATTTTTAAATAATTAATTTTTATTTTAAATGAATATAATTCAAGATAAAATTAAAATAAATTATATTTTATCAAAATAAAGTATATATACGTAAATAGAAATTATAAAATAGCTATAAAGCGATCACTATCATTGTTATGATTAGAGGTATTCACGGGTATAGGTAATCCATTGAGCCGAACCAACCCAAACCGACCCAATTAGTTCGAGTTGGTTTTTTTTTTTTTTTTTTTTGCGTTCGGGTTGCATCTAACCCAATTCGTTCAAACCCCGATCAAGTACGGGTCGGGTAACGGGTTTTAATTTATGTACCCGTGTGCCCGTTACCCAACCCGTTAAGTGACATTTTATTTAATTTTTTATTTCTTATATATTTTATATACTAATAATTATTAATTAGTGAATTACTAATACTAAATAATACAAAGAGTAAAGACACCCAACACACTCATGAAGTTATGAATCCCTATTAATTTTGAAAATATATATACACACACACACACACACACTACATATTCCATGCATATTATTGTTGTTATTTTTCTCTTGACTCTTGTTCTAAGTTTCTTATAAGCTTTATATTAATTTTAGAACCAAGAATGATGAGAAACAAAGTCCAAAATTAAATACAATATTTTTATAATGTGTCAAAATTTAAAATATATATATAATTTTTAAAAAAATTAATTTTTTTAAAAAATATACGGACCCGATTATCCGACCCAAACCAACCTGTTAATGACCGGGTTGGTTTAGGTTGGGTTTGACACAAAAAAAGTATGAACCCGACCCAACCCAATCCAAACTATTTTGATTGGGTTGGATAACGGGTTTGGCCAAACCCAACCCAACTCGACCCGTGAACACCCCTAGTCATGATGAGGTGTTATTGTGATGGTGGCTATTATTCCTTCTACTCGACTTTATATGTGTCCTCAATTTTGCAACATCTGGAGACTAATAGAGCTAATAAATAGTCTTAGAGGAAGCACAAGACTCGTGTTAAAAATGGGAGACTATGCGGCAGTAACTTGAACTGAAACCCTTATCCTCTCATTGTCAACATTCACTTACATTTTCAAGTGCTCTTTCTCCTACTACTAGGGATCAAATTAGGTCCCAATTTCTTTTGAGGTATCTTGAGATTGGGTCAACCTCATCTCAAAAGTTGTCTATAAATGTTGTTATATAAAATTAATTAGGTATTGAAAATTACTGTAAGTTATATATGATTTAAAGTTAACTTATTATAGTTTGGCGAGAGCACTTATCTTCAAACTCTCCAAACTTCTTACTAGTGTGAGTAGCCTGGAAAAGCTCATTGACAAAATCTTTCTCCCAAGTTGCCTCACATATAATACAAAGTGAATTTGATAAATAGATATTTGATAATTTATAAATAAAATAATATAAAAGAACTTTATACATAGCAATTGCAATTATGAACCTCCTATTATATAGGGATCCATTCTTTCTTGATGTCAAATTCTTTTTCACCCATCACGACACTTTTTTAAAAATAGGTGTCACTTAATTGTGGAAAAAGACTTTCCATATGGACTCACATGTCCATTTAAGTTATGGGTCCCTTTTGCAAGTAGCACAAGCATAATAGATAGGTCTTGAGAACCCTTATATCAAAGATATTCCAATTGTTAGGCCTAGCCTTGTCATGTTATCTCACATAGTGCTAAATCAAAAATTAAATTAGAAATTTGGTACAAGAGTGTGTGTGTGAGGAATATGAGGGGGTAAAACACAGAGGAGAAATCCATCAATGGGTCACTAGCCACTTGTATTCTAACAATCTCCCCCTCAAGTGTGAATCTTTTTCACATTATATGCTCCCCCTCAAGCGAAAGCCTTTTTCATCCACGAGTATTCATGGCAGCCCTTTGAGCTTAGCCATTACCGCCAATATGCTCTAAATACTTGCATCGTCGTTAGCTCACATTCACATCAACGATACACACCTCTATTCCACTATTCATCTGAGTCGATCACCTAGTTGCCCCATCGGTGGAGAACTCCATCAATGGATTATTAGCCAATCATACAAGTGAACTTGACACTACGTCCAACTCAAAATCTTAAAGCATTAGGTTTGCATGTCCTTCTCACTTATATGTTGCATTCCTGCCCAATGTGAAATTTCATATTCATACTTGCACTCTAACAGTGTGTGTGTTTGTGTGTATACATGAAATAAAAAAAATTAAGTAAATAATGAATTTAAATACATTGAATTTACCCTGAAGGTATTATACTAGTTTTGATTATCATTCTCAACAATGTACTCCAGGATGCGTATGGTTTTTGAAATTGAGATCAAATGAATGAATGTAGTAATGGCCTAGTACGCCTTATTGCATTGCATAAACCTTAATAATTAAATAATATAGTTAATAAAATCAAGCAATTTAATTAAGTAATTTAAAGATTAAACAAATAATATTTATACCCTAATAATAAGAAAAATGATAAGATGATTGGTTAGCTCGAATCATTTGGTTGTCTTAGTTAACTTAATTATTATCATCATCATTATCTTCAACCTCTATCTTCACTGCCATCATAGGATGATCATCTTGAGGATTATATTTTTGTTCACGAGGATGATTAAGTCAACTACGACATTCAAATGACTCCATATGGTCATCCTATCATTTTCCTATGGTGGACTAGACAAATTATCCAATCGACAATCAAATATTAATCTTTTTTTTTTTTGTAATGAAATATTAATCTCTTTTATGATTTAGAGATCACCAAAATAGATTTTGTTTCTCTTAATAAGGTCTTTTCCGCACATTTAGAATTAAATCGAATCTTAATTATGTTTAAGGGATTCGAATATTTGCCAATTATGCCCAAATCTGTTGACAGAATTCGAAAATAAATGGAAGTGTAAATTAATAGTGAAAAGTTCATCTTCTGTAATAGAATTTAAAATTTATAATGACAGTACGGTAAAAAAAAATGGAATTTTAATCACTCCAAATCGGTCTGGCAACTCAAGCCTGTGCATGTACATGAAAAACTGTTTTCGTTATTTGTTTCTTACAAAAACCTCCAAAAGTTAGTACAGACGAATCTGTTTGCACGAGCTTGGTAGCATGTCGGCACTCAATTTCGAGGTGCTGGTTCAATAACTGCCAGATAAAGCAATGATCCAAAACAAAGAATGTGAAAGAAGAGGTAAAGAAAGAATAGAATGGTAACTATACGAAATCCATTGTTTAAATTTGAGTCATATTAATTATATATAAAAGAGATATGATACACTTATAATAATTTTTACAATAATTTATATAATATTATTTTCTTTGTTTATCTTTTTCTATTACATTATTTGTTACATTTTAAATTTCTCTCTCTTTTTTCTTTTTCTCTCTTAGTTGTAAAATTTGTTATATAATTTATTGTACAAGTATTATTTTTCTATATAAAATACTTTTTATAGTATTATTTTTTCTTTTTATCTTTTTTCGTGACATCATTCATTTGATCTCACTTTTCTTTTCATTTTTTTATGCAAAAATTAACCAAATTTATTGTACCAACGTAATTTCTCTTTTAATTATTTGGAGTCCAGCATGTTGCTTTCTGGGCATTTTGCAGACCCGTAAAAAATAGTTGTTCGTATGCATCGGATGCCACGTACCATAACCAAAAGACTACTCAATCAAGATCCCCAGCAAAAGAATAATTTCATAGCACACAGTTGCAATTGTGATCAAGAAAAGGCACATACATAGCCCCACATTCCATAAATGACTGCTAACAGTATTTGGTGCTCCTGTACTTGACTTTTTTTCGTCCATTCATCCCCCCAAAAGGGTGGGTATTTTCATGAGAAAGCAAAAATGCACACTTTAGCTGCAGCATGTTAACACGCTCAACTCCTTGCGCATGCATCTCAGCCTTTTTTGAGGCAAAAGCAAGAGCAATATAATTATATGAAAAGAAGAGAATACAAACCAGTTATTTTCTCTCAGAATTCCAACTTATTCAACTATGTACGCTAGTGAGACTCTATCTTTTGGTGATCCTTTGCTCCATGCTAATTTTAGTTCCAATATTATCAAAACAAGATCCATATATGCTAATAACAAATCAGAAATGCTAGTATGCTACTACCTATATGATTTATTTTAACAAAATTCTTCGTTCTTAATAGGGTTATACTTATATTTTTAATTAAGATCAAAACTTTCAAGTAGGTTTTAGGATAAAATATATATTCATCTTTTCAACTTGTATAAAATTGCACCTATCTTTTTTTCTTAATTTAATTTAGTTATAGTTACTGCTACTGATCTTGCATAGCACCTCTACTGGTTGCCCGGCCAGGGCTTCTGATGTTTTAAGGTGTAGGTTTGATTCCTTTCCCATCCAAATTACATTTTCCCATTATCTCACTTATATCTTGATTGGTTTCTCTTACATTACCTAAAATTGGAAGGTTTTGCTTAAAGTTTTTATCTAACAAAGTATTTTAACTTTTTTAACAATTTAATTACGACATACACACTATCTTCCATTATTTTTCAATAAAAAAATTATATTTGTACAACAACTTATATAATATTTTATCAAGAAGAGAAGAGAAAAAATTATGAGATGCAATAAATGTGATAAAGAGAAATAGAGATATAAATTATGGCATGAGTTGTTGTATAAATACATAACTCTTTTTCAATCGTGTTTACGGACAACAACAAAGATCTGATTACTGCATGGCTAAGGCAGCCCTCACTTATAATCTTTTTTTGTTGTTTTATACAAAGAAAAATATTATCTATTTAGTATCATTTTTCTCAACACATTTTTTTATTCCATAAAAACCCATGTCGATTCTACTGATAAAGTGAGTTGAGCATATGTTATTTAACAAATTTCTTTTTTAACAGGCAATATATATATATATATATATATATATATATATATGTCATATTATGCCATCATACTATATATTTGATTGATTTAGTAATATATCATACATAAGTAAAAAATGGAGAGAAGCGTTATCATAAAGTCAAGTGAGATAAAATTATATGTGAAATTGCTCTAGAAATCGACATATGGAGCTTTCTTATTTGAGATTATTTTCTTTTGTATATCACACATATCATGATTTTAATAAATACGTTAATGAAATTAAATCGAAATTAAACTAATTGTTTGATAAATTTTGTGTTTATCACACAATTAGATTTTAGATATTTGCAAATTTTAAAACTTATTTTTATTTAAAAACTACCCATTTCTTTCTAATATTTTAAAACTCATTTTGATTTTAAAATTGCCCATTTTAAAACTACCCATTTCTTTATAATATTTTAACTCATCTTGATTTTAAAACTACACACGTTTAAATTTTAAAATTGCACTCACATTTTAAGCTCATCTCTATTTTAACACTACTCGCATTTAAATTTTAATATTGTCCATTTTATATGTGCCGGTATAATACATTTTATTTAACGTTTCCTTTTATTTAGCATTTTCTATTGCATTTTAATGATCTGTATATTTGCTTCATATTTAGTGTTTCTTTTTATTTCTATTTTGATTTGATTTAATAATTTTTTTCACTTATATATATATTTATGGTATATTTCATTTGATTTAGTGTTTCCTTTGTTCTTTTCTTTTTAGTAATTTTTAACCTTTACATGAATTTTACAATTCAATAATAATTTAAAAATAACTGTGGGGATAGTTCAGTTTTTATTTCTATTTTCAATTTGAAGGTGATAAGTCAAATAATGTGTTGACTTTAATGGGGATAATAATTCAATAATTATTTAAAAATAAAAACTCATCCAAAAATAAAAATTAATCAAAAAATTCAATATATTTAATTTTTCCTTTTATTTCTATTTTGATTTGATTTAATAATTTTTAACTTATAGTATATTGCATTTGATTTAGTGTTTTTTTTTGGCGGGGAGGGGTGGCAGAGGGGGGAAGGTTAGTGTTTTCTTTTATTTCTATTTGATTTAATAGTTTTTAACCTTTCCACAAATTTTGCAATTCAATAATTATTGGGAAAGAAACATGTGGATAATTAAATTTTTATTTTTATTTTCAATTTGAAGGGGATTATTCAAATAACATGTTGAGGTTAATGAAAATAATAATTCAATAATTATTTAAAAATGAAAACTCATCCGAAAATAAAAATTAATCAAAAAATTTAATATATTTAGTGTTTCCTTTTATTTTTATTTTTATTTAATTTAATAAAATTTTTAACTTTCATATATATTTGAAGTTAGTCAGATATCAAGTTTATTTTGAATTGTTTCCTTAAAAAAATTGATTTATATTTATAGCAATGTTGTACAGTTATCATTTTTATCGTATATAATATTTATTATAATTCTCTAATATTTCATGTCTTAATTGTTTATAAATTGTCGTAATTATCCATAAATTGATTTGTATGCAAATAAACATGAGGTTGACACGAAAGATAAAAAAGGGAGGGAAACACTCTGATGTTGCCAAATGGAATGAGATTTGGTGTGGAATTGCTCTAGAGGTTAACACGTGGAGCTTTCTTTTTTTAGATTATTTTCGATTGTATATATAATAGATAATAGATATATAGGAAGAGATCAAATTATACCAGTGTAACTTACACTAACTATTACACCATTAATAACTTGATATAAAATGCGATTTTTATCGATCTAACCGTTGAATTATAATCACACATTACCAAGATTGTTTGTGTCAAATTTTGTCAAAATTGAATAACAATAAGAAGGTAATCAAACAATTCATAGTTTAGTATATTTTGAAAAGAATACATTACGTTCATTTTAATTGATATGAATAAGGTATCAAATAATTTTGAATTAATATAAAATTCAATACATATGATCTTTGTTGAAGGAACTCTCAATCTAACGATAGATTTTGAGATAAAATTATCCAATTAAAAGTTATTAAGTAGTGTAATAGTTGGTATAAGCTGGTATAAGCTACATTGGTATAATTTGATCTCTCTTTTATATATATATATATATATTAGTACATCAAATATTATTGTATCATATTGTTAACCAACATTATGTTGATTCGAGTGAAATTAAGCTCAAATTTCTTAATAAAAGTCTCAAATGCAAGTCTTTTGAATGATAAAAAAACGTGGATGAAAACGGAGATCCCACTAGAGGTAGCTAACTAGGTTTCCTGATAGAGATTAGTCATTAATAAAGCCGGTAAATACATTACACCAATGATATATAGTAGCCAAAAAATATTGTTGATAAAGCTCACAACTTCTATACTTTTACTTTAATATTTATTAAACAAAAGTTTTACTAACGGATATATAATCCTAATGTCTAATTTTTTTGGTCTGTTAATAAGTGACATTTTTTAAATAGAGTTTACAAAATAAAATATATGTGAAAAAATGTCAAAAATATATTATTAGCATTTTTATATATAAGTATAATCTTATGATTAAAAAAATATAATTTTATTAAACTTAAAAAGAGCATTAAAATAATTTATTTCGTATGTATTGTTGATGGATAGTTCTACATAGATATATATTGTCTTAACATTTTTTACGAAAAAAAAATGTGTGATAAAATAAGTGATATAATAAAAGGAAATAAAAAATCTTGTAAAGAAATACCATAAATTTTTTTTATAAATGTAATATTACTTGTTATTTATATGTAAACTACTTCAAGAATTTCCTTTATTACATGCAGATTTTACACAAAAATCCGCAAGAAACAAATTTCTCGTTGATTTTTCCTATGAATTTTGGTTTCCATGGTAATACCTTCGTGGATAATGAGTTTCCTAAAAATTTTTTCCACAACAAATTTCTGAAGGAAAATTTTTTCGGAGGAAACTATTGTTTCTAGGAAATTGTAATCAATAACCAAAACACAATAATAATAAAAATCATCACGATGAACATGCAAAAGCACTGAAGATTCAAGCATTCAACCAATATGTATCCAACAAAATGTGCAAGGAAGAAAATGTGCATCAAAGAAAACCAACAAAAATTAGAAGAAAAAAAAAAAGCAAAATGACTAACCAAAATAAAACCCTAAGCTAGGGAATGTTCAGCATAGACACAGGGCAAGATGAACTTTGGCAGAGAGTAAGGATGAACTAAACAACAAAATGAATGTACTAATTTTGTTGTTTTTACTTATTTGTGTTTATTTTTTAAACTAAATCCGTTAGAAAAATGACAGAAAAATTTCTTGTGCATTTCAAAAAAGTATTAATTAATATTTTTCTTGAAATTTGTAGGAAAATCAGCAGAAAAATTACTTACGAAATTTCTTGTAAATTTTTAAAAATATTTCAAATTTTCCTACATATTTAAATTTGCAAGAAAATTAGTAAGAAATTTAAAAATTACCTTCGGAATTTGTTACATATTTAAATCCACATGAAAATCATACAATATACAAATTTAGAATAACATATATAGAAAATTCTGTAGAAAAAAAAATCATGAATTTATTGTGAACCATATGTAGTTGTAAAACTTTTAGGCTAAACCATCGAGCATGTAAATCACCTTGTACAAAGTTGTTTCAACTTAATAAAAAATGTTGAGTTTTGAGTTCTTAGTAGGCACCTGACTTTAATATTTAGAAAGAGTTTTATCGGTCATAATGTCCTATCCAACTTAAGTAGGATTATCTCCCATAAAAATCTTTCTTGGCTAAAACCGGGAGTCATGACCATTCTTGCATATCTTCAAATGCTTCTTCTTCTTCTTCTTTTTTTTAAAGAAAACTTATATTCAAATTCAAAAGCTTAGAATAAGGGGTTTTTTTTTTAAGTTACTTAGCGTTGCTGAATTCTCTCTCGGTGATCATTTGATACATTGTGTACGACGATGAGTTTATATAAAGTAAAAATACTAGTAGTGTTAGTAATATACTATTATTTAACATATTTTTCTAATATATTCTTTTTTATTGATTAAAATTTATTAATTAAAAATTACAAAATTATAAGTGGAGGCTTAGTAAATAAGGAGTGAGACTAGCATAAATTTGTAATTTTTAATAAATTTTAGTCAATAATAATGAATGTATTTAATAGATCATGTTAAAGAGTGTGTTGTTAGCATTTCTCAAAACATATATATTCTACATTTAATTTGAAGTGCTTTGTAATCTTAGGCCCTATTTGGATGTTTGTAAGATTTTAGTTTTTAGTTTCAAAACTTAAATTTGAAAAACAAAACTTGTTTGGATAACAAAGGGTTGAAATGATTTTTAAATGAAATTTAAAATTATTTTAACACACTTTTAGAAAAAAAAAAAAAAACAAACTTTTCTGGTTCTAGTACTTTTAAGTTTTTAAAAGTTACTTCATCCTTTTCGATACTTTCCTCAATCATTTTCCACCTCTTACCTAGTATACTTCACCTCCCATTCAGTCTTCGTTAAGGGGGGCAAAATGGATCAGGTCGTCTGAGCTAACTCAAACCTGCTCAATAAAATGCAAGTTTGTTTCTTTAAATTTTGAATACAAATTAAATTTGACATTTTTTGGCTCGACTAATCATGCATCAGTCTAGGCTTAGCCTACAAAAGCTCATGCAAATTGAGCTTGGACCTCATTTTAAAAGCCTAAGTTGAGATTTTTTTTCTTGATCCGTTAAGGCCACGACCTGCAACGAGTTTGCGATTAGCTCGTTCAAAACCCGATAGATGAAATGTATGACTTGTTGTGCTTTAAGGCCTTTTTAGCTTGACCTGGTCATGGCCCAATTGGGATTTAGCCCGCAAAAAGCCTGTAGAAATTAGGCTTTCACTCGGATTGAGCCTTATTTTAGAAGTCTGAATTGAATATCGTTTTTTTTCTTCTCCTGACTTGTTTTAGCCCACAACATACATTCAACGCACAATCCACCCAACCTGAACCTACTTGATGAAATGTTGGGCTTGGGCTTTAAATTTTCAGCACAAATTAAATCTAGGTATTCTTAGCTTGATTTAGGCTTAGTCCACAAAAGCCAGTACAAATTGCTCTTTCCTTGGACTTGGACCTCATTTTAGAAGCTTATATTGAATCTGGACTTTTTGCCACAACTTGTTATAGCCTGCAACCTGCATTGAGCCAGCAATTGATTTGTCCTGAATCCACCCATTGAAATGTAGGGCTTAGACTTTAAACTTTGAGCATGAATTAAATCTAAGCCTTGCTAATTTGATCCAATTATGGTCCAATATGTGCTTAACCCGTAAAAAGTCAGTACATTCTGAACTTTCACTGTGCTTGGTTGGCCTCATTTTAGAATCTTGAATTTAATCTAATTTTTTCGGCCTAACTTGTTATAGCGCGCAACTGACCTGACCTAAATGTGTCCAATGAAATGTAAAATTTATACTTTAAATTTTGAGTATAACTTAAATTTAGTTCTTTTTAGTCTGATTCAATTTTGAGTCAATTCAAATTTAACCCACAAACGCTGTAAAAAACTTAAATGTTTTCCTTTTTTATTTTGTTTTGTTGTCACTTCAGATCTTCTTAACGCAATCTCATATGCAACCAACTTTAAGCTTTTAAAACTGAAAACAAAAAATAGAAACTACAAACCACTCCAAACAAAACCTTAGCAAATTAAAATTTAAAAATATATTTTGAAAAAATAATATTACTTTATATTTCTAATCCAGCTGCAATAACTAGCCAGTTTGGCGGAACTCCTTACCCGCTCGCTGTTATGCTAATTAGCTAGTTACCTAGTCCGTCCTTACTTTTTCTTCTTTGAGGAGTATCATCACCCTTAACTCACTTGTCTCTGCACAATAGGACTCACATAGTAGATTATCTTCAATTGTCAGAGTTCTCTGGAATTTTTGGATCAGAAGACTGTCTGGAATAATGGAACGTAGTAAACTAGTTAATTATGCAAGGTTGACCGAGACTCGGCTTTCAATTATTAGTTTTAATGTGTTTTTCTCTTTCTTTAAAAACTAAAAAATGAATTTGCATGTATAATATGCAAGGGAGAATATATTTATTTTTAATTTTTATGGAATTATCACAATATTCTCAAATTTAATTAAAAATAGTATATGATTACTTATATATTTAATAAAAAAAACTCATTTTGAGCCTTTTTTTCTCCGGTCTATCTCACCCACACGTACATACGAGATCTATTTTATTGTACTATTATTTAAGTTTAATTGCACTTTTTGTCTTCATAATTTTATGATTTCGTAAATTTTGCCTCCCAATTTTATTTTATTTTATTTTTGCACATTTTGCCCCCACATTGTCAAAATTTTGCGAATTTTGCCCTTCTGTTAATTGGACATTCATTCCATTAGTTGACCACTAATGTGGCAACATTGACTGCTGATGTGGCAATCTGGTGCTGATGTGGCAGTACACGTAGCACTGACATGGATTGATGACGTGACAATGATGTGATATTGGCATGATGACATGTATTAAGGGGCAAAATGTGTAATATTTTGAAAGTATGGGAGTAAGATGTGCAATATTTTGAAAATATGGGGGGAAATGCAAGAAAAATAATAATTGATAAAAAAGATAAAAAGTTGGTACTTGTTGTCTTTGAACCTCCTTGAACCATTTTAACCTACAAACACTACATTCTCACATACCAAACCATGTCATTGTCAATCGTAAACTACCATTTGACTCCCTTTAATCCAACCCTATCACCTAAAGCCATGAACACAAACTCATTTATTATGCATAGAACCTGACCCTCTAAAAAGCTTTGCATGTGCAAACTGTTATTAGCCATGTATTCACTGATAATCTTCCTTTCTTCTACTTTGCACAGATATGATATACAAAATTACACATACTTTACGCTTTATTTTTATTTAATGTTATTTAATTTAAACCCATTTTATTTTTAGGTATTTAATTTCTATTCCTTTCAAGATTTCATTTGAATTTTTAGGTCTATTTCAAAAGCATTTAGACTGGATTTAGAGATAGTTTAAAATTTTAGAAAGACTTATATTCAAACCAAAACCTTACTAAAATTTATAGAAATGATGAAACAATTCTTATAGGTACTTTAGTAATTTGTTCGTTTACAAGCTCTCCATTTATTGTAGCTTTTGACAATAAAAGACAATACATTTCCCTTAATCTTCTATTATTATTTATAAATTAGGTCTAATAGTCTTTTTTTATTTAAACTTCCTAATTTTCTTCCAACAACTAGCAAATCTTACAAAATAGAATTACTTGAACCACAACAAATTCTCATGTCTTATTAATGATCAATTACAAATTTGTGGGGCATAAAATGGGTAGGTTTGAAGAAAGTATTTCATTTTTTTTTTCTTTTTAAAGAGGAAACCATGACAACTACATTTCAAGTTCATTTCTTTGAAGATGAACTTGTATGATGGTATTGAAAATTTCAATAAGAAACCTTTTGAGAATCATATAGTACCATTTCATGGCTTTGGGTGGTAGGGTTGAATTAAAGGAGGTCAAATGGTGATTTGCAATTGACAATGACATGGTTTAGTCTATGAGAAGATAGCATTTATAGATTAGAATGGTTCAGGCAGTTCAAAGACAAAAAATACCAGTATCTTTTATCATTTTTATCATTTATTATTTTTCTTGCATTTTGTCCCTATACTTTCAAAATATGACACATTTTGCCCTCATACTTTCAAAATAGTGCATATTTTGCCCCTTAATCACACGTTATCATGCCAATGCTACATCATCGCCACGTTATCAATCCATGTCAACGCCACATGTACTGCCAGATCATCACCAACATGTCAGCTGTCAACATTGTCACGTTAGCGATCAACTAAGAAAATGGATATTCAATTAGTTGGAGGACAAAATTTGTGAAAATTAAAACATGTGAGGGTAAAATACATGAAAAAAATGAAAGTAAAATTCACAAAATTATAAAACTATAGAAGTAAAAACTGTAATTAACCCTATTATTTATGTCGTCTACTTTTGCTGTTTTGATTTATTTTATCACTCGGAAAAGTATTTCAAAATCTTCCCATCTCAGGATCTGACGTGTTTTGTTGATGATGGCGATTGGCTCTTATAGTTGGAGCAGTATTTGAATATTGACAGGCTCGATGGGATAAGTAACGCTGTCTCCTTCTCCACATCTTCACATGTCACTATTGATAAAAGGGATATTTCATTTTTAATTAAATTATTTTTTTTTAAACGAGGTTGTAAGAATAAAATTTTCTAAAAAAATTATAAATTATAATTAATTGTTACTTAATTTTATCATAAATAACATTTTTATGTTTAACAAAATTTTGTTTTCATATTTAATTCAAATCAAATATTTTTAAGAATATAGTCCAATTCTTTTAAAAATATCCTTAATTAAAATGAAAAATGCTGAATAAATGAGTTATATATGTGTCGGCAATGGCAATTGAAATAATGATAGTAATAATAACAATAAAGGTGAGAATGGTGAAAGATATGATAGTAAGAATGACAATGACATTGAATTTATTAATTTTCTTTATTAGAATTTAAATTAAATGAATCTATTATTTTTAATATAATTTACATAAAATTTATTCAATAATTAAAAAGATGTTAATGATATTTGTATTTTTCATGTATCATTGCATAAAATGAGAAAATGGTATAAAATAAATATGATGATTTTGCACCCAAAAAAATAAAATTGATGCACAACTTATTAGAAAGAATGATTACCATTTATTCTTAAAAGCAATAATTTTAAGGAAGTAGCTGTGTAACAAAAATTAAGTAGTTGTAGAAAAATGGAATCAATGAGTATATTAGAATTAACATTCTAAAATTTGATAGATAAAAAAATATTAAAATTTGGATATATATATATATATATATATATATATATATATATATAGGTCAGGATCTGTTGACACCAAGTGTCAAAGTTAGTCAAATTACACATTTAATAACTTTCTGTAAAATTTAATCAATCCAACCGTTGAATTATGTGATATTATCTTCATGATCACACACACACACACACACACACACACACACACACACACATATATATATATATATATATATTAAAAGCTGATGTGTGTGTTAAATACACAACATAATCAAAGTAACCTTATAAAATAAGTAAAGAGTTTGATAAGACCAAAATGAAGTGTCTCCATATCTAAGCATTTCAACATCGAAGCATTTAAGGGACGTAACAATTTTTTTGAAAACTAAACCATTATATTTGAAGGAGATGTAATAAGATAAACTTCTAATAAAAGTAACAAGTTTTCAAACTTAAAATATAATTTTCCACTTATAAAAGCTACATAGTAAAAGGATATATTGCATGTTTGTTTTACTTCAATCTCATGTTTCAATGGACATTGAACGTGGATGAGCCTTTCACAAAGGATTGGCGTTGAACGGAACTCAACACCAATAACACACCCATAGTTGTCACATCAAAATGTAAATCAACTTTTGCGCAGGAGAATTGTGATAATGTATATTTACATTAAATGTATGAACTCAACATTAATTTAACCTTTAAAGAACTATAACTATAAGCTTCTTCTCTAACGACTAAAAAGAATACCTAATTTATAAATGTTGTAGATGGAAGAATGGACATATAGTAAAAGTGTTGATTATTTGGTTAAAAGATTGGACGTAGCCTGAGTTTATAGAGTGAATTAATATAAATTTTTGTGTATTTATCTTTTTTACCCTTCTTATTTTTATTAATCTTTTGGGGATTTAGTTTCAGATTTTTTGAAAAAAAGAATTTTTCTGAAAAAATGTTTTCAAGAAACTTTTGACAAAACCCCTATCATTTAACTACTCTAACGCTTGTTCAACGATGCTTTGAAATATATTAGTTTTTATATAAATAAAAAAATCTCAAGAAGGTTTTAAAGGGAGGAAAAACTACATTTAACCTCTTTTTTCATGGTTTTCAATTTTCCTTTTTAAGGGTATAACCCAAGGATTTGGGTCATCTAAAGTGAGTCAGGATAAAGTAAAACAATTCACTTTAGAGGATGAAGCAAATAATCTCAGTTATTGCTAAGAAAATTAATAATTAATATTACGTGCACATGTATGAATAATTATGCACAAATTGAAATATTAGATGTTATTTTTTTTAACAACGCCTGATATTATTTACTTTAAGGGCTTAAATAACTTTTTCATCCCTATAAAATAGAGGATTTTTGTTTTTAGTCCTTTATTTATTTCTTTTTCATTTTCACCCCTATAATATTTTTTTGTTTTATTTTGGTCCATGTTGTTAGCTTTGACCATTAAATCTAACGGAGGGACCAAAAGAGAAAACACACAAATTATAAGGACCAAAACAAAAACAACCAAAATTAAGAGGACCAAAACGAAAACAATCTTATATTGTAGGGACTAAATAGTTATTTAAACCAAATTTATAAAAATTAAATCTTCAAACACTGCAAATGCATTGATAAAGAGTAGAAAAATTAAACCTATAATGAATGCATTAGTAACCAGCAAAAGAAATACTAAAATTAAAACTTAAATGCACAATTTTGTAGAAGTTATGCAATGATGTAATCACCTTTAAGTTATAAAGCAAATATAACAAATGAGGAGCAACAAAAGCGAAACATAAAGCAAGACAGAGATATCAAAACAAATGGTAACAGAAGATTGTGGAATAACAAAGAAAGTGGAAGAAGAATGCACAATGTTATTTTGTATATGAGCAAATTACAATAGCATCTTGCACCCCTAAAGTTTCTTGACATTGCACATGACAACCTTTCTTTTTTAATGTTTGCAGCAATGCCCTTTATAAGAGTACACGATATAATGTGTTTCTTAGGTAACATAGGATGTTAGTGTAATGTATAAAGGGTGCCAGTTTGCATAAAGAGTGTCAGTGTAGTGTTTTCCAAACAATTAAGGGGTGCAAGTGTAATTTATAATTTTTTTGATTAGTCAGTAGTGCATTCATTATAAGCTTAATTTTTCTATTTTTCATCAATGCATTTGCAATGTTTGAAAGTTTAATTTTTATAAATTTGGTTTAAATAACTGTTTAGTCCCTATAATATAAGATTGTTTTCTTTTCAGTTCTCTTAATTTTGGTTGTTTTCGTTTTGGTCTTCTTAATTTTTTGGTCCCTATATTTTCTACCTTTTCTCTTTTGGTCCTTCCATTAGATTTAATGGTCAAACCTGATAGTAGGGACCAAAATGAAACAAAAAAATATTATAGGCACAAAAATAAAAAAATAAATAAAGGACTAAAACCAAAACCCTTTATTTTATTGGGATGAAAATTTTATTTAAGCCTACTTTAAATGAACCAAATTTTATTATTTACTTACGAAGTTATTTTTTCTTTTTTTTTTGGTTGCCTAGGGTATCTCCCAATCAAGAGCTAGAGATTAAGACCTCAAGGTATATGGAAATCCATTTAAGGTGCTGACCTCTCCCAACAGATACTCTTCTATATACACAGATTTGGGGTTGAACCCCTAACCACATGCTTAAACGGCATAGTTATCTGCCAACTATACTACACCATGTTGGTACTTACAAAGTTTAATAGACATGAATGGGGATGTAGGAATTTATAACCTTGCCCAGCCTATACTTTTGATTTAATTGCACTTTTTGCCTCCAAAGTTGCATAATCTTGTGAATTTTGCCCTCAAAGAAATTTTCTCACAAATATTGAAAATTTTGTCTTGAGATTTTTAGACTACTATAATTAAGACAATTTTGTGACGATTTTTTCTTTAAATAGCTACAATTAAGACAATTTTTTGTAAATTAGGAGGCAAAATTTGCAAAATAATTCTTTAGGAGCAAAATTTGCAAGATTGTGAAATTTTGGAGGACAAAAAGTGCAATCAAGCCTACATATTTAATGTATTAATTTATAAATAAAAAATAATATTGCACTTTCATTCTCACAACTCATAATTTTTATTTTAGTGACTTAAGGTATGTTTGACCCAGCTTTTCTTTTATTTAAAAGCTACTTTTAAGTTAAAGTAAAAAATAAGAGCTTAAATATAAAAGTAGAAACTATTTGTTAGTTTTTATTTTTTTTAGCTTAAAAACACCTTTTAAAATAAAAATTGTTTGACAAAAATTTTAAAACTTTAATTTTGTTTAAAAGTAGTTATCTCTTTTAATAAAAAGTACATTTGTAAGAATAAAAAAATTTAGTAAAATTAATATAATTTACATAAAATTATTTTAATGATAATAAAAATAAATAAAATATTAAAAACACATTTTTAAAACTTTTAATTTTCAAAATTGTCAAAAATTGTTTTAATAATAATTTATTTTAGTAATGATTTGCACATATATATATATATATATATATATATATATATATATATATATATATATATATATATATATATATATATAACATTGATCAAAGAAATTAAATATTGATTACAAATAGTAAAATATTTAACTTATTCTATATTGTTGTTTAATAATATTTTTGAAGAAATAAAAAATACAAATTTCATTACAATCAAGCATTTAAAAACAAATAATAAAGAATACACCTTTGGGACCATGTTTAAGAAGGCATAGGGGACCACAAATAAAAAAAACTCCCAAAAACATAATAAAAAAGTATAGGTATATAGCAAAATATAATTATGCAACAAAGTAATAAAAAAATAACCCAAAATATAGGTAGGCGAGATTCAAAGAGAGGTCCAATGTTAAAAATTCCGCATAAGTTTTCCAAAAGTCCCTCCAATTAGCTTTTGTGAAAGCTCTTTATTTTCATTATTTCTTTAAAAAAATAAGCTACTTATTTTTTTAAGAGCTTTTATGTAAAGGTTGTTTGCCCAGCTTCTCCTTTTAAGGAAAAAAAAAAGGCTATAAATAAGCTCGACAACCACTACCTTATCTTCTTATGTTAAAATTAAAAACCTATCTCCTTAGTTTTACCATCTAACATTTTTGTTTTCTTGGCTATGTTGTAATGATATTGCGAGGTCCTTTTTCAAGTTTGTTGGCAAAGGAGTAGCATTGGTCAACTATTTAAATACTTCATCTTTATAATTAGAATAAGAAATAACATTATTGTTTGTCAAAAGTGCAAAGAATAGGTTTAGGTATAGGTATATAGGTACTTATGGGGTAGAATATGAGGATTAGGGGTGTTTATGACCTGTCTCATTCCACCAACCTCATTCGACTTAAAGGGATATTTTATCAAGTTAAAAAATTAGACCCGATATATTTTTAGGACGAGTTTGGATTATATTTCCGATCATCTCAATCCAATCTAGTGTTATATATTCTTTTAAAAAATATAATTTTTTAAACTGTTATATATTAATAATACAACTTCTTGATTTAATATATAATGTTTTGCCTAACATGATATTATATTTATATTGAAATCATTTATCTTAAAATATATATTGTAAAATATACCTTAATTGTAATTATATACTTCTTTAATTCTATGATTTAACTACATATAATGTTAAGATCAATATATTGTGCCAAGAGGTCAGGTTGACCCGGTTTTGTCTCAAATATTGTCGAGTCTTGATCAGGTCAGATTCAGGTTCACAAAATCTACCCTATCAAAATTTCGGACCAGGTTGAGACATTGGTTAATGAAATAGAAAAAGCACACAAGAAGGGGGGGTTAAATTGTGCGTTTAAAAACTTTTTCGAACCAAGTTGATTAGTATGAAAACGTGTTCAAGCGTAGGGATAGAGAGAAGACGAATACAGAAAGTTTTATACTGATTCACTCAACCTGAGCTACGTCTAGTCCCTTCACCCAGAAGGTATTCACTAACCAACCTTAGGTTACAAGTATTGTTCGCGGCCTCTTCAGCCTTTACAACGCAATCACCTTAGATTGCTTAACCCAAGTATTCTTTCACACTAAGTCTCTCTGAGCTTTCACAACACAATAAGTGTTTATACAAACAATATCAACTCACATAGTAAGGATTTGAAAGATAAAGCTCAAGCACACTCTGAAAATCTTTACAAGATTTTTTGCTATCGTCCACTAAACGCTTCTATCAATTGTTCAGAAGTAATTTGTTAACTAGGAATTTTTTACACCAGGCACGTATATCTATTTTTGTTTGATGTTCTTCGTTGATACATATATAGTCTTCAGAGAAAAGATCCGTTGTGAAGACTTGACTTTGTTATGCAAAGAAGGGCGTGCAAACTATCCTTTCAGAGTGATCAGGCGTGGCAACTTTTAGACTTGCACTAAAACGGAAGGTGCAGGACTGTGCTAGCGGTCTGCTTTTCTGAACATTCTTCATTCTTCTCAGCAGCTTGATAAGTTTACTTGCTTTATCTGATTTTGCTGCGCTCTTGCACTAGAATGATACTGATATTATTTAATGCTTCAAACAATTTGAACATTAGATCACAGAAGTAGTAATATGTTAGTTTCAAGAAAAACTAGCATAAATAAATTGGACGTTCAAAATAGAACTTAGTCGTTTGAATATTTATCGTTAGAAGCTTGCATCAGATATTTGAATATGTTCTTCAGACAATCATCTTCATTGGACGGTGTTCTTTAAGCACGTCTATTGGACAGTCTTTCTTTGACACGTCTACTGGACAGTATTCTCTGACACATCTACTGGACAGTATTCTCTGACACGTCTACTGGACAGTCTTCTAAGGGAAGCTTATATGCTGTAAAGAGTTTAGTTCTTTGGCAGAAACTTGAACATTAATAAGTTTGTTATCATCAAAACTTTGAAGGTCTAGACACTTCTACGTCTTTGGTTCCAACAGTTAACCCATCCCAACTCATCCCATGAACACCCCAAATGATGGTGAACACTAATGTTGCTATCCATGTGAGTATAGGTTCGGAAACAAATATTTTTAAAAATCGTTGGTCCAAGAATGCATATTATAGTACCTTACTCAAAGTCAGACGAATGCCATCTTCTAATTAATTGACTAAACTTATGAAGACTTTAAGAAATTAAGAGTTTTAGATAAAAATTAAAAGGACTTATTTTAAAATAAGAAATTTAAATAAAAAATTGTTGTTGCACTAAAATAAATAAAGAGATCAAAAAGCGTAATGAAACTTCAAAAAATTCACTACTTTCATTGAAGTGTACTTTAATTCACCACTAAATGCATAGATCAATTGGTATGAGATTGTTTCATCTTAACTAGTTGTCTCAAATTAGAGTATTGGATATGTAATTGTGTTAAATATTTAGAGAAAGAGCTTTATTACCCATAGTAGTCCTCCTACCCAATTCAAGCAAAATTGTCTCCTGTAAAAATACTATAGCCTCGTACCAAAAAAAAGTGTACTTTATTTCAATATATAAAGATGAATTAATTTTATAATGAGCAAAAATTGAATATGAGTTTAATGACTATGTATTATCAGTGAAATTTTTTTTACACTATCAACTAATCAGAAATCATCTTTGGTATGATTTTTAAGATAATTATTATAAAAGTCAACAAACTTATCATACATGATTTGTAATTGAATGACAGTGTAAAACTGCTTTACACTCTTAACCTATTTTCTCATTAAATATACAATAGTGTTAAATATTATTTTTACTAAATACAATATATGACTAACTTAAAATAATATTATTAAATGCTACATTCTTTAAATATAATATTTTATTAGATTTAAGAAAAGTAATATATTAAACACATGTCCTTTTATATTAATAATATTTACTAGAAAATTTGTTACTAAATAAAAAAGTAATTATGACAAAGCTAAATACCTAAAAGAAATACAAAAATAGGTAATAAAATTTTTGTTATTTTCAATTTTTATTTTGAAAAGAAGTTTAATTTGTAAAACTTATTTTAAAATAACGAAATTCAAATGCATGTTAACACAATAAATATGAATTTGTAAACATAAATAATATATTTTCTATTAATTTCTATGTCAAATTATTATTTAAATAAGTTACTGAGATTCATTTTAAATATAAATATATAATAAAAGTATTCTTTTAATTAGTATCGTTCATGAAATATATTTTTAAGTAATAAAAATAAAATGTGTATTAATATAATTTAAAATTTTATAATAATTTAATAATTTGATGTAAGCATTGTTCGTTGTACGTTTGTTTTATGTATTTAGTTATAGTAAATTGCATTTTATTTTCTATAAATAATAAATAAATTCGAAATTTAAAATTATGCACACTATAAATTTTATAGGATTTTTATACATTAAATAAATACATTAACTCATGTTTAGTTATGTACAAAAAAATAAAATAAAACGACATGATTGAAAAAATAATTTATAAATCTTACATGTATTATCTAAAAATATAACGAACCAAAAATTCAACGGCGTTATGGTATTGTGAATTCATTTTTTATTAGCGCGAAAAAATATCAAAACAAATTTTTGACAATGTGTTTATTATTTAATTGAAAATTAAGTTTATAAAATATATTTTGAAATAGAAAATTAAAACACATATGCATGTAACATATAAATTTATAAATATATAATAATTTATCCCTTAATTTATGTTTAATTTTTATTTTAAACAAACTATTATGAGTTATTTAATGTTAAAAATATATGGAAAATATTCTTATCACTAATTATTATTGTTCATAAAACATGCTTGAAATTATAAAATTGTAAATACACATTAACATAATTTTATATTATTTAAAATTTCATGATCTTTTAATAATTTAATTTAAATAGTCTTTACTAATTAGATGTGTATTTTATGTATTTAATTATAGTAAATCAATTTTTTTACTATAAATAATTAAAAGAAAGAAACAAAATTATATATTATACAACTTATAAAATTTTCATATGTATTAAATAAATTAATTCACATTGTTTTATAGACGATAAATAAAACAAGAAGATTGTAAAAATGATTAATAAATTTAATATGTATTACTGAAAATATAATAAATACACAATTTAAAAACTATAATATTGTAAATTCATTTGTCATTTGAAATGGAAAATATTAGCATAAAGTTAAACAGTAAAGTTTTTGACATTTTTTTTTACCATTTAATGAAAATAATATATACAAGCTTTCATTTTATATCTATTACTTTCTACTTATTTTTGTCCTCAGCGATACGTGTTGCATCCCTACTACTTCTAGGATGTAGAATAGTAAATTCTAAATTTTATTTAGATATTTTTTAATATAGTATGTGCTCAAATAAACATATATGAATGCTTGAATTAGCTTATTTTAGATAAATAATCAGTTATGTTCTATATTTGTTTTACTTTAAAAAAATAATTATTTTCCGCAGTTTAAAATAAAATGAACATCGATCAAAGTTGTTTAACTAAAGGTGTAAACAATAAGTACATACGTTCACATGCTATTGAAACTATATCTTTGTGTGAAATGAATTCTGTGGCGCATGAATTTAATAAAGAATTTAATTTTTATGTATTGTGTGGAAAATTTTAATTTTTATATTGTCAATCATTTATAAATCACGCTAAATATGACTTTTGAAATAATTATTACAAAACTCATCAATTTTACCATACATGATAATTTATAATTAAATGATAATATTACAAAAATTTATATTGTTAGCTATATTCTAATTAAATTCTTTAAAATATGAGTTCAATGACTTGGTAATGAGAAAATGCTGATAATTAAAATGAAAAAAAAATAGTGTTGACAAAAATATCAAGTCAATATCTATTTAAACCAATAAGTCATGTACATAAATATATTATTTATAACACATCTCAATTTCCAATAAAATAGAAAATATGTAAGAAAAGTAACACTCATTTTTCTTTTATAAATGAGATTAATAATTATATAATTGACGTCATTGGACGATCAATAATATAATATTAAGAGCGACACTTAAATGAAATGGACAAAGGAATTGATGACAATACCTGTATTTTATCATACACAATTAATCATATCCTATATTATTAAGAGTGACATTAGAGTTATATTACATTAAAAATGTAATCTATAGTATGTAAATTATATTAAAAATGTAATTTATTGTCTAGTGTTTAACATTACCATAATATAATTATCTTTGTTATATTTCACTTTTAATTATAATCTCATTAAAAAAAATGAAATTTTATATTATTATTCTTAATAAAAAAAAATACATTATCTACAACAATCATCTATAATAAATGATAAATTAATAAAAAAGATTCATTTTTTTACACATTTAAAGAAAATGTGTTACGTACATATATTATAAGAGAAAAAATGTCATACACTAACAATGTAAAATACTGTCATGCAATCACAAAGCATTGTATATGCTAAATTTGTCAATTTTTACAATAATAACCTTAAAAATCATATTAACGGTAAATTTTATTTGGTTGACAATGCAAAACTTTTTACACTGACAGTACATGATCATTAAACTCATATTATAATAGTACTTTCCTAAATCTTAAAAACTATCATATTCAATTAAGGAAGTAATTGAACAAATTGGAGCCTGTATTGGATTTATTTTAACCGAAATGCTAAAATATAGTGGGCATAGTTGCTACAGCACTGTACTGCCGACAAGATCCGCACATGTCGTCGACATTATTTTAGTTAATTTTGACAATTCGTACATGCATGTTAAGCATGGCCTTTTTCTTTCTTTTGTTTCTTCTTTTTTTCAAAGGGAAAAGCATGATCTTTTTTCAACATATGTAGTAGTTTATGTAAATATTTTTTTAGGGTCGCAAGCTTAAACTTTTAGCATGAACATTTCAAATGAGAGGCTGAGATCTGACAATGTGATTGAAAATTTACGAACCGTCACTTTCAACCTGAGGGCAAGAAAACAAGTTTTAACGGTCCCTCAAGGACATAAATTAGTCATAACAAAAATGAAGAATATAGAGAAAGTGCAGGAGAATGATTTTCAAAGCTAATGTAGCATCTACCAAGCTCAATAACGCAAATCCAGCTAAATTTGTCCATGCAAACGTACAAGAGAAAAGTGTTCGGTTTGGTCATGTCTCTATTTTCCTTTTTTTGTTTTTCAAAGATAGGCTAGGCTAGATCATATCTGTAATAACAGCTAGAGAAGCATCTTCGGCTGGGTCCATACATCTTTGACCTTGCATAGGCTACAAATCACGTCGGCAAGTAAAGTTACATGTATCGAGAGTGTGATTAATTGTCATTACTACATCAATTAAAGGCATTAAAAGAATCACAATTCCCAATAAATTAAACCCGGAACCACAAGCATTAAGCTAATAGGAAGAAGAATACAAGTCAAAATCACTGCAAGATCAATAATATAAACAAGACTTACAAAACTAAGAACTCAACCACAAACCTCACCAACAAGCCACAAGTCCACTTCGCAAGCAAACTAAGAGAGGATGACCCAGAATGTGCTTTTTACTGGAAAATGTGGATCCAGGCGCATACAATTAACCAGTTGAAGAACAGCTTCAGTCTATTCCCACTGATTGATGTTGCATCTGAAGAAATAACTTGAGGCCTGAAAGAAAACAATTGACCTCAAAATTTAGAACCACACATAATCTCTAAGTTAATGGTGGTTAGTTGGAAGAGAAGGATTTGTAGCATACTTCTGCAATTTACTAAGGGCACCACAGAAAAGGGCATTGTCTGGAATGGGCAGCTCAGTCTTGTTAGTAGCCTCTGGGTTGACAACCCTGACATATGTTTCTTGACCAAGATACCATGAATCAAGGTTTTCTGTTCTGAGATTCCAAACTCCAACGTTGTCGAGGGAAACCAAAATTGCTGTCCATGCTCCAGGATAAACCTAAATGATAGGCAATTGAAACAAACAGATGTGAGATTGAGATTATAACTTCTAGGAATCATGATACAGCAGCTGTTATATCAAAGTACATGAAAGATGTCAGAAAATAGTAAGTTATTAGCTCAAGTGATTTATTGACATGGTTCCATAGATTGTTTGACCATCTAGATTTTGATCTTTACTACCCTCTCAACCTTAAAAATAAAAAATTCAAATGATTAAACAATACTGAATGATAGCACCAGTTAAGTTCAAGGTATTAAATACTTGCTTTTGAAATGGAACTGATCATAGAAGCAATGCCAGAGTCAACAGTTCTGAAATTTTAATGGTAAGGAACACAAACTATCCATCCATATATTAATGGTATAATGCATTTCTACATATTTTCCTAGGTTATGACTAAACTAGTATGTCAGTCCGCAACATGATAAACAGGAGCTTATTAAGTTAACAGTTGCAGCAAAAATTTCCAACTTTTCAAATCCTTGAAACAAAGACTTCACTAGGAACATGAGTGAGAAGGTGAAATTATTATCATAAAATTATTGACCTGTGATATGAACAGAACAGAGGTTTGGAGCCATTTGACAGCTTTGGAAAACATGAGAGTTTCAATAATTTTAGTATTCAGGAGGAGCCAAATATACCTGTGTAGTAGCGCGAGCTATTCCATCCCACTTATTATATGTGCCCCTGCTATTCTCAGACCAATCACCATAATCCATCCTGCAGCAACGAATCAAGTTCTGTTATTGGCTCCTTAAAAATGGAATGGCACTTAAAAGAGAAGGAATTTGTCAGTACCCGACTACAAAAAATGCATATCCACTCATGTGATAGGTATGCATCTTAGTATCATTGTTCTGCAGTATAACTTCCATAAATCCCCTATAAGTTCCATTAATGACTGATGTTTCTGTGCGAGGTGATCCGGTAAGAGGCTTGGAGGGGAAATCAAGCTTGTATACTCCCTTTAATTTGTACTGGTCAGCAAGCCTGATTGGAGTGGAAGGATTGACAAAAGAGATCCCACTGAGTGTTGCTCGCCGCTTCCCATCGATTTTCTCCGGTGGCTTATTTTTCAATACATAAATCTCAGTCACATTGATGGAACCATATCTGAAAGACCCTTGTGGGTTAGGACGAGCACCACTAGCTGATACATTCCATCTACACAGTTAACCACAGAAATGCAAGAGTGAGTGATGATATTTTTGAATTCTCAAATTTGACAATCTAATCTACATAAATTCCAGTGGAATCATTATTCAATAGTATATTAAAGTTTGATGCTTGCAACACATTTAATATGTCCATGGAGTTGAGACATAGTGACATACATACAGTTCATAGCTGAATGGCACAAAAATGTTGGTTTAGTTTGACAAATTGATTAACATGTTCAAAAATTTCTAAAATTATTCAACCTCCCCAAAAACAATACAGAAACTCAATACCGAGAATAATTGTTGCTCAATTTGACAGCAGACAGTATTCCTCAGGATTGAAGATTGAAGCATGAATAAATATGAGTAGATAACAGAAAATGCTATAAAATTGCAGCACAGACCTGATGGATCTTGCTTGGTTCATTGAGTAAGTTTTGTCATATTGATCATCAGGTGCCGGTGGGAGAGGACCATGAGCCTTCCCTTTGGAATTTGAATAGCGCAAGATGGCAACCCCAGTAACTCTTTGCCAACGTGATTCATTCACAAACCTGGCACTTGCTACAATATAGTAATCTGTACTTGCATTCTGATCCATGGTTACCAGAAAAGAATAAGATTGTCCAACATGAATATCTAAGCTAGTGTAGTTCTGTTGCACTGTGTAAGACCCCTCTGTCTCTGCTAGAAGTAAGTTATGACTCTGGATCCTGAAATTCAGACTTGTTGATACTCCAACATTATGTACACGAAGTCGGTAAGTTTTTCCTGTGGAATATCAAGTGATAGCCATTGAAAACATTGAACAGGTAAATCATTATTAAAAAAAAAAAAAAAAAAAAAAAGAATGTCATTAAACCAGACCCAAAGCTACCAAGGAAGCAAATTATAATGAATACACTTGTGTGAGAACCACAAGAAGCTTTTCTTCCTAACAGACACCCTGCACTCTACACAACAGATAAACTCAATTTCCAAAGACACTTTGTGAAGACTTTGCTTGCTTTTGCACATTTTTCTGTCTATTGTTTTTCTCAAAATTCAGGCACGGCTATGCTCCGCATATCTAATTTAAACTTCTAAACTTAATTCATAAACGTAAAACAGCCAGCATACATTAGTCAAGAATTCCATTTTTCTATGCCTAAAGAAGCCTAACATTAGAGAAACTATATAAAGAATTTAAGTTTCTCACTTTGTCCCATAGGAATAAAATTTCTTCCAAGGACTTACCAGGATGAACATCAATTGTTTCATAATCAATGCCATCAGGAACAAGTGTATCGTTATATCGGTAAGGGCCCTTCCCGTTGATGAGAACACCATCAGGCATGCCAAGATCTTTTCCGTCATCAAGGTCCTTCCTCAAATCCTGCATTCCAAAGCAGAACCAACAACCAAGAGTTTGACCAGTGTTATTTAATTGTATAAGAAGTATGAATTGACACATAGCAGAAAACAGGAGCTTCCATAAATCCAACTAGCACAAACCGTATGATTGCGGGTGTACCAATCTCCAATAAAAACAACAATGTCCCCATGGGGGGTATCAAAAGGAATAGGAATGATGGGTCGGTTGTTTACGATGAAACCCCCAAATCCACCAGCAGCTCTCTGAAGATGAAGGGAAGGGAAGTAGAAAAAGCTTCCAATCTGATCCTTGACCTGAAACTGGTAAGTCCAGTTCCACTTAGGAGGAATGGACAATTTGTGCCAAGAACACCATCCTGCCACGAACTCCTCCTTTGTTGAATCCCAGACCTGTCTCAACCCCCCCATGAAAATTCCACAAATTCAGCTCAGTGAAACAAATCCAAGTTTAATTTGGAACTTTTGAAACTGAACAAGCACCCTACCAATGAATGAGGAGGCTCTCGTCCAACTTGTTCCTAACATTGACAACAACGTTGTTGTTTGTGGTTACATTGATAGTAGGACCTGGAAACTTGTCGTTGATAGCAATGACCTGCAAAAACAATGCAGACATGAGGGCCATCATCACCAAAATCTACCTAACTCTCACCAAGTCAAACAGCTCATAATGGCATTCACATAACCCTTCACAAGGTAAAAGTATCGCATTACTATCTACCAGTGTCTCATGATGCAGATCTGCAAGTAAAGCTTGAAATTTTACTAAATTCAAAGTGAGTCGGTGGGCAAACGAGCACGCCCACGTCAAAAACTAGCAAGAGGGAGAGAAAAAATGTGATAGAGAAAGGAACCTGCTGAGGAACTCCAAGAGGGGAGGCAGTGATGTAAGTGACCTCAAAGTCGTAGGAAACGAATGGATCCGCTGCGGAAGAGAGGGTGAGAAGCAAGGAGACGTTGATGACACAGAAGAAGAGAGCTCTAGAAGAAGCCATTGTGTGGAACTTTCTGGTTTTCCTCAAAAGATTTTAGGGCCAAGTTTTTAGTAGCTTTTTCCTTTTCTCTGATTTTACATTATCAATTTTTATCAAGAGAGAAAGAAAGAAAGAAGCTGGGGTAGGACTGGATTTGGGTGTGCTACTAGTATTGGTATAGAGAGAGAGAGAGAAGGGCTCTATTCCACCACTTTCAGCGGTGCTGTGGAAAAAGCTCTATCCTTAGTACACAGTCACTAGAAGAAGCTGAATGAAGGCCTTCAACGGGCGACAGCCAGTAGCCAGTTCACACCTACTCGTTTGTCAGTTGGGCTTAAAGTAAGTAAAATAATGTAGAATTTCCTCCTTTCTTAAGGAAAATAGGTTACAAATTTAAGTAGTCATGCCATGGGCTTTAAGAGAAGAAAGAAATAGAAAAAAAAAAAAAAAAAAAAAGAGAAGAGAAGAGAAATAGGTAAAAAATAAAGTAGAAGTTAAGGTTGTTTGGTTGAAGAGAAATAGGTAAAAAATAAATTGAAAGTTAAGATTATTTTAATTAGTATTATTTATTTTTATCATTAATATTTATTATTATATTATTTATTATTAATATTATTTTTATTTATTTATTATTATTATTATAAGGGATGGAGGACTGGTTATTCAAAAAAGAGGGGAGGGGATGTAAATCGATTTGCCCCTTTCTTCATTTAGTTGCAAAATCGATTTTGCAAATAATAGGTAGCAAAATTGATTTTGTTACACTTGAGTTAGATTTTTGCGCAACTCTTCATTATTTTGTGAAGAAATTTTAACAGTGGGTCTCACGTTTTTTCAAATATTTCTTGCTTTTCTTTGTTGCCATACCAACAGAATATAGTACATTCGCTGCACTTCCCTCCTCTTCTTCGCTACTTTTTTGCTACCAAACGAAGTGAAAGTGCTGCTACAATTGCATGGTTATGATTATTCAAAAAAAGAAAGGGGGGGGAGGGGGGGTTGTAAATCGATTTGCCCCTTTCTTCATTTAGTTGCAAAATCAATTTTGCAAATAATAGGTAGCAAAATTGATTTTGTTACACTTGAGTTAGATTTTTGCGCAACTCTTCATTATTTTGTGAAGAAAGTTTTAATGGTGGATCTCACATTTTTTCAAATATTTCTCGCTTTTCTTTGTTGCCATACCAACAGAATACAGTACATTCGTTGCACTTTTCCTCCTCTTCTCCGCTACTTCTCTGCTACCAAACGAAGTGAAAGTGCCGCTACAATTGCATGGTTACAATTATTTGAAATATAATTTTCTGACATAAATATATGAGAAAATAGGATATAGTATAAAGTAGTTTTTTGTAAAGTAATTTTATAATATCCAATCACAAATTAGCATGTAATAAGTTTGTTGACTTTTATAATAATTATCTTAAAAATCATAGTAATAATGATTTCTAATTAGTTGACAGTATAAAAAATTTTATACTATACATAGTCATTAAACTCTAAATATATATGTACTGTTATTAAAGTAAAAATGAAGGTATATCGAATTATTACAACTTAATCAATAATCTCAAGTTGAAGTCTAAGTAAACAATTGCGTTAAATATTTAAAAGAATGACTTTGCCACCTATAATAATATTGCACAACTCAAATACAATTGTTTCTTTCTCGTGAAAATTATACGTGTTCTCTAAAAAAAGTAATAATGAATTATGTATTATTTATATCTATAATATCTTTTTAAAATCTTGACAATTTGATTTACACGGCCATTCTCTTACATAAACCCATAATAAAATTGTACACATAGCCGTTGTTGTCTCCGTAGCATTCTCTCTTTCGTTCTTTCTGGGTCCTGTAGCGTTCTATAAGGAAACGGACATTTGTATTGGCAATTTGTTTTATTCGATTATTAATTAACTAAATTTGGTGTTTGATGGATGGGACCCTTTTCCTTTTGGTTTGAAAGTGGCAACGGCGTAAATTGCGTTACAACGGTCGGATCTCTGCAAAAAGCACCACATGCTTGCCAGCCGGGAGCCATTCTACAAGTGGGGCCCACTGCGCAAGGCCGTGTGGGCTGTGCTCTGTGCGCGTAATTACCGTCTGTAAAGTGTTCAATTACAGCCTCAATACCTCTGAAACTTTTTCATTTTTTTAATTCAGATTAAGGACAAATTTTGATTTTGACACGACGTACCCTTTTGCGCAGTTAATTAGTTAAAACAGAAAACCGTTTGGCAGCGGAGTAACAGAAATAATTTCTTTTCTACCTTTGACTGATGGTAGGGTTATCGGATTAATTCTCGATAATAATTAATTAAAATTCTCCTCGAAACGAGTATTTTAGAATTTAAGTTCTTAAATAAAATTTATCAGACATTATAATTCATTTTTACTATAACTAATCACTTTTGATGGCAAATTTGATCACAAAAGAAGTACTAATTAAGCTAGCATAATGAAACTGTCGTTTGAATGTGTTGCTTGCATAATGAAAGAAAACACTGTCACTTTGTGTATTTCGGCAGTGATAAATAAGAATCAATTTTTAAACTTTTATCTTTTGAATGTGAAATAGGTCAGCATTAAAAATTGGAAAACGTGTCGTGATTCAAGAGGTTTAGGAAAGGAAATAAATAATCGCGCGTGGGCCAAAATGATAAAAAAAAACCAAAAAAAAAAAAAACTTTTGTGGAAGTAGGACCCTCTTGCAACTAACACCATGATTATCCTGCATGGTCCTATCTTTTTTCTAGTAACATCTGACAGAGTTAAACATTCTTGACACACGCAAAAATACGAAGTAGCTCAAAATCTTCAACTACTTGTCCAAAATAAACATGTATACGAGCTATAAAGAATAAGTAACCCTCACCCATGTGTCCTATAATTAAGCCATTCGATATAATTTTACTAATTTTACTGATAAAGGTGACATTTCAACCAACTCTGCCAGTTGTCCACTGTTATCAGGTACAATTAGCAAAAACAATTTGAGAAGAAGAAAGCTGAAAGATTCAAGAACACAGGAAACATGGCCTGAATTTTTGAACTCTGGATTGTAAGACTGACAAAAAGATTTTATGTCTTTTTAATTAATTAAAACCAGCTTTATGCTTGCATAATGTATCATTAGACGCACACGATATGGGATAATTAAAACTTGTTTACAAAAATATACTCTTATATCTATTAGAATATATATCTCAAAGGGTGAAACTTTCATTTTTTTTCTTATTCTCTTAACTAAATATTCTTAATATTTTTTTATCTCATTTAAATGTACATTTCACACACTACCTATAATTAACCACAAATTTTATCTCTCAACTATCTAAAACTACTATCTTTTTATCTTTATCTCTTTATTTCTATCTCTAAATTCAATTGTTTTTTTTTTCTTAAAATGCCAATAGCTAAGGACAACTTTATATATCATAATTTAAATGATTTATTATAAATCTAGAATATAATTTATTTATTAAAACTATTTATTATAACCATTAATTATAATATAATTTATATCAAAATATTTATTTATTTTAAAATTTAAATATGTAAAAGCAAACATATATATATATATATATATATATATATATATATATATATATATATATATATATATCTGTGCAATGTATAGGTTAAAATATTAGTTATTAAAAAAGCCTTAATTATAGTTTTTATTTCATTATTATAATCATTGTACAATTTTATTTGGTTAATAATTTTAATTCAAATTAATTCATTAATTTTGTAATTATTATAATTAAAATTTTCTATCAACTTTTCTTTTATATAAAATCTTTAAATCTTTATTTTTTTACTCAAATGATAGAAAATTATTCAAAATATTTAGAAATTAAAAAATTGAAGAAAATTGAAAAAAAAAATAGGGTGAGAAATTAAGGTTTTAAAGAGGTAAATTTTGAACTTTTAAATCTTGGGTAAAATATAATATTTTAATTAGTATATTTTGAAGTAAAAAAGGTATAAATGATTTATTTTATTTAATTCATGAAAATTTTTAGAAAAAAAATGAGAATCCAACACTTTTAAGTAAAGACAAATTGATAAGAGAACTTAATTGTAACAATTAAAATACTCAAGAAAATTCTGAGGGATTAAATTTAATTAAATTTATTAAAAATTAAAAATGATGCATTATTGAGACACTAAAAGTATAATAAGCCTTAAAATATGTGTTTGTAAAATATAAGTGAATAAATGAAGAGTAGTGTTATATTCTGCTATAAATACCGATGGCAGTTGAGTACAGTAAAACGGATTAGTCTCCACAACATTACAAATCAAAGTTCAAATTTTCGCTAAAAGAGGTATGCATATTCAGTATCCAAAAGTGCCTCAATACAGAATTGTTTTTAAAAATGGAGAATTGTGGGAAACCAAAAAAAAAAAAAACTTCTATAAATCTTGTAAATAAGAAAGTATTAAATAAAAAAGTAAATATATTTAGAAACTTTAAAAGTATTTAACACTTTTTTATTTGATAAATAAACAGATTAATATAAAAATTTTGTAGAAATTATTCATAAATAAATGGGCAGCTGCTATCACGGGAAACTGAGTTAGTAATTAATGTTGCATTGTTAGATGGCATGCATGTGGACCTAATTTTGATTGATGCTTTTCCTAACCAAGTAAATGTGTCTAAAGTCTAAACATACAAACTCGGTCCATATTAACATGGTTAATAAATATATAATGAAATAATTTCCCTTCATGGTGTCAAGAGCCAAGGGAAAAAAATTATTCAATGGATTAGGATAATTCCCTGTTCTTTATCCATTTTCAATCTATGTTCCATCTTCTAATGCAAGATGTGCATTTCCTTTTGAAACGAATTATTAGTTACAAGATTATTAAAAAAAAAATCACTAATTTGTTTTGGCAATTACTTTTGTGCTCTTCCTAGTTCCTACCTCCACCGAGTAAAAGTAAAATAAAATAAACCAAAAATAAATAAATGAAATAAAATTGGGTAAGTTTTGATTCAAACATAAACATTGTCATTGCGTACAAGTTATTAAACATATAAATATTTCCGTCTTGCGAGGAACACTAGCAATTGAAGCCAACTCCCACGCTCATATGATTGTAATGGTATTAAAAGCGTATTGACATGGAACTGTAAAGTGGGTGGTTGGGAATTATAATACTATTCAAGGACAGTGAACCAAACTTCAGGGGTTCGTTAACGTCCGTGCAATATCAATTATCATATTATTTGTTTTACAAATTTTTCTATAATTTTTTTAATGCTTTACAAAAATAAATAATGATATGCACCACAATTAAATTGTTAATGAAGGAGAATGACATTGGGATACTAACTAAAATCCTTAATCAGAGTAAAGCAAAAAATTGAGCTTAATTGTAAAGTTCTTATGCTATGAACATATTTTGAAACTAAGAGATGAATTTTTCATTACTAACCTTTTCACTGTAGATATATGCACATTTTAACAAGATGACAAAAATTATTAAAAAACATAATCGTGTTTAAAACCTCCAACAAGAGCTTGTAATTAATGTGGTTGTAGATTTTTCCAAATTAACCTTACAATCAAGAAACCTTTCTTGCCCTTTTTAGTTCTTAAGATATGAAAAAATTCTTGATCAATCACAATGTTATTAAAACTACGTTGATCAAGTACAAAACCACATAGATTAGGAAAGATAAGGTTATCCATGAGATATTTAATTGAAATAGCAATAATTTTAGAAATAATCTTGTAACTCACATTGCAAAGACTCATAGAATTGAATCATTGATTCTCTTAAGAATCAACACATTCGGAATAAGGGTTAGAAGAATGTCATTCAGTAAATAACTTGGGCTTAAAGAAAATGTTCCTTACAAGATCACACACCATGTACTTTGTAAATAATTACCAATTGGGTATGAAAAAATAGATGAGTTATAGTGTGAAGAACCGGCTCATATGGTTCATAGATGGTGAAGTGAATATTGCCAAAATAATAATTTAAAAATTAATAGGAATAATATTTAAAAATATAAAAAGACAAAATAACCCTCGTTTGAAATATATCACAAATAATGGATTTTGGAAACAAGAAACTCGCATAGTCACCGTTGACATATTTTTGGGATTTAGATCTTTTCCTACCTCTAGCTCGCTCCCCCTCCAGCAATGAATCCGAACCCGTCCTTCACTCGTGACAACTGCTCCATCGTTTGCTGCCACTGGCTCTGCCACAAGCGCTAAATCCGAACCCATCCTTCACCCGCGACACTTGCTCCATTATCTGCCACCATTAGCTCCGCCTTAAGTGCCAAACCCGTACCAACATCAAGCGCCACTTGCTTCGTCTCAAGCTACCTATTGTGTGTCGTTTGTGTATTCTCCTATATTGTTTCGTTTATATATTTTCTTCATTTGAAAATTCATGCGTATCTGTTGATTATCAACAATAGTGATAATCTATAATGCTTTGAATGTTATTTTGTGGAGTAATAGTGATTATCAATTATTTATGATTTTGTATTAAACACATGAAGATTTCTGATCCTATCTCAATTATCTTATTTGGGTTGTTTATGCCTATTTTACATTAAGGGCCAAAATATTAGAATTGTCCTCTTTTTGGTGTCAATTTTGATTTAAGGATCCCTTGATCAAAACTGATATTCTATTTTTGGAGCATGGAAGGTTCTATCATAACTTAATTTTCTCATTCAGCTCTTTAGCCTATGTTTTTCTAGGCCTGAGCTTGTGCAAAGAACTGGAAAGCTTTATGCACTTTGTTACCAGATGTGTTTTGAACCATAACTCTTTTCTGAAGGTTGGAATGCAGTTTGGCCACATGTGTTGATGTTAACAAACAGAGGAGCAGAAGAATTGAAGCTGTGGAGATAGGAAAATTGGCTTATTGACCGAGTGTGGAAATGGCAGGTGCAACAGTTACTTGATGATGAACATATGCTATGGAAATAGCTAGTGTGCTATTTGTAATTGTATATATATAGCCAGTACCATGGAGCAAACATTATAGTCAATGACTTTTCTGAAATTTTCATACTGTATATAAATTAGCTATAATGTAATTTCATTTCCTTGTTTATAGGGAATGTCATTTGATTGTTTCCCTTTTATGCAATAATACTTTGGCAACAATTAGTCATTGTCACTTTGCTCTTAACTTTTCAATTGACACCTAAACAGATAGTTGATTTACAATTAAATCATAAATGATCAATTTCACTGTGGTTTATATACAACCAAATTTGGTCATTTGAAGTGAACAATATCACGTTCGTAGGACTACACTCATAAAGCACTTTTACAAAATTCAATTTCCTACAATAGAAAAAAAAAATACTGTACATGACATTGCAACAATATTAAAATTTGTAGAGTAAAGCAATTTACAAGATACATTCATATGATAATGTTCTTTGTACAAGTCCTACAAACAACTGAAAGGGATAAGATGTGAATAATGTTCTCTCCAAAACACTTCTTCTAATACAATCTTTATTATTAATTAAAATTTAAAGAGATAAACGTGTGTCTTTTATTTACACAATACAAAAATAAAGATTGTATGGTTGCAACTTCCTCTTTCACACAATACAAAACAACCTTTTCGTACAATTCGCAGAGCATCATTGCCGTTGCCAAGAACTTGTGCCATTCAACAACCTCCTTACAAGCCTAGTATTGGTTTACTTGACCATGTAAATTCACCCAATATTTCAGTTAACTCTCCTCGTATTGATAGGATAGCAGAATTCCCATTAGCATCATAGGAAGATCAATTGTTTCCCATTAATAGATCTTCACCAAACTCGGCATAGGGCTCCTCGGCCTCCCCTCCTTATGGCAATGATTCAACTTTAATAAACAAATGCACAATCAAGGTATGTGACACAGCCAATGTTAGGCCAGGTTGTACAGATGCTTGGCAGGGAATCAAGCGCAGCATGCTCAAGGAAAATAATGAGAACAAAAGTGACGCATCTGATCAAAATGCAATGCTGAAGCATTAAGCCACAACTGCTCAAACTTGCGCCGTTAACAATTTGATACTTCGTCATTCCAATAGAGGGTTAATGCCTTAGAAGGGTTGCTTGAATTTAGTGCAAGATTACTACAGCAGGAACGGTATGGAGAACTATCAGTTTTATTAAAACCGTTTGGGCTAGGTAAAGCTTCCCCAAGGGAAACTGCTATTTGGTTAAGCAAGAGTATCAAAGAGAACACACTTTCAATCGGGAACAATCCACCTAAACTACTGTAATTTTTCATATAGTCATGTTTATAAAGTTTGGTGTTTCTTCTCACACTTACATTTAGACAACTGATTTTTATAGGTAACAACATTTTTAATAAATTTATATCTGAACTCTGTCATCTGTTGTTTCCTTTGCTCTTGCAACAAAATTCTTAATTTTTCATCCTGCACAAACAGAACAAAAAAAAAATACTAATTAGATTAGATTTGACACAACCTTAAACTAACAAAATTTGCTAACAAAACTTAAAACAAAATAACCTCCAACAGCCTGCCATTCTGCTTGTCAGACAAATACCATGTTTATGCTCACATTTCTTGTTTTCCAACTTCTAGGGTTGGGCAAATGTGAAACACACCTAACTTTCCCATCATCTTAAGGTTTTCTCTAAAACATTCCTCTCTCAATAGCTCTTGCAAAGACATCTTCACTTCATCAAAGGTGTCGTTGTTGGTTACGGTCATTGACTACCCCAATTATTTCGATTCTTCCAGCGGCCATGTTTATGAATGTGTCACTATTCATATTTCAACTTTGGTTCTACAACGAAACACGAGAATGACGAAAATTACCACGGAAACCCCATTAACAGAAATCCTACTCTGTCACAAATGACATCCCCTTATCTAAACCTTTTCTAGTGATGACCGTGGCTTCCTCCAATGCAATTGCGGCCACCAAATGCCCACCACCATTAAATTCTTCTTCAAAGGCTAGGTTTCCCACTAGCACCAACATTGTCTTCGTAGTCTAGGGTCCCCACCGGTAACAAAAAAAGCTTGCCACTTGCAACGGACACCTCTTCTTACTTTAGAGTCAAAAATGTCAAATGACTATTTCAATCTATTTTACTTAATTTGTTTCCTAATTAGGTTCAATATTTACCTATATAATCAGGACCGTTCATTCAATTTTAAATGATATCCAATGATGTTAAATCACAGACTCACCAGTGGACTACATTTAGTAAATGTAAAAAGTTGTTAGTTCATAGGTGACCCACATGATCCACTAGTTCACTATAGAAATTGCCAATAATGGACATAGACCACTAACACCAAATGCTTTCAAAGGTTAAATAATAAATACTGGATCCTTAATTTCTCTATCATAAAAAAGAGTTTGAATAATATCAAAAGCTATATCTAAGAGTTTTAGGAAACCTATTATAAAGGACTGATCCCTTATACCATTTTATTCTCTAATAAGTTTTTTTAAACACTTAATTGCCATCTCCTTTAAAGTCTCATTGTTGTTCAACTAGTTACATCTAGATTACTATCATCAAAATAAGTCTTCATATATAAAATATTTCGATATCTCATAGCTTCTTTAATAATTGTTGTAATCCTTTGCCATCTGACATACTCAAACGTTAAATAGCATCCTCCATTCTATCAAGAACTACCTTTTTCTTGTGAAAATATTTACAAAATAGTTTTGATTCCAATCTTAAGCCAACTGTTCAAATTTGAGAGCCCTTGTGAAGCCAATTAACACCAACAGTCCAATAATTTTAAACGACATTAAAGAAAGACTTATCAACAAATTAGGACTAATTATAAACTTGAATGAATTGTCATCATTATGAAAATTATCATGCTTTAGCCTAAGAAGAAGAGGATTATGATCCAATAACATAGTAAGGAAGGTGAAAAATAAAAGCTTATGTGAATTTCATCTTGTGGTTACTATTACAAACACCTCTACCAAGCCTTTCCATGAAACCATGTGAAGATTAAACTTTGGCTACCATCTCCAAATCATGATATACCTAGTATCATCCAAGGATCACCAATAAAGATTTTCTCATTGTCATCTTAACAAATCTAATAATGAAATTGTCATTCTAATGATCAATAACCTTCATTCCTCTTTCATGTTAAACCTTGCATAATTTAATTTCATATCTAATCTTTTACCCTAAAAGCTTCATAATATCTACTTTTTCCTAGTTTAGATGCTTCGATAATCTCCCCCCTTGAAATCTTAATAATCAAACACAAAAGATAGGTAACCTTCTCTTTTGAATCTTTGTCTTTTTTCGTCTTTTTCATTTCTTTCATCTTCATTTGACCATATCTTTGTTGAAGCATCCCGCTCTTCCATATAGTCTTTAATTTCCTTTCCTCCTTATTTGACCATATCTATATATGAGCTTAGTCTTCTTTTCAAAGTCACCCCATACTATTTTAAACAACTCTTTTAGACTCTTCTCCTTATTATAAACCTCATCCAAAGTACCTTAAGTCTCTTTAACCACCATATCCTCCTTCATAGTAGTCTCCTCATCATTCAAGTCTTCAACAATTGCCATGTCATCATGTTGACTAGAAATAACATCCATTTTGCTTTTTGATTTTATGATATTATAGATTGCATTCTCCTTATTTATTTGGTCTACATTTTTAATAATAGTTTCAAAATGAAGTTAAAAAATTATTAAATTAGAAGACATTTGAAATGTTCATATGGGCATATGATATAATGATAATGTTATAATATAATAATACATTAATAATTTTATATAAATATTATATACATACATACATACATACATACATACATACATACATACATACAATGTGTATATAATGTAAAGCATTTAAAATAAAAAGAGAAAAATAAACTTAGCAATGAGTTGAGTTAGCATGTAGCAATTTTAATTGGGTCAAGTTAATCCAACCTAAATTGACATATTTAAATTAAACCTTAAACTATAAGGCATTATACTATCAAGTATCAAACCTTACTTATCAAACGGATACCTAAAATGAGAGTAAAATATTTTTTCATAGCCCATACTCAAATATCATATAAATTATTCATATACCCATCGTATCCTTATTACAATTAAATTCTCATAAATATTTCCAAAAACACACATTTGAAAATTAAAATTAGCGTATGAAAGTGATATACAAATTATAAAAAATGCAATGAATAATAATTATTAAACATCCTTTCAAGGAGAAATTATTAGGTAGTTCAAGACTACCAAGTGTCTATGGTCCTAACCAATGTGTTTATAACACATATTCAATTTACGAGAAAAAATTAATAACACTTGATTACATGTCATATGCAGATTGATAGGGACCATGGTAGTCTAGGACCACCTAATAATTTCTCCCTTTCAAGACACATCAAAAGAGTAAATATAAAAAACAATGTAAAAGATTTTTACTAGAGAATTGGAGAGCATTAACATGATATTTCTTTGATGAAGAGATTCACTTGTAAGCATCATTACACATGATACGATCAAATTACAATAAACATTCCCATGAACATAATTGAGCAAAAATGAAGGAAAGGGCTTTGAGCAAGAATCCATAACTTTGTGTGGGTTTATGGAAAGGTCATTACAGTTGATAGGTACAAATAGCCAACCCAACACGTTTTCCAATCCTTTGTGACTCTGAGTCTTAATTTTATCCCCAATATAATTTTTTTAACTCTTTTGATCAGGGTGGAATGGGCGTATAAATGCAGAATTCATTTGCCAAACTTTGAGTGAGGCTGTCACAGTGGCCTCAGTGGCATTGTTGAACAAGAACAATCTAGCAGCTCCATAGATTGCCTTTGTTGGATAAACCCGAGATGTCACACACGTCCTTCCACCTTGAGCAAAGCTTTCAACAATAGAGTGGTCCACCTAAATTATAATTACCAGACATTCCGTGAAGATTCATTAGCTAATCTAGTTAATGTGTACAAGATATATGTACTCGATCTTTTCGGCAAGAAAACTATAGAAAACAAAAAGGCTCAACTTAATTACCAGTATTCGCAAGGAAAACTTTTCGCCTTTAAGTACTGGTACAAAGCTCCCATAGATTTGCTTATGAACATCATTTGCCAGAGAAGACCTACAAAAACAATGTGACAAATTCAATATTGCATTTATAACAACCAAATACAAAATTATTTTATGTCTCTAATTAAGTTAATGGCCTGGTATAATATATATTGTGTTTTGGAACCAAAAAAAGGACAACTTTCAAGTTCAAAGACAGATAGTCCAATACCTTGATTGATCGGAGCAAAGGGAAGTCTTAAGATTTCCATCGCTTCCTTTGGTGACATAAAAATACACAGGGGTATACTCAGAAAGCCCGTCCTCTGCCAAAACCAAAAGACCGAAAGGTCCTAACAGACCACGTTGTGCAGCTCCACCACTGGAGCTGCACGTGTACTCCTCGTTGGATGCGGTTGTTTTCTCCAAGGTTTCCTTGTCTATCTCAAACTCAGCAGCAATGTCCAACTGTTGCATTGGTAGACACAATGTCATGTAATTGAGCTTCACATTTATTCATGTCTAGCTAAATGTCTACAACTTTGGAAACTTGATATCATGATATGAACACAAACAAACCTGTGTGGCTGTTTCAATATCTAGTGACACCAGTGACCCTGGTTTAACCTTCAAATTTTCGAATTCATCACTTCTCAACCTCAAACTCTCCACCTCAGCAACTGGCCACTGAAGTAAGTTGCTGCCAGTCTTTTTATCAAGCTTCACAGTTCTCGGAATACTCTGTACAATCAAAATTTAACAATGCTATTACTAACTAATTATAATATATAGTTAGAAAACACCTGGACATATTGAAAGTAAATAAATAAAAAAAGCTTTTTATATTATATATAAACATACCTGAACTGATGCCCAACCTTTGGCCACATCTGCATATTCACTGTCAGACTCTCCAATCCAACCCCACAAAACCCTCCTCTCCTTACTCTGATCATAAAATGTCTTGGATGCATAGAATATACCATAGTCATACCTCAATCCAACACCAACATCATTCTTAGAATCATCCGGTATGAACAAAACTTTCTTCTCATCATAAGTCCCTATTGAATAGTAATCATGTCTGTCATCATCCAGGCTCACCTTCATCACATGCTTCACCTGAGCCCCATTAATAGAGGTATCCAAGCCATTTTCAGCCTTCTTGGACACAGGGAAGAAGTCCACACACTCCCACATGCCAGTGCCAGGGACAGCACGAAGCAGCCCCTCCTTAAGCTCATAGGTCTTGAAGTCCTCAGTGTCATAAACCAAGGCAATGCCAGTTTTGTTAAGCTTAGACCCTATGGTGATGCGCCACTTCCCTTCAGAGGTGAGCCATGCAGTTGTTGGGTCACGAAAGTCCTTGGCACCAATGCCTGGTGGTGGGCACCAAAACTGGGTTCCCGGGGTGTTTGATCCAATCCAAAAGGAGAGGGTCAGAGGGGTCAGCAGGGTATGCAAGGTTTTGTACTTGCACTGACTCGTTGGTGGAACCTGTGTATAACATGATGACTTGACCATCGGGTAAGATTGTGGCAGAGCCTGTCCACACACCTTGCATGTCATACCATTGATCAGCCACCATTGCCAGTGGAAGGTGAAGCCAATGGATCATGTCCCTTGACACGGCGTGGCCCCAAACAATGTCACCCCAAACTGCACCGTTCGGATTGTATTGGTAGAAAAAGTGATACCATCCCTTGTAGTACAGAGGACCTGAAATGCATAAATTGTAGCAACCATGTCAAGAAGGTTTTGACTAATTGTTGAGAATTCTAAAATATAACATATATGTAATTGAACAAAACAAGTTAAAGCTATGGTTGGCTTGACGGAGAGGCATAAAATGAAGTGAAATTAGATTTATTTATTTTTTTGTTTAAGTTATTTAAAATGAAAAGGAAAGAAATCAAATCTGATAGAAAGAAAATAAAAGGGATAAAATGAAGTGAAATAAAACAAAACTAGATTTTTGTTTAAATTATTAAAAATGAAAAGAAATGAAACTAAATCTAATATAATGGATTCCATTTCACTTCGTTAAATATCCTTTTTCTTCTCCAGAATTTGAAGGTATGAGAGGAAATATGTTTTATTTATTTTTTTATTCTATTATAAAAATATTATAACGATAAAATAATAATATTTTATTTTAGTTCTTTTCATTTTCCTGTATTTTAAGCCATCTTATTTCATCTTATTTTATTTCACTCAATATCAAATATTCAATCATATGTGATATGTGGGTCCCTTTTTAAACTTATGCCAAATTTCCAATATTGTTGGAAAAGCTAATTGTCTTGCTAGATAATTTTGTGAGGCTGACTTAATTTCTGGTATTTTATTGCTAAACCAAAATTTCAGGATGTCAAAATCAAATTGAACTTTGCCTAGACCCCGCTCAGCTTTAACTCGGTCCCAGTGTTTGAATGCTATTTATTACGATGAAAGGAGACAATTCAACCAGAAAATAGGCAAATTAGAAGAAAATTAGCAAGGAATTAAAACGAGTTACGCAAACTTTAAGCAAGGTGGAAGTGTCCTTACCGTTAGGATCTGAAGCAGAGCAAATCAGGTTCCCCCGTCAGTCCAGGCCACAGTCATCCAACAAGAAAATAAAAATAGGGAAAAAATTAGCTTGAGATAAAATAGAAATGGTATAAACATTCAGAAGTAATGACAATATTTTTTTATTTCAAAAAAACATTCCGACAAGACGGGATTTGAGTTTGACCCTATAAAAAATCATGTTAAAAATAAATAAACTTTTTTATTGGCTAAACTTTGGTTATTGTCTTTATCACTTTTCATTAGTTCCCTTTTTGTTCATTATAGGACCCTTTTCCAAGTAGACAGATCCACGAAATCCCAATCTATGTATAGCTTGGAAACCACAAACAATTTACTGTGACAATGAAAATAATTTTTCATTCAAATGACAATCGTTTCTTAAATTCCATTATCACCGCCGAACAAAATTATTAATACAATCCGACATCTCTAGAAAGCAAAAAAGAAAAAAAAATTAAAATCGAAAGTTTCATGGTAGTTAATTACTTAATTTCACTGCGTCATTACGGAAAAACTATTGTATGGTCTAAGATTACGTGATCTCAGTCAATCTTCACCTAATACATAATCACATTTTTTCAATTTAATAGAAATAGCTAATTACTTGTCATGAAAATTGATAAGGATCAAATAGTTATGGACATACAATAATTTCTCGTAATTATGAAGCGGATCAAGGGGAAAAAAAAAAGAATTACCGTTCATCCAGTTGTTCTCTGGCTGGAAATGGAAAGCAGTTCTCTGCCACGACAACATGCTGTTGTCCCAAGGAAATGCTTCTGAAGCTCCTTCTTTAACCGCCAATAACATGCTCGATGACTTCTCCGACACCCCCGAAGAAACACCCCGCGAAACCGGGTACCATTTCGAAGAAGGCACCGATTTGGGACTGTGTTCATCGTTCGATGTTGGCGATGACACGTCAGCATGTGGCACGTTGGTGGCCCTGTAGCCCCCAAAGGCAACAAGGGAAACAAGCAAAAGCAAGCCGCAAACGACGAGAACGAGGCCCTTGCGAGGGCGTGGATTGGAAGCGACGTCATCGGAAGAAGTGGATGGTAACAATGGTTTGCGATGCTCCATGGTGAGAGATTGAACCGAAATGGAAGAAAGAAAGGATCGATCAGGGGCTTAGTAAGTGGTTAATTGTTGTGATGGAAAGAGTGCTTATTATTATGACTTGGCAGAGGGAGAGGCAGAGGCAGCATGCATGTGTGCACAAGCTGAGTTGTGAAGTGAATGGGACAATGCGAGATGCTTGTGCCCACATTGGCACATTTTATAGGACCCTGGATTCCAGTGTCTGGAGAAATCCAATGGAGTGGTAAGGGATGTTGTCGTCACATGAAACATGAAGCATTGCGAGGAGTGGACGAGGTGGATGGGATGGGGCCCGCAGTGGAGGTTCAGACTACGCATCTGGGACATCACATGCATAATTGAGGTTCATGGCCCACAATTTTCTAATGCAATGATTTCTGACTCTTGTTGTTTGTTGTGGATTAAGGGTACGTAAGGTAGGTAATACGGGTAATTTGGGAAAGGGCATTACACAGTTCGATTTCGTATCTGTGTATTAAAAAAATTCTATATTTGGATTCATATTTAGGTGGTAATAATTTTAATATTAGTATTCTTGTTTCTTAACTTCAACTCAATGCTTACATTTTTATTAACTTCAACGTGGTCTTTCAGTAATAGAAATTATTAAAAGTATAGTATATAATTTAATTAAAAAATTAAAATAATTTAATTTTAATTATAAAATATTATAAATATAATTATCCAATTTATTTTAAGACTGTTTAATTTTTTTCAAATTTTAATTATAAAATAGAATAAATAAATTATATGGATGATGACATGATATGAGGATAAGTATTATAATAACTATACCTTTAAAGTGTTATGAATAATTACGTATTATGAATTTAGTCTTATTTAATAAATAAAAACTTACTCATTACGGATAGTTTTTACAAGTTCTTATTGGATTTGGGTTCAAATATCATTGTTAAATATATTCCTCAACTAATAATTAGGGATGTTTTTAGGTACGTAGGATTGGTTCGGATTTTAAATTTTTTTTTGACTAATTCGAACTAAATCAATCCTATTGAGATTGGGTTAGTTTAGTTAGAGTCATCGAATTATGATAATAATTTTTTTTTTTTATCTCTACTTATTGTCTATTTATATAAATTTTAATTTTAGAATAATGTAAGGTAAAAATATTTCATGTTCTATAATAATTATTTATTTATTTTATTTAATATTTAATTTTTTTCCTACAGTTTTCACTTTATATATCTCATTAATTTTTTTCCCAAAATATGATAAAAAAAATACATAACAAACATGAACAAATTAAGACACTTGATAATACTAAATAAGATCATGTGAATATCAAAATAAAAGAAAAAGAAAGAAAAATTAAGTATTAAAGTCAAAATACATTAATCTAAAAGTTAAAAAATAATTGATCAAGTCATTAGATTAATTTAAGTTGACAAAAGATAAATCACAAATTTGAGAATCAAACTAATTATAATTAATTTGTTTGGGATTTAAATTGAAAAGAATCAATTAATTAACCAATTTAAATGAATTTACAGGAGTAATTGTTTTAGTTCAGATTCTCCACCCAATCCGATCCAATAAATTATCCAACTAACAATTAGACATTAATTCTTTCAAGGTATATGTGCTCACCAAAGTCATTTTATTTCTTAATTTGAAACAATACACACAATAAAAAACGTGATTTGTTGTTTGTTTTCGTAACTTTTTGATTGGTTTTCAAAATAATGTCGTATTTAACTAAGTAACTAGGACTTATCTAGACACAAATCTCATTTACAAAAAAATTAAAAATAAAATGAAATCTAGGCATAAATCAAATGTTATGATACACAAATCAAAAGGACTTATCTATGCAATCTTATATATATGTGGAAAAGGATTAAGTTACTCCAAGAGTAGCTCTTGATAGAGTTACTTCACTTAATAACTCTTGATACAAATTAAACTTTAATAATCCAACCGTTAAATATTTTAATATTACGTCAACGACTATGCACAACAAATTTTAAGTAAATTGGGCATTTGTAGCTAGTTAATCTTATATACGACATTTGCTTATAATTTAGAAAAATATATTATACGTTAATTTGAATTTATCTATTGAAGTATCAAATAATTTTCAAACTTTATAAAAATTTGTAAACTTGATCTATTCAATAAACTCTTTAATTCAACGGTTAGATCGTTGAAATTGAATATATAATAAGAGTTATTAAATAAAGTAACTCTACCAAGAGTTACTCTTGGAGTAACTTGATCCTTATCATATATATAGGGGCAGGATCCGTTGACACCAGGTGTAAGAGTTAGTCAAATTATACCTTCAATAACTTTTTGTATAATACAAATTTAACCAATCTAACCGTTGAATTTGATGCTCTTATTAATTAGATTAAGTATACAAAATTTCATACAATTCCAAAATTATTTAATAATTTATCACATCACTTTATTTTAACGTACAATATGATATTAAAATATACATAAATATTCAATGTTAGATAACATATCTAGAAAAGTCCAAATGATGTGAAATTTGGTATACATGATCATGAAGATAATATCACACAATTCAATGATTGAATTGATTAAATTTGTACTTTCCAAAAAGTTATTGAAGGTGTAATTTGACTAACTTTGACACCAGGTGTCAAAGTTAGTCAAATTACACTTGCAATAACTTTTTATAAAATGCAAATTTAACCAATCCAACCATTGAATTGTGTGATATTATCTTCATAATTATGTATATCAAATTTCATATCATTTGGATTTTTCTAAATATGTTATCTAACATTGAATATTTATATATATTTTAATAATATATTATACGTTAAAATAAAGTAATGTGATTAACTATTAAATAATTTTAGAATTGTATGAAATTTTGTATACTTAATCTAATTAATAAGAACAACAAATTCAACGGTTGGATTGGTTAAAGTTGCATTCTCCAAAAAGTTATTGAAGGTATAATTTGACTAACTTTGATACCTAGTGTCAATGGATCCTGACCTTATATATATATATATATATATATATATATAGGGGTGTATACTATAAGAATGACTTTCTTATATGAGAATGTGAATAGTCAATCTTAACCGTTAAATTAAAATGAAAGACCTAGATTAAAATATTTAAGAATTCAAATTTAAACCTCATGTAATCATCAAATTTCTAAAAAAGTCACAAAACAAAAATTAAATCTCTAAAAAATCTCAATTATCATGTCCTAAATATTCAATTATCATGTCCTAAATATTTCAATTATCACATCATTCTTCTTCAAAATTGTTGTTAACCCATCACAATTACCACCATGATCGCCATCACCACTACCGTCATGACCATCACCGCCATAACTATCACGACTACCACCATCACCACCGCCATTTGCTTGAAAATAAGAACAATTTAATTATCTTATTTTTATTGTTAAATTTTTACGAGATTTGATTTTAATAATCTATGTGATATAATTATAATTTACTGGTTGAATAAATAAAAATACAATTTTATATAAAATTATTATAATGTAGTAGTAAACATAACTTATACTAGTATTAGTCGATCCCTTCTTCACAAGGAGAATGCATATAAAGATTATCTACATTTAAAAATAATGAAAATTATGATAAAAAAGTGAATTTAATATTTTTATTATTTTTAAAAGAATCTTTTTTTTTTGTTGAATTCAAGATTTCTCTCGGCAAAAGTTAAGAACTAATTCCTTAACCTACTAAGATTCATTTAAGAAATTGACTTTTTCTAACAAATGTTTTTCAATACATAAACCTTAGGATTAAATATCTGACATATGCTTAAGAAGCAAGGTTATTTATCAACTGCGTTATACCATGTTGGTAAAACAATCTAAATTTTACATTCAAGCTCCCTGTTTTGGTGAATTAAACTAAAGTAAAATTTTAATTCAGTGCTTTTGAAATAATTAAAAAAAACATAAATGATTTGATTTAATCATAATTGCTTTGAATATTGATCTTTGAAAGGGATAATCTCTCGCACTCAAGCTTTTATTCATATTTAACAGAATCAAATTTATTTTATTTATAAATCAATTCTTATTTTCAAACTCATTAAATTTCATAGACTTTCGTATTTTGAATTCATTACAAATTAATAATTATTTCCTTAGTCTCTTATAATTAGTTCTGCCAGCGCACGTCGATGACCTCCCTCTCAGCCAATTTCAATGTCTTCTTCCAATTATTGTTGCTTCTGATCATGCTACGCATTTAATTAATTATTTTACTATGTTAAGTTCAAGCTAAAGTTTCACATAAAACAAGGTTTAAAAGGTGACACACTGGTCTAACTGTAATTTACTTGCGCATTGCCAACATATAGGATTTTCACGAAAAGCCAACAATTTAATGAAAGATCGATATTAGTCAAATAAGTACCAATTACCGTATATTTTTGACAGTAAAAGATTTTTACAATAACAGTACATGACTATTAAACTCTTTTAATATTACTTACAAATACATTAAAATTATAACTTCTAAGCTTTAAAAGTATAATTTAATTTTTACACGAAAAATTGAAAAATCCATTTAAAAAATTGCTTGTTTAATAAAATAAAAATCTCATTTAACAGTTATAAAAAAATTACAAGTACACTTTTTCTAAAGAGTTTAATGACTATATACTAACAGTATAAAAAGTTTTACACTGTTAACTAATTAGAAATCACTATTAGTATGACTTTTAAGATATTTATTCTAAAAATTAACAAACTTATTATATATGATAATTTGTGATTAGATGATAATACAAAATTGCTTTACACTGTCAATTCATAGTTTATTTATTTTTACTAAATAATGTTCCATGTCACAAAATCACGTATAACGTAAGGGTAGCTAGGACACTTAAGGCAATAGCACTGCCTGCACCTGTAGTCCTGAAAGTGAAAAGTAATAAATAATAGCCCTTTAAATAGTTCTCATGGGCCACAGCCCATAGGTCCCACTCATTGTCTTCCAACCATAAAAATGAGTATAAATGCTGAAAAAGGAAAGATTATAGGAACTAGTAGGTAATAACAGTGGTGAAAATGAAATCTAACCAAAGAATTGAACGAATTAGAAAGCTTTTTATTCAGTTTTTTCTGGTTTAACTTTTTTTAGGATAATTAATATATATACAATTTTTTAATTTTATGTTTTATTTTGTTTTATTTTAACCTCATATCATAATCCCTGTAACAAGTATACCGAATAGACATATAGGAACATTTGAACTAAAGTCAAGTCATTTTTTAATTTGGCAATAGCTTATTGGAGGGTAGACAACCCAACAACAAAAGATGAGTGATTGTAATAATTTGCATTAAGGCGTGGCGCTATCGAGTTTTATTTACATATTTTATTGAATATTCTAATTATGTGAATAAATAACTGATAAACGATTTATATACTTTTGTATAATCATTATTTTAACGTTAACAATTTTCTTTGCATTATTGCAACTGAGCCGGGAGGTGATATTTTGGCGTTACTAACAATTTGCATTATTTTCACTAAACAATTTATAACGACGACCAATAATTAATTCGTATATTCATAATTTCATAGAGCCCAATTCATAATTTTTTTTCGACAATCAGTTTCCGTATGATTCTAATTAATAATTTGATGACAAGTGTCACTCATTGCTGAGTCTGATGGTCCTTGCATTTTGGCACGTGTCACATTAATAATGCAATTGCCAAATGCCAACACCCACTGCCGTGGCTTTTCTATTACCAAATATTTTTTTGTTGGTTTTACGCCGCATGTGAATGATATGATACTACCTCCCCCATTGGCCCATTAGTCCACAGATAACGTGGTTCAAAATTTTCTCTTCTTTTCTATTTTCCTTTGCCGCTTGTATGGCTGGTATTGTTTTCGCCCCACCCATCCCCTTCAATAATGTTTCATCTTTCATTATTGAAAATGCGACGAAACAAATTAAACAGACAAGACCTAAACCAGATCCTACGCTTTGCTCTTGCTGCATTAGAATCAATGTAATTGATATGCCCTACCTAGCTAGTTTAACATAATTCATGTTTCCACGTGCACTCGCGCAGCAACGGGTGGTGGTGCAGATTCCACATACCCCTCTGAAATTACGATTCGAATTGATTACATTTATATTCTTCAATAATGTTAGATCCAACCAATGACTACTTGCCGCCAAAAAAAAAAAAAAACACGAATGACTACTTAATTAATTCTGATCATATGCATCTCTCCTATAGGGAGCTAATCACGACAATTTTTGAGCACACTACACACATGACCTGTTTCAGTGTAGGGACACTGTTCACTAAGGAACACTGGTGTCAATTAATTATGCGTGGCCACCACATTGAACCAAGACCAAACAGCAATGATTCAGGCGATATAAAAAGAACGTAAAGTACAATTTTCTTTTTAATTAAATTGGATACACTGTGTTTGTGTAACATTCGTCTCGTCATTAAAAAGAAAAATAATATTTTAAATAGCGCTTATATAACAAATCAACACACACACACATATAGAGAGAGAGGGAATTTGTTAATGTACACTCACTTATTTTTTAGTTAAAATACATTAACAAGCTACACTATTGATATATTTTAAGATAATCTTTAGTTGTAATTTGTTAACGTACTTCTAACTAAACTACACCATTCTCAATTGAAATCAGTTCATGGTTGCAACTTGCAACATTTTCTACCTTAACTAGGAAACAATCAAGTGACAGCATGCAAGTCACTTACCTAAGAGGGTTTAAGGCTCAATTATGACACCCGTTCACACGAACATAACCCATACTTATTTAATTATTGAGTTGATGAAATTGTGAGTAAGATTTTTTTTTTATCTTTATATTAGAAAAATTATAAATTTAACAGAATTTGGAAATGGTAATAAGAGATAGAAGATAAAGTCTATATATATATCATAAGTTCGTCATATATATTAATCATAAAAGATAACAACTAAATGTAGAAAATTTTTGGAAATGATAGTTATAACTTGTTAACGTACTTCAACTAAAAATCAATTGGATATATGTTAGCAAATTTCTTATATATATATATATATATATATATATATGTTTCACAAACATTTCTGAAACACCTATAAAAGAGAGACAAATAGTTCACTTTGAAAGAACTTATTATCAACTTCTTTCAAATATGAATCTATTTGATTCGGAAGGAAAGAACTTGCATTAGTATCTCAATTTCAATTGAAACATGGGTTTGATTCACACTCCATATTCTAAGAAATATTTATCATCCAAAAAAAAGAAAAAACAGAGACTTTGTCTAAAAAAATACCTTGAGAAAGGGCAAATATATACAACCTTTCGATATATATCACACAGCTCTTAACTTATAAGTCATATGCTATTTTTATTGACTTATTAATGAAAGCTTTTAAATTAGTCACTTAAAAAAAAAATCTCTAACTAAACATTTTTAATAACTTATTTTTAACCAAATATGTTAATTAACCAACTTATTAGTTATTCTTATTCTGCCAAATATACACACAATATAAATATAATATTCACACATTACATTAATACATTATATTACAATTTTTTTAAACTAATATGCAGTGTTACTATAAAAATTACATTAGCTACTGACAAAACAATTTATATATAATTTTTAATAAAAATCATCACTAAAATTTAGTGACCCTAGAATTAGTGATGCAAAATAATTTTCCATCATTAAATTTGGTCACTAAATTATTAATTTTTAATATATGTGATATTGAAATTTTGTAATCCGACTTTTATTATAAATTTTTTATTAATTTTTTTATAATATTTTATTTATTTATAACATTATTTGACTGTTACTTTTCACTCGATGAAATAATAACATTATAAAAAATGATGCTTAAAAATATTATAAAAATAAATTTGAAACAAAAAAATGAAAATATAATATTTTAATATAATACATATTTAAAAAGAAAATTAACTAATATTAGATGTCAAATTTTACAAATTAATGTATTCAATAACGTTTTATAAAAGAAAAGGTGATTTGATTGATTAATCCATTCAAATTTTGTGTCAAACACATGTATAAAATCATGATCCCTCATGGCTTTTTGTGTCTGTTAGGGTAGTAATTTGGACTGAAATTTATTGAAAAGTATTTATGTGGGTGGGCTAAGGTCCCAATTTGGAAAAATAGCTTAATTAAGATTTTTTGCAATATAAGTTTTTATTATATAAGAGCTTATGTTATAAGTACTTAAAATTTAATAAGCTATTGTGTTTGGATACACATATTGATAAGCGCTTACACTAATTTTAAAGTATTTGGATGCATTGCTACTATAAGCACTTATAAGATGTTGTCTCATTTTTAAAATTTAAAAAATAAATCATGACTAAAAATAAATTAAAATTTTAAAAGCTAACTAAATAATTAATATATTAATATTATATATCACAAAAATATTAAAAATAAAAAATAATAGTCACCATTTACCTATTTTTAGTTTAAAAAAACAAAAATTTAAGTATCATAAATTTAAAAAAATTATGTGACGCATAAAAAAAATAATTCACCATAAACCTATCAATAATTTTAAAAATTAAAATATATAATAATCAAAACATGATTAAAATATAAATTAAGATGTTAAAATTAAAATCATATATATATTATAAAATCATGACATAAGCTTAAGAAATTCACCATTTTCATATATAAATAGATATAAGTATATAAAAATAGTAATTCATTATAAAAATTCAACTACTACATATCATTGTAAAAGGAAACATATAAAAAAATTATTGGCAACATATAAAAATATAAATTTATTTAATTAAATTATTTTTTAGTGAAAAAGAAGGAAACATATAAAAAATAATGAAAAAATAATTTTAATAGAAATAAATAATTACAATTTGTTGTGTAGAATTTAATATTTATATTAATTTGGGAGAAGAAACTAAAAAAATTAAAATGTTTAATTTGGAAAAATAAAAATAAAAAAATACACAATTTCTATATATTTAGTATTGATAGGATTCAAAGCTAGGTCTTTTTGTATGTTCCGCATAAGCTACTCATTTTTAGTTATTAAAACACTTACATCAAACACTATATGTAGCACCTATCACATTTCACACATCAATAACTACTAGTTTAATAAGGGTGTGTTTGGAAACCAATTAAATTCAACTGAACACCAATCCATCCTTAGAGCTCCTTTTACGTTTGTGCATTGGAATTTAGAAAATCTCCATTAAACGTGATCCAAATAAGTTTCCAAACACACACTAAGTCGAGTATATGTTTCCAACCAAATCTTTCAATAAAATTCTTTACATTTTCGGTCCATTTACTTTCCTTTCGATTTACATTCATTGCGATTTACATTTTCAGCAATTCTTTATTTACTTTCAATTAATAATTCAGTCATTTATTTTGCCAATATTTTTCTTTTCATTTAGCATTTCTTCTTCTTGTCTTTAAGATTCAGTTTATATTTTCAAAATATTTATATTACTTTCTTTCTAATTTACTTTCATGCACTTTACATTTCAAGCATTTATTTTGAATTGCATTCTTCTTCTCTTTTCTCCGTTCTTTTCTTTCTCAATATCTCTTTCAATTTCAAGTTCATTAATTTCATTACAAATTTTACAGTCTTTTTATTTAATTGCCTTCTTTTAAATTCCTACATTTTCTTTTCAAGTTGATTTACATTTCTTGAACTTCAAATTTTATAAATTTATTCTTAATTCAAGTTCTTTCCTTTGTTCATTTTCATTTTCAAGTGCTTTTCAGGAGCTTATATGTTTTACTTGAATTTTCCATTTGAATTCAATTGGGTTCCGTTCTAAATCATTGATTCTTGAATTATGCATGATAGTTCTTTTCACTTTGCAAATTGTTAATAATTTTGCTAATTATCATTGTCAAGCTTGATCAAGTTAACTAAATATTTGATTTACATTAATATCAAATTGAATAAATTAATGCTTTGTATACAAGTATGTACACTTGTTCAAGATTACAAAATCATTGTATTGATCAAATTTGATTATCCTATAACCAAGTTGAATTTGGTTATTCGAATGTGTTTGCAAATCAAGGTCTTAATTTAAGTAGAGAATTAAGATTTTGACTCATATACACGTCATTCAATTAAAAGCAAAGCATTGCTCATTTACAATAATTCTAAGAGGATTTTGATTCTAAGTCCTCAATACTATGATTTAGAATCAACGTGAAAAATCTACTAAGACTTAGAGTTGAGGTACAATTTGAAACAACACAAATTCTTGAAACAAATTCCGCTGTCAACACTTACGTTGTATGTATGACTCTCTTTTTATTATTTTAAACTCCTGACTAAGTCATATCTAATATACTTTATGATGTATGTATGACTCTCAATAATTGGAGATATATTTCACCCCAATTAGACAATTTGAGAGTGATACAATATATAATATTTCAATATTGTACCTAGTACAATGCACATTATCAAACAACATCTATTTATCTGGATAACTCATTGTAAGATGCCTCCCAATGACAAAAAACATCTGTATGCTACTAACAAAAAGGCATGAAAAGCAAAACAATAGCACTTATTACAAAGGTTTTTGGTGACTTAGAAATATCTTACAAGAAGTTGCCTTGATAAATGGATGTTATCTAGTAATATATACAATTGTGAAATATTAGTATCATACCACCCCTAAATTGTTTGTCTTGAGTGAAATGTGTCTCAAATTATTAGGAGTCATATTCTAACATAAAAAATATCAAACACAACTTAGCTTGGACTTTAAAAAGTCATACATGTACAACATAAGACTTGCTTCATTTTTTGAAAAAGAAAACCAAAATCATATCCTGTATATATGACTTATATTTACCATTAGAAAAGAAAGCTAGGCAAAATTATACTTTGTATGTACGACTTTTCTCATTTAAAAAAAGTCAATTATATTTTGTAAGTACGATTTTCATTTATTATTTGAAAAAAAAATAAGTAAAATCATACTGTATATATCTATGTATGTATATTATGTCACTTTTAAAAAAAATTCAAAGTTAAAATCATATATAACTTCCATTTAAAAGCTAGTTAGCCAAGTTCTCAAATAAATATTAGTCATCAACAAAAAACCAATAAATATTACACACCAATATCATGGTAACAAAAAAAAACACTTCCATTAAAAAAATAATAATAATAAATCATGTATGAAAAATAAGACTTCATTATTGTAAATTGCCAATTCTATATGTAACTTACCCTGTACTGTACAACTAAATAATTTTCAACCTACACTACAATAAATTTTAAACAAAAATATAGGGTCATAATTCATAAAGCCTCCATCTGTGGGACCCCGCGCAACGTTAGACATGGAGACTTGTTGCCTTGTCCACGTAGATTTATTATCGACTTCCCACCTACATAAATCATGCGTTTAGCAGCCTTCCATGCCCTACTTGTGACTCTAAAGGTTATTAAAACTAGAACGAACCACCAGTCCGACCAGTTAAACATGCATGATGTCCGATTCAGAAGAATCACAAAACCGTTCTAAAATCACATCAACCTGTAATAAGAGGTCATTCACCCGTTTGAACGGATTGTTGAAAAAATGTTGGACTGTTCACACCGTATCTTACCTAAGATACCACCATCACAGGTGCTGAATATGCATTTGGCTTTATAGGATCAACGGTGCGCTCCAATTTAGCACACTACCGATGTGGGACTCCTGTTAATCAGGATAGCAGCAACACGGTATTTATAAGATGAGAAATTCACATTTACGGTATGGTGTCCGACGTGGGACTCTAGTTTTTCAGTAACATAAGACCATGTTACTGATGTGGGCTTTTCCTATAATATGTAACAGAGGCTATGCACAACCGATGTAGGACTCTTTTTTCAACAACATAGTACCATCCACCGATGTGGGCTTTTGTTATAATATGTAACAGAAGCAGCTTCCAGACATTTATGTCTTTTTAGTAGTGTATCTGCCTTGTGACCTTAGTTGCAGCTCAACATTATTGGAATGGTTTAGTTGGGGCTATACAATTTAACAATACGTGGTATGACATTGGGTAGGGGTGCTTGGATTACTATATTTCTAGATATATTGTATACGTAAGCTAATTCTTGACACTCCGTATTGGCATTTTTATCACTTAATTCGTTTTGCCGCTGCTTATAAGACTCATCCAACAAGATTACCCTTGGTTTCAAATTCTTAAGTTCAGGCAAGTGAAAATGTCAAATCAGATTGGTACGAGAAAGAACCATTTTAAGAAATGACAAACTATATATAAACCTTTTGAATTTTAAAGAAATACAAAAAGTTATACCTAAATAAAAAAGAAATAAAACATAATTATTAGTTTTAATGTATATATAAATTTAAATCTCAATATGTATAATATTTAGACAAAAATCTTCTTGGTTCAACACATATTTTATAATTATGTTAAATTTTTTATTTTTTTAATGTTACAAAATAAAATTTATGTTATTTTTAATATTTTTTAATATATTATATTAAATTTTTTAAAATATATTATTTAATTATTACCAGTTCAACTACGGTTAAACCATTAAACCTTGAACGTTCTCACTGGTCCAATCTTCAAAACATTGTAATTTATTAACGTTTTCTTCTTGTTCGTGCACTCTTTCTAACTATAAAGCATTGAAGAAATAAGCTCTAAGTTGTGTCTAAAGCATGTCAATAGAAAATTGAAATTTATTAAAAATAAATGAAGTTATTATTTAATTTTTTGTTAAATAGAAATTTTAGATCATGTTTGAGAGTAATTTTTTCAGAAAAATATTTTTTATTTTTTTTAAATTCCCTTACCAAATTAACAAAAATAAGTTAAACTAAACATGAGATATTTATATGACATTATTTTTTATTTTAATCTTTACATACAAAATTCTAATTTTTGATATTTTATTAAAAAAAATAATTTATAAAATAGTTTAGAGCTAGCTGGATCCACAAATATTTACGCTAATAAATGTTTTTACTTATTTTTATTCTTTAATTGTGTTTTAATTTTATTAGTTGTTAATTTTAAAACCACTAATAAAAGGATACTCTTTATTAGTGGTTTTTTTTAAATTAGGGAAAAGTACGTGCCCTTGCAAGGCTAAGAAATACCACCAACCTCAACGAGCATTTATAATAAAATTTACATATCGCTTACCAAAAAAAATAATCTAAGAATCAAACCCAAGCCACAGCTAATGTGAGCAGAAGACTCGACCAGATGTGTCAACCTATGTTTGCTAATGATTTCTATTAAGATCATTGATAAAGAAATTTCCAAAAAATACAACTCTTTTATTAGCAGTTTCAAAGGAAAGCGCTTAGCTGTACTACAAAAAAAAAAAAAAAAAAGGGAAAGCACTTATGAAATAATTATCTTTATATTAGCAATTCTAATTGGAACCACTAATAAAAAAAATTATTTTCAATATTTTAGTAGTTTGCTTAATATAAGCTGTAATATACATGCCTTAATAATGCTCATTTTTGTATTAGTAAAATGTTCTTTTATGAAAAAGGATTTTATAAGACATCACAATTCAATCTTATTCGCACAAATAAAGATAATAATGCTAAAGGATAGAAGATTGACACAAGATATATTTATATAGTCTCACCTCGGCCAAAATCATTGGAGTTATATATTCAGTCACACTTAAAATTTTACTTATTAGACAATTTAATTACAAGTGGTTCACCTTATTTCTTAAATATTATTGCACAAGTTTCTCCGAATTCAATAATTCAAGTATTTTTTTTTTCAATAAAACTTTTGAGGCTTTGCATAATCCATGTTTATGAATAAAAAAACAAAACCTTAAGGTTATCACGAAAGTTTTTATGATAAAAACAACTATAACTAATTGGAAAAACTCTTAGAAAGAGTAACTAATGTTTTGTATAAAGAATGAAAGAATTAATTGAATGAGAGGTTCAAAAACTCTTTATTCATTTATTTATTTATTTTATGTGAAGATGATAATAAGAGGGTTAAAAAAAGTGTTGCATGAAAGATTAAATTTATCATTTAGATATGATTGCATTAATCTTCTTTGAATTTAGTTTTAATTACACTGACACTCTTCTGAATTGAAAATTTCCACTTATTTTTCTTCTTTATATATTATTCATACGCGTCCATACTTATTTTTTTAAAAAATAAAATAAAATAAAACATATCTCTCTTATTTTATGTTTGAACAACATACATAATACCTCCAAAATAATAGTGTAAGAAAAATGTAAGGGAAGTAGGTATTATTTTTCAATTAAGAATTGTATAAATGTAATCAGTGCGTAATTAATTACGATGGTGATAAAATATTTATACATATATAATAAATAATAAAATTATTTAAATTTATTTTTTAGGTTTTGGTCAATCAATACAATTTTTTTAATCAATCTTTCACTTTATTCTCTTGAGTTTCCCATTTTATTTAATTTAAAAGTTTGCCTTTTACAAGGCAATATAATAAACCAATATTTTAAAAATTAGATTGGATCGACCAGTCTAAACTAGCTAAATAATTGATCCAAATGACTTGCAAAATCAAGCTCTCTAAAAATCGGTTAAAAGTCGATAAAAACCCGTCTAAATTTAAAAACATTGTGATAAACCATAAAACTAGCTGTTGTATTTTTTTCGTGGTAAAAAAAAAAATTAATGATCATGTCAAGATTGGATCATTTTATTTTTTTTGAAGAATAAGATTGGATCAATTTAATATTTACGGAAAATATATAAATTTAAATATTATCTATAGTGGTATCATAACTTTAAATATAAACAAATAAAACTAATAATTTGTTTGGAGTAATGAAAAAAATAGGATTTTACTTGATTTGAAAGTCAAATCTAGCGTTTAGATTTTTTAAAAAAGAAAATAAGAACTGATTTGCGCATGAATTGAATTTGTAAACCATAAAATTTCATTGCATTTTTTCTTACTATTCCAATGAAATTCATTAGAATTTGGTAGGAATTAATTTAGTTTTAAACAATTCTTGAGATTGACCAATTTAACCTTACTAAATAGATTTTCCATCAAAACAACGTTTAATAAATCAATCAAATCTATATTTAAGGATGAAAATAAGTTAAATTATTCCTTGAGGATTATAACCTAATTCATATCAAGTCTAATAAAGGCGAGGCTTCTAAAAATTCGTAAAATATTAAATTAAAAGTTTTATTGAGTAAATTAAATCTATAAAATTTTAAAATTATTTGATACTCCATTAACTTAACTCAATTTAACATATAATATACTTTTTAAAAATATAAGTAAATATTGACCAAAATATTAAATTACTATATGTATATTCTCCTTAGGGATGGGAATAAGATAGGGCGAGCCTAGTTAGTAAATAGTAATCTCGCGTCACCCACTTTATGGGATGAAAATTTATCTCATACCCACATGGGTACTTGTTAAGTGGATATCTATGAATTTTATGAATATTCGTAGGTACTTATGAATATTTGTTAAAATATAAAATTTTAAATAAAAATTACAAAATTAAATTAAATTAAAAATAAATAATTTTAAAATATATATTTATATTAAAAATAAATAATTTTAAAACATTTATTTATACTAAAAATAAATTATATAAACTTACTTTATATATAATTAAAGATATTTAAGTAATTTCAAATTGTGGATACCTGTAGGAATGAGTATTTTACCTGTCCCGTTAATAAGTGAGTAGAGAAAATTCATTTATTTTACCCTTGACTACCCGTTAAGCTATCCATTTTTAATTTGTAGCAAGCTTTACTTGCAAGTATCCATAAATACGAGTTTTTTTTTCTTCCCTAATCTTTGTTTATCTAAAATTTGTGTGCTTGATTATTGAGTTAACTTTACTTAAAGTTACGTTTGCAGTAACTTAATCGCTCCTCTCCCTAAAATAACTTTGTACATATTAAATTTTATTAATTCAACTATTAAATTAAAAATTCTTATTGAGTAGATCAAGTCTATAAACTTTTTTTAATGAATATATTAAATTTTTACTATAGTATTTTAAAATTATATACTTGTTAGAGTATTTAAAAATATAAACTTGCTACCCTACATATAAATAGTGGCTGATTAGAAAGTTATGTAACCTTATTTAATAAGTCTTACTACAAAGTAAACTTTTAAATAGGCTCTCAAGTCATATTAGAGTTGTAAAAAAGTTAAATCAAATCTTAAAACAAAGTCTATATTAAAAACACAGACCAAACTCGAACATTTAATTTAGATAACAAGTCAAACTAACCTAACTCAACTCAATCCATTTCCAGTCCTACCCATATTTAATAAATTCCAACCGTAGGGTTTAACTTCTAAATCAATTTAAATCCTATAATAACATCTAAATATAGCATTTGATTTGTAATAAAATCAAAATAATTCAAATCAAATCTTAGTAATTTCTTATTTTAAAACATTCCATACACAGTAAATGATGTTAATACAGGAAAATTATCATTTTATTATACAAAAAAAAAATTATTTGAATTAATGTGATTTATCATTAATTTTCACACAAATTATAAATTTTAAAATATTATGTGCTACGACAAAGCCAGCCCAAATGTGACCCAATTAGCTGCTGCCCGGGCCAGGTCAATAGGCACACAGGCAGGGCCGGGTCTTGACCAACCCTACTTTCGGCCTTTACTTTTTTATGAGTATCCTGGTTTTAATTCGAATTAAAACGAAATATAAGCTCCGGGAATTTAAGTGAATAGTACACCAAAGATAGACAATATAATATCTCTCCAAAAGTAAGACGAGGCAAAGGCAACTGCAACAAAAGGAAAAAAACAACAAAATATGCTTTTAGGAACTGCGTGCTTTACATTAAGGGAATTGTTCAAGTGTTGAAGGTTAAGGGAAAGAAAAACAAAGGAATATTCCCTTCATCTGTTGTGTAGTATGTTTATGTTTATTCCATCAGGCAAAAGACTATCGTGCGACATAAAGAAGTCAAATCATACATTTGGTGGTGGCCAAATTTTTCCAAATAATTCTTCCACCCGGTTTGCTTGTTCAGCATGGCCATCCAGTCCAGCAGCCAGAAGCTGCACAGCTGCAGGCCCCATGGCTTTTGCGAGGCTATCTTGGTCCCATTTAACAAGCTGAATATAATGAATGGAAACTTATTAGTAAAGCAATCCGATTACTTAGCAAATCTGACAAACTTCAGAACAAGAAAGACATTTTATAAAACTATCCGGCTGATGATTGAGGTACTAGAATAGATGTAAGTGTGGCATAACAGTTATCATAAATGGCAAGTAATGTTAACATTTTCTATTACGTTGTCAATGGTACTGACAGAAATCTCAAATTAAGTAAATTTTCACACCAATAAAGTGACGGAAGATCGGGTTGGCTGATTTTGATTTTCCTGGGCCTCTTGATAGGACATTTAATACCTTCTTGTTGGGGTAACAGCATAACAAGCAACATGCAGCTTGAAGTTGCTCTTCATCTAATTGGTTATTGATTTTCCATTTGAGTTAGAAATGGCCAACTGGCATGTCTTTATGTTTTGCAATTATGAGATGGACAAATATTGATACCAACTTAATTTTGTAGTGTCAACTAAGACATTCATACTCTATAAGGAGGAAAGGCAAATGACATTAGAGGCTGAACCATACCTCTTCATCACTAAACATGTACTTGGCAGCAGACTGAGGGGATAACCTCCTAACAAAAGAGTACTTCTCATCAGGAGAAGCCACAGATTCTTTGAGAGACTGCAATACCTTTAAAGGAGCTATGATATAGTCAACCCTGAGACAAGGAGCAAAAAGCAAATAAATTGCTAGAATATCATACAAATAAAACTTAAATCAGGTATTAAATTAGATATGACTGAAGGGAAGTCTTTGAATACCCCAGAAGACTAAATAGATCCTGTTTGTTGCGAACTGCTGCTGCCATCAACTTTGACTTATGTTCATATTTGTGAATATAATTGTAAGCTTTTGTCACCTGAAATAATAATAATGATTTCAGGCATAGGCTTTGTTGGTCATTACTGATTATCATAACTATTTTTAGCAAAGATCTGATTCTTGTAAGAACCAAGCTGTTTTCCACAAGTCATACCAATATTGCTGATTTAAACTGGGATCAAACAAATGTATATCTCTATTTCTACATTTTCACCAAGAGATCTATAAGTTAATTTTTACATAAGTAAATTTAAATTCTAAGAATAGAGCAAGAGCATGAACAGAAGAGCAATATTGAAGAACAGACCAATGCCAACCCAGGATCCTCTCCTCTTAGCTGGGCAGATTCTATCTCTGAGTCACCAGAATGATTACGTGCCCAATCCTGAAAAATTACAAAGTTTGAATAGGATACCCTGAAACCTGTTGTCGAACACCCATGTGATCCAAATGAAGATAGAAATTACCCTTATACGACCAACAAAAATTTGAATAACAGAAGCACCAGCTTGGGCTGCAGCAGCGGCTTGAGCAAAGCTGAAGAAATAGAACCAATCCATAGAAAGATTAAGAATGAATAAAATAAAAATTGCTCAGATCAAATGGAATAACACATAGCCACTAGATCCTAGGATACAAACTTAGATGTTTAAATTTTGAAAAGGAATTGGGAAAATTTTCACATCAGCAGTCAGTACCCAAAAATGTAATTTTCATCAAAGCAAATAATTCCTTTTTCTTTTGATGTAACAAAAGGCAGAACATTTCACAAAATTTCTAATTAAAGGGCATGATGTCATGCTTCATAGCATGAGCTATCAGATATTCAGATTGGTGGTCCAAAGGCCCAAAAAAGTCATGATTGTACTTCTAACAAACAACGACTTCAATGCAGCATGCTTTTTGAGGATAGTTTTCCCTCACCCACAGAAGATATTAAAAGGTAAACACAATGGTCAAGATAATATCAGAGCCAGACTTGCTAATGTTTTAAGCAATTCAAATTTAACATCTAGCAATTGTAGTAATGAAATTTCGGTATTTTTATTTCCAATACATGAAATTTCGGTCTTTAGTGTAAAGATGCCTTTTTATTTTCTATTTATGGAAATATAATTTGAACTTTGTATCAATATATATATTCTAGAAGTTCTGTCACAGGGATTGCTTTGCATTTATTATTTGAAGATTAGGATTTGCATATACTTCCAAATTCTAAGCTAATATGTACAGCCTCAACCATTTACAAACTAGCCTCAACCATTTACAAACTAGTTAAGCATTAGCATTGATATGGAATAAAGTTATCAGATACGAGATTCCACTGAACAAAAGAAACATCTGATCATCCAAGCTCAGATGACACCCTTTTGGGATTAATAAAAACAGCAGGAAACTGTGTCCTTGAGAATAGCAAACATACATGTTAGGTGAATAAAATTTGTTATGAATATATCTACCAAAAAGTAATATCTGCATTACATGTTCTTTTCTTATAATGGAACAAAACAGAATATCTTACCATCATGTGATTCCCGAAGTTTAGTGATTAACATTTGCAATGTAGCAAGAGCATTCAAGACAGAAAATTTTATGTACAACATAGTGACAGATCCAAGCGTTTAAGCAGTGTAATCAAATGACATCCTTCATGTATTAACCTGAAGAGCTTTCTGTGAAATATTCAACAAAACTACCTGTAAACAAAGGTCAAATGTGTCTGTATGCCTTCAGATTCCAGCAACCTTGCAGCCTCTATTCCCTAAATAAAAAGCAAGCAAGCCATCAGTACATTAAGTAAAGCATCAGTATTTCTGAATTCAGCTGGCACTACAATTCTATTTTTCCAGATTACTCACTTGCCAAGTTGAAGGAATCTTAAACAACAGACGATGGGGAGGTACATTACTATCATGGTACAACTTTAACAGGTCATGCACCTGCAAAATTTGATAACAGTAGCATCAGATTTCACCAAGGCACAATATATGCGTATTTTGTCAGCATAGGTATTGAAAGTTTGTAACTGAGCAGAATATTAAGGATTCACAAAATGTGAAGCTTGTTTCTAAACAAATTAACAGCCATTCACAGTTTAGAATTTACAGCGAGAGAAGGAGAAAGGGGAAGAGAGAGAGAGAGAGAGAGAGAAACACCTATCTCCTCAGTTTGGGCATTGCTTATATGAGAATGATGAACAATCAACTAAAACCATTGTTTCCCTACATCTGGTGCCAAAATCATGACTATTTATAGCTTTACACTTCACTCATGACTAGGATAGACAACTTAATAAGAACTTTATAAATCCGAAAAATTAGAAGGCATAAGATTTGGCACCTCCGAGAAAGAAGGCACTGAAGCTACAAATGTATTCAACATTACAAACTCGCATTCAAGATGCATAGCAATAGAATCTTATCATTACAACACAAGTGTTCATGAAACAGAACCAAATACCTTCCTGATAATTGCATGCGTGTCATAAGCAAGCCGTGCATCCACTTCCGTCGAAACACGCCCCGGGACAAGCTTGGCCATGTCATTACCGACATTCGCGAAAGCCTACAATTTCAGGATCAAATCCACAAAACAACCACGGTTAGAAACGAGCTTCACAAGTTATCATTAAACCAAAATTAAACTTAAAAAAGAAAACCAGAAATACCTTGTTGACAAAACAAGACAGTCGTGCCTTAGTATTTTCAAGTCCATAACACTCGGAATCGGCCAAAGCCATTTCCACAGCATTCTACAGCAGAAAAAAAAAAAAAAAAGGGGTAATTCGTTGAGTCAGACTCAGACCAAAACGCACGCGTTAGATTTTCCAAAGACGAAAGCGCTGACCCTAAAAACGGTGTCTGGAAGGCCACATATTCCCAAGAGAAGCGATGAACTGACAGTAGCAGCAGTTGGAGGAAACCTGCAGTAGCAGCGTAGGTTCATTGATTTATCATCAGACCAAAAATTAATTCAAATTCCACAAAGAACGAAGAAAAACTACGTTACTTTTCGAAGTCATCGAAAATGACGGTGTCGGGAACGATCTCGCTGAAAGCGGACACAGCGTCCAGTTCAGTGGTCGAAACTGCAGGCGAATTTAGCACCGAAAACGGAAATTGCGAAATAAGAGAGAGAGAAAGGGAAAGCGCGAAACCAATGTAGGAATTAAGAGAGCAAAAGAAGCGGTATATAATTAATTACCGGTATTGATAGAGGAAGCGGAAGCGCGAGTTTGAGGGAGGGACCTATGAGAATTGAAGTGGAGGGTTGGGGAAGGTGTGGGACGGAGGTAGAAGGAGAAGGTGGATCCTGTTGTTGTTCTGGGAATGGAAGATGCAGAGGAGAGAGTTGTAGAGGGCGGAGTTTGCAAGGAGAGTGACATTTTCTGGTTAGAGATTAAGACGCCAAACTCAGTGACACTCACTCTCACTCCTCGGTTACAAGTTCTGAATTAATAACAGTAACAGGCCAGATCCCAAATCCACTCACCCACTTACTATTATCACCTCTCGAAACTTTGACACCAACAATATTTTATTTATTCTTAGACGTACTTTTTATAGTACTTTTTAAAAACTATTTATTTCAATTACATTATTAGTGTTAAGGATGTAAATGGGTTGGGTCGAGTCGGGTTTAACTAAACCCATTATCCAACCTGATCAAAATTGTATGGATTGGGTTCGGTCATGTTCATGTTTTTTTAGTGTTAGACCCAAACCGAACAAATTCAGTCATTAACGGATTGGTTTGAGTCTGGTAATAGAGTCTATGTATTTAAAATTTATTAAATTTTTTTATAAATTTTGACACATTATAAAAATATTGTATTTAGTTTTGGACTTTTGTTTTTTATCATTTTTGTTTTTAAAATTAATATAAAGCTTACAAGAAACTTAGAATGAGAGTCGAGAGAAAAAAAAACAACATGCATGAAATATGTAGTGATCCAAAATTAACAAGAGTTCACGACTTCACGAGTGTGTGAGGTGTCTTTACTCTTTGTTTTATTTAGTATTGGTAATTCACAAATTAATAATTATTAGTATATAAAATATATAAAAAATAATAAATTAAATGAAATGTCACTTCAATGGGTCGGGTTCATGGATAAACAAGTCTATAAATTAAAACCTATTACCCGACCCATATTTGAATGGGTTGGGTCGGGTATGACCCGAACGCTCAAAAAAATCAAACTGAAGTAATTTGGTCGATTCTGGTCAATGGGTTACTCGTACCCATGAACACCCTTAATTAGTGTGTATTTTAATTTAACTTATTTTGTTAAAATAATAACTAAATTTTATCGAGGTCTTAAGTTGGGGTAGTTGGAGTAGTTTACAAGAGGTCTTGGTACAGTTATTGTACACCAAAAAAACTTAAATTTATTGATTTTATGAGAGAGTTATTAAAAAAATTGTTATTCATTTTAGATTTAAGCTAAACTCAACCTGTAATTAATCTTATTTTTTATTTTTTTTTATTTTCCTATTTCTTTCTTAATTGTAAAATAAAATTGTATAAAACTATTGTAGAAATAAATTATCTCACACAATTTTTCTATGCTTTTCAAACACTTAAATTATTACATGTATAAATGTAAAGATATAATTTATTAGGAAAATGATTCTCACATCTAATAAGGTGCATGCACATTTGAAAAATAGAGAAAATAATAAATATGATAAGTAATATAATAAAAAAATAAAGAACGATGTAAAATGAGTGAAAAACAAATATTGGTGTGAGAAAATCGCACTTAAATTTATTATAAGTATAATTTTTTGTATTACATACATTATTTTATATATTTTAAATAATAATTTAAGTGTCATATTACTCATTAGTATCAAATTAACACTCTTATTAAAAAAAAAAAAAGATTAACTCTCGAAGATGATGTTTTGCTTCCTATGTCGATCATTAGTGATTGAGAAAAATGACAATTATAGAATTTACATATTCTAGTTTAATTTGTATATATGAGAACTAAATAATAGAGTATTAAAATATAAATAAATTAAATGTTAAATTAATTTATGCATTATTTAATAGCATGCAAATAGAAATAGAAAATTTCCCATCAATAACAATTTAAGTTTATCTCTCAATTGAAATTGTTATACAAAGTACGAACTCAATATAATACTTTGAGGAAACTTTGGGTCATTTATTTCTACTATTTAAAATCACGTTTCTTTTTTAAATTAATAATTATTGTTTATTTACACTCTCTTTTTTCGTTAATGTTAACTAAATGGCCATTCCGACGTCATCAAAGAAATGATTCGTTTGATATATTTTAAGCTGTGATATCCAAAGTCCTTTTCAACCTTCCCCTCGTGATGTCCGCAGGGCAACGCTGCATCTGTCTTGGAGGAAATTCAAGAGCGATTGCAAATGTGGTTATTCAATACAAGCTGGCGCTCATATAGAATTATACTATGAGGAATGCCAAAAATATATTTTCTAACACATTTCTTTTACACTTATTTTATTATTGATTGCAATTTATTAAAAAATATAAAATCATAGAAAAAAGTCATTATATTTTTTAATGAATATGCACGTTTTCCCTTGAATTTTTGCCTTGAATTCAATAAATAGACAGTCAATTTCCTAACTGCTTCCGTCGTGTCTTGTTTTCCGTTGCTTTCTCTTCTTTCAACGTCCAAATCACCCGACATTTACTTTCCATCACAATTATAAAGCAGATGCAAGTAAGTGTTGTTAAATGTTGTATTCATTACAGTATTGAAAAAATATATCGTATTTTTTTATAAAAATATCCTTCATTGTTGATTCCTTAATGCACATACAATAAAAATTATATTTATACTTAATTTTTATACAGAAAAAAAGAGATAAAAACAAAGAGTGAAATGTATGATAAAATGAGTGGTGTGATAAAAAAAATAAAAAAAAACTGCATAAATTATAAATTATTGTAAAAAATTAATGTATAAATAATATTATTTTTTTTTCTTATTCTTTTGCTTAGTAAGCAGCAGTTAATAATACATGAATGGCTACTAATCCAGCTAGCAAAATGCTAAATAATTGAACACAATTGGTTGGAAGCTACCTGATATCTCAACCATTCCAACTTGAAAAAATTAAACAAAATGATACTACGATGGTATATAGAATAATAACAACGAATCCACAGAATACAGTAGCTTCCATTCATAATAACTTATTATAGAAATGAAACCGGAGGAAGAAATAATCAATTCTAGAAAATCTATGTAATTGGTATAAAATAAAATGCTATCCATATTGTAAGCTTTGGCGTTTACTTCTTCCCATGCTTTCTTTCTTGTCCCTTCCAATTCACCAAGAGTTGGAGAAATTTCATGACCTGCACGTATTATAGTAATAATCTTAGTTCTGACCTAGAAGAATCAGACAAAATAATTGCATAACCAAGAATGCCTATCTACTATGCTGGGATTTGAACCTCATTGGGGTCTCGGAGAGAGTAGAAGGCATTGCTTTCTTTCCTAACCGACGAAACCAAAATCCCATAACCTCGATTGCTCTCTCGCAGCACCTATATGTAAAATACGTTCAATGCAATCGTCCAAATTAGTAGCTATAATAATCTGTTTGATTTAAGGAGAACGAATAATGATATTCTATAAGGCTTAATTCAATACCTTGAATGCATCTTCATCAGTTTTATCATCTCCAATGTAGATGGGAAGCACATCACTCCTATCAGTTAACCCTGCACAAAACCATTTTGCGCGTTCAATATGAAACACCTTTCCCATACTTGGTACGTAATAAATAAATAAATAAATAATCAGAGGCAGAAGAGAGGTTCTTACCTAGAGATTCAAGTAAAAATTCAACAGCTTTTCCTTTATTCCAATCAATCACAGGACGTACTTCTAAAACCTACCACACAAAACGCAAGGAAGAGGTTTAAAATGTAGCAAATTGAAGTGCACTATGAAGTGCATGAACAAACTTGAATAGCGAGTTACTAAAATTATAAATTAGTTACTTTCATAAAGTGTTTAAAAATTATGTAAAGAACAAAGTGTCCATTTTCCAATTAAGAAAGCGCCTAATACAATACCTTCCGTCCATGAGTTGAACGTAAACGAGGGTAATTTTTCAAAACATCATGGACACGTTGTCCAATCGTTGTCCAATTCTGCAGTCCATTTGAGAAGTGAGAAAAAAAAAAAAGATTATACAATGATCGAGATTGAGAAAAGATATCAGCTCATCACGGTTGGTGCAACGAATCCTTACATTTTCTTCTACATTACGGTAATGTACAGAAACGCAAAATTTGTGATTTTCAACTTTTGCGCCTTCTATATCTTTAGTAATCTCGACGAGGGTTCTAAAAACCTGCATGAAATCGCCCCATCATTAGTTCTTTTTAATTCATGAAAAAGTGAATGTTTCTCGCTGAATATTAGAGAGGATTGGCACCTCATCAATCATAGGTAGGAATTCTCTTGCAGGTTGAAAGAGAGTTATCTCCTTTCCCTAGACACATTCAAATACAGAGACATAGTGAGCTTCTGAATTCTTTGACATATTTATCAATGTACAGAATGGTGACAATTATCCATGATTGCTTCATTGTTATTACACACCTGATGGTCAGTAGACTTAACACAATTTGGGTGATTTTTGGACAAAATCTCACTAACAGGGCCAATAATGTCCATCCCATGACTACCAGCGTAGTACAGTTCTGTTAGTTTAACTAAATCAAAAACCTGAAAAATGTAACCATGCCTTTGTGACTTAGTAAATCTGATAAACAAAAAAAAAAAATTGAATATTTAACTGAACAAATAATAAAACTAATGATCATCCTGGATACCTTGTCACGGCTTCTTCCACTGATGATTGCTGTGGGGAAACATTTTGCCACACTTCTCACAGTTGTACGCATCTAAACATAATTTTGAGAAAGAGCAAAACAAAAAAGAGAGAATTTACACGAAGAACTAAAGAAGAATTGAATTAACTGTAATTAAATCTAATATATAATATATTATATGACAATCCATATGTATTACTTACAGATTCGGACATAAAGGCACAATCTGGATCATCCACTATTGGTGAGAGTGTGCCATCATAATCTAGAAACATTGCAATCTTCTTATTCTTTGCAAGGTCAATAATTTTCTCAAAGGAGTCTAGAGCTGAAGGATATTCAAGCTGGTAAAAAGAAACAAACAAATGACAGTCTAGAAAGAAGAAAAAAAAAACTTTAAAATGAGATGGATCAATGCAAGGTTTTAAATAACAGTTTGCAACTGCAATTTCAGCTCCAACATCAAGGTTTTTGGGGTGTCTGCGACCCTAATGCAACTGCAATTATGACTGCATTGGTCTCATTTATCCACAATTTCTTATAATATCAAGGAACACGACGAAACCACAACCACAAATAAACCAACCAAAGAATTGAATGATGAAACTAAGTAGCAAGCTTACCATCCATGAATAATAGTCTTCAAGGTCAGAGTCAATTGAAGCAACCTGAGCACTGGACCCTTTAAGTAGCTTCTTCCTTGGAGGCGAAGAAGCCTTCATAGCATCCAACCAACCATTCGACCTGACATCATCGACACTCCCGGTACTTTTCCTTGAATTGCTTCTTGAGCACTTCCCAGGAGAGAGTGGTGAATCTTGTTGGGAATAACCTAGCAAACTTGAATGCATACGAAGCCTTGACTTGTTGACGGGAACAGGGTCAGTGAGAACAGGAGAAGCATGAGAGGACTTCAAATCCATTGAACCGAGCTATGTTATGTGAGGGGCACGAACGTACCAAGAAAGGCAAGAAATGATTGTGTTTAATATTATGAGTGTGACTTTGTCACAAACAGGGTTGGTTTTATGTGCTAACTATTCGACCTTTTATTTTCACTCAACCTACTCTTTTGTCTATGAAAAACCACCGCTTTAATGTTTTCTTGTCACTGCTACTGTGTGAGCAGTCCATCAAGCACTGGTTTCCCTGAAAGTTTAATTGGGAGAACCAAAAGCATGGTAAGTTTAGTTACACAGTAAGCAAATGGGGTTGTCATGAAATGCAAGGAAAAATGTTAAGAAGATGAAACATAAGAAAATCAATAAATAATAAAATACCTTCTCATATATCGCATTGCATTTGTAACAGGGGATGGTATTGATGGTCTGGGTCTTCTGAATAGAGAGTGATTGTTATAGAATCTGCAACCCAGGAAAACATAAACTATTTATTGTCTAAAGACGATAAATGAAGATAAATTTTACATCTATGCATAATTTATTTCTGTGCTGGCGAGTGCACATGATACAAGGCCTATTAATATAAGACTAAATGAATGTTTAATAGCTTAAACAGGAATGCGCAACGAAAAATAAGAATTTATGAACGTGATATGAAATATGAGTATAAAAAACGAAACACGTCCAGCAAACATTAGAAAACATAGTTGTCAAAAAAAAAGCAAACACTGAAAGTGATGTCCCATTGCACTGGGTCAATAATAATTCAATGACTGGAGGAATTTCTAGTTCTACTGAGTGTTGATACATTTCGGTTTGACAATGGATGTTTTCAATTACTTTCAAGAGCATTTGATTCTACTATTTTCCAAATCATCAACATTCATATACTACATGTTAAGATGACATAGAACATGCCACTATCTGCGAACTCAGATTGTGAAATTGGCATTTAGACAAAACAGTCTAAAATTTCTAGCCATATTCTACTTTTACTCCCAAAAGTTTTTTTCTTTTTTCCCCAAAAGAAAGAATATATAAAAGGAACAAAGAGAATCTTATTTCATTACTAAACTACAAGTCAACAATTTATTTATTTTTATACCCGTTTCACCTTTCAGTGAGGAAGAACATTAATACTTGTCAAATGAATGCCCATAACTAATTCAAAGTATATACAAAAACCCTCGCAAACATGAAAGTACAAAAAAACTTTTACTAATGGGCATATATGATTTTCTGCAGTGTTCAAAATTCCTAAGCAATTTTTGGGTGGAATTAATTAATAATATATAAGAAGGAACATAATACAAGAAAACACATAACCAGAGTTCAAAACATGCATAGATCTAATGATCCGCACGGAAGATATAAACTAGATCATTTTACGTTAGAGTTGCATTAGATAACCCAAATGATGAATACATTATTCTGTACTTTTATCATGTCACTATTTCAGTTATTTGAGCTTATTTACAAATGACAAAGGACCATTTTTATATTATCATTCATCCTTGCTTAAGATCTAAAATACTAATGAAGAAATATATTAATGTTTTTTTATTGTTTATAGCAATATTTGGTAAAGAAATGAAATAAAATTTTAACTCCTGTTAGTTGTTACAGAGGTCTTTAGCGTAATGCACTGTATATGTATACGTGCAGTTATGTCTGTGCTCTGTAATTGAAACTTAAAACTTCGGTGATGGACCTACCCGAGCTTAAAATGGAGAAAAAAAAGTAGCTGTCAGCCTGTCACTTGTAGCAGTAGATCCAACGCACGACCTTCACATTCCAATATATATAAATTATAAACTAATTTTCATGATCATAAAAAATTTCCTTCATTGACTAGACACTTCAGCGGCCAATCTGAACATAAGTTAAAGGGCATAACCAAACTCCAATAACTCTCCCTCCACAAAAAAACAATAAAAGGAGAGTAAAAATTAAAAATAAAAATGAGAGAGAAAGAGAGAGAAATTGTGTTAGGCCGCCATCAAATTTGCCTGTTTTCTTGGGTACATATCAAATTTGCTTTTTAGAAGATGCTATCACACATACATAGTTGGCAGCCATCTGGCCTAGGTTAAGGTCAATGTTGACAAAGTACTGGGGATAAATATTACCCTGTGAAAAAATTCAACCTAAATCTGGCATGGAGACCACCTATTAATAGTCTAGTGCTTTTCCCTCCTTTATTTTAGTAAACCAAACGCATGTTTCCGAAAATTCAACATCTTCTATAACCATAAAAAAAATTTAAAAAAAAAAAAGAACTCAACTACAATATCTTTTCTACTTTTCTTCTTTTCTTAATTGACAGGCTTATGGTAGATGACAAACACTCCGCTCTTGACACATGGGTTGTCAAATCATTGCCCAATTGCTACATACAATACGGCTGTGTCAGTATGGTGAAAAACTTTAAATATTTTCAATAAAATATAAAATTTAAGCTTGTATTTTGTACCATTTAAGCTTTATTATTTTGTAAATTTTGTCATTATATTTTTTTTTCATATTTTATTATTCTATTTTTAAAATTTTACAAATTTTATTCAATCATCAATTGTTTATTAAATAAAAATTCGTAAGATTGGACAAAATTCTCAAAAGTTTAAAAGTAGAATAGCAAAATGTGAGAAAAAAAATACGATAACAAAATTTATAAAATAATGAAACTTAGATAACACAAACTACAATTAAACTTAAAATTTACGTCCATATGTATGGTGGGAAATGTTATCAATTAATGACCGAAATATTAAAAAATGAAAAATCAGTGGCCTACGGTACCAAGAGGAAACAAATCGAAACAAGGCAAAATGCGGCCGTTTTCGGCTGAATTTTTTTGTGTCCTTTGGTCCAAAAAGCCCCACTTTTTGATTTCACCCCTGGCATTTTGCACATATCAGGCAAATGCAAAGAAAACAGATAGAAAAAAAAAATTGCTAAAAGCAAATTGGAGACAGAATAAAAGGCAAAAAAAAAAATTAAAAACGATCATGGTTTGATCAATGATTCATTGCCATAAGGCCATTATCAGAATACACCAGGTGAAATTGATTTCTTCGTACTTGATTTTGGAACACGTCTCACACAATGACATCATAAATTCGGATCGTTTCACGACAGGCAGAGAGAGAAGATCGAGAAGATACCTGATTTATCAGTTACCGCTCTTTTCAGCGGCGCGGAAATCGCATTAACAGGCCTGAAACAAAACCAAACCAATCGAACAAAAGAAGAACAACGTTAAGGGGGAGGGAAAAAAAAAATTGTACGCAAGCGTATTGAGAGGCTTAAAACTAAAAGGCTAGAAAATACGAAATGAAAAATCACCTCAAATAAAACTAGAAAACAAAGAAGACGAGAAATAAGAGAGAGAGAGGGGGAAAGGAGAATAAACAAGGGGAGGCTTTAGCTATTTATATGTTTGAGGATATAGGGAGACTTGCCTATCAAGTTAGTTTTATTCACGTTATGATGCTACCATTATTCTCGGTTTGCACATTATTTAATTCCCGATTTGCTTTCCAACACGCCTATTTTAAAGTGGATTTATTAAGTGTATAAGTAAAATAAAAGTAAAATTATAGAGGATAAAAATTTAAGAGTTTAAAGGCCATGCACTTTTAATATAAAAAGTTTTACATTGTCAATTAATTATAAATCACCGTTTGTATGACTTTTAAGATAATTATTGTAAAAGTCAACAAACTTAACAAACATGATAGTTTATGATTGGATGACAGTATAAAACTGCTTTACACTGTCCGTGTATAACTCATTTTCTCAGTATTTAATTTAAATTAGTATTTTAGCGTGTACATTAATATTATAGAGGATAAAAAATTATTTTTACATAATTAAAATTTTTAATGCATGAATATTTTTTAATATATAAATTAGATTATAGTTAAAATTTATAATAAATAAATATCATTAAATATATAGATTATAGTTTAAATTAAATATTAAATAATAGGAGTGTCTAATTAAGAAATTAAGGAGAGTAAGAGTACCATTCTCTAAATTATTTATTCTATTTTATAACAAAAAAATAGAGTAGTAGTTTATGGCATTATACATAATCACCAACTATTTGAAAATTCTATAATCTATTTGAAAAATCTATAATCTATATAACTATAATAAAAAAAATATCTTCTTTTGGTTTCTACCTTGTATTGGACTACTATCCCCTTTAATCACTTTCTAAACTATCTACTATTTTATCCTTTAACTATTCTCTAAAACTATTCACTACACTCTTTCTTTTATTTTATTTTTATTTAACAATAACAATGTTTTTGAATGAGAAAATAAAACCAATCAATACACTAAACAAATTCAATGATTCCATCGGACAACTAATCAATATTTCAAATAGGCTGATATAACAAAAAAGTGGGCAATATATATAATAAAAACCTATTATTTAACGTTAATTATTATATGACACGTGGAAATCATAACACACACTGGGAACATGTACGAAGATATGTAAAGATGAAAATGGTAAATGGATATATTATTAATAACTAATGTTTTAGTATGAGTATTGCATACAATATATATTTTATTTTTATACCAACATGTCATTGGTTTGAATGTTATTAAACTCAAATTTTTTAAGCAAGGTCTCAGGCCAAATTTTTTAGTGGAGATTAGTTATCAGCGAAATCAATAGATAATCCGTACTTATAACATGATGACAAAAAAATATTTATGTTTGTGAGTTTATTTTTATGTATTATTAGTTTAAAAAATTTTACACCATTAATCAATCAGAAATAATCTTTAGCATAACTTGTAAGGTATTTATCATAAAAGTTAACAAAATTATCAAATGTGATGGTTTATGATTAGATAACAGTGTAAAAACCTTTTACCCTATTAGTGCTGACCGTGTATACACTATCCTTCTCTATATATAAACGTATAAAACTATCTGCTTCCTCGGGCCTCCACTCTCCCTCACATTAACTTTTATTTGAATATTCTCCTTTCATGAAAAGATGGACTTTATCTCCTAACATGCATATGGTATATTCTCTTATGCTTTTGATATCAATTGAATGGTTTAACAAGCTGTAACTGAATATCAGAAACCAACTTCGAATATATATATTTTATCTTCAAAATTTAAATACGCTCATAACATGCATATGATATCCTTTTGAGAGCATTTTTAGCTGTCATTTTTTAACGAGAGCATTTTTAGGGATTTTTCTTCATCTCTTATCTCTTTCAATCTATTATTTTCAATATCTTTAGTTTTAACTTGAATTTCAATAATTTTTTTAAAAAAATATCAATAATTAAAAATAATATTGTATCACAATAAAAAGTATTTATCATAAATCTAAAATATAATTTATATGTTCTAAAATATTTATTTATTACAAACTTTAATTATAATATAATTTATATATTTAGAAGTATGTATTTATTATAAATTTTAGTTATATAAAATAAACATTTATCCTGTGTAATTCACAGGCTAAAATACTAGTTTACTCTATTTTTATATAATTAAAATTCATAATAAATAAATATTTTTGAATATATAAATAATATTTTTAATTTATAATAAATAATTTAAATTGTGTTATAAGGTTATTTTTAAATTGAAATGGATAGATGATTAAGAAAATCGTGTACACAAATGAAGATAAAAGTAGTTTGAGAGAAATAATATTTTGCTAATTAAAGGAGTAGTATATGAAATACACTTAACAAAGAGAAGAGCGAGTAGGTTGAGAATATCTAATTGAGAATGTAGGAAAAGTGAGAATCTCACTCCAAATTGAGTATTCTAATTGAGTCTCACTCCAAAAGTATTTTAACAATATGAAATACAGGATAATCAAATGTTTATTTTATATAATTAAAATTTATAATAAATAGATATTATTAAATATATAAATTATAACATAATTAAAATCTATAATAAATAAATATTTTTGAATATATAAATTATATTTTAGATTTATGATAAATAATTTAAATTATGATACAAGGTTGTTTTTAACTATTGATAACTTTTTTTAAAAATATTGAAATTTAATTTAGAAATAAAGATGTAAATGATAGATTGAAAGAGATAAGAAGTTAAAAAAAATTCCTAAAAATGTTTTTGTTAAAATAAAAAAACTCCTAAAAATATTTTCGTTGAAGAAAAGCTCCTAAAATTGTTATCATTCAAGATTACTATTCTAATCTATAATCTATCCATAACTATAATAGAGAGAATACACTCTTTTGGTATCCACTGTTTATTAGACTATTATATCCTTTAATTATTTTTTAAATTATTCCCTACTTTACCCTTTAACTATTCTCTAAACTACCCACTACATTCTCTCTCTTTTTATTTTATTTTAAATTTTTAAAAAATGAAGAGAGGCACTTTGTGCCTCTCTTTCTCCTAGTTTATATATAAAGAAGATTTATAATATATAAGAGTAAAAGTAGATTAATTAATTTAAAAAATTCTAAATCGTAACGATTGAAACGTGTTAGTTAATATAAAACCATTTCAAATGGTATAATAAATTGAAACAAAAAAATTTTAAAGTTTAATCCCGAAACATTAATACAAAAAATATGGGATTGGAAAATAGACAATTTTATAATTTAATTTATCGTTTATATATTTTTTCACACATTGTTAGCTTATTGCTTTATATTAATTTTAATTAATTGCTTATATCATGTATAGATATTGAAATAAAATAAAAAATAATAATAAATCAAAAACTTCACATTTAAATCAAATTTTAATTAAAATTATCATAAATGATAACGAATGTCAAATCTCAATATTTTATCATGCACTTGAACCTTTATCCTCTTTGTTGTAAACAAAGAAAAGAAAAGAAAAACATTTTATCACACATATAAATATAAAACGATTGTATTGACATAAAAATTACAGGTGAAATTTATAATTGACTCTTCTAATTACAGTTGGCATTTTTAATAAGGCTTAAATATATTTTGGTTCCTGTAATATATTTTTTTTAGATTTTAGTCCTTATAAAATTATTTTTTTTAAATGGTTCTCTTAATTTTTTATTATTATTTTGGTCTTTGTTACTTTGTTTTAGTCCTAGTAAAATACTCATTTTTGTTTTTGTTTTTGTTCTTGTAATATGTGAATAATTTGTTTTTAGTCATTACCATATTTTTTCAAAGGGATTAACTCAAAATAAACAAAATATTTTAGGGACTAAAACAAAAAAATAGATATATTACAAGGATTAAAACAAAATAACAAGGACCAAAATATAAACAAATAAATTTTATACGGACCATTTAAAAAAAAATTACAAGAACCAAAACCAAAAAAGCGATATAAAAAAATATATATTTAAACCTTTTAATAATATGTTACATCCTAATATTGGATCTTATATTAGAATATAAAAAGACGTGATGAAAACAATGGGGGAATTACAATATCATATTTGTGTTTTAAACCATGAGTATCATAGTAATAATGTATAGTATTAAATATATTTTAGTCTTTGTAAACAAAGTAATGTTTATTTTTAGTTCCTAAAAATAAATTGTCTTTTTCAGTCTTTTATGTATAAAAATGTGTCATACGTAGTCCTTATTTTTATAAATCAAAGATTAAAAAGAGATAATTTTTTGTGAATGACAATGATTATATTTGACACATTTTTATAAATAAAAAATTATAATAAGACAATATATTTTTGAAGGATAAAAATAAATATCACCCTGAACTAAAATCATATTTAACCTTAATTTATATTATTAACAATGTATACCTTTGGAATGAATGTTTATCTATTTAAAAAAAAAATGAATGTTTATCTTATTAATAATTATTAATATGCTTTTCAATATAATCAGGTTATTCATGCCTGTTATCAATATCACATGCATATATATTTAAGAATTAATTAATACTTAAAAAATAAAAAATAAAAAATAAAGCAATAATTTATATCTAAAGAAAGTAAGAAAATTGATATTTATAGTTATTAGATGATAAATAATGATAATGCATGCGTTATTGTAATGCATATCAATTTTGGAAACTTCTAGTAAGAATGTGTTTGGTAAGTCATTCAAATAACTTATAAGCTAATTTGATTGGCTTGTAAGTTAGTTTGACCAAAATAAACTTATTTGGTACATGAGCTTATTTTAGTAAATTCTATCTAATTTTCATAAGCTATTTCAAGTGGCTTATGAAAATAAGCTAGCTTATAAGCTACTAACTTTTTTATTTTTTTATTTTTAATCTCACTAATTTATTTGACATCATTTTTTACCCTTTTTTTCAATTTAGAAAGTTTTTTTTTATCCTCACCAATTTATTTGAAATCCCTTTTTACATTTTTTTTTTCAAATTAAGAACCCTTTTGCCTATTTTCTCACTCTCACATACACACACACACACACGACACCTACAACCAACTTGTCAATTGTCATCGCGTTACCCCTTAACACTTATCAACTAGCTCATTAGCTAATCTTATATATAAAATCAAATAACTAAATATATCCTTTTATGTCATTTTACATTTATCAGCTAGCTTGTTAACAAATATTACCAAATACTTTCAACTCAATTAATTAGTTTATAAAGTTTTAGTTATTCACCTTCTAGCTTATAGCTTATAAAATTCAACTAGCTTATAAGCTAGTTTTACCAAACACACCCTAAAATAAAAATTTGATATTCATGTATTCATAGCTTATCTCATATATTGATTTAAATAATATTGAAATTAAAATAAAATAAATAATAAATGAAAAAATTAACATTTATATCAAAATTTAATTACAATTAATTGTCATTAAGGTAAGGAATAAAAATTCTAAAATTTACCATAAATCTAAATATTACTAAATGAGATAAAAAAGAAAATAAGATGATTAAAAAATTTTGAAATAGAAAAAGATAAAGTTGACATTTATATTTCTTTTGAAATAGAAAATATAAATGTCAACTTTATCATTTTCTATTTCAAAATTTTTTAATCATCTTATTTTTTTTATCTCATAATTGATTCTTATTTTTTAATCAACTTTATCATTTATAATTTATTCTTTTAATCATAATTTTCATTGTGCTAATGAACTTGATAAAAAAGAGAGAGAGAAATTGAATGAATTGTCAAAATAAATATGAATTACCAAGATTTTATCATAACTCATGCTATCACTACAACATTTTCGCATATTAGCATTGGTATGTTAACTTCAGTCAAGACACCAACGTCTATTAGCATTCATTAATTGATGCTAAACCGACACTAATTAAAATGTTTTTTGTTAATATTTTTATTTTATTTTTTTGCAATTTATGTCGGTCATAACTGATGTTATTTATTTTTTATAAAAATGAAAAAAAAATCTTTTCTAGCATCACTCAGGCTTATGCCAATTAATAAATTTGAAAGAAAAAATTATACTATTAGTGTTAACTAAGTCAACGCTCATTTTTATCTGAGCACAAAATCTCACCTTCCTCTCCTTTTTGAGCGTGAAATTTAATTCCCAAACCCTTTCCCATTTCATTTTAATTTTCCCAAACTCCCACCCAAATATTCTCCAGCTCTTCATCTCCCTCAACCCAAAGCAACTCTCTCCATCCCTCTCACAAATCAACGGTCTCCTTCCTTCATCTAGAGTAGGGAAGAGAAGAAGAAGGCTGAAAAAGAGAGGGGCATTGCCACTATTGTCAAAAATCACCTCCAACAATGATGCACATTAGTTCACAATGGTGGTACTATGGTGCTTCTTTATTATGTTTCTTCCCTTTTCCTTTTTCTTTTTCGTGGTTTTTTTACTTTCTTTTTGGCTCCTAGAGTCAGATTTTTGGAGCAAGGAGGCTGTCAACCGATGTTAGCGACGGTGTGGAGAGGCGACAAAGAGCATTGTTGCCAACAAGGAAGAATGTTCTCTCTCTTTTTTTTTTAACTTCCCTTGTTCTATTTTTCCTTTTTCTCTGTTTCTCTTTGCTTTTTTTTTCCCCTTGTTTTGAAAGTGATGATGGCAATGGTCCATGGAAATCATTGGTGGCTCTTAAGTGTTTGACTAGGATTTTGGTGTTTCTTTGCTCCAATTGTGGCACATCGTCTGTGACACTCGTTTATATTGAACATAACCCATGTTTATTTAATTATTTATTTAGTTATTTTGATTTTTGATTAAGAAAAATACGAGAAAATTTTTCACTTTTTATATCACACGCGATCATCTTGTGAAACTTTTAAATTAAAGAAATCATAAATAAAACAAAATTTGGAAATGGGAGTAAGAGATGAGGAAACAATATATGTCATATAGTCAGAATCATATACATTTGAGTTTCTGAAGTACAATACAGCTGAATACATCATAACTGAATACAACTGAAATCAAAAAAATATAGGAAAATCTCAAAAGTACATGAACAAACACTAGCTACCCACTATCCTAACCAGAGCAGTGTCTAGAGATCTACTCCAAGCCCCTGTATCAAAAGACGAACCACTGGATAGGGTCTACCAATCCTTGTCTGACTGCGTCTCCTCGGAATCTGTGTCCACTCCGTAGCGTGCATGGCCATTAGACACCTCATGAAGTGCCTTGGGCCCAAAGAAAGAGGAAGAAAGGGTGGACCAATCGTTGGCCACAGAAGAGTCCATAAGGGACTCAGCCAATATTACCTCCATGGGCGATCCCTCCTCAGGGGGCTGTACATCATCCACAGGGTGCTCAACTGGTAGTGGTGGATATGCCTGTATGTATGGTGTCGCAATAGGGATATCTGCTTCTACTGGTGGGGACAGGGGTGGTGGAGGCGCATGGTGGAAATGCGGTAGTGGTGAAAACGATACCAAGATCTAGAATGTCCAAGTCATAGGAGGCATGAACACTCCTGGAACAGGGGACATGAATGTAATAGTGACAAAGCCGCGATGAGTCAAATAGTCCGCCTCCTTATCATAACTCCATGTCCCCGCAACATCAAAATTAATGTGAATATTCAGCAGGACGGGGAGTGCTGTCATCTTCAAGTATCAACCACAACGATCATGCATAAAAGAAAAATACGGAGGAGTGAGGCAATTTGTTCTCAAAATTACTTTCACATAGATGGTAGGGTATCCTACTGTCTTATACCGACAAGACATAGTTGACCCAAAAAAAAGGAACCTAGAGTTTGTCTAAGTTGTAACATCTACCATTGACACTGTATGGATCCATAATCCCAACATGGTTCTTAACAGAACTGAGAAGTGACTGGAAGTACATATACCTCTACTCAACATGATACAATCCTCATCATCATTGAGGAACAGAGCAACAGCTCAGGACATTCACCATCCACACAGATATACTCTCGCACCAATCCTGGAATGCTGAGCAGTTGTCGGGGTTGCCAAGCTTAGTCAGGCGAATATCTTGACTGGAAAGCACTACCTCGATTATTAGGATCTTCACCACTTGACGCCTTACCCCCAAGACCTTCACAAGTAGGTCCCTGCCCTTCATTCATCAGCATACCAACTGTAACTTCTCATGCAGGGTGCCGTGCTCTGGCATGTCCCTCGCATCACACTACTTTATGATTCCACTATTGTCCTTTCTTAACCTTCTCAATGTGAACAGAGATTTCTTTGGTCTCAGCTCACCTGAGTACTAGCACAGTCTCTCCTCAACATCTTTGCCTTTTAATGTAGAGGTTCTTGTCACAGTATAATACAAGGAGATTCTAAGTATATAATTGAGAAAACAAAACAACGAATAGGATACTAAAAGATTAGCATTGATTAGTCTCCATTATCTTAAATGCCTAATTTAAAGATTTAAGCTTACTTAGGAGGCCCTAAGTTAGCTAATAGTGATTTGATTTAATCATTTAAATTCTTAATTAGGTACTTAGGTGTTTAATGAAAAGTTCAACTTAATTAATTAATACTTAGTATATGACTATCCCTATGTCTTATATACCGAATTACCTAACAATATTAGATGTCACCATCCGTCTATTTTAACGAAATTAATTAGTAGTAATTAATCATGATTCTAAAAGAATTTAGTAAAACAAATCACTTATTTCATGATATCAAAATAAGACTTTATGTCTTAGTTAAGAACGAGTCCTTTTAAATTATATAAAAACAGAGAGGGTTTATTCCTTAAAAGGGAATTTTGTTTAACTTTAAATAAAAAGATTCATTTTAGGTCCTAAGTATAGAAAATAAGGATTTAGTGACTAGAAGCATGTTCTTTCATTTTTTTGTTCCAAAACTAGAATTCCAGAGAGCACAGTTTTTAAGTTTGAATTTGAAATTTAATTTGAATGGGCTAATGATTTTTGTTTGCCATGATCTATAGCTTGTTGGAAATACATTTTTGTCTATTTTCTAAATCATTAAAGATAATCCCAAACAAAAATCTATAAAAATGGATAAGAAAATAACAAGGCAGAGAGGTTAGGAGGCCTTTACTGGAACACCAGTAACACTCCCTTACTATTTTCGTATCCCTCTTTAATTTTTTTGCAAATAAGGAGATTATTTTCAGAAAGTACATTAGAAAACCTTTTCAACAAGTCCAAGAACTCCAAAAACTAAGGCATAGTCGATTTATGATGAATTTTCAAATATGCTATTGAGAAGGACGTCTCGAGTCAGAAACAGCGCGTGTGATTTTGATTGTAAAATTTGGTAAAAATAGTAAACAATAACTAATATAGGAAAAATATATAGCCCAATAAATCTTATGGAGTCTAATTTATATTCGTTCAAGGATAATCAATTGACTCGCACTAGAAAGTTCAAAAATAGCTTTTAAGTGAACACTGTCAGTTACCGTCTTTTGAAAAGTAACCCCAACTTTTGAAAAGTGTAGCTTCGTCGTTTCTTAACCTTTTTTAACGATTCTTCTGTCCGTTTCGAACATAATTTTGCCTAATTTTCATAAAAAAAAATCACTTAAAATTATTTAGTGTAGCCCGAGTTATTGCAAAACAATGTCGGTTGTTCAGACGGAAATTGAAGTCGGCTCGCTGGAACTTAGATACCTCTATACAAAAATCACTCTTTTCACTAAGTTGTGGATCTTTAATGACTAAAATAAAATTTCAAAGTTATTAGGTAGGTCAAAAATTAAAATAATCATTCCTTCTCTTCATTCAAAATTGTGACTTGGAGGGAGATAAAAATGTCAACTTTTAATGGTAAGCTGAGTTCTGGTTCTTGTTTCAAAAGTCCTTGATGTTCTAGGGTCTTTGGTGATAAGTAAAGTTTCATTCTTGTCTTAAGAAAGTGACCATTTTCATGAGTCCCTTTTGGAAGGACTGTATCAAGGTTTCAAAAGTGTTTACATGTTATAAAAGTCTTCCCTTTTTCTGTTTATTACCAAGTTGAAGGGAGTTTACAATTTTAAGGCTTTGGTTTAGAGGTTTTAGAGTTCTTCAACCAAACTTTGGTCATTTTAGGGTAATGTAGTCATATAAGCCAACATTAAGATGTCAATAGCAATTTTAAACAACACTTCCAGCCATGAATAAAAGAGAACAACAGAAAATAAAGTGAACAACTACACAAAAGAAAACTATAACAACAAGAAGAAGAGAAATAAGAATAGAGGTAGTAGAACAACATAATAAGGGTTTGAGGGTCAAACTCACCCACAAATCATCTACATGAAAGTAATAAATTTAAGAACACCCCACTCCCCCCTATATACCTCACGTTTTTGTTGTTGGAGAAAGGAGGAGGATGAGTGCTTGCTTCCAACAAGGTGGTGGATGGTGGTGCCTTTGATAGAGGGTGGAAGAAGGAGAGAATGGAGACTTTGGTGTTTAAAAAAATTTGAAGTGGAGCTTGGGAGGATGGAGGAGCTGGTCGTCCAACTTAGGGGCAGCAAAAAGGGTGAGGAAGTTGTCCACAAGTAGGCTTTTTATAGAGGAAGCTAGGTAGTCTTAAAAGGGTAAAAAGGTAAGCCTACTCTTTTCTCTTTTTCTTTTCTTTTTAGGTTTATCTTTTTATGACATGTGAGAAAATTAGGGGATGGGTCTGCATAGTATTGGTATTCATGTCCTATCTCTGCTCTCTCAAGTCTCTGCGCTTCGTTTTCTCTACAGACGAATCGACCGGTTTTGATAAAACATCTTTAAACTTGTAAATTTTGTTTTTATAGCAATTGAATGAATTTTTCTTTGTAATTTAGTGAGCACCTTAATTATTTATTAAAAGTAATTTCCAAAATTTAAAATTAATTTTTGGTAATTAAATTCGAATTTTTGAGTATTTATTCGATATTTTTGAGTTAAAAATTCATAGAAATTTCATTTTAACTTAGAAAATTCCAAAATTTTTATGGAAATTATAAAATTAAATATCTAACCCAAAAATGAACTGAGAATATTCATTTTGTCTCTTTTACATATTTCACTTATACCGGCTACAGTTCTAGCAGTTAATAAAGGGCAATTTGGTTATTTTCCACAGGAATCTCAGAAAATTCCTAGAAAATTTATAAAATTACATTTTAATATGTATGACATATTTCTAAGTTAAAAATGACAATTCACAGTCGTTTAGTCATTTTCCATATGTCAACCCTCAGTGTAGAGGAATTAAGATTAACTGTCAGTTTCTTAATTCTCTGATAATTTCACAGATATTATGAATTAAACATAAGTCTAAAATGAGGGTGTTACATCGTCACTGATGACAACAATATTTTTTTTTTAATTTTGTGTAGTCTTCTTTTCTTAGCGTATGCTTAAGCATTGACTTGGCCAATGCTAACACATTAGGGACTACCTTCTTTGTGTTGAGTTCGTCGCTTGTTCGATACTAAAATAACCATTTGCATTGGTTTTCGATGATTAGCATTGGCTAAAAGCCTATGCTAATTTATGTTTTTCTTGTAGTTTACATCTTTCTCAATAACATTAAGAGTTATAGGCATAGATGTAACACGTCATCTATAGGCACGGCCAATTAAAAATATATACTTGTAAAATAAAAATTAAAAAGAAACAAAGCAAATAAAAAAAAGAAATAAAGCAATTTATGAGTTATTCTTATATAGGCACATACGTAACATGTCATATTTAGGCACATCCAATTAATAAAATTGAGAAATTTTCATTAACTAAAGTTGAATGTTGTTGTGATAAAAGGAAGAGAAATGCTTGGGTTGCGGAAGCAATATAATGGAAGAACTATTAAATATTTGGGGTTGGAAGAAAAGAGGAAAGAAGAATCAAAAAGCACGCTTTGAGAATAACAGGAGACGATTTTGACTAAAATAATTGAGAATCACTTGTCTTTTGAATGCATAGTCAGCAAAAGAAAAATCACATGACTTATTAATAAAGAAAGTTAATCTTAAATTTGTTGTTAGGTAGTAAAAAGTGAATACTTAAACTTATAATGTATAAGTAGGAAATAAACATGAGTAGATTAACACCAATTTTTTTTTTCATAGAATGACAACATTAAATCACAAAAATTTGAAAACATAATACGGATGCCTAAATGAAATAAGGATTTTCTACAATAGGAAATTTAGTTGTTTATAAATAGGAATGTTAGGGTTACATATTTTTCTACAATAATTTGTTATTGGATTTATGTATATTTTTTGTTGTAAAAATAGATTTTTTTAAAAAAAAATATTTATGGTCCGTTTGATAGTTAGGATATTATAAAATAAATTAAGATAAAAGGTTTAGATAAGAATATTAGAATAGGATAAGATAAGAACATGTATACTTGATAGTTGACACATGCCAAATAATATGTTAGATAGTATATATGTTATCCTATCTTATATTTGAAATACATCAAATAATATCATAATATGATATAAAATATATGTAAATGGAAATTAATTTTTTTTTTTAGAATTACATAATAACTAGTATTTTATCTTGTGCAATCCACAAGATAAATGTTTATTTTTATGTAATTAAAATTTAAAATAAATATATATTCTTAAATACATAAAATATATTATGATTAAATTTCCTAATAAATAAATAATTTTTAACAAATAAATTATATTTTGGATTTATTATAAATAATTTATTTTGTGATGTGAGATTATTTATAAATATTGAAATTTTAAAAAAAATTATTGAAATTTAATGTAAAAATAAAGATAAAAAAAGTAGATTGAGAGATATGAGCAATTAAAAAAATTAGTATATGAATAAAGATAAAAGAAGAGTGGTTTGAGATGGTTGAGAAAAAAAATCGGGTTAATTATTAAATGAAATTAATTTTGAAATTAAAATTAAGAAATATATTTGAAAAGAATAAAAAGTTAAAAAAAATAAAACTAAATGTTAATAATATATGAATAAGATAAGACATGTAACTTAATAAAAGTAATAATAACTTCTAAAAAAGCTCTTATTCAAGAATAGCAATTAAAAACACCATCATTCAAGGATGATGATTTTAGATTTATCATATATGAGTAAATTTTTAGTATTTTTTTTAACTTTTGTATACATCATTTATTTTTCAAATTATAAAAATTATCTTTAATATTCCTTTTTGACATTTTATATTTTATTTCATTTTTAAATTACAAAAAAATAACCTTGCAAATAATTGTAATCAATAGAAGATACACCATATTTTGAAGATACAAAATTTCAAGTGATTGATTTATAGACGTAAAAACTCAACTAAATTATTTCAAGAAAGCCAGCAAGGTTATGAGGCAAGAACTAAGAGATGCAAAAGCATATCTTGGCTAGCCAAAGTTTTTTAATTGCTAAACATCAAAAGCAATGATTATTTAATTTCTTTGTCAAAAAATTTTGAGTGTCTTTACTTCATACACTATTGAGAAATATGTAAACATGGACATAGTTGGTAATCTTAAAAATGTGATCAAATGCAGAAGTTACTTACTTTTGCATTCTAGCATTAAAGTTCAACTTACTATAATCAATTGTCTTCTACCAATTGTTTATCCAATCTGAAACATTAGGGGATGCACAAGATAAAAGGAAGGAAATTTAGGGGATCTTAACTAGCCAGCTTTAAGTTATATTCCAATTGTCAGGGCACTAGTAAGGATTTAAAAGTTCCTATATAGGATAAGATTCAATAGTAGCCAAACTAGACAAGAAAAAGTAAGTTACTTAGGGAGCACAGTGCGTGAGGCAAGTTCAATGCCACAAATTTTGAGGTCAGAGAAGGAGATGAAAATGAGGCTCTGGATTATTGGAGTGTAAGTGTGAATATGAAGTCCTACATTGGGTAAGAATGAGCAACTTGATTAACATATAAGGGAGAAGGACCTACAAACTTAATGCCTTAAGGTTTTGGGTTGGATGTGGTGTCAAGTTCACTTGTGTGGTTGACTCACAAACCATTGATAGAGCTCTCCCCAGTGTTTTATCCCTTTAAATTTCCTAACAAGTGGTATCAGAGTCGATTATTCAATCAGGTGACCAATATAAACGAGTAGTGAAATTGGTGGTGAATTCATGTATGGATTTATGCATAAGGATCCCTCGTATTGAAAGTCCTCCTGGCGATGTAGATATCAGGCGACATGTCTCGTTGATGTGAGCTAACGACAATGCAAGGATCTAGAGCATATTGGTGACAATGGCTAGGCTTTAGGAGCCATAACAACAATGCAAGTATTTAAAACATATTGGCGGCAATGGCTAAGCTCTAAGGATCATAACAACGATGCAAGTATCTAGAGCATATTGACGACAATGGCTAAAACTCTAAGTGCCATCATTGAACACTCATGGATGGAAAAGGCTGCCATTTGTAAGATGATTGCAATGCAAGTATCTAGAGCATATTGGCAGCAATGGCTAAACTCTATAGGCCATAATGGTAATGCAAGTATTTAAAGCATATTGACAATAATGGCTAAGCTTTAAGGGCTATAATGGTGGTGCAAGTAACTAGAGCATATTGGCGACAATGGCTAAAGCTCTAAAGGCCATCATTGAATACTAGTGGATGGAAAAAAGGCTTTCGCTTAAAGGGGAGCATACAATGTGGAAGAGACTCACACTTGAGAGAGAGATTGTTGGAGGTGCAAGTGTGAATATGAAGTACCACATTGGATAGGAATAGGCAAGCTGAGCAACATATAAGTGAGAAAGACCTGCAAACCTAATGTCGTAAGGTTTTGGGTTATATGTGGTGTTAAGTTCACTTTTGTGGTTGGCTCGTGACCCATTGATGGAGTTCTCCCCGATGTCATGAAGGAGGCTTTAAACTTCGATCGGGATAAGCATGAAGTAGGGGAAAGAGCTCTAATAAATGAGAAGCATGTCGTCAAGCCCCTAAGGATGGACTCTAGTGGAGAAAGTTGGATGAAGGTCAAAAGGGAAAATAAATTGTTTATTCTATCTATTTATTTTTAACCCTATTTTTCCAATTCAATGAAAACTACACCAACCTAATAGAATATGTTAGGTAATAGAATTATATCCTATTAGAACACCAAACAATTTATTAAACATTACACCAAAATTTGCTTTTAGCGGCCATTAATATGTCCTTTAGTGTCCATATAAATGGTCATTGAATCTTTTGCTGACAATTTGCTAATAGTTAACATATACAAGGTTTGTAAAAGTATTATTGACATTTACATTGATAAAATGAAGCTTTTACATGAGTCATTCAATTTTCCAAGTAGTGTTTAAATTTAAGCTTCAAAAATTAAAGCCCATCCAATACAACTAGCGATCTCTGTAATGGAAAAATGACAGAAAAAGAGAACAAGACCATTTTTGACCCAAAAAAAAGGAAAATCTTCTATTGTAACTAACAATGTAAACTTCTATGCCTATTATCTCAACATTTCTCAAACCCTAAAAAAAGAAAACAAATTGGTTAATGCAAAAAATTATGAAATGAAACAATTCAAACAAAGAATGTTTTCTTGCATTTCTTCTTTTCTATTTAAACAAATAAAAATTGAGTTTATGTAAAATCAATGAATGAAGCTTGTAGCGATTCTGTCACAATCGAGGTCACAGCGGAATGACAAAAAAGAGTTTTAAAAACAAGGAATCGCCACCAATATTTATTGAGGAATAAACATTGGAAAAACCTTAAAAAGAAAATGGCCTTTGAAACCAGATTCTAAGTTCGAGAGTCAATTACATGTAAGGTAGGTGTTAGAACCCTACAACATTCGTCCTAAGACGGTTATCTCTAATTAATTAAGCAAATTATTGATAATTTTTAAAATATTTATCTAACCCAAAAATAAATACAACGAAAGAGAATTTTATTTATTACAAAACATAATTTTAATATGATTAAGTTTTATTGTTTTAAGATTGACATAAGTGATTTCCTGCTCCTATGTATCTCCTGGTATAATAGAGAATCAGACTCATATAGTTTTTTTGTAGAAAATATTTGTGTGTTGTCATTTTTTTAATTTTTTTTATTAAATTTTAGGATTTCTGAATTGTCGTGACTCATACGTCTTAAAAATAGAATCAACAGAGGCGTACATCTAAGTCAATCCATTAAAGCAAATTAATTTTAGTTTAACATTTTTTTTAATTTTTTTTTACCTTATGGAGGAGTCTTAAGACACCAAGCTGTTACAACTTGTGTCTTAACATCTCGGGATTAAGAACATGTTACATATAATTAATCCTTTTCTCTATTTAAGATATTTTTAAAAAATAGAATATTCCTAATTAAAAATAACAATAAAAACGAAGAGAAAAAGTAATAATAACAATAACGCTTTTTTATTTTTGTGGCAATTTAATTTTAATTAGACATTTTTAATTTTAGAGAGGAGTTTAAGGACATCAAGTTGTCATAACTTCTGCCTTAAAACCTTAAGATTAAAAAGATGTCACATCCAATTAATCCTTTCTCTAAAAAAAATTAATTAAAAGTAAAATACTTCTAATTTGAAAAGGACATACAAAGAATAAAATTTTACAACAACAACAATGATAAAAAAGGTAATAAAACATATATATATATATATATATATATATATATATATATATATATATATATATATATATATATATATATATATATATATATATATATAAGATAGACAAATTTATTTTAAGATGACAATTTGTGGTGAGCGCAACATATAAAATAATCCACCATGCGACTCTAGTAGAAGCTCCAAGAAAAGAAAAGAAAAAAAGATAATAAACAAAATTAAACTTTCATAAGCTCCATGCTTTGCATTAAGCCTATGATTAATGAATTTTGGCTTGGCTCCCACATTGCTTGGTATGCACCTCTTTATATAGGGGAAGGAGAAGATGCATGGGTGTAGATTATCCAATGTGGGACTTCTAAGTAAAGGGAAGGTGAGAGAGAAGGAATGTGGGACTTGAGTTTTTTTATGATTAAATGACCCACTTCAGGGTTGATTGTCATCAAAATAGAAGTTGATTTTGGTTTTTGAGGTAGAGATATGAGTTGTAGATCTTTCTACAAGCTTTTCAACGGTGTAAAGAACACCTCAAACAGACAAGTATAACTGAAGATATGACATTATCTTTCCATGGTATTCATCATAAAAAAAGAGCTTTTTTCCTTCAAAAGTTCTCTCATTTCTTTTCCCCTTTTCTTTTATATTTTATTTTTATTTATCCAGACAAAATTGCGTGTTCACAATCGCCCCTCTTTGAGTGCAAAATCTTTTCTCTATCTTTGAATATATTCAAGACTACACTTTGCAACAAGATCGAACATGAATTTATTATTGATTGTTTGCTAGTATACATTGAAAACAAAATTGCTAAAAAAATTTCATGTAAATTCAAGGCTTAAATATTCTTTTGGTCCCTCAAATTTAAAAGTGATTTTTTTAGTTCCTCAAATTTGAAAATAGCCCACTTCTAGTCCTTATTTTGTGGTCTTTTTAGTTCTTGGTAAGGAGCAAAAGTGGTCTATGTCCAAATTAGGGAACTAAAAAAATTAATTTTAAATTTGAGGGACCAAAAGAAAACTTGACCCAAATTTGAGGGACTAAAAAAATAATTAAGCCTAAATTCAATTATAGATGATTTTCATGATATAAAAGAGAGACATTGCGTTTTGATAAATTACTAATATAATTATAAATATTTTGTAAGAAATTTGATGTGTATATATTTATTTGATAAACTTTATTTTTTATAGTTAGCCCTCCTTACCATATAAGTCTAGTTCGTCCTTGACTTTACAAGTAACAACATAAATGACAACAAATGTCAAGTTATAAGGTGAAAATCTAATAATGGGTTTTAATTATATAACTGCCAACATGTTGAGCAAGTTTTAAGAAGGCCGAGAGTTTTTGAAAATTCAAATCCTATAATTTCAAATTGCACAATTTTGAAATATGGAGGTAGAATATAAAACTGTTTTATTTATTGATAAATTCAATAAACATTTTTGGGGGGCATTTGTTGATGTTCACTTAAATACTTTTAAGTGTTGGACATTGTGTTTTGAGATTGGCTTTGATTTCTTGAAAGGCCATGGTTTGAAGTCTAAAGTTGGTTTGAGTTACACTAAACAAATAATCAAGATTTCGAGGAAGAATCAATTCAAGATCAAAATGAGAATCAGGAACCCAAGTCTAAAGAGATAAAAAATGACTAAATGTTAAGAAAAGAAGAATTTAAGACAAGGGTTGAATATTCCAAATCAAAAGATAATTAGTAGCGTTTATCAAGTGACATACAGATCGAGACAAACGTCAAGATCTTAGTTAGCTGATCTTAAGCAACTTGACACATGTTTGTATTAAATTTCTTGACTGGTAAAGGCAAAAATCTATAAATATGACCCTTATGTTTCCTTTTTTTGTTGTTGAAACACATTACACAAACACTCTCTAACACTGAACACGTCTCACACATCAATGGCTACTAGTTCAAAGAATCACATGTATGTTTCCAACCAAATTTAAGTGCAACTCATTACATTTACGCCAACTTAGACTATGTTTGGATTAAAATTAGAAAAGTACTTTTGCGATTGTTGAAATTTTGTGGATTAACACTGTTTAATTGTTAGATTAAAGTTTAGATTATTAATATCAACTATGAAAATATAATTTATGGTATTTTAATCGATGGATATTAGTTGTTTGGGCTTATTATGTTAACATGCCTATGATAGGTTGGGCCCTTACTTGGTACCCCAAATGAAGGGTCCCTGCTCTTATCTGGTAGTTATAAAATTGTTGCCCTATTAGACAATTTTAGTGAGGCACAACATTGTGTGGGAAATCCTAGTCGCCAAGCAGAGAGGAGTATCTCCCTTATTCCATGTTTGTGATTCAATTAAGGTAATAGAAATGGATTTCATCTTCTCTTCAAGTACATGTCTCGTAACCCTCTTATAATTGTTATTATTTGTTATGAACATGCTATAATCATGCATCACTTGTCATTAAGTTTTCATCATTTGGTATCAGAGCTTGGATTGATGCATGTTATGGTTGTTTTGTGTTATAATAATATGAATTTTTAGATTCTATCAAACCAGATCTTTCTTCATTTGAATAAAACAATTTAGGGTTTTCGATTATAAAATGTTTATATAATATTAGTGTGTACCTTGAATAAAGTGCCTTTATCGTTAAAAAGGATCTATATTAATTTAATGAGAAAAAATTACTTGTACTCGCATTGTTTATAAAATTTTGTCTTGATACGTATGATGAATACATTTTTTCCTCTTGACTTCCATCTCGTAAAATCTCTAGATCAAACAATTATGAATGGTGATATTTTAATACCTTTTTTCCACTTAAGTTATTGCTTTTCTTTTCATGCCTTTTTTTTTAATATTCTAATACACATATTGCCATATATATTGCTTAATATATTCTAGAATCCTGAATATTGATATTCTAATATTTTATATTGGTATCAAGAATACATTTTTGTATCTCGCATAAACAAAAGTATATTGATATCTAATATTTTGCTTAATCGGTTTTTGCTAATATTCTAATATCATGAATGTATCTCGCATCTCGTAAATCATGAATATTTTTTGCTTCAGTGGCTTATTGCTTTCAACTCTTTCGAATGATTTTTTTTTCAGATGATAAATTTGAAATAAAAGGAATAAACCATTCAATTTGGAGCAAATTTTGTTGACTTTTCAGATTGGTTAGTTACAATTATCTTTGTAGTTAATTTGATTTTGATTAGAGATTATTGTGATGTGAGTTTTATGATTTTTCAATTCCCAATTATTTTAAATATGTGCTTTAGGTTTTGGTATCTTTTTGAAAAAGATTTTGATACCATAAAAAATTCTACAATAATTAATTTAAGAATAGAATGTGATCTTTAATTATATATTTTAGAAATTTGGGGTTGAAATATTTTATGGTACTATTTGATACTCTAAAATATTTTATTTCGATTTATCTAAGAGTATTTTGTTTATTTTAATATTGTGCTATCAAATTTTGGGCCTAAAAATATTTTGTGTATGATTCTAATAATATTAAATAAATTTAAGTTTATTGTACTCTCTCGGGCATGGTATTTTGTTTGATAAATTAAGTTTGGGTAATTATGTGATTTAAATAATTGTCTTGTGTACTTTGTGACATATTTCATGCTTAATACTTTGTTTATCCTTTCTTGTAAGTATGGTTACAATATTTTAAATAATTGTTATCTCACCTATCATGGTAATAATTATACAAAATTTGTGTGATCTATACAATTTATCCGTGTTTAATATTTTGAATAATTGTCATCTCATCTATCGTGAAAAAAGCAAAATTTATGCAATTTCTATGATTGATTTGTGTTTTATATTGCATTAATAATAATTATACCCTATTGGTATATTGTTATTAATTTGATTTGTGTTGGTACGATGTATTTTGATTTTGCTTGTGTCAATTTTGTTCCGGTGCTGAGATTTTTTGTGATATAAGTTTGTACATTGTATATATATTTTTTGTTTTGTTATATTTATTGTTCATTGTGATTCGGGACCCTTAGATAGGACCACGGTGGATAAGAAATTTTGTATGTTGGGCATATTAAAATAATTTTGTTGTTTTTTCCCTCCAATTACTATGCCTACTTCTGTGATAACTTTGGATAAGACCAATTGTGAGATTTGGAAGGATTTGCATTTGGCTATTGCCAATATCGACTTAGCTTTGAGGGGATAAAGGCCCCTAGCTTTGATTGTCGAGTCTACTATTGCTCAAAGGATGTTTTTATGAGAGACAGTAGCATTCAAATAAAGTATTTCTAATGGTGATAAAGTGCACCATGAAAAAGTCTTTTAGATAGAGCATTCTAGAGACTATTGTGCTAAGACTTTTTCTGGTGTTTGTTGTGAAAAGTTTCGAACTCTTGGTAAAGCCCAAAAAAGTCATTATTTCTTCCTATTCGATAACGCCATGTATAATGGCATTAGTGGTGTTTGTGAGCATATGCTGAAGATGGTGCATTATTGTAACAAACTAAGGTCCATGAAATTGAAAAGTGATGATAGTTACCCGGTTTGGAAGATTCTATTCTGGAGTCACTACCTTCTTAGTTTGATGTTCTGAAGACCATTTATAACACTCAAAATCATTAATGAGCCATTATGAGACCATCGCCAATTTTACGTGGGAGGAGGAGTTTGTGAAGAAGGATCTTGTACTAAGGATATGAAGAAGGAAAATAATGAAAAAAAAAATAGCTATAGCAAGATAAAGGCAGGGAATGTAGCTTAGTATCTAGGCCCAACAAGAAGATCTTTAAGGAGAATTGCAAGCATTATAAGAAATGTCGTTATAAGTTTCTTATCACTGCCATCTACGACTTCTCTAGTTATGATTTAATTGGTCTTCTTTGGCTGCCTTTTAATCCTTCAATGATGTTGTTGAATTGAAAATGGGCAAGAAGGTAAGTGTGTGAGGTCTTATAAGGGTCTTCAAGACTAAGTGTAGTCCAAATGGTGTAGATTGTTGGCTCATTCTCATTTGAAATTACGCCACATAGATGTTGAGTCAATTTTTCTAAATGGAAATTTATTTGGGGATAGTGGGAGGGAACTCATAATTCTCATTATGGCTCCATGTGTATTGTGCCTATTTAAAAAGGAGAAAAATCCTCTAAGTTCCAATGTCCTCATAACGATACAGAGATAACCTAGATAGATAATATCTTATATGCTTCCACCATTTACAACCTAATGTATGCTCAAGTTTGTATTCATCTCAATACTTAATAATGTTGTTGGCATTAATACCTTGAAAAGATACTTGAGTAACCCCGTTTTGGGTCACTAAGGTCTTAAGACCTGTAAGGCATTACGAATTATATGCCGACCTATGTGAAGTCTGCTCAACTTTAGGTCATTTTTTTGTATGTTGCTCTAATGACCAAAAATCTTCTTCTGACTTTAACTTTATGATGGTAGGAGGAGTTATTTCTTGAAAGAGTGTCAACTAGACACTTATAGCTACTTCTACCATAAAGATAGAGTTTGTCGCTTTTTGTGAGGCTACTTGCCTGATTTTTGGCTTCCACATTGTTGAGAGTATATGTAGGACATTTGTGATATATTGCGATAATACTTCTATTGTGCTTTTCTCTTAAATTAATAAGAGCTCTTCTTGTATAATGCACTTTGTTTTTGTTAGAGAGAAAATTATAAAGTTTCAAACTTGAATTAAGCACATTGTTAAATCCCCTAACCAAAGGCTTAACTGTTAGAGCTTTTGAGAATTTTGTAGCTCATATTTGTTTGGTTAAGCCTTTTGATGTTTTTGGGTTAGTGGGAGTTTGAGATTGCGCATTTGTTTATTGATGAGATATGAAATTTGATGACGTCACTTTTGTTATCATATCTCTTATGGCATCATTAAGATGCTTAGACTATTTTGTTGGGATTGCATGTTTGTCTTATTTTATTATACTTTCCTTTATCCATCTTGTGTATGAAATGTAAGTTATTGACATGTATGATGTTTGTCCCTATTGGATATAATTTTTTGCATTGTTAATAACTCATTATTTCTTTGAACATAATTGATATTTTGTTTTAATAATCTTTTGTCTCCAATAATTAAACTAATGCTATCCAAGTGGGAAATTGTTGGAATTTTGTGGATTGACATTGTTTAATTATTAAATTAAATTTTAGATTATTAGTACTAATTATGAAAATAAAATTTATAATATTATAATTGATGAATATTAGATGTTTGGGCTTATTATGTGAGCGTGCCTATAATGGGTTGGGCCCTCACTTTGTGCCCAAATGAAAGGTCCTTGCTCTCATTTGGTGATTATAAAATTGTTGTCCCAATAGACAATTTTAGTGAGGCACGGTATTATGTGGGAAACCCTAGTCGCCAAGCAGAGAGGAGTATCTCCCCATGTTCGTGATTCAATTAGGATAATAGGCATGGATTTCATCTCTTCAAGTACATGTCTCCTAACCCTCTTGTAATTGTTATTATTTGTTATGAACAAGCTATAATCATGCGTCACTTGTCATTAAGTTTTCATAATTTATGCCAACTTAGAGTATGTTTGGATTAAAATTAGAGAAGTACTTTTGTGAATTCCAATGCATTCTCTCATTCCAAGGCGCAAATGAAGAAGAAAAAATTTGTTGCTTTGAAAGTAAATGTACTTTTGAGCCTCTCTAACTACAATCCAAACATACACTTACTTTGCCTTTCGATTTACATTCCAATTATTTACATTTCTAGCCATTTATTTTAAGTGCATCCTCTTCTACTTCTTTTATTCTTTTAAGTTTCAATTTACATTCTCAATACTTACATTTGCTTTCAATTTAATTTCATGCAATTTGCTTTATTGTTAAAATTTTATTCCAGTTCTTTACATTTCATCTTTTTTTTTTTAATTTGTTCTTCTTTCTCCTTATTCTTATTTAAATTTCAAGTTATTTAGATTCAATTATTTACATTCTTGTGAATTTATTTGTTGAGAACTTTAAATTGCTTTTAAATTCACTTTCCTGCACATAGGGATGACAATTCTACCTAAATCTTATGGGTACCTGCAAAAAAAAAAATTGTAATGAATAGGGTAAATACTCACTTAATGGAGACGGGTCTAGGGCTAAAAATTTACCTACAAAATTTAATGGGGATGGGTGCAAATATGGGTATTATAGTACTCATCATACCCCATACCCACACCTATATATATATATATATATATATATATTAAATAATTATATATATACATTGACTTAACATTCAAGACTATATTTTAATAATTAAATTAATAGTTAATAATATATATTATTAACTATTAATTTAATTATTAAAGTGTGTGTATCTTTTGACTTTATAATATACTAGTATTTTAACTTGTGTATTGCATATAAATATTTATTTTATATAACATAAATTTATAATAAATGAATACTTCTAAATATATGATATAAATTATATTATAATGAAAATTTGTAATAAATAAATATTTTTGAACATATAAATTATATTTTAAATTTATAATATATAATTTATATTATGATACAATGTCATTCTAATTATTGATAATTTCTTTTAAAAAATATTGAAATTCAATTTAGAACAAAAGATATTGAAAATGATAGATTAAAAGATAAGAGAGGTTAAAAAAATCTCTAAAAACACTCTCGTTAAAGAATACCAACTAAAAACGCTCTTGTGTGGGATAGAGGTTCTAATTTAATATATAGGGTGGATAACTATAAACTAATTATTGTCAATGTATCATTTTTTGACAAGTATTGAAGAGTATTAGCATATTACGTTCAAGTATAAGAATTAATTGTTCTTAAAGTTTATTATTAGATTTAATTAACTTTAAGCATTATAATATTACATTTAAGAAAGATTATGTTCCTAATGTAATTGGTTATGTTTGAATGATTTAAGAATGATTTTTCAATTTAGTTGTAATTTTATTCTTTATTTAATACTTTTTTATTGATCTATTAATTTTAAACTTAAGTAGAGTGTGGATAGTAGGTATAAGTATGGGTATATAGATACCCAACAAATACAAGAATGGAGATTGAAGTTAGTAACCCCACAGGTTTGGACCAGATACAGGTATTTTTTTTCAAATGCCAGTATAGAGACGTGTATTATAATATCCTACCTAGACTCTATCCATTACCATCCCTAAGTCTACACATTTATATTTAATATTCTTTCCTTTCTTTTGCATCCTTTATAATTCCAGTTCTTTAATTTTGAATCACTCTCACTTTCATTGCATATTTACAATCTTTTCTTTTGGTTATGTTTGGCAAAGCATTTCAACTAGATTGTAGTTTTTTTTAGTAGCTAAAAAACTTGTTTGACCTTATTAATAGTATTTGGTAAATAAGTTTTTTTAGTAACTTGTAGCATTTTTTCAAGACATTACTTCAAGTAGCATTTTTTAAAATGCTAGCTTCTACCTTTTTATATTTATTCCCTTATTACCTTAAAATATTTATTAAGTTTCCTTTTTATCATTTTAAAATAAGGTAAGAAATGTGCAATAATATTGCTAATTTATTGTGAATAATAGATGATAAGTTTATTTTATTTGTGCTATTACCTTTTAGATATTTTTTATATTACATTGTTTAATATTAACCATTACACTATTTATAATATTTATTTTATTATTTTAGTATTATACTTCAAGACATTGATAATGATAGCTAATAGGTTTATTTTATTTTATTTTTGTTTTTATTTTTTACATATTTTTATATTACACTATTTATTTTAACCATTATACTATTTACAATATTTATTTTACTATTTCAATTTTATACTTCAAAATATTGATAATGATAGATGATAGGTTTATTTTATTTTTTCTATTACTTTTTGAACATTTTTTCTATTATACTATTTATTTTAACCAGTACAATATTTACATTATTTATTCTATTATTTCTAACATTATACTTCAAGATGTTTTAACGATTACACTAATTAACACAATAAAAGTATAACATCTATTTAAGTGAATGTTATTTTTACTTTATTTTAAACTTGATTAAAAATATTTTAAGATATAGTATAAGATTAATAATAGAATACACAATATAAAAATATATAATAATTGAAACTAAAAAATGTAATTAAAATAATTGATTTATAAATAAAAACTTACAAGAGTTTAAAATTAATTAAAGAGCTAAAATTATAAATATCGTAAAATATATTTTTATAAATATAATAAATTAATATTTATATAAAAATATTATACAAACATGTCCATTTTTGTTATTTTATATTTATCAGTTACTTCAACATATAATTTTACCAAATACTTATTATTTAATAAATTAACTTAATAGCTTTCAGCTATTAGCTTTCAACTATCGACTAGTTTTTCAACTTTCAACTAATTTTTTAGCTTCTAACTAGATTTTCAACTAGTTTTGCCCAACATAACCTTTGAGTAAACAACGTATCATTTGATTAAACATTAAACATTGATAACTTAAAATAATAATAATAATAATAAAATATATATAATTTTTAATTCTAAATCCCAAAACAAACATCATCATTTAAAATTAAATAATAAAAATCATCCAAATATTTCAAATTACATACTACAATTTAAAACAACATAAAAATGGAAACAAATTTAACCAACCGTCGTACCAATTCATTCATCCTTCATTTAAATCACTGAAACATAGACAGACCAGCTTACTGTCTTTTATACACGCTATAGACAAATGCAATCACTTATCTGAACACTGATCGTTTCATCGCCCAACCACATATTAAAGAGTGTCATTTATTTTACCCAAACCATGATAATAAAAGAAATGAAAAAAAAATAGAGAGAATTTTTCTAATTTAAAAAAGATATCAAAAATGATTCTTGCACACCTATGACACTTATTTCATATCTATGAGAGGAAAAGAGAGAATATATATATATATATATATATATATATATATATATATATATGATAAGTGATATAATGTAATAAAAGAAAATAATAAATAATAAATATTAATGAAGTGTATAAAATTGTGGAGTATCCAAATATCATTACCCAAAATTATTATATGACTGAAACCCAATTTTAGTGTCCTAAAGTACTGGCATACGAGAGGCTTTTTGCCTATAAAAAACCTGTTCTTGCTTTTAAATTGGGAAATTTAAGAGAAGAAGAAGCGGTGGAAAAGGGAGAACAAATTGTCTACCTGAAGATTCGATGAATATTTACATAAACACTAAATTTAATTAATCTTTTTTTTTCTTTCTTTTTTTACTTTGTGGACTCGAACATTGATCAAGTCTTGATCTGACCCGAAGGGAGTTTATATACAGTTTTAGTTACACTTTTGTCTCTTTAGTATAAATTATGTGCGATTTTGGTTTTATTTTTATTTTTTAGTTTCGTAGTTTCTTTTATTTTTAAATTTTAATAAACTTAACTCTTTTTTTGATTGATTTATTTATTTTTTAAACTTCCTTTTTTACTGCAATTTTTTATAAATTGAATTGATTAAATTATCTTTTACTTAATTTTCATCAATTAAAACATCAAATTTCACCAAAAAAGAAAATCTCAATTTTTTTCCTTTGCAAACCCTAATTTCATGTGTTATAAAATTCTTCAAACTTTATCAAGACAAAATTTCTTATATTTAAACTTTGAAAATTATTTCATATGAATAAAAGAAAATAATAATTTGAAGGTCTTAAACAAAAGAAAATTGACAAAAAAATAAATTTATTTAATTTTAAAATAAACGAATTTAATTAATAAAAAAAAATTTAAAAATAAAATTACATATAATCTAAACTAAAAGGATAAAAATGCAATTAAACCATAGACGTGGAACAAAGTATAGCGGCAATACATGTAAACGACTTTCTAAAAGGTGTATGAATCCTTATCGTTTACTGTTAAATTTTTAGCTGCAAATGATCATTACTGTACAAAAGCATTTGCTTTACTAAAAATTGGAAACATAAATTAAAAATTTATAGTGGTTGCATTTTTTTTTTTTATGGCTATTGCCGTCGGATTTAATTGGATGTCATGCGGTTAAAAAAATTTAACTGAAAACAGTCGTTGTCCATGCCTGTATGTATATATATACACGGAGAGAGAAAGTAATTAAGGAGGACATTGAACCAGATGTTGAAGATGGCATTATATATTCCGAAAAGATAATCATGGGAATTATTGATTGTTAATTGATGCAACAAACCGGGTTGTTACTAATTCTATGTTCTGTCCACCAAAAAAAACTATTCTCTGTTCTGATCAAAGTTGCTTAATTATATTTTTTAAAGTAATTTATATATGTATATATATTATACAGATTCATTAAAAATTCATTTTTTCTGCATTAGCATTTAATCTTTCGTCGTTAATCAATGCAAGAAATAGACCTGCTTCTTTCCCTTGGTTTGTTTCTTTCTTTCGACGATTCCCTTTTCCTAAATTCTATACAGGGACAGAAACGGTCTTCAGATAATTGGAAGTTGGAACTGATGGTAAAAGATCAGTCCAAGGACTCTCTGTCTTTTTGTCCGTATTAGATTGATAGTACTTACAAATAAGGTAACCGACTCTGAAGAACGAATAGTGGGATTAATATATAATTAATCATTCTACACGTGCGAGTAAATTAAATACATTTATTGGTCCATGTTTGGGAAAAAACTCGTTTTTCCAGTAACATTTTTCAATAAAATCTATTTTGGGTTTAAGTTAAAATGTTTGATATAACTTATAAGTATGTGAAATTGATTATTTTTATCATACAAAGAAAATGACTTCTTTTTATTTATTTTTTTAAAATCGTTTGCAATCATTCTGATCATTTTATAGTTGTGAGATATTTTCTAAATTTACCCATAAGTTATTTTGCATCTTCAATGCAACCAAAATTATTATTTTATTTCATATCATTCTAATGATTTATTATATAACTAGGTATGTGACCAGCCCAATCCGGTCCGCTTAAGCTTGTAACCAAACAAGCCCACTTGTATAAACCAACGTTTTAAATGGTCTTGGACTCAACAAATTCCCATAGACTTATAATTAAACGAGTTGATCAACAAAGTAGTATACAAATTTATAATTAAAAAAAAAATTGGTTGATTTGAGGACTGACCTATAATCATTGGGCCAATCCAATATTTTACTTTTAAAATAGTTTTTTTTTTAAATAACTTTTTTAAATAGTTTGACTTGCTAATTTATTATTAAACCCATTCAGTGAAGCATATTTGACTGCCTTAGCTCAGCCGTAGAGCGCATAACTTTCAACAAGGTGGTTATGGTTTCGATTCAAACCCGTTCAGTTAAGCATATTTGGCTGTCTTAGCTCAGCTGGTAGAGTGCATGACTTTTAACAATGGGGTTGTGGTTTTGATGGATCCAGATCCTCTCCAGCAGGATCTTGTCTCCTGCTCTCTCCGGCCAAACTTTGAACCGTCAGATTAAATGAAAAGTTCAGATTTTAAAAGAAAAAAAAAGAGAAGCAATTAAACCAAAGCTTTAAGATTAGTTTCACGTTCGGATTTAAAAGTTAAAACTATATTTAAAATGATATTTTTATGTGTTTCACGTTTGAAAGTTTGTATTAATTTTTTATAAGTTTAATTGCTATATACTGTCAATATAAAAACTTTTACACTATCAACCAATCGAAAATCAACTTTAGTGAGATTTTTAAGGTAATTATTATCAAAATCAGTAAACTTACCATACACGGTTGGTTGTGATTGGATAACAATGTAAAACTATTTTACACTATCAGTACATAGTCTATTTTCTCTTTTTTTTTATTAATTACAATCACCATCAAATAATAATAGATAAAAATATTTATAAAAAAAATGATGTGTGTGTGTATATAAATGTATATTTATATACTAAAATTATTAGAGTTTAATGATTATGCACTGTTAGTACAAAAAAATTTACATTGTCATCCAATTAGAAATCACCATTAATATGACTTTTAAAGTATTTATTATAAAAGTAAACAAACTTACAATAAATGGTAGTTTGTGATTGGATGATAGTGTAAAACTACTTTACACTGTTAGTACATGACTTTTTTTTTCTCAAATTATTATACTAATTTATTTTTAACTCAACTAACTTATTATTTTTATATTCTTTCTCTTCTCTAATTAAATAGTAATCCCCACATGCAACTTATGAGAGTCGGTTGATTTTTTTAAGATTTTATAATTTTTTAAAATTTAAATTATTGTTATATATTATGAGTATGTTATTATATTCAATTTTGAATTTAAATTAAATCATATTGTATTTAAATTATAAAAATTATTACTATTTTTAAATTTAAATTAAATTGTTTTAGTTATTATTAATAATTTGCTATTTTCTTTAAAAATAAATCAAATCCTATTTAATTTTAAGTTCTAACAAATTTCATTGTCTTTAAAATATTTTTACTATTATTTTAGCCTCATACATTGGACATGATAAATATTTTTTGTATAATTAAAATGCATAATAAATAAAGTATTTTTTAATATAAAAATGATATTTGCTCCTATTCTATAAATCTGAATTCTTATCTTGAATGAAAGTGTTCATAGGACTTATTTTTTATTGAGATTTTTAAAAATAACCTTGTATCACAAATAATATAAATTATTTATGATAAATCTAAAATATATTTTATATGTTTAAAAATATTTATTTATTACGAGTTTTAATCATAATATAATTTATACATTCAACAATATTTATTTATTAAAAATATCAATTATATAAAATTAAATATTTATTTTGTACACTGTATAGGCTATAATACTAATTATCAATAATTAAAAATAATCTTGTATCACAATATAAATTGTTTGTTGTAAATTCAAAATATAATTTATATGTTCAAAAATATTTATTTATTATGAATTTTAATTATAATATAATTTATAATTCAAAAATATTTATTTATTATAAATTTTAATTATATTATAATTTATAAATTTATAAATATTTTTATCTATTATTATTTGGTGATGATTGTAATTAATAAAAATTTAATACAAACCGTCAAACATGAAACACATAAAAATATTATTTTAAATATAGTTTTAACTTTTAAATCCGAACGTGAAACAAGTCTTAAAGCTTTGGTTTAATTGCCTCCTGTGCCTTCTTTTTTTTTCCTTTTAATATCTGAACCTTTCATTTAATCTGACGATTTAAAGTTTGGCAGGAGAGAAGATCCCGCTGGAGAGGATCCAGACACGGTTTTGATTCCCACACACGATGATCAAATATGGTTTTATAAAAAAGAAATTATTTAATTCATCAATTTTGTCAATCAACACGCATTTGCTCACAACACAATTAAACTAGCTATGATTTTAGCTAATTCAAGTTTATGCTGGTCATGATCACACGTATCATCCGTCTTGTGATTCTAACTTATGTGCAATCTAAATAAAATATATTGTTTTAAAAGTATTTTTTAATTATTATAGTTAAATGTGAAAGTAAATTTTAACAGTCAATTTTTAGAAAATAATTATATATTAAATATTAGTTATATATAAAATCAATTATCGAATACTTTTTTCAAAACTAATCTATACACACTTGTTATATAATCTTTTATTCTCTGCATTTTTTCAATTTCTTTCGCACTTTCATGTGAGATATTTTGAGCGCATGAGACGCCAGCATTAATTAAATTATAAGTATGTAAAAATATTGGCAAAAATTAAGAAGGGCTTTCCGTGCATGCTTGTTTAACATTATATTTTAGTTTCACATATACTTCATTTGATAGTTCCAAGCAATCATTTGAATATTTGAAGAGTTTAGATATAACGGAGTGTTGACTTATTATATAATAAATTAGCAGTAAATAATAAAATATCATATCGTTAATAAGTAAATAAATTAGCACTAAATGGTTTAGCAAGCTATAACTAAATATCAGAAATCAATTTTAAATATATACATTTTAATATTTTATCTTTAAAATTCAAATACGCTCTTAACATACATATGATATCCTTTTATATATATGAATTAAAATAATTATCTTGAACAAAAGTGTTTTTAGTTATTATTTTTCAATGAGAGCGTTTTTTAGGAATTTTTCTTAACATCTTAATCTTTCAATCTATTATTTTCAATATCTTTAGTTGTAACTTGAATTTTAATTTTTTTAAAAATAAATTATCAATAATTAAAAATAATATTTTATCACAATATAAAATATTTATCATAAATCTAAAATATAATTTATATGTTCTAAAATATTTATTTATTACAAATTTTAATTATAATATAATTTATATATTTAAAATTATTTATTTATTATAAATTTTAATTATATAAAATAAACATTTATTCTGTGCATTGCATAGGCTAAAATACTAGTTAAATTATAAGTGTGTAAAAATATTGGCAAAAATTAAGAAGGGCTTGCCGTGCATGCTTGTTTAACATTATATTTTAGTTTCACATATAGTTCATTTGATAGTTCCAAGCAATCATTTGAATATTTGAAGAGTTTAGACATAACGGAGTGTTGACTTATTAAACAATAAATTAGCAGTAAATAAAAAAATATCATATCATTAATAAGTAAATAATAAAACATTGCAATAGTAAGTAAATTGATTACGGTTAAAATATTAAATTAATATAAAAATAAAAATTAATATTAAATTCTCTAACGAATTTTTTGTCCCATTATTCTATCGGTGCTTAAAATAGTTAGATATCCTCTCTGTAAATTGTATTTTGAGTTAGTTGTAAATTGCAACCAGTTGATTGATATCTTTGTGTCCTTCTCTTTACTTTGTACATATAATACTATATATATTCAATTATGATATACATAAGGGAGTTGGATGAGATGAAAATCTAAAGTACAATTTTAGGATAAAGGTTCTTTGATCAGAATGACGATTATAATGGATGTCATTATAAGGCTATGTGACTAGAAATTGAGCCCTATGATCAACATTTCATACTTTATAACATAGGCTTTATCCATACAAGTATCAAAGAACTAAGACACTAATACAAAAGGGTTTTTCAAATTGGTTGTTTTCGACATTCTAAATTGGTTTACGGTACAAATGTAGAATTAGTCGATATAGAAAGTTAGTATTTACTAGATCAATTGCAAAACCAATTTAGAAAGTGACTTTCTAGATTGTCACTTTCTACATGGGCTAGACATGGAACTAATATAGAAATTCTCTTTATATATCGGTTGGGTGAGGGATTTGTGGTGATCAAAATACAATTTTTGGCGATTAAAAGCCATTAGAAATGTCTTCCTTTCTCATTTAAAAATACTGCCAAAATGAAATACCCAATATATGTGCCTTTAACATCAATAACATATGAAATATATGTTTTACTAAGTAAAATTTAAACTTAATCCTAAATACTCAATCTACCAAAATATTAAACATTGATTTACCTAGTCACCCTAATCCTCACTTTTAAGGCAACAATGAAGCTTTAAAATAAGGGTGGGAACCAACCCGTGGATGACTCAAACCCACTATAACTAAAATGGTTTAATTTAAATGTATGGATATAATTGGGTCTCAAGTTATTAAGAATTAAAAAATGAGTTGAAACAATTATGTTCGGGCGGGTTCAAGTAGCTTAAATTGTTTTCATCAATACTCGAACTCGATTGAAATAGGCACTTCAATATACTAAAGAAAAACCTTAGCCTTCAATTTCAAACTTTTATTTTTAGTATCCTTGCATTGGAAAACCCTTGCATTACTCATCTCCTCTATTTTCCTTGTCGCTCCTCTCTTCTTCTCAACTTCTCTAAACTTCGATTTGACTCCATTTTTCATATTCCCACATTCGAAAACCCTAGCCTTCCCTCATCACCATCTCTATTATTTGATTTATCATTGTCATGAATTGTTGACTTCACGAGGAGTCCATCTTTATTCTAAATGTTCCCAGTTCTCACTTCTCTAACTAGTATTTCAATTATACTACTATTTTTTAGGGGTTCTTTTTTTTTTATTTTTTTATTTGCTGATTTGTCAAGTTCGTTCCTTATTCACACTACTTTTTTGTTTTTATGTTTGTTTTTGTCTTTGATTAACTACTTCTTTGTTATTGAAGGGACTCTTGCGTTGCTTCAATGGTTTAGCCCAATGGACATAATGGTGTTCTACAACACTATAAAGTGGTAAGTGTTGATGAAGATATTGTTTTATTTGCTTCTCTTTGGCTGTACATGTGAAAAACACAAATGTATGGTTATATTAATGTAGAGCTTTCAGTTTTTCTTTTCTTTCAATATGAGCATAACTTTTTACCACTTTACTATTTTATAGGGACATGAATGTTTTGTGATTTGAGATAAATCTCTATTGTTGTAATTTACTGTATTTTTTTACAGAACCTTAATATAGATAATAGAATATGGTCCCTAATTCTACTTATTTAATCTAAATCATGTCTTAGAAATGGTGGTAAACTCTTCATTTCCCCTTTTTTTATGCTATGTTTATTTTATAATTAGGGTCATAACTATAGTTGGGTTTTGCAAAATACTATTGGCGACTTCTCTAAAATAGTAAAGTAAAATCTTCTTATTGGTGCTTGGCTTTGAGTACTTCTATAGAACATAGCCCATTATTTCATTTTTTTCCATTATGTGCAAATAATTTTTGTTACCTGATAACTTATCATTGTTTTTATTTGTTGATTTTTAGATACCTGCAAAATATTGTGTAATTGGACTAGTCTTTTGGTTAAAAATAGTCAAAGTTATTCCTGTAGAGCATGTATGAGTAACAGTATTATCAAAAAGGTGTTAGCATGATTTTTTTTCTCTTTGGCTATTTTATTGAGTTTTTTTGTTCAATTAGTTGCTTTAATTTAATCCCTTTTTTTTTATGTTGATAACAAGCTCCATGGTTAAAGATTCTAGACAAGATATCATTTATAATTATGAGTTTAAAATTTTTCATTTTTATTTAAAATTTAATATTTTTTCAATCACGAGTTTGAAAGTTTTTGTTTTTGTTGCTAATAAGTTCTGCATTTTTTTTAAACATATCCTAATAGTGTGAGTAAGAGCAACTACGTTTATCTTACAAGAGATTGATAGTTTTGTAAGTAATCTGTATTTTTTTATTTGAATTTCAAACCCAATTAGATTGATAACTTTGATGAAGTTCATGGACTTTGAGGTTGGAATTAAGTTGCCAGTAGGAGCTATTTGTTATTACTTGAGTAATAAGTATGTTTGATGGAGAGTTTCCATGAGAAATGCTTGCATTTTCATTTGGTAACTATTTACTATCTGTTTTATTGCTAGTTGTTATTGGCTTTCAAATTTTGTTTTCAGTAGTTGATGCTTGTGGACAAAAATGGTAGTGGCATGGAATGTTCAATTTGTGTATTTTGTATTTAAGCCTTAACCCCGCCATTGCTTTGCTATTTTATTTTGATTGTGGTTATAATTTTATGAAGGTCCTTTCTTATTTGGAGCATTTAATATGTACAATGGCCCATCAACAGGTTGGATACTGATAAATTGTTGTTATGTCTTCTATTGTCAGTTTGAGATTTTATATTTTACATTTTTTTAGTAAATTGAGTATCCTATTCTGATTATGACAAAATTTGGTCAAGCTCAAGTATAATATGTTCACGTGGAGTTTTTTTTAATAAATATACTTTTTGGACTTGTATAATGTAATTAATTTTATTTCATTATGATTTGTTTAGATTGAATTAGTAATGACATAAAAATGTCATATTAAGAAATTGATGCAAACAAAAATATAGCTAACTCATCTAACTCATTACTTTTAGCAATGTAATAATCATAAAAGACAACATGGATCTTGGAGAGTGCAACAACATGGAAGCATTGAATTTACATAAGCATTATTATTTTGGATGAAAGGATGGCTTATTGTAGAAGTGATATATCAAGCATCCTTATCATTGATAGCCCTCACAGCAATTGCAAGACAAAATGGAGGCAAGTTGGTGTTTATTCTCCCAAAACTAGTGCATGGCGTGTATTCAAATCCATATATATATATATATATATATATATATATATATATATATATATATATATATATTCTTAAAACTAGTAACATGTTAAACATTTTCCTTATGAATTATTTGATATTATGCAGAGTCACCTTCATTTAGGCTCACTTATGCTTGACTAGTGTCACAAGATGGTTTTTGTAATGCACCACTGATGTTACTCAAGACTAACTAACAATGAACATGGAAAATTCTATTTTAAATAAAAATTAATTAATTTGATTGTAAAAACACGGATAAATTTTTCATGATGAGAAAATGACAAAACGTCACTCATAGACAATTTAAATAAATAAACTTAAATACCTGTAATCAAAATTACTGAGTGAAATCATGCATAATGAAAAGATAAATAATATATTGTGTCATATGATGCTACATACCATAAACATATAAATAACAGTACTAAATGTCACAATATTTCTAAAAACCTCATACATATTGTGGTAAAAGGTGTATCGATAATGAATCAAAATACATCAAAAAGGCAGGGGTATACCTACTACAACAAAATCCCCTAGTTGGCCATAGACATTTAGTCACAACACTACTATTGGGAGCTTTAGATGGATCTCCCACTTCCAAGTTGGTGATGTATAGGGATGGACAACGATGGGGCCTTCCACATATCGTCAATGGACAGCTAGAGCTCCACAGCCAAATTCAAGGAAAAAAGAAATCGTAAGAGCACCAACAAGGATATACGTGAATGTGACTTCACCTATATAACATACTTGTTCACTATCAACGTCAATTTGCCTCAGTTTATATCTACCTACTAAAGCCTCTGTGACTTAATGAATTGAGTTCCTATGTGTGGATGCACTTGAACCATTTGGTCCCGTAAATGCTATAAACATCCCACACACAGACAAGCAAAAAAAGGTAAGCTTATGAAAACAAAGATATATAGAAGGACATGCGTAATGACGTACTTCAAACAAACAGAATAATAATCTCAATAGATAAATGATAATAGTCAACCAATAAGTATTTCAACTAGATAATATATCACATCTCCAGAATATTCACAACAACACATGCATGCATAACAATACAATTTGTTAGAGACCAATGCATATGATAAACTCGGCTCCATGTAAATTTCTAATCACTAAATGATCATCTAATAATGTGGGGGGGGGGGGGTGTTCTTGGATACACAATAGACAAATGCTTCAAACTCCATGGGCATTCCCTAGTTACAAGAACAAATCCAAGCCCTTGGGTGCACCATGGTTGCAAAAGTTTCTGAAGCAACTAGTCCTTCAATACCCACTTTGACAAATCGTACTAGTGCACTCACTATTGCACAATGCTAACAACTAATTAATCTATTGTTTAATCATCTTGTTGTGTCTTCCACGCCGACATTTGAACCTTTAAATTGTAATCATGTTTCAGGTATTATCATTTCCACTATTAAGGTGCCCTTATCCTCTTTCAATTGTTGGATCTTATATTTTGGTACTACCAACCATATATGTTTTTGAGACTTATTCAAGATCTCACTCTCTTACATGACTCCTTTGTCACTTTACCAAACACTGTCAAAATTCCTATAACTAGTGTTGATAATGTTCAATTGTTGTCCAATTTATTGTAACATAATATCTTTTTCATTCCATCTTTTAAATTCAATCTCTTATCTTTAAGTGCTTTACTGCTTACCCACCCTTATATTGTCCTATTTCACATTGATTTCTTTATTATCCAAGACAAACAATCTTTAATGAAGATTAGCAAGGGTGAGGTTCACAATGACCTATACATTTTGCACATTATTCCTCATGATCATTTGCCTTATGTTACAATTGTTAACTCCGATTATAATTATGCTTTCATTTGTAATTATATTTCCAATGTTATTTCACCTTGTATATGGCACAATATGTTAGGACATTTATCCCACCAATCTTTTGTAAACTTGAACAATAAACATCATCCCCCTTTCTTCAAAGTCTTTGCACTCTACATGTCATATTTGTCCACTAGTGAAACAACATAGACTCACTTTTATATCTTTCAACAATTTTTCTACTAATTTTTTTGACTTAGTGTGCATTCATCCATGGAACTAGGGATGGCAAAAAAATTCGCGCTTGCAAATATTTGCGGATTAAATCTCCATGAGTAAAAAATGAGTAGTTTAAATGGGTACCTGCGAATAATTTAAACAGATATATCTGCTACCTGTTTATTAACAAGGCAGACACAGGTATCATGGTACCTCGTACGTGCGAATACCCCCTACTTGCCATTGTATATTTGCTTAAATGTCCTTATATATTAACATAGATAAAATTACATAAAATTTGTTCTAAATTTTCAAAACGATTGTTCATTACGGGAGAAATCTTTACAATTATATTATGAGAAAACAAAAACATAAATTTGTGGGCCTTTAAACTATTTTTTGTAGAAAAATTGTTAAAATAATTAAATTATATGTTCAAAATGATTAATTTAAACAACAACTTTTTAATTTGTAAATTCAAAACGATATTTGCAACACCTTATAATTGTCCATAACACATAAAATAAATTTGTTATTTTATTTTTATTTTTTAGAAAGCATCCGTGGATATCCACGGATATTAAAAATATCCATGGGTACCCGACCAGGTACGGGCAGGGCTAGTTTTTATCTTATAGGCTGGGTAGCCAGTAGCTACTACCCGTGCCCACCTCGCCCCATTGACATCCCTACATAGGACCCAAACCATAAGCCTACATACTCTAGCCAACGCTATTTCCTTACATTGGTGGATGATCACACCCATTACACTTGGATTTTTTTTATGCAATGCAAATCAAAAGCTACTACGATAATCATGGACTTCTTCACCTTTGTTGAGACTCAATTTGATAAACAAATCAAATGCATGTGATCAAATAATGCCAAAGAACTTGACCTTATAGATTTTCTACAATCTAAAGGTGTTACACATTGAAAGGCCACGACAAAATTCAGACGTAGAAAGGAAACAACAATACTTACTTAATGTGGCCAAATCTTTGCTTTTTTAGTCTTGAATGCATCTTTCCTTTTATAATGATTGTCTTTCTATTGTTACATTCATCATCAATTGTTTTCCTTTTAAAATTTTGAAGCATCAATCTCCTTATGAATTACTTTTTCAAAAAATCCTTGATTATTCTACTATGAGGGTTTTTGGATGCCTTTGTTATGCATTGACACTTTAATCTCAAAGAGATAAGTTTGCTATTAAAGTTGTACTAGCAATATTTGTTGGTTATCCCAAAGGATACAAATTATATGACATACCTAGAAATAGGCTCTTTATCTCACATGATGTGTTTCATGAGTCCATTTTTCCCTTTCATTTTATAAGATATCATCGATCCTTTGTTGATCCATTTCCTGATGTGGTAACTCCTAAACCTTTTGATGATTCTTTTGTCCCTTATACACAACTTGTTGCACCTCATCCTGAACCTACTCAACATGAATTTACTCAACTTGACCCTACTATCCATAATTAACCTATTTAAAGATCCATCTGACCTCACAAAACCCCATTTCACTTAAATGACTTTCACTACTATGCTATCAAGACACCAAACCCTATATCTAATCTTTTATCTTACAATAAAATTTTGCCCTCTTATCAATCATTTATTTTTTAGATATTATTAGAATTCGAACCTTAATTCTATCACCAAGCTACCAAGCTTCCTCAATGGAAAGATGCTATGACTGAGGGATTAAATGTTATGGAATCTAATCACACTTGGAGTGTGGTTCCATTATCTGTTGGTAAACAAATAATTGGTTGTTGTTGGGTTTATAAGATCAAACATGAATTTGATAACAACATTGATAGATATAATGCCCAAATTGTTAAAAAGGTATTTAACCAAACTTTTGTTTGAGTTTTGTTATCTTTGGCAACTATAAAAAACTTGCATCTTGCTCAACTAAACATCAATAACACTTTTCTAAATGGCGATTTGTTCAACCTTATAGATTTTTTAAGCTCTTCTACACTATTCAACAACACCTCTCAAATGAAAGGGAGAAATTCATTTACAAATTGCATAAGTCCATTTATGGATTGAGACAAGCTTCTTGCTAATGGTTTAATAAATTTGCTTAAGCTTTAGTTCCTCTTGGCTTCCACGATCTAAACATGACTATTCATTGTTTACTAAAGGTTGTGATTCTAATTTCATTGTTTTCTTTGTATATGTTAATGATATCATAATTGCTAGTCTTGATCTTACAGTCATTGATGCCACTAAATCTCATCTAAAAGGCTTATTCGAGCTTAAGGACTTAAGAATGTTAAGTTATTTTCTTGGTCTTGAGATAGCAAGGTCCAAGGTTGGGATTTTTATGTCTCAACAAAAATACACTCTGTCTTTACTTGAAGACATTGGTTTCACCAATTACAAGCTAGCCTCCACATTTATGAATCCCAACCTTAAACTCAGTATAAGTCAAAGGGAATTATTGCCTGATAGTTCTATGTATAGAAGACTATTAGGAGGTTGCTATACTTGACCATTTCATGACCAGACATTAGTTACATTGTCCACAAACTTAGTTAGTTTGTCTCTCAACCTAAAGAACCAGATCTCAATGTTGCACATCAATTATTAAGATACTTAAAAGGAACTCTTTGTCATGGAATTTTTTTTTCAACTTCTTCCTCACTTAATTTTTAGGCTTATGTTGATGCAGATTGGGCTACATGTCTTGAGACACACAAATCAACTTCTAGCTTTTGTGTGTTTTTAAGATATTCACTTATCTCATGGAAAACAAAGAAGCAATCTACTATCACTAGATCCTTTGTTGAGGTGGAATATAGATGCTTAGTTATTGCATCTACTGAATTAACATGGTTGAATAATCTCTTGGTTGATTTTAAGGTTTGCCCTACAGCAATTTTGGTGTATTGTGATAAGTAAGCTACAATTTACATCTCTACCAATCTTATCTTCCATGAACACACAAAGCACATTGAAATTAATTACTATTTTGTACTAGAAAATGTGAATGCTAGTATGATATACCTGACTCATGTGCATTCACAATGTCAGTTAGCTGATGTCCTTACTAAGGCATTACCATTGCCTTAATTTCAGAAACCAATATCCAAGATGGGCATGCTTAATCCTTTCCATCTTGAGAGGAAATATTACACTATAGTTAGCTTCTCTGTTGGTTAGTTAATATCCATTAATACATTATGTTAGTTTGTTATTCATTCTATTCTAGTTAGTTTCCACTACTTTGAGGGAACTTGTTGTATATATACCATCACATTGTATTATATTACTAAATGAATAGAATCTCTTTCAATCTTTATAATGTTTTACATTTTTAACTAATTGGAAAAATGCCTAGTAGCACCAACAATATTTCATGGTCCATGACTTTTTTCTTTTGAAAAATTGAAAAATAAATAGAAAATAAATAACAAATGAATTGAAATATGTTAATGAAATGATGCACACAAGCACTAGGAATATATCCCACCATGGTTCCATTCAACTATAGGCTACACTGCATTCAAATACATTTACCATGTGATGTTTAATATCCATTGATCACATTATGAATTTCAAGACACATCAAGATATCATTCAACCAAAATATTTAGAGTAAATTACACTAACACCCCCTGAGGTTTCGTCAAATTACACCCGATACCTCTTTTTTTTTACCCTTATACTAACTCCCTTAATTGTTTGAAAAACATTACATTGACACCCCTTATATAGTACACTAACACCCCTTAATTGTTTGAAAAACATTACACTGTGTACCCATATAAGGGAAGTTGTTGTAATGGTTAAAAAATATAGAATTTTGTGCAATTTCAAAAAATCTCAAGGAGTGTTATTGTAATTTACTAAAATATTTAATAAATCAACAGAAAACTGGCACTTAGAAATAAAATTTTCTAATAAGTGATTCAAGGGTAAGTTGTATAACTTCAACAAAGAGATGTATGCTATCAGTATCTTCAAGCCCATTTTCTTTGAACTATTTCAATAAATTGGCTTCATCTTCAACTAATAGTACCCTTGTTACTAGGTACCTTCGTTTTTATCTTTAGCTCTGTCTCACAGTCTAGCCTCAATCTACCATGCACTTCACTGTCCATGTCCATAAAACATAAGTAATCAATGTCAAATTTCTCCATTAAAAATAAATCATCCTCCCAATGTACCATGATATACTTTCTCTGGTCCTTAATATAAGGCATTATCTAAAAGGTATTGATGGTCCTTTTTATAAGGCATTTTACAATTTCCATGAAGCATTTAATTTTTTCTCCATTACTTCCCCTTATTAAAGACTTTGAGTATTTGTGCCTTTATTTGATAGTGGTGCATTATATATTTGGACTTTGATGTCTTCACGTAACCTACAACAAGTTAATGGTGATTAACAAGGATAAAGTTGGTATGTTATAATATTATTTTAAAAAACCAATAAAACCAACTAATTTAATTGTTTGTATTGGTCTATGTAATTCTGTTGCAAGTGTCTTATATTAGGGACCAGAGGAAGTAGAATCTTGTGTGCAAATTTTCTTTGTTTATTTGTTTAAAACACACATACAAAAAAACAAAATCACAGTGAATTAATGTGTATGCCTAACAATCGCAAAAAGGAGAATTGTTTGTAGACCTGAGCTAGTGTGGGAAAGGGAGGCATGTCTCCCACAATGCGAGAGAATTGCAAACCGTTGGATATATGAAAATAAAAATCAACAGCGTAGATGTACAGTGTTTTACCCGTTCCATAGGTTTATTTTTTGGTTTTTTTAAAAAATCAAAATTCCAACGTGGAGAATGTAAATTACGTGGATACACTTGCTGCCTTTTTCCATACCCACAAATTAACCTACGAAACCGAAAACCTCCTTTCAAGCAAGCAGTTTACATTTGACTACTCTCTACTAATCGTTCCCCTATTTGTAAGGTCACCAATGTTCCTCACTTGGCAAAGTTTTGGTGGACATACCAATGTACTCGTGCTGAATTTAAGATGACGTCTACCTTCCCATTTTTTTGTTTTCCGACAGTACATCTTTCTTCTCCCCTCACCCATCATTTTATTTCCCAAGTGTGTTACCAGGGAAGAGGTATATGGTAAGTTGTTGACATTTTGCAAGATTATGATATCAACAAGAAGCTTGAGCATGCTTATAAGTCCTTGCAAGTTGACCCTACTTCAATTTTTGCTGTTGATCCAAAGCTCTACTCAAAGAGGTTTTGTGATTTTGTAAGGAGAATATTCATTGAAGAGAGGTGGCAGATGAGTACAGAATAAGGTTGAAATATTTCTTCCAAAAGATGAACATGCCTAATTGTTTATAACATCTAGGAAAAATTGATTGAAATTTGAAACCCTTGGTAAGAGTCTTGGAGTTGACTAGTTAAAATGCCACTTTGTGGTCAAGTGGCTGACAGAAGCTCGTTGGAATTGAGGTTGTTTTATGGCTTAGTTTTAAAAATACAGCCATGGTGATGGTATGCTGAAGGACGGGAAAAGTTGTACATGGAAGATGGGGGTGAAGTTCAGAATTTTCTTTCTTTCTTTGTTGTAGGGAATAGGGTGGGGCTTGTGAATTTTTTGTGGTAGCTACTACATAGAATATGAATATATGATGGGATAGATAGCTTTGATTCCAAATGCGTGCATAAGTAGGAAATAAAGAAAATGTACAGTGTCTATACAAAGGATGGATAGTTGAATGAATTTTTTTTCCTACTTTGATTATTATTCTTGAATTATTGACACATTTTGAATGCCATGTTGTGAGATGAAGTGTCGAAGTCTTCTCTTCCACACAACAAAGTCTCTTATTTGATGAATGGAAACATAAATAAATGGGGCTTCATTGCAAGATTGAAGAAAATAAAAAACTGGGGTTGTTTTCTGAGAGTTCAATTTGGGGAAAATGGATTTGGTGCAGTCAAAAATTGCACGCATTCACGTAGTTAGGGCTTTACAACCGTTGGATGGAGATCGGAGGGCTCATATCTTAAATACGTGTTTTAAATATAATTTATCCAGATACAATGGCAGCCATCCGATCTTCATTCGACGATTACAAATAGTCAATTGCGTGAATGTGTGACTTTAGTGACTGTAGGAAATCTGGATTCGCGATTTGGGTAACCAGAGAGGGTCATTTCATTAAAAAAAAAAAAGTCGATCGAGTGGTGGTGGTCGGGTAAGAAAGGGAGGGGAGGGGAAATGTGGGTACCTCAACTGAAAGGGGGTTTCCGGCTTCGTATCCACGTTGAAATTTTGATTTTTAAAAAAAACCTAAAACATAAACCTATGGAACTGGTAAACACTATATATCTACACCATTGATTTTATATTCTTATATCCAATGGTCTCCGATTCTCTCGCACCATGGGAGACATGCCTCGCTAGCCAACGTCTTGTTTGTAAGCCTATTAACGTCTTAGTTAATGGCTCGATAAATATAAAAAATAAATGCTTATTATGGTAGCTATTTCAAACGGAGAAAAGGAACACTATTAATGGTCTCTACCATCCCTATTTCATAACAAAGCATGGCATACACAAAATGTTTTTATTTTTCGTGTAAGTTGATTTTGTGTGGGAGGGACAACTAGAAACTATGGGTTGAGTTAATGAGTAACCATGTGTGGTTAACATGTGGCTAGACTAACACCTGTTAACACTGTTAGAGCTAAGTAGGGTGGAATGTATATTTTGGCTTAAAATGGGGCAGAGTGTTATTTACCCAAACTATTTTTAACAAAAGATTGTCTAAAGAGTATATATCTTACAATTATAATATTCAATTTTTTAATTATAAAAAAATTAGATATAAAAAGTAAAAATATTTAATATATTAATATTTTAAAAAATATATTTTCGTAAGTAATTAAAATGATTAATTACGGGAATGTAAAACTGTTAATATGAAATCACAAATTCTAAATAAGCCATTGGATGCTCTTTTAAATTGTTTTGGAATCCATAACTCAAATCTTGCATTGAATTTTTCAGGAGATCTTTCTTATTATTATATCCTGCATTGCATCATTAAAGTCCTTTAGGAAATAAATATGATATGTGCTTTTTAATATGCTTCGACACTTATCGAATGATGGGTTCGGATAGATAGCCTAGCCACGAGTGGGCAATGAGTAGTAGCAGAAGGTTTTAAGTAAAGTGTTTTAGCTGGGCACCATCATATGCTATGTTATATTTTGTCAACAACTAGTAATGCTTTGCTTTGGTGGTAGGCCCAACATCTCTTTGAAAATCTTCTATATTACGTATGGACATTTATGCAAGCAAACATGGAATCATACTTGGAGTCGGGCACATCAACATTGAAATCCATTAAATTGTGGTAGATGAAGAAAATTCTCAAGCTAGGACAAGTTGCACAATTTTTTCATTCATAATTATTCTTTGAAAGGTACCTTTATCTCTATCTTTTTATTATTAGATTTCCTTTATAACAATTAAGATAAATTATATTCCCTTCCCTCTTAAATTACACATTTTTCTTTATATTTTAAAATATACATTCTCTTCTCCTAAGAGATAAATTTAGACTATATTTTAACTCTTTTTTTGTGTGTATAATGACATAATAAAATTTAAATTTAAGACTTCATACAAACTATCAAAATTGTCCACTACTAGACTGACCATAGTAGGTTAACACTCTAATTCTTTCTAATATAACAAACCTTTTTAACAATGGTGAATAATTATAAAAGTGTCTTCTAATATATATATATATATATATTACAACTTTAGTGTCATGAACACCTAATTTTAAATGACTTATTATTAATTTTAGTATTTTAAAATCTAAAATGAAATTTTAATACATTTATTATTGGTTTTAAAAATTTCATCTAAAATATTTATTTCATCTTCTAAGATAATGGAATTTATAATAAATATTCAAAATTATCTACTAATCATGCTGAGAATTATCTCATAAGAAAAAGAAATCTCTACAATACTTATTTATATTAACATAGACTTAAATGTAATTGTATTGGTTTTTAAAATAAAAGAGAAAATGTGTAATTTAAGCATATTTAAAAAAAGGAGAAAGTAATTAATTTACTCTAAATATTATAAATAACACTTTTCACAAATTTCTTTTTATTACACTTTTCACTCATCATCATGTATATAACATATTACCCAAACAATCATGTGAGATGCACGTCACGATTATTAGTTTTGGCTAATTCAAGAGAAGACATTGCAACTAACCTTATAATATATAGTTGGACGATAATGACAGCAAAAAAAATAGTTGGATAATAATTAAAATCTAATTTTAACTAAATTAATGTAAAAAGCTAGTGCTAAGCACTGCCAAAACAAAGTGAAAAGGAGAGTAGGTTATTAAGGGTTAAAATTAACCGAAGCAAAATGAAAACCAACGTATGGAAGTTTTGAGACAAATTTGTCGAGATTTCTGTGGTACAAATGTGAGATATTGACTTCTATAAAATTGGCTTGAAGTAAGTTTTATTGATCCATAAGCTTTTGGTTTAGTGATCAAGCCATATACATTGAGATTTAATTTTAATTTTCCTAAGCGTAAAAGTTAAAAGTTTTATTATTTTATGGTCAGGTCTAATTATGTATAAATACATATTTAAAGTAATTGATAATATTGATTTTACCCAGAAAAAGGGGGAAATTTTCAATATACTCTATTAAACATAAGAGCATGCGTACTTTTGAAAACTTGCAACACAACTCATAAACTTTTTAAAAGTATATGTTTCAATCATTTCGTCAAGATTTTCGTCAAACATTGATGAAAATTATGTACCAAAAAAAAAAAACATTGATGAAAATTGTCATACTCAAACTATGTGACCATATTTGTACTAAATTACTTGGTTGAAAAAGTTCTGTTTACCGCATGCAACTTATGTTCAAGTATATTAATTTAATCTTGAAACCCAAAAGATTGAGAAATAGTATTTTAATTTCTACATTGTATAAAATAAATGTTTGTTTTATATAATTAAAATTTATAATAAATAATTTTTTTAGAATGTATAAATTATATTATAATTAAAATTTTCCATAAATATTTATGAATATATAAATTATATTTTAGAATTACAATGAATAATTTAAATTGTGAAATAGAGTTATTGTTATTTATTCTTAAACTTTTGAGAGCCTTTCTAAGTCTTATGGTCTAAGAGACCTCAAGTATAAATGTATGATGATCTTTTTACTATAATGATGTTTCTATATATGCAAGAATGGGTATAAAGGGGTTATTCGGAGATGGAGCAGCTAGTAGATCTTTAGGCTTGATAGTTGTTGGGGTAGTGACTATTGGAGTTGTCATTCTAGCAAGATCTTTGTCTTACAATGATTGTGGTGAAGTTTGCAGTGTGATCGTTTCCATGGAGGCATGTGGTGGGTATGAGCGAGAGAAGTCAGGCTAGTGGTCAGTTTTGATAGGCGTGGTCGACCATGGTTGGGTGATGATGGATGTTCAAATCTTATCTCGAAGGGTACACAGCCTCAGAAATCATGAGTGCCTTGGGTACGAAAGTGACTTGTCTTCGTAACAAATGACTTGCCCTATCTCAATGGGTACATAGCCCCAGAAGTCATGAGTGCCTTGGGGTATGAAATGGCTTGTCTTTGCGACGAACGACTAAGTCCTATACCGAAGGGTACACAACCTCAAAAGTCATGAGTGCCTTTGGCATGAAATGGCTTGTCTTTGTTGTGGGCGACCAAGTCCTATACTTGGAAAATGATTCAGGATCTCATGGGTATCATATGGCAACCTTTCGTATTTTGGTGACAACGATTACAATTTGAGTTGTTAGATTTGGTTCGTTGGTCGTGCGAGTGGGAGACATGGCTTTTTATAAGACACATAATGACACTCATTTCCCTATATTTGTCTTTTCAATTGTTAAGTGGTTTTTATTTCTCTTGATTGCTTCACTTTTTTTTTTCTTATGTCTTCATTTTTCTCTTTCTTTAACCTAGGATGCGATTTTGTGGCTTCTATAAGTAGGGTATTCAAAGAGTGCGATTGCTTGTCTTTAACAACTATATTTCTTACTTTAATTACTTATAGTTCAAGTAGGTTTCTATAGGTAGCAATATGGTTGTTTTTGGTATTATTGAGGGTAACAATGTTGTGGAAGGCTTTGTTGTGGGTAAGGTGATGTCAGTGAATATGTTTGGGCATGATGATGGCATCTCAAGTTTACAACTATCATTGTTTTAAAGGCAAAAAGGGGAGGAAGAGTAAAAGGGTGAATGTGTTGACAATAGAGGAAAAAGGGTAATCTAGAGAAGTACATTATAAAAATTTTGTTGAAAATCTGAAGAAGGGGTAGTATGCTTTTGTTAACTATTCTTAGGTGGCTAATGAGGTGAGTCAATTCCCTTAGATCATGTAGTTGAGTTTTAGGACAATTGTGATTTGCGTCGGTCTGATGAGATGAACTTGGAGTGCTTGCCTTGCTCTAAGGGGGACCAGGTGTATCTGCATCCAATTGTGCCATAGGAAATTGATTTTGTGCTTGTATATGATTGTTTATTCCATCGTCTAGGTGTAAAGATTCCTTTTTTAATTTTGAGTGTGAAGTGTTGAGTACGATGAACGTGGCTCCAACCCAATTGTATCCAAACTCTTAGGTTTTGTTTAGGCTTTTGAAGTTTTGTATGAGTACCTAAGGATTGTGCCAAGTACTAAAAAATTCTTTTATATTTTTCGGCGATGTTTCCTAGGCCCTTGTCATGGATTACATTAGTGGCCAACTGAGGAGGAGGATCATGGAGTTGTTCATGAGCTCGTTCAAGAGTTTTAAGAATAGATTTTTCTAGATTTGGACTTGACTAAATACTTGGGGTGCTTTTCTAGATGCTCAGGGGAGCCCAAGTTTCCTTTGTATTGGCAGTTTAACCCGATGGCCATATCCCATTTTGTGTATAGCTCATTTTCTATAAAGGAGAAGGTGGAATGACTATCTTGAGGGGTTGGGCCTTTTGAAGAGTTCTTCCTTGATAATAGGGATGGAAATAAACCAAGCCACTCGACAGGGACCTATGACCTAACCTACATCAGGCCAAGTCAGGTCAAGCTTTTTACGAAATAAATTAGGCCAAGGCTTTTATAGAAGCATATTTGTTTAAAAAGGTCAAGCTTTATGCTATTCAAAAAGCCTTTTAGACCTAATAGGTCAACCTATTTAAGTAAATATAAATAATAATCTTTTGTTAGAATTATTATTATATTAAATTTTTTATAATATATTAAAATCATATGTTTATTTACCTTTTTAAATATTAAGCATTTTACCTTTATAAAGAATTAAACCTATAATCTTATTGATAGATAAATCTATGTTATATTTAGAGACCTTGTTGCAAAATAAACTTTTAAATAAATTATCATGAAGGTCATATTAAACTTTAAAAATAAGTTTATATTATATAAATAAATTGGATTTGACTCATATGAAGTCTAACCTACCTATGTTCACCTCTTTCTCATGCCTTGAGTAGTAATGGTTTTAATTATCATAATTTATATTTTGTTTTACAAAGTTTTTCTCCATTGGCCTATTAGTCCTTTAATTTATTTAGGGATACGTCATACATGTCTAAAAGCTTTAATATGAAATAGGCTTTTAAGTAGGTTAACAAGCCAAATGGCCTTCAAACAGGTCAAGCCAAGCTTAAAAAATAATAAAAATACTATGACAGATAACAGGTCAAGCTTGAGTCTTGAATTTTTTAAATAGGTCAAGCTTATTTAAGCAAAGCCTTGTTTGGCTTAGCTTATTTCCACCCTGATACACTTGAAGAATAATTCGACGGAGTTTTCTAATTATATGGATATGAATTGTTTGATTTATTTTGAGTTTGATTCTTCAATGCTTAGTGATGTTTTTGCTTTGTTTTGACAAGTCCAGTTAAGCTAAAAATGGATCAGAAAGCTTTTAAGAGGGCAATAGCTGCTTGTAGGAAAAGGAAAAAGGAAGGAGGTCGAGATGGAGCCTTTGACCACCAGGGGGGAGGGGATCTTGGGGAACATATGCACGAAGAGCCGGCCGACATAATGGATTCTCGAAAAGTTTATAAGAACATTAACTATTGATTATTTCTTTTAAAAAACATTAAAATTCAATTAGAGAAAGATCGTAAAAGATGGTAGATTGAAAGAGATAAATGATTAAGAAGATCAAGTATACAAATAAATATAAAAGGATGATAGTTTTAAATGGTTGAGAGGGATTTTTTGGCTAGTTACGAGAATAGTGTATAGAGAGAAAGAGAGAAAGAATATTAAAAATGTTTAATTGAAAGGGTGGAAAGTGTGGGAATTTTATTTTTCAAACTATATATTCTAATTAATAGGAATAAATGTTGTTAATATTGATTGAAAAATTAAACGAAAAGATTAGAATACACACTTTAAAAATTGAGACATCTCGTTTCATATTTAAAATTTGAAGATTAAATGTAGATACTTGAATAAGAAACGAGATAAATTAGATTTTACTGCAATTTTATTAATTGTTATCTTTATGACATTGATTAAAAAGTGAAAATTTTACTTTAAATAATATTAGGGTAATAACCCATGTTGCATGCATGGAGGCTTGGGTTTACAATTTAAATTTTTTATATTATTATATATTTATATATTTTTCAATCATTTTCAAATTTTATATAAGTATGTATTAATAAATATATATATAAATATTTAAAAAATATATTAACATAGATATGAATATAGATATATATATTTAAATAATTTTATATTCACATATGTCTTATATCATTTTAATTTATATAAATGTTTGTTTTAAAAATATTATCTTTATAAATATATTTGGATTTGTATACAACTTAGATATATACATAATTTAATAAAAAATATTACTATTAATAAAAAATATTTTATATTACATTTTATAATTATTAGTTTTTTTAAAAAAATATATTTCCATCATAAAAAAATGACTAATTAGTTATAAAAAATCAAAAAAGAAAAGATATTTTTGGGTATATGAATTTATAGATGACAATAAAAAAATTAATGGAGATTTGTAAATATTTAAATTAAGTGTCATATTTTGACTTTTGAATATAAATTAATATGATTAAAATTTAATTTGATTTTAATCAAAATATCCTCATATATATATATATATATATATATATATATATTAGTGTTATTAATTAATTTGAATAGCGTATATACTTGTGTAGTTAATTTGAATGTTCAAATCTTCAAAATCGCAATAATCATGCTTACCATAATTATGTATTTTTATGAATTAATTAAATAAATAAATCATTTATATTTCTATAAAAAAAATTAAATGAAATGTTGTCACGTAAAATCCGCCTACATAGCAAAATCTTCTTTTATATGTTTTAAAATTCAAATAAATAATTTTAAATTAATAAAGAGATTATTGTAAAAAATGCAACAATACATATTTCTTGTATATAAAATGGGTTAAAATTAGATATATTTATTGAGCAATATTAATTTTATATCACAATAAGATTTTTTTTATTTATAAAACTCTCTCTTTTAAGTCTTTTGCTCCATCTTAATAATTGAAAATGTAAAAACTTCAAAATAATGTCAACAACAAAACTTAAAATGCTAAATATTAGAAACGTTTTGAAAATATAGTCTAAGAAAATAAAATAAAATAGAAAAGAAACTTACCTTAGAAAAATAAGATGAAAAAAAAGATGAAAAGATAAAACATAAAAAACAAAAACAATAATAGAACAAATATCTTTTTTTTACGAAGAAAAGTTGGATAATATTATTCCATCTAAAAACCAATTACATCATGGACAAAACTTAGATACAGTTCTATATATGTTGTTGGTGTTGTTCTCCAATCAGAATTGGAGTTTCATCTCGGTAATCTGCGTAATAAATGATTCTATTAAATATCAACACAAATAACCGAGGTGAAACTCTAAATCTAATTGGAAAACAGCACCAACAGTACATATGGAACTGCATCTAAGTTTTGTCCTTACGTCATTTATCACTAATTAATTCACTTGTATAGAACTTCTTCAATCCAATGCATTTCACGAACATCAAAAGCTAAGAATATTAAATTGTGTGCTCCATTACAAAAGTAAGAGTAGTTTCCTAAAGCTTTGAACCAAGTTGTTTACAACCTTCTAACACTCCTTGAAAATAACTTCTTCCAATTGATTTTTCACTGCTCCATTGATGGCATAACTCATAATAGTCATTCTTATATTTTGTCCCATATACAAATACATGTTTTGAAATTTGCATGGCCCACTTAAAAGATAAAACCTCTACTAGTTTTGGCTTAAAACCAATTTGGAGATGTCATGAAGCAACAGCCAGAATTTGCCCTTCGCAGTCTTAGAAAATCACACCTATGTCAGTACCATTATCAACCAGCACCAAAACATCAAAGGAGATACCTCTAGAAAAGAAGAAAGGGCAAAAATATACATAAATTAAATTCTATAGTAAAAAAAACGTTATTTTTGTCGTATAATAATATTCTTTTTACTTTTATGAAATAGTAAAATCCCTCTTTTAAATCTTTTATGTCATCTTAGTAGTTGAAACATTCAAAAATAACAAAATAATATTAGCATGTAAATGTCAAGTATTATGAAATTTTAAAAATAAATTCAAGGAGAATGAAAAAGATTAGTTTAAAGAAAGAAGATAAAAAATAAAAAAATGAAACTATAAATAAAAAAAAACAAATTGAATAACAATGAAAAAGATATACAACAAAAAGATGAACCAAGTAAAATGAAAGAAAATGAAAAAAAAAATATTAGAATTCATAATTTTCATACCTTTTAACCATTTTGAACATTGATGTCTTTAATGTATCAAAATTGAAAGACATAGTGTAGTAGGAGAAGAAACTATTGCAAGGTCTACGATTCGTTGAATAAATTATCTATAACAATACTTTTTTTTTTAAAAAAAAAAGGAAAGTTTGAATGTCCAAATGATGAACATCACTAATTGGAATCATGACCATTTTGAAATTAATATGTATATTTTGATTACATTAATTATATATTATATACAATATATAATAATATAATAATGTAATAATTACTTTAATTATGTATTTTAAAATAATTTAATTTCCTTTCATTAAATTATCAATGACAATATTGTGAGATTACCATCCTTATATATATAGTTTAAATTACCAATAATATGTTCATGTCACGAAATTAGCATAAATCTTATGAGATTTTTTAATGTGAGTATGTTATAACTTTGAAATTTGAAATAAAATATATATTACTATTATCAATTAAAACGTGATAATAAAAAAATTAGCATAATTATAAAATCAAGATGCATTTAAATTTTAATGATTCAATTATTAATTTAATCATAATATACTTGTTGTAAATGCCTTTGTTACTATAATTAAATAAATAATATATTTTATGAATTAAAAAACAAAAAAGAAATCGATAGAATTTAGTTTGAATGGATATTAGTTTGGTTTGAATTGATATTAAAAAAAATTGATATTAGTACTATCAAATAATTTGAATCAAAATATATACTTGTATTATTAGTTTGAAGGTTTAAATCATAAAAATCATGCTAATCATAATTTCCTTAATTATGTATCACAATATATATTAGTACTATCAATTAATTTGACTCATAATATATAGTTGTATTATTAGTTTGAATATTCAAAGCATACCAATCGTATTGATCATAATTTTCTTAATCCTCTCTCTAAATAAATTGAAATAGTTCTTTTGAACGAGAACGTTTCTAGCTACTATTTTTAATAAGAGTGTTTTTAACTATTATTCTTCAATGAGAGTGTTTTTAAATATATTTTTTATAACATTTTATCTCTTTTAATCTATCATTTTATTTTTAGTTCTAAATTAAATTTTAATATTTTTAAAAGAAATTATCAATAATTAAAAATTAACATTATATTAAAATAATTGTTCATTATAATGTTTATTTATTATGAATTTTAATTATAATATAATTTATATATTTAAAAGCATTTATTTATTATAAATTTAATTTATATAAAATAAATATTTATTATGTACAATGCACAAGTTAAAATACTAGTTACTATAATTATGTATTTTTATGAATTAAAAAAAATGATGACATTTTGACGAGAAAAGAATCAATATGATGTTGTCACGTTGTATTTGCCTATTTGAAAAAACTTTCTTTTATAATATATAATGGATAGATTTTTTTTTACAATGTTATAGATGTGAAGTATTTATTGATTTTGTTGACAATTAATCTTTATCGAAAAACTTGACTGGTGATTTTTAGTGAAATCTCTTGCCCCAACCACATTTTTAAAAAATATTCAATGTAACATCTAATAATACTAATATATTTATATCATAATTTTTAATAAAAAATTTGCTTTTATTATTTTTTAACAAAATTATTTTTTCTCCCGGCTGCTTCTGCCCCTCTTTTTAAATCCCTGCGAATCTAAAAAGACAAACGCCAATTTCACGAGACTTTCCTGTTAACAATCATATCTCACTAGACATAACAGGATTCATATTCAACAACATTCTCGGCTTCCTCAGGATTCAATCTTTCATCATTTGATTTGAAATTTTTCTCGCAGCAGCACACCGAAACAATTCCTGTACATGTTTCTGTGGTTTCGTCACGCTGACACAAAATCATATGTTTAATTATTATCAAAGGTGGTGTGATTGGTGTGAAGATGTTGAGTTAAAGTTTCTTCGCTCTTTCATTCCATCCTTTTGTTCTTTTTTCTTTTTCCTAATCAGTAATTATCTTTGTTGAGATTTCACCGAATCAATTGCTTGCAGTCGCGTACCGTTATTGGCATCAAAGTTCATCTACGTGCATTCGTACCCCCCTTTTTTTTTTTTGAAAGTGCATTCATATCCTTGAAACATACACAAGTCTATGGAGCATATTTTGATGCAAACCATGACAGGAAAATTGTAAACTGAGTTTCGTGTGCAAATAATATGATTGGGAAAATTACGATTAGATTGTATCTAAATATAATTGAGTCACAAACCATGGTTTAAGTAGAAATGAAAAAGAAAAAAAAAACGATTTCTCATTAATCCGAACCATAATCATTACAAGAAAATGGTTTATTTTTACGTTCATAAAGTAGTTGGAATATTTTTGTTTTTCGACCATTAGAGCTATCAATAAATGATGTCCATGATAGTCATGTAATTCATAATAGAAAATTATCAACATACACCCCCATTTTTTAGGTGTATAAGTAGAAAGAAGAGAAAGATAGAAAAATAAAAGAAGAAAGAGAAACTGATAGAAGTAATGAATGGTGTGATTGAAAATGAAAAGAGAAAAAAAAAATGCTGAAAATGAGACAGAACAGAAGTTGAGTATATGTTCATAACCCTTTCATAAATAATAATGAGCGGCAACCAAATCGTTGGTAATTAATTTTTTAGTTAATAACATGTTAATAAGGTGCATACATTTTTAGCAACTTGATGGTTTAGGCTAAATTAATATTTTGGTCCCTTATCTTTTCATGAAATCCTATTTTGGTCTTTTATCTTTTAAAAGTTTTGTTTTTGTCCTTTATCTTTTGAAAATGTCCTGTTTTGGTCATTCCATCAATTTAAAATTAACATTGTTAATAATATAAAGATAATGATAGTTTTTAACTGTTACAAAATGTTTTTCTTTTATTTCTCCTTCTTCCTCCTCCCCTCTTCATCATCGCATCTCTCTCTCTCCTCTCTTCTTCATCTTCCTCTTCATCCGCCACCTTCCTCCCTCCATTGGGCGTGGTCGGCAGTGGTAGGTGGTGCAACAGTGGCAATGGTGGGTGTTGCGGCAAATGGCAGTGGCGGGTGGGGGTGGCAAAGCGATGGGGGTTTCGTAAGGTGTGACGGATTGGGGTTTTGCACCACCCACCATCACCATCGCTTTGCCATCCACCACCACCGTCCAATCCCAACAGAGGGAGGAAGGTGGCGGTGAAGAGGAAGATGAAGAACTAGAGGGGAGAGAGAGATGTGGTGACGAAAAGGGAAAGAGGAAGAAAGAGAAAAGAAAAAAAATGTTTTGTGACGATTAAAAACCGTCATTATTTTTAAATTATTAACGGTGTTAATTTTAAATGACAGAATGACCAACATAGGATGTTTTCAAAAGATAAAGTACCAAAATGAAACTTTTAAAAGATAAATGACCAAAATAGAATTTCGTGATTAGCCTTGATAATATATAATTTTCTTCTAAAAAAAGATAATATATAATTTTAAAAATAAAAAATCAGTTATTACTTACATGGTTGTCGACAACAAGCCTTTTGTGTAGTAAGACGTGTAATGCTTACCAACATGGATGATATCATTGCACATTATTAAGTTAATCGTCAAAAAGGTCCTACATATTGGATTTCCACTACCATTCAAGTCATTTCCCCCCTTTTATCTCTCCAAAATTCTCGCAACTCTCAAAATTTATCATTTCTTTCAATCTAAATCTACAATACAACTTTGACGCAGGAAATTGTAAGGTAATTTTATTAAATTTGATAGCTTTTATATTTATTTATGTATCTTATTTCATTTTTTTATTTGTATGTTATCTTTTATAATTTTTATTTTTTATATGCAATATTTAACAGGTATTTTTTAATTATGATTATGATGTTTTTATGTTTGGCATATTTTTATTTATTTTTATACAATATATGTACGTAATGAATTATATATTTATTTCTTTAATATAGTATGATCTTTATTATACGTGCACATATTTTTACTTAACCAAGCATGGTCTTTAAACATATATGCTTTTATTTGGGGGATTATCATACAACTTACGACTTTTTAAGTACTTTTTAGTCTAGTTTGATAAACTTCATCATGAAGTTTGGTGAAGTTTATCAAAGTAACATTTTTTTTAGCTTAGATAAGTTTCATGGCCAAATTTATAACACAATTTTTTATGTGAAAAGAAGTTATTAAATAAACATTTAAGTAAGATGTATATCCAAACAAGATATTTACATTGTTTATTAAATAATTCCTTATATTGTATATGATACATGTTTGATAATGTTTTGAAAGTTGTATAATGTCAACGTTTTAAAATCTAAGATGTATGTTCATTGACAAAAGATGAATTATTATCCTTTAAATTGTGACTAGATATATGATAGGTTTTATCTTGGTAAGGTTGGTCATAAACTAGGATTTGTGGAAAGGATTGAATAGTTTGTCAATCATACAAGAAATTGGAGTCATTAAGTTAAGGAAGGATTAGATGTTCATGTGTTAAATGCAAGTAAATTTGTTTGTCAGTCGATAAAGATGTTAAGGTTTATTTATATAGGTATAGGGTCAAGTCTAATTATTATATCTGGACAGAGCATGAGAATAAGCTTCAGTTATAACTTTGTGGGTACTTTAAGCAATGATGTGATAGTAGAACCTTGATAATATTTTGTTTATATGCAAAATGTGGAGTATGATGCTCTTATGATGTATGAGCAAGGTTGTGTAAATGTAACTAATTTTAAAGAACTGCCAAATAAGGAAGCTCAAATGTTTTATAAATTGTTACTTAAAGCTAATAAACTATTATATGAAAGGGTTATTCTAAACTGTCAATGTGTGTGAAATTCTTAGCATATAGATTGATTTAGAATGTTCTAGAAAAAATGCATAGAATTTTATGTTAGAATTTTCTAGGTTTAGGTTTCTATTGATTAGTGGATTTGGTTTTATAAAATAGGTTGAATGAATAATTTGATATTTTTTATGGAAGTCCATATGATTATGTGGTCCATTATGGTTTTGGGAATTGCCTTCAAGATTATTGTATAAATGCTTATTAGGTTACCAACATGTCGTTGGTTCAAGTGGTAATGGACTCGGATCCCTTAAGCAAAGCCTCAGGTTTAAGTCTTGTAAATGGAAAAAAAGCAGTAAGGAGGGGAGACCCCACTAAAGGTAGTCAATTAGGTTCTCCGGCAAAGATTAGTCACCGACAAAGTTGGTGAATACTTCGCACCTATAACATGGTTATGAAAAAAAATGCTTATTAGGTTAAAGCCCAATTAGTAAGTGTGTTGGATAATAATGTAGGGTCAAATAAACAAAGGCCTATAATGGGTGGAAGTTAGAGTTAATTTTATAATAAGGTTGTGATCTCTCCACTCTAATTATGTACTCTTCCCATCAAGGAACTCATTTGTAAGAGGGAGAGAGAGAGAGAGTAAGAGGAGGAGATCATGTTCTTGATGCATAGAAATGTGTATACTTCTACAAATTCATCGGATCACATTATTATAATGATGTTTACAAGAGGTATACAATTTACCATAATTTTCTATGTGTGCTAAATCTTAGTATAGATCCCATTAATTCATACACGTGGTATCAGAGCAGGTTATATTAGATTTAGAATTATGAAATTTAATTTATAAAATTTCTTAAATTGTTTGAAATATAGGGATTCAAGATGTGTAAAATTAGGCATTATTGAGATAAATTTTATTTTCAATTATTTAATCTTGAATTTTTAAGAATGTGGAACATCATTATCAACACTTCAAGAATTGCTATTAATGATGGACAAACATGGCGGTTGGTTTGCTTGAAATTAAAAAAAAAAACCGTGACTTCCTTATTTTTATATATGTTGGACTTCTAGTTTTTTTTTTTTTTTTTAAATAATCTTATATGAAAATCTAGTTATAAGGTATTGTTTTTGCCATTTTAGTTTGAACAAGTATTTCCATGGCTGCTGCAAAGCATATACTTTGAGAACAATTTTTGTTTTAGTTCATCTAAATATATACGAATTTTATTTTATTGTCAAACTTTGTAGCTCTCAATATTCTCTTTCCCTTTCCACTTTTTGGTAACAATGGCAGGCTGGCAGCCACTACAAGCATCTTCTCATGTGAATGACACACATCCAACTCCATCTCATCACCTTCTTCATAAACACTAAAGCAGAATAAAATGGCAATTGTGGTAGCAAAGAACCTCATCTGAATACCAATCTCCATCAATCATTATCGACCTTTATGCATTCATACTCGCACTGTAGAGACTCATGTAGATTCTCAACCACCAATCATAACCATTAAGTCACCATACCCCAACACCAAGACCCTTCCATCACGCTCCAAACCACCTCAAGACCACCATCGTATGGCCACAATAGAGTCACCATCTCTCTCAACTCCGTAGTAAAGACCACCAGGCAACAACCAAACCATAGACTATTAGTCTCATGTCCCCACCAAACTCCCAGTGGCCACCTCACCTTCAATCACAAGTCACCATCTTGCAAATTCAAACATGATCAAAACTCGTTTGTTTCCCTTAATGCAACACCTCAATCAAGTCTACATGGCTCGGTTTCATGCTTAACACAATCCTAATAGGCCCTAGGTCACCAAATTTGAATTGGACCATTGGTTAGATTTGGGTCAAAATTGTGAAATAGGCCCTAAACTCCACAACATTTGCCTTCGCTTGAAGAAATTTGTGCATCGCTAAGTCATGCATGATGGCCTTTAGCTAAGCTTGGGTATTGATGAGGAAAGTGATAAGATGGAGTTGGATGCATGTCATACATAGGGGAGGATGCTTGTGATGGTTGCCATGGTCGCCAGAAAATGAAAGGGAAAGGAGAATAGGGAGAGTTAGGGAGTTAGGAATTAAAAAAAAGAAAAGAATATATATATAAAGGAACTAAAATAAAAACTGTGTAAAATAATGTGTCAAAAGTTGGTGGTCACGTGGTGTGTTCAGATTGCCTTCTATGAGTCACTTAAGCAATTAACAACAGTTGGGTAGCAATAGAAACTAATGCAAAAAAATTGAATATAACAAGAACTATTTAAAATAATTAAAAGAAAAAATAAAAGAAATAAAACTAACAAATAAATATTTATAGAAATTAAAAATATATTTAAGCTTAATATTTCATTTACATAACTTTTATTTTATACTATTCACATTTTTTGTTAGGTTTCAAATTACTTGAGTGGAGGAAGAGAAAAAAAAAATGTAACGAGTATAATTTTTTTTTATAAAAATTAATTTAAAAAAATCAAGACTACTAACTATTTCTCCTTCTTTCTTTTCATAATCTGCCACTGCCATATTCAGCAGCGGCCAACGCTGCCATATTCAGCAGCGGCCAACGCTGCCTTTACATCTTTGTTTGTTGGCTTATTTGTAGTGAGGGAAAGCCTCAACGGGGTCACATATCCTTCCGCATTCATATCACTTGGACGGTTTAAACTTTGAACCACTCCCAAATGGCCAAATTGTGCCATCCGCTAATTCACCCAGTACTGGCTGGGTCACACTATCAAGTTCTGTTAGCTTTAAACTTTAGACTTATTTTTTTATGTTATGCACACGTACTAACCTTAACATAAAATTTGTGATTAAAATTAATTTAAACACGTATTTTAATTATATTTAATGATTTAAAATTAATTTTATGTAATTTTAAAAACAATAGTTAAGAATAAGACAAAACTTATATATAGTTCCTTAAGTGTTGTTTGTGTTGTTCTTTAATCAGAATTTGAGTTTTATCTTGATAATCTGCATAATAAAAGGATTATGTGAATTATCGAAGTAAGACTCTAATTTTAATTGGAAAACAAGACAAACGGTACCTAAAAAACTGTATCTAAGTTTTCTCGTTAAGGCTATGTTTGGATTGGTGGTAAAGAATGGAACAGAATAGATCGAAACATAATAGAGTGGGATGAAATGGATTAAAAATATTATTTCATTGTTTGGATAATTTATAGTATAATGAAACAAATATTCCATTACATCATTTGAAAAAAGGACGAAGTAGAATAAATTATAACTTTTTAATTCCTATATTACTCTCATTTTCTGTTTTTTGTTATACAAAAGAAATAATATTATTAAATCGATCTTGTGGTTCTCTGATACCATTATTTATAAGGAAAAAATAAAACCCAAAAAAGAACAATTTTTTTAAATGACCCACCAAGCAAGAAGAAGAAGCAAGCATCAAAAACAAGAATCAAGAAGCAAGAAAGAAGCACACATACTTTTAATTAGAGAATCGGCATGTGAAGAAGAAAGAGGTAAAACAAAAAGAACACTTGAACATGGGTTATTGGATTGAGAAGATAAAAGAAAATTTTATAGAAGATAAAAGAGAAAGATAGAATTTTTTTTTTATAAAAGATAGAGGATATAAGAGGAAAGAGAGGATGGAAGAAAATTTGTAGGAAGATAGAAGATAGAAGATAGAAGAGGAGGAAGAAAAGCAGAAAAGAATAAGAAGATAGAAAAGGTCAGTAATTATCTTCAAGGCAATTTTTATAAGGCCAAAATAATAATTTTATAATTTAGAAAGTTTCATTCCATCCCATACACCGCAAATTGCAGGGAAGAAAAATAAGAATAAGTAATGGAATGAAATAGATTTGGTACTACCCCCTTCCATCCTCTTTCATCTTCATTTATAAAAACCAAACAATAAAATATTTCTTCCATCAATTTTATCCCCCTCCATTCTTCCATTTTCCATCAATCCAAACAAATCTTAATAATATCCCCCACTAGAAGAGTAAAACTACTGATTTAGGTATATTCTTTTCTAAATTTACTTTATGATTGATATCATACAGTTTTACAAGTTGCTGATTCATGAGTGTCAATAATGGCGCCTCTAAATTCAGTTCATGTGGTTCCTCCTCCATTAAATTAGTTTTTTGATTCAGTCTTCCTCTATTAAATCAATTAAGTTGTGGGTTAATGTAACAATGTCTTAATGTGTGTTTGGTTTGGAGTTACAACTTGCAATCATTTGAAAGAGAAATCAATTCTTCTTATTTTTATGTTTTGGAAAGTGAGAATTACCGTTTGTATCAGTGCAAACAAATTCTTAAACACACCTTTAATAACAAACATGTGGTGATCAACAAGAGACATGAGTAAATAAATTAGCTTTTGTGCATGTTTTTAGTATTATTTTTTAATTAGAATTAAAATTTTATTTCAAATCATTAATGCAAACTTTTATTCTATAAATTATCTAGATGAAACTCCAACTCTAATTAAATAATAATACCAAAAACACCTAAGAATCTGCATCTAAATTTTGTCTATAAATTGAATGGTTAAGTGTCATATTATTCATATAATTTTTTTATAACAGAGAGTGATTAAGAAATTAATAATAATTTTTTATTAAAAATCATGTTGGAGATGTATTAGAAATTATATTAGGGGTGCATTAATAATATATTTTAAAAAAATTACTTTTAATTCTTTATATTAGAGTACTGATTAAAATTTATTTATTTTTCATAATGATTTTTTTTATCTTTCTTTATCACACTAACTATTTTATTCCATATTTTTATTTTTTATTCTTAATTTTCTTTTTATCATATAAAAATTAAAGTTTAATAGACATGTACTATTAATATAAAAGTTTTTATATTGTCAATCAATTATAAATCATCATTGATATGATTTTGAATAAGTTATTATAAAAGTCAACAAATTATCACATATAATAGTTTGAAATTAAATGATAGTGTAAAACACTTTTACACTACCATTACATGTGTTATTTATTCTAAAAGTTATACAAACATAATGTATAAATGTAATTTTTAATTGATAATTGTTCAATAAGCCAACTTGTAGGAATAATCACAATTAAGCTACACAATTTTATTATTTAAACACCAAAAACTTAATATCGTATTTAATACTAATATATTTATTTCTATCATTTATTTTTCTGAGTTTAATAATCATGCATTGTCAATGTAAAAAGTTTTACATTGTCAATCAATCAAAAATCACCATTGATATGACTTTTAAAGTATTTATTATAAAAGTCAACAAACTTACAATAAATGGTGGTTTATGATTGGATGACAGTGTAAAATTATTTTATACTATCAGTGCATGACCTGTTTTTTTTTCTATTTTTCTATTTTATTTTATACATACATATCTCAAAAATACACTCTAAATTTCTAACAAATCTAAAACCTAATAGAATATGCAGAATGGGTATTTGAAAGGGAAAATACTTAATATATATGCAATTTTTCTTCCATTCTAATTCCCTTTCAATATTTTTTTCTTTCTTTTTCTTCATTTATTATATTTATTATTTTTTCTCTTTTCCTTCATTTTTTTTTGTCTATCTCTCTCTTATTTCTATTCTTACACCCCCAAAACTGAGTATACATATATAATTACTCATTCAAAAGTGTCATATTAAGGGTATTCATGATCCTTCCCATCTCACCAACCTGGCCCAACTCGAAGGAATTATTGACGAGTTTGGATTTAAGATATTAGACATAGTGTATTTTGAAAATGGATTCAGATTATATTTTGGGTTATCCTAATATGGACTAATGTTATAGATATTTTAAAAAAGTGTAATTTTGTAAACAATTATGTATTAATAATATATCTTCTTAATTTAATAAATAATATTTTGTCTAACATGAAATCATATTTATATTGATGTCATTTATCTTAAAATATATATTGTAAAATATACTTTAATTGTAATTATATATTTCTTTAATTTTACAATTTAACTATGTCAACAAGTCAAGTTGACCCTTGGCTTATCCCAAATATTATCGAGTCATCGAATCAATTCATATTTACAAAATTAAGCCTATCAAAATTTTAGACCAAATTGACGAATTCTAAGATGGACCACCATGATAAGTGGTTTACCATGGATCACAATTTCTATCCTTTAATTAATTTCATCCTTATTATATTATGATGCATCCTCCACCCCTTATTCTTTCTTCCATTCCAGATTTGAGTCTCTTTTAAGCACCCCTGCCACCGACCGCCATGTGTCGCCGCGGAAGACGATTTTTGGCAACGACATTTTTTTTCCTCTTTTTTTCTTTTTTCTCCTTTCCCTCAATTCATCTCTTGGGTCAGTCACTCAACCAGTCCATCTCCCATTCCCTTTATTCTTTCTCTCAATCTTCAAAACCACAATCATAATTATAATTATAATAACAATTCCCTGCTTTTCTGTTGTTTTAATCAATCCCTCCGATCGAAAATCTTGATTATTTCGGTGGCTTATTTTGATGCATGCAGGTCGCGGTTACTAAGGGTTTTGATTTTTCGGCGGCGGAAAATCTGGGTGAAATTTGTCTACCTAACAAAAAAAGAAAGGTTTTCTTGTTTAAAGTAGTTGGAGGGTTGGGTTTGACGAGAACTGTTAGAGGAATGCAGAGATTGCTTTGCGAGGAGGACTGCTTCAAAGACTCGTTCGCCCAAGGGATTGGCATCACTGCGTTCGTACAGGAGGCGATTTTTTGCCGGAGTCGATGGGCTGCCAGAGTGTGGGTGTGAGGCAAGCGTACAGGTGGCGGAACCACATCTTGTGGTAGAGCAGGTAGAACACATGGTCGTTGTCCATATAGTGCGCCACCGCGTTTGTGGTACGGGGTGTCCTTGAAGAGGGTCTGGAATAAGCTCTCGTACATAGTATCCATGGGGTTTCAAGATGAATCCGAAGGAGAGGAAAAAAAAAAAAAAAAAACTGCAACTGAAAATTGTCTTCAACAGCGGCGCACTGTAGTTGATAGTGAGGGTAGCCGGAAGTGACTCAAATTAGGAATGGGGTAAATATGGTGTGAAAAGTACATCATAATATGATAAGGATGAGATTAGTTGAAGAGATAAAAATTGTAGTGCATATAGTGAACCACTTATTATAATAGTCTACCTACAATTCGTCAAATAAAAATATAAATAGATTCATCTTCCCTCACGAACACTGCTATGTCATATACTCGTATTGGCGTTGCGTGGAAGTAAAAGTTGAGAAAAGTGGGGACAACAAAATCTGAGGAAGCTCTTCCGAGGAAGATTCCCCAAATTTACTTACCATTGAGAACTATTCCACAGTTCACGCAAAAAAACTGAATATGTTTCTGTCCCTGCCCTCTATTCTCCCAGTCTCTGCATTGGTCTACCTTCTACCGTAGTACTGGCATTAAGTTAGTGCTAACACTATTTTTGTTTTAAAATTGAAATTTACGATAAAATGATGTAATTAATACCTTATAATTTTATATAATATTTTACACATTATATTTTTATAAGAATTTGTTAATGTATATTTATTTATTTGTTAGTTAAAATACGTTAACAAGCTATAATATTGATGTATTTTAAAATAATTCTAGTTATAACTTGCTAATAAATTCTAACTAAAAAATAAGTGGGTGTACATTAACAAATTTCGCAAATATTTGTTAATATACACTTATTTATTAATTAGAGTACGTGAACAAGCTATACCACATTTTAAGATAATTCTTAGTTATAACTTGTTAACATGCTCTAACTAAAAATTAAGTGAATATATGTTAACAAATTTCATTTTTATATATCATTTTTAAATAATAAATAAAGGAAATGCAATTTTTCATACACAATACTTTTTCCCTCAAAATATTTCGTATGGACAAAAGGTGTAAAAAAATAACGTGTAAATATTATTTTCTTTCAAACAAAATAATTGCACAAAAATGAAAAAATAACAAAAGAAACTACATGAACATTATTTTATATAAAAAAATTGTATAAAATATGTGAATGAGATTTTCTTTATATATATCTTTTCAATTCACATAGAGATGGGCTAAATAATTAAATATGTTTCAAGCTTTAACCTTTTTTTTCCCCATCATATATTGTTCGCAACTACCTCTGTTTGGTAACATGGAAATAAATAGAGTGGAGAGAAATAGGTTAAACAGAAATAGGGAGGTGAGAAATAGGTGAGAAATAGAGTGAAAATATGAATTGTTTGGTTGTGTAGAAATAGGGGTGAAATAGAGTAGGAATAATATTGTATGATTGTTTGGTTTGAATGAAAAGAAAGGAAAGAAATTAGATTAATATTGTGTTTCCGTTTTTACCCTTAGTTACATGAATTTGGATAGTCAACTATCGTAAACATATTGTTGACTATCCACCAGCAACAAAGGCTAAAAATACATGACAACAAAAGTTGAAATACATGACAGAGGCTAAACATATAGTTGACTATGTGTGCCCATCTCGATCTGCTCCTTTGTTTCTTTTGGTTCGAGTACGACAGCCCCCTCCCGTTTTCAAAGACAGCTTCTGTGCCCCAATAATAAACCACACTTTTTTGAGGGTAGAACAGTCTTTACACACAGTCTCCCATCATTTCCACACTATTTCTACCCTAATTTGTGTAGAAATGAACAGTGCTTAGCCCACACTATTTTTCTTCTCTTCCTTCTTTCTTTCTGCTCTACTAAACATATACACTTATTACACACCCCCTTATTTCTTTCCTCTCATCCCTATTTCCACACTATTTCACCTTTGTTAAACAGAGGGTTAGTGACAGAGACGATTCGGGTTATGTTAACATTTTATTAAATTTGCCTAATTTATTTGATAAATATAAGGCTTGAATCCCACGTACTATTTAATATAAGTTTTTTTTTTCTTTAAGTCTAATCTTTTTAAAGATTTGTCTTAGCATAAAAGTGTATTTTACACTAAGACTTTAAAATAGGTTAATTTTTATTTCTAGAAAGATTAATAGACTAGCAAGGGGTAAGTTAAGGTGGGTTTACACAAAATGGTTAAGGATTCACTTCGAACTCTCACCTGTTTCATAGTTTGTAGTGTCTCCTTGTTTAATCACTTTTTATAAGAAAAAAAAACTTGCAGTGGGTAATAAGTTAAGTCTTTTGAATAGGTAAAATCATGTTTTTGTATGAATATTGAAGTTATATAATATAAATAGAGATTAACTCGTTGGCTTAAAAGCATTTTTCAAATGGCTGAAATTGACATTTCTAACTATGTATTTGATTTAATTTATTTTGAAAAAACAATTACTTGTTTTTTCTAGTCTTTTGAAAAAACTTATAATTTTTTTAAAATAATCTATATCCAAACACATGCTAAATAAAAGAAATTTGTCATTTTTAGTTGTTAGTTTCAATACACAAACTTTTTTTCTTGATTCAACATTAAATATAATGAAATATTTACAAATCATTATTAAAATAATATTTTTATTAAATTAATTATTTTTAAATAAAAAATTTGATTTTTTATTTCCATTTATATTGTTATTACTGTAATAAAATAATTTTAAAATATTTATAAATTTATATTTTTATATTTCATGTGTTTATAAATATTTATAAAATACTTGTTAGTAGGACACAAAAGTTATTTAACAAGTTCATAGTGTAATGTAACTTGACATTTTCATTAAGAGTTTAATGGTTATGTACTGTCAGTATTAAAACTTTTACATTGTCAACTAATTAGAAATAATCATTGATATGACTTTTAAGGTAGTTTCTATAAAAGTTAATAAACTTACCATACATGGTGGTTTGTGATTAGATAACAGTATATGTCAGTACATAACCTATTTTTTCTTCCATTAAAACTTAGTTGTACTTCTAGTTTCCGTATTTTAATTTATGTGTGGTTTTAATCTCTTTAATCTTAATTGTTTATTTTTTGTTTTTATATTTTTCTAATTCTTTAAAATACGTTCTTCTTATAAAAATTTATCCAATAATTGATAGAAATATAATAAAAGTATAATATATCATTGATTTGTATAAATTTGAAAATATATAAAAACATTTAAATTAATATAAAAACAAAAATAACTTTCTTTACATTTTATATATTTTTATTTTTATTTAAATATTTATATTTTTCTTTTACTAATTTATACATACTAATAATATATTACATTTCTGATATTGTTATACATTACTAAAAAAAATTATTGAATGAAATTTTGAGATCAAAAACTTAATTTGAATAATTGAAAAACTATGAAAATTAAATGTGAATAATTAAAATCTTGGGAACCAAAATCATACGTGAGCTAAAATTTCTATATTGAAGTGAAATTACGTCTCTCTTTAATAAACACATGTTCTTCCACACTTTTATATCCTCTCTCTTTTCTTTTAGAGTATTGAAATAAGGTAAAATATATTATTGATGCGTAAATAATTAGTAAAAAACTGTTCTAATTTATGAATAAAAAAATGTTCTAATTTAATTAGAGGTCTCAAATTCAAATTTTTATGAATGCAACTATGTAAAAATTTTAAAAGAAAACTTCATCGCACATAATATATTCTTGTACAATTCAATTTTTATTAGTCAAATAACTAATGTGATATTTAAATACCAATAACATATCTTAAAACAAAACACAGTATATAAAATTTATTTATGTTTTTTGAATTTAAAAAAATAAAAGAATATTGAACATGAGAATATAAAAGAAATATGCATATTTTTCATTTAAATTTAGAAAAATAAAAATATATAAGAAATCGTGTATTTTTTTGAAAAAAGTGTATAATAGATTTTTGTCAAAAATTGAAATTCTATTTTATTATATAGAAATAAATTAAAGAAACAAAACTCTAAAATTGAGGAGAAAGTTCTTTAAATGAATATTGTAAATCAAAGTACACAGCGTTTGTATTTGTTAAATTGATAGAATGTATCAAAATTTAAAATTTAAATTAGGACTAAATAAATTTTAATAATAATAATTAAGAAAAAATAAAAAAAAATATGTGAGAATTAAAATATGAAATGCTTCATATTTTATTAAAAATAAAATAAATTAAGAATTGTTCCCACTCTCAAAAAATTAAACTTAAATTATACAGACTCAAGCCGAACAAAATTGTTAAGGATAACCAAAGTTTTATTATTACTAATTTTTTGTGAATAATTTGTATAGATAATATGCAAAAAATAGATTTATGCAAATAATAAAATCTGTAAATAATTTATCATAACATTTTATTTTACATAAAATAAGATAAATTTTAAAACTTAACTAAATTAAAATATAGGTTTGGATAAGTTTTACTGTAAAAATAATTTTATAAATTTAAACATTATAAAATATATCGGTGTAATTATTAATATTTTGTATTTAGTTTTTAACATCATAAAATTTTCCGTTTTCTCTATTTTGGATTTTTTACGATTTCTAGTAAAATATTTCGTGAATGTTGTGACAATAATATTCTGAAATGATTTGTTAATTAGTTCTTTAACAATTTTTAAAAGAATTAAAAAATAAAAGTACAATATTTACTATATTAAAAATTAAATCTATATATTTTATAAAAGAAATTTTTATTTTTAAAATTATAATTAAGTATAGTGAAAATATTTATTAGTATTTTTTATTTTTAAATTTAATTATTTATTATACTTAAAGAAAATATTTCAAAACTATATATAAGTGTATTGGGTGAGCTAATAAAAGTATTGTTATATTTTCATATCATTAAAACTTTCTTCTGGGAATGGATGAGATCCTAGTACTTCAATAAATTTTATTAATATAGTATATTTTTATTGTAAAGTGAATGTTTAAAAGAGTTAATAGTGAGATCTTCACACTTAAAAATCTCAAGTTTTTTTTTTTTTTTTTCACTTGAGAAAATTTCTTCCCCTTTCCTTCCATCTCAAGAAAGTTGAATTTTCACCTTTCTCATTGAAGAAAGTTTTAATGATACGAAGATATAACAATACTTTTATTAGTGAGAAACTAAAAATTTTCTCAAGCAAACAGCCCCTCAATGAAGAAGATAGAGAGGTTTTCAAAATGAAATTTTTAGAACTGTATTGCATTAAATTATTTAGAAAAAAATACTGATACAATAAATGTCATACTTATTTTTACTTTTTTTTGGTGTACATACTTATTTTTGCTTTAATTCTGCTCGGATCTGTTTTCTACAAGTTTCATAAAACAAATTGGGTAAGAGAAATTTTGAGGGTAGTTTTAGTCCCAATTCACAATCTCACATAAATTAACTTCAAAAAGATTGAGGTGATAAAAATAATAATATATAAAATATTAGAAATATAAAATTTTGATGATAAACTTAAAAATATTATTATCATTCTTTGGAAATATCCTCTCCTCTCACTCTTACTTCACAAGATCCACTCTATTATCTTCTCTCGTGTAACAACATTCCAGTGCTGCGAGCCGTCCTTAACGAGGAATTCTATGAACTTCATTCTTTTGCAATTTAATTTCACTGAAATTAAAACACTTGAACAGCATAAGTATTAAAGAGTGCTCCCGCGCTTATAGAAATTCATCCTAAAATGGGGCAGCAAGACGGGAGAGATATGAAGGAAAGAGAAAATGTAGAAAAAGAAAATAGTATATACAATAAGTAATGTGAGAAAAATAAAAATAAAAATTTAGACACAATTTTTTAAGAGTTTTTGACATTATTCTCTGATTAAAATTGAAATTTTATTTTAGAAACCTATGGTGACATTTAATGTAAATATTATTATATGTAAAAATGAAATAAAAGAAAGTGAATGATAAATATAATTTTTTTATATTTAATAATAAAAATTTACAGCTGAATTTAATAGTGTGTTTGATTCCACAATGACAAGGTTTACCACTAGAGCTAGGCATATGGGTCAAGGCCCACGGACCACCCGTTTAGCCCGCGGCCCGTGCGGGCTACGGGCCTAAAATATTTGGCCCATTTAAGAATGCAGGCTTTTTAGCCCGATCCATTTAGTCCGCGGTTTAAATTGATTTTACCCGTGGGGTTGCGGGCCGGCTCGTGGACTTTTACTAACTATTTTTTTAAAAATAAAATTAAGGAGCTAGTTACATTAAAGATGAAGTTAAACATAGTTATTGAAGATAATTGATAATCACGTATTTTAAATATTTGATAATGTATTTCCTATTTAGTATTATGTGTGTATTTGAAATTTGCATTTTAAATATTTAATTTGTAAGACTTTTAATTTCATATTTGGTTGATGTATTTGGTTAATCAACTAAAAAAATATTTGGTACTTAAATGGTTGGATTGATGATCATGTTTGATTTAAATTTTTTGGTTATTTATTTCTATTTTTATTTAATTTTTTCACTTTTTTAGTTTTTTATTTGCAGGCCGCGGATTGGCTCGTTAGCCTGCGGGTTATGCGGTGCAGACGCGGGCCTATAAAACTTGGCCCATTTATGTTGCGGTTCGGGCTGGTCCAGACCGTTTAAACTGCGGGCTTTTGCGGGCCGGGCCTAAACGGGCGGGCTGACCCATATACCCACCTATATTTACCACACATATTTTATGTGAAATTGCTGAAGTGGTACTTAGTTGCTCTACAATCACCGTAATGATTAAATTTATTTTTTTACGATGTGCCGTTTAAACATGCACTAATACATCACTGACCACGTGGATTAATTAATGCGAAATTGTTTTAGCTTAACTAGCGGTTTCTAGTTCGAGTTCTAAATATACAATTGCATTAAATACTCAGAAGAAGAGCTTTATCGTCCAAAGTAGTCCTACCTAGCTTGAGCAGGATTGTCTTTAGTGGAAGACACATGTGATCTACACCAAAAAACATGCATTAATACTCCTACGGGTGCTTAAAATTGTTTACCCAAAATGGGATGAAATGGGTGGAATAAGAGAGATAAAAGAAAAAAAGAGAAAAGATATGGATTGGGTGAAAATAAGAAAAATAAGAAGAAAGAAAAAAAGATAAAGAGAAAAAGTAATAAATATAATAAGTAATATTATGAAAAAAAAGAGATAAAAACGAAATTGAAAAAAAGTAAGTAAACTATGATAATTTTCTCAATCTATAAAAGAATCTCATCTCTTTGACGTCTGAACCCCTCCCTTAGGCCAGTTCTCTCACGCACTCTATAAATACCCCTCTGGATAAACGTCTCTTGTTCTTCTTTGTTACTACCACTCTGCCTTCATACTCAACTCAATTCTAGTTTTGTTGAAAGAGAGGAACCACTCCTTTCTTTCATTTGCAATTTCTCTGCCACGAATCATACATACAATGTCGGCTTACAGAGACGAGGATCCCCGTCTTCATGGCATCAAAACTAAGATTCGTGTTGTCCCTAATTTCCCCAAACCTGGTTTGTTACTGTACTTTTTATTTTTCTCATCCTCTTCAGTCCACTATGTCCCCTTTTTTTGGTCTGGTTTCTACGTTTCTCTACCAGTTAAATTTGAGAAAGGTAGTTAGAGTATTACCCTTTTTGCTCATACTTTAGAATTTAGATTACATATGCTTCTTGGAACTTGGAACACCCGTGGGGAAGATACTCTCTTTATTTATTTTTTTTGGCAATTCTATGGTTTTATTTTTCCTTTCTTTTTTTTTGGGTTGTTGGAGAAAGAAGCCACCGCTGTGCATATGGGTCTTTGAATTCTTATTTTGTTTTAGTTTTTCGCTTTAAAAATTTCTCAACCTTCTCGTCTTCGAGGAAAAGGGGCATATCTGTTGATGGTTTTTTTTTTTTTTTTTGGGTTTCAGTTTGCTTGCTATGCTAATTTTGTTGCAATGGCAGGTATTATGTTCCAGGACATTACTACTCTGTTGCTCGATCCCAAAGCCTTTAAGGACACGATAGATTTGTTCGTGGAGCGATACAAAGGCAAAAATATTTCTGTTGTTGCAGGTAAAAAGGAGAAAATCGTTGGTATTTTGGGGTGGGAAAAAAAAAAAGTAGTGAAACCTAAACATGAACACTTGATTTGATTATTTGAAGCCTTTTTTTAATTGAAAAATAAAAAGGCCCAGGACTGGAGTTATGACCTGAGTTATCACTGAGGTTAGTTTCTAGGTGGCGGGGTCCACACTTATGAGAAAGATGGCCAGAATATGCAGGATGCTCTATATTGCATTAGTTTCTGGCTGCCTTTTTGAATGCATATAAGGGACATTGTGGAATGGAAGTGACTGTGGGTTTTGGGAGTGATTTTTTGTTTGACTATGAGTTTTGGTTAGTGGGAGTGCCATTGATTGCTTTCTGAAATATGAATGAACCTTTCTTTCTTTTCATTTTATTTTATTTTTTAATTTTCTGAAGTGTTTTTGAATTTAGTTCTGTCCTCATGGACATCTGCTTGGATCCAATTTGCATGGATGTCCTTTGGTGACCGATTCCAACTTGAGGAAAGTGGGCCCACATGATGCGAGTTTCGATTGGGCCATTTTTGTTCGGCTCCATTATATTTGTGGGTGGGTTTTCCGTGTCACTGTTGGGTGACTTGGAGCTCTAATTCCTCCTTCGTTCTTTCCTTTGTCTTTTTCTTTTGTTCCAAATTCTTTTGGTTTTGGGTCAACTTGTGTGCCAAATTCTAAAATCTTGATAAAATTCGGATGTCACTAATTCCTGAAAATGACGAACTATCAGTACTATTGCAGTGTGCCTTTTTAAAAGAAAACAAATTCGTCTACTTATAATTTGTTTTCGGCTTTTATTTTTTTTACTTTTGGTCCAACATGGGATGATGTGCTCGAAATTTGTATTTTATGTCCCGGAGGATATGTCATGGAAATCGTGAAACTAGACCTTTTATAATTTTTATTTGCATATTTCATGTTTAATGAAAATACTCTAGATGTTTAGGTAAAATTATATATATATATATATATATATATACACACAAATGAAGTACCCATGTTTCGGGGCATGCAGATATATATATATATATATATCTGCATGCCCCGAAAACATGGGTACTTCATTTTGTGAACTGTACTCAAATTGCGCTTATACCAGGTATAAGGTACATGTTGGGTATGTCTAGGTACTTATCAAGAGTAATTTTTTTAAAAAATAAATGCATACGGAGCTTGGACATGCATGACTCCAGTTAGACTAGGATTGGCTTGGGGTACGATTAGGTTCGTCTTATGCATCATTTTTCCCTAAAAAAAATAAAAGACAGTTCTTTCGTTAAAATTAGGAAATTTCCCCTTTTTCTTTCAATTTTCTCATTTTTGTTTTCCTACTCAATCAAGTTCATTCATCTTTACTTGTAAGATATGAATTTATTATTTTCTTTTTTATAAATATTTTTACAACAACTTACGGATATTTTATTTTATATATGTTATGTTACAAAAATTATGTTTTAAAAATTATATTAGTATATTTGTACCTTTAATTTTTTAAGATTGTCATGTTTCATACCCATATCCATATTAGTATCCGTGTAGTTGATTGCAGTTTTAAAGATGAGCTTCCGCCTAAGCTGTTGGTAGGGCCTTGGTTCCCATTTCACTGTTCACTGTTTTATATTTGTGATTATAAAATGAGCAGAACACCGAATTGGGGTGGATTTTGTCTTTATGTGTGTCCATTTTTGTCTCTGTGTTTATGTGATTTTTTGCCGTCATATTGCTTTTGTGAGACCATCTGGAAGCTTTTGTTCAATTAGTCTATGTAGGATTTCTATTTCATGTGGAATATTTAGTATATATTACCAATTGACACTTTAGCTACTTCCCACCGATTCTACTGCCTCTGTTTGTTGGAATTGCTTGTTATTAAAACACAATCAATTAATTGTAAAGGGAATCTAATATTTCACTCCCCATTTTGAATAATTGATAGGTCCTTTTTTTGGCTACCTGAGATTTGCTATGCATTGGTATTATTTTTTAGTTGTTACTGTTTGAGTTGTTATGAGTCACACTACTTGACAACGACAGTATTTAATGCCAACATGGTTTGGTGTCATGGTCATTAATTTTCTTTCCTTTTCCGGATCTTTCATTTTTCTCATTTCCACACCTGCTTAATGCATCTTAATGGCAATGTAGGTTTTGCGTTAGACTTTTTTGGTGAGTTTCCTATTTCCCTGTTGATCTCAATATCAGTTATGTATCTTTTGACGTTATGCGTGTTATTTGATGACAAATTGGAAAGCCTGCTTGCAATCTGATGGCATCATGGCGCTGAAATTTGAACTTTCCTTTTTACCAAAACTTGTTACATGTTGTGTCATTCTACAATGACATGGGGCGGCCAATGGTCAACAGAACTTTCTATGATGCAATTATTAAAAAATAAAAAGAAAAGAAAAAAAATAATCATCTGATCCTTTTGGTCATATGTTAGTTAACGGGTAGTAGCTCTGAGTAGTTGACAATTTCTTGATGGTGTTGAACTAGAGTCACCTGCAGTCATACATAATATTTGTCCACAATCTTGTGTTCTGAAAAAATGAATTCCTTTTGTGTTTTGTAGGAATTGAAGCTCGGGGTTTCATTTTTGGTTCTCCCATTGCACTGGCAATAGGAGCCAAGTTTGTACCATTGAGGAAACCGAAAAAATTGCCTGGTATGTTTTGATCCTTAATTTTTACCCTCACAAGTCACAACTATGCTATGAATGCTGTTCTTACAGAAACTGGTCTTTCTTCTCCAAAGTGTTCTTCTTGTTTGGAATTGCTGTAGCTTCAACCTCCTTCCTTTTGTTGTGCGATATTTCTCCTTCCTTGTGCCAAGATCACACCGGTGGGGGGTACCTACAAAGAAACTCCGACGCTTAAGTCGGGGGAGGTCATGGATCATGTAGGGTTTAGGGATAATGAGTCAATTAGGGTTAAAAAGTGTCCACCTGGTTCCTATATATGGTCAGATATCTCTTACCAATATTGTCAGATATTCTCGTCCTTATCTTTGAGATTTGTTGCCTAGTTTCTCTTATTACACTAGTTTCCAATTACCTGATTTATGTTGGGTCGAGTTGTACTCGGTGGACTTCCTCGGTCAGAGGCTGACGGGTTGTTTAGTCTTGTCGTTGAATTGCCAAATCTGAATGGTACACAAGCCCCTTAAGCTTCGACACGCGTGGAGAAGCTTCCTGGTTCGTCCGGCAGTGCCGAGTATTGCTTGGATGCCTTGGTCGTTGAACGGGCTATGGCAAAGGTGTGGTCCTCGTTTGAGACAATAGTTCGGCCCATGTGTAATTCGGCTTGTTGTGATGACCTAAATAGTGCCTTTTTTGCTGCTTTTGCCGATTCAGCATTATAGAATCGAAGTGCCAGACCCAAAAGGTTGCTCTTTGCTTTGGGAACTCTTGCACATGTTCCCACGCACATTTAATGCCTAGCGACGATTACGGGGTAGGGTAATGATGGCCTGGAAAACCCCAAACGTCACTTCATTTGAGCCTTTGGTTGTGGACGATGGTGCAAAAATTTGATGGTGTAGGGGGTTTAGGCCTTTGGGCTGCCTAGCCCCCCAGCCCCTATAAAAAAGGGGTAGTTCTATGCGTTTCTTGTGCTATCTTTTCGCCTAGTTTTCCTTTGCCTTCCCATTGCTTGCTGCTTGCTTCCGCCGTGTCGAAACATCCTCCATTGCCATTGCTATCGCCTTTTCTCCCTTTTTCTTTTCAAGAACCTTTCTCAGTTCTTCCTTAATGGCTTCTACCTATGAGAGTTGTGGTTCCCCCAACTCTGAGCTTGGACCCATATCGTCAGAGATTGAGCTCATCAAAGGGGATCCTAAGGTTTTCAGCTCTTCTGTGCATACTTCTTTCTTTGAGAGGGAGGAAGACGAGACTCAGGGAGATTGACAGTCCCCCATGGAAGGCATTGTTCGATCGAACGCACCTGGGGCCAAATAGCTTGTTATAGCTCCTGTAGACGACCAATCATTTGAAGCAACAGCAAATAGGCCGCTGGTGGAGTGTTGAAGAAGGAGGCAGGTTGAAGAGGCCTTCCCTTTCGTTACCCAACCTGGATACAAGTGGGTTTCTAGGGAAGTGGGGGTTTACTATTCCAAGTTTCAATCAGCCATGACCATTGCTGACTTGGTGAAGTCCATCCCCTTGTGCCACTTGGCCCATAAAGATACAATAATACTGGAGTTGTGTGGTCCGAACGAGAATGTTTATCTTTAGGTGGCTTTTGGGCAGCCCTATTTCACCTACGTCTATGAGACGTTTTTTTGCCATCTGGGGGTCATGATGCCCTTTGATGGGTTCGTGGTCGAGGTGTTGACGGCCCTAAACGTGGCTCCCACCCAACTCCATCCAAACGGTTGGGCGGCCATGACTACTTTTCGCATTCTATGCAACATGCTTCACATGATCCTTACCGCTCCCAAATTCCTCCACCATTACACAGCCAAAGAAAGGAGAAAAGATGGTTGGGTGTCATTGTTGGGGCGTCAGCGGCATTTCACTGTTCACCGCCTTCACCACCTCTACAAGGATTTCAACAGGGGATTTTTCTAGGTGCGGCTTAGTCTGGCTAGGATGAGCAACTACTTCGACTCTCACGGGTGCTACCGATTTCCCTTTTATTGGACAAATAATCCAAATAAGCACATGGTCTAGCATGTTCAGGACATGTCGGCGGAGGATTAAGCCGACATGGTTGATTTACACAAGCTTCCTCGGCTACTCCCATGCTGGGCTGTGTTGGGGCTTCTCCAGTCTAAGAAGCCATTGAGAGATATGAAGTGAGTGTTGTTTGTTTACTTTTTTGTAATCATTTGTTGTGTCTTACTTTTGTTTGGTCCTTTTGTAGTGATTATGTTTATGGGGCTGTTCAACTTCGCTAAACTTCGTGCCGACTGTGCCGAGAAGGCGAAGTGTGCCGAGGTGGATGCTACCTCTACTGCTCAGGTCGGCACTTCCCCCTCTGGTTAGCTTGGCCCTCTCCCTCTAATGCTGCAAGCTTTCGCCAACACGTCGACTCTGGCCCAGCCTCAGGTGGCTCCGCCCATGGTGGAGGTGCATTTGGCTAGCCCTCCCCAAAGCGTCCTCATCTGACTCCTTCCATCGAGGCAATTGGAGGATCTTCCTCATCTGTTGGCGCTCACCCCACCTTTTTCACTGCTGCCGAGGGTTTAAATTCCTTTGGAGGTCGTGACTTTGACCCTCGTAAGGTGCTGGGTCCAGGCTCCCTTTCTGAGGTTGATCAAAGCGCTCTTCGGGAAGCCGATCTGCAAGCGAGCTTGGAAACGCTCTCGATGTTCCAAGCTTGCTCCATGGCAATCGCTCAATTTTGGGTGGCTGAGCTGGAGCGGGCCCAGTCTTCCACCCAGTTGGTGGAATCGAAGGAAGCTGAGATCAGGAGGTTGGAGGCTGTACGTGAAGAGGCAAAAACCGGACTTGCTGAAGCCTCTCGAGCCAATGAGATGCTTTTTTCCAAAGTCGCCGAGGCAAGGAAATCGGTCGCTGCTCTGGAGACTGAGCTAAAAGAGTCCTGTGCCTACAACAAAGTTTTGATGAATTGGGTGGCTTGGGTAGAAGACTCTGCGGCTGTCCTGGAGGCAGAGGTGGAGCTCCTTAAAGCTGGGCTCTCTGAGGCTGAGACGGGTTGGGTGAAGGCTATTGGCTAAGTCAAGCACATTGAAGCCAACTTGGACAAGGCCAAAGGGTCAATCATGGAGGAGCACGTAAAGGGTTTTCAAAAAGCTTTACGGCAGCTAACTTTCTTCTTCCTAGGCATCAACACCTTTGGATTTGATGTGAAAAAAGATGTTAAAAGCAGGGTAATGGTAGATGTGGCCGAGCTCTTCGATTAGGAGAAAGAGGAAGTTCAAGGGTGGGATTGCCGAGCAGGTTGGAGATAATGTCGATGCTATATAAGCTTTGGCGTTCCACGCCCCTGAAATTGAATTTCTTGAAAGTCTTCTTCTTCGGTTGAACTTCTTGAACGTTCTCTTCTTTGGCTGCCCTCCTATTGCGACATCGGACTTTTCCCTTCTTAGTACATAGGTACATTTTGTAACTTTGGCCAGTATGTACTGACCTTTGTAGCTTTAGGACATTTCATGTATAGTCATAGTTTTGCTTAATGAAAAGTCTCATATGATGCGTATGGCCTCTGTAGCTTAAGGACATCTCATGTATTAGGTTTTATCCTTTAATAAAAATAACTTCATATTATTGATTTGTGATTTTTCTGTTAACAGGAAGTGATCTTCCCCACTCGCTAGTTTAGTTTGATATAGTGGTTGAAGTCAACTCTAGATTGGCTTTACAACGGTTTTAGCGTGTTGAAGTTCATTAATTCTTCAAGCTTGGTGGGTCGGCTTGGTGAAGGTTTTAGTGGGTCGAAACTAGTTAAGTCCTCCAGCTCAGTGGGTTGGCTCGGCAAAGGTTTTGGCAGATCAAAACCTGTTAAGTCCTCGAGTTCGGTGGGTCGGTTCGATAAAGGTTTTAGTGGGTCGAAACTTATTAAGTCCTCGAGCTTGGTGGGTCAGCTCAACAAATATTCGAAACAACAAAGAATTCAAAAATGGAATTTTATTATTATTATCTTCAACGTGCCTCGTTAAAACTCCCTTAGCCAAAACCCATATTTTCTTTTCTTTTGGAACAAAAGACCGAGGTAGGAAAAAGAGTACACTATTGTTACATATATCAATTGAAATACATCTTTAAATGGGAAGCATTCCATGTTCGCAGAATCTTTTCACATGTGAGCTGTTTTAGTCGGTAAGCTCTGTTGCCAAGCCGTTCAACCACCCTTAACGGTCCTCCTCAGTTCACAACAAGCTTTCCTTCGCTGATCTCTTCCCCCCCCACTTCCTCCAAACCAAGTCACTGGGCTTGAAGTCCTTCGGTTTTACCTTCACATTGTGCCTTCGTGCAACTTTTCGCTTATTGGCTTCTTCTCGTATCCTTGCCTTTTCTCTCATTTCATCTGCTAGGTCCAGCTCTATCTTCAAGGCTTCTTTATTTTTCTTCGGATCAAACACTGTTCGGTGAAGGGATGGTTCCCTTGCTTCAACCGGAATCATGGCATCAACATCATACACCAATCTAAAGGGGCTTTCCTGTGTTGTTGACTGAGGCGTGTAATGGTACGCCCAAATGATTTCTGGTAGCTCTTCGGTCCAGCTGCCCTTAGCCTTTCCTACCTTTTTTTTCAATTCTCCAAGGATCACCTTATTAGCTGCCTCGGCTTGCCCATTGGTCTGTGGGTGCTCAATGGACAGTGACTTAGTGCTGAATTCCTAGCCCTTTGTAAAATTCCTTGAGCGACTGGTCTACGAATTGCCTTCCATTACTATCATCGAATGCGGCATCTTGTACCGGTAGATTATATTTTTTCATATGAACTTCTATACATTTGTTGCTGTTATTCAGGCTAAAGGTTCAGCTTTGATCCACTTGGTGAAGTATTCGATCCCTACCAACAGAAACTTCACTTGGCCCTTGGCAGTGGGGAAGGGTCCGAGCATGTCCATCTCCGATTTAGCGAAAGGCCAAGGCAAAACAATCGAGTGCAACTTCTCAGATGACATGTGAGATAAATTCCTGAATCTTTGACACTCTTGGCACTTCTTCGAATAATCAGCACAATTTGCCTTGATGGTCGGCCAGTAGTACTGGCCCGAATAACACGACCATGGCATGCCTTCCAGTGTGCATGTCGCAAATCCCTAGGGCAACTCATCCATGACGTAACCTACCTGCTTAGAGTCTAGGCATTAAAGCAATGGGGTATGAAATCCCCTCTTGTACAATTCATCCCCTTCTACTACATAGTAACTTGCCTTCCTCCAAACTCTTTTTGCTTTATTTTTATCACCCGGTAGCTCGTTGGTTGTGAGGTACTTCCAAATAGGAGCCATCCACCCTTGCTTTCCCTTCTCCACACTCATAACCTCTTCCTCCATGCTCGGCCTTGCTACTGTTTCCTGTATGACCGTCCGGTGTTGTCTCAACCTTTTGGTGCTTGCTAGTATAGTTAAGAGATCACCTCTTGTTTTCTTTCAGCTTCTCTATCAACCGGATCACCCGATTATCAGCTGGGAATCACTCTTACAAATGACTCACTCAGCCCTGACTTCTCTTACTAATCTTAGCCCTACGACCAGAGCCTCATATTTTGCTTGATTATTAGAGGCCGGAAAGTCAAACTTCAGGGATTGCTCTAACACTACTCCTCCCGATCCCTTAAAATGACACTGGCTCCACTTCTCTTTTGGTTTGAAGAGCCATCCACGTACAAAGCCCACCACCGAACCTCTTGCTCTACTGGTGGAGTGAGTTTGACTAAGAAGTCAGCTAGGCATTGAGCCTTTATAGGACCTCTAGCTTCATACTTGAGTCCCAATTCAGATAGCTCCACTGACCATGCTATCATCCACCCTGCTAGCTTTGGCTTCCTCAACACTTGTTGAATGGCATGGTCAGTCTTTACTGTCACTTGATGACTGTGGAAATAGGGTTGGAGTCTTCGAGCTGCTGTCACCAAGGCTAAAGCAAGTTTTTCTATCACCTGGTATAGGGTTTTAGCGCCTTGTAGGACATGGCTGATGTAGTAAACAAGGACCTGCTGGCCCTTTACCACTTGGACTATAACCGAATTGACTGCCTGATTCGACACGGCTAGGTATAAGAGTAGATCTCGTTTAGGTAAGGACCGAGTTAGGATGAGCGGGGATGCTAGAAATACCTTAAACCCCTTGAATACTGACTTGCACTCCTCGTCCCGCTAAAAGGCTTTTGGTTTCTTCAAGAGGCCGAAGAATGGGTGTGCTTTTTCAGCTGCTCGGGGAAGAAAGCAAGAGAGGGATGCAAGTCTTCCAGTTAACCTCTGGACTTCTTTGACATCGTGGGGGCTCCTTATTTCGATAATAGCCTAGCATTTGTCAGCGTTGGCTTCAATCCCCCTATGAGTCAACATGAAGCCTAAGAACTTCCCCCCCTGTACCCCAAATACACATTTCTTAGGGTTCAACCTCATATTATAGCGCTTGACTTTATTGAATACTTCTTCCAAATCTTTAGCATGTTTGCTAGGATCTTTGGACTTCACCATATCATCAACATAAACTTTCAGGTTTCTGCCAATTTGTCTAGTGAACACCTTGTCCATCAAGCGCTAGTAGGTCACTCTGGCATTCTTCAGGCCAAAGGGCATTATAGAGCAACAATAGTTGGAACCCTCCGTCATGAAGGCAGTCTTCTTTTCGTCCAGAGGAAAAATGGGTATTTGGTTGTACCCTGAGTAGGCATCCAAGAAGCTTAACAACTTGTAACCTAAAGCACCGTTAACTAGTTTGTTGATGCTCGGCAATGGGTAGGCATCCTTCGGCAAGACCTTATTAAGGTTGGTATAGTTCGTGCACATTCTCCACTTCTTATTCGCCTTGTTAACCAACACAACATTAGCCAGCCATGTGGGATACTTTACTTCCTTGATGAATCCAGCTTCTATCAGCTTGGCCGTTTCCTTCTCTACCACTTGTCTTATCTCTTCCCCAAGATTTTGTTTTCTCTGAGCAATTGGTTGCGCTTTAGGGTAGGGCATATAGCTATTTTGTGGTAATGGAAGCCTAGATCCATCTCTAGCATGTTTGTCGCTATCTAAGCAAACAGGTTTGCATTGGCGCTTAGGACATTAGCAATGCCGCTCAACACATCCTCTGCAAGATTGAGTCCGAGTTGGGTGCACTGATCAGGGTGCGCTCCTAGCTGGAATTTTTGCACATCTTCTGTGGGCTTTGCCCTCTGCTCTTTTATTTGGATGTCGAGCTCGACTTGTTTTTTTGGGCAATAAGGGTGGAGGGAACATATGGGCCTTCCACTCGACTTCAGTTCTCTTCTCCCGACTTTTAAACTCTCAGTATAGCATTCTCAAGCGGTTTTCTGGTTTGCCCTAACCGTTATGATTTGATTCGTTGCAAAGAGGAATTTCATTGCAAGATGTAGGGTGGAGACTACTACTCCTAACTGGTTCAAGGTCGGCCGACCTATTAGGATGTTGTATGAAGTGTCAGCATTCACAAATAAGTATCTCACCATGATGGTACGAGAGGTGATTTTGTCACCAAAGGTAATAAGCAAATTGATGTACCTGCAAGTATCTACTTGCTCGCTAGCAAATCCTACCAATTGCTCTGGGTATGGCTGTATCAAATGTTCCGGGATCTCCAACTTCTTGAATGTATCAATATAAAGGATGTCGGCCGAACTTCTTTGGTCCACCAAAGTTTTTCTTACGGTGAAGTTCGCAACTTCCACCGCAATGACAACCAGGTCATCTTGCTCGGGATCCACTCCTTGGAAATTGGCATCGGTGAATGTTGTCGGGGAATGCTTCTTTAGGGGCTTTCCCATGGCATTTACTGATCGAATTGTCCTCAGGATGGCGCTTCCTCGCAAAGCTACTAGATGCTCTCTCACGAATCCTCCCGCAATTGTGTTGATAACCCCTCTTAAGCAAGTATTAGCCCCTTTTCGGGGGAGTCGAGTTTCGTCTTTCCTTATTTCTAGTGGGCTATTCATTAGCTTGTCCACCCCTCTGACCTCTATATCGGTTTCGACCCCTCTCCCGACCACCGTTTGTTCTTCGTACATGGTTTTGCAGGTGTTCGGCCTAGATCAATTCTTCAATTTTGTCGTGGAGGGTCTAGCATTCTTTTGTCGAGTGTTTGTAATTCCCTTAGTACTGGCAGTGTTTATTTTAGTCTGCACCTTCCAGGGAACGACTCTTCGACGGTAATTGCAACAGCTCTGTATTGTAGGCTTCCTCCATAATTCGGGCTCGGCTAGTGGTGAGGGGAGTATGGTGGCTGTATTTGGGACTGGCAGGCCCTCTTTCTACCTTCTGTTTCTTCTCCCTACCGAGTTTAGGCTTCTCGTGCTCATTTACCTTCTTCTGCATACCTGCTTGGACCTGGTCTCGGAATTTTTCCATTTCTTCTATTTGAATGTAGCTCGCTGCTCGGGCCTAGAGTTCTTCCATATCGACCGCGGCTTATTGCACAGGCTATTTGAGAAGGGCCCAAATTTTAATGCCATGATCATCAAGTGTAGAGCTACCTCAGGATTTAGATCTTGAATCTTCACTGAGATTCCTACGCAAACCGCTCCGTGAACGTCTTTAGGGGTTTGTCGTCCTCCTGTCTTAGGTTCACTAGTGCAACCGAAATGAGATGGTGTGGTTTGCTGGTTGCAAATTATACTCCAAACCTCACAACAAGTATAGCAAAACAATCAATCGAATTTGGTGGTAGCTAAGTATACCAATTCAGGGCTGCTCCTTTAAGGGAGGTTGGGAAAACGGGACACAAAATAGCATCGTCATTAGTGAACAAGTTTACCTGGGTGGTGTAAGCATCGATGTGCTCGTTTGGGTCAGTTGTCTGTCATAACGTTCAAGGTTTAGATTCTTCCAACCAAGCGAAAAGGGGGTCTCCAGAATGCCATATACAAAAGGATGCCTCCGAACTGAGCCTCCTATCGTGAGGGGGTGCGATTTGGTCAAAGTTCTCGGCTATGAGTCTGTTGGCGCTTTCCTGCGTGTCTCAGGTTGGCAGTTGGGTTCAGCATAGGAGCGCTAGGGTGTGGTGTTTAGACTCCTCTATCCTCTCGTGAGCCGTTTGATTCTGCTAACTTTTCTTCTCCAACTGTTTACGGATCTTTGCATTCTCCTTTCACAGCTTATCCATCTCCTCCTCATTCTTCTTTTGCAGGGCCGTCATCTCTTAACGCAGGGCTTGGATCAAGGGGTGATTTTCCAATGACAGCCCTGCGCCATTGCTTTGGTCATCCGCCGCACACTCCTAGTTCTCACCATATGGTAAAGGTAGTGGTTGAGGGACAATTTTCCTCGGCCCCACGGTGGGCGCCAAAATGTTCTTACTAAAACTGGTCCTTCTTCTCCAAAGTGTTCTTCCTGTCTGGAATCGTTGCAGCTTCAACCTCCTTCCTTTTGTTGTGCGATACTTCTCCTTTCTTGTGCCAAGATCACGCTGCTGGAGGTACCTACAAAGACACTCCGATGCTCAAGTCAGGAGAGGTTGTGGATCATGTAGGCTTTAGGGATAATAAGTCAATTAAGGTTAGAAAGTGTGCACCTGGTTCCTATATGGTCAGATATCTCTTACCAATATTGTCAAATATTCTTGTCCTTATCTCCGGGATTCGTTGCCTAGTTTTCCTTATTACGCCAGTTTCCCAATTACTTGATTTATGTTGGGCTGAACTGTACTCGGCGGACTTCCTCAATTGGAGGCTGACGGGTTGTTCGATCTTGTCGTCGAATTGCCAAATCTGAACAGTACAAATGCATTATACATGTTTGTGGCAGGAGTTTATCTTTTATTATTTGTGCATTTTTTTTAGTTTTACGAAATAATACTTTTGTATTTCATTGCCTTTCCTTAAATTTTATTAACATTCCTCAGTTGTTTCATCATCGTTTCATCATTGTTTCGCCCACTTGCTTAACCTGTGTAAGATTGATAAGAGTGGTCTTGAAGTTCCTTATCTTGTGTGTTAATTTTGCAAAGAGTGGGTATATTATGTATGTCTAGAGTTATCCAATTTCTTATATGTAAATCCGTGACACCATAATTTGAACCATAGCGTGCTGATATGGGGAGAAATCGTTGTGGTTATTTTAACGGTAACATCTATATTTTTACCCAAAAAGTAGTGCAATCTTCAAATTGTTGATAAGTTTTGTATGTGCTGTCTACAAAAACAATTACTTCTTGTACTTGTGGTTATATCATTCGGCATCTTTTATATCATATGTCACTCTCTATCTTTGCTTTGTATTATTACCTAACTTTTCACGTGCGGGTAACTTCAATCTCCAGTGCTCGTTCTATCTGTGTTATTATTTATAGAAAAACGAAATCATGAGTTACATAATATGAATACAACATATTTATGTATTATTATTTATAGAAAAATGAAATCATGAATTATTATTTACACAAGTGCTTGTTGTTAGATTGTTACTGCAACATACTTTCTCTTAGTTTCTGTTAACAAAAGATTGCTTTGGTGCCAGGCAAAGTTATTTCACAAGAGTATATTCTGGAATATGGAAGAGACTGTCTTGAGATGCATGTTGGAGCTGTTGAACGTGGTGAGCGTGCTTTAGTAGTTGATGATTTGATTGCGACTGGTGGAACAGTCTGTGCAGCTATGGACTTAATAGGTAAGTACTTTTACATATTCTAGTATAAATTGAGAATGGTTATGATCGGCTCTCAATCCATTTCTAACAAGTTGTATCACAATATGTCATTGTTTTGCTTCTGTATTAGCGTTGTTAGAGATCCCACATGGACTAGTGATATGCCAAAGTAGTGTATATAAGTGAGGCAATCCTTACCTCATAAGCCAGTTTTGTAGAATTGAGTTAGGTCTAAACCTAAAATTATAATATGGTATTAAAGCTTATCCTAGCAATTGTTGTTGTCCTTTTCAAGTCACCTGCTATTGGGCCGTTGTCCCATATCAATTAGTGATAAGGCTAAAGTATGATATATAAGTAGGGGGCAACCCTATCAAGCGTTATTGGACCACTCGTAGATGTTCACTCCTCGGCGTGAGAGGGGTATGTTGAACATCCCACATCTAGTGATAAGGCCAAAGTAGTATATATAAATGGGAGGTAACCCTCACTTTAAGTTAGGCCCAAATCTAATAAGGGTTCCTGAATAGTTCTATTCATGGGTTGCTTAGCCAATAGCCTGAGATATTTTTCTCTCTAAATAGTGAACCTGTAGGCCTCTCTATGCTTACATATTAGGATTAGCAGGCCAATATTTGAGGTCCTTTGACGTGCATTTAAGGTGGTTACATTTAAATGCGCATAGGATTCATGCTTCAGTCCAGTTATTAGTGAATAAGAAGGTCCACATGTGGTTTTCTCATTTCCATATCTATGTTCAGGTAAATTGCATTTTGCCAATTCTAACCAACCATAAACATATAATTTTCATAAATTAGTAATCAGCGGTAGTGATTTTTTTTTTTTAATTATTGAATATGATTTATGGATCAACATGCGGGTCCTCCTGCCCCACAATAAGATGTCTCTTTAGATTAAGCTAATTAATGCATTTTGCCCTTTATGTGCCATTTATTTTTTTGCAAGTCTGCAAATATTCCTTTGGTTTGATATCTCTTGTCTGTTAATGTCATATTGGGATTTGATTACGTTGATTGTTTTTTGTTGTCTTTCAGAGCGAGTGGGAGCAGAGGTAGTGGAGTGTGCATGTGTGATCGAATTACCAGAACTGAAGGTATGTATAGTCTAGATTTCTTTCGTTTTTTTTTTTTTGAAAATTTCATTTGGCACTGCTTCTCTTTGCTCCAAGCCTACTTTCAACTTTCGGATGGAATAAATTCTATGGTATCTTTGAATATTTGGTTTGTCCTTTATTAGTTTTTAATGAATGTGAATGGCCCCTGCTATAGGAAGGTTGCATTTTTCTTTCCTTGCATGTCTTGTCTGGGCTTTTTATTGTATTCTTTTTTGTCTTTGGACGTCTAGGCTTTTTGTTGTTATAGGACCTGAAACCAAGAACATGATTTACTAAGCAGTTATGTTATTTTTACACCTGAAATTGTACTTCCTATTATTTAATAATGAGTTAAGTAGAGTGCTAGTAACACACTCTTTAAGGTGTTTGTTCCAACACATTTTATTATTGGTTAAAATTTATTAAAAACTATAAAATCATGAGTAAAACTCATTAAATAAGATGTGAAACTTAAAGAATTTAGTGATTTTTAGCCAATAATAAAGAGTATATTCAAAAGAATAGGTTAAAGCGTATATTGCTAGTGTTTCTCATGAGGTAATTATAAGTTAACAACGTGTATGAATTGGTTAATAGGCAAAGTAACTTTTTTTTTTTTAAAAAAAAAAAAGCTATTTATGTATAGGTGTTTGAGATTTTAAGTGTTTCTTTTACTTAGTGTTGATGACAGAAGCCATATATTTTTATCTCCATAGTCATTTGATTTGGTTGTCTACATAACAGAACCTCGATCTATTTTATTTTTATTTTTTAATCTGATATTTCTTTCTTGCCCTCGCTCTTTTTCTTTTTCATTGTTCTAAGAGGGTATTTTATCAAATTGTTCTATCACGGGAACTACTCCATGTTCTGATTTTCGTTTGAATTTAATGAGGGCCCTTTAAATAATGATTTTATTTACTAGTTTTGTATATATACTAATGTGTTTATTTAAGCTACGAAGTGGTGTTAAGATTTTTGTGAATAATGTGACAGGGCCGTGAACGGTTGAACGGGAAGCCCTTGCATGTGTTAGTGGAATGTTTTGAGTGCTGTCAGTAGATGAAGATGTAGATCGGGGGATGCGTCACCACCAAGTGGGTACTTTCCTATATGGAATCCCATTTTATTCCGCATCCTCCTTTTTAACGATTATTGAATTAGAAAGGCTGCCCTATTGAGACTCAATGCTTTGCCCCAAGATTTTGATATGTGGAAGGAATGCTTTTTGAGGGAAATGCTTGTAGTTGGAACTAGGAACAATTGCATAAAACTAATGACTCTGTATGACCTTTTCGGTGTATCATCTCTTTGCTTACCCATCCTTCTATTTCAAATAAAACCATTACTTGGACTACAGTTGATTTCCAAGACCAAAAATGAAAATGAAACTATGGAATTTGTATTGTTAGATTGGATTATAGTGGTTTGGTGTCCTTGTTCATTTGCCAGCTCTAAAATTAATACAAGAGCATTTAGTAAAGAATAATGCTTTTCATACTCAAATTTCTTACATTTTTTTTAAATTTTTTTGTTTCTTTTTACTACATCATTTTCTCTTCCCAACTCTCTTTTTGTTATAAAATATGGCGGTTATTTGAGTATGAATAGCATTTTCCATAAAGAATATTATTTATAGAATAAATTTTTATAAGAGTTAGATATATTTTTAGTTCCTACAAATATGATAATGTTTATTTTTAATCTCTCAAAAATAATGTCTTCTGATCTTTTATTTATAAAAATGTGTCAGATGTTGTCTTTATTCTTCACAAAAAAAATTGTCTCATTTTTATCCTTCATTTATGAAAATAAGGATTATATATAGCACATTTTCATAAATGAAAGATCAAAAAGAGTCAATTTATCTTTGAAGGAATAAAAATGATCGTTGTTTTATTTATAGGGACTGTAGAAATATTTAACCCATTTTATAATTTGTACACGTTCTTTTTTTCTTTTTTCTTTTTACATCACTTATTATATACCTTTCTCTCTTCTTCTCTAATCTTTCTATATGTATTAATAAAATTACTGTTTGATAAAAGTGAGCCTACACAGAAGGCCCCACATCTACCGGGAATGGGAGTAAGCTCCCAAACCGAAGAGGAAATTAACTCTAACCCGGAAAAAAAAAAAAGGAAAATAGAAAATAGAGAGAACAGACATAAGGAAAATGAGTAACCCAGCAAATTAGCACGGGACAGTGGCCTCAGAGGTGCATTCCCGTCAAAGACAAACACACTTTTTGTAGTTAGTTAATTTTTCATTTTCAATGTCACATACTCATATATTTCATTATCAGACAAGTAAAGGTTAAGACCTAGTTGGAACTTATTGCGTGACTTGCGCTACACTTTAATGTTCAGTTCCAGGATGAGAGAGGGATCTTTTCTCTTAATCAATTTTAAATCCTATCTTTAATCTTTAATCCTAACTTTAATAAATACTTAGCTGCTATTTTTTACTAAACCAAAAAGGTAACCTGTTTTATCTTGTACAAAATTTAAATACAATATTATAGGTATTCTTAATTGCAACAGCTCTAGAAAGAAAATTAATAAAGAATGAAGTTTCTTTAGAAATGTCTTATCTTTCGGTCAGAAGGGAGATAAGTGATGCTTTGGGCTTTCAAAGAACTAAAAAATTGGGAAAATGCCTAGGAGTACCCTATTCACAAAAGGGTCAACAAGTGAACTTTCAGACTCATTTTGGACAAGACTTGTCAATACGAAAGTTCATGGCTGGTAGCCTTACCTCACCCAATCTGTCATAGTAGTTTTGCCACAATATAGACAACTTCCTTACGCTGTCACGTTTGTGCACGTGAGCTGGGCATGCAATCAAGAACTTGTGTTTGGGGAGGGTCATAGTTAAGGATTAAAGTTTATCTAGTCAAATGTATGAAAACCAAAATTATTATGTTTTAGTTAGGATAAAAGTTCACATATTTAAGAACTTGTGTTTTAGGTACTTTTAGAGGTCTTGTGCTAGACATACTAGAGTTGTTAACTCATCTTTTATTATGAAAATTAGGTCTAAAGAGAGGATCTATGTGTTAGTGTGGTTCAAGTATAGTACAAATGTGGGTTTGACATGATGATGGGAAATCATAAAAAGATAATATATGGAGAACAAGTTGAGCATTAAATTCTAGTTTTTAGAGTTAGATGCCTAACATTGTATGCTTTCAGCATAGAGCTTTGCTTCTACTCACATATGATAATCTAGGGAAGGTGTGTGAATTTTGTTATACTGAGAGGAACCTAGATGTTATAGATCTCAAAATGATGATGGGAAATCATAAAAAAGGTAACATATGGAGAACAAGTATAACATTAAATTCTACTCTTAGAGTTAGATGCCTAAGATTGTATGCTTTTTGTATAGAGCTTTGTTTCTACTTGCATATGATGATCTAGGAAAAGTGTATGATTTTTGTTATGCTGACAGGAACCTGGATATTACGAATCTTAAACATTAATTGTTTAATGGTTCTTGTAATAGAAAATTGGCTCTTCACCCCCTTGGTTGACTTTTAACCAATGTTATCAAAATTGATATTTTACATGGGCTCAGGTGAGGGATATAATTGTAAGATCCTATCAAAAGACGCAAAATTATGTATAAATATAATTTTCGTGAAATGGATGTGAGAAAATGATTTTTATTTTTATTTTTTAATATATACTTTTAAGTATAAAAATATCATCTTACTTTTATTTTATTTTTTCATTTTAAAAATTTGTAATTATTTTCACAATTTTCATACAACAAATCATTAAAAAAAATAAAGCAACATTTTTATAATAAAAAATAAAAATAAAAAATATTTTCAAAATAAATGTCCTTATTTTCTTTTTATTTTTCTTTCATGTACCATTTCACTTATTCAAGCACGAGATATTAAAATGGTAGCATTGATGCACAAAAATGGCAACATTATTGTATATTGATAATCTATCAAATATTAAAATATGTATTAATTTAATGAATAAATTGATATTTCCAAAAGCATTGGTATTTTATTTAATTTTTGTTATATGAGTGGGAGTGATAGCTTATTCCTCATCTTTGTTTCATGATAGTAAGAATAGATGATGTGAGAATGAAAATAGAAACCATTGAAAATTTGGGTTTAGGTTTTGCAATCTGGGTCACGAATGGGTTTCAAAATAAAAATAGACTAAGAGACTTGTCAAGCAAAGATCGACACTAATCATATTTTGCAAGAGGAAAATCACAATTTAGTGCAATCTTGTTCATATTGCAATCCTTCATTCATTCCAGCATGTGATAGAGGGGAAAATCATAGGATCGTAGGATCATGCGATCCTACAATCTTGCATGCAATTTTGACAACCCTGCTTCTAATTATATATCCAAATAGTCTAGCATGGAAACCCATGATGGCTAGTATAGTATCCAATTTGCTTACAACTTAGCCATAGGAGAGATAAGTAACAATTCTTATCCATTGTGCAAATTTGTTTGTAGTGGATGCATTGTCCTCGGAGGGGAAGAGTTTTTCTCTCAAAAGCAAGCTAATTAAGATACACTTCTTACTATTGAGAATAGAGGAACAAAAGGTTGGATAATAATCTAAGGTTACTAGTACAAAAAAAATATATTCTAAATCAATTGTTTTTTGCATTCTAAATCAATTTTGTTGTGGATGTAGAATCGACTGATATAGAAAGTGGATGTTTTTCTAATCAATTATAGAACCAATCTAAAAATCACTTTCTAAATCGATTGTAACTTAAACTGATCTAAAAACTCTACTTTCTAGTTTGGTTCCAGTCATAATCGGTCTAGAAAATAGACTTTTTATCTCGGTTCTAGTAACAATTGAATCTAATAACTTTTTAGATTGTTTATGGTCATAATGGATCTATAATTTTTTTTTTTAAATAGTACTAAAACAAACTTTTTTATATATAGAACCAATAGCCAACATTACAATCAACCAAGATAAGTCATTATAATACACACACACACACACAAAGTAATGAATGAATGAATATATATATATATATATATATATATATATATATATATATATGCAATGGTGTTAAGAAAGAAACTTGTCCAACAATTCCTAATTTCGTTAATTTCCTCTTTAAAGAAAGGATCCTCAATGTTGAATCTTTGAAATTTTAAAGCCAATAAAAAACTATAACACATGAAGTCAAAAGAATTTAACTAAACTAATTAAGTAGTAAAAACTTCAATTACCTTTCCCAATGAATCAACAATTCCTGTAGAAATGATTTTGAGCATGTCTCACCACAAAATAATTACACTCATGGTTGTCAACTTGTTTACAACACTATAAATGAACACAAAGTAATCAAAAACAAAAGAAAAAGAATAAATGATCAAAATTGGAGGTAAACAAAGATGGACAATTCTATATCGGGTTTAAAACTACTTTCATGTGGCATCACCCATTTAGAATTCTTCAATTACTATGAGTGCTTACCATGCATCACTTGGTACATACTTAGATCTTCATGATCAAACACATGAATGAAAATTATGTTATGGACAAATATATTTCACAAAGTAAAAGTTTTACAAATAAACACTTATTCATCTATCAAACTCTTCAAATCTTTTGACGAGAATAGAAGAATGTGGCAATGTTCTACTTAGGGCAAATAACAATCAATTACTAATGTTGCTTTGGAAATCGAGTATGAATTAATCAAAGTCTCATAATATTGTATTAATTGCAAACTTTTTTTCTTACTCATGGTGATATAGTATTAGATAACAGTCCTTATTACCCTCAAATAACCTACTATTAATGTACTTTTTCTTGTCTGCAGATTGTTTCTTGTAATTTGGAAGTGAAGTGGGCAAAAAAATCCATATGTATCCACTAAACCGTTTGAAGTTCAAAGGTTATAGGCATACTTGTGACACTAGAAAGAAAAAAAATGTTTAAATAAGAGTTGAATACTTAGTTATTAATTTAAAACCTACAATTTACTTATTCTCAAGTAGTTGAATAATTGAGATGAAAAATCATTTTAATCCTACCTAAGAATTCCAATACATCCTTACAGTACATAAAAAAAATCCATCTCCTTACCAAAAACATCCAAAGTATTGTTGGATGCTCACACCTCATCCAACTACTCAGACTAGACCAAGGTACTCGAGTTTCCCTATGACACTAGGACAATATATCATTCTACCTATATTGAGTGAAGCTTCCCTAAGAGCATTGCTCTTTAAGATAATCTTATTAACATATAAGTAACAATCATAATTAGCATGTGTGCTACAAAAAACAAAATGTATTTTTTATTGATCCTAAATTACATACAATCCTCTCAACAATACAACAAGCCTGCTCAATTAGTGTAGTCCCTAAATCTTTGACGCTCTTTTTTTTTTTTTTTTTCTTCCATTTCTCATGATGAGTAGGTGGTGATGAACGATATATAATAACAAACAAGTCAATTGAACAACTTCCCATCATTAGTTTCATTTCTCTTTAATTATTTCTTCTTCAAGTAATTCATAACCCTATATTTTATTGAAATACATCAATAGTAATGGATATTTAATATTTTAATAATTACTTAAATAATTTTATTACTTTAAAACTACTTAGTAGTTTCTTAAAGATATTTTTCTTGATGTGTATCAAGAGTATCCCAATAATAAGAAGTTAATTCATTTAAAGACTTAAATATTATGGAAGTATGTTATATGTTTTCTAATATTTTTTTTAGTAAACTACTAATTTCATCCTTGAATTATTATCCTCTTTTCTAAGTAGTTTCTAAAGTAAAAAATAAAATAAAATAATACTTAAATGATCTTAAAAGAATTAAAAATCATGCTGACTAGTCTTTTAAATATTAAAAACCCTTCAAATTAGCTTCTAAATTTCACTAAAATACATCAACAGTAATGGGTATTTAATATTTTAATAATTACTTAAATAAATTTATTACTTTAAAAATACTTAGGAGAGAAATTAATAATTCGAGAACAAAATTAATGATTTATCTATCTATGTACACAATTGAAAACAGAGCATGCTTGATAAATATTTAGATTGCCAAGCATTGTTCAGTGAATGTCCTAAATCACATTAACATAAAGATTAAAGATAGTATTTTGGTAAGGTACAAAACATAACAATCTTAAAACACAATGCATAAATCATTTGGATTCACTCTCAATATCATTATCACCTCTCACAAAAGATGGAGGCAACCATGCAAACAAATGAAACGTTCAAATTCCGAGCAAGCATTTATCGACCCAATTTCCTCATAAAATTGCGTCGATAAATACACGCTGATCCTGCAATTCTATGATCTCAACACTCAAAATAGATACATACACATACATACATCTCCATTTTTTTTTTTTAAATAACAAATAAGGTAAATAATATTTCTTTTCATTTTTTACAACCTGTAAATAATAAGAAAGCAGGGCAATACCGCGCGCGAGTCAAACACCAACAACTCGCTGTTATCCCCACTCACCGAGTCGAACCCCACTCGCTTGTTCAACAACGAGTCCAAAAACCCGAGTTGCTTCGAGACCCGACCCGCTACGACCCGGCAAACCAGCATAGCCCTCCTACCCCTGCCTCCGCCGGCGGTCTCATGCGCGCCGCCGCTGCCGGAAAACGTGCAGATGGCCGACCCCTTCCGCTCCGGAAACGACCATGCACGGCCACCGTCGTAGGGCCCACCGTCCTCGGCGGGCCCCAAGCAGTGAAACCGCATCACCTCGTTCCCGTCGGCGATGCACCGCGAGTTCTCCTCCCAGTCGTTCCCCTCGGCGAGCCCCGCGGCGGCGCGTCCCTTCACCGCCTCGCGAAACTCCTCGAACCGCGACACGGTCCGTGGGCCGTTCTGGACCTTGAAAATCACCTCGACCCGGCCCGGGAAGGGCTTGGGCCCCCAGCTGGTGTGGAAGATGATCTCGACGACGTTGCGGGAAGGGTGACCCTCGGGAAGTTCAATGATGGCACGAGACGAGGTTGTCGTGGTCGTGGTAGTGCTGCTTCGCGAACGGGTCATGGTGGTTCGCGCTTCGAAATCGGGCTTGGTGGTTGATGGGTATTTCGAGCTTGGATGTTTCTCCAAAGGCGGCTTAGGCTTGGGCTTTCTGGGCTTGGGCTTGGGCTTGGGTATGTCGACCATGCCTTTGATGCTTTCGACGCTTTTTCTGCAGCCGGTACTCAGGATTTTGGGGCGTGGATGGTACACATCTTCGAACGCTCTTGACTTGCACTGCCATGACTTCACCCATCCACTCGCCATTACAAGTAAAATGTGTTGTGTTGTAATGTAATGTAATGCAGTGGTCTTTGTTTGCTGTGGGTTTGGGCTTTGTTTGCTCAGAATAGGGTTCGCGTTTTGATGTTGTAGAGGAACGAGATGAGGGGAGACAGTGCTGGAAGAGACATTGTAATGGCGCGATAATAAATGGGATTGTATTTATTTAACTTCGTATGCGTTACGAAATCATGGTTCTGTTCTGCCCTTCTGAAGATTTCCGAATTGCCCACGTGGATTCTGTCTCGTCCTTTCACGGTTCTGATGAAAAACAAATTTTATTAATTTGGAAAACAAAAACTCGTGAAGTAAGACAAATTCAATTTGGTCCGCACGATTGGGATTACTTTTAACTCGTTTGAATTCGTTTCAAATTCTTAAGTAGTAGTACAATTAAAGGATTTAAATAATTATCGGGTCAGTTTTAAAATTCATAAATGGTTTTTCCTTAACGTTTTAAAATTTTCAATGTGGACTACTTAGCAACCGCACCATCCTCATCCCTATCCTGGCGTTGGAACTTTGGAGGAAACTCCAATGTCGTTTCAAATGTGATTTGTCCATCACAATCATAAAATTTGAGAAGAAATTAAAAAGAAAAAGAGCGTTGCTGTATTGGTTGAAAATTCGGATGTTACAAATTAATCACGTGGTCTAGTCGGAGACTGGGACATGTGAAACCTCTTGTCCACTTTGAGAGGGCATGGTCAATATGTTTTTTGTTGGGCAGACACCGTGAGAACTTAAAATACTGACCGGCGTGGGTAACATACTTCATTTTCTTGGTCCTTTACGTATTTGTGTTATAGTAATAAGTAGAGTTTGCCGTCCTGGTTGAAATTATAATTTTCTTTTTGTGGGATGAAGTTGGTATTTTGTTGAGTAATTTCTACTTCTCAGGGCCAAAATTATGGCTCCCCCACTCCCTAAAGTGATTTTATGTGATATCATTTTAGACTCTCAAAAGCTAACAAGTGCTTTAATTAGGCGTTGGAACGTTATACATGGTTGCATTTCAGTAATTTTGTTGGTATGCGTATCTAGACGTCTAGTTGTTTCAACTTCATTGGTCAGGGCACAGATTTGAAGTCATTATTGTGATGAGATGAGGACGTTAAAAGCTATGCTGGTAACATGCGAAGTAAAAATTTACATTAAAAAATTATGTAGATTATCAACATAAAATTTCAATTCTAATTAGATAACGGTACAAATATTACCTATGTATATAAGTTTTGTCCTTTATGGGTGTCAAATACTGAAGGGATATTTACTTGCACTTTTCTTTTAAAAAACATTTCCCATTTTTTTAATGAACCAACACAATTTCAGTTGGTGAGTTGCTGCTAATCACGTCAAGTCATTTTCTAATAAAAGCATTTGCCCTGCCATCTAACTATGAATGCTTGGTGGCATTGTCGCTCCTTGAAATCAAAGCAACCATTACTAAGTCGCAGGTTGCCTCGTCAGGTTGAAGTTTCAATGAAACAGTAAACGCAGGGACCCTTGAACAGTAGGCCCTATTTTTCAACACAAAGGAAGAAATTCAAGAGAAGCCCTTCCTTAATTAATATATTTATCATTTCAAATTAATTTCATATGTCACAATGGAATAGTGACCTTCAATTGTCAAATTTGGCACGCAGGGTACTTTCGTCAACACAATTTAGTCTTACTGAACACAAATTGGGAGAAGTGCAAGGGGTAAGAGATAGATAAAAATTTAAAATCTGTCATGAAAATTTTGAAGAGAAAACATATTGGAGAACAGAAGAATAGGAACACAAAGGAAACTGGCATGGACTGGGGATAATGTAAACAAAAGAAGCATTGAACTTTAAAATAACAAAATGATAGGTTTTCTTCCAATTTGGTTTTGTTTTTACTTCATTTACAAAACGAATAGAGAGAACTTCAAGGGATGATATAGGGTAGGTAAAAATTTTAAAAGGAATCTATCATGGGAGTTTGAAGTGGAACAGCATGGGGTGGGGAATAGAAGAATGGAAACTGGCACAGACTAGGGATAATGCAAATGAAAAAAGCACTGAAATTCAAAAGAGTAAAACGACAAATTTTCTTCCACTGTGGTTTTCTTTTTCTTATTTTATTGCAGTAATGGAACGCCTCCTTGGTATTGTTTATACCTACAGCGGCTACTCTAGGTACAATGTCGCCGTTCATAAAGTTTGGGACTCTTATTGGGACAATCCCATTAATGGAACGCCTCTAGTTCCATTAGAAGCAGACAATCACATTGAGATAATCAAAGCTTATCTATAATGTTATGGGCTCCATTATAGCATGTGCTATCAATTATCAAATCACCCTCCAAACCTACGATTTGCGCCCATTAATGGTAAATTAATTAAGTAGTAGCCAAAGTAGGCAAATTAGCAAATATTTCAAATTGAATAACATCAACACATAGTGTGACTGATATAAGATTTTTTTTCCCAACGAGGTATACGTTGGAAGAGAAGGTGGGAATTTGGCCAGCCTTTGCTCTCACACCTGCAGAATCTAGTCGAGATGAGTCCCCCACTAATCTGGATTCCCTACGGTCGGTAAAATCGCACACTCACGCAGTCAGCTATTTGAAACCGTCAGATGAAGATCGGACAGTTCTCATTATATCAGGATAAGTCATATTTAAAACAGATATTTAAAATCTGAACCGTTTGATCTTCATCCAACAGTTGTAAAGCCCTGACTGCTTGAATGCGTGTAATTTTTGACTGTACTAAATCCATTTTCGTCCCGCACTCACCCCAATGTGTACCTGTTGTTTAGGCGTGGTTCCAAGTCAATATTCAACATAAAAAAAAAAAAAAAAAAACTTCAGGTTTTTCTTGGTTTGTTAATTTCTGTTGCAAGTATTTCACAAATAAAAGCTGTCTAAGTAGCATGTCTCACACTGCTTAAGATTAGAGCTCATAAAAGGTGTGTGTTTGTGTGTGTATATATTGCTTGACGTAATTTGATTCTTAATTTCTCATATTTTGCTTTTTTTTATATAATTTTTTGTTTTCTGTCAAAATGAATGAACTATGTACATTATTCAAAGCTTGTAAGAGCAAACACGACGAACTTAATTACTGATAAAGAAAAGACAGAGTTTTGAGTTTTGACATTGAATGGTATGACAGGAGAGGGACAATAGATTGATTCTTTTGTTTTTAAAAGGTATCGCAACGAACAGTTTTTTTTTTTTCTTTATATAAAAATGGTTAGAATGAAATGTTTCATTATTATAGACAAGAGAACCAACGTATTTGTGGTTCTTGTGTAAATGATTTCTTCACATAAAGACTGTATGCGTGTGTGTTAGTGTTAAGGATCTCTTCAGAGAAAAATGACTTGAGCATACTACTAAGGTGGGATTCAAATCAATATACCTTTGAAGTCCAAAACCTTCATCAAAACCCTTTTAACTAGTTGAGTAATTCTGATCTGTATTAATAATCATTAAATGCATTAATATGGTATTTTAAATAAAAGAAAATGTTTTCAATATATTCAAGTTTTAAGTGACAGTTACAATAGGGAGTGAAATGAATTTGTGAAAGGGCCCCGGTACCAAATCTAGCATGGCTTTTGTTGAAAGAAATGGAGAGTCATGGTCTTCCTTGCTAATCATATTGTCTCACTGAAAAACAGATTTTGCAAAAGAATAGCTTAACTGCAGGAGTTAATGATGACGAACCTTTTTTATCTCCCTTTCTCTCTCCCCATGTCTGACAGTTTGACCAACAATAGTAACATTTGGAACCGATCGCGTGAAAGCTCTGTAAGCTTGCCGAAACCCAAGAGTCATAAATGTAATCTTGACATGTGACTGGCGCATAAGGCGTTGGCTTTAGAGGGCAGTGCTTACCTGTATTACTGTTTGTTCATTTAATATTTTGATATAACCAATTTTCGAAATATTTACTTAAATTAATTTTAATTACAAATTATATATTAGAACGTATATTATGTTATGTAAAATTGATTTTAATTATAAACTAGTGCATAATGAAATCTTTTTATCTTTTAACTTTTGTGTGCAAAATATTTTTTGTTCATTAAGAGCTATCAAAGTGGGTGAACTTAATTATTTAGGTTGGCTCATCATGGATTGGTCACTTTGGTCAAAAAGTGAGTTAACTTAATCTGGCTTATTTTTTGGTGAACCAAAAAATATTCAACCTAGTTCAACTCACCACATGTTGGTGGGTTATACGAGTTAATTCACTTAAAATTAAAAAATTAAAAAAATAGAATATATAAGTAAAGAAATATAAAAATATATACAAAAGTAAAATTGAGATGATAAAAGTTTTGAGGCATTAAATGAAAGAGACAACAGGTCATGCACTGACAGTATAAAGTAGTTTTATACTGTCATTTAATTATAAACCACCATTTATTGTAAGTTTGTTGACTTTTATAATAAATACTTTAAAAGTCATATTAATGGTGATTTCTAATTGGTTAACAGTGTAAATTTTTTTATACTGACAATGCATGACTATTAAACTCTAAATGAAAACCAAAGCATTAATAAGTTTATTACAATGTGTCTCACGATATATATATATATATATATATATATATATATATATATATGTATGTATTAATGATTTGAAAAATCATATTCATATTCTAATTTTATATCTATATATAAAAAGACAAGCCACTGTTCTACTATCCTTTATTATGATTAGAATAGAATTAAATAATTGGGTTTACATATTGCTTACTTTAATTACTTAGTGAGTTAGTGAAGTTATAATTTAAAAAAAAAAAAAAACAACTTGTGAGCCAACATGGTTCACTACGGGTTCAACTTGGGTGAGTAGCAAGTCAAGTGAGTCTGATCAAATTTGACCCACAGTCCAAGCGAGCCAAATTTTACCAACCAAACTTGACTCTAACCCGTGGTAAGCTGAGTTAACTCATGGGTCATAGCCTATATTTACAACTCTAATTAGGATGGTGATAACTTTTGTTATTTCTTTTAATTTTGAGGAGTATTTTAAATATGTGTATATTAAAAAATAAAAAGTAAGAGATAAAAATAATTATATATAATGTTAAATACAATGTTAATTATTTGATATTCGAATAATGAAACTATTTTGTATGTATTAAAGATATTTTTCAATTGGCAATTAAAAACTAATTTTTAAGGCTTAATGATTATTAAAGTAAATTTTCTTTCTCCTAATAAAACCGTTTTTATATACACATTAGTATGAATTAGTCAATTTTTAACCCACTAGGATCAGCCTAATGGTGAGGGTTCGGGTAATATGCATGAGGTCATAGGTTCTAATTTCAGTGAAACCATTATACACAAAAGAATAGTTGAGCTTGTATTATTAAATATTTTGTCATAAAACGCATATTTTAAAAAATCCATCTGTAATTTTAAACATATAAATCTAACAAGTCAACTACTATATTATATGAGTATTTTTAAATTTAAATAAAAAAATAAAAACAAACTAAAGTTAATAAATGTTTTCATTATTAATAATTAATCTTCTATTCCTACAGCAAAAAAAAAAAAGCTATTAGCGTCAATCAAAAGCCAATGCTAAGAGCAAAAATGGCGCTTTTGGAGTAATTAGCATCGACGTTGTGACCAATAGGAATTATAATGAAGCAATGCAGGCATGAGTAGTAACTCACTGTTATTTGTGTGGTTGGATGAAAATTTATCTCATACCCATATGACATGGGTATCTATTAAGCATATATTCGTGAATTTTATGAATATCTACAAGTATCTATGAGCATCCATAAATAATTGTTAAAATATAAATTTAAAAAATGACCATAAAACAATATTAAAAGATAAATAATTTAAAACATATATTTGTACTAAATAAATTTGTTGGTGCCTTCGGTTTTGGAAACATAAATTTTGAAACAATTTTTAGTTTGTAGGTTAACAATTTTCAGACTTTATATATAATCAGAGACATTTAAGTAGTTTTAAATTGTTGGTACTAACGGGCACAGGTACCTTGCTATCTGTTCTTATCCCATTAATAAATTGATAGAGAAAAAATTCATTTACTTTACATATAAGTACCAATTAAGCTATCTAAATTCAATTCGTAATGAGTTTTACCTGTGAGTATCTGTGAGTACATGTTTTACTACCATTCTTAGTGACCAAAAATAGATGGCTTGAGTAGAATATTTAACATCAACTAGAAAGTGATCGACGCTTATTAACATAAGCTAAACTAATGCTAATGTCTTAGCCAATAACTATTTCCCGTAAACAACATTAGTTAGATTTAGCATGGGCTTAACTAGTACTCACATTAAGTATATGTTTTAGTGTTAATTTGACTAAAATTAAACATTTTTTTTTCATATTTGCATATGTTAAGCAATGCTATTTTGTTTTTTGTTTGCAGCTCACCTGAACAAAAGTATTAATGTAAATGTAAATTCTAAAAATAGTTATTTAATAAGTAAAAAAGTGTAGCAAAAGAATTTGCATATAACAATCCCAAAACTACATAACAAATGTCATATTACAATCAAAACAAGACATCCACTTAAACTAAATAAAAAAATAAATCAAAGTTGGTAGCAATGATGGTGGTATAGGGAGGGTTCATCCAATGAATGCTCATCAAGATTGTCATCATAATGAAGATGTTGTCACTAAATCTGACTAGCTTGTACTAAAGGAAGCATCGCTTGACTAACATTTAAGAGCATTGATGCGCATAATCATTGCTTTTTCAATCACCTCTAGAGATTGGGGTAACTTTTGTGGTTGAGCTGTCTCCTCACAAGTAGCAGCTACCTGCTAATAAAGCTATAACCGTCTCACAGTGAAGCCTCTCATTCTCAATAAATTGTTGATGAAATGCCTAATTGCTGGAGGTAGATGCTTTTGGCTTATGAGTTAGTGATGTGGCACCTCAACAAAGATGCGAAGACAAATCCCCAATGCCAGAACATGACCTTGGGCCTTTTTCCTAACAATTTACTTCCAAAGATCTAGCTTGGTTGTCCCATCAATTTGCTACGTCCCATCCTTAAAGGCCTTACCAACCCAGAATTATATCACTTGTAGTCAATCTTGATATTGTGTCTGGTGATAACAAAAACATAACATATTCAAAAACTTATTTTGTTCAAGACATTAACAATAACGTTTAAATGAACTTACATATATCATCTTAGAGTGCTCATCCACCCAACTATTAGTCTTGTTTGTAGGGGTGGCTAGTAATAGCTTGTTTGGATTAATGCAATAGTTGTCCAAGCTCTCGAGCCTACAAAAATTAAAACAATTTAATAACACATTCCATTATAATGAATTAAAATTGTGTGAAGTAAATATTACCTTCCTAAGTACCACTTCACTATGGGGTCACAATCTATGATGTGGATTGCTCCACTTCTAGTTGAAGCTTAATTGGTCTTGTTTTGGGTAGAAACTTTCTAAAGGCCTCACTCGTCTCATGAGTAAGAAGACCATTCTAAGCTTCCTCCCATATCAAATTGGGTCATGTTCCTTTTGTCCTCACTTTGGTGAGCATATGAGAAAGGTGCCTGGATCTTATCTCCTTAAACACCTTCATGATATGCCATTTTATCATGAGGATTCCAAGAAATGTTGTCTTGCAAAAAGAAATTAGTCATAATAGTTACTCATAATGTATGTTGCAACTATTTAATTATTAGCTAACAAAAAAAAATGCGCATGACTATTTAATTAAGTGGTCATGACAACTAATTAACTTTTAATCTTGACTATCTATGTATAATTGTACAACCCAAATTTATAATTCTCATTTCTCATATTAAGAAAAATTCTCATTTGATACGCCACATACACGCATATCTTATTTATATTTGTTAAATAGATTAATTAATGAAAACAAAATAAAGCAAATACAATTCAAACTTACTCGACCATATGGCATATAATAACCTTTCCACAAGCATCCAACTTGTAATCATCAAGATGTTAAGGGCATCTCCAATGAAACAATTAACGTGAGGTGCTACATTATATATTTTATAATATTTACATTTTCTCATAATGTCACATCATCTTTACTACGTTAGGCAATTCAGTCAATTTTTTTCTCCAACTAAGAAACTTTTAAAGTTTTTCAATGGACTTCACAATATATCTTATTTTTTTTATATTTTATTATTCATTTTAATTTTAATTTAATATATTTGTATGCCAATTGTTAAATAATAAATAAAGATATAGTACATTTTAATTAAATAAAAAATTTACTTTAAAATTTAAAATATATAAAACAATAATATAGATTAAAATTAATAATAACTTTTAAAATACATGAAAAAATAAAAAATAATATATTAAAGTAACGTAAACAATACTATATAATGTTAACTAGTAGATAAAACTACAATGAAAGTAATGTAAAATTGATGCACTGCATTGCAATGAAAGTAACATTAAAAAATAAAAGCACTGCACTGCAATTAAGAATTGCAATAACGTTAATAACAAGACAAAAAGGCAAAGGTAATTAAAAAAAAAGAAAGCAATATTCCTTTCTCCCACAATTTTATATTATTATTAATAAGTAACATGACCCACGTTTAGGAGAAAGAGCCTGTTAGTAACAGAAGCAACCAAATTCTAAAATGGATCCCACATAATTTCTCTCCAATGCTACAAATTTTTAATCTAAGTTACTTATATTGTTTATGTCAGTATAAAACTTCCTATTGAAAATGTCCTAAGTTACCCAATTCGACATTAACGCATGCTTAATGTTGCATGACTGTGCATATCTTGAACGTTAGGTTGTGTACAATTTTGTAAAGGCAAGCAACTTGGAAGGGTCTGTATACCTCTTGTACGGGTGTTCATGCCTCCTGAACTTCAAACATCCAAATTTTCTGACTAAAATCCCTTTAGAATGACCTCCTTTTGCTACTTTTTAGTGTCTACCATTCAAACCATCAGTTTGGCAACAAAATAAGTGAAACTGAGTGGAAATAAGTTAAGTATTAAATGATAAAAATATAACAAGAGATGTGATACACATATAACAATTTATACAAAAATTTGTACAAAAATATTTTTTGTATTTATCTCTCTCCATCATTATGAGATGTAATAAATGATGTACAAGAGAAATATAAACACAAAAAGTATTGTATAAATTGTTATATATGAATTATTATACAAATAACGTTTCTTATATTACGATATTTACCTAGATTCATATAAATAAATAGTCATAATGGTAATATATCAGTCTTAGAAACTCAAAGAAAAGAAGAAAGGATTATATGATATAATTATTCACGATCAAGTAAAGGTTTTCATTGTAGTATATTAATGCCAAATCATGAAATCATGTTTATTACGGATTGTATATGGCATTCAATTCACTAGTTGAGCTGCCTATGAAGTTTGAATTATGGTATGCTTGAATCCTTGTTTTGGCTGTGCTTCGTCTTGAAATCAAAGGTAAAAGAAAAGATCAAAATTTTCACAATTACTCTAAGCCCCTTCATAACGACGCCATAATTTATCACAATCCTTTTATAATTCAAAACTCTCATGTCACCTCCTTGCATTGAACCAGCAAACATCCATCGTGATGTTGAGTTCGACTCGGAACACCATTAATGCATTGCCACATGGTATTGAGTCTAAGCTTGAACTTTCCCAATACTCCTTGATAATGAACCATTATACTGCAATATAATTTCAAGCATACAAATATTTAAATATTTCTATTCATTTATCTACATTTAACTATCTATCTCAATATAAAACAATTATTTGCTTACAACAATTCAATATCTGAAATTAATTCTATCTACACATTTGCTACAATATTTACACAAGTTTGCCACGAGGTAAATATACAATATTTGGGCTCATTTAGTAGTGATAATACGATAAGAAAAGATAAAATATAAGAATTAAATAAAAGTATGATAAGCTCTTATACTATATAATATTTACTAATAAGTGGTTGGTTTGAGTGGTGATGGACTTGGGTCCCTTAAACAAGTGGTCAAAGAGTTTGAATATTAACTCTTGTGTACGGAAAAAACTTGGTTGAGAGGGGACAACTTACCTATAAGTGTCTTAGATCCTCCGAAGGAGATTAGTCTTGATGAACGACCGTAGATACTCCTTGCAATCATATGCATACAATATATATATATATATATATATATATATATATATATATATATATATATATATATATATATATAATATTTGATGCACAATAGATAATTAGTTTGTTAGATAGTATATATGTTATTTTATCTTATGTTTAAGGTAAATCACATAATATCAAGACATGATATAAAATATGTATAAATGAAAATATTATCTTTTTATTAGAATTACATAAAAAAATTTAAATTATTTTTTAATATTTTTGTTACCCCAATATTTGTCAGGAAGAAGTCAATGTGACTATCACAAATCTCAGGTTTCAATTCCACTTCAACGGATTTTTTGTCATCAAAGACTAGACAGAATGGATGAGCAATATGTGGTCGATGTCATAGCCATCCTAAGAACATAATGCATTGTCTTCAGGATTGTGAGTATGCACGTAAGATTTGGGATGCTTATGGCTACTGTGATAATCCTCTATTCATTGGTTTCCCCAATCATCTTAACTGGATTCATCATTATATTTAGAATGATTCTATCTACTTTTTGGCAAGTCTTTGGTAGGTTTGGAAGGATAGAAATGATTATTGTTTAGCTGGGAAATCAAACAATGTTTACAAAATTTAGGTAAATATTCATCAGACTATTAATGACATTCATATTCATATGCTGACTAGTGGCTAATTTGAAGGTGTTGGTTGAAATTCCTTATCAATGGATAAGGCAAAAGTTTCCTCTAGATGGTTTTATTGCTGTGAATGTGGATGATTGGTGGAGAAACAACACCTTCACGCACAACACCACAAAATAGAATAACAAAAGAACACACATTTATTTAACATGGTTCGACATCTCTTGCCTACATCTATGAAAACATTTCATTTATTCTCTCAATAAGATTACATCCCATTATAAGATTTTTATACAAACTTCTAAAATCCTCCCTTCACATGACTACCCTCTACAGGTTGGGTGGTTCTTCTCATCTCAAAAATCCTTATTTATACAACTTGAATCCTAGTATTAAAAGAGGAAACAAATTCCTAAAATAAAAATAATATCTTTAAATTTAAACAACATCTTAATGATTTAAAATTAGCATTTTAAATTATTCTCCCATCAATTACTTCCTTAATTAAAATTTCTAAACTTCCTCTTTAACTCTCCTTGTCATGGATGCTTGTCGCAATCTTCTCCAATCATGCTGTTGCTCCAAAAACTTTAGTATATTCCCCACTTCTGTTTTGTAAGGATTGGATAGTGACATTTCTTGTACTTATACCGCCATTAGCTATCAAGACAAGCCGCTTGACTTTCTTATTGTCAAGAAGACTTTCGACACAAGAATTTACACCACTGTTAGTTATCAGAACATGTTGCTTGACTTCCCATCAACAAAAAGACTTTCGACACAAGGATCTCACACATATCCACCATCAGCTTCAATACTCTTCCTTATAGGTCATTAGGCTGCATAACCATCAGCTCTAATACCATTGTTGGAAAGACACACACAAATGACACCATAAAATAGAAACAATGGAAGGACACAGTTTTATTTAATGTGGTTCGAAATCTCTTGTCTTCATCTACGAAAACATCTCAATTATTCTCTCAATAATATTACATCCCATTAAAGTTTTCTGGATAAACTTGTGAAACCCTCCTTTCACATGATTATCCTCTCTCTTAAGATGGTGACCTCCTCTACAAGTCGAATGATTCTTTTCATCTCAAGAACCTCTATTTATACAACTTATATTCTAATATTAAAAGAGAAATCAAATCCCTAAAATAAAAACAATATCTTTAAATTTGAAATTGGAAATTTAAATTATTCTCCCATCTTACTAGTAATGTTTGTTTTGGTGGGTTACTGTGTGATGCTATTGGAAAGTGGTCGTGCAGCCTTCTTTGGAAAATTAAGTGCAGAAGATAATATGTATGTTAAACTAGCTAGTATTTGTTATATGGTTTATTGACTGGTTGTAAACAATTTACACGAGTTGTTTATTTTTTTTATTGTCTTCATGCGCTCTAGTTGATTCAAGATGGTCTATTAACTTTAAATAAGTATAGCTACCTTAATAGGAATATTCAAGACCTTATTTCAAGGAATTGCATTGTTGTCCTAAAGCACACTCTCGGGGAAGGTAACTTATAGTGTGGATTCTTTGGCTGATTGGGGGCTTCACAAAACTCTTTTCTTTCCTTGTTAGTCTTCTTCTTGGGTTAAATCACTTGCTTCATGCTTACCCTTCTAGTGTAGCTTATCTAAGAATTCCAAAAACAATATTAGAATCATTCCCACTTCTTTTGCTCATCCATTCTATTGGCAAAGAAGAACAAAGGACGTGATTGCACTCATGAGTCATGACATGCAAAATATTCAAAATCACTAACACATTGCCTCTCAGTTGGATCCAAAACCTAACCAAAAACGAAAGTTGGGTCCAAAACACCTGTAAGCTTAGCCCGACTACTAATGATAATCCGAAACTGATTGATAAAAAAATCAGCCCAAACAATTGCATAAAGGGGCAAGAAATAAAGCCTGCTGGATAAATGAGTTGGTTAATTCAATATATGCTTGGTTATGTGACACAAATTTTGCTAGGTCCAACTAAAACTAAAAATTTAATGGCAAGAAAAAAAGGCGCGATATAATTGAATGTAGTTGTAATTCTCTAAGAAAAAAGTGTAGCGACAAAAAATTAAGGAAAACATTGAATAATATGAAACAATTTTGTAAAAGTGTAACTAGTAACAAATAAATTCATTGAATATAGCACTATTCAAATTAAACACCTAAAAAAATCATAGAAAAAAAGGAATATGGTGTAGGTTGAGAATTATATCATTTTATAAAATGAAATTAAAGAAGTCAACATTTTGAAGAAAAAAGTGTTGACTTTTTCTTTTGTAATAACAAGTAAAATTGCCGATTTAGTACTATAAAAGAAAAATAATATATATTTTTTGTTTAGATTACAAGTATCTTCTACTAGAGGTAACTTTACTTAAGTTGGGAATATTCACATGGTGGGGTTAATTCTTTCGCTGAGAATGTTTTTCATATATAATATTTGACCTCAAGACCTTGATTAAAGAAAATAAAGCGTATACCACCTAAATCAATCACATGTTGGTAGAAAATATTATTTTGGTCACAAATGTGAAATTCTCTCAATAATTATATATTTTAGGAGCCAGATTGATAATTAAGATAGAAGATAAGATAAATTATCATACTATATTTGAATGTATTGTTTAATGAGGTATCCTATCTTATTCATTAGTTTAAAAGTTATCCTAAGAAATGACTTAGGTTAAAAACAAATAGGACAAAGATAGAAATACTTTTCCCTTTCACCCTTACCTCACGCTATATAACTTCTTTAATTACTACAATTGTTGTCGACATTGTCATCGTTACCATCGCCACTACTACCATTGCTAGCTACTTTCGCCACCACTATTGTTATTACCACAACTACCATATTGCCCCGCCATCACCTCACTACCCCTGCCATCACCACATTACCGCTACCATTTTTACTATTATCATTATCATCACTATCAACATTACCATATTGTTACCACCATTATAGATCACTATTACTACTATCACCACCACTCTTGCAATTGTCTTTGTTATTGTTGCTACCATCATAGTCAATAGTGCTTTCATCTTTTAAAAAATTAAACATAGGAAGAAATTAATACCTTAAAAAATTTTACATTATTGTTCAATAATATTTTTAGAAGATAAAAAAAATTTAAAAATAAAATAAAATAATGTCAAATTATATTAACAAGTATTTAATAAATATATCATTATAATTAAGAATTCAAAAACTTAAACACAAAATAAAAAATGAATCAACTTCCTCAGAAAATTTCCAAAACCCAAGAATAAACCTGCCTATTCTAAACTGCCCATACCTCCAAAATTTCCTTCCAAGGTTGACAAGAGTATGAGATGTCTGCATAGTGACCCTGCCTTTGCAATAACACAAGGGTGCCCAACATTCATGTTTAGCGCTGCAACCTATGCTCAAGAACTACCACAAGTCCACAAGCACACTTGTAATAGCATGAATCTATAGCCTTTGTCCAGAACGAAGCCATATTTATAAAAGCAAATGACAAAATACCATTAACAAATCCCGAATGGTCATTATACATTTACCTTACACATAAGCATAGTAGTAATGACATTAGATGGAGACCGACATTTTTACAAAAATTGGTAATGATTGTAAATACAAGAAACTGATTTTGATAAAAAAAATAAAAATAAAGGATTAAGTTGAAATTAGAAAACAACACAAAGGATTAAAAGAGTAACTGAATTGAAAGTAAAAAATAACACAGGAGATTACAAGAGTAAAATTTTGTCATATAGTGAGGTCTCACAATGAGGAAAGAATGACAGAAACCCTAAAACGGCGTCGCTTGATATCCTAACCGTTTTCGATTTCGTTTTAACTTTCCGCGACACCCAGCAACTCCGATGGGCCAGAAACCGCGGAAACCCGCAACCGCAGCGCGACCGTTACTCCGCCGCATCCACGATTTCGACAACGGCGTCTCCCTCTACATCCACACCCTGACGCGCCCCATCGCCCCTCGACCCGTCCTCCGCCTCCTGGAGCTCCTCGCGGACTTCCGCTTCTTCTTCCCGGTCTCCCTCTCCCTCTTCCTCGCCGCCCCATCCTCCTCCCCCCTCCGGTCCCACCTCCTCCTCCCCCTCCTCCTCTGCTCCCTTCTCGACCTCCTCTTCGTCGCCCTCCTCAAATTCCTCGTCCGCCGGTCCCGCCCCTCCTACGCCGACCACGCCGAGTACAGCGCCGTCGTTTCCGTCGACAACTTCTCCTTCCCCAGCGGCCACTCCTCCAGGGTCTGCTTCGTCGCCTCCGTCCTTTCCCTCTCCCGCCCCTGGATCCTCGCCGATCTGAACCGTCCACGCGTCGCCATCGGGGGAGGCGAGGTTCTCACCGTTGATCTGCTCATCGCGGCCGTTTGGGCTTGGGCCCTGACCACCGCGGTTTCTCGGGTCGCTCTCGGGAGGCATTACGTTATCGACGTCTGCTGCGGCGCGTGCTTCGGCGTCCTCGAAGCGCTGTTCACCTTTCGCGTGCTCCAATTCCGAGGGTTGGTTTGAGGTAAGAACAAGAACCGAGAATTGGAATCTTCGGAGTTGGATGGATGGCTATGTTGTGATAGGTGATAACCTTACCCGCTGGTGAATGTGGAGTTTTTGTAATGCAGTTTTTTGAGTCAATATCCGTTTTGTTTAACTATCCAGTGATGAATGTACTAGCTGATAATTTTATTTTATTTATTTATTTTTTTAGGATATTCTGTTGAGATGAAGTAGATGAGATGATGTTGAGTTTCACTGCTTATGTTTGATGACTGTAATGTAACCAAATTTTTGAGAGAGTGAGTGCCTTACTTTGACCTCTGCCAATGGTACATTGCTTCCCCAAAAGTTATAAGATTCTTTTAAATATGAGAATAAAACCTCCAAATTCAAAAGGAGAATGATTGAACGGCCATAACTTGGAGATGAAATTGAAACGATTGAATCATGTGTATATTGAAAGGGAGTTAAACATTGGGTACTTAGCTTGAATCTATTGTATGCTTAGACCTTGGGTTGATTGATATTGAACTGGTCTAGATCTGTCCTTGTGTAAACCTAAAGCATGTTCCCTACAGAATGTAATAATGATTGGTTAATGATTTTGAGATTCTTTTGAAGGATTTTCATATTACTCAACAAAATCCTTATGTGGCCAAGGTACCTCAAAATTAAATTCATCAAGATCGGCACAGAATTTTCATGATCTTTTAACATTTAGTCGAGAATTTAGTTCTAGTACCACCACTGACTTCTGCTAATGCGACCAAAGTCCACATTGCTCGCCTCCCTCCTTCCAAAGGACCAATTCAGATAACACAAGAAATGCTTTGCCAAAAAAGGTTCTCTACCAAGCCGTATTAAGTATGGTTGGAGTCCAGAAATTTTTTCATGAAATTTGATTACTGAAAAAGTTGCTAGTAGGGTGTCCCAAAAGATAGAATAGAGAAACTGCCAGTGTTCATGTACAGTTTTTTTATTCTCTCTCTATGTGATAAATGAATAATTTATTTGAAAAATATAAAATGTTTTTTTTTTCTTTTTTATTTATTCATATAAGGTTTGTTGCGAGATGCCATTACTGATTAACCCTTTCAGAAACTTTTGTTCCCTGTTTCAACTAAAACACGCTTGTCTTTCCTTGCTATATTAATCTAATTTCACTTGTTATTTGTTATCATTAAATTTTCACCATTTATAGTCTAGAAAGTCTTCATTGTTTTGTTTTTTTTTCTTTGATCCTGAAACAGGCCAAAAGGCCTAAGAGAGTGTTCATTGTTAATCTTTATAGAGTTGAGTTTCCACCTCATAGGCTCTTATAAATGCCTGTTGCCTCAAATGGTAAAGAACTTGTTTCACCTTTAGCAAGATCTTGGGTTGGAGTCTTGAGAATGAAAAGAATAGTTGTTTAAAGAGCTTTGACTATGATTAGAGTGAATTCCAAATGTCTTGAGTCTAGGACCTTTTTAGACTCCTCATTAATGGGAATGACTTAGCCAAATAAAAATGAAAGGTAAACAAGTGATGTAGAAAAGGACTATGTTATTTTTGTCTTTGTCAAATATAGTGTGGTCCTTGCTCTGATTATGAGGCTCTGTGAAGATGAGAGAAAATCAGAGTATCTGAGGAAAAAGTGGGAGACGTTAACTGGGAGCAAGAATTCAAATGAATCATTGTAATGCATGCTAATGGTATGATTTAAAGAAGCGTACATCTTCCCCAAAAGAGTGAAAATTAAATGATAAAAAGTTTTATCACATCTTTTAATTTAAGGTTGGTATTCTACATGATCACAGCCTTTTAGTCTAGCACATATGATTTCAGGCCGTTGGTAAATCAATGGTAATGGTTGGGAAGGTTCCTGTTTGTTAAAGCACGAGAGAAGCTCGTTGACTAAATTCTCGAAATGCATCTTTTCCTTTGGCTTTATATTTTTGGATTAGATTGTTAGAAACTTGGAATAGTTGCCTGTAAATATTGTTAACATTGACAAATATGAAAATTACCTCTACCTCTTCTCCCTTCCCCTTTTCACCGTCAAAGTTTGTCCTTACTTGCAACCATTTGACTGAACGTAACATACGGATTATCCATTAGATGGATAATGATGCAGAATCTGATGGCTGTATGTTTTTTTCCTTCTAAATCTTTAGGTTCTTATGGAGCACTTTGAAGTTTGAACTTATGCTACCCTAGGGGAAGGAGTCCTTTTAATTGGGTTTCCAACGGATACTGAAGTCATGATTGTTTTAGTGCATTGGCAGCTTAGTCCTCACCAGATAATTTTGGAGATCTTTATGACCTACCATCTTGCAAATATTGCTTTGTCTCAAGTCTTAATTGTTAAAATTGCTTTGGAGCTGCATTACTGTCAGTAATTTATTCATTGGCATTTAACTATCTGTCTCTCTACACTTCCCTACTTAAATGTAGACATGTGATATAGCATACATGGTACAGCAGACCTGTATATCATTTATTTGCAGCTTTTTGTCTTATGTTCTATTCAGAACTATAAGATGTATGATTTACATAGAGTTCTTTATGCCTTGAGCAAATTTGCTACTGTTGTCAGATGTTTCTAATTTTTGCAGAGGTACTGATGCAAAGACAGTTTGTTCTGTATCGTCTGAGGACTTGAAATGCATTATCTTTTCTGACAATTGCTGCCAGAATATGGAGCTGGTTTGTGTCTTGTCTATCTCCGATTCCCACTTTGCCCGTTCAGGTGGATTGAGCATTAGTGTTTTGAGTTTTGGAATACTAATCATCAAGAAACATTATATTATGATAATAATAAGTAACCTATACTCAATGGCATCCTGTAATCTGTTAAGTTTGAACAAAGAAGGGTTTGCTTCTAGGATTTGGTTCGAGGGACCGTGTGTTTGTCTGATGTGTCTGGTGGTGCCGAGCCTAAACTGAAAATTTGACCATTATCAATTGAAGGATAAAAGGTTGTTAGGTCAGTTGCTTCTTTTGAATGTGCCTTCTTACCGCGTGATGCTTTATCTGATAAGATGTTTTTGATTGACTGATTGATTGCCCTTTGCTTTCCTTTCAATTTTGGAAAAGTTCATAAGCTTACCAAATTAGCGCAGACGTTGGTTGTTATGTTGTGCTGGCAGCATCATTGCCATAGTTAGGATGTGGTTATGTGGAACACACCAAGAGATGAGTGAATCAAATCGTTTTTGGTTTTATTGACTTGACAGGTGGGACTGATTGCTATCAACTCCCAGAGAATTCTAAGCACATCAATTTGGAGGAAGCATTCATCCTCTTTCATATTAGTCCGATGAACATTGACAATTTCGCTCTTTTCATGCCTGTTTGTTTGTGCATTTGCTGGCCAATAATTTCATTCACACTAAAGTTCTGGATTTATTACCATGGATTAAGAAAAATCAGTATCTAGGGTACTGCTCAAACAGTGTATTGGTGGAATCCACTACAGCCTGGGGGACCTACGACGTACACGAAGCACTGCGTGTCTGGTATTTTGCCAAGTGAATACTTACTGCTCAAGAATTGGAGTGGCTGGAAATTTGTATTTTGTGGGACACTTGCTTTTGATATTCTCCTTGCATGATTGTTTTCTTAGCAATGAGAAACTGGCTCTGTGCAGAACTTCAACTTTTTTAACGTTTTCTTGTATTGAAACGTTGTTAATGCTAAATTCGCCGTAAAATATAAACAAATACAGTCAAGTTATTTAAGTCTATTATCTTTTTCATTTTTGGGTATGTGACAATTTTTGGTACGAGACAACAGGTATTCTCTTCAAAAGACAATTTTACTTTAGTTAAGTAAGATTAACGTGGATGACAAATTTTTTTTTCTAAGTATTTAATCCAGGATTTGAACTCGATGTGGGTATAACCAACGCATTATAATTTAACTATATACGTACACGCACTTTGATGTGTTTTGGTAAGATAATGTAGAATAGGAAAATATGAATTGAATAGGCTCATGAATTTACATTTATCTACCACCCTTTTTTATACCTACACATTTGCTTTGAATTTCTAACCGCACATGTTTTTCTTAATTCATTTTTCAGATTTTTATTGCTGTTTGTTTAATTGTTTTTACTGAGTTGTTGAACCTATGGGTGAACCTCGTTGGTCAAACATTGTGTGTTGATTTTTATGATGGAGCAGAGGGAAATGCTGGGGTGTACATCTTTGTCAGTGTCGGTGTCTTCGAGAATTGATGTTGCATCAAAGAAGTAACCCTGAAACCCCAGTTCTTAGAAAACGGGTATTGTTGAACAGGGTGAAGTCCCCCGTATGTACCCAAATATAGGGGTGGCACGGCCTTAGGTTTGGTCATCAGTAGTCATAGTATGGTGGCAGTCGTATTCATTCATTCGTACAGCACCTATTTTGGTCTTTGTGCTAGCTTTTTAGTTTTACAACGCACAATTAAGCTTTTCAAGTGTTGTGTTGGACCAGTCACGGGTGACCGCGTTCAAACTAGTTATAAGCTGTGAAACCTGCAACATGCATGCATGATGAATGATGCATGACGGACAATGATGAACGAAGCTTATGGCCAGTCTAATCAGTCAGCTTGTGAATCGCCTATTGTGAGTCCAAGAAAGTCATGTGAGGCTTTTACCAGTGCCGTACGATTTTATTTTGGCATTTGGCTGTGGAAACATCAAAACGATTTTTGGACTCATGTTCATGACCAATACTCTGGACACCTCCTGTGCCTCGCTTGAAAAATCTAAAGAGAGAGAGGACCACTCATCCAAACTGGATATTGGATGCAGAGACTGCTGAGCTTTGCATGTCTTTCTATATTTGCCATCTATCCGATTTTATCACACTGCTACAAACTGAAGAACTGGGCAGAGGCATTCAGGGGAGAAAGGTTACTGACACCATGTGGAAATCAAAAACGGTAGAAGAGTTTCAAGAGATGAAGACAGTGGGCATCATTTGAAACCTGTCTACCCCTTACCCCACTGGCTATCATATCTGATCTTGAGCCGTGAGGTTTCTTTTTCTCTTTTTACCTTTTGCTTTTAATCATCTGTTTGAAATCTCATTCAGCTTCAAAATTTGTGGTTCCCAAAAGTTTCTCCAAATTTAATCAGCAATAATGCACCAAACTGATGTGAGCTGATTTAGAAGAGATCATTGACTTATTCATTTCGTGACAAATTAATAATTTATCATAGATGATGGTAATGAGAAAAACACTTGCCAAGGCCGAAATAGAGGAACAGAAGTAACGCGTGACTCCTGGTCTCTGTCTAAAGTCTCAACTCAAGTCTTCGTTTGGTATGTTTGAAGGGAAAGGAAAGAAATGATGCGATAGTAAAGAAAATAAAACAAAGGGAAGGAGTGGAAGAATTATGTCTCATCTTATATTGTTTGATATCGGGAAAGAAAAGACTTCATTTTTTTTTCTTCTTTTGTTTGGTTTCATCAAAAAACAAAAATGCATATAAATGAATGAAAATGTATGTAAACATATAAACGGTTCACAAAAATTATGTTCTTCTCATCATTTCCTTCAAAAAGGAGGAGGATAAGAAAATAATAGGAGCACGGAAATTTAATCACTTCAAATGATTTCTTTTCGGATAAAGATGCATGGTCACTTACATGTTATTTGACACCTTGAGAGAGAAAGAAAAAAAGAAAAAAAATATGAATATAATAGGTGATATAATTTAATAAAGAGAGAGAAAGAGAAAAAGAGAGAAAATGAGTGTCTAATAGATATTTGTGGTACATGGGTACCCATATATCATTTCCCTTCTTAAAAATGCATATCAAACAAAGCATCAAAGAAGGAAGAGAGAGATGTAAGGCTCATCTTAATGGCTGGCAAGGTACAAATTTACTGGATGCTACGTGAGATTGATATTTTACTTTAAATTCGGAGATGATCAGTTTAATTGTGGTTCATATATTATTCCTTTTTGAGGGTTTTCTAGATGCTTGTACAACGTATATTACTATTTATCATGCTACTCAATGTTTGGCTATATGCTTGCTGGGAAACTTATTAAATTAATCAACTTTTGAAAAGGGGAAAAGGATGGCCCCAACGACCACTGCACAAATTTGTCCCTAGGTAGCTAGCTACATTGTGGGCAAGGCTATATGTCTCTGCACAGAACGGCCATCATAAAAGGCCACATGCAAAAATGTACCACCGACCCCTCCTTGTATGATACAACTTGCCAAATACACGGACAGAATTGCAATCATAAATTTGCCCATGCACTCATGCAATGCAACCATTTCAGTGTGCTAACTTTTGCATGCACCCCACTTCAATTATATTTGTTTGCCAAATTGGTCAACGTAATCACCATATCTTACCTTAATTTCTTTCATTCACACTAAAATTCAAATCAATTGGTAAACGAAGTTGTTGTGACTTTGACAGGGTTGGACCCATATGACAAAAAGTAATTAACCAAGGCAAATGGAATTACTACGAAAAATATTTTTATGGGTAAATGCTGTATTCGGTGATAGTGTGTGTATATATATATATATATATATATAGGTTCAAATTAAGAGAGGTAGCGAGTGGGGTAGATCCATTTGGATGAAAAATAATAACCCTTTTCCTCAAAAGATTATTGGCAGTATGGGCTGGAACATGCCATGCTGGCAAAATTGAAGTTAGATGAAATTATATATAAAATTTGAAATGATAGTGGGGAAGCAAAGAAATGTTGCTCCATCCATAGAAGACATTAGGAGCTGTGGGAGGGACCAACCGGTGTTTACTACTTGTTTAGTGCTTCAATGAGTTGTTTCCCAACTGCAAGGGTTTGGTGATTGATCTGAATCTCCCATGGAGGGGAAGTTGTTTATTGTGCAATAGTACGTACTTTTATAAACATGGATTTGATGTTTGGTTGTTGTTTTCTTTGGTAAGCTAGCCCTGCCTTCTCTGTCTTAATATAATTCATTAGGACGATATGATGTTACTTGCGCAAAGCTAAAAATAATCTTCGAACGTAGACAACAAGCTAAGGGAACCCTGGATAGTTGAGAGAAAAAGAAAAAGTAAAATGAAAGGTGGGAATTAAATCACTGTGAAGTCTGTATTTCATTATTCTTGACATTATTATACGTGTATACATCTATATTCTAGATGGGTTTGGGGGCCATCCTGCACGTACTGAACTTGAATTAATATGCCCCACCTCACCCTTTGAAAATCTTTCCAGACGGGTATCAAATCTTTGAAATTCTCCATGCAGTTAATTAGGAACTCCCGTTGCACTACTTCATATATACAAAAGAGGATATTGACTTTTTATTTGTAACCAGTTTCAGGGTAATTTACTGCGTGCAGATCTGTTTACCACGCCAAAATCGTTATGCTTAATTTGGTCATTGTCAGCATTAGGTGCTGGGGAGGTATAGAGTGAAAAGGACATATGTTTAATTTACAAGCTTAACGTTTCAGTATTTCAGAGGGGCACAAGGAATAAGCAGGGTGGATCAGTGGATCACGGCGATCAAGTTAGCTAGTTGTCATCACTACAACCGATGTTTATGGTACTTTCATGTGTGTGTGACACATAAAGTGAGAGATTACTTTTGTATAAAGATACGATTAAAGATTATTTAAAGTTGCATAATTACTTAAAAGAAGGAATTTAACTTTTTAAAAAATGTACATAACTTTTGTATCTTAAAAGTACATACGCAATTAGCACTCACTTATATCTATGCAAAATTGTGAATTGAAGGTGAAAATTTTGAGATTTTTTTTTTCAAAAAGAATCTCAACCGGATCGCGTACGTTTAAGGTCAATGAAAGTGTGTGCGTGGCCCTTCTATCTTTTTCTATTTGTTTTTGTTTCCTTCTATGTATATGCGGGATCGATGCATCACATACTGCTAGCATCATTAGCTCACCCAACACATACAAGCATAAAGCTATCAGTCATTATGTACAAAATAATAATAAAATCTGAGGATTACACCATCCCATATAACTTGGAAATGATGCTCCCACACACTGCTGCTTCCGCATACACATACAAAAGCTTATTCGAATATTCATTTGGATTTCGCAAACAGCAAGTCAGCAAACAAATAAGACACCCGTCCCTAAACTACATAAATATGAGGACGTCATATGCAATCCCATTCAAAGACAGTAAAGTTAGAGATAGAAGCATTTAAGATTCTCATATATTTAGTATAATATTTCAAGGGAGATTAATTATATTTGCACATCAATTTCGTACGATTGTCTCTACAAATTAAAGAGAAATAGGAAGACAAGAGAGAGAAGTGTGACATAAGTGATGTAATAGAGAGAAATAAAGAAAAGAATGACATGATTTTTATATAATTTAATTTTTTATAATCTAAAATTAAGGACAGAAAAAATTGAGTTTGAAAGGATATAGTATCACATACTCACCTTATTCAATAGACATCTTTACTAACAATAGTAAACATATAAGATGTCTAGCTATAATAATCACACAAGTTTCAAACATAAATATTTTACCGTACCACAAAATAAATATTTTATAAAATCTAAAGATGTCAGAATTGTATGCCCGTATACATCTTTCGAATATTATATACTTCTAAATTAATGCGCTTAATTAGCTAGTGAACAAATGTAGTGATTTAGTTAATTTTTACTTTATCTTAATTTTCTTTAATTAACTAAAATTAATATTTAATTTGGTCTTCTAACTTTAGTTCAAGTTTCAATTCATTTTTTTTTAAATTTAATCCTTTACTTATGTTTTCATATCTTGTTTATCCTTCTATCATAACCATATTAGACCTCTTCATTAATTTGCCGAAATCTCATCAGAAACTTGGTTTTTAGTGTGGAAGGTCATCTTGACCCATTTGATTTTTCATGTGTATGTTGTGAGTCCCATATTGATTAGAATAAGAAGAGCTTAATGTGATACTTAAGTCATGAGTCTCTCCCACAGTTGCACTTAATGGATTAGTCTTTTGAGTTGAATTCTTCTCTTGTGCTTAAGTTATAACAATATTGGTTCTTTCATTGAGAGTCGGGTTATGGAAAAGGCTACCTATAAGGCTAGATTAAGGTGCAATGTACCAAATACTCATAAGTGAGTGAAGCCATCAAAGAAAAAAGGGCTACCATTGAATTAGTGTCGATCGTGTGAAGCCGCTGTGGACGTTAGCTCGTATAGAAGGTAGCAATGTTATGGGTTCCACCTTGAGTAGAATAAGAAGCTTAATGTGGTGCTTAAGCCTATGGTCTCCTCCTTTTAACCAATGAAATCAATTAAAATTTTAATATGTTGGTCATGATCTAACATTTAGAGGAAGCTTTCTGATGTGTCCAAGGTTAGAAAGTTTACCTTGACCAAACTCTAGGTGGTATTGATCAAAGTGTTATTTGAGGATCAAGGTCTAAGGTGTTCTGATGACAATGCTGCTCTCTGACACAGCTAAGATGTTGTGGACAGGCATCAGTGGATATTAATCTCAATCAACACCTACCTGCATGGGTTGATTTCGTGCTTTGTGGATTGAGATGGTTTGTTGTATAGATTAAACCTTAAACCCACTCTAAAACACTTTCAATTTCAATCAATGATTAAAAGAAAGAAAAAAAAAAAAGAAATTTGAGTTTGGGGTTTTATTTATCATACCTTTCATCCTCTTCCTTTGAAACAACTTAGTTTTTACCAATAAGAAGGAAAAAAGTTTGGAAATTAAATTAAAAAAATAAATAATGAAATTAAAACTTAAATTAAACTATTAACTTTTTTCCGGTGATTAAAATATTAATCTTAGTTTATTTGTTTTTTGGGTAATGAATCATTTTACATCACAATGATACGTAATTAATGATTTGCTGTCATAAGACCAATCTATGGCTGGAACGACAGTTTGTAATGCATAACAGCCAAGTGCCGAAGACTTTTGCACAGAAGCCTCTTGGGATGATGCGATCCATTTTGTGTCTCCGTGAAATCAATTCAAGCTGGACACTTGTCATAGACATCTAGAGATCAAAAGAAGAAGACAAAGGGGGGGAAAAGAAGTTGAAAATGAACTAAGAATATACCTAGGTAAACACATCCTACACAATGTTTACTTCTTAATACCTGTTTACAAGCACAATCTATCCTTTTACTATTAAACCAAGAAGCAGTCACTATTTGGATCTACTTTCACATTCCATCAATACCCCATTTTTAGTTGATAAGAATTAGATTAGATAAGATAGATCTGGTCCTTTTTCTTCAAATGTTGTCTTAGCTTGATATGATATGATTTGTTTAAAATGTGTCACATTTGATGTAAATCAATGTTGGTCAAATAATTAAAGTGAAAAGGTGAATGAATTTTACGAGTCATGATTTTTTTTTGTTTGAAAAATTATGCCTTAATAGTTAATAAACACGAGGAGATATTTTATTTTTATGGTGACATCACATCAGTTAATTAACCCTTGTGTCAAGGCGTTCTCTACTCCTTTAGACACATGAACATGTGGGATCCCGATCCCCAATCCCAATCCTCTAGAAAACACTTTTCCAATAAGCTTGATAACAAAAATAAATAAGCAAACAAACAAACTAAAAAAAGAGGGTTAGCGCCAAATCTAAATCATGCAGATTGTATAAAACAAAACAAACAACACTGTTCCCATATCAATCAGTGCAAGCAGCGTTCAGAAAAGAACGAAGAAAAAGACTAATTTATAAAGTTTATGTGCACACATACGGAAAATTGGGATATTTAATTATAAGGTCGCAAAGCAAGATTAAAGTCTTCTTTACGTGACACTCGAAGCTAACTGGATGTGCCTTTTCGTTTTATAGAGCATCCTTATGTGGTATATAGTGCAAAGACGAGACTTGTGATTGGGACTAACTATCTTACTTGCTTTGGTTGGAAGTGGGGCCAAACACATGGAATGGACTGGGCCATTAAGATACCCTTAATACAGACACCTGGCTTAGAGATAAGCAGATAATTTTGGTCTCACAAAGATATGGCACTATTATTTTTTGGTAAGTGTTTTTGATTTGATTTGTTCTCTCCCAATTTGACATTTGAAATTCGATTCCGGACCGGGATTGGTTTTGTCCCTTTCAAATCCCCAACCTTGTATTACATTTGGATTTTGGAATATGTACCATAATGAGTTTGTATAAAAGAGAAAGAACTAATTAAAAAAAGAAAAAAGAAAAAACGTTTTTGTTCCCTTCAAAATCCATTCAATTCTTATCTCCTTGTTCTACCAACTTTATTTTTCTTTAGTGACCATTATACTTAAAAAATATGACTTCTATAATTATTAGCTTTCAAAACCATGTCTATCCTCCTTCCTATTTGCAACCGTACGCATGTGCATATGGCAAGATACATCAAGCCAAGTTTGGCCACTTAATAAAATTTGGGGCAGCATCTTGGAAAAACATTCGGGCCTAAAAGAAGAATTTTAGGCCACCCTATAATGTGAAAAGGACTTAGGTATGTACATAGTTAACTATGAGGTCTAGCTATAGCTGGGGATTATTAATTTGCAGTAATAAAATGCAAATAATAGTAGGGGGACCTTCTTTAGAAGTTGTTTGAAGACGTGAATTGAATTGATTATATTTTAGTAGTAGAATATAAATAACAGAACTAATGCAAACTAATCCCGATAAGCAATAAGAACATATTCGCATTATAAATATTTCCACTTTTGACAATTCTGATGTAGCTAAGCTTATCACGCTATATCATAAGCATGAGAATCATGGGGACTAGTGATAGTACCATAGTTTACAATTGGAACAACATTGCATGCAAATTCTAAAAACGGAGCAAATTAAATTAAGCGTAACCTAAACCTGGTGCTTAGATAGCATTACAGCCTCCACTGTATCATCTTATAACTGGATGACGGAAGTAATCTTATAATTTCCGTTTTGAGATTTTTTTGGTACAGACTCTGTATTTTTTATGAGAGACAATTATGTTTAATCTGGATAAAATTATTATGGATGGTAAAACTCTATTATTTTTGTTTTGAGATGTATTATTCATGAAAAAAAAATCATAATAATTTTACAACATTTTTTTTTAATTTTTTACCACATTTTTTCTCTTTTCTTTGTATCTTTTTTTTTATTATATAAATTTTTGTAAAATATAATTATATAAGTACAATTTCTTTTCTATTTGTCCAATTTTGAGAAATTTTATTTAATAAACAGTTGATGATTAAGTAAAATTTGCAAGATTTAAAAAATAAGGTGATAAAATACAAAAAAATAAAATAATACAGTGACAAAATTTGCAAAATAATAAAACTTAAGTGATTAAGCCTTCCTATTTTCTAATATCTGCAGTCAGCGCACACCTTTCTGAAAATTGTACACTTTACTTGAACATTACGGTACCATTTCATTTTATTTTAATAACAAGTAGCGCTTGAGATTTAGTAAATAATTTCGTGCTTAGGCAAAAGAACTAAAGAAGTCTTGGATTTGAATATTTGAAAAGGCATTCAAGTCAAGTAATGATTTGTAAATTATAAGAAGATTTTGTATATTGTAGAGTAATGGATTTCAAATTAACATTTATATAAACTAAGTTAATTCTCTTGTAATTTAGGTTTATTACTTGATTATTCATTTTGCTAACGATAAATAAATTGTAGCTTTTTAAGAAGGAAAAAAAATGACATTCAAGCATTGGAGATGTCATTTGTAAAAACTATCTAATCGTATTGTTTTATGTTCTTTGAAAAATACTTTACACTCAAGTATTGAAATATTACGAGAAATAAAAAAAAAACTTTTAAAACTTACACAATATTGTGTGTATAAAAGATGGTACAAGTAATCAACTATAACAATTTTGTTAATGAATTTGATTAAAATGCATCGATAGTATAAGTTTTTATATTATTGTCTAATTATAATTATTATATATAATAAGATTGTTAAGTTTTGTAATAATTATTTTAAAAGTCATGTGCAAAATGAATTCTAATTTGTTTGCAGTATAAATTTTTTATACAATCAATACATGAAAATTAAAGTCTTTGTCAATTAAATCATTAATGTTTTTTGTAATTATTTGTCACCTTTATTACAGTTTGTTTTTATGTTACAAATGATAAATACCACATTCATATATAGTTGAATTAAGATTCAAATAATCATTTTCCCTTTGAAAGTTTTATATCACATTTTCTAAATATTAAAATTTAAATAACTTTTATAAGTGCTTCCTAAATATTATCAATCATATCTACAAAATGGATTTTACACCGTAAATGAAAATTTATGTAGAAAAAGAAAACAGAAAAAGAATTCCACTAAAACGAAATGAAAAACCTCCCATGTGCCAAGTTTACTTGGTTAAGCGTACAATTTGTGTTTTCCTTTCAACAATGCACACGGCTACGCCCAATGCAAAATCTGAAGGGCCTAAAGGTAGACCTCGAATACAGGGAAGGAAGAAAAAGGAAAACCAAAGATCAAGTGGGAAGCGTGGGAAGTGGAAGAACGAGTCACATGTGAATGTGGGCATAAAAGAAAAGAATCCACAAGTCAGACAAAGATGGAGTGTGAAGTAGATAAATGTTAATCACTTAATCTTAATATTATGCCACTCCTAGTATATGTTTATTTTCTTTATAGATAGCAACTTTGTTTTTTTTTTATTACTAATGGTTAATTTTATGAGATATTATGAGTTGCAGTCATTGTCAGAGGACTCACCTCACGGGTCATTACCAGGCACCAGCTAGACCCAATAATATCCATACACCGTTCTTTGCCCTGCCGCCTCTTAATTTCACCGCGTAGAGTTTGTGTACATTACCACGTGCCTAATTTGTGGGCAATTACTAATTAGTTTTTGGCGCATTTGTTTCATTTTTTTTAAATGATTCATTTTTTAAAGATTTTACGTAAAGTAAAAGCTATTTTTTTATTTGGTTTTAATTGTTAAAAATATTTTTTATTTTGAAAAATAGTTATAATATCAATTTTTAAAAATTACTTAAAATAAATTTTCAAAATAATAAAACAATATGATATTTTTTAAATTCTAAATTTTTCTAAAAGCCTAAACAAACACTCTAATTTTTTTAAAAAAATAATTTTCTTTCAAGATAAAAGTAATTTTTATGTTGAAAGGGTTTAAACAAACAAGCGCTTAAATATTTAAATTTAGCATTTACATTAAGATATTCTCATTTTAATTTTTGCGTAAGTTAAAATTAAGTTTACATGTTATTTGGGGGCCATAGAAGAGTTTAAAATAAGGAAAGATTGTTTTAATCTTAATGTCAAAACTCCACATAATTGGTAGATAATTAGATTTTTTAAACATATGGACAGGGTTCAATAAAATTTACTTTGGTACTAGTAATTTTTATGAAAATATCTTTAGTGAAAAACAGGTTAGTAATTTAGTGAATTAATTACAGATCATCTACCAAATGGAAAATCTTTATACTTGCAATTGGTATGCAAACAAACAAATCATAGTAGAGTATCTTATAAGTGTTTTACTTTTTACAGTGGGTTTGTTTCCGTACAAACCTGTGGTGAAACTCACGTTGAATGGCTGAGCCTGAGGAAACTTTTTAGCTTTGAAGAAAACTGACGGGGAAAGATAAAATAAACACAAGTAGAATTAAAATATATTACTTTTTTATACAATAAAATAGATACCCTGTAATATTATAAATTAGAATGCATAATTTAGAAAGTATGATTTTCACTTTTCTTATTCTTTCAAATAAATATTCTTAATTTTTTTTAAATGTGTATTTCACATGTTACTTTAATAACAATTAGCCAAAATTTTTTACCCTTAATTATCTTAAACCATCTTCTTTTTGTCTTTATTATTATATTTAATCTTCTTAACTGTCTATCTCTTTTAATTTATCATCTTTTATTTCTATATTTAAATTAAATTTTAATATTTTAAAAAAAATTTACAATAATTAAAAATAAACTTATATTATAATTTAAATTATTCATTATAAATTTAGAATATAAGTTATATATTCAAAATATATTTATTTATTATAAATTTAATTATATAAAATAAATATTTATAAATCACTAATTACTTTTTAACCTTATGTTTTGTTCTTTTATATTTTTAAAGTGCATTAAAGATGTAATAAAATTCATATATCATGTCTTATCTCATTTTAACACGTCTATCAATTATTACATATATTTCAACTCAAGCCATACAATATCTTCAAATAATAATAATAATAATAATAAAAATAAAAAGACATACAATTATTATTAGACTTTTAAAAGCAGATCAAGTTAACCAATTCTAATTATTATTTTAAGTAGTAAAACTAATACAATTAAAGTTAATTAAAAAACAAGTTGTGCCTTCACGAGAATTTATTATCTCTAGTGCCTGTTAACATTCTAACTAAGAAAATAAAACTAAAAAAAGTCAATGAAAATTATTTATTATAAGAAAATACATAAAATACATAATATTATTTTTAAGCAATCAAAGAGTATTTAATATAATGTGTTAAAAAATCCTTAATTAATATCTTATGAAAAGATAAATTAACTTATAATAGAGTAACAAATAGAAAAGATAAAAAGCATATTAGAAAGTTAAAATAATTTTAACATAAACGAGGATTTTAATTGAATTTTACAACACTTACTAATGGTTATGGACATTAAGGTTGTGTATGGGTTAATTTTTTTTTATATTCCTCTTCTCCTTAAAAAGATAAATTGTATTAAATACAATTCTACAAAATTTTTATAAAATAAAAGGAGTATTTTAATGAAAAAAATGAAAAAGGTTTTAAATAATAAGCTACTTTTAAGAGTTATTTTTTTTCTCTTTCTTCTCCCTTTCTATTCCTAAGTCAAGACCTAAGAACACATTATCAAATAATTTTTACTTAAAAATAAATTTTAAGCTAAGAATCCATAAAATTGTCAAACGATATTAACTTTAATTTTAAACTTATTATTTTAATATCAACTTGAAAATAGTTTTAAGATAAAGAAAAAGTCGAGTCAAATATTAGCTAATTTGGAGTTTAGTTTCACTTGGTACATATGTTACATAAGTATAAAGTTCATTTAAAAAAATTGTCTGCAAATGTATTGTTTTTGAACATCCTAAAATACATTCTCTTATTAAAATACTGTTAAAAATCTCTTAAAAATATACTCTTAAAAATATAAACTGATAACATACTATTTTAAAAAAAAATAAAATACTCGTAAAAGTATAACTTAATAAAACACGATATATTTAGTTATACAGGATAAGTAGAAGATGCTAGATTCTCAAAATTCAGATCAGATGTTTCTTACACTAAAATATGATGGCGAAAATAGATGCCAACGGCCAACCTCGAACATTTAGGTGGCTGTTTCGCTAACCAACGTGTCCAAAAACTTAAATCCACTAAAAAAAAACTAAATAATAAAAATGCTATTTATATAAAAAAATCATAATACATGGATGTTCTTAAAATTCATATGCCAAAAATGCTAGCTGTAGCATATCAATAAACGAAGATGAACGAAGACAAGGTCAACATCAAAACCCTTGTATCTAAATGATCATAAGAAAAATTGTCGTCAAAATAATACATTAGAAATAAAGAAAGTAATATTTGGTGATTCCATCGTTAATAAGTTATTTGCAAAAATTCTTCTTCTTTTTTTTTTCGAGGAAATAATGCGTTAGATTAAAAAATAGGTACATAATGATTCTATGTTAATAAGTTATTTGTAAATATTGTTGTATATTTAAAGAACATTTGACGAGATAAATAAGTTAACTTTTACTAGTTTATTTGACTAATTTATAGAAGCTAACCAATATAGAAATGTTTGATAAAAGAACTTGTTTCATTAATTTGAAACTTTTTTTTTTTTTTTAAATACTACTTCGTGTAGTGTTTGAAGTTATAAGCTCTTAACCTTTTTTTTTTTTTTTAGTTTTTATTCTTATTATTTTGTTGAAATTTATCCTTTACCTTTTATGTTTAAGAATCCCTAATACTCTCTCTTACTCTTATTTTCAACAAATATCATTTCTTTATCATATAAAATCATCAAAATTACAATATAAATTTATTTATATTAACTCATTTCATTTGATAAAAATATTTCAAAAAATAGAATAAAATAAAAAATTATCATCCTAATTTTTTATACGATAAAATATCAAAACAAATTGAAATATAAAAAATGATCATTATTTGAAAAAATATATAATTAATAAATTTTAAATTGTAGCTAAATAATTAAATACTTTTAATTTAATTAACTAATTTATACGTTTTAGCTAACTTATTTACTGGTTTTATCAAACATACCATTAAAACAAGATTATTTTCTTTCTTTAATCTTTTTAAAATGAAAACATGTACAATATACAAAAGAGACAAAACTTAAATGTAGTATTTTAAGTATTTTTGCCGTTATTATATGATCAAAATTAAAATTTCACCTTAGTAACTAGTGTCAAATTTCACTGTCGGTTTGATAAAAAAAAAAGTCACTGTCGATTACTTTGATGAAATTCTTTTTTTAATTAAAAAACAATACCAAAAACATTTAGAAAACCACACTTAGGTTTTGTTCTTTTAAAAATTAAAAAAAGACAAACTTAAATGCAGTTTTTAAATATTTTTAGTATTATTTTTCAATCAAAATTAAAATTTTACCTTAATAATCTATGTTTACCTTTAATTGGAGTTTCAATAAAAAATATACAGATTACCAAAGTAGAAAAACAACACCAAAATTATATATAAAGAAGTTACATCTAAATTTTATTCAATTAAAAAATGTTAATAAAATATTTGTGAGACACTGGATAAGAAATCAAAACTAAAATTTTGTATAAAAAAATGTTACTAATAATGTACATTTATTGTGCTTTCTAATGCATTTCTATTAAAATCTTTCCTATACATTTATTTTTTAATCAATATCCTCGATACACTTGTTAACAGAACCTTCAAAATTTTACTGTGAGAACGGAATTGAAAATTAACTACTCCATCAAGATTCGTTTGTTTCTCTCTTTTTTCCTCCAATTATTTTAAAAATGTTACAAAACGATTACTAGTTCAAAAATAGAAGAAAATTCCAAGTGATCATTATTATTCATGTATGCATTTTAGAAGATTCAGTTGTAATAATTCAATAATTCATTGTATATCAGTAAAAAAAAAAGTGAGCTAAATTTAATCATTATTTCAATTGGTTTCGAGCACAACATATTATGTCTTTCATCAGAATTCTAACACATTGAGAGACATTTTCGCTGCAATGGACATGAACACATGAGACACACTAACACATTGAGACACATCAGGATTCTAACACATTGAGGATTACATTAGACACATTCAAGCACAACATCATTCTTTGCAGCTATAAATAGCACTGAAATGAGAATTTTCTAGAAAAAAAAAAGCACACAAGGGGAAAGGAAGGAAAACATTGGAATATGAAAAATTCATGATTACGCAGTAAATTGCATTTATAACGCGTCCCAGTTTCCCACTCGTCGTCGTCAACTGCCACCCTGTCTCCCTTCCTTTCAAACTCGCTGCGTTCTCTTTCGTTCACGCTTCACACACACCCCCGCGATATTTTACCGATAATTTGACGCCCCCGTCGACTCGCGAAAAGTAAACTCCCCCTCCCTCAATATCTCCCAAAAAAGTTAAAAATCCAAAACGAATAAAAAAAGAAAAAAAAAAGAAAAAGAAGAACAAAGGAGTGAAGAACAAGAAGCAGAAGCAGCAGCAGAAGCAGAAGCAGTAGCACCTCAAACTGCAACTCAAACTTAAAGCTGGTTCTTCACTTCACTCGTCTCATGCTTCAACGAGTTTCAACCTTGTAAAAAACCACTTAATTTAATTTAATTACCATTCTGCCCACCCCTTTATTGCACTGCCCTGTCTCTATATATCTGTCCATATCTCTCTCATTCTCCCTTACAAAATTTCATTCATTCACTTGCAACAAGCGAAACCTCACCTCACTCACCTCTTTTTTCTAAAACAAACCTCCTACCTTTTATTTTTTAATAAACTTATTTTCATTTTCATATATTTAATTAACGCATCTTCCTCATTCCACCACACCCCTCGCTATTAATTAATCCTTCTTCGATCTGCTTCTTTCTCAGTTTCAGAGCTCCTCGTCACTCCAAGCTACACCTTTCTCTCTTTCATTTTTTTTTTTCCCTGAAGAACCCTAAACCATTCACCTCGTGTCATTTTCAAATGCGGTTTCTGTTCCAATGAAGAAGTGAAATATTAGAAATAAGACAAACAAAAAAAGAAAAAAGAAAAAGGAGAGAGTGAGAGAAAAGGTTTGAAAATGCGAGTGAAGGAAATGCACCCGCTGTGCTGCATCTCGCTGGAGAGTCCGGGGATCGGGAGCGACTCGCCGGAGCCGGACGCGGCGGCGCTGTCGAGGACGAGGAGTCTTCCGGCCGGCGGATCTGACGGCATTGCGCGGCGGGGATCGGAGACCACGGTGGCCGGCGTGCTCTACAAGTGGACCAATTACGGCAAGGGATGGAGATCCCGCTGGTTCCTCCTCCGCAATGGCGTCCTCTCTTACGCCAAGATCCGGTGGCCGGAAAACCTCAATCTCCTCTCCCCGGTCGACGACGTTCGCCTCATCGGTGAAGTCACCGCCAACCGCCTCGCCAGAGACGCCGCCGCCGCCTCCATGCGCCGGAAGAATCACAAACCTCCGTCTTCGTCTTCCTCTGCCATCGTCCATCTCAAGGTAAAAAAAAAAAACTGAAAGCTAACTACGTATATGATTGTTCAATTATTATTATTATTATTTTAATTATATGTTTCGGTTATGATTATGGAAATTTACTAAGGTTTATCTTCGGTGCTGATCTGAATCACCCGTTATAGTGTGTGGGTCAGGACTCGGTCTTGCTTTGGCAGTGTCGTGTACTGTTCACGGTTTTGGCGCTACCTCACTGCAACTTTCTTTTAGAGGCAACATTATTTTTTAAATCTCAAAAAAATAAAATAAAAATATTGCACTTTTTGCTTTAATTCTTTTTATTTACGAAGGCGATGCAAGGATTTCATTGATTTCCGGCCATGAAAATTATCAACGTGATTCAGATTTAGATTGTTCTTGTGGCAGTGTAAGTAAAAAGGGGTGGAAGAAAATCTGAGGCTTTGATGCCCGAGCAGCAACGTGGAAACCCGCGGGTTTCTACCACGCTTCGCTTCTTTCTTTCTTTCTTCCGTTGTGTTTCTCTCACATCTGGTTTCCAGTTCAAAGTTGCAACAACTTTTTAATTCCTGTTTTACAGTTTTAACTGGGTGTTAATACATAGTGGGTCACATCAACAGGTGGCCGTGGAGGGTAGGGATAGCCTACGATTAGCCCTATGACATTAACTTGCCGTCACGTCATGCCTCTCTCTGCCTTCCCTTCATCCGCATTGGTTGGAATCAACCTGCCTCTGCGCTCTGCATTAAAATTTGATTGCTTCTTCCTCGCACTATTCTATCCCACTTTTTAATCGCCACGCCATTTTTCTGCAAATCCAACCTTTTCTCTTCCCGTTTAAGCCCACCAAAGTGAGGGCCTTAAAAATTACACCAAACTGGAATCTTTGCGATAAGTAGCTAGCATTGGTTTGTTTTCCATTTTCAACAGCGGCAATAGAAGGCTTTAAGCTGAAGGCGTTATATTCTAGAGCAGAAAAAACAAATATTAACAGTTGGGTGATGTAAAGATGGGTGTAATTAGGGATCTCGGACTATGTGTGCTTCTTCCAGGTGTGAGTGAGTGTGAGCTTCGTTGTAAATTGTAATGCCTCGACGTTACTTTAAAGCAAGGGGGAAAAGCTGAAAAAAGCATTTTCGGTTATTAGTTTTATTTTATATATAGTTAGAAAATAAAAAAGTGAAAACATATGGAGAGGTCCCTCTTTTGTCTTTGTCAACAGAAATATGTTTACGTGGGACTTGCCACCATGGTGGTGGGGTATCGTCCAGTTCAATATATAAATCACTTTTCTTTTTTATCTTTTAAAATGTGTGCTCCTACTGTTTAAGGTCAACATTCAAGAGCCAGTCCTCTTCTCCCCGGATAAAAGGAAAAAACAAAAGGAAGTTGGAGACAGTAAGTTTTGTTTTTTTACATCATTACCTTCTATCTGGAATCATTCTAGTCTAGTAATAGTAGCATCATGCCGTGATAGCCCAGGGAGGTAATTTCGTTTTCAAGTTTTCTGTATAAACTTAATTTGTCTTCTCAAGGTGGGCTCTCTTCCCCACTTGTGCTTCTCATGGGGACATGTTAGTAATAATCTTCCTAGCTCTTCTGGTAGTTGATAGTCGCTGTTGCTGCAATGTTTCATTTTACTCCAATAAATAAATAAATTTAAAACCTCAATTTATTATTAGTCATTTGTATTTTAGGTTCCTGTTTTAAATTCTGTCTATTTTTTTAAAATTGAAAAGAAAATGGGATATAATAATGGTGCTTCTTCTTGGATTTGAATTTTAAGTTATATATATCTTATGTGAATGTTAAGCAGATCTCGTCATTCAGAGAGAGCAAGTCAGACTATAGACGGTTCTATATATTCACAGCAACAAAGACTCTCCATCTGAGAACCGATTCGAGGAAGGACCGTGTGGCGTGGATACAAGCTTTGGTTTCAACCCGTGGATTGTATCCATTTCGACCACTCAGTGACCATCTCTCCCTCGCATCAAATCATATATCTGTATCAACGGAGAGGCTTAAGAAACTCTTGCTTGGAGAGGGTAGCAGTGAGAGCCTTGTCAAGGAGTGCGAACAAATCATGCTCGCTGAGTTCTCCGAATTACAAGAGCAACTTCAGATCCTATGTCATGAACGAGCGAATTTGCTTGATACGATAAGGCAGCTGGAGGTAACTTCCTTACTTGTTTGTATGCTTTACCTTCGGAATGCTTCTGACAATTTCTGTGTTTGCTTCATTTGAAAGCTTAAAACACTATTGCGTATTAGTTTACTCCTCACACAACAACTCATCCATCTCAAATTTGGTAGAATAGCACACGCAGATTCTCTAAATTATGAATTATAATACAATAAAATGAGTTCATGTAATTTGTTTTCTAATTTTTTTTTTTTTTTTTTATAATTCTGTGGTGGGTGGGACTTGGGTGGATCAATACTGAGCCAGCTTGACAAAAACATTCACCGAAATTACTTGCATAATAAAAGTTTATTGTCAGACATATGCTTTGTGTGCGCCATTCCACATCCCTTTTTGTTTTCTTTTAGTGTAATGAGACGTTTATTTGTAATGCTTCAGCTTTCACTGTTTTGAACTTGGTTATATTTCCAACTTTCCTTTTTTATCTTCCCAAAATAATACTAATTTGACTAATAACTTCAAATTTTTTTTCCTCCCAATAAATATGTAATAAGATTTCTTGTCACGGGTCTATCAATTGGTAAAAGTTGTATAAAATGCATTTCCTTATTTTTGGTTTTGCCTAATACCCATAATTCTACCTTGCAGTGTGGAGAGAGTTTTAACTTTTCAATTGACTTATTTTCTCTAAAATTATTGGTGTAATTTTTTTTTTCTGGACTGCTGGTTATTGAATTTACTGTATCAGTGCATTATTACATTACATTATTGTTGTACTTCTGAGTTTTTAAAACATGTGGACATATACTTTCTTAAGATATGTATGGCTCTAGCTTCATATGATAAGTCAGATAAGGTAAAGGTTAAACATATAATTTAGTCCCTACACATATCATGGATTCTCAATTTAGTCCCTATATGAAAAAAGCTCTTTAAATCGGTCCTTATACATGTCGCGGATTCTCAATTTGCTCCTTGTCGTTTACAAATTCTTATTTTGGTCCCTATATATGCAACACATTCTTAATTTGGTCTTTATGCGTGTAGCGTATTCTTAATTTGTCCTTATAGTGCAGGGACCAAATTAAGAATGCGCTACACGTATACGAACTAAGTTAAGAATGTACAAACGGTGTCATGACAGTAGGGACTAAATTGAGAATTCGCGACATGTATATGGGTCGATTTAATAAGTTTTTACATATACGGATCAAATTGAGAATTTGCAACACGTATAGGGACCAAAATATACATTTAACCTAAAATAAGCTATTAATGTATTGGTGCAATTCAAGCTAAAGTGCTATTGTTGTTTTGGTAGAAACAAGAAAAGAACTAGGTCTAATTACATATGTTACATCGCATGATATGTTTGGTTTGTTTGGTCATGCGTTTTGGCTAATCTGTTGGTTTTTCTAAAAATATTGTCACTGGGGACATTGATGGCATTATTTACTGATCCTCTCCCCTACCCAAAGAAAGATCATAAATCATGAACCGTGGTGCTCATAATTGATTACAATTTGCATCCCCGCACCCTCATCTTTATTCTTCTCCCTAGCTTTATATTTGAATTCTACTATATTTTCTTCTGTATGCTAGTTTTTGTATGTCAGCATGTGTTTAGTTTCTAGATGTGGAAGCTTTTGTTCCTCTGTATGTGACTTACTAAACTAGTCTTTTGTTATTGATCATGGACAGGCTGCTAATATTGAACCTGAGGCCTCTGCCTTGCATGACAGTGAATACCAATTAACAAAGAATGGATTTTCAAGTCTAGGACGTGGAAAATATAGTGGTATTACTTTATATGTCACTTTATACTTCTCAATATTATTTATACATAAGCTGTGAGCTCTTTTTCTCATTTCATGTAATTAGCATGTGGTAATATTCATATTTTAGAATCTTTGTTGTCTCGATAGTGATCATACTTCATAGGGACCTATAGTTCTGTGATATGAACATGGAGAATATTGCTGACATCATATCGCTTACAAACTATTTTTTGAATTATGGAAAGCATTTTGGTAATTGTCATTAGAACATGAATCTATATTTTTCTATTTTTCCAAGCTGTATAGTTTGAAATCCACTTGGTGACTAATTTACTAGCATCTTCTTCTTGCTTTTATCTCTAAACTCTTCAAAATTGATTCTTTAATATTTTTATTATCTTTTAGATTCAAATTATTATTTCAAAAGTCCAATTGATGGCCTATGATCGCTTATGCATTGTATGTTTTGGTTAAATTAATTTCAATTTTTCTATCCTATGGATAGGTTAAGGGAATTAAAATGAAAGTTTTTATGAGAAAATAAAATATTTATGAATCGAGAATGCAAAAGCCATTTAATGCTTTCTTTTGTAAGTACTTGAAAGCATTTAAGAGGATGTATTTAATGCCTTTTACCCATGTGCCTGGTGTACATGATGGAAAAAATAGATTAATATTTATGGTAGGTCCTGGTTCACATCCCTATGCCTGTTGGTTTTTCCTGTTATATTGTAGTTTATTTGCAAGGCAACTAATGTATGAACTTGATGAACATAGTTATTTCAAATTTTGATTCATTAAAACAGAAAAAGAAAAGACCAAAAAATGTTCTATGTGTATTGTTGTCTCTAATGATCATATGAAATGCAATTGTCCTTTGATAATGCAGAAGTATATCTATGGGTAAATATGTTTGCAATAAACCTGTCTACAACCTTTGATATATAAGATCTCATCCTTTCAGCAGTATGTAGTATTGTTTTTCACATATACTTTTGGTTTTCAGAATGCAGTACTACTGAATCATCTGATGATATTGAGAAACAGGAGATGGAGGAAGTGTCAGATGAAGATGAAATGTCATATTATGACAGTAGAGAGTATTTTACAGAACTTGGTTTTAGGTGTGGGTCAACAGGAGCTTTGGATCCAATGAACATGTCTGGGGAAGCTAACACACAATGTAGTGATTTGGAGAACAGTCTTGTTGAGAAGACGATAAATGATTTTGGGTACCCTCAGATAGCAAGGCGAAAGAAGCTTCCAGATCCTGTTGAGAAAGAGAAGGGTGTTAGTCTTTGGTCAATTATCAAAGACAATGTGGGAAAAGATCTCACACGAGTGTGTCTTCCTGTATACTTTAATGAGCCAATATCATCTCTTCAGAAATGTTTTGAGGACTTGGAGTACTCTTTTCTTTTGGATCGAGCTTATGAGTATGGAAAATCAGTAAGATACATCTTGCTTTTGATTGTGCTATTCTCTTCTCTTGCAGTGTGAACAAGACAAATTTCAAACTGGTATATGACCTTTTATTGTGTTATTGGTCTATCTGATAAATGAGTTTTCCCTTGGATATTTGTTGTCTCGATAGTTAGTGCTGAATGGAATGTATGTACTGTCCTTCAACTTTCAATGCCTTTTAATCACTTGATTGGTAATATATTGATAGATTTATATCTAATTTCTTGAAATATTTGCTTCATGCTGTTACATTTGTGAGTTTACTATGACAAGTGCAACTATATTTAAACATTGTTTTAATGGGAAAATAATAAATGTGGTCAAACGTGTCCTATTTGTTTTTCGTTTGTGTTGACATCAGGAGTTGTACTATTTGGTGAATTTCATTTTCCCTCACTTAGGGGGAGAGAAGTTTTTGGGTGGGGGGAGAATAATAATATCTACTTGACTAAAATTAAATTCCTCTGAATAGTTTTTTCTGAAATAAAAACTATACCTCAATAATTTCATACGAATTTGTTTGGTCTTAAGATGAATAGTTTTGATCAATTGCTACTGGCGCATCTGCCCTATCTATATAGTGATATCCTCTCAGATGAATCCAAGAAATTGTGAGGGGAGACCTGTACTAATCATTTGGCAAGATTTAATTAATTTTTATTTAGCTTTCCTTTAGTTCGCTTGAAAGACGACATTATTTAATTCTATTGAATGTGGCAGTTCAACCCTTTAAGTTTTATTTTCAGGGAAACAGTCTCCTTCGGGCACTGAATGTGGCTGCCTTTGCAGTTTCTGGGTATGCATCATCTGAAGGTCGTCATTGTAAACCCTTTAATCCATTGTTAGGGGAAACTTACGAAGCTGATTATCCTGACAATGGAGTTCGCTTTTTTTCGGAAAAGGTTAGTTCCTTGTGATTTAATGATGCAGAGAATTGGCCGAGATATAGGCTGTTATGCTGCAGTGTAACTTGGGCTAAAGACGTGGTACCATAAATGGCTTATTGTCTAGTTTTGGTTTGAATATCTATAACTCAACCTCCCCCTCATAAATGATAGTGAAATTTCCAACAACTTTACTTTCATATAAGACATTTTTCAGTTGCAAACTTCAAAAAGAACAGAAAGTAAAGTAACTTGTTAACTGATATTGAGAAATGGGACGATAAGTGAAGAGGATGTTCTAACTGGGGGCATGCAACTTGAGAACTGAACAATGGTTTTGTTATGTCAATCTTTTGGTGGTGTAAAATTGCTTAAATTATTATAGGCCCAACGATAGTGGTCTTATCATATGCTCAACATCGCATACAAAGTGCAGCTAAGTCCATTAACCAGCCACTATTTACTGTTTTCTCAAACAACTGATTATGTGTGAAACAGGTGAGTCACCATCCAACTGTCGTTGCCTGCCACTGTGAAGGTCGAGGATGGAAGTTTTGGGCTGACAGTAACATTCGTTCAAAGTTTTGGGGAAGGTCAATTCAGCTTGACCCAGTGGGAGTTCTGACCCTGGAGTTTGACGATGGTGAAATATTTCAGTGGAGCAAGGTATAAATCGTGAAATGTCTCTGTTTACATGAACTATGTGTACTGCCTAGTGCTAGTGACTTGGTTTTCTAAGCTTCACATTATAACATATTTATATTAAATCTATAACTAGTAATGAAGATATCTTCTTTTGGTCTCTGTTTTTTATTGAACTATTATACCCTTAATTACTCTCTAAATTATCTACTATTTTATCTTTTAACTACTCTCTAAATTACCTACTATACCCTCTCTCTTGTTTTATTTTATTTTTTTTAAAAATGAAAAGAGACATGGAATGCCTCTTTTGTCCGTAGTTATAAATAATTGTTATAATCATTTTTGTTTCTCCTAGGTCACGACTACAATTTATAATCTCATCCTTGGCAAAATATATTGTGATCATCATGGGAACATGGACATCCGTGGTAATCGCCAATATTCGTGCAGACTCAAGTTCAAAGAACAGGCGATTCTTGATCGAAATCCTCACCAGGTAGGAGTGTTCTAGTAATATTTAGTAACAACTGATTTGTCCTTTGAAGCCTGATAAATTATTTCTATTTTATTTACTAACCTAGCCGGACCTTTAGGTTGGTTTGCCCGTATTTTTAATTTTCTTTGTCTTTTGCCCCGCATATGGCCCCACTCCAAATATCTGAAGGAATCTTATCTTCTATGTGTTTTTTACCTAACAAATTGTTCATTAGAATGTGCTGTATGTCTAATTAGGTGCATGGCTTTGTTGAAGATGTAATGGGAAAAAATGTTGCAACATTATTTGGCAAGTGGGATGACAGCATGTATTATGTTAATGGTGAAGTGAATGCGAAGCCAAAAGATTTCACTTTGTCAGACGCAAACTTGTTGTGGAAAAGGACTAAGCCACCTTCTAATCTCACCCGCTACAATTTGACATCATTTGCCATCACACTGAATGAGCTTACTCCCGGGCTAAAGGTATAATGATGTATTAACTCATTATTCGATGTGCGTTTTCCTTTTTCTTCTTATGCATCTCTAATTCTTTGTTATAGCCTTTTCTGATCCCGGGTATTTGATCACGGATTAAAGGAGAAGCTTCCACCCACGGATTCCAGGCTGAGACCAGATCAGCGTCATCTAGAGAATGGGGAATACGAGAAGGCTAATGTAGAGAAACAAAGGTTGGAAAAGAGGCAAAGAATGGTATGTTTGAAAACTCTTTCATGCTTCGTTCGAGAAACGTGCAGTCTATCTTTTCTTTTTCCTCCCGTTGTATTTGGGGTTCTTGTTTAACCAGGTGCTTGTGAATTTCCGAACTGTATACGCTAAACATAATACTCGGGTGAAATATGATTCTAGTTCCTGTAAATATAATCAATTTTGGTTTTGAAATTTCAATTTTTATTGTTGGTTTTTTGAATCTCAGAAATTTGAAATCTTTTTAAAATGGTTCTAATAATTATTTATTGATTATATTTACAGGGCTAAATGTATGTCACATCATCGTTAAGTGGTGACAAAGATTATTTTTATTTTAATTTATTAGGACTAAAGTCAATGAATTTTTTTTGAAAGACAAACTAAATTTGACTTATATTTACAAGGATTAAAAACATTTATATAATCCTTATGTTTGGAGGCTTGTTTGATGGTTAGTTTATGGAGCCTAAACTCTTGTAAGATTTACTAATATACACTCACTCGTTTTTAAGAGTATGTTAACTAGTTATACCCTTAGTACTTTTCTTAAAGGACACCAAAGGTGTAACTTGTTAATATACTCTTAAAAAAGCAAGTAGGTGTACATTAATGCCTATAGTTGCTAACCTACACTCAGTTAATTTTAGGGGTATGTTAATGAGTTATGACTTCAACTTTCTTAAAGCACACCAAAGGTGTAACTTTTTTACATACTCTTAAAAATTAAGTGGGTATATGTTAGCACCCATAGTTGTTGACCTACACTTATTTTTTAAAAAGGGTATATTAAGAAGTTATAACTTTGTTTTTCCTAAAATATACAAAAAAGTATATCTTGCTAAAATACTTCTAGAAAATAGATGAGTGTACAACTCTGCATGTGAAAAATTATAAACAAAATCAAGTTTTTTTTTAAGCTAATGCGCATCCTATAATCGTTGTAGATTTCACTTATTTATTGAAAACAAAAACTTTTCCTATTATACCGATAACTGACGTTCATCGAGTCTTTTAAATTTAATTTCTGTAACCTATATTTTGATGATCATCATGCTTTTCATACAGTCAAGGAAAATGCAAGAAAATGGATGGCAGCCTAGGTGGTTCCAGAGAGAAGGTGAAAATGGAACGTTTCGATATATTGGCGGGTATTGGGAAGCGAGAGCTCAAGGAAGATGGAATGGATGCCCAAATATCTTCGGTGAAATTCATGAAGGCAATTTTGATCCTTTAGGTGCATCTTGATTTTAGTTCAGGTAACGTTTACATCTGTTCCAAAGCATGTTTGATACTGTTTTTCATGCATGTGAGGGACATATCTTAGTTCTTAAAGCGCCAGTTCACCAAATAACGATCCTATGGAGATGACATGCTAATACTGTTGCTGTGCTGCAGGTAATGATAATGTTTGCAAATTATGTCTGTGGAGGGTTTATCTTGAACCTTCTTGCATGGTGGCTACTTGTTCTAATGAATCGAAGGGAGAGTAGCCTTTTGGAACCTACGAAAACGAGGCTCTTTGCAGTTCTGATTGGGCAGGTTTGTGGATTGCCCTTGTGTTACGACTTTAACAACAAAAAAAAGGGAAGGGATAACATATATAACCTCAAGCGATTCTATTTGAAAGTGGCTTTCTGAATTTAAAGTCGCCTGCGGCTGGTGAAAGTTGTAATTAACGTAATGGACCAAGCATTGCACGTACAGTTCTTCCGCTGGGAATATCGAACTGAGGCTGTTACTTCATCTAGATGAGAGTATATTTGAGCAAAGATTTCAGCTTAGCAACACTCGTTAGATTAGGTTGTCTAGATTGTCAGTCTTTTTTTTTAACCCTTAAATTTTGTTAGTATGTAATTATTTGGGGTATTAGCTTATGTAAGGTTCTCTCCCTTGATCCTGATATAGCTACTGACTTGGCCGAAAGGCTATCAATTTATTTCATATTTGTTTTCATTTTCTGATTAATAAATTGACGAGATGTGTTATCTCACTTAAAGTGTACCACTATTTTCCTTCACGTAACAAACCTTTTATATCTCGTTCGTGCAACAGCTCCTTTGTGTGCATGCGTATGAAAAGGGGGCTTTATAGAGAGCAAGATTGCAAGACAACTGGACCCAAAAAAAAAAAGAGAGATAACAAGCCTAGCAGCATATTTTGCACGGGCGTACTGAGGTTCTTAAAAAAATAAGTTCAATTTTTTTAATGAAATTTATATAAAATTTATTTAATAATAAAGTGTGTAGAAAAAGCTGGATTAGTTTCTCTTACAGCCAAACATACAGGAATTAGAAGGGGTAATGCTAATCCCTTGAGTGCCTTCATTATTCCCACGCCCATTGGTTGGAGAACTAAAATGTGTCTACACCAGTTGAAAGCCATTGGCATCAAGGAATACAGCAACGTTAGCTTTGAAATTAATATGATTGAAAAATCCAGAGATGGAGATTCGGATAGCTCAAGGAATTCATTATTTTGATAGGGACAGCGGCCCATATATTGAGTGGATCCTGTGATCCAACTATCTAAAACTAGTGTATGGATTAAGATCAATGTCGTTCATCACTTGAGTATCGAGATAAAAAATATATGCTTTAAGAAATTTACATGTGCTATCATTTAGAGATGGGTTTTTTCTTAACAGGATTTCAGATAAAATATTGGATAATCTCTAGTTTTTTGACCTTACAGCTTCATTATAGGTCGCATGATAAATCAATTGAAGGGTGGATCTCAAATATTTTATGAAATACAAGAATCACTTAATATATCTCTCTTTTCATATTTTTATCTAAAAAATTAGAATTTGGATATTTTATAACTAAAATATCAAATAGATGAATTAATAATATATAGTTAAATAAAATTAAATAACGACACTCAATTTTTTTTTTTTTTAACTTTTAATGCTCTTCTTATTTGCTTGTGTAGCTTACTTCTACATCCAATAATAACATGAAAATTGGTGATATACCGACTGTATTGCAGTGTATAATTTTACACCTCTTTCTCGTCTGTCAGTTTTAGAGCTCTATCAAAGGGGTGGCCCAGCCAAGCCCAGCCCAGCAGGCTGGCCTGGCCCAACCCCACTTGATTTTCTTACAAGCTTTCTTTTTATTGCCCCAACCTAGCCTGTTGGACCTATCAGGTCAGACCAAATTGACCCATTTATATATTTTTCTTTATAATATCGGGCCAAATAGGCTCAGAACTTTTCGGGCCAACATTTCATGGATTATTATTATTATTTAAATGGTTAATATTACAAGGATCATAAACAAAAAAAAATTATTGGAACTAAAACAAAACATTGATGTATTTGTAGGGAAAAACAAAAGTATTTAAAACTAAAATTAAAAGATATTTTCCTTGGGCTTCTTAACTTGTTTTTTTTTGTCCCAAGTGAATAAGAAAGCTAAGGCCCAAAGTGAGAAGAAGCTAGATACGAATCCTACGGGGCAAAGAGACTCCTAACAAGTCATGCTCAAGTGTATATGTACATCCTACTTGAGGGTTACGAAGAAGGTGAAAACCCAAAGGATAGGAATGTGTGGCAACAAGCCAATTCTCTACACGATTGCCTTCTTTGTACGTGTGAGTTATTCTGACTTCCATAGGGTGGGCAAACCTTTTTAGTTGCTTTTTACCAATACATTAAAAGTACTCAAATGAATACACTTATTTATTGTAAAAAAAAATAGTGAACAATGAATACTGATTATTATTATTATTATTATGGTTAATATTAAGAAAATAAATATGTATAACTTTTAAAGTAGTCATGTGATCCCTAACTTTTAGTTTTAATTGAATTTATTATTCTCACATTTTGAAAGTGAGAGAACCATTTTTATATAAAAGTGAGAAATTGAGAAGAATAAATCTTAACCATACATAAATACTCAATGTTAGAAGTTACAAGTTTTGATACCTCAACGTAATCCCTTTAGTTTTGATACTCTATAATAAAACTTTATCCACGAAATTTTTCTCAAAACTCATATGATTATTGTCTATATATTATGGTCTCCATTGAGGGTTCATAATTGTTTTGTTGAATGAGAAGTTGTACATGAGGTTTGTTTTTATGCAGTTATAAGATCAAAGCAACTAAACAAAGTGGGGGAATGACTTGATTTTACTTTGATAGATAATAGCGTCTATATAAAATAACCTTCCAAGATAAAATTGAAAAATAGTACAATCCACATCACACAAAATAGTACAACCTATGTTGTAAACTAAAAATGTTGTAACAAATACAGAAACAAACCCTAAGCTATAACATTCCCTCCACTAAATTAACTAGTTTGACTAAACAACTAGTTTATTGTATGTGCTTCACAAACTCCCAACTAAACTCCCAACTTCTGAAATGCCTCCTACTTTAGCAGTTTAGCTAACACATCAACCACTTGATCTTGTGTTCCACAACGCATCAGCTTTTAGATCTCAAAGAAAAAAAAACACACACATCAATGTGCTTTCTCCTACCATGCATTAGAGGGTTCTTGGATAATTTAATATTGAATTGTTATAACAAAAATGATAGTGCTCTCACTTTCTTGATGGCTAAATTTTTTCAGAATTCTCTTCATCCACATAGCTTGACACAAGCAAGTTGTAATAGCTACAAATTCAACCTAAGCTGTACTAAAAGTGACAATTGGTTGTTTTGGTGAGGACCAAGCAACTACTCCAAAACTCGAGATAAATGCTTAACTAGATGTGCTTTTTTATCCTCCAACTAACCAACATAATCACTATTTATGAAATAAATTAACTCTTTATTCCTTCTTTTTCCATAGAAAATCCCAAAATTAGTTGTACCTTGCTAATAACATAAAATCCTCTTAGCTTCCTAAGATGAAGTTTTGTAGGTTGTGACTAAAGATGTAAATTAGCTGAGTTATTCGTGAATTATTCAAGCTCGACTTATTAAATGCTCAATCAAGCTCGTTTAATTAAATAAATAAATTCAAGCTTGACATTGAGCTCAGTTATTTAAATAAGCCAAGCCCAAGCTTTACTAGCGTGACATTAATGGCTCGTGAATAACTCGTTTATCTAAATTGATGATAAAAATGTTACTAGCTTTTTGTTATTTATATATTCATTATGGAAATATACAGAACTTTGTGAAGAGTGTTAAAATTAATTTTAAAGTTTTTCTATAGTAGTTAAGTTATAAATTTTTTAATTTACTAGATTATGAAAATATAATAGTCTAAAATGTTTGAAATTGAATTCCACATACCGCATGTTAAGCACATATTTCTATATGTAGATTATCATCTAGTATTAAAATATTTATTAAATACTAAATTGATAAAGTTAAAAAATAGGTTAAGAAAATTCATAAAAGTAAAAATAATTAAATTATAAATGAGCTAAACAAGCTAAGCTCAACCTTCTAGTTAGGCTTGTTTAAATAAATAAGCCAAGTTTGAGTCACCAATTTTTTTCACAAGCAAAGCTTAAACTTCAAGTGCTCAACTCAGCTGGACTCATTTACACTTCTAGTTGCGACATATATTTACTAACAAAACTTATGGATGTTAGATACATTATGCTTCCCATGATTTCCTTATAAAAATTGCCATCCACCTCCCAAAAATAATGGGATTTTGAATTGCATTTCTATTTTCCATCCCAAACCTTTTCAAGACCTCTATTGCATACTTCTTTTAACTTATAAAGATCCCTTCAGCTAGATGCATCACCATAATCCCAAGAAAATATCTCATTTTCCTAAAATCTAACATATCAAATTCCTTCATCAAAGCCCTTGAACTCATTAATCATAACTTCTTCATCTCTAGTATAAATCAAACCATCAACATACAAACTTATAATCAAATGTTTATCTTTTTTCTTGATTTTGAAGAAGAAAGTTTGTTCTCTATCACATCTTTCAAACCCTTTTTACAAGAAATATGATTCGTTTTAGCTAAATCAAGCCTTAGGTGCTTGTTTGAGTCCATATAATGCCATATTAAGCTTATAAACCTATTAAGATTCATTCTTCACTTCATACCTTTTTGGTTGTTCAACAAAGATATCCTAAGTTAACTCTCCACGGAGAACAATTGACTTGACATCTAGTTGGTAAATGCTTTAGCCTATTTGGGCAGCAAGGGCAAGAATGGTCCAAATAGTATCCATTAGAGCTATTGGTGCAAACAATTTCTCATAGTCAACTTCATATTCTTGTACATAACCCTTTTGCAGCTAAGTGATCTTTGTACTTCTCAACCTCTCCAAGCTCATGTAGTTTTGTCTTGTACACCCATTTGATCCTAAATCTTTATGAACCTTTTTGTAATAAAGTGAGAAACCAAGTGTCATTTTTCTCAATAGATTTCATTTCTGAGTCCATAATTTGTCTTCATTTTTCACCCTTCACCGCTTCTTTATAACTTTTTGGATTAGCACAAGCAAACAAAGGCATGTTGACATCTACATCTTTGTCATAAAGGCCTCCACCAATTTCATAGTTCCTTATCCATACTAGAGCTTTTGTATTTCTCTTTTCTCTTGAACTTGAAGATTTTGGATAGCCTTCTATATTCACAACACTCGGTGGTGCTTCATTACATTCCTTGTTATAATTTGCATTTTCTCTCTCAAATTCCTCATGTTCTTCCTCATCTCCCAATTCTAGGTTGAGTGGAAGTTGTTCTTTATAGCTTTTGTCCCATTCCTACTTCTTATCCTCAAATACAACGTCATGACCTATTATAATCTTCTTTGAAATTTGATCATAAAGCCTTCACCCTTTGCATTCCTCACAATAAAACATAACTATAACTTTTATCTTCAAGCTTTGTCCTTCTAGCATCAAGAATATGAATATGGGCAAGGCTTCCAAAAATCTTGAAGTGTTTAACATATGGGCAAAGCTACCATTAGAGTTACATTTTTCAGTGATAATGTAGGGCTCCTATTTAACACACAGACAATCCAATTCACCATCTAGGGCAAAAATAATTTTGAAATACCTTTCTCAAACATTAAACATCTTACCATGTTCATCACTATCCTATTCTTCCTTTTTATTGTTGCAGTGTATAAGTAGTGGTTAATTTCCTTTTTATCTTATTCTTCTAATATTCATTGAACTCACTTGAAGTGAACTATCCACCATAATCTATTCTCAAACACTTAATAGCCAAACCGATCTCTCTCTTATGGAAATATTCCTAAAAGACTTGAAGGAATCAATGCATCCTATTTTTCAACTAGGAAATTTACTGATGTTTTTCTTGTAAAGACATCTATAAAACAAATCAAATGCCTTTTGCAACTTTTGGAGATGGGAGTAATCAATCTACATATATCGACATGAACGAGTTTTAACTTTTAATATGCTCTCTCTTTCTCTCAATGCTTCTTTTAGGAATAGGGTATTGGTGTTGCTTTTCCTTCAAACAATTTAGGCATATAGTACTAGGTTCCAAAAACTTTGGTAAACCTCTGATCATTTATTTGAGTGTAGGATTTTGCGACCTTCATAATTGAGATGACTAGATCGACAATGCCAAAGATGAGCTAAGTCTTATGACGTGTTGCTTGAAGACACATTTCCTTCTTTGATTTCATCTTAGCACATTGAGAGTTAGTTATCAAAAATAAACATCCTATTTGCAGTCATGTCAGTTTGGATGATTAAGTCTTTTGTTGTATGATAAATTTTGCATTGGCTTGCCCAAATTAGAATGGATAGCCCTATTTCCTGCAGTAGGATTATATTAAGACAATTATTCTTTAACTCCAATACATAAAATACTTCAATTACTATGTAATTGAGGTCGTTGAGAGATAATCTCACATTACCCTTTGCAACAATACTCATTTTCATGTTGTTTATTGATACGTTTAGAACACGCTTAAGGGCAAGCGTACCCTATCGTAGTAGTAACAATGAATTGAGTCCAGATATTGTACTTAAAGGACTGATGTGGAGCACCTTTCAGAAAAATTCCTATGTTGTCTAGGTTGTTCAAGTTAGAGGGTTTTGAATGCAAAGAATTAAACAAAGATTACTTAAAGGAAAATTGGATTTCAATGGGATAAAAACCTAGGATTATAAGTTCACCTATGCCTTTGGCTCCTTTCCCCCCTAAATAAATTGTAATCTTATTTCCCCAATTCAATTGTCAAATTCCCTTTACCCGATTCTTTCACAACTTTTGATCATGGATTATAAAAGCTCTTTCCTGTATTAAGCCCCTAGTTGGTCATGTAGTGTTTTAATCAAGGAAATAAATACGAACAAAGAGGATGAACGAATTTGATTGAGGGTTTAGTCTGCAATTTGACCATTCAATGTTCCAAGCTCAACTACCTTAGATGCCTACCAATTAATTACAGTATGGTCATCGATTAATTAACTGATTAAAAACATCAAGGAATGATCAGTTCCAAATAATATATTAAAGAATGCTAAGGCAATTTAATTAAAAGAAAAAGGAAAAATAAAATTAACAAATAAAATGGGGTTCTAGTCATCTTAGGCATGGCTACACCACAATCCTAGCCTAGGGATTAGTTCTTCATAACAATAGAGAAACAATCTATTACAATATAATTAATCAGAAATCAAAGAAAAACCTTAGTTAAAAGGCTGATCCTCAATATCTATTTACTCAAGTTCAATGAGATTCTTCTAAGGTTCTAGGGAGTTCTCTCTCAACCAAATCTAGAAGGTATGGGAATAGGTACAGTAAAAAGTGTGTCCAACTTTACAAGCCCTCTATTTATATGGTTATTGAGCTTGTGGGCCTAATGGATGCACGCCCGTGCGTAGGGAAGCACGGTTATGCAGGCCTTTTGAAGCATGGTCATGCTTAAGCTATGCTTTTCCTTGTAAGCGTAGTCTTATCAACCAAGCACGACCATGCATGGTGAAGCACAACTGTGCATCTTCTCATAAGTGTAACTTCAAAATGGAAGCACGATCGTGCATAGTGGAGCATGACCGTGCATCTTTGGCAGTAGCAACTCTTTCTCCAAACTTAGTCATTTCTTTCAAAATGCTGCTTCTTTCATCCTTACGCAAAAATAAAAATAAAAATGAGCTTAATTACTAATTTGGTCCTTTAATTCATTTATTTTATTCAATTAGGTTTCTTTATTATTTTTTGCTCCAATCAAGTCCTATTATTTTCAAAAAAGTTCAATTAAGTCCTATAATTTTCAAAAATGCTCCAATTTTATCCTTTTTCATCTAAAATGAAGTCGTTTTATTGTCTAATTTTACAGTAAACAACGTGAAAAACGTAATAAAAAATGATGCTGTTTTGGATGAAAAAGGGTAACATTGGAGCATTTTTAAAAATTATGGGACATAATTGAACTTTTTAAAAAATAATAAGACCTGATTGGAGCAAAAAATAATAGAGGGACCCAATTGAATAAAATAAATAAATAATGGACCAAATTAGTAATTAAGCCAAAAAAAAAAGGGTTAGAATGTCCATGAAAATAAGCTAAATTCAACAAATAAAGACCCAAATTTCTTATGCCAATCATAACAATTGAGGGTTTATCATTTATTGATTTAACCATCTACTTAAACTCTATATGCTATTCACAAAACAAAGCTCAATCATCACACATGTGGTTACTACAACCAAAGTTAGGAAACTACACATCACTTTTGTTTGCATTATGCATCTTTGTAGATGATGTCCTCTCTTAAGAGCTTTTGCGCATTTGTTTTGATTATCATATATTTTGATGATTCCACTCTTGTCTTTCTATTTTGATATAAATTGTTCTTTTCTTTTTATTGAACATTGAGTGCTCCCAAGTTTCTATTTTGGATAGTTAAATCTTATCTTTAATTATCCATGATAGGTTTGGAATGAGTTTTTTTCCCTAAAAATTAGTTTTCATACTATATATTCTATGAAAAACAATTTGAGACTCTTACACTATTTTATGATTGTAATTTAGGCTGAGTAATTTGTGAATAACCTGTAAGTAGTTTGGGTAACACATTAGTCTAATAGATTACCTTCAAATTGTTTTTCTTAGCTAAAGTATTCGATTACAAGATGAGATAATTGATTACTGTGTTGTATTTTTTATACAAATAATAGATTAATGATTCAACTAGTTGACTACTTAGAGGAAAGTAAATAATTACTCTAGAAAAAGTAATCAATTACTCTATCATATAGCTCATTTGAAGTTCATTTTATTTTATATAGAATGAGTCCATTTTTATTTGTTTTTATTGTGTGAAAATATTGGCTTACAATGGAAAAACTTTGTCAATTTGATTTTTGGTTACTTTCATTGGATTTCTTGAAGATTGGATTGCAATTGGATTACTAGGGTTTATGTTTCAATTGTTGTGACATTTTGTGCGAATTTCATGTCTTGGGTGATGATTTCAAGCACTTTAAGAGTGAAGAATCCCTGAGAAGACTTTGGTATTGGGTGAAGAATCCTAAGGTTTATCAAGTGCGGTACCTTGATTACCTAATTGATTTAGTGATAATTTCAATTGGATTGTTTGGGGATTGAATATAGCTCTTAGTAGTGAACCAATATAAATCAATTGTGCAATCTTATCTAAATCCTAAAGTCCTTAATTTTTTATCCAATACTTTGTTTTTGATCAAATTGGATTGTTTGAATTAGATTGATTCTTGACATTGGATAATTCAATTTGATATATTAGAATTACATATTGATGATTGATTGTAATCTTGATTATTTTATCGACTACATTATTCATCAATTCATTATAAATTATCATTTTAGAGGTCTAAGCATTCAGTTTGAGTCATCATTAATTAGAATTTCATTAAATATTTTTTAGAGGCTAGGAGCATACTTTTGAGTATCTATCATATAACCTTAAAGAAAATTTTGATCAATGATCCATTGAAAAAAAGAGAATTTTTTTTAAATGTTTTCAAGGAGAATTGAAAATTGTTTTTAGAAAAAGCTTTGAAGTGCTCAATTCACCCCCTTTTAAGCACATATATTATGTATTTTTATCCATAATCATTATATAGAACATAAGAAGAATTTATTTTGTCCCTTTAACCTTGCATAATTGGACTGCTTATCCCAATTTGGAAACACATATTGATAGTGTCCAAGCTGGTGACGACTCTTGTAACACTCAACTATGGCCTTGTTATAAGATTAACAACCCCTTCCTTTATCTTCTCCTCCTCTAAAAGTAGTTATTCCATGTCCTTTTTCACTACCACCATGCCTTTTTTCCGATGTCACTTTGAGTGTTTGCTTCTCAATAGTTGGCCTGTGAAATTTTTGTTTATGTATGATTAATGAACTTTGGAATTTATTAATTGAGAGTTCATCAATGTTTTTAGATTCCTCAATTAACCAAACTATATAGTTAAATTTGTCAGTCAAGGACATAAGTATCTTCTTTACCATTGCTACATCCTTCAAATCCTTTCTACATGTTTTTGCATTTTGTTATCCACTAACATAACCCTAGAAAAGTATTCAATGACAAAACTCCCTAATTTCATCTCTAAATTTTGAAATCCTTTCTCAAAGCTTTCAAGATCAATTCCTTCACATGAACATTTTCTTCGTATTCCTTCTTCATTGAATCCTATATTTGTTTTAACATATATTTCTTCAAGATTATCTTAAGGATAGTCCTATTAATGGCTTGAAATAAGTATTTTTTTACCCCTGAGATCTTTAAGCCCAATTTCATCAAGTCTCTTCTATTGTGCTTCATTCAAAACCACACCAACTGTTGGCTTTGCAACTTTAGTCTCCACAATTCCCCACTACTCCTTGGATCGAAAAAATCCTCCATTACATACTCCAATGGTCATAGTGACCATTAATACATGGAATTTTAGGCTGAACAAAATTTCCTTTCTCATCACTTGCCATCTCTTTCTTCTTTATATGCAAGTTACCTAAAACTACAAATTTTTTCTCTATATTAGGCCCAATAGGGGCTTTGACATCATTTTGTTATGTAGTTATAAACAAAGTAAGGAATAACTTGATTTTACTTTGATAAATAATAGTGACTATATAAAATAGCTTTACACGGTAAAATTGAAATATACTACAACCCATGTTACACAAAACAATATAACCCACACTGTAAACTAAAAAAGTAATAATAAAATAAATAAAGAATCAAATCATAAGCTATAACATTTGCTCAACATCTCATGTTCCTTTGCCCCTTCCCTTACTTTTAGGTCTGATTATGCTTGAATTAAAATTTTGTTCTTAAATATGAGGATCTTGTTATACATGAATATAATTTCAGTGCACTAGACGAACTTAGATGTGTATTGAGTGTCCTATGCTCTTTGTGACTGTGATAGTAGGTTTTATAACTATATATAATCTCATTTATGATTGACTTAAGACATTCATTAAAGGAAAAAAAATATATTGTTGGAATGGCTTCACAATTTGTACATCAGAATTTTGAGTTTGCACAATATATTTCAATTTTGACATTTCAAACCTATGGTGCTATGTGCAAAATGTTGATAATAGTTTACTATTATCTTTTAATTAAGTCATATATTAATAAGCTTATTTGATTTTTTTTTTTGGGTTTAAGTTTTAGAGAAAAAAGGTCATGTACTGGCAATGTAAAATAGTTTTACACTGTCATCCAATCACAAACCACAATTTATTGTAAGTTTGTTGACTTTTATAATAAATACTTTAAAAGTCATATTAATGGTGATTTCTAATTGGTTGACAGTGTAAAACTTTTTACACTGATAGTGCATGATCATTAAACTTTAAGTTTTATTGGAATCATAAAGTATGTACTTAAATTGTTTAGAATGAATTATGTTGGTATCATATGATATTTTATATTGAGAAGTGTTTGGTTCTTAAACTCAAGCATAGAGAAAAGTAGTTGCATGGTAGGTGATTTCTACCTGTGTGACTTGTTTATATCCACCAAAATGGTTTATGGATGTTTATTCTATAACTTGAATTGTGTGATAACCTAATTAGGATGGCCATCAAATTTGTTGAAAATGTGAAATTTGAAACTTGATTTGTTCCTATTTATGGACTATATGCTTGAGCAAAAAGACATATCTTTAAATTACTTTTGTTTTCTCTTGAATTTCACTACACTAAAATCCATTTTTTGTGGCAAATATTGTGCTGTTTAGCGGCAATATAAATGGTCCTTAAAATGTTTGTTGACAATTAGACTATGGTCAACATATCTAAGGTTAGTAAAAGTATTACCAACAATTATAGTGAGTGCCAATAAAAAACCATTTTATTTGCTTTTACATATTATAAATTAACCTTTTATTGGCTAATGTTCATTTTCCACAAAAATTGTAGCCCAAGATGAGTTTTACTTGCCATTAGTTTGTTGTCAATAAAAGCACATTTTGTTGTACTGTTTCCTAGAAAAAGCTGATTTTAAAATGATAAAATCGTAGAGTTTTGAGTGGGAAATCACAACTGAAAAAATCATTATATATATATATATATATATATATATATATATAGAAGCCAACAAATATATTGATAAAAGAGTACAAGAAATACTTTAATCCATTTACATCTACACGAATTCAAGACAAACTATCACACAAAGACAAGCCCACATCCATACGAAGACAAGTTTACAAACATCTATAAATACACTCCAAAGAATTTATGCACCATTCAGAAAAAAGACAAGGACAATTACTCATCTACGAACCATTTTCAGGATACCACCTTTACCCAATCTATAATATATACCAAATCTACATGAAGATATGAGAACATCACCTTATTTCTAAGCTCCTAAGCTAGCCACACTACTGAATGTCCAATCAATGCATTACCTTTTTTTTTTCTTTTCTTTTGAAGACCAATAACACAAAACTAGGAATAATGCTAAAAAGGATTTTGTTGCACGACATAACCAATACGCAGCCACAGACAAATGACATACCATACTTGAGACGTGAAATCACAGAGGCAAAAAAGATGGAACATAGATTTAGAAAACTTGTGAGAAAGGACATAACTAACCCCATTAATACTAGCGATAATTATCAGTCGTTAAAACAAAATTAGGGGGTGAAAATGAGTAGTTAGTTATCAGTTGTAGGCATTTAATTAATGGTAGTTAGGCAGTTACACATGTATGAGTTGTATAAATAGCATTGTGATCACTTTCTACAATAAGAAGAATCAATTCATCGATTTCTCTCATTATTTTTCAATCTATAATCTCTCTCATTTAGATATTTTCTTTTACTTAGAATAATATTCCTACAAAAGTTAACTTGGATGGGGACTCTATCTACGAGCATCTGCAAAAAAACAAGCAAATAACCTTGTTGGGGGCCAAACTCTTCCAAATCTTTTGCAACACTTCCATCTCCACTTGGAATGCTGATTGGGACTACACTAGAAAGGCCAAACATGTCTTAGGCTATGTTTGGTTTTCAGTTGGGAGGCCACATGTTTAAAAAGTAAAATTAAAAAAAAAATCTTATTTAGGGCCCATTTGGGGTGATTTTTAGTTGTGAGTTTCAAAAAATTCAAAAACTACAAGCAGTTTTAAGTTTTTAAAAATTAGTTTTAATTTTTTTTTTTCTAATTTTTGGTTTCAAAATAAACTCACTTTAAAATTTCCTATCTTGTTAAAATTAGTTTAAAGGTATGTTTGTGTGGTAGTGATGGTGGTGGTGGTAGTGGTAGTGGTGACAACAACAGTGATGGTGGTGCCGGTGGTGGTGGTGACAGTGCCAGTGGTTGTGGTGGCGGTGCCAATGGTGGTAATGGAGATGCCAGTGGTTGTGGTGGTGATCGTGGTGGCGGTGATGGTGGCGGTGATGGTGGCGGTGTCAATGGTGGTGGTGACGATGATAGGAAGGGTCATTGTCAAATATAATGAGAAAATATTTTCTTTTAAAACCAAAATCCAAATTCATAAATTATTTTTCTTTGGTTTTGAAAATAAATATAAAAGTGTTTTGAAGTTGACTTAAAGCCAGTTCAGCTCCATTTTAGCTAAACACATTTGTTTTGAAAATTGCATTTGAAAACTAAAAATTAAAACTCGCAACTACCCCAAACGGGTTTTATTAGTTAGATCTGATTGAAAATTGTTTTGCCTCAATTTTGTCTTGAAACTCAGTTTAAAATAAAAGTAAAAAGAGGATTGCTTTTGCAAACTTGATTTGCAAAACAAAATTCATTCAAATTTAAGTTTCTAAACTTCAATCCAAACATGCACTTAAGCAAAACTTTGGGTTAGGATTCTCTGCTATTTAAAAATGAATTGCAATGAAGGCAGTTATTGATATAACGGCAGAAATTTATTAAATTATATTATTAAAATTTTACATAATAATAATTTTTTTCTTTGTTAAGGGCCCGTTTTGGGTGATTTTTGGTTATGAGTTTTGAAAATTTCAAAAACTACAACCAGTTTTTAGTTTTTAAAAATTAGTTTTAGTTTTTTTTTTCTAATTTTTGGTTTCAAAATAAACTCACTTTGAAATTTCTTATTCTGTTAAAATTAGTTTAAGAATATGTTTGTGTAGTGACGACAGTGGTAGTGGTGACGATAACAATGATGGTGGTGGCGGTGGTAATGCCGATGGTGACGGTTGTGGCAGTGGTAATGCCGACGGTGACGGTTGTGGCGGTGTCGACAGCGGTGGTTGTGGCAATACCGGTGGTGATCATGGCAATGTCAGTGGTGATGGTGGTGGTAGAGTCAGAAGTGGTGGCAGCAGCACTGGTGGTTGTGATCATGGTCGTGGTGGTGGCGGTGATGATGGTAGTGGTGATGAAGCTTGTGGTGGTGGGGGCGATACTGGTGGTCGTGGTAGTTGTGGCAGCAGTGATGGGTGGTAGTTGTGGCAGCGGTGATGGTGGTGACAATGCCGGTGGCCGTGGTAGTTGTGGCAGCAGTGATGGTGGTGGCGGTCGTGGTGGTGGCGGTGCAGATGGTGGTAGTGGTGACAGTGGCTGCGGAAATGGTGGCAGTAGTAGTGGTGGTGATGACAGTGGTGGTGACAATGGCAGTGGTAGTGGTGGCAAGAAAGACTATTGTCAAATATAATGTGTATTTTTTTTTAAAAACCAAAAACTAAATTCACAAACCTTTTTTCTTGGTTTTGAAAATGAATGTAAAAGTGTTTTGAAATTGAGTTAAAAATCATTTCAGCTTTATTTTAGTTAAACACGTTTTGTTTCGAAAATTGCATTTGAAAACTAAAAACCAAAAACTCACAACTACTTCAAACGGGGCCTAAGATATCATACTGTAGTTTTTGAAAAGCTGTAAAGTATCCGTTTTCTCAAAACTTCTTTCTTTACCGGTGATACGAGTTTTTCTTTTTATTCAGCAATTCTTTCATTCACATTTTGTTTGATTAGGGTAAAGGTGAATCGTTTAGATCTTTCAATTAGGGTAAATGTTTATAGTTCCAAATTTGGATTAACGCTTGTACTCATATTAATATTATTCTTTTGTTTAAAAAAATTACACCTTTCAAACAAGAAAGACGATAGAACCGAGCATTTTTGTGTGCACCTCTCACGATTCATTTACTTTGCATGATTGAAGTGTCCAATCAAAGAGGACCGTACGATAAAAAAGTTGATTGATTCATTATTGAATAATGAATATTGACATGGATAGATTCTTGGGCATTTGTGGACATGATATCGTAAGGCACTGTGCAGGAAAAGAACAAGTCAAAATTTTGATTACAATGATTCTAGAGGAATAGGAGTAGAAGATTTCAGTAGCAATATATAAAATTATTGAATGATAGAGTTTAATTATATCAGAATTTGGAAAAATAAAACTACAACATTTGGAATATTTTGTATTTTAGTGGTTTTGATATATTCCAATATTTATATTATGAGTAAATTACACTTTTCTCCCACGAGAAATGTGAGTATTATAATGTATTTTTCTCTTATGTTAAAATATATTCTTTCCATCTTGTCGCTATATATTTATATATATTGTTGTCATTCTACCTATTCATTCATTCTTCTTGCTATAACAAAATCTGATTCGTGAGGATGATTATTTTTGCATTTAATTAATTGATTAATTATTCTGTGTATGAGTACTACTGTATGTGTGCTATTGTTGTAGAAGCAATTTGTGTGTGATTTCAAATAGAAGAGTAAACCTGGCTCTGCCTGAATGAATAGAAGCAGAGCACATGGATGCAATTTATAGGGATTAGTCCATTTCAGTCAAAATACAGGCTCAAAGATTAATTATCATTCTCGAATCAAATAACAGATACGAAGTGTTCCTCAAGCTATGAAACAATTAAACAGAAGTAGTATTTCAAGTAATCGTTTGCATAAAAACTAGAATGAAGGAAGAAAAAGAACACCTCCGAAGCTTTTTCTTCTTCACTAGAGCAACCGAAATCTCTGCACTCCAATTTGACAGTGTAACAACACTCCAAATTTTCTCCTCTATCCCCAACAACGAGACAATAGCTTTTTCTCCTTCAACTCTTCTCCATTCAACAGCGTATCAATTCCTTCCTCCTTTCTCTTAGTGTAGTATCTGTATCATTCCCCCTTTCCTCTTTTTCTGTATTGCTTATTTATAGGCCAGCGTAAGGTTTAAATGCCCGTAACCATAATCGTTTCCCTTTCTCGTCTCTTCTCTTCCCTTTCGTTATTATTATTATTATTATTATTTATTATTATTATTATGTTGTATCATATAATGATGATGATGATATGGAATATTCTGGAATCCGTTGTGTATATTATTAGCTGTGATAACCAAATTGAAATGTTGTGTACAAGTAATGCATTCAATTCATGAAGGCAGTAACAGTGAGCGTGTGTGAGAGGGAAAGAGAAAAACGTGACTTTCCTTTTTTCTTTTATTTTTGCTTGTTTAGGGTTTAGGGTACACACTACTATTTTTCTCTCCTTTTTTATAATGTTTAAGAAAATAGTAATTAATTAATATCATCTTAAAATTATAGATAATATATGTTGGAGCACTCATTAATCACACCCCATAAATTAGGTATTATTTAATTTCATGAACATATTGGGTGTGTTCATGCTGGAGAACACACTCACCGAGGAGTCCTAAAGATTATTAAACTCAAGAAATCTTAGTAAGCTCTACTATGTGTAATCTGGCGTGACTAGGAGGATGACGCCTACTAATGTAGTGTATCCTCTAGAAACCATTATATTGGGTCCAAGGATCAGAGACTCACCTGTCCTTAATTAGAAGGTCCACAGCAAAAGGAAAACAATTATATATTAATGATGAAAAAGTTAAAAAATGCGTAATAGGTTAACAATCCAAACCTAGCCAGATTGTTATGCTATTATTATCGAATATCAATTATACCATTTTAAAAATTAAATTTGACCTTGTATATAAAAAAGAACCAAAGTTGAACTATATAGATATTAAAAGAAGGCATAAAATGAATAGATCAAAATAAATTAAAAGAACTTCATTATATAAAACAACACACATACACACACTAAAAGAATTGAACTTCATTATATAAAACAACACACCACACATACGCACACACGCACACGCACACGCACATGTTCAGTAGATTATATGCGATTCTGCCGCTCTAATTCTTAATTCGCGCCTCTTATACTGCATCACATGTTCTGTCATAAATACTTTCAATATGGACATGTTTTCTGTTGCTGCAGCAAGGCAAATATCATGCAACTCTCAAAAGATGCAGTTGGGGCTTTAGTCGATGAAGAGTGATACGGATTCAGTGGAAGCCACAAATTAAATGGCTATAATTATTTGGTTGTATAATTTTGTTCCATAGATAACATCTCTGGATTTTTTTTAGCTTTGTAGTGTATAGGTCAGGGGATTATGCTTTGAGGCCCTGCTGTTACAGGGGCATCTAATCCTTGTTCTATCGTTTGTTATCTTTAATTACTTGGCAGTGTAATATCACCTCTTATGTTTTACACTTGTCATATTCAATAAAAAAGTTTTGCCTATAAAAAACACACAAGAACATACACAGGCACACACGTACACCCCCCGGCACACGAACGTGCACACCTACCCAACCACGCATGCACGCACGAGCACACTTGTATGCATGCACCTCCCCACACACATGCATGTGAGCACGTACACGCATACACATACTACTTTTCATATATGTCCTCTTTTGGAGACAATTGTTTGAAACACGATCGAATATTACATGTGGGCAATTCTCTCAAGCAAAAATTCAAACTGTAATTTGCCATATTATGCTGAAATCAGTATCTTTCGCTAGACCTGATCCCGATAATTCTTTTTCATATTATATGCACATAGGAAATGGTTACAACCTTAATTATAGTCCGCAAGCAATATTTAGTAAATTTTATACAGAAAAAAATTGTAGATCATTCAAATAAAATAAACACCTATAAAAAAGCTACAACAAAATTGAGCTAAAAAGGATAAATACGAAACACTTAAATAAAGTTACACGTTTTTTTATTATATCGTTTTAAAATTAAATAATAATATATAAATATTTTTTAATGCAACAATATTTTTTAATAAAAACTATTTAATATTAAATATCCACATTGTTTGATTTAACTTGATTTAAAAATTAAACTTAATAAGAATAACTTCATCACTTAACTTCATCTAAGTTTTGTACTCTATAAAAAAAAACAGCTTAACAGTACGTAATGGTTGCTGTTTTGTACGAAAAATATAAAAACTGTAAATGAATGACTAGCTAGCATGATTTCTGTTAACTTCCTCTATTTTCTTTTTTATTCGATTTTCAACCACAAAGAAGGAAATTAAACGACTTGTTTAGTACTTGATTTCGGAGAAACCTTTTCTTAATGTTTATAGCACTCCTACGGAAAAGTAAAGTACGTAAAACCTAAGCATGGCAAGCAGAGTCCGGCTCCTCCAACTCTATGCCCAGCTCAGCGAGCCTCTTGTCCTTGTACACGTACCCCTTAGCACAAAACAAGTATACGACCAAATTCAAACCACTCAACATAGCCAAGAGCCAATAGAAGTGGTGGAGTTTCCCCTGGTTAAGATTGTCCGCAAGCCACGGCTCGCGGTGGCGTGTCACCTTGTGCACAAAAGTCACCAACAAGGAACTAACGAAAAACCCCAGAGACAGTGTGCTCAAGAACAACCCTGTGCTCATGGTCTTCATCCCCTTGGGACATTCCCTCAGAAAAAAATCTAGCTGCCCTATGTACGCAAGTGCCTCCCCAAACCCCACAAAGAAGAATTGTGGGACCAACCAGAACACGCTCATGGGAAGCATCGCATGAGGGTTATGCGTCAAACCATGCGAATGCGCCACTCTAAGGCGCTTTATTTCGACGAGTGCTGCTGCCACCATGGCGAAGATTGAGAACACCAACCCGACGCCAATGCGTTGCAAAGGGGTTAGTCCTTGCGGGTTGTTCGTCACTTTCCTCGCTACGGGGGCGATGACGCGGTCGTAAATGAGGACCGTTAGGAGAACGCTTCCGACGAAGAAGACGGTGAGAGACGCCGCCGGGATCTGGAACGAGTTTCCGATGCGGCGGTCCATGGTGGTCGCCTGTGCTACTGAGAATGTGGTCATTTGGGCGTAGACTGTCCAAAACATGATGGTGGTGGCCCACACGGGTAACATTCTCTGCACCATTTTAACTTCTTCAACATCTGTTAAGGTTGAGAGATACCATTTCCTCTCCGCCGTGATTTCATCGCCGTCTGTTTTTGGGACCTTGATTGCTGCCTTGTCCAAGAAGCTTCTCCGTCAACATTCAACAAAATATCCAATTAATTAATTCATGAGGAAATCACCATTTAATAGCAATAATAATAATAATATAGAGCTAGAAGGATATAAGAGATACATAGACTTAAATAAATAAGAAAGTTAATTAATTGGCCTTGCTTGCTACGTGATATGAATTTTGCGGATCAAGATTTTAAATTGCAGTCCACAATCGTAGTTATAATGCAATATTGTCAAGATTTTGGAAGTCAATTGCAGCCATATGAGTTACATGTAATTGTAATTGTCCATTGTCCACAATATGAATTAAAGTTATCGCGAGTGCAACTGCTAAATGCTATTTAAAAATGAGTGAGAGAGAAAAATATAGATATGATAGATGATATGATGTGATTAGGAGAGAAAGATAGAGAGAAACAAGAGGTGTTGATAAAAATGTTTAAAGAAAAGTAAGGTATTTAAAAATCATTGTTCTAAGGTTTTCGTTTTGGATATATATATATATATATATTGCTTTGAGAGAAAGCTTGCATGCATCGGGCACAACAGCCAAAGTAGTTTTTTAAATTAAAACGGGTTTTCTATTAATAGTTCTTGTATGGGCACTGCGGTAGTAGATCGATCACATATGCAATTAAAGGCATATTGTAGGGTATAGGACGTAGCAAAAACCACAAAGCCATGTCCGTGACAGAGGTAGCTAAGGGAAAGAAAGACAAAAGGGATAGGGCTTAGGAGAGAATAAAGAGAAAGTGGTATGAAGCAGGACAAATTAATGGGCCGGTGAACGTACGTCCACTGAGAGACAGCCTTGCCACTGCTAGCTGTGCCCTGCCAGCTCGTGATTCCTCTCATTCTCAGTTTTATATTAAGAAATAATAATCGACTATATAATTTATTTTTGGTATTAGAGACTTAGAGTAAAACAAAAGGGAGTATGAGAGCTGCCCATCGTGGATAATATTCCATTCAATGTGGATATAAGACGAAAAGGTACTGCCCATCGTGAGAGCGTGCCCCTCACACAAGCAAAAAGAAACAAAAGTAAGTTAGATTTAATTATATTTCTGGTCTATTAGTATATGATTTTAATTTCTTAATTTTTCAACTAATTATTTTTTATTTTTAAATTAAAAAAATTAATTATTTCTTCACTTTTTTTACTCAGAATTTTCAAAATCTTATTTTCTATTCAAATAGTAGGAAATCAACGATAGATTTAAAATATAAAAATAAATTTTAAAAGTAAAAATTAATAAAATATAAAGAATTTAAGAGAAACTAAGATTAGGATTTGAAAAGGAGAAATTTTTGAGTTTTTCATTATTTTAAGTAAAATTTGTCATTTTTGTTGGTAAATTTTACGTGAAAAAAGATTTGAATCAATTTAATTGATTTTAATTGTAAATATTTTGTTTAGAAAATGAGAATATAAAAATCTTAAATAATGGAAAAGTGATAAAAAGACTTAAATATGACAATAAAAAATAAGGAGTAAATTCAATGAAAAAACTATTAGAGAATAAGAATTCACATTAATTAAAATAAAGAAATTAAAATTACAATTAAGTCATATAGTTACTGCAAATACAACTACATTAAAACTCAGTAGAAAATTCTTTATCTTGTTTAATAACCTTGCCTAACTAAAATTTAAACCGGTGACTCAAATAAAAGAAACAGTTATTGCAAAGATATTATAAACGGTCATCTGGTCACCAAGGAAGGAAGTAATTATAAGAGAGAGATAATATTTAACAAGTAGAAAATGACACACGTGACATGTCTAACTTATGACTATTTGATTATATATATATATATCACTTAAAGCAAACATGACAGTATGCTATTCCAGACACATCTTTACTGTTGAACTTTCAACTTGTGGATGGACATGACCAAATCAGTGAGCAGAGGGACCGAAAACAAGCTTAGTTGTCCATTTCATGACCGACTTTAGGTGCCAATAATAACGAGTCCAAGCTCGACAATTTAACACTTATTAATAAAGTTGAATTCCCACGATTAAGTAACATGGGAGCCCACCCTCAAAGTTAAGTTCACTACCGTACCGCGGTCGCCACTCCACCACTAAACTCTGGCCTAGTCCAATCTCATCTACCTAGTCCTCAACACAGGATACTTTACTATTGTTTCAATTATTTATGTTTCTAACAAACTAGCAGACCTTCTAAAAGTTTTACGGTATCCTAAAACCACACGCAATGATAATAAACTTTTGTGCTTTTACTTCTAAAGTTAGTTTAAATAAATACGATACCGGAAACCCTCCATATGTGGAAAGGCAATGATAGAATATCTGCTCATACGACCAGTAAGAACCATTGTGTAAAAGAAAATATCAAAAATATTATTTTAACTATAATTAAACTTGTTTGCGGCGAATGAAAAACTTTAAAATAGAATATCGTATCATAGCAGAAAGATGACACGTGAAAAATCATAGCGTAACTTATATAATAAAAACAAAAGGCTTTCTCGTGAAACATTATTGATAAGTGGTAACCAAGAATGATGATTAAACAGATATGAACAAAATATTACATTTAAATTTGTAACTGAAAGAGAACAGTTTAGATTTAACTTAAAATGGAAGAGAATGATAAGGTTGCTAATTAGCTGTTCAACTTACATTTCAAAGAGGTTTTAATGGATATGTATTGTTAATATAAAAGTTTTTATATTATCAATTAATTAAAAATTATTTTTTATCATTTTTATAATTGTTATTATAAAAGTTAATAAACTTTAACATATATGACAGTTTGAAGTTAGATGGCAGTGTTATATCATTACTGCATATATTATTTATTCATAAAATGAGGAGTGTTAATAACACGTTTGCTAGCATACCTCTTCTAATTATAGGTCATTTTTTATTGGTTAAAATTTATTAAAATTATAAAATCATGAAAAAGGTTTATTATATATAATGTGAGACCAACAAAATTTAATGATTTTTAATAAATTTTAACTAATAAGGGAGACTCTATTCAAAAGAGTATATTAGAAAGCATATTCCTAACCTTTCTCTCTTAAAATAAAGAGGAATGCTAATAATATTTTACATCTCTCATTAAATGATTTGTCTTTATTAACATGAAATTTTACTTCATACTAAAAATAGTGCTAAAAACTGTGCTAAAAATATACATATTTGTAGTATTTTCTAAAAGGATAATTCATAGATGACCCTATTTGAATTCAAGTATAAATCCTTTACACCATTCGTGGTTACGTGTGTAATTGATATTCTTTTAGTTACAAAAGCGACTTTATACAAATTGTGAGACGACAGGATAAGAACTGGATCCCGGACAATTCGGAACTTGAGTTAAATTTTCTTACAGAAGACAACTAATATTTATAGTTTGAGCATGTACATTATTAAAATGCATTACACAGCGCAAAAGAATTACTTGAGGTGACACCAGCGGTACCGACCATTGCAAGTTAAGGTGTCTAGCAAATCATCGTATCCAAGATAGAAATACTCTTAACATGCTTTTTTATCATATTATTATGCATAATTTTTTTGTGAATAGATTCAGATTATTTAATGAGACTTAAACTTTGTCTATTATACGAGGAGTGTGTCAAATAATTAATATGCAAATAATATTTCCACATCAAGAAGGAAAATTAAATAAATGAATGAAAAATGACAAAATGGAAAAAATTACAAATATATTTTGAATTTAATTTAATGTGGGTATAAATATATTTTTATATTGTTATTCATTTACGGATTATTATGTATGATAAGTTTATTAACTCTTATAATAACTACTCTAAAAGTGATTTTAAGGATGAAATCTGATTAGTTAACAGTGTAAAAATGTTTATCATTGTTAAAATGATGATTTCTAATTAATTGATAATATTTGTCAATGCTGACAATTAAAAACTTGTTTATATTTTGAGTGAAGATAAATGTCTATCCTGCACATGTGATAGATTGGGGTAAAAAAGAGAAAGATAATAATAATAAAAAAATATAGAAAGAGAAAGTAATAAATGTAATAAGTAATGTAAAGAAAAATGAGGAGAGATAAAAAAATTATGTAAAAAATAAAATGAAAGAGAAAATGAGTGCATGGTTATAATTTTTCATATTTTTTAGCATGTTTTTATATTATCAAATAAATTTAATTATATGAGTCATTTATAGTGAGGATTGTCTAACTTACCCTAAGTAAAAATATAGTTTAACAACCTCATAAAAAAATATTGATACAATTCTCTATATTATTCTAAGCATATTTTGAAAGAGAAAAAAGACCATGCACTTTAAAATAATTTTACATTATCATCTAATCACAAACTACAATTTATTATAAGTTTGTTAATTTTTATAATAAATATTTTAAAAATTATATCAATAGTGATTTTTGATTAATTGATAGTATAAATTTTTTTACATTGACATTATATGACCATTAAACTCATTTTAATATATAAAAAGTTGTATCAATTATTTTTTATGAAATTATTTAAATCCATATTTACTTGAGACAAATTCACGACCTCTTTACAGCGTGTAAAGGTGAGAAGTTTTACCGGAACTGCTTGCTATGCGGCAACATCTGCTTCTTCGTGAGAGATTCATCCTTGACGTCATCCAAGTTGAACAACAAGGACGAATCAGAGGGCAATTCCAAATGCCTCTTCCTCCAAGCCGCCACGAACACCATCGCAATCTGAGTCAGGGGGCTTCCCACCAGTTTCTTGAACCGGTACCTCCTCGTGCCTGATAAGAACACCATAAGAGCCACCAGAATAGCGCACACTCCTATCCCATAACCCCAATACCTCCCTATGTGGTCTTGAATGTACACGAGAACGGTCACCGCGGTCAGAGTCCCCATGCTTATGAAGAACACGAACCAGTTGAAGAATTTTATCATCTGTTTTTTCTCTCCTTTGTCTGAATCATCGAACTGATCCGTGCCAAACCCCGACACACTCGATTTCAAACCACCAATGCCAAGTGCCGTGGTGTACAGTGCTATATAGAGCACCATTAGCTGCATGTTGCTTGCAGGCACGCAACGTTTCGCAACGTGTGATATGCATTTTGGAGGATGCAGGCTCGGGATTATGGTTGATATTGTCAATATTGTAACACCCTGGAAACAAATTTTGTGAAGATCCAAAAGGGAAATTAACCAAAAATGATATTTGGACACCTAAAATGCTAATTGATATCTAGTAAGAAACTGATAAAAAAAAATATAAATATAATAAATAATATGATGTGATATAAAGAAAAAAAAAAAAAGATGAGTACTAATTAAATGTTTAAAAAAATTAAATGTTCAAAAATCATTGCTTAAAATAAACAAATAAATAAAAGTGCTTTCCTGCTCTTGGGTTGGATGCAAATTAACATAAAACAAACGGATCGAAATTAAATGAACTGTTAAACGTTGCAATGTCTTACAGTTGCTTGAACGGTTGCGAAGATGGCAATAGTGAGGTATCTGTCATCAGAGAAGGCATTGAAAAATCTAGTAACTCATAATCCGTATACATATAATATTGGAAAGAGTACAGTAACAAATTTTATTGGAATAAAATAATTGAATCTTGCTTTGGCTTTCTTATAAAAGTAATAGACAAGGGAATGGTCACAAACCTGCCGATAAAAGTGTCAGCTACAAAACCACCGAACAAACAGAGCATGAAAGATGTTCCCAGGAAGTTGGTGACTGTGTTGGCAGCGGAAGCATTGCCCAAATGCATCGTACCCGTCAAATATGTCACCAAATTTACGGCAATTCCCATTGTCGTTAACCTCTCACATGCTTCTACTCCTGACATGTTATATATCACAGAGAACCAAAGGAAACAAAACCAAGTTATTACTGGATAGATACACCTATATCTATATATATAAAATAGCAAAAGGAAGTTATAATGGTATTGGAGACCTAAAATCATAGCAGCAGCAGTCCAACCACCGGTTTTGGACCTCTCTGCTGGGCGGCCTTTGTAGTCCCAGGCATCTGGGATGGTTTTCCCCAGTGTTTGAGGGAGAGTGTTCATCATATGAATGGTGAACTCGAATGAAGGGAAGTGAGGAGGTAAGCATGCCACAACGGGGGTTGAGGTTCTTATATGGTTTCTATATTTTAACGTGAAATAATTGTTGTACCTATATTTAGTATTTATATATAATTATTTGTATTTCTTATTTATTTTTATTTTTTTATATAAGTATTTTATAAATGAGGAGTACTGGCAACATACTCTCTAATATACTATCTATTATTTGTTAATATTTATTGAGAACTACAGAATCATGAGTGAAATCCATTAAATAAGAACTAAGATTTACAAAATTTTGTAATTTGTAATAAATTTTAATTAATAATGAAAAACGTGTTTAAAAAAATATGTTACTAACATTTTTTTATAGATACATCCTCAATATGACAAAAGACAATAAAAGTTATTTCATTTTTATTGTATAAAAAATATTTTCTTTTTATATGCACCGAAGGGACCGCGGATGACTAGGATTTCTATTAAAATGTTCATCTAGCCTATGCCTAACCAATCCTTCATAATAATTATATGAAAAATTGAAATAGAATAATAGCAATATATAATGTGCAAGGATAAAATATATTAATGACAAAATAGAATACAATCTACGATCTTGGAATCAGCTAAATTCCAGATTCACACTCAATAGAAGAATATACAACCACTTTATGTTAAACATTATCATTTTTATTTGGACTAACGCTAAGAGTAGGTAAAACATCTTAAAAACCTTGTGCGAGAGAGTGTGGATTAGCATTTTGTTTTTGTTCTTTGAGGAATGCTAGTATCACCTTCTCTAAAACCCACTTTTTAACACTCTCTTTATTATTGGCTGAAAATCATTAAATAAATTCCAAGAGGCACTAGTGCAAAAAATACATACGATATTAGCTTTTACATCAGTTCATTTAGAATTGATGTCAAAAAAAAAAATCAATGGCATTTTTGTAAATATAAGAAAAGTTTTTACATTGTTAATTGATGTAAAAACTACTTTTTACATCGGTTAAGCTTTTAACCGATGTTGAAAGTAGTTTTTTACATCAATTAAATAAATAACCGATGTAAAATAATCTGCGAGATGTTTAAAGCACTCGTCGACCCTATAATAGGGAACTTAAAAGGTTTTAACAACGCTTTCATTCCCCCACTCCCTCCACATCATCCGCGGCATCACTTCATCGTAGCTGTCATTTGCCGTCCGCAATAGTGCCATGGAGTTTGTGAAGAGCAGCATGGACGCCTCGGATGTTGTTGACTCCAAAGCTGATGTCACCATCGTCGGTGTTCCCTTCTCCATCCTCGATGACAACCCCAACCCCAACTACAACCTACATGATGTGAACATTTGGCCATTGATTGAGTCATGGACCTTTGTGTTGTGCTCTGTCATCATGGATGCTAATCCCAACTACCATGGATGCCACCACCAAAACTCACCTGTCGGCGCTGTTGTTGTGCCTAAGGTAAGTCATTTTCTCCCAACTCTATGATTGTTGTTCTATTATGTAAAATCTATTTTGGATTTGACCTAAACTTGTGGGTTTTGTGATTGGTTGGAATAGTCTATATTTTTTTCTTTGTATTGGTTCCTATTAATCATGATATGTAAATAATTTATCTAAGGACATTTATTGGAATTGTATGTTGACTGTTGAGGATTATGATTTTGATGTGTTTGCGTGATTGGCCCATAGAGCTTAGTTGGGCCTTGTGTGATATTCTTGGTTATTGATTGGATTGTAGGATAGTTTTACATGTGGTATAATATTATATATATTGATTGAATAGATGTAAAATATAAGAAAGTACCAGAAAACAGAGGAAACATTGTCAGAATTTCTATAGAGTAAGAATGGCCATATAGAGTTTAGTTGGGCCTCTTGTGAATTTTTCATATTTATTAATTTCAATTGTATTATTCTTGAAGATGTTGAATACGCGTCCTACAACCAATATGAACCTGTCCATATGAATCAAACTAGAAAGCATTTTTTTTCCTTTTTGGGAAAGCAAAATTGTTCCTTTTCTTCTCTTGCTCTCTTGTCCTTACTAGTTACGCGTCCTACAAGCAACATGAAGTTAGTGATATATTCCAAACAAGAAAGCACTTTTCTTGTTTTTTCCTTTTCCAAACGCAAAATTGTTTTTTTTCCCTATCAAATGATCGATGGAGAATGCAGAGTCGCAAATTCACTCTTTGCTTTCTCATAGTTAGGATTGGAAAAACAACAGTAAGAGGACTAGTAGTAAAGCCTTTCCATTTTCAAGATCAACTCTAAAACATCTAATTTTAGTAGAAGTAATAAATAGTTCAATAATTGACATCTTTTCCTTTTCAACAATTTTTTTTTCATGTTTTGTTTTAACCTTGGAAGTAAAACCAAGTGATGGGTCATAGGATCCTCCACCTTCTTTTCCACCATTACTGTCGCATCTTCATGAGTTTGAGGAAGCCCAACTCATGATAGCTAAATGGCACACTGTAAATTGTTGAAACATAACATGATTAGAAACTTATAACTTCGAACCTTATACAACACATTTGCAACTTTGCGCTTAGCAATCACTCCTTTAAGCTTTTCAATTCAACTTTCAAGATCATAGGATACTGCACCCTCTTTCCAACGTAACCATTATATATGTCTCATTCCTTACTTGGTTATGATTTACTTCCACTAAGTTAATCAAGGTCAGCTTATGGCGAGCTGAATGGCACACTGTGAGAGCAATTAAATGCAAGTAAGAAAGCCTTGCCAAGATTTGATACTTTTGATGTAAAAAAACCAATTGAGAACCTTGAAAGAGTGTTTGCTCAATATACTTTATTTTGTAAATTTCTCTTATTTATAACTTTTTAATTTTTTGCTCTTTTCTATATTGTTTGCAAAATATAATAATAATGTATTCTTATATTACATGACATTTGCGAAGTCAAGTTATTGTGGTGATATTGGTTTAAAGCAAATGGGTCAAATAGTATGTTAGTTTCTATTTGGGTCAAATAGAATGTCCTCTCATTCTATTTGTCTCATTTTTTCTATACTAATATTGCCATGATAACTTGATGACGCAATGCCCTACAATATAGAAAGACATTATTAGTAGATCTTGCAACCAATATAGAAAAGTAGAATTTCAAAGAAGTTATAGTTATAAGATTAATTTTCATAACAGCGTCTAGTGGGCAATTGTAAAGCTGTGTTTTTTTAATGTGTGATTTAGTGATTTAATAACCAAAAGTCAAAATTTAATATATGATCTAGGTAATTAATACGAATAAATAAGTTGTTGTTGTGTGGTTGTGGTTTTGTGTTGTTTTCTTTGAATTTCGGTTTGAATTTAGGGAACTTGAGGTAATGTGCTTGAGCCAAAAATAGATGTTGGTGGTGTATATTTGGGTTGTTGAGGGAAACATTGATGTTGAGATAGTGTGGGTCTTGGGGAGTAGTTAGATGAACCATGGGCCTTAATCAGCCCAAAGCCTTTGTGAAGCTTGAGGAAGCTTAAAGGCACTTAGACCCCTCCCCTCTCATTCTTTCATCTCTCAAACTCTCTCAAACCCACCTAGTGTATAGCGAGATTTCAAGCCTTGATCCCATTCCCTTGTGTTGTTGCTCTCTGTATAGCGAGATCTCTAATCCAGGATGCTTGTGGGCTATTCGCTCAGCAAGTACGAGGCTCGTTGACCGATTTGGGGCCTTGGAGAGTTATTGCTCTCTGTTGCAAGTATTTCATTGAGCAAGCAACATGTGTCACTGAGCAAGGGGTGTGTGTAGGTTTTGGCTGCTCTCTGGAGTGGCTAATCGCTAAGTGACTAGGTGATTCACTAAGCGAACTGATGTTGAGAGAAATTGGAAAAAGTCCCTAGAACGAATTCGTTGAGCAACCCCAGTTGTCACTGAGCGAAAGACTCTGGAGACAAGATGTTCGCTGAGCGAGACCTATGGTCACTGAGCAAGAACCTTTGTGGGGGAAAGTAAGCCTTCTGTAAAGGCGATCTTTGTTGAGTAAGCATATGAACCACTGAGCGAGCAAGGTAGTCTGATGTTGTTTTAAATTAAAATTTTATTTTGTAAAACGTGGTTGAGAAGGACTCCTAGTGCGAGTTAATGTGAGAATGGTTAGAGTGTAGGAGGGGTGGAAGGTTGCTTGGATAAGACCTCCACTTGTTAAAACGTTGTTGCTTTGAGTTTTACTTATGAGGTATGGGCTGCTTGGATAGGGCCTTGCTTGTTGACCATGCATGGGGCTGGATTTGAGCCTACCTGGTGTTGTTGTTAAACTTGATTGAACTGTTGACGTTGGATTGATGATGAATAGTGCTGTACTGCATTCATGCATAAGTCCATAGTGGTGACTACGTTTTGAGCAGGCACGTAAGTTGGTTGGTTGATAGGAGCTGAGGCTCAGATGGACCTCTAACCTAGTGTCGGAAAGGTTAGTGGGGGTCATTGTACCTAGGACCTGGGGAATAGGTAGATAGGCAATTCACAGCAAGCCTTGTGTCGTGGTGAGCCACTACCCACGTATATCTATCTTGATCAACCACTTGATCCTATCCATTGATCAGAGCTACGGTGTTCTCCAATAGTAGTGGAGGGCGCTATGTTAAGGAACATGTCTGTGTTGGTCGCTCAGGTGTGGAAAACCTCTCGAGAGTCGTGTTATCATGCATTGACATAGTAGTGGTGAATTTGTTGTATCATAGGGTTCTAAGTTGTGAACTCCTTACTGTATGATTGTATGTTGTATACATGTGAGTGAATGTTGAGAACTATTGATGGTTTCCTTAATATTATGTTATGTTGTTGGTTTAGTAAGCTTACCCTTGCCTTTCTACTTTTGTTGTGATTGCTCTGTTGCTGCTGTTGTGTGGGTGTGATTGTGATGATCACATCCGTTGGCATGGGAGTAGATGGCAAGGCTTTGGTGGATTAGACTACCCAGAGCTGAAGGTGGAGCTACTATTAGAAGATAGCGTGACGTGAGAAGTCACACATTCGCTTTTTGGTGTTTATGTTGTTTCATTTCTTTTGATGGGAATGTATAGTGTGACCAGCCATAGGGAGTGTGTTTTATACCCCTCTGCCCTTATTGATGTATATTTTATTTATATTGGCCTTGGTGTTACCCCTTGGTTCTTTAGTTCTTTATAAGTTGTAAAGACATGTATATTGGCTGTAGGAGGGAAGGATGGATCTCTCAGGACGTGTATACATATGTGTGTGTGTGTGTGTGTGTGTGTGTGCTTACATGAGTTGGTGGAGTACAATGGAGTGGTGTAGTAGCGACAGTGGGTCATTACAACAATCACTTTTTCATGGTTCTCAATTTGGCTTTATATATCAAAAATATCAAATCCTGACAAGACTTCCTTACTTGAATTTGATTGCTTTTGCTATGTGCTAATCAGCTCATCATGATCAAGTTGGTGGAAAAATTCAAGTCCAAGTAAGGAATGAGACATATAAGATGGCTATGTTGGAAGAGGGAGTAGTATCTTATGAACTTGAAGGCTAGATTATGAAGCTTGAAAGAACGATTACTAAATGCAAAGTAACATAAATGTGTCTAATAAGGTTTGAATTGATAAATTCCTACAATGGTGTCATGTTTCAACAATTTTATCGTGTGCCATTTAGCCATCATGAGTTGGCCTTTTGAGACCTCATAAAGACTTAACTGCAATGGTGGAAAAGAAGGTGGAGGATCTTGTGACCCGTCATATGCTTTTACCTCCAAGTTTAAAACAGAATAGGGAAAGAATTTTGTTGAAAAGGGGAAGTTATCAAGTATTGAACAATTTAGTACATCTACTTAAATTAATTGTTTTGGTGATGAATAATTTGGAAATGAAAAGGCTTATACTAGTGATTCTTTAACTGTTGTTTTTTCTAATCCTAACATCTCCTGACTCATCATTCTCTGTTCATCACTTCGCTTTATTGTTTTAACTAACATTTTATCTTTTTATGTGAACTTGTAGATATTCAACAATCCACATCCATCTTCTAACTCTGACTTAGATTACATCCGCACATGTATATTAGATAGTTTATAATTGTATTTAAATACTTTAGAATTGTTTGTTCTTATTAGTTGTAGATGAAATTTATATGTTTGTCTTAAATGTATTTAGGAGGTAGTTTATAATTAGTTGTAAATAAAATTTATATATGTTTAGAATGGATTTAGAGACTTTACAATTGTTTGAATTGTGCTTAGGAGATGCCTTATAATTATGTTTTAATATATTTTGAATTTAGCATACTCCAATATAATTGTATCATACACTGCCTTCCTGGGTGTATTTTTATTTTACAGGTGTTATGAAACTTACAAAACAAATAGAATATTAAAAAAAAATGACTTTCTACATTGGTTATGACCTTAACCAATGTAGAAAGTCACCTTATGCACGTAGAAATCGACTTTCTACATCAATTAAAGGCTAAACTAGTGTAAAAAGGTGTGACTTTATACATTGGTTCATAGTTTGATGTAAAAAAGACCCACTTTTGACATCGATGGGATATCTCTGAAATAATCGACGTTAAAAGCTCCTATTGCAGTAATGAGGTGGGACCCACCAAAATTTATAATTTTTAATAAATTTCAGTCAATAATAGAGAGTATTAGAGAAAGTGACATTAGCATTCCTCTTCTTCTTTTATTAGGCTCATCAAATTGGCCAAACTTATTGAATTATTATCTTTACTATCTAACCTAACAGTACTGCAACAACAACTTTTAACGTTAGTTATTTTAGGAATTCTACATCGAATATTGAACTGATGTAGATCTTGTTGATGTAAAAAGTGGGATCTTTTTTACATCAGACTAAGAATCGATGTAAAAAAGACTTTCTACATCGGTTCCAAAATGAATCAATGTAGAAAGGTGTGACTTTCTACATCAGTTAAGGCTATAACCAATGTAGAAAGTCATGTTTTTTTCAATATTTTGTCTATTTTACAAGTTTCACAACACCTGTAAAATAAAAACAAACCCAGGTAGGCAGTATATGATACAATCATATGTGATAAATTTGAAATATATCAAATATGCATTAAAAGATAATTATATAAAGTACCTCCTAAACACAATTTAAACAATTGTAACTCCTTAAATCCTTTCTAAATATATATATAAATTTCATCTACAACTAATTATAAACTACCTGCTAAATACATTGAAACAAACATATAAATTTCATCTACAACTAACAAGAATATACAATTCTAAACTACCTAAAATATAATTATAAACGACCTAAATACACATGTGCGGATGTCATCCAAGTAGGAGTCAAATGATGGATATGGATTGTTGAATATCTTCATTTTCACATAAGAGGATAAAATGTTGGTTAAAACAATAAAACAGAGTGATCAACAGAGAATGATGAGTAGTAAGATGTTAGGATTAGGAAAACAATAGTCAGAGGACTAATGTAAGTCTATTCATTTCCAAATTAATTCATTATCAAAACATTTAACTTAAGTAGATGCACTAAATAGTTCAATAATTGACAACTTTTCCTTTTCAACAAAATTCTCTCCTTATTTTGTTTTAAACTTAGAGGTAAAATTAGGTGGTGGGTCATAAGATCTTCCACCTTCTTTTCCACCACTGTAGCCACATCGTTATGAGGCTGAGAAAGGCCAACTCTTGATGGCTAAATGGCACATGATAAAAATGTTGAAACATGAAACAATTGGGAATTTAGTACTTCGAACCTAATTTGACACATTTGTTACTTTACGCTTAGCAATCTCTTTTTTCAAGCTTCTCAATTCGGCCTTCAAGATCATAAGATACTACACTTTCTTTCCAACATAACCATCATACATGTCTCTTTCCTTACTTGAATTTGATTTCTTCCACTGACTTAATAAGGCCAGCTCATGATGAGCTGAATGACACACAATGAAAGTAATCAAATCCAAGTAAGGAAATCTTGTCATGATTTGATATTTTTAATGATAAGGCCGAATTCAGAACCTTGAAAGAGTAATTGCCCACTAAATTCTATTATGAAAATTAATCTTATAATTATAACTTCTTTAAAATTCTATTTTTCTATATTGTTTAAAAGATTTATTAATAATGCCTTCTTATACTATAGGGTATTGTGTCATCAAGTCATTATGACAATATTGATATAAAATAAATGGGACAAATAGAATGAGAAGACATTCTATTTGACCCAAATAGAAGCTAACATACCATTTGACCCTTTTCCTTTAAACCAATATCACCATAATAACTTTGACTCTGCAAATGTCATGTAATAAAGGAAGACATTATTAGTATATTTTGCAATCAATATAGAAAAGAATAGAAAATTAAAAAGTTATAAATAAGATAAATTTACAAAATAGAGTATATTAAGCAAGCACTCTTTCAAGGTTTTTGATTGGTTCTTTTACATCAAAAGTATCAAATTCTAGCAAGACTTCCTTATTAGGATTTGATTGCTTTCACAATGACCTTCAACTCACTATGGGTTGACCTTGATCAAATTGGTGGAATTAAATCAAATCCAAGTAAGGAAGGAGACATATATGATGGTTGTGTTGAAAAAAGGGTGTAGTATCCTATGATCTTGAAGGGCAAATTGAAAAACATGAAAGAGTGATTGCGAAGCGCAAAGTAGCAAATGTGTCATATAAGATTTGAACTGATAAGTTCCCGGTTGTGTCGTGTTTCAACATTTTTTACAACGTGCCCTTTAGCCATCATGAGTTGAGCTTCTTCAAACTTATAAAGATGCAGCAGCAATGATGGAAAAGAGGATGGAGGTTCTTATGACTCACCACTTGGTTTTACTTCCAAGGTTAAAACAGAACATGAAAAAATTTTGTTGAAAAGGGAAAGTTGTCAATTATTGAACTATTTATTGCTTCTACTGAAATTAGATGTTTTGGTCATGAATAATTTGAAAATGGAAAGGCTTATACTAGTCCTCTGTCTATTGTTTTTCTAATCCTAACTATAAGAGAGCAAGGAGTGGATTCACAACTTCGTATTCTCCATTGATTTTGTGTTTGCAAGAGGAAAAAACAAGAAAAGGGCTTTCTTGTTTAGAATGTATCACTAACCTCATGTTGCTTGGAGGATGCGTAGTAAGCAAGGATGAGTGTTAACCAATCATACTAACACATCGAAATGCTAATATTTCCTTCACATTCATAAAAACCCTATATTCTTTCTTCATTATGCAAAAATGCTTAATTAGTACTGTGAGAGAGCAAGAGAGGAAAAGGAACAATTTTGCATTCCCAAAAAGAAAAAACAAGAAAAAAAATGCTTTCTTATTTAATTAGTATGGAAGGGTTCATATTGGTTGCAGGATGCGTATTCGACATCCTCAAGAGTAGTACAATTGAAATTAACAAATATGAAAAATTTCATTGAAGGCCCTACTAAGCTCTATGTGGCCATTCTTATTCTATAGAAATTTCGACAACGTTTCCTCTGTTTTTTAGTACTTTCCCTTATTTTACATCTATTCAATCAATACAATATATACTACATGTAAAACTATCCTACAATCCAATCAATAACAAAAAACATCACATAAGGCCTAGCTAAGCTCTATGCAACCAATCATGCAAACACACCATAATCATAATATTCAACAGTCATATAATTTAAATAAATATCCTTCAATAAATTATTTACATGGACTAGTACAAAGCAAAAAACCATAGTCTATTCTAACTAATTACAAAACCCACGAATTTGGGTTAGAACCAAAACAGCATTTACACAAAAGGAGCAATAATCATGGAATTGAAAAAAATGACTTACCTTAGGCGCAGTGGCAGCAACAACAGCGAGTTTTGGTGGTGGTGTCCACTGCTATTGGTGTTGGCATCCACAGCGGCGGGGCGGGCGTGGTCATGAAGCTCCACGATGACATCGATAGCCAAATCGAGGTGGGGTTGTCATCGAGAAGGCGACGCCGACAGTTGTGACATCGGCTTTGGAGTAGATGGCGTCCATGCCGCTCTTCACAAACTCCACGGCATTGTCATAGACTATGGTGATGTTGGCTTTGGACTTAGCAGTGACATCAACGGTAAGGGTGACGATGCGGACGATGTGGAGGGAATGGGGTGGATGGAAGCGTTTGGGTTTGTGTTGTCTTCGAAACCCTTGTTATGTTCCCTATTGTGAGGGCCCATGAGGGTTTTAAACTCCTTGTAGGTTCTTTTACATTAGTTATCTACTTAACTGATGTAAAAAACTACATTCTGCATTGGTTAAAAGTTTAACCAATGTAAACAATAGTTTTTAGATTGGTTAAGTAGATAACCAATGTAAAAACATTGCTTATATTTACAAATATGCCATCAATTTTTTTATATCGGTTCTAATTGAATTGATGTAAAAAGCTATCGTCGTATGTGTTTTTGCACTAGTGATAAGAAAAATATTAACCAATTAAAACCTTATATTTTTAGCCTCATTTATTTAATTTGTAAGGTAAATAAATTCTTAAGCTAACATGTTGGTCCCTTTATATTAACAATAATATTACTTAACAAGAAAGCAATAATTGTTAAATCTTAAAAGAAAACATTAATAGAAACTATTAAAATATCTAAAACTAGAAAAAATTTAAAATTAATTTCATATCATTACTACTAAAATGCCATTTTTTTTAAAAGCTTGGGGTTAATAACTTCGGACTTTGTGAGCTTGAAAGTGACACAGCTTTATTAGAAAACTTAGATGTATAATTTTGCTTTAGCATTAGAATTATAATCTTGAATTTGTTAGGACTACGTTAGAATTAGAAACTTAGATCCAATATAATTCGAATGTTATTAACTTATAGTGTATAATTTTTATAGTAAAAATTTTCAAAATGAAAAAGGACCTGCCCATTTAATTATATCATCGTATCATATATAAGAGCTCTCAAAGTGAAAACCTCAAATTAAAGATTTTATTGGCCAACTCTAACATATAATGGAAACTTTATGTCACAATCTGATTTTAATTGTGACGAATGTATAGATTACTATTCTACTTTGACAAACTTTAAATAAAAGTAACTCTATCTAAGATAATAAATATGATATTAATTTATAAAAAATCTATATTTCAAAGAAATTTTTATAGAAATTTTGGTAGAATCTTTCTTGAAACATAAACATTCCAAAATAATATAAAACTTCTACATAATAACCACAACACTAACCAGAACAGGGCCTCACACAAACCAAATAAAACTAAATCTATCTAGCTATTATAGCATACAACCCAAAATCACAAAATATAACATTACAACTAGTAATAATGTCATTGCCTTAGAACAAAATAGGCTTCGCCAAAACGTCAACTATTAAGGTTTAGCTGAGGCACCCAGTTAGGTAAAAATATGATGATTTGAAATATATTAAGACAGACAATATGAGTCACTAGTCTATGAGCAAATAAGGAATAATGTAATAAGCTGGACACAATAATATCAAATGAGAAGTATAATTACAAATGTCAAAACTTGATTTCATTAGTCTTTTTTTAAGGGTGCTTTCATTATTAGTCACAATGATAATTGGCATTATGCATAACTTTTTGGTGTGCATTTATACAATTATTCTTCCTTTTTCTAACTTAATACTTTGTTTATCACCAAAATTTAGCAATTGTAAGTAAATTGGACCAGTAGATAGACTTTGTGGAATTATAGCATTTTACTATTAATCTTCCAACATTTTTGTAAGATTTGAAGAAGAGGGCTTGGAGTTGTTTAGTAAATAATTTCATAGAGCTTAGAGTGATCTTCATTAAGATAAGAATGGGTTTTTATTGTCCAAAATCTGCTGAACAAGCCTTATGCTTGCTTAGTGCAAAGGTGACCTCTAGAGAGTATTCAAATTTGATTTTTAAGAATTCTCTAAGTGAAATGGTAGTTTGCTCAATGAAACTTGTGCCCTAATTTCATGATTTGAAGAATTCGCTCAACAAGTGTCTATTTTCGTTAAGCAAATTATGGACAAATCATTTAATGAGGGCACGAATGTTGTCATTTTAGGATGAGGGTATGAGAGAGGAGGGGGAATTCTTATTTTCCCCACATTTATTTCTCTGACTCTCTAAATCTTGGAAGTATTGGAAGATAGCTAAGAAGCTCTCTATGGACCTCTAATCCACCTTCTTCATTTTTCTACCATTTTGGACACTTCTCTCTTCCATGAGTATCTAGATTTACCCTAATTGGGATTTGATATAACTAAACCTACTCTTATGTATATATTCTGAATTATCTATTGAAGTTTATGTTTTATTATTATGTGCTTCTATTTCTACTCTTAATACTTGTTATGGTTTGATCTCTTATGACTTGATTTTATGGTTTTGAATGTTGATGGAAAACACTTTCTTTCCTTGAACTGAAGTAAGCACCTAATGAGTCTTGTATCTAGGAATGGAACATGGTTTATTAGCCATTTCTTAACTTCTTTTCTTAAAGCAAGTGACTTGGGTGAACTAATCAAGGGATTGGTAGTTTAAACAAGGAGCTTAGGTCCACTCCGCTACAAAACCAGGGTTTGGATGTTTTTATAAGTTGATGGTAATATATGAAATGTAAACTCATTAATTAACTCGTATATTGCATGAAATGATGGTTTAGTGTAGTCAACCCTAACGTTTTCTCTTATTGTTGTTTAGTCTATTCTCTACAGCCCAAGTGTTCATGAAAATTCCAACAAAAACTTATTATTTGTTTTTGTGAATACTTCCCTTCATAGCGTTACTTGTGAAAACTTGGTATTACATAAGCCCCTTAGGAGACAATATTCATATTTATCATTGTCTACTTGCATAATTTGGTACGCTTGCTAATGAGCTAACACACAACATATAAAACTATAAATTTATACATTTTAAGTGTGGTATTACTTAAACAAAACTACAATCGACTCTCCACCTACGTAGGTTCTCTCACTCAAGTCAAACTCCCCACTTGAAATATGAATAAAAGGAATGCTAGCTACACTTTCTCTAATACTCCCTCTTCTATTGGCTAGAATTTATTGAAAATCACAAATTTTGGTGGGTCTTACTTCTAAATCAAGAGAGAAACTCATTAAATGAGAAGTAAGACCTACCAAAATTTGTAATTTTTAATAAATTTCAACCAATAATAAAGAGTGTTAGAGAGAGTATTGCTAGCATTTCTCATATGAATGTCAATAATAAGTTATGGTCTCCCACCTTATAATGTCAATAATAAGCTCCCTGCTTGAAAAAATCAATAATGGTCTCCCACCTATAAATAAGTTATGGTGTACTAAAGACACACTTACTACTATCAGCCGTAGTATTAGAATTTTTTTTCTTCAAAAACAGTTCAAAATCTAAGAATAATAACAATTCATATTTATAAAAAGTTTCTAATCAACAAGTAATATATATATATATATATATATATATATAACTTTGATAGTTTCACAATATTTTTCAAATTGGCAATCAAAATACAATGATTCAATAGTAATCTAACTATATTCCAAATCATAGTCATAATAGTCCATGCTAAATTCCATAATTTTCCAAATCATCAAACTATAATAAAACAATGAATTAATCATAAATATAAGGAAAATTTAACAAAATAATTTAGGACTTGCATCTAGGGGTGGAAATAGGGTAGGCCACCTGTCAGGGGCATATGGCCTAGCCTATATAAGGCTTGATTTGACCTAACTTGTTTATTAAAAAAGGCTAGGCTTAGGCATTTTAAAAATCCTATTTAAGTAAAAAGGACAGGCCATAAACTTTAAAAAACGCCTATTAAGCCTAATAGATCATCCTATTTATATACATATGTAACAAATTATTATTGTATTATATATTATGCTATATTTTATATACATAATTATATATAATACATATATTACATATAATAATATAAAAAATGTGTAATTACTAACAAACTTTTTAGGTTAATAGGCCTTTTTAGGCCAACAAGCCTACTTAGGCCAATTGGACTACCAACTTTTTTATAGGCCTTATATGAAAATAGGCTTTTAAGCAGGCTCACAGGTCAAGCTAGACTTTTGTGCAGACCAGACTTTTGTACTAGCAAAGGCCTATGATAGGTAAATAGGCTAGGTTCAGACTTTATCCTTTTAATAAAGACCAAACTTAGGCCTACCAAAGCCTGGCCTAACCTAGCTTATTTCTAGCCCTACTTGAATCTATATACTCACAAACTTTCTAAGATATTGAGATTGAATTTAATGATCGATTTTGGTTGGGTGTACCTATAAAATTTAGCGTAAGACAAAATTAAATAGAATGCCAAAGATAGATATAAATGTAAATAAGTTTTTTTTAACTACTATAGTTCTAGAAATTAGTAATGCCTTTGATTTAATTTTTTCTATGTTTTTCAAAAAATTTGCAATAGTCCCTAATTTATATAAAATTCTTCCTATTCACTATACATATCAAACTATACTTAGATAGGTGGAAATACACCTACAAAGTTCCCACATAATTTTAAATAATGTATAATTTATACTAATTTAAGGTTCCTCTATATCATTTAGGCTTAAATCAAATTTTTTAACTTATTAATATAACATAAGATAAATGTTTTATACCGATGGGATTAAGTCTAATGGAAAGAGTTAGTCTCTTGTGGTGAACCATGATTCGAATTCTTGTTAGGACAGGTGCCCACATTTAATGTCTGACAGTACCTCGAACAGGATTACTTTCAAAAAAGAATACTTGTAGAGAACAAAAAGTACTAAAAATATTCTATTAAAAATTTCAACAATTAAAGAGAATTGCTCACTAGCTAGAAATTCACAGTCTTACCTTATTCCTACCTCTTTATACTACACTTTTCTCCCAAACTCCTTTTAAAATAAAGTTTAGGCTTTACATTTTTGTCTCTCAAGCATCACAATTGTGTGATTTTGATCCCTAAGTCCTAATTACACAAATTGGGTCCTTCAATCCATCAATCTTTCATTGACTATTCAACATATTTTATTGACATGGCACTGACGTGTGACATGGTAGATGATGCAGTGTTGATGTGGTGGCTAATTCACATGATGATGTGTTAGTGATGTGGCATGATAATGTGACATGTGAAAATAGGAGAAAAAATTATCAAAATGTAGGATAGGGATTAATCCCCCACCCTATACTCTAACAACAATACTGAACTACTAGGCTAATAAATTTACTTGTGTATGTGTGTAACTTAAATAGAGACCAAAATTGCACATATATTTATTACTACTAAATAAATAACTTATATATATTATTTACATTATTAGTATTAATAATATTATTAATAAATTAATACTAATATTATTATTAATATTATTAGTATATATTAATAAATATAACTTAGTAAATTAATAAATATAATTAGTATATTAATATACTTTCTACATAAATATAAATATATTGGATGTGATATAAATATATTATGAGAATGTTAATTGAAAATATATAATATAAATATAAATTTTAGTGACTAAAATACGTAAATTAGATGCTAAACATGAACATCGATACCAATCACCTCAACATCACTATCTAATATATTTATATTTATATTTATGTAGAATTATATTAATATATACTAAATTAAATTTATAAATATTATTTTATTAGTATATACTAATAATATTATTAATACTAATAATATATATGTATATAAATTTATTTATTTAGTTTAGTAATAAACATATGTGTAATTTTGATCCCTATTTAATATATATATATATATATATATATATATATATATATATATATATGTATGTATGTATATATAATAATAATAATAATAATTTTGATTTATATATTAAGCAAACCCATTAGTCTAGCGGTTAAGTGTTGTTCTTAGAGTATATGGTGGTAGGTCTATTTTTCTTCTTTGTAAAGAAATAGAATTAAATATATTTTTGGTCTTTATAAAATGAGCAAATTTTTGTTTTGGTTTCTATAATTTTTCTTTTCATCCTTCTAAAATCTAAAATCAATATTTTTGAATCCCCTACAATCATATGATTATGTCCGACAAAAGTTCACTTGACTGTCCATGTGGTATCCAAATAATGCATATGTAGTTTCATGCCAACACATGACTCTCAAAAATTATTTTGGACCCTAAAATAAATTCTATTTACCTACCCTAAAATGAATGTTAGGGATTAAAAACAATGATTTTAAAGTTTAGAAGGTTGAAAATTAAAGAAAAAAATTATTGGGATCAAAACTAAAATTTGCTCATTTTACAAATATAAAAAAATTAATTTCAAATTTTAGAATGATAAAAAAGAAACTTTTATAAAGACCAAAAAACCAACATTTTCTCATTTTACAAGGAACAAAAACATATTCAATCCTCTAAAATTATAATATAATCCAGTCATTTTTTTAAATTTCATTTTATTATAAAATATCTAGATAATAAAATAATAATATATACAATTCTTTTCTATCTCATGATTTTTTTTTGATTTATTGGAAAAATAGAAAGACAAATCACCCTAAAGTATCCTTCAATAGAAGAGTGTTTAGAGCAGGGAGGAAAAATCCCAATACAACAAGGGTTGCGATTGACGCACACTAAAACTAGCACGAAAGTGAGTTACAGAATTAACTTTCTGCCTAATATAAACCAAAACACAAGACCAACCCTGATGGAACAAATCAAGAGCCCTTAGCACCAAGGAAGCATGAGGCTGATGCAAAGGACAAATCCCAGAGTTAATACTCTCAACAAGATGAAGATTATCCATCTCATAACAGATGTGTCTCATCCCTTTATCCCAAGCAATTTGCATTCCATGAATAAAAGTCATCAAATTCGCTTTAGTAGCATCACCTAATCCATCAAAGAAAGAGAAACCCAACAACCACAAAGCATTGTGATCTCTAAACACACCCACCCGCACCAATAAAGGTAGAAGAATGCAAAAAACTACCATCAACATTGAGCTTGACACTCCCTTCAGACGAGGCATTCCACCTAGGAATCATAAGAGGGAAAGAAGTAGGAAGGCCCATCCTGTTTCATCAACAACACCATATCATCATGACAAAAATAAATGTTATTGATGACTAAATTAATATCCCACTTATTATCATTAAAAATGCGATTATTCCTCCATTTCCAAATCCACCAAATGGCGACAACAAATAGAAAACCATTACATTTAGACAGATGATGGTGGAGCTAATGAGTCAAATCTGTACAAAGGAAATTCTGGTGAGAAAAGAACCCCAACCAAAGCCAAACTTTTCTAGCATGAGGATAGTGCCGCAAACAATGAAAAACATCTTCAAACTCATGAGAGCAGTGAGGACAATTAGCAAAGGACACTAATTGCCGATGACACCTCTACGTATTAGTTGGAAGTGAATCATGCAAAAGACTCCAGAAAAAAGACACAAATTTTTTCTAGAATATACAATCTCCAAAGCCACCTAAAATCATCCCCCATAGTTCCAACCATATTAGTGGAGACCAGGCAATTAGACGTCGAATAAGAAGAATAATCGCCATTTCCTGAACCATTCCATGTCCACCTATCATCCACATTAGGATCCAGGGGCAACTCCAAGGAGTTAAGAAGTTGCGAAAAAGTATTTGGTATTAATGTCCAAATAGACGTGATACACCAAGACTTTTGCACTACGAGATCTTTAAGGCAAGCATGCATATATGGGACAAAATTGCAAATATACCCAATGGCGGACCAGTTACCAAACCACACCGAAGTATCACCCCTCCCTAACCAAAACTTAAATCCCTCCAACAACTTGTCTTGTGTCTGTATAATCCCACGCCACACAAAAATGTTTTTACCACAAGTGGCACTAAGAATAGTATTTCCCTTCAAACATTTATGTGTCGAGACCTGGACCCATATGGTATCCTTATTCAACAATAAACTCCAAACTAACTTCCCAACCAAAGATAAGTTGGTTTTACGAGACTCTCTTATTCCCAACTCACCTCTTTTCTTAGGTAAGGAAACATTTTGCCAATTCACAAGGCTTCACCCTTTCCTTTCATTCGAAGCGGACCACAAAAAGTTTCTTGCCATTTTATCAATCTTATGGCAAATGCTCTTAGGGAGCAAAAAAAGTTGCATAATGTAGACAAGAAGAGAAAATAAAATGGAATTAATCAAACACAATCTACTTGCACGGTTCAGCAAACAGCCTTTCCAAGAAGCCAACCTGTTCTGTACTTTTTCAATGATAAAAGATGGGGACTCATTAGTGACTCCACCTTTCAATAAGGGAAAACCCAAGTATCTTCCAAGGTTAGTAACATTCCTCATGGAGGAAATAGCTTGAAATCTATGCTTGTTGCGACGACTAACACCATGAGAGCACATAAACTTTGATTTCTGGATATTCACCTTTAAGCCAAATTCAGAACAAAAATTTTCTGGCATAGAAAAAATAAGATGAATCTGAGAAGCTTCAGCCTTGCAAAACAAAAGAACATCATCGGCAAAAAACAAGTGAGAAAGCCCCGGTCCTCCTTTAGAAACATGGATTGGTTGCCAAAAACCATCCTCCTCATCTGATTAGTTTTATTTCATTCATCACTAAATATTTAAACAAAAATCAAGATGCTACCAACATGTCAGTAATCCGAGTGAAATTGGATTTAAATCTCTTAAGTAAGGTGTCAAATTTGAACCTTGTAACAGATACTTTGTACCAATAACATGATAAAAAAAATGAGAGATGCCCAAACTCCTTTTCCAAAATGCTATTTCCAAAATAATATCGCTAGGTTCAATCTCAAAGTACTGCTGGTTCACGTGTTCAACATTATGTGGATTTGATAAATTTCTAGGTATGATATTTTAGAGTTTAAAAGATTTTTGAAGCTAAAGTTAGAATAAAAATTTAAATTTAAAATTAAATTTATATGATAATTTTAAATTACAAGTTACTTTAAGGTTAATTTTTTTTGAGTAATATATTCTTAAATTTTAAAATTTTAAAAAAAAGGAAAAAGAAAAGATAAAAACTCCTAAAATTAATTTTTTAAAGTTTAATTTTTGAAAATTTTCTTCGTTAAAAAAGATCTAAAAGTTTGTTTTCCTATATTTTTATTTGGCCCATTTTTTTAAAATAAAAATATAAAATAAATTGAGTAAAACGCTGTAGTACGTGGCTTTTTTTTTTTTCTTTTTTGTCCTGAAAATTTAGAAATACGAGCAGGAAAAAACAAAAACAGCCCAAATTCAAGGCCCAAAGCAATATAGCATTGCACGGGCATCCCTGCTACTCCCATCCCAATTTTTGCTATTTTCACCCCAACTTTTCGTTGTACAAAATATACAACGAAAACGTATTTTTGTTGTATTAGGGGGTTTGTCGAGATACACAACGAAAATACATTTTCATTGTGTATTTTGGCAAAATCTTGTTGAGATACATAATGGAAACATATTTTCGTTGTATATCTTGATACGATTTTTGTCTTATACTACCTCCGATCTTATATATAAGCAACAAATAACTAGATCATCAAAACTAATAAAAATAGTTAAGTTAGTTAATTTTAATTAATAATTATATAAATTTAAATTTTGTTCCAAAAATACTCTTGAATAAAGTACTTAAGTGTTGGCTATATTTAATGCATAAAAAATTGACGAGTGTCTTGTGAATAGTCTTATTAATAAATTAAGGGCATAAAGGAAAATGAATAATTAATATATTTAAAAATGGGTCTTTATTGTTTATAATTAAGACCAAAATGATACTTTCATTTGTTGCTTATATATAGGATCGGAGTTAGTATATTTCAACAAAATTTTGTCGAGATACACAACTAGAGTCCATTTTCGTTGTGTATCTCGATAATATCTTGTCGAAATACACAACGGAATCATATTTCTATTGTGTATCCGACAATAACTTATCGACATACACAACAAAAACCTATTTCTGTTGTGTATCTTAAGAAGATCCTGTTCAAATACACAACAAAAACACATTTTTTTGTGTATATCGACAAGATTTTGTCAAAATATATAACGAAAATATGTTTCCATTAATGAAGAGGGGGTGGGGTGAGAAGAAGAGAGAGAATAAAAAGAGAGTGAGGACAAAATAGTCTTTTCACTCTTTTTAAAAAAGTTGGGGGTGAAAATAAAAAAATAATAATAAAAAAGGAATGGGAATAGCGGGGCCTTGCATGGGAAATACGACAAACCACACAGCAAGCTTGCCGAGTAGTAGTACAATATTCTGGCCCTAGATTCGGACTTGTGAGTTTCCCCTGAATCATCTGCCAATTTTTTTTTTTCCATTTTCTATCGGTGGATTTGTCACTTATGCTTGTTTCTTTCCATGTCAAGTAATGATTTTTCTTTGGCAACTTGTATGATACATAATAACCATTTGAAAGAATCTTTCCCTGAGACAACCTGGAAACATATACATGTGAGAGGGTACCGAGTATGTGAACGAAAAAGTAAAATAAAAAGATTTTGAAAAGCCCGTGGTATTCGTGCGAAACCCTCGAAACAACATCCTCTGTATGTATAATTGATGGTGAATAGAAGTACTTTCAGTTGATCATACATACACATTGGCATGTGATCGGTGTCTTCTTCCCCGAGATCTATCCCCTTCGCCTTAAAGAAATGGTTTTCGAAGTTATTATTGGAAGAACTGCATGCAATTATATTCTTTCAAAATGTTAAAAGGTTTTAATTCAACGAAACGGTAGAGATGGTAATACTTTACCTTAGTTACATACTTGTCTCCCTATAATTTTTAATTTACGATTTTAGTCTTCTTTTTTAATTGCGTGTATTTAGTCTCCTAATTTTTAAAATTAAGTAATTTTAGTCTTGTCATTAGTTGACTATCTATTGTTAAACGTTGACTCTGATGTGAGAGTATTGACTTTGACATCAGCATGTTAGTACCACTCTAGCATTAGCCGTCCACGTCAGTATCAGAACATCATGTCCGTGATCCATATCATTTCTAGACAATCATGTCATCAACAACACTGTCACATTAGAGTTAACACTATCACTTCAGAGTTAATGTTTAACAATGAATGATCAATTAACAAAAAGACTAAAACTACTTTATTTTAAAAATTAGGGGACTAAATGTGCGCAATTAAACAAAAGGAACCAAAATTGCGAATTGAAAATTTTGAGAGGATAAAAAATGCAGTTAAGTCTAATACTTACCATATATAGTATATTTCACCCTTTAACGTTAAATATATGATACCTATACACATATGCACATACACAAAAAAAAAAATGTACCTATTAGCAATGCCCATGCAAAAATTGTTAGGAAACAATTTAAATTTTCAATTTAAAGTCTTTAGGATATTGTTAAAATTTAAAAATATTATTTTTATTTTTAAGGATTTGTTTCCTCTTTAAATACTTTGATATTAGGTTAATAAATAGATGTTCTTGGTATGAGAAGAATCACTCCGACTTAGAGAGGGAGTCACCATCCTAAGAGAGAGGAGGGTTATGTGAAGAGAGAATTTTGTTAAGTTTGTCCAAAAAACTTGTAATGAAATATAATCTGATTTAATATGATGAATAAGTATTGATATGTTTTCATGGACGTAGACAAGATGTGTCAAACCACATTTATAAAGTTGTGTTTTTTGCTATTTTTATTTTTAGTATTGTGTGTGAAGAGGGATTTGTTTCTCCAACACAAATAAATAATTAAAATCAACAAATACAAAAATATGTCCATGGATTTAAGTAATTGAAAATCCATTTTTTTTGAGAAAATTTAAAGGCTTTAAGAGTGATGAGAGACAGGCTTGAAATTTTACATTTTGAAAGTTAAGAAATTTTGCATTTAGATTTACAATATGTTGATAGCAGATTCACGTTAAGAAAATTTATGGGTTCTAAAATTGATTTTGAGAAGTTTTGCACTGGTATCATGTTTGAAAGTTAATTTCTTCAAAAGCAGTTTTTTTATAAGTAAAAATTTATTGATGCCTTAAGCACAAGATGTGCAAAAAAGCATATATACATAGGTTCTTAAAAGCTGCCAGCACATAAAAGCGTCCCTCAACTTTAATAAGAATTTCACAGAATCGACACCAACACTATAAGAGCTGCCAAGAAACAGAATGGACAACAAATGAAAGTGCCATGCAAAGGGAGAAAAAGTACATCAGCATGCAGCCCAAACCATATAATTTTTTTCTTCATAAACCTGCCACCATGATCAACTGTTTAAGTCCTGATTAGGAAGAACAAAATATAAACAGAGTCGCACAAATGAGACCACCATCCTACAAGCCTAGTCCAACACAAACAAAAACATGTGAGCCTAATAATAAAAAAATAACATATCGGGACTTAAGGAGTATGAATCCTCGCACCAAGAGCTCAAAATAAAGATCATGTGCTTAAATCAAAAGCACATAACCTTCCTCATCCCATTCAAGAAGAAATACATCATACAAGATTAATATACCAATCTAAATTCTATCTTGAAGAGCCTCAACTTTTGCTTTGAACCAAGATTAAAATTTAAACTTAATAATAAGGTCCATGAATTGAAGGAAGTCAAAAGAGGAATTTTAGAACAAGATATTATTTTCCATCAATCATAATGACCATACTAACATGGCAGAGGATCATTCAAGATCCTTTGAACTTCTTACCTCTTACCAGTCTTCTATGATACAAATAGTGATCAAAAGCGGTAGAAGGAAGAGTTATATCAAATCCAAGCCAAGCATAGAAATTTGACCCTACCTTAATTGGAGGACACAAAGCATGAAAAGAACAACTGATTTAAATCCTCGTGATGGATATAACAGAATGTACAATTATCCTCTTGCATATCCTAATAATTTGTCTCTTAACAAGTCTCATCCGAGTTGGCAACCTATTAAGTAACAAGCGCTAGGAAAATGCCAACAGAGTTGATAAAGTAATCTGAGTATCTACTTTGTTGGTATTGTGTCATACAGTAGGTGGAAATTTCCTCCTCTTTTTATTTTATTTGGTAGAGACCACAGTATCTTCCACTGAAGGCTATCCAAGACTCGAATTCAAGACTACTGGTTAAGCTAGAACAACCCCTCGCTAGTTGATCTACGTGCTTTGGTGGTGATTTCCTCCTTTTTTTTTTTATTCAAATACGTTGTCACCACTACTATGTTGTATTGTCTCTTACTTTTCTGTTGTATCACGCTTATTAATGCAGAGGTAGGTAGTCTTCCAATTTGTCTTGTTCTTGCAAGGGCGAAACTTGAAGTCGTCTTAGACAAGGTTCACAACTTATGTTAAATAGGCTATCTTTCTTCATAAACTAAACCTCCTTAGGATGAAGCTAGAAAAGCTCTTTGATAGGTGATCATCAAGACAAGTGAACCTCTTTTACTTGAAATAATATTGACTTGTTAGGACAAATATTACAAAAAGAATTACTCTTTATCACTCATAACATAATCTTATATTTTTGTTTGTTGTCATTAAAACATAAGGGCTTGGATTGTCTTAGATCCAACAATTGTAATTAACACTGTGCAGTAGTGAAAAAATATAAGGTTTGGAACACATCAACACCAAAGAAACCTAAAACATTGCCCTTGATATTAGTAGAATTAACTAAGATTGTTTAATTAGAGCTTCAAGTGTTGAAACTTTGTTAGTTATTGAAAGGTGTTAAGGAGCACGCATATATTTAAGGTTTTAACATTGAATTTGAATTTGGGTCACCCATTTGTCATTACAACAGGCCACATGGTTCCACTTTAATCATTGTCGCTAATCCTTAATAATGGTTTGAATGATATTGAGTGATGATGTTCGTGAGATGAAAGTAAAAATAGATGAAGAAGAAATTAAAGATTTCAGAAGTGACTACAAGAAGATAAAAAAAATTAATTAAGGACTAAAATTGAAATTAATTTAGGGTTTGATATAAAAAAGTGGCAATTTTATGGGGATTAAAACCAACATTTGAAAATTTTCTAAAGATGAAACATAGTTATCAATCTTAGATAGTGGTGCGTAGCAACCAACTCTAAAAATGCTATAGCAAGATAACATGAATCAGGATGATTGCTATTTTAAATGCTATAATAGAAACTAAATAGTGCATACTTCACATATAAATATTGAAAAAATAAAACAAAATACCCAAAATTAAAGAATTTCATAATAAATAATAAGTCACAGCTTACACACACAATCAGCATAAATCTAGGCGCAATAAGAACATAGTAATGAAGTCAAAAATGAAAGATAAAAGGGAAATTAATAGAAAAAGAACATAACAAATTAGATAAAAATTAGCAGAATGTGAACTAGGAAGTCTAAAGGAAGAAGAAAGAACAAAACACTAGACAAAAGGTCTTATAAAGTGTGAAGGAATAAAGGTTACACTACAAGAATGCACGAAATAGCATCCATATGGTAGCGTCAACCTCGACACCAACATTAACAATGTCAGTTGGGCTGATGCAAGATTGACACAAAGCTTCATTTTTTCTTTTTTTAAAATGAAAATATTTAGCATTGGCCTAAACTAACACTAATTTGAAATTAGCGTCACGTTTACAGTGATATTTACGATAGCCTTCACTTAGTGGACACACATGGTAATTAATGTAGTTGACTAATTTGACCATTTCAAATTAGCTGCATGCTCGCGTCAACCAAGCTAATGCTAACACAGATATTTTACAAAGCATTGACTTAACTAATGCTAGGTTAGAAGCTAATTCAAAATATTCAAATGCATTTATTACGTTGTAGCATCGGCTAGGCTTGGCCAACATTAATGCGTAATTAATGCACTTGTGTTCGTAAAAATATGCCCCACTCAAACCCATGTCCCCCATTCTCTTTCTTCCTTTTTTTTTTTCTCACTATTGTGTCATCTCTATTGCATCTCCACCCACGAGACCACAACTTGCCACCACTCCCTTTTCCCTTTCCATCCCAGATTTGCACCATTGTGTAACCACCACTGTGCCTCCACCATTGCGTCGCCACTATGCTGCGTCACCACTCTCGTGCCTTCATATCACTGCACCATCACGCCACCGCATCATTGCCACAACCACAACACCCTCTAGGTTTATTGTTCAACTTCATAACAAAGTTCAAATTTTTCTTTCCAAAATTAGAGTATGGAATGATGAAACCATTTATATTTGAAATTTGAAAACTTTCCATTTATAGTATTTAGTTGATAGTCTTTTAGGAGAAACCATTGTATGACATATTGACATCTATGAAGAGTTTGTATGCAATATGAGTTGGAATTGAAGTTATTATTTATTTATCACTACTTACTTATGTGTAGAAATTGTAACACCCCAAATTTTAGGTACTAGAAATAAACCATGAGATAGCTCTTAGTATCTTGTGTTATTGGATAAAAGACGCCTTAAGAGTTGTTGTTTTTATTATATTATTATTATATCTCTATTATTATTATTATTATTGTTCCTATTGCTGTTATTATTATATTTATTGTTGTTGTTGTAGCAGTTATTATTATTATTATTATTATTTTGTGTTGTGTTGTTGTTATTATTATATTTATTGTTATTATTATTATTATTGTTATTAGCATCTTAGTATTAGAAATTAGTAGAATGTTATCATAGAATCCAAAAGAGCATCTAAGGCCCAATAAGGAACTAAAGCCCACTAAGCTACATACCTACCCACATGTTATAAGAAGGGAATAGAGGAGGGTTAGGTTTAGCCGTCACAAAATAGAAGAAGAAGATAGAAGTTAAAGAGAATGAAGAGAAAGGAAGAAGAAAGGAAGAGAAAGAGAAGGAATAAGAACCAGAGAAGTTAAGCCTAGAACTCAGCTTTGGGTGTCCCTAAAGGTGAGTGCTCTCTCCCGTGTTTTTCCTTATCCTTTATGTTGTGCTTGTTTATCTATTTATCTTTTCCCCCTCCTTATGCCTAAGTTTAGGAATTTGATAGGTTTTGAGGGGGTTGTGAATGAATGAGGAGTTTATAGATTAGATTGACCAATTATTAAGATAGAAGAAATGATTAAGAATTTAATTATTTATTTTGGAGTAGTTAGAAACCAAAAACAATAAGAAAAAATAAACCAAAATTCATACCTCTGATTTGCCTGGCTGGATTAGATAGCTGTTAGGTGACTTTTTCGAAAACTGGACTCTGTGCTGATGCTGGGTGACTACACTGCCCTGTCGGGCGTGCTTACCTACCGGGTGGGATACAAAACCCACTAGGCGGGGTAAGTCTGACCTTGACCCGTCGGCAAGCATGACCTTGGCTATTCCGTTTTTGCACCTATGAACTTTTTTTGTAGTTTTTAACTCATTGTTGCTTCTTTCTTTATGTCTTGTTGAGTTTATATTGTGTGATTGTTATTTACCTTAAGAAAACTGAGTATGATATGAAATTGTGCCAATGTTTCATGATAAGAGCCTATGAAAAGCAGTAAGCATTGTATGTGACTATGCATCATAACATTTGAGTTATGTGATAAGGAAAGTATGTAGGAATTTGGATGGTAGAGGCCGTGATGGGTTATTTAACCCTAGCCTTGGGGGTTATCCGGTTGGGAAAACTCCAATGGTCCATGTTGATCCCATGGAGTCAGGGCGTACGGACAAAATTGGGTAACCCTAACTAGTTGCCGGAGGATATCATACTAGTTGAGGGTGCGAAAGCCAAAGGCATTGGTACCAATGACACTTCTTATGGGCGTGTATTTACTCCTAGTCTACTTTCCAAAATGTTTAAGTTGGTACCACATGTGCATGAGTAGTGGTTTAGGAACACAGCATGCATATGCATCTTGTTATAGTGTGATATGTTGAAGTGTGCTATGTTGTAACTATGTGAGGTTCGTGTGACCTTCTTCATGAGCGATTGATGTAGTGTGTACACATGTGAAAATATAATTGTTTCTTGTGATGAAATGTCAAAGTTATGGATATGCGATCATATTATGCACGTCTATTATTCTTATTTCATAAAACAAAATGTGGTGTAACTAGGCAAAGGATGTCAAATAAATGTATGCTTGTAATTAGGTTTGTCTTGCTACCTTATAGATATGTGAGAGGCTAGACCCTAGGATAGTGTTATAAGGGTTATAGTTGGATAATAATAGTAGTGACAGAGATAGAGAAAGGGTGAATTCCTCTACTGCGTAATAGAAAGGTATGAGACTAGTAATAGAGAACAAAATGAGAGTATCAATGTAAGTGTTAATGAAGTGTCAAGGGTATTTTAGAATGTCTATAACCTTAGACTTGATCCTTAGAGACAACTTTGAATATCAAAAGGAAAAAGACTAAAATCTAAACATGAAGGGTTAATACTAGAAGGTTGGTAAAATACAAGTAATGAAGATGAGTTCTTAGGTTGAGAATGAGATAGTAAGCTTGTATAACAGTTGTGAGAATGAGAGAGGAGTTAACAAGAAGTATTGTTGTTGAAAGGTGTAGACTTGATCATAGGTATGGACAATTATGAGAGACCTAGTGAGGCTAAAGCCATGAGAGATAAATGATGATAGTTGTCTAAGTAGAAGAGTTTGACCTAGCCGTAGGACCCTTAGAGCACTCACTGAGACGTTATGTCTCACTCCTTTAAGTTTTCCCTTTTTAGGATATCTGGTGAAGACATATGTAGATGGAGCTTGGAGTCACATGGAAGAAGACGTAACCTAGTTTACGTTGTATTTTTGTATTCTTCTTTATATTTTGTACGACACCTTCGGGTGATAGATGAGTTGTAATAGACATGTATGCTTTTTTTATTGTATTGTTCGTATATAATATCTAATTATATTTATGAGTAACATTTGCATGTTGTTTCTACCTTTTTAAGTTTATTTTTTTTTGTTCTTAGAAATCTAGACCTAGTTACAGTAATATCCCTTAAGGTGTTACAGAAATAGAGCTAAATGGCTATATATTCGAAATTAAGCATGAACAACTAGTATATCTATCATATTTTTAGAAGAGATGCAAGTGAACCTAAGTTGACAAGGAAAAAAATTATTTATGTAGAACATAGAAAAACACAAGAAGTGGGGTTGAATTGTGTTTTAAATATTTTTTGCAAATCCTTACTTTCAAAAACACAAGTTTTAGATGTAGGACAAATGGATCGTCTTATAATGAATAAAAGGCTTTGATAAAAAGAAAGTTTGAAAGCAACAAACAAAATATGTAATTCAAATCCTAGTTAGTTAATCAAATAACAAGACAAGAGAAAAAAAAAAAGAAAAAGAAATAACACTACAAATCTATACTAGTTCGTCTCACCTAGAGACTATGTCTAATCTTTGGCTTCCCACCAAGAATTTCACTGAAAGATTGGTACTATTACAAATATTCTTTTACTCTTTAGGCTCACACACAAGTATTCTTTCACACTTGCCTCTTCAAGTAATTACAAGAGTTTTCTTTCTTAGCAAAGCCTTTCCAAGCTTTTAGAAATTTCACTTAGAAATGCTTAAGTGTAAGATCACTAGGTAATCGCCTTTACATATAGATGTACTCTTTTATATATAGCTTTCCACTCAGAAATTAAGTTCAAAGAAGACACTTAGAAAATTCTCTTCTAGAATAGTCTTTCAAAGTTGTTCCCAGAATCATTCAAAGCACTTATCTACAAATTATCCTTTGAGCTTTATATAGAGTGTTCGAAAATGTCCGTTGAAGACCATTGTAGAGCTTTTCTCTAGTTCTTCTTAATTTTAACGTTGGTGCATTCAATGCTTTTACTAACCAGTCATGTTGTATTTGATAAAGCATGGTGCTTATCTTTCGTTCCTTGTACTAACGTCATATAATAGGAGATAATATTTGCTTTTCATATGTAGTACATTGTTAGTCTCTACTTAAGTTGTCTTGTTTGTTGCTCCTTTATCTTTTTGCATGCCTTTTGATATAGTTGGTGGATATAGGGGTTTGACTTTGATTGCCCCAAGGATGAAACATTTGAAGCTTTTCAATATGCTTAAAAGCTTATGTGATAACCTTATCCTTCGCTTTTTATACCATATTCTAAGATGATAGAAACAAAGCACTTGATCAAACCAAACCTTTGACAGATGGATTAAGATATTTATCAAGGACTTGTATAGAACAAAACAAATGCATTTCTTATTTTTTGTTTGTTATCATTAAAATTCTTAAGGGCTTTTGATTGTCATTTGATCTAACAATATAACCCAAAGAATGAAGGAAGACTTTTATAGAGGTATCTGATTGTATTAATCAATATGAAAAAGATACAATAAAAGAGTGTATATGCTTTATTTCTAGACTCATTAGAGTTAATGAATATTTCTATCAAATAAAAAATACTTAATTAATATTTCACAAACTAATCACTCCTAACACCCCTTCGCAAGGTGATAAATGGTATCACCACAATCACCTTGACTTACAAACAACAAAGAAAGGAAAATTAACAACTAGATATGAGACAAAAAAAAATAAAAATTAACAAACAAAAAGCGGCCTAAATAGACTAAATCCCAAATCGACTAGTTAAGCATAGCCTAATAAGATTTGGCAAAAACCTACCCAAAATCTCTTTAGTTTGGAATTCAAGTATGGTGTGGTTGGTCATTGCAAGGAGGTACATGAACGAGAGCAAAAGCATTATCTTCACCCTTCTTAGATGGCTAACCAACACATGATTATTATAATGCAAACCTCTTAGAACATAGGAACTAGAACATTCATGGATTATGAATATATAACTCAAGTCATGGATGGTATATGTGCACTATATGAAAGGAAACTAAAGGAATTGAAACCAACCATCAAAAATCTTTCTTATGATATTATTGATCTCTACAACTTCTTGTGTAGGGGAACCAAGATTAGGCTTTTCAAAACACCCATTTCTAGTGGCATGCAAAGTGTAGAAGAAAAGAAAGGAAGACAAGAATTTGGTGGAGAAGGAATACACAAAATAGATGTCCATAATGGGTGAGGGACTCTAATGGCAAAGAAAAGGTTAAAGATGTTGTTGCCAGGGACTAAAAAAGCAATAAGAACAAGGGGACCTGGTGATAACCATGTTATAAGGAAGAAGTTGTTGCCAAAATAAGCTCATTGATGAATGGATTTGTAAAGACAATGCCGAGGTCAATGCAATGAAGGTTGGAGGTAGAGAGAACAATCTTAGAAAACACATCTAGTACCAATATACCATATTTGAATCCACCAAATCAACCTTCTTGAAGAGATTAATGACAAGGTCCTTTGGTTTCTCAACAGTTTCAAAGACCAAATTGACAGTGCTAGAGAAGCTTCCTTGATCAATAATAAGTTCTTTCATTACTTTAGTCTTCTTCAACTCCATTGTTGCTTTTTACTTGTACAATATTGAAGTAGAATCTTTAGCAATCACAACAACTTCCATCTTTCTCCTTTTCTTCTGTAGTGAAATTATTGCTTTTTCCATGAGAAAGAGCTTTGATACCATATCATCAAAATTTTGAGAAAAGATATCAAAATTTTAAGAATCCCCAAATTGATGAGGTAAATAATCATAAAACTCAAAAAAAAAAAAAAAAGAGGAAACTTCTTTAAAAGTATCTCATTATATTAATGATCGATATAAAAAGATACAATATAGGAGAAGGATCAAATTAGGACAAAACTTAGATACAGTACCTTAGGTTTTTTGGTATTGTTCTCCAATTAGAATTGAAGTTTTACCTCGATAATTTGCACAATTCTTTAATGCTTATCTTAATTATGTGAATTACCAAGGTGAAACTCCAATTCTGATTAGAGAACAGCACCAACAGTACCTAAGATACTGTATCTAAGTTTTGTCCATCAAATTACACCAGTATAACTCTTTTAAAGTTACAACAATCCTCACCCATTGATTTAATTTTAATCTAATGGTCCTAATTAAACTACTAAGTAAGGCACATGACCTCCTAAGATTGAATCTTGTTTCCTTAATTTCACATCATCTCCTCAATTGCGATCATCAACCCCTTTTTTCAGCCTCCCTCGTTCTCGCCTTCCTATTATCTTTTTGCGAAACCCTGATTGCCTACTGCCCACCTCTATCTCTCGTGTTTAAGATTCCAAGCCTGCATATTTATCATTCTTCGTTCTTTACGATTCAGGTTCATTCCACTCTTACTTTTCTTTACAATTCATGTTCGCCTCCCTCTGTCACTCACCTTCCCTTGTTTTTTCCAATTTCTCTCTTTGGAGCCTCGTCGCCTATCTTTCCTCTTTTATGATTTTTCTATCAATTTTCATTACCTACTTGTTGTTCACACTAAGCCATTTTGGATGAATTAAATCTTATTAAAATAAAAGCTTATTAATGTAAGGGGTCAAATGGATGAATTAAATTAATTAAATCAGATAAAAAATGTATGAATCTCCATTGCTGAATTTTCATTGGTTTATGCTATATATATCAACGTACTTCCATTCTCATAATTTTTTTTATTCAAAAGGAGGACTCAAACTCCAATACTAGGGGGTTTACAACAACTCACGCACACTGCTCAACCAACTAAGCTAAACCCCCTTGGTTCATTCTCATAAAATTTAAAGCTTATTAAAATGGAAAATTGCCAATCATTATAATTTGCTTTTGCTATTATTTCTTATAATCTCAGTCATTCTTCACTTAGCTTTTTCTTTTTCGGATCAATAAATAATGGATTTGTAGTTTATCAATTTTTCTCCAACTATGTAGAGTGTTCCTATTTTGGATGATAGTTAGGTAGTACATGCTAAAATTTAGGATGAGCAATAAATTACACCAGCTGAAGAAATTAATATTTAGCCTTATGTTGGAGTGGAATGTGATTCGTTGAAAAAAGTTGTAGAATTTTACTCATCATTTGCAAAGGCAAAAGGATTTGGGATTTATACCTGCTCTCGTAAGGAGAATTATTGCATTTTGGTATAGTGTCAAGGAAGGTGAACGTCATGTGAAAAGTGGTAAAAATGATGGCAACATAGGAGAAGCGAAGAAAAAATGTTCAACTATATGCATGGGATGTCAAGCATCACTTATTGTGTCAAAGAAAAAGAATTAAGATATATCGGTTATAATTTTTTTGACAATAACCATAATCATATCATAGCAAGTCCAAAAATGTGCCTTATTTGAGGTGTCATAAGAAAATGAAACTTATTGCAAAAAATCTTGTTAAGAAGTTTAGTGAAGAAGGTTTACCTACTGGAAAAGTTGCTACAATGTTTAATGACAGTGGTTTAGCCTTTTCTAATTAGGATTGTTGGAATCATATGAGAAATGTTCGAATGAAGAATTTGGATATTGGAGATGCATAGGTTGTTTTAATTATTGCAAACACAAGCAAGCTCAAAATTCTAATTATTTCTATGTAATACAATGTGATGATGATCTTAGAATGATAAAAAAAATAAAATTGAGTTGATGCCAGATCCAAGTTAACTTATCCAAATTTTAGGGATGTGTCACTTTTGATACAACTTATAAGACCAACAAATATAGCATACCATTTGCCCCCTTTACTGGGTTGAACCATCATTTTCTATTAATTTTATTTGGTTGTGCATTATTACAAGATGAATCCAAGACATCTTTTACATGGTTATTTGAAACTTGGCTTAAGGTAATGAATGGAAAGAAGCCTGTATCAATAATAATAAATCAAGATTTAGCTATTGGAGTTGTTATGGCCAAGGTATTTCCTCAAACTCGCCACCTTCTATGTTTGTGGCATATTAGAAAGAAGGTTCCTGAAAAGCTTGCACACATATATCGCAAAGATCATCATTCAAGCATGAGCTGAAAAGGTGCATTCGAGAATCACCAACTATCAAGGATTTTGAAAATGATTGGCAACATATAATGAATGTGTACAAGTTATAAGAAAATGAATGGCTTCAGAGGTTGTTTGAAATTAGAAAGTCATGGATACTAGTTTATAATAGAAGCACTTTTTTTTTTTGCTAGTATGAATACTATACAAAGAAATGAGAGTATCACTTCTTTTTTTAATTCATTTGTTGATTCAACCACAACACTACGGGACTTTGTGGTATAATTTGAGAAGGCAATTAATATTCGTTATGAAGCTGAAAAAAGGGAGGACTTTAGGTCTATACATAAATCACACATTTTGAGTATTGGCTCAAAAATTGAAGAGCATGCACCATCAATCTATACTATAAATGTGTTTGGTAAGTTTCATAATGAGCTTGCACTTGTCTGTCACTTTACAAAGGAAAAGATTGAGAAAGATGGTTCACAATGCAAGTATCGATTATTTAATTGCTTTGATGCTTGAGAAACATTTATAGTTGATGTAAATTTAAAGTCAAAGGATGCTAGATGTGGTTGCCAACTTTTTGAGTTTATAGGAATTCTATGTAGACACATCTTGGAAATGTTTCAAGCTAAAAATGTGATTCAAATTCCTAGTTAGTATATTTTACAAAGTTGAACAAAAGAAGGCAATAGATATATTGATGTTAATGATATGGACACTTAGAGTTATGATTCTGATGTTGAGAGGTATGCATGTGCAACAAAAAGTAGGAAAACTTTCTAATTTGGCCAAAAGATTAGAAGAAGCATACAAGTTTATTATGATAGAACTTGATCGCATATATAACACAGCTGTTACATTTGATATGTTGTCTGATGCAAATAAAGCTCTTATAGAGTCAAACCAGTAAAATTTGATGTGTGACACATATGATAATGTTTCGAATTTCAATATCAAAGATCCACATGTATCACTAACAAAAGGTAGAAAAAGGAAAGATTTTGAAAAAGTACCTTTAGTAGGAAGGTATAAAAGTAGTCTTGAATTATCAATGGACAAGACATTAGTTAAACGGAAAACATGTAAATCTTGTGGAGAATATGGTCACTATCAATCAACTTGTCCAAAAAGACAACTTAATATGCTTATCTAGTAAGTTCTTGTATTTTTTTTTGTTTAAGTCAACATTATAGAATCTTGATAAATCAGAAGATAAATCTAATATTTTGTACTTTCTTTTGTAGTTCGTTATATAGAGTGTTAGCGACGATGACTCATTGATACTTGATGGAAATGATGGAAGAAACAATGGAGATGATGGAAGAAATGAGACTCATATTATGCAATTTGTTAAAAAAAAAATCATAGTTATTCTTATAGGTTATTATTTATGTAATTTTTATTAGAATATTTTGGTAATGCTTTGTCATAAATTAATTCTTGATTTATTAGGTTGTGATTAAGTTTGCAATGCCAAACAAAAATATTAGAAATGCTTTTAACAATTCTGGTTCCTTTTTTGAGGTATTTAGCAATTCTGGTTTAATTATGGTTTTTTGGTATTCTGTAATTCTTGATCCATTGTGGTTCTTTTAGCAGTTGATAGTCCTTTTTTATTGAGGTATTCTACAACAACAGCTTGGTCTGTCACTAGTCTAGGCTCTGTGGAAGGTCATAAGCAAAAAGGCTTGGAAGCATAAACTTAGCATAGTTCTTAACTTCTACAGCTATTGATTTACTTTTCCTTGTTGATCTTTGCTCCTTTAGACTTTTGCAATTGTGACATAATACATAGTCAAGGAATCAATGGTTCATCGCCTTATAGAACACAAAATATCACTAATCTGTCCTGTACAAATTGAAAAATAATTCAAAATTTTGGATAGAAAGCTTTGTATAATCAAACTTGAACAACAGTTGGCATATATGATAAATCTACAGCTTATGTAGATTTATAGAGCTAATTTACATGATTTTTGGCTCTAGTTTAAAGAAAATATATGAAAAAATAAGCCAATGATATAAAATGTCATGTAATTTGTGTTCTTGAGATTTTTTATTTAAAACTACACAATTTTAGTTAGTTATTTGGGTTTATTAATGTAAGAAACTTGAGCAAAAAAAATGGATAATGTCAGGATATACAGGAAGCTAATTTCAGTTATAAAAGCACCAGAGGAAGCAAGTCAGCGTCGACGCCCAACGGAGCAGCGCCCAGCGTTGGCACCTAGCCCCAACATGATGGCAGGAATCTGAATAGAATGGGTGCCCAACAGATGGGGTGCCTAGCGCCAGCACGCTGATGAACATCCAAAGAAAGGGGCACCCAGCACCATTGTAACACCTTAAGGAGTATTACCTTTTGCTAGCTTATATTACTAAACACAGGAGTTTAGAATATAAGAATATAAGAATATAAGAATATCAGAGAAACTATGCAGAAACTAAAACTTAAACTTGGATTACAAAAACATACTTACAACGGTTAATACAAAACTATTGGCACTTATGTACCACACAAAACATGAACAAAAGAAACATAAACATAATTAACTCTCGGCTAATGGGAGGTCCAAAGCTACAAACTCTTCCTCCTACAGCGGCTTAAAGCTCTATTCTCCAAGCTACTTCCAAGAGGACTTTACCTGTTCAACCTATAAAAACATGAAACATAAAAGGGATGAGACATATTGTCTCAGTGAGTGCTCTAAGGACTCTAGGCTAACCCTCTATTCTAGATATCCTTTTCTTATACTCTCATGGTTTTACCTCTTAATAAAACCCTCAGTCTCTTACCTCTTTATTTCTTATTCTCATAAACTATACTTAACTTAGGGCTTGTTATTTTTTAATGTGCCTAAGCCCAGTTCCTATAACCTATAGTGGTCTTTTACATTGGATAACTGTGTTCCCATCACTTGGATAAGAACTAAACTCTATCTATGACCTCTTCTGGACTTCTTACTTCCTATGACACTCCATAAGGACTAACCTTTCTTTATCTTTATATTTCTCTTTTATGGCCTTTTCAGGACTGATACAAAAACTGTCTTTGGGATAAACCCTCGTATACCCAACGGGTAGCATCAGTCATAAACTATGTCCGCACTAAGCATATAGGTTTTCTAGTAGAGGCTTAACTGAACTCACCTATAACTAGGCACATACATCATCATCTACCAAAAAGGGACATCATACATGCCTCGCATAGGCATTCACACCATACATTTCATAGTTTCGTTTCTGTGTGGTTTTGGTTAGCTTGTTATTATCTTTTCACTGAACTACCGTCGTCATATTTGGCTGAGCTTATAGCTGCTAAGAGGCTTCCTTTTTGCCTTCGACCTTTTATTACCACCGGTCCAAGTAGCTAAACCCCCTCTGTTGTCGAGGCGGTTCCTTCAATCCCTTGACCAGAGGGGACGGCCACCCTTTTTTTGGTCAAAGGGCCTCCTAATCCTTTACTTTTCTTCAACCCTTCTCAGGTTGCTTAAAACCTTTATCATAAAAAAAACTACCCATACCTTGGTTATTATAAGGGATTCCGATGGCAGGTGTACACTTATATTAAGCCATGGATGCGCATTCTAGGATTTATCATGACTTGGGGGGAAAGCTACCCTATAGTCACTAAGAGGGATATCATTTTCTAAAACCTTTTCTTTTCCTTTTAAAAACCTTTCCTTTCTCTTTAAACTTAGGGAAGATCCTGCTTTTCTTTAAACTTCAGGGAGTATACCTGTTTTTTGCTAAGGAGGCATCCTCAAGTATCTTTTAAAAGTCTTAAATATTTTCTTACGTAAGATTCATCATCGTACACACACACATAACACAAGGCATCAACACAACTATAAAAACAATCCTACAACTAAGCATTCATCAATCCAAACATTGCAACACAACATCACACATAACAAGAGGCAAACATTCAAGAGCAAGCATAGAAAACAAAGGTGTAACCATACTCTTTCTAGACTTAACTCTCACTTAGATAAAATCTTAATTTCACTCACCACAGCCCTGTCTCGCCCAGCGGGTATAACTGCCACCCAGTGGGATAACACTATCTCGCCCAGTAAGAGAAACTCTCGCCCAGCGAGATAACACATTCTCGCCTAGTGAGTGCTTGACGCGAATAGGGTTATATGGAATGCGATTTCCATTCCCTTGGCTTATAATTGCTATATAACCATTCCAAATCACCATAAACAATCCTAAAACACTTCTATTACATTTCTAATTGATTAATCCACCAAATAAACCCTCAATCATGTTTAATCATCAAAACTCATGAAAACCCAAACTTGGGGTTTAAAAGGGAGGAAAGGGAAAAAAGGAAAACAATCCACAATCAGAGGGGTAGGGGGTGGACAGAGGAAGCACTCACCTCGGGGATACATGAAGATGAGCTTCAAGCTTGGAGATTTTTGCTCCTCTTCCCTTCTTCCTCTTCTCCTTTTCCTCCTTCTCTTTTCTTTTTCTTTTCTTTTCTCTTTCTCTCTCTAACTTTCCCTTCTCTTCTCCTATATAACTCGTGACTGTGTGGGCTTGATGGGCCTTCGGTCCATCTTCGTTCTCAAGGTCTCGTTCAAGGTCCTATTATCTTATTCCTATAACATTCTAATATAAGGGTAACTATTATTATGGTTGCCTATGAGAAATCTTAACCATAAATATATTCTTATTTCTATTATAAAAAATTGGGGATGTTACAGCCAGCACATTTTCAACTTTTGTGAACTTTCTTTTTTATTGGGCCTGACACATTTTTGTGGTCCAAAAAGCCCAAATGCTTTATAAAAAGGCTAGAACTACATGTTTGGGAGCATTCTTTGACTCATCTAAGGACCGAAAGCGAGAAAGAACTTGAAGATTCATCTCCGGTTTTGGATCTTGAAGAATTGGGATTTGATTCTAAAGATTCATGACTTTCATTTTATCTTCTTTTTCCTTTTGTTTTGTGTTTAGCTACTCTATGAGTTTCTAAATCCCTTTGGGGTTAGGTTAGGATGAACCTTGATTTGAAATTAATGTAATTGATTTCTTTTCTAAATCCTTCTCTTGTTTTTGTTAATTTAGTTGTTGAATTTACGCTTAATGCTTTTCTATGATTGACACTCATTAACAAATTTATTAGTAATCTAAATCTTGCAATTAGGAAATTGGGATTTAGACTGTTCCAATTCAATAACCATACAACTCTTAAGCTTAGGGATATGGATAAATTGTATGTCTTCGTGCAAATTTCCTTCTCTTAATGCTTATGACTGATTTTGCTCGCCTAAGGGATTAGGGTTCATCATTGGGATTAAAAGGTTTATCACCTAAGGAATTAGGGTTAAACTAAGCTAGAGAAATTGAAGGTAAATTGTTTAACAAGAAGGGGTTTGGGAAAGAAAGAGATTATTTTAAAGGAAAATCAAGGAGATTCAGATACCTAACTGTTTTTACTTATTAATTTTCTAAACAACGTTAAATTGTGTTTTTTGTCCTTTATTTTTATTAAATAAAATAAATACAAAATCCTCTAATTCATTTTTTAATTCTTAAATCACAAGTAATTATTTGGTTGCGTTGTTATTAAACTATTATCCCGATGGAGACGATTACTCTTACTTTTTCCTTTATTACTTCTATGACCGATACACTTGTTGTGATCATAACAATATATCTTAATAATATTTTATAGTAGCAACTCTTAAACATGCATGGCTTAGGATACATTTGCATTCTCATCATTTAGAATGTGTATAGGACCTCAGCAGTGGGGAGGCATGTGAGGCTATCTGAGAAGTACTCCGAACTGAAGAGATTCTTCCCTTAAAAATCACATACACAGTACAAAAATATGCTGTACTTGACTTGAATCTGCATTTAGTTGAGGAAAGTTGCATTAGTCACCACTCACCAAACTATACAATATTCTTCTACCATTCTCATTTCTAATTTTCTTACACATTCAAAGCATGTTTGGGATAGTGTTTTTTTTGCAAATTTCAGCTGTTTTTTAAGTAAAAAAAAGCTGTTTGTAAAATAAGCTATGTTTGGGACAATAGCTGAAATTTGCAAAAAGCTTTTTGTTTTTCTTAAAAACAAGCTGTTTTCTTGCATTTGGAAATTTGAAGCTTATGATTATTTTCCAACAGCTTTTTTTTCTCTAAAGAACATTATTCCTAAATTACTCTCAACTTTTTCAGCAACTCTTTTTTCTCCTTCACCTTCATACATACATTTTCGTAATTTACTATGTAAAAACTATTTTTTTTTTGTTGTATCTAAATGAAATTAATTATCTTAAAATCGTTTTTCAGTTAACTTACTAAAAAAAAAATTGATTTTAATTATAATCAATTATAACAATAATCGATTATACTTATAATCGATTATTGAAATAATTTAATTTTTGCAGCTGTCCCAAACACACCCTCAACAATCACACTTGTCTGGAACACATTTCCTATAGAAAGAATTGCAATGATAGAGTGAGTTTTACATTTCTTATTTATGTTCTTAGTTGATCAGATTCTTTTTATTCACTTGGAAGCTTGTATATTTATCTGGCTAAGGATTCATTTTTCTGCAAATAATGCTTGTTTCTGTCCACTGTTAATCGAATCAATGTCTTCAAAATAGCTAGGATTAAGAATGCAAGTGTGATTATTCAAATCAATGTCTGAAATGTCTTCATAAATTGTAATCTACACAAGAGGGGGAGGATAGGATTAAGTTGTGAAACATACATCTTTGCGTGAACAATAGCAATGGAAGGTGCAGAATAGATCCTTTGTAATATTGACAAATTGGTCGTGATCTCTCTGTGGAGATGCAGCTGGGTAGTTGGTGTTGCATAGTATGGCCTGGTTGCCTCCTATTGTATACATTTGAAAAAGATTTTATGGTGAGAATATGTAGTTTGAATAAGCTAAAGTTTAATGAATTATACTTGCTATGGTGGTGAATTGAGTAGTTACTAGAAAGAGATGGCAAGGTGGTGCGCAAGACGTGGATTAGAACAAGAGTTTGGCCTCTGGAAATAAGAGTATCAGCAGCCCATTTGAGAGCGTGTCAGCTCTCTTTTTTATCCTCTTCTATAGCAACTGCCACCAATCCATTTCCTCTTCCTCCCTTTCTAATTAATGATGCTTCTGGAAGCCATATTTAATTCAATGTGCTTTTGCCTCCCTTTTAACCTCAATTCTGCAAGTTTATTGGAGTTTACTTCTCATCTGCTTAGTTATTCTAGGGTGTGCTTTGGAGGTTTCTCACTATTCAAGATTCACTAACTAATAAAAATATGCATGCCCCAAAGTGGAAAATCTTGTGATCAAAGACAGGCCCGAGGGGAAGAAATATTTAAGGCAGAAACCGAGCTTGACTAAGCAACATTACTGACTAGTAGCAGGTGGAGCACCATTTGTCACTTGTAATAATGCTTAAAGCTGCTACAACTACCTGCAAATTTCATGAAGATTATGATATTTAAAAGTTATGATTTTAAAAATACTAAATCACGAAACTTAGATTGCTGTGCATGACCAATAATTTCAAGAATGAATTAGAATCATTTTTAAAAGCCACTCGAATCGAAATTTTATTGAGTGATACCATTCTGACACAAGGGGTCCTGAATTGGCTTGACCTATAATTACAAAAAAATGTGCTATAGCACCCACCTTTTAATTACACAGTACATTACAGCACTACAACACCACAATCCCTCCTAGATACATATAAGTCAGCAAGAGTTAAGGCTCTAATTGTAACATTGGCCCCCAACCAACGCATAATAGTATAGAAGTATTGTAATAACTGCAGTATATGTCTAGGATGCAAAAGCTGAGTGCTATGTTCCAGTCCAGCCCAAGTTGTAGTGCCAGCGGGTTGTATGGACAACCTTGTGTCCCTTTGTGTTTCCTCCAATCGTAAGCATTCAAAATTCCATCTGTTGCTCCCCACATTAGTTAGAGAAACTCCACCTTTAATGTTGCCTTCAGCTTGCTTAACTACTCCCACAAACACCTCTGAATGCTCCTTATATTGCCAACCCTATGTGAACACGTCAGAGTGTCAATAAATCCTTGAGTAGATTGCATCTCCTCCTAAAATTATAATACCATGAGTCTATGACATCAAGTACGACTAATAAAATCTAATCAATAAATCATAAAGTAGATTGCATCTCTTCCTATCCATCTACAAAATTGAAAGTGAAAGAATGGAAGAAACTAGCTGCAGGCTCAAAAAAACAAGTTTCAATAGTTTACAATAAATTCGTAATAATATGACCAAGCAAATGCACAAATTTACACATTTTCACAAGCCTCTTCTCTTACGGTTGAAAGTTGTAACTCTATACTATACACTAGGTCCTATCACAAATAAACGGGAGGCTCCATCTTCTGCGAAAAGAGAGTGCACTGAACTCACAGATAACGCATACCCTATGATTAGAGAGTTTAAAATTTAACCTATAATTATAGGCAACTTGTGATTGAACACTAACTAATTGCAAGAAATCGAGAAATCTCAATGAGACACTCCTTGGAGGCTGAACATCCAAGTGCGCCAATTGTCAATTGCGCTAATAGCCAAGTGCTGCGATTTTAGGGGAATAGCCAACTGCGCCAATAGCTAGTTGTTCTCTAATTGGGGTGCAATTTTAAGTGCTGCAATTTTGGGGGAATTAAAAGCCAAGGATGGGTTGCGATGTGGAATACGAAGACGAATCCATGTTCGATTTAGATGAGGGGAGAATGCGTTTAAGAAAGCTTCAATGGTCGATGAACAGTTTTGATGGTGAAGGCGTCTGGAAGGGTGAGATTACGAAGGGTGCGCTCGTAAGGATGATTTTCATATTCAAAGGATATGGCTGAAAGCTCTGGTAGGTGTTAACGATCGCAATCGAGGAGATGTGTGAAATTAAGCAACCAAAGATTCAACCTTAGGAGGTCACGTGCCTCACTTAGCAGTTTAATTAGGACCATTAGATTAAAATTAAATCAATGGGTAAGGATTGGTGTAACTCTAAAAGAGTTACACTTTTAATTTGATTCTTGTCCATATATATATATATATATATATAGAGTCAGGATCCGTTGACACTAGGTATTAAAGTTAGTCAAATTACACCTTCAATAACTTTTTTGTAAAATGCAAATTTAATTGATTCAACCATTGAATTTGATGTTCTCATTAATTAGATTAAGTATACAAAATTTCATATAATTCCAAACTTATTTAGTTGTTCATCGTATCACTTTATTTTAACGTACAATATGATATTAAAATATATGTAAATACTCAATATTAGATAAGATATCTAGAAAAGTCCAAATTATGTGAAATTTGATATACATAATCATGAAGATAATATCACACAATTCAACGGTTAGATTGATTAAATTTGCATTCTACAAAAAGTTATTTTGACTAACTTTGACACCTGGTGTCAACGGATCCTGACCCATATATATATATATATGGGTCAGGATCCGTTGACACCAGGTGTCAAAGTTAGTCAAATTACACTTTCAATAACTTTTTGTAGAATACAAATTTAATCAATCCAACTGTTGAATTCAATGTTCTTGTTAATTAGATTAAGTATACAAAATTTCACATAATTCCAAAATTATTTAGTAGTTCATCGCATCACTTTATTTTAACGTATAATAAAAAGTTAAAATATATGTAAATATTCAATATTAGATGACATATCTAGAAAAGTCCAAATGATGTGAAATTTGACATACATGATCATGAAGATAATATCACATAATTCAGTGGTTGGATTAGTTAAATTTGCATTATATAAAAAGCTATTGAAGGTGTAATTTGACTAACTTTGACACCTGGTGTCAATGGATCCTGACCTATATATATATAGGTCAGGATCCGTTGACACCAGGTGTCAAAGTTAGTCAAATTAACCAATCCAACTGTTGAATTATGTGATATTATTCATGACCATGTATAACAAATTTTACGTCATTTGGACTTTTTTAGATACATTATCTAATATTGAGTATTTACATATATCATAATATCATATTGTACGTTAAAATAAAGTGATGTGATGAACTAGTAAAAAATTTTGGAATTGTATAAAATTTTGTATACTTAATCTAATTAATAAGAACATCAACATGATAACTGATTTCAGGCCAAATATTCTAAAAATGGAGGAGTCTTTAATTTACAGAGGATCCATGAAGCAAGCTATTTATTCTTAACAATTTGATTTTTTCAGCATTGCAAACAAATGAAATAAAAAAATATAACAAAAATTCTTGGGCAAGCTTTTACATGCAAAGACTTGTGTATCCATGCATCAAGCTTCCCTCGACCACATAGTCATCACTGGAATCAACCATCAACTAATCAAAATGACAAACAAAAAAGAGAAGAAACAAACCACGAACAAAACTCCACCTTTGAACCCACTCCATGTAGATCTGGATTTTCTAAGTTTGAACAAACCTTTAATTGGAAAATCGCATGCGACCCCCTCACCAACGACAAGGACCATCCAGATATGCTGACAACGAAGACCATTCGGATTTGCCGCCAACATCGTTTTGGCTCTCCAGCAACACAGGGTACGATTGATGCGAAGTTTGAGATTCTCGAAGGATTACTCATTTTGATAAGGAGGCAATGGATCTATTGTTGAGCAGGATTGTCTGGCTGCGTCATGGTTTTGCAACGCAGTACAAGTCGAGCAGGATCAACACATAGCTTTGGGGAGGGTCCAGTCGCAAAGGAACAGATAGGTTCAGGGTGATGCTTGAAGTGGCATCAACGAGGAATTGGAAAATGAGAAATGAGTTGCTCCACCCATTTATTGGTACTGTAGGTGGTGTTTTAGGGATTTATAGTTTTTAACCTTCTTTAACGAAGGCCAATACTGTCATCTTATAATTAAATAATTTAATTATGCTAACAATTAAACATAAAATAAAAACGGGAAAACTTATTACCACTGGTAAAATAAATTGGTTCACGATAAACCACGTTCCCACGTGGTCCACGGGAGAACTCCTCCCTAACAATATGTATAACTTGGAAGTAGGCATAACACAATTTATATTCAAATGGACGAGATGGCCTAAAGCCTTAAACCAGTAATTTTGATGTTGTTTAATTATCTAACTAGCTTACGCTTTGACCTGAGTAGCATGGGGCATGTGGAATCTTGTGTGAACAAGCAAGGACCACCTTGCAACAAGGCTAAATACTTTAGGGCGACAAATAATGAAGTAGTATCGTGAGGGAAGGATGAAAAGAACTCCTATCGGAGAGTGAAATAAAATATGAAACCATAAGCTCCTAAGCACTTATAACCCGAGAGCAATGTTATCATAACCCAATTGGTATTGACTCAATAAGATTACTCAATCAATGAGTCACTGGTTGATCTACTACATGAATAGGTGTAAGTTATAAGAACATGAATATGTGTATATGTTATATACATATTATATTTGTCTTATCTATAATTTATAATATTATTAAATCTGGTGCACTTTTGCATTGTAGCATTTGGTCACATCAAGTTATAGTGCAAAAGTGCACCATTTGTATCAATAAATATATATTATTAGGTTAAAATAATAATGATTGGAAATAATTATCATAATAAATAATGAAAATAAAAAATATTACAAATAATTATTATTATAAGATAAAAATAATAATAAAGATAATTATTATAAAAATTAATAATTTTACCATACTCTGTATTATCAATATTAACATAAAAATGAAGTATATTTATATATTTGTATCAATAAATATTTATTATAAGTTTAAAATAATAATTATAAATAATTATTATAATAAATAATGAAAATAATTATTATTATAAGGTTAAAAAAGTAATAAAGCTAATTAATATAAAATTAATAATTTTACCATACCATGTATTATCAATATTAACATTAAAAATTATATTTATATATACTAGAGATTATCAATGTTAACATAAAAATAAATTATAAGGATAATAAAAATTATATAGATATTTTGCATAAATATACAATAGCATATATTTTACATATTCTTATATAAGCCATTTATAAGATTACTTCAATAAAAAATAAAAATACTTTAATACTTTTATATATTTTTAACTGTTCAAATAATACCCCATTGGAAAGAAAAAGTCCTTACTTTAATACTAAATAATACTAACCATATTATAAGAAATTAGTCTTTTACATTTTGAATAAAAAATATTCTAAAAAAATAAAAGAAAAATCACACGCAGACTTTGCACAATAATTCGGAAATTAAAAATACCACATTGCCAAACAATTACTTGTTTTTTAAAATCATTTCAAGAAATTAATAAAAATATATAATTGTTTCTTAAAAATAATTTTTTTAAAATTAAAAAATTTTAAATAAAATTAACTAAACACATGTTCAGTTAGCAAATGACACACCTTGCCACTTAACATTCACCAGTAGACGATTCTGATTTAACACGAAATTACCATTCAACAATCAAATAATTATTATAAGGTCAAAATAATAATAAAGATAATTATTAAAAAAATTAATAACTTTACCATATTATATGTTATTAATATTGACACAAAAATAAGTAATATTTATATATATTATAAATTATCAATAAATTATAAAGATAATAAAGAATTATGGAAATTATAAAAATTTTAAAAATATTACAAAGATAAAAATATTTTTACCCATTACTAAATCTAGTACATAATAAAATACAACGTGTCCAGTGGTTAGTAGTCTTTTTGTAAGAGGAAGGGACATCGGTTCGATTCCCAGGTGTGGATATTTTCTATTTTCTCTTCTAATTGTAACAGGGTAGTAACAGAGTCGTGAGAGGTGGAAGCTGGAAAGCAGCAGCAGACAAAGGTGAATGCGGAGAACAGCGCGTGAAAAGCAGCAGCCAGGGTGAATACATGGTGGGAATTGGGCGGGAAATAAAATTAGTGGGAACATGACGTGTCAAGGATTAATCAGAGTTTTTTTTTTAAAAAAATAAAATAATAGTGCATGCATGTGGAGTGATAGTACATTAGTCACGGGCAGTGTAGATGCCTGTGTTCGCTTTCGTTTTTATTTTATTTTTCTTGAATTCGTTTTCCTCTAGCTGGGCATTGGACAGAATTTAGAAGGGCAAAGTAATTTTCCTGATCAACTGCCGATCATCTCATTCACCGAAAATGACAAAAAGAAAAGGCAGCCACAAATTAAGAAGTATTTGTAATATTAATCATTTGTCTATCAAATAAATAACATATCATCTTTGATTCCTTCCACTTTACATAAGAAAGCATTAGGAATTTATTTAATGTGACACTTTGGCCTGATAAAACAAACACTAAAGCGACAGAATAACGAGAAGTTAACCATCCATGCACGTACAAGAATCACACACTGATCAATGGAATTTTGAAAAAAAAAAAAAAAAAGAAGGAAAAAACAAAGGAAAGCCACAGCTAGCAAACACGAAGCACGAGTTGATAGGATGATATGATACGTTGTGCATAGGCCATGATTAGGGACATTGGAAGCCACGTGGGGTTTGCCTTGAGCAAACGTTAAGAAGTAAGCTAAGTACAATGGGAAGGTTGAGGTTGATGCCCAAAATGTTTGCTCTGAGGGCAGTGCAGAGGCACACTGCAGCCTCAAGGTCAACGAGGCCGTTGAGGAGGGAGCAGCAAGGGGTAACTGGTGGTTGACCCAAAGTCACGTTCAGCAACCCATTTAGCACATTGGCACATATACCTAGTTTGAGTGCATCACGGGGGCACGAGCCACCTGAACCCCCTGAGCCACCTGAACCACCGGAGCCACCAGAGCCTCCTGAGCCACCTGAACCTCCCGAGCCACCGGAGCCTCCTGAACCACCGGAGCCTCCTGAACCACCGGAGCCACCTGAAGGGCTTGGCTTTGGGCAGGTCCCACAAGCAGAGACAAGGGCAAAGAAGAGGATGTTGAGAGTGAGGAAAAGAGCAAAGGAAGAGCAGGTTTTGGAGCCCATCTTAAACTCTAGTAGTAGCTACTGTTTCTTGTTTTCTTCAACTAATGACTCTTAAAAGCTAGTTAACTACCAGAACTTAAGAAAAGAGTGTTTGTGGGGATGAGAGTTATTTGCAGTGAATGGTGGTTTATATAGTGTTTTGGAACGCCAAGTGGGGTGAATTGTGTAAGAACTGATCACCGAAGTAATAATTATGAAGAACGGGTTTGGGTGAAATCATGTTAATGAATTAGGTTTTGGATGCTTGTGAGGTGATGTGGGGTCTTACATCAATCACTGGGATGATCCATGGTAAAGTTTTGCACCTACCGAGACTTGATTCCACCGGAAGATCAATGGAATCGCCGATTTTTTCAAACGCTACCTTTCCTTTAACATGTGGAATAGCTAGTGGCCTCATTATAAATATCTATTTATGTTTTTAGTGACCGCTAAATGCTAAATGCTAATAGCCAATAGTAAGCTTAAAGCATGATTGGAGTTGTAAATGAGTTTGCTTTTAATTTGAGTTTTTAATTTATTGAATATGTCATTAAATCTGTTTATTTAGTTAAGCAAATAATTTAACTTACTAACTAAGTGTGCAAATCAACTGATACGGAGTTTAATCAATAATTTTGAATTCAAGACCTGACTATACAACTACATAAATACATGTAGTCTGCACAAAAAATAAAATAATTTTAAGTTTAACATTAAATTTGATTATTTAAACAAAAGCTTAAGTTTTATAGAGTTAATATTAGTAGTTAAGTAAATAACTCATATATTTATATATCATTTTAGTAGATATTTATTACATTTACAAAAAATTATAATTTTATTTATTATTGTCTTATATATATCATTTGTTTATTTCGATTTTTGACAGTCTTATTTTAAATGGGTTATCATAAAGTTTAGCCATATCTTTTTTAGTTGCTTTCAAGATAGGTAATGTACGTAATCAATCTCATGAATTATTGTAATCAGAAACTTGACAGGTGGAACGTAATTTCAGTACCTACCTAAAAAATTTGTTTACATCTGCGTCATAAAACTTAAGGGTTGAAAGGAAACCAGAGAAGCCTACTAAATTAGGAGCGTAGAATAGAAACCTGCCCGCTGAAGCCCGGAAGGCTCCGTAATTTGTTGCCCTGCGTGGATTAATTTGATGTTCAACCTTTTTATATTATATATCGGACAAGCTGCTTAATTAGATACTCCTTTCCGGATATATAACTATTGACTTGAAATTTTCTTAAAGATAAACCCAATCCAGATTAACCTGTGATCGCGACTGCTAATCACTATTAAAAGCAAATTAACGATTTCCACGCGTTCGGGCCATGACATGTTCACATGGAAGTTCTTCTGCTAAGCTAATTTTTTTATAATATAATAGCTGTTATTCTATAATAGCTGTATCAAAAAAGGATTAGAGAGTCACGGGCATGGTTTAACTAAAGTGGGCTCCACTACAAGCTCGGGCACATCTGGACTAAGATCTCAATGTCAAAGGGACACTGTTGCGAATATGAAGTGTGTGCTGGCTGGCTAATTTTCTTTTTTATGAGTGTGTTTAGTAAGTCACTTTAATAGTTTATAAGTTATGTTGACTAACTTATAAGCTAATTTGACTAAATTAAGTTTATTTGGCACACAAGCTTATTTGAGCAGCTTCTAACTTATTTTTGTAAGCTACTTCAACTAGTTTATAAAAATATGCTAGCTTATAAGTTATTAGCTTTTTTTGTTTTTCTATTTTCATCTTCATTAATTTATTTGAAATCCTTTTTTTTTTCAATTTAGAAACCTTCTTTATTTTTCATTTTTATCCTCACAAATTTATTTGAAATACCTCTTTACCCTTTTTTTAAAAAAATTTAGAAACTTTTTTGCCTATTTTGTCACTCTCACATGCACACGACACCTACAACCAACTCATCAATATATATATGTGTGTGTAAAATCAAATAATTAAATATGTCCATTTATGTCATTTTATTTTTATTAGTTAACTTATTAGCTAATTTTACCAAACAATTTTAATTCAATTAGCTAGCTTATAAGTTTTCAAATTTTCAGCTCCTAACTTATAGCTTATAAGCTTCAGCTAGTTTATAAGTTAGTTTTATTAAACACACCCAATTCACACACACACACACACACACAATATAAACACACTACATGGTTTACTTAGATGATGCGTAACAAAATTCCGTTGCAGAGTCTTCTTTCTGTTTTCAATGGTTTTTTGGATTTAATAAAAGTTAGATCATAGACTTAGTTTAAGACAAAAAAGGTAGTACTCAATGTACCTTTTCTAACTTATACATTTTTAAGCCTTTGATATGGCCTTGTGAGATTCTTGTATTTGAGTTAGAGTACCTCTCGTACTCTATTTATTAATAAAGATTTTCTTATAAAATAAACACACATATATATATATATATATAAAATTTACAAACTTAATCTTTAAATTATGTGATATATTATTTTAATGAATATATATATGTCAACTTTTAAGTAAATTAAATATTTATATATATAATGATTTTATAATTAAATTAAGTTAAAATTTGATTTACTTTAAAAAATATATTATTATACATTGTTAAACAAAAGGGCTGGATCTAAGAGGGGAGGTGAATTGAATCTTTCAAAATTTTCAAGAATCCCCAATTTATTTTCAATTATGAATAACTAGATTTTTCAAAAACTTTGAATCTTATTGATTTGGTTATACAAATTAAATAGAATTGGATCAATTTATCTTGAACTTTTCTATACAAAGATCTTTATGATTTTAAATGCAAGTGATCAAGATACAATATGCTAGCAAAAGAGTAGAGGAAAGAAAGAGAGGAAACAAGATTTATACTAGTTCAATCATTACCACTGTGATATACATCCAGTTTCCAATCAAACCGATTGGTGTTATTACTAAGTAATTCAAATGTTTACAAACACTATGCACAAACACAAGAATTACTATTAAACAAATCACACAATCAAGTTTCTTGAACCCTTTCAAGAAAAACTTGAATCCTGTTCTTGTGGAACCCTACCACAAGGAAGATAAGAGAGACACTCTCTCAAGAACGAAAATCAATTTAGAAGAAGGTTAGATATCACCTTGGTTTGTGAGAGATGGAAAACAATGAAAAACCAATCAACTTTACCTAAGAAAAGACTTTTCTTTATCCTCAAAATTGATCCATGATGAGCTCTTTGATCTTTGATCTAAAATTTGTAGTGGAGTAGAAGAATAATATCAATTCTCTCCTAGAAAAGCTCTCTCTCAATTTTAGAAAAGTGAATTTGTAAAAGTGTTGATAAAAGACTCATAAATGTTCATTTTATATAGAGAGTTTACTGGAATATCTAGTTATTTAGACTTGTAATCAGTTATTTTGTTCTTTAAAATCTGGAAAATGAAGTTTGAATGAGTTTAACTAGTTATTTTCATTTATAACTAGTTAAAACAGAGGCCATTCAAATTTGTCTTTACTAGAATAACTAGTTACATAACTTTGTAACTAGTTATTTTTATATAGGACAAAATAGTTTTATATTATATAACTAGTTACAAAATTATGTAATTAGTTATTGCTGAAATAACTGATTACATAATGTTGTAACTAGTTAAAACAGAAAACATGTAACTGATTACATATTGATTTAACTAGTTAAAACAGTGTATATTTTCACTGTTTACACGAAATTAAGTGATTTTAATCAATTGCAAAGCTAACTTAACTGATTAAGTGGTTCTTTAATATGAGATTGAGTGTTCTAAAGTCTTAGTGTGTAGCTTTCACTTCCTATCAATTTAAAACTTAGTTTTATTCAATTATTTCTCTTTAAATTCAATTTTAGACTTATAGAAAACATATTTCCACTTTGTCAACCTTTAAGTCTTAAACCTTGAGCTCATTACCATCAAACCATCAAGGATAAGATAAATCATGCAAGACTCACAACCACGCACACATGCATAACCACACATTACAACTTTGCACTCATCAATATGCTAAATCATCAAAACTATATTAAATCTTCTTAGGGACAAGAGTAATTCTCTTCTTGCTTCTTCATACATTAAAATAAAGTTGATTTATAAAATATTAAATAATTTTCAAATAAGATTTATCAAACTAGCTATTATAAAGTAATTTTATATTTATAAAATGTTATTAAATTGAGTAAGTTAAACAAGACTTATTCTTAGAATTAAATCTCTTTCTTGTATATAAGAAAGAGATGTACTTTTTAAGAATAAGTCTTATTTAACTATATTTAAAGAATCAATTTATATTCATATAAATTTTAACATGCTTACATTATTTAATAATTTTATAATGAATAATTATTTTACACATTCAACAATTAAATGAAAAGTTTATATAATAGAAATTATATTGATATATAGATTGATATTGATATTATAATATGTATTTCTGTTAAATAGTAGTTTTAATTACAAACATGTGCAATTGTCATGCTTGACTTCTTTTTATTCTTTATGAAATGACATTATTTTTGTAATGTATTTAGTGTGATGAATTAATTTTATATAAATGATTGAGTTTAATTTACTTTAAATTTAATTTTGATCATTCCTGTAAAATAAAACATAATCAAAGTTGATCAAATTAACTCTTTTTTTTATACTTAAAATTAACTCTTTTTCTTTACACACATGCGAACACCTACACACATAGGCAAGTGCAAAGGGGCTTCCCCAAAAAATCTTTTAAAACTAATATGTATAGATTTTATCTTTTTATATATAATATATGATTTTATAATTTAGTAATTTAGTTATTAAGCTCTATATCTTAATTTAAGTCTTTACTCCTTTAATTTTTTAAAATAAAATCTTTTCTCAATATGTTGTTTTTTAATGTGCAATATGACTATTTTTTGCATTAACTATCTTATATTTTATTGTTTTTATTTTTCTTCATGTGAAGGGATTAAATTATACCACTATAAGTTACAATAACTACTTCATTATTCAATAATTTTTCATTAGATAATTTTATCTTAAAATTTACCATTGGATCAAAAGTTCTTATTACATAGATTAAAACATTTTCAAAATTTATATTAATCTAAAACTATTTAATATTCCATTGATATACATAAAAATTAGTGTAATATATATTTTTAAAATAAACAAAATTAACAACTTGTATGTTAATTATATATTTATAGTTGTTCAATTTTGAAAAAAAGTTACACAAATAATACATGTATTGTATTCTTATAATTCAACAATTAGATTGACAAAATTCACATTCTATATAAAGTTATTGATGGTGTGAGAGTTACATTAACTTATACTAATGTAATTTGATCCCTTTTAGAGACATAAATGAGAGATCAACTTAAATTGATATGAGTTACAGTCACTCTTATATTAATCAATAACTTGTAATTAGATAATTTTATCCCCAAACTCACTATTAGATTAAAAGTTCATTTCATATAAATCATATTTTCAAAATATTAGATTAATCAAAACTATTGGATACCTCATTTATGTATATTAAATTCAACGTAATAAATTATTTGATTATCTTCCTATTGTTATCTCATTTTTTACAAGATTTGATGCAAATAATTTAGGTGAATATTCAATAAGTTTTACTTAGATAATTTTATCCCAAAACTTACTATTAGATTAAAAATTCCTTTCATATAAATCAAATTATAATATTTTAGATTAATCAAAACTATTGGATACCTCGTTTATGTATATTAAAATTAACATAATTAATACTTTTAAAATATATAAAATTATAAATAATTTGATTATCTTCTTATTGTTGTCTAATTCTACTAAATTTGATGAAATAATTTAAATAATATATTCGATAACCTTTAATTAGATAATTTTATCTTAAAACTCACCGTTAGATTAAAAGTTTCTTTCACATAAATCATTTTTATAAATTTTAGATTAATTAAAATTATTGCATGCCTCATTTAAGTACATTAAAATTAACGTAGTCCATCACTAGAAAACAATTAAATTGAGACGGACAATTTTCGACTCTAAAAGCAACCTTTTTTTTTTGCGTCTCTAAGTGATTTAGAGTCAAACATGAACCTGTCGTTGTCTTGCGTGTATCTGATTATGTAGAGATAGATTATTGTTTTCATTCTCTAAATTTTGTCTCTATTTATAGTAGAAAAAGTCTGTATCTATTTATAGATAGATTATTGGGGTTGTTTGAGCCCAAATACATGTTTCATCTTTACTACTTTCATCTATATTGGGCCAACCAGGGCCCAAATTCTTATTTATTCATAGATATCCTTCACTAAAGTTAATCCTGCTCAAGCCAGGTAGGATCACTATCGGCAGCAAAGCTATCCCTCTCAGTATTTAATGCAATTGCATATCTAGGATTTGAATTCAAGACTACTAGTTAAGATAGAACAATCCCACACTAGTTGATCAACGCGCTTGGTGGTGAAGTAACATTCTTAAAAATAAAAAGTAAAGTTTTTCAAGAAAATAAATAAATAAATACATTTAAAAAGTAAAAATTACAATCCAAACAGACAAAAATAAAAAAATGAATTACATTAAAAAGAAAATATAAATACAATATAAATAAAATTAAAAAAAAAAACTCTTTTTTGGCAGAAATGACCTTAGTTTTGCTCCTCTCATGCACCAATATTACCATTTCCTCTGTGCCATCACCCACCATTTTCAAACTTGCATCTACTCCATCACCACTATTTTCAAACTTGCAAACATACACTAAAAATCGCTAAGCAAACTGAATCAAATTAATTGGCACAAATATATCATAAATGCCTATAAATATTGAAACTGCAAATAGATGAACGATTCTAAGTTGCTCATCAAACCATCCGAGCCACCCACACCTACTACCAACCATGACTAAACCCCATGCACCAACACTTGACCTCCACTCCTCGACCCCATCATTCAACACTACACCTCCTTGCAATAAAAAATATATATAAAAACAACAACCAAAAGCAAAAATCAAAAAAGAGGAAAAGTAAAAAAAAAAAAAAAAGTAGAGCAGAAAAAACAAGAAGAAAAGCCACTACAAACCATCATGCGCTTACAAAAAAAAAAAATAGTGACAAAATAATTTATATGTAATTTCTAAAAAAGTTGTCACTAAAAATTTTGTGACCCCAACATTAGTGAGGAAAAATCAATTGTGGTGGGCCGAAGGCAATTTTAGCAATGGCTCTTCCTCTTTTTTCTTTTCTTTTCTTCTTTTTTCCCTCTTCCCTCTTTGTCTCCCTTTCTGTTTTTGTTGTTCTTTGACAACCAAGCTTAGCCACCACCGCCACAACCTCTTCTTGGTTGTGTTGTAGCAAACCCATTCTCTTCTTCTCTTTCAACTCCCTCTCTGTCTTGCTCCATCTATTGGCCAAAGTAGACCACCGCTACAAGGGTTGCGTCATCACTTTCCCCTTCACAAATACTTGCATCACATTGTGGAAGAAAGTTGCTTCCAACAACTATATGTAATGGATGCTAAGGGTTAACTTAGCCATTATATACCTAGGGTTTTCCATTTTTTTAGTTTAATCTTTTTTTCCTTTCTTTTTTATTCTGATGGCTCAATAATATTTTGTCTCTCTTTTCAAATTTTTGGGTTTAGGCTCCTATATATGTATATTTTTGGGATTTTTTAGTTTTTGTTTACCTTTCTCTCTCTCTCTCTCTCTCTTCTATCTATCTATCTATTTATCTATCTATCTATCTATCTATCTATCTATCTATCTATATATATATATATATATAAAATAAACTTTAGAGGCAAAATTTATAAATTTCACCTCTAAAATTTAGATTTTTCACTTTGTTTGATTGCTATTTTTTGTCTCTAATTCTATCTCTACTAGAGATGAAAAATGGTTTGTCTCTAACTTCCGTGGCCACTAAAGATTTTTGTATTTGTGATCTATACTTTTAAATTATATAAAAGTATGAAATATTTGATTATTATTGTTCAATTTTTACAAGATTTATATACAGTTATAATTCAACAATTGAATTAATAAAAAACACATTTTATATGAAGTTATTGAAGATATAAGAATAATATAACTGATACTAGTGTAAGTTGATCCTTGCTCATATAGAGGAATGATAAACTTATACCGGTGCAAGTTGCACCTATTCTTACACCATTCAATTGAATAATTTTATTACAAATCAAATTTGTAAAAAAAATTAGATTAATCCAAAATGTTTGATATTTCATTCATGTACATCAAAATTAACATAATATAAACTATACAAAAGTATGTACCATTTGATTATCTTCGTATTACTGTTCAATTTTACAAGATTTGATACAAATTATCTAGATAATAAATAGTTATAAATCAACACTTAAACCAAAGAAAATTATATTTTATACAAAGTTATTAAAAGTATAAGAATAAGTTATACTAGTGTAATTTGATTTTGATCACAAACTAACATGCTTAGAGAATCAATAGCATGATTCTAATTGGGCGTGGATTTTTTCCACCAAACTGTAGTGTCTATACTCGTTTCAAAGAAGGCACTGATCATCGGTTGTAGTTTTCCACCGATGGTGAAAGACAGGTTGACAACCTGCGTAAGTCGGCATCTTTGATCTAATGTATCGGAGAAAAACAACGTTAGAATTATTGATAATTCTAACAAGCTTAAAGTCCAATCAATTTTTCTTGCATTTCAAGAATAGTCATAAATTAAAAGTTAACACTACGCACGGTTATCCATTTACTACGAGATATGTGTACTATGTGGGCCATTTCTTGGTTTCCCATTCTTGATCAAAATCACATAATGAAAAGGTTGCTGAAGCATAAAAAGGTTGTTAGAAAAAAGAAAAAAATGATTGCACTCGAAACCCCACCAATTAACTTGAAGATGAAGCAGCGCTTGAAGCCACAAATAGAAAGTAGCCATTATTCCTTTATTGTCTCTCCTTTTTGTTTGTCAAGTTTATGTCTCACGGATATTTTTCACTCACCTTCGTAGAGTCTAAGACCTGGTTAATTGAATTTTGATTTTTGATTTTTAAAAATATTTTATCAAATAATTTTGAATAACGGCTTTTTAAAGCAAAATAAGAAAAAAAAAAACTGTTTAATAAGGGGATGACAATCTTACCCATACCCTATGTGTATTTGCGAAAATATTCGTAATGAGTAGGGTAAATACCCGCTCAATGGAAATGGGTCGAGTATTTATCTACAAATTTAATAGGGATGGATGCAAGTATGGGTACTATAGTACCTACCCTGCCTCATATCACAATTTATATATATATATATATATATATATATATATATATATATATATATATATATATATTAAAGATCTTAATTTATTTAGTAAAAAAGATATTGCAAGGAGTAGTTAAGCACAAACAAAAATAAGAATTTAATTTATATGTGTTGGTGTAAAATATTTTTATGCATATATCCAATAGAAATTCACCATATCGCCTTATAGGTGAATAAAATGATGTGAAAAAATAATCAATTTTTACTAAATGTATGTGTAAAAAAGTTTGCAATAACATTATATATAAATCAAATTCCAAAAATAATTCATACTCCACTAAAATATTAAATTATATCAAAAGATCAACTTTTTTTTAAAAATAAAATGCATGCATTGCTTCTAAAAATATTATTGACAATATTTATAATTATTGTTCTTTTTGAACATAATTTTTAAAATTTTAAAATTATTTAAAATTTATTTGATATTAACTATGTCAAAAGATAGATTGAATGTATTTGTCCTTTTATATATTGATAGTGAAATGTTAAAAATACTTAATCATAAAACTTTGATCAATAATATGTTAATGCCTGTAGGTACGGTACATGGTCAACAATCTCTCAAATGGACATGACATAGGTATGTACCAGTTAAGGTGGGGGCTTTTGTGTGGAAATTGGCTCAGGATTGGATTCCTTCTTTGTGGAATTTACTTGCTAGAGGTGTCCTGTCATCTTTAGAAGCTCAATGTAGGGGGTGCCACTGTCACGATGAGTCTACTTCTCACCTTTTCTTTGAATGTTCCTTTTTTTCACAAGTATGGATGTATTGCCTTCAGTGGTGGGGGATTTCATCAATTCTTCACTATGACTATTGATAAATCTACATTTTATATAGATTTATAGAACAAATTTACATGATTTTTACATTAGCCAATAGGAAATTTGTGAGAAAATAGACCATTATTGAAGGATTTCATATGATATGCGTTTCTAAGCTTTCTATTTAAAATTACATGAATTGCCTTAATTTTGTTCGATTTTGTGAAGGGAAGTTTGATGTACAGAGAAAGAAAGTATAGTCCATAGACATTAAGAAGTATTATTGTAGTCAAAGAGGACTTAAAAGAAGCAAAAACCAAAGTGAAGATCGCAAATGAGACCCACAACCACAAGAACGGGCCAAAAAGGAGACCAAAAGTACAAAATGGAGAGTGCACAAAGTTATACTCGCCCGGCGGGCATGGTAAGCCGCTCGGCGGGTTAGCACTCCTGGTGCCAACACAAAGCGAATTATTTTTCGAAAAAACTGCCCAACAGGTTTCCAACCACGTCGAGTGGATCCGAGGTCCAAATTCTAATTTATTTTAACTCTCAATGGACATGGGTTGTGCGAGATTGATTGGGTTAAGTCTCATTCTCTAAAATTCTAGAGATGCATTGCAAATAGCAAGGAGTAAAGCACAATGAGGGAGCTTATCTCCTTTCATCCTCATTCGTTTTAACAACTGTTTGACATTGTCTGCCCATTAGTTGATGGATTCCATACACATTAAAACAAGAATGAATAATTTAACGAATATAGTAATGATGACATGTTACCTTTTAAAACAATTCCACCAAACATATTAGATATATTTGTATCACTACCATTATTTCATCAAGAAATAGTCAAAATACATAGGTTCAGCTGTTTTAACATGTTGAACTTCAATAGACAAGAAGCTTAGTTAGGCAGTAGATGAAAAATTGATTGAAAAAATGTAGAGAAAAAAATTAATCACTTTTGATACAATGTGAGCGCATATGAGTGAAACATAATTTATGTATTGACTGAGTAATAGAGTTATAATTGTATACATCCCACATTGAGTGTTGCATGAATTTTACAATTTGCTCAATTAGAAAATACAAGGCAATAACTCACTTTAACTAATTGATAGAATCGTAACTTAGCAACTGAAAACAAAGTACCTAACGACCATACTACCTTTTCTTGTGTCTTCATTATCCCGTGCGTTCTAAGATAAGATACAATAATAGCATAAGCTCTTTTTAGGAATGAATCAGATTAAGATATTAGTAGTTCCTTTTTCTTTCGGTACATGAAATGTTGCTTTAAAGAGATCATTATATGAGAAAGAAAATGCCTTCCATACAAATTTATTAAACACTATACAATCAGACCACACAAATTAAAATGTCCATTTACACTTACACACCAATTATACAACATGCATTGCGGTTGCAGAGAACCAGCTGTGCCGCATACACACTTGTTGGGAGAAACACAATTGAACAAAACAAATTAAACTTTTAAGCACGCATATACACTTAATTACGAGTTTCACTTATGGCGTTTTAGTTTGTGCAGCAGTACGGTTCTTGGAGGCAAAGCGATTAACCAACGACAGGGCATTACTAGTGACTTGAGAAATGTCTATAACTCTGGGCCTAATAGCAGCCTTTAAGTTTGCATCCACGTGGGGCCCATCAAACCCATCAAGACACGTTCTCTGATTAGTCATAGCAGCACTAACCCAAGTTTGGACATTACTCATGTGCCACGCAAATCCTTCCCCTCGGCCTTACCCAAAAGCCCAAGCTCCCTAATCGATTGGCTGAGACGATCCACACTGTCATCCATGAACTCTATGCATTCTCGCACCGCATTGTGCTCTATGGGCTTCATCCCCTTCACCGGGCCCATTTCCTTCACAAACGATGCACATGATCGAGTTTTGGACACGCTCACGGACAGGGCCTTGATGGCTAGTTTTTGCTCGCTTTGGTGAATCACGTTGGCGTACCTCGAAAGGCTTTGAACGCATGCGACGGGGTAGCTAGTGGACTCGCATGAGGACTTGATGAAGTCTGTTGTTGGGTTGGGGATGGGTGGTTTCGTAACTGTGGATTCGGCTACACCAAACATGTCAAGAAGGATGACATTTAGGACCAAAGAAAGGGCTAGTAGTCTAGTGACCATGCCCATGATTATTTAAAGAATGAAATGTTTGGTGTGTATTGTGGTGGAAAAGATTGCAATGTGGTGCTCACTTATATAGGGATTGGAGGATTGCCAAACTTGGGCTTTTTTACTAGTCAAGTCTATTTTTAAGGAGAATTTTCGCGTTGTTGGGTGTATTTTTAAAGAGAATTTCTACATTTGGTATAATGAAAAAGTATTTCCGTAAATAGAGTAAATCAATGATGGGAGAGTTGACATTCATTTAGAAATCGACTTTCTCGTCATCAATTTATTTTAATACACTTTTTAAAAAAAAAGAAAATCAACAATGCTATCCTCAATTTTATAAAATAAGTTTTTTTTTTTTTTTTGCTACACAAATGGAAATCAACAACACAAATGTCTACTTTGCTTTTTTTTTTCTTTTAAGATTGGAGTAGACAATGGCATTGTCTACTTTGCCTTTTTCTTTAAAAAAAAAAAATAGAGAGAAAGGTAGTAGACAATGGCATTGTGTACTTCCATTATTTTCTGAAAAGTAAAGTAGATAATGCCATTGCCTACTTCGTCTAAAATATTTGCACACTCTTCTCCTATTTGTACTGGTGTCTGTTATGGTTATATATCTATTGTTTGAATTTCCCATGCTTCACCGATTAGCAAGAGTATCAACCTATCACCGATCTTTGAGGTATAATATTTTTATTTTATTAATTTAAATTATTTGTTATATTAAACTAAGATGATTATATACATGTTTAAAGTATTTTTTTTTCTTAGATGGCATTAAACAATGCTGAAGATTGTACTCACATTAAAGATATTGTGAGTGATTTTAGTGAAGATGGAGAAGATGAGATACAAGATGAATGTATTGGAGGAAATAAAGAGTGTGCCGAATGAAGTCAAGCAACTCCATTATGTTATTTGTCTAATATTAATGATGAAGAAAGGCATGATTCTAAATTTTTAGATGGTTACGGAGTTAGAATAGGAGGTAGTAATCTTAACATAGATAATAATCTTGTAGTGGGTATGAAAATTGAATTGAAAGAAACAACCATTAATACAATAAAGCAATGGCACATCTCTAGTGCATATGACTATGTAGTCGAAGAATTAGGGCCAGATAGATATGTTTGTAAGTGTATTAAATACAGTAGTGGCTATGAATGGAGGATTAGGGCATCATTTAGTAAAAGAAGTTGTAAATGGGAAATAAAAAAAATTGATGGTGTTCATAGTTGCACATCCTTATTGATTTCAGGAGATCATAAAAAATTAAGCTCAAATGTTATTGCTAATTGTATTGTTGGCCTAGTAAGTGTATATCCTAGTATTGGAATCAAATGACCACCTCGGTGTGGAGCTTACTAAATAAATCACTTGCTATAAATAATTTTTTTTTTTATTATAATGGTAGTGAAAACCATTACAACTTGTTATTGCTAGGACATAAAATGAAACTATCAATATAGATTTGAGAATGAATATAACTATCAACGCAACTATTAATGTTTTGGTTCCAACTAAATTAGTATCATACATGTAATGATCATCATCACTCTTACAAAAATTATTTAGATAGCATCCCGCTCAGGCACCGACAACATGTGACTTAGGCATCATTACTTGTGCACCAAAGCCTCTCAGGCATCAAGCCAAATGCACCAAACCCGCTTTAGCACCAACATCACGTGACTTGAGCGTCATTCACCTGTATCCTGAAAAGGGAAAACATAAAGGAGTGAGACATAACGTATTAATGAGTGCTCCAAGGACTCTACGACTGTGAAGACTCTTCTATCCAAACAGCCTTTATCACTTATCTCTCATGGCTTTACCCTCGCTTAGTGTCTGACAAATCTCCATTTTGAAGATGGGATCTATGCCCTTTACCTATCGATACCTCCTATTAAGTCTTCTCTCATTCTCACAATTGGTATATTAGTTTGTAACTCAAGGGATTGATTGTTTATTTCTTCCTCATTGTGCTTCGAGGCGTGGGTCTTGTGCTCACTTTCGATAACGGCTTTTGAAGGAATGCGTGGCTTGTTTTGGTGCTGATGATGCGTGGAATGCTTCATAGGGCTCTTTCTTGGCAATTGATGTATCAAGCCTTGTTTGCAAAAACTTTTGTATCTCTAAAGTAAGGAACTCATTTTATATGTTAAAAATAAATAATTTTTGCCATTGATGACAAAATTATATAGTAAAATAAAGGTTTAAGTAATCATTTAGTCCTTATACCTGCATGAACTCTTTGTTTTAGTCTCTATACCTAAAAACTCTACGTTTTGGTCCTTTTACAAATATTTTTTCATGTTTTAATCTTTATGCGTTTATTTTGTAGCATCTTTAGACTATAAAAAAACTAACATCAGGAACTAAAACAAAAAAATTGCTCTTATAGATACTAAAACATAAAGTTTTTAGATATAGGAACTAAAATGAAAAGTTAACGATATAGGACCAAAGATTAATTAAACCTAAAATAAATAATTTTGATCATTGATGAAAAAATTAATAATTAATAGTATATGTATATGCTCTACCAAAAATATATTATATATATATGTATAATAAGCCCTGTACGTGTTAAAATATTAACTCATTAGCGATTGAAATTACTTACTTTACTAACTAAATCCATTAATTAAATATCTAGTTTAAATAACTTAGAAAATCAATCATTCAAAAGACTGGCCGATTCAGTTTAAAAATAGTGAAAATTGATGAAATTAGATTGAAGTTCAACAAAAAAATGTTTTTACAATGACATTTTGGGAATTTTTTTTTTTTAAGTTATGACTTTATTTATACATTATGTCAGATTTTTACCTATTAAAATGTATAGTTCTTAATATTACAAACTTATAAATATTATGTTATTAATCAAATATGTTGTCAAATTACATTATTACAAACATATATTAATTTATTGATTTATTACTTTGTTATTTAATATATTGTAAAAAAATTGAATAAATAATTATTATCAATTTAATCATAATTAAATTAATAAATCAATATTTTACCAATTTAATAGTTGATTAAATTTTCAAAACATTGGTATTAGGTTTTTTTTTATGAATTAGCATTCAAAACTTATGGAAACATCTTGTGCCCAGCCGTGCTCACACTTGAATGGTATGTACAATCTGGTATTTTAAAATTCAATAAATAAATTGTATTTTATTTAAAAATTTTGAAAAGGATTGCTTGGAAAAGTTCCCTGCTTTAAAATTAAGGGTTGTAAGGCTACCATGTAACACTAAATAACATTATGTTATTTAAACTTACCGAAAAAAAAAATTATGCTATTTAAATCCAAAGTGAAACTTGGGAAAACATCCACAAACATGATATTATCCTAGCATTCGCTATTCTCTTCTTTTACTTTGTGGATTCTCTTTAGCTGAAAGAAAAATATAATGGAATTGTTACTAACAAGCAATATCATGGGGACGTTTGAATGATATGCATTTTTTTTAACAATCTCCTTAACATATATTTTTTTTTATCATTAATGAGTGCAAATTTTGGGACAATAATAAGATTATTGTCTTATTCAAATTCTAGAAATAACTTTTCTATTACGATTTAATCTTATTTGCTAGCCTCATGGGTCTCATGTACTGAGTTACATTTTTTCTAACATAAATTGCAAGTCTCTTTAAATAGAGTACAGGTGTAGATAATTTGATAGAGGTTTAATTCAGGGATAGAACCAGAAAAAACTATTAAAGGGTGCAAAAATTTAACACATAATAACCAAAATCAATAATGATTAATTTTTACTATTAATAATCGTCTAAGATTTAGTTTAATAAAAAAAATCATATATATTATGAAATTAAATATAACAATAAATCCAAATTATTGACTTCCTTTTTTGAAGGTCGTTTATCATGTTTACAAGTTTGTAGTCAAATTTTTGAAATTTGTGACATAGGAATTGAAGAACACAAAGATAACACAAGATGAGGGGGGGGGGGGGGGGGGGTTGAATTGTGTTTCGGCAAATTTTCGCAAAATATTTTCAAAGACGTATCGTCTGAAGGATAACTTAAAAGATTTTTAAAATATTATTGAAAGAAAGACAAATGTTGTAAATAGAAATAAATAAGGACACAAGACTTATATTGGTTCGTCTTACCCTAGAGATTACGTCTAGTTCTTGGTAACAACCAAATTCCACTATACTTATCCAAGTTACAAATATTCTTTCAACAAGCCTCTTCAAGCTCAACCCAAGTAGTCTTTAACTTGTCTCTCCAAGCAATAACCCAAGTATTCTTTAAAGCAAAGCCTCTTCAGGCTTTTACCAATTTCTTAAAGAAAAGGTTGAACGTGAGTTACTTCACTGAGTTTATTGTCCGAATAAACAAATATACAATGAAGAACAAATAAAGTTTTTACAAGCAGTGTATATGAATATTAGAGCTTTTTCGTTAGATAGAGTTTTCAAATAGCCAGCTTGCTAACTCTTGAGATTGAGGTCTCTTCTTCTATTTATAGACTTCTCCAAAAAAGTGTCCGTTGTGAGTGCTTGCAAGAGACAACCTTCATCTAGTGGAAAAGAGTCTTTGAAGCATTAAATGCAGCATTTAACGCCTTTCACCAACTTGTCACTTTGATAAGATAAAGCAATATGCGCATCTTTACCATTCTCATACTCAATCTTGTAGCAATGGACATATCTATTTTTGGTTCTGATATCTGCACGCATATTCCTTCTTTTACGCGTAAAGTAAACTTTCCTCGAGAGTAGGTACGTAGACTTCATTTATTTTTATGTTGTTTACACTTTTACCACTAACCAGTGTGTAGATCGTTAGACCATCATCTGAGAACAGTTGTTACTGAAACTTTTATAAAGAGTTAAAGACGGTACATAAACAAGTGATTAGACGATAGCGAATAAACAGTATAACAAGTAACCAGACGATTAAGCTTAAAGACTGTTTTGGACTTTTTGTTATTATCAAAATAAATGAGGATTTTGTCCTTTATCTTAATAATCTCCCCCTTTTTGATGATGACAAACATCTCTAATTTTTACAAAACATCTTTATATATTAAAAACGGTTTTACGACATAAGTTTTATCAGAAAGTATATAATTTTTTTTATGCAAAAGCTTATTAAAAGCTTTAGTCATGCATACGCAGTATCAAAAAGCATAAACATAATTGAGCAAATATTGAACTGTAAAGATAATTGCAGTCTAAAAGATCATAAAATAGAATAAATTTCATTGTAAAGAAATACTCCCCCTACGATTGATCTCTGTTCCGTTCTCCCTCTTTTAATCTCCTTCTACTGTTCTCCCCCTCTTTATTCTTCTACTATTCTCCCCTTTTTGGCATCATTAATCAGAGGATTCAGAATCTAAAAGAGTGGTTGATGAGCATAGCTTGCCTTTGAAGCTCTTCGCCAATTTTGTAAGCAATGCTTCTGAACGCTTTCAGTTCCTGGTTTCCTTGATAAAAACAGCTTCAAGACGTTGAACAGTCTGCTACAGTTCTTCGATTGCTTATCTAACATCTAAAGATTCTGGAGCTAGAGCAAAGCTTGTGGCTTTGTCTTCAGTAGGTACTTCTACAAGGCACAAGTTAAACACATAGGGGACTAGAGGGCTACAAAACCAAAAATGGCCTATGGGAAGAAAGATTTCAAAGGTGTTCCCATCTGTAGAGAAGAATACGTAGGTTTTGGGGAAATTTATTGTGAGCTAGTTATGGGGGTTGGATGTAAAAGATAATGGTGATGGAGAGAACTGTACCCAGTGACCAATTGGGGGAATAGCAGCTTCATGGCTCAAAAGATTCTTTTCTTCTATAGTCAGACCCAAAAAATGTTTAAGGGCTTCAACATGATCTTGCAACCTCTGTTGGTCTGAACCCCATAAAGTTTCTTTACCTTTCAAAGTAGCCAGCTGTGCAAGGGAAAGCGCTCTTTTGCGAATCATCATGTGTCGCCTAGGGTCGCATCTGAATTTTGGCTCCTTCCCTTTTCCCATAGACAAATTTTGACATTTGATTGTCTTTTGGCAGCAGATATGAAAGGTAGTCCATGGCTTCATTAGAAGTGGCATTTGAGTCGCCATGAGTCTAGGTGAGCCTAGCTGAAGGTCAAGACACCTTTGTTCGCAGATAGTGTGGTGCAAGAAAATCTACATTTTCTCCCTTAGGAAGTTATTCATCACCCTTCCCAATTCCCAATCATCATCACCAATCGCCATTCTTCAAAGTCTGGATTGTCTTCTGGACGGATGGTGAGAAGGTAAGTCTTGATGCTCACATGGCAGAACGAATAGATTATCTTAGGCTTGTAATGATATGTTCTGCACATGATCAGATACTCAGAATAGTTATATTTCAACATAAAATGGGATGTGTGGCAGAGAATCCAGCGCTGTCTCTATACTTCTCGTCCAGTTGGGAATTTTGTTCTAGTTGAGGTAGGGTAGACAAAGATAGGAGCGTCTGATAAAGTGTTGTACCCTTCCTCCCAGACATATGGAGTGATGTGGGGCTCATATGAAAGAGCTGGGGTAGCTGTTTCTTCAATAATAAGGAACTTCTCAACATACCCATGGCGCACCAATAATGGCCATTCTTCAGAAATAATAGTTGTCCACATCTCAGCTTGTTTACCTCGCCCAGTTCATAATTGATGAGAGCATGGAGGATCTCTGGGTCGAAGGGTTCTAGAGGCTGATACTCCTTGATTTTGCCAACACTTTAAGACTCATGCTCTTCGAAGTATGTGACTTACCGCCTTGGAAGTCATTTAGACGAAGGAGTTTCTGATCTGTAAAGATCAGGTGAGGCTTCGTCTGATATAGGTTCAGCTCCTCCAGACAATGGGCCTTCTCCTTCAGGTAGATTGAAGGTAACAGCCCTTGTAGGCTAATCATTGCTTGGAGTAGCTGTCAGATCTACTGAAATACGTTTGAAGACTTGAGATAAAGAAACAGATTGAGGAACTTTCCAGTAAAGAGATCTAGGTAATCTACCTCTTGAGGTAGCGATAATGTCCTCTTAAGTAAACAACTCTTGTTAATCAGGTTTTGCAGGGGCTGTTTGCAGCAAGTGCTCAATAACTAATTGTAGCACTGCTTCCCCAATTTGCTCTTGCTTTTCTTCAGCAAGCTTCTTTTCTTCTTCCTTATTCTTTTTCCCAACCCTTTTGAATTTAGCTCTAGCTCTTCTCAACCGCCTTGCCTCTTATGCTCTTATTTTGGGTTCTTTGATTTTCTTGGACTTTTGAGAATTTTTGGATGGTTTTGCATGGACAGATATTTTAGTGGTAACAGGAGGTAGTAATGGTTGTCTTGATGATGGTTCAGGGATGACTGCGTGTGTGGTTGTAAGCAGATGTTTGATGGGGAGGTCATTGTCTGAGTTGGGCTATTGTGTTTGTTTAGATCTCAAACGAATGGTGAGAGGCTTATGTTTTTTGAGTAGGGAAGAAGGTCGGTCATGTGTTGGCTATTGTGAGTCTTGCTCAGATGGTCTTTTGATGGAAAGTTTTGGTTTATGAGGTTTGGTCTATTTAGGTTATGGTTGTGTTGGTCGGGGTTTCGTTTGTGGTGGAGGAGGTTGAACAGAAGCTGTGCCAACGGAAAGATCAGCAAACGATCCTACCCGAAAAGAAAATCTGACTACCTCATCAATAGGTTCTTCCTTGATCACTGCCAGCTTAGGGTGCATGGCAACATATCCAGGGAAAATATGGGCTATCTTCATCTTTCTTATAACGAATATGTCGATCTCTGAACCTTGTTTCTTTTTCTCCCAACCATATTCATTTACGCTAGCCAATTTAACAATTCCAGTGAATAACATTGCGTAAGGAATTGGGTACCTTTGTTTACTTTTAGAGCTCTCCTTAGATTTGGTGAGGCATGACCTCTAGTTGTCCAGAATGAGAGCAGAAAGATTCACCTTCTGTCCAGTGAGCATCATGTACAGGCATAATCTATCTCTAGAAGTTACATTATTCTTGGAGCCCTTGCAAGGCAGAATAATGTGCAGAAGGATGTTGTGAAAGAGTTTGTAGTCCCTCATCATGTTTGATGAATATAGAAATTTCTTCAACATGTCTTTGTTGTCCGATTAAGATCTGTGATGCCCATACAGAGCCAGATCGACAGTTTTTGGGGTGATGACCCTTTCCTAGTCTTCGGTGAACATATTGCTTTCTTCCTTGTAACCAGACGCTGCTGCAATTGAATTAGTGGAAATGATAATCGTATGGTTGTCCACTGTTCCAGTGATAGTCCCATCAACTTCAGATCCAGATGCCTAGAAGTAGGCATAAGAGGCGTGGTACCAGGGGATTCGCTTCTGAACAAACGATTCTCATCCAATATTCTCGATATACATACGCAAAGGAAACCCTTATTCTTCCAGTTTCTTAAGATTAACCCATTTTCAAGCCACGAAGTCACTTTCGGGAAATATTTCCATGGGAGCAAGCTGTCTCGATGCGGCCATAAGTGCAAGTCTTTGAGAGGTTAGAAGCTTTGAGAGTGAGAGATTGATAGTATAGAAGGTTTCTAAGAGTCTAAAGAGAATAGGCAATTATTTTTGAATATCTGAAGGGTTTGATAGTACAAAAGGAACGTACATTTAATGAGACGATGTGGCAAGGAAAAGAGGTGCACGTCTCTTGGGGGGTTATCAATGAGAATTAATATTAATACAACAAACAGTAAAGCCAAATAATAATCACCTTTTCACATACTGAAGCATACTTGTTAGTAAGATGAAGATAAGATGATAGATCATAAGACGATACATGCAAGATATTTTAATCATGAAAGACCTTCATGTGCAAATTTTCTAATATAAAATTAAAGCGTACTCCTGGTAAAGCCTTTGTGAAGATATCTACCTATTTATGGTCAACTTTACCTATACTAATGATTTTGCCTTTTCCATTTCCTCCAAAAAAGACAGTTCCTTCATTTGGTTGGAGGTCTAAGAACATAAACCTTTCTCCCGTTATGTGACATGAGCATCCACTATTCAGGTACTAAAATGAATCCCTCTTTTTTCCTATTAAGGATATCTGTAACATGAATTATTTGAGATTTTGGTACCCAAATACTTTTGGGTCCTTTTGTGTTAGTCCCAAAGGTCTTATTTGACCTTTGTTTCCTTTTGTGTTAACACTTTTGAGATGGATGCCCAGATTTCCCACAAAAATTACAGAAGGTTGAATATGATTTAGAAAATGATTGTTTAAAGTCCTTGTCTTCTAGAAAGCCTATGCCAGATTTGTTAGATGGAGGTCTTCTATGTTTCAAGATCAAATGTAGTTTTGAAGACCCGTCCACAAATTTAGCTAAATTATGTTTCAAACTAATGACCTCTTTCTTTAGCTTGTTGACTTCAGAGAGAAGCATTGTCTTTTCAAGATCTGAGGCTTGACTCCTACAAATTATCTTTAGATCTTTCTTGAGTATTTCGTTTTCTAAAATAGCTTTTTGATATTTTACTTCGTATTTTTTATACTCAAGAGCAGTCATGTGAGAATTGGCAAGAAGAATGTCATATGACATTTCTTCTTCATCATCGACTCAGATTCACAACTATCAGAATCATGTAGAAAATTTTCAGATATAGATTTTACCTCAAACGTTACTTCCTCAGTATCTGCCATGAGACAAATGTTAGCCTTGTCATCATCTAAACTGCTACTACTGCTGTCCAGATCTTCCCATGTGGCTAGAAGATTCTTCTTCTTAGAGTTCCACCCTCTTTTCAATTTAGGGCATTCAACCTTTATGTGTCCAGGCTTTTTGCACTCAAAACAGATAATTTCACTGTTTTCTTCTTGAGGAGGCTTCCTATATCTAGTGTCCTTCTTTCTGGAGGATTGCTTAAATCTCCCTTTCTTCTTGAGCATCTTCTTGAATTTCTTGGTTGGGAGAAAGATCTCATCGTTTGTAGAGTAGCTAGAGCTTTCGTCTGAGCTCTCAGAATCATCAAAATGAACTTTTAGGGCTTTGTTCCTGGCTTTCGTCTCAGTCTTTTTGTCTGCTCTCCGACTCGATTCTCCATTCTTTAGAGCAACAGAGTCATTATTCTTGATTTTATCTATTTTAAAGAGATGAACTTCATGGACTCTTAAAGCTCTTAATAACTCATCCAGAGTTAAGGTTTTCATGTCCTTGGCTTCAGTAATGGTTGTAGCCTTTGGCTCCCACACTTTTGGAAGACTATCCAAGATTTTGAGATTGTTTTGAGCCTTTGAGAACTCAACACCGAGACTTTGAAGTCCATTGAGAATTGTTTGAAATCTTCCAAACATTTCATCAATGGTTTCTATCTCTTTCATGGTGAACATCTCACAGTGTCTTTGAAGAGTTGCTGCCCTTCTAAGATGAACATCTTCTATCCCTTCATGTGTTATGCGTATAGCATCCCACATTTCTTTTGCTGTTCTACAGTTGCAAAATTTGTTATATTCAATTTTGGATAAAGGACAGGTTATAATATACCTAGCTTTTGCAAGTTGAGGTCATCTTGATTGTATTCATTTTCTGGCCTTGTTACAACTAGATCTCCATGCGTTATGATTCTCTAGATGCTATAATGAGTGGACTTGATGTACATCTCCATTTTGTCTTTCTAGTATGCATAATCTTCTCCATTAAAAGCTAGAGGCCTTGACAATGAAGCTCCTTCAGGAATGAATTGTCCTTCAAGGTTTGTCATGCGAATCTTTTCCTCTAACACTTGTTAAGGTGCTCAACCCTTAGAGGCTGAGCTTTGATACCAAACCGAAGAACACAAAGATAACACAAGAAGGGGGTTGAATTGTGTTACGGCAAATTTTTGCAAAACCTTTTCAAAGACCTATCATCTAAAGGATAACTTAAAATATTTTTAACACGTTATTGAAAGAAAGACAAATGCTGTAAATAGAAACAGATAAGGACACAAGACTTATACTGGTTCGTCTCACCCTAGAGACTACGTCCAGTTCTTAGCAACAACCAAGTTCCACTAACTTATCCAAGTTACAAGTATTCTTTCAACAAGCCTCTTTAGGCTTCTACCAATTTCATAAAGAAAAGGTTGAACATGAGTTACCTCACTGAGTTTAACGTCCTAACAAACAAATAAACAATGAAGAACAAATAAAGTTTTTACAAGCAGCGTATATGAATATCAAAGCTTTTTCGTTAGATAGAGTTTTCAAATAGCCAGCCTGCTAACTCTTGAGACTGAGGTCTCCTCTTCTATTTATAGGCTTCTCTAGAAAAGTGTCTGTTGTGAGTTCTTGTAGGAGACAACCTTCGTCTGGTGGAAGAAAGTCCTTGAAGCATTAAATGCAGCATTTAATGCTTTTCACCAACTTGTCACTTTGATAACATAAAACAATCTGCTTATCTTTACCATTCTCATACTCAATCTTGTAGTAATGGACATATCTGTTTTTCATGCTGAAATCCGCACACATATTCCTTTTTTTACGCGTAAAGTAAACTTTCCTCGAGAGTAGGTACATAGACTTAATTTATTTGGAGGTTGTTTAAGCTTTTACAACTAACCAGTGTGTAGATCGTTAGACCACCGTCTGAGAACAGTTGTTACTGAAGCTTTTATAGAGAGTTAAAGATGGTACATAAACAAGTGATTAGACAATAGCAAATAAACAGTATAACGAGTAACCAGACGATTAAGCTTAAAGATTGTTTTGGACAGTTTATTATTATCAAAATAAATGAGGATTTCGTCCATTGTCTTAACAGGAATAGGCTAAAATAGATCAAAGGCATTGGTTTCTTTCTTCTTAACAAATGAAGAAATAGTTCTTTGAATTGTTATACTTTAACTACATTATAAGAATTAATTTATTATAACTAAAAATTAATTTATCTACCAAATTCCAAATATTATAAATCCTTAATTAACAATAAATAAAATTATCTACAAAACGAATTAAAAGCAATTCAAAAAAAAATTATTGCCTAAAGTATATCTATAATGAAAAAAAGGCAAATAAAAGCAAATAACCAATCCAAATTCAATAACGTATATCTATGAAAAGCAATCCAAATTAAAAAAAAATTATTGCAATGTTGCATATATCTATAATGTAAAGGAAATTAAAAAAAATCTATATCTTAATATAAATAAAATTATTTATGAAACCAATTAAAAGCATTCCAAATTTCAAACAAAGGCATATTCTTTATATCAATAAAATTATCTATAAAATCAATTAAAAACAAAATTAAATCCTAAAAGAAAACATTGCCTAATATATATTTTAATGCTTTCTATTAATAACCGTTATTATAAATAAAATTTATAAAAAAAAAATTGAATCTTAGTATAAGAAAGTGTAATATGATGCAATAGTTTAAAGAATACTGACTACAAATAACATCAAGCAGGGGAAAAAAAACATGTTGCTTAACTTACTTTGCTCATGGCCTCCTAGTGTGTTTGAAGATAAAAAAGGAAATAATACTTGGAAAAAGGCAATGACTCAAAACTAAAATTAAGGAAAAAAAAGAAGAAGAAGGAATGCAATATTTGATAATAGTACTACTTAGATAACTTCTTATGTATGCCTAAACATTTTTAATAAATAAAATTTATTATTTTATGTATTTTGAGTTTTGAGTTTTAATAGATATAACTTTTAATTGTAATAAAATTAGATAATAGACAGCTTTTGTAAACACAAGGGGCTACATATTAGTAAAGGGAGGAGGGGAGGGGGGCAAGATAGAAATTTAGAAAGGGAGCAAATATATTATATTAATGTATTATTACATATGCTCAGAAGATTTAGAGGATTAGGGGGGGCGACTGCCACTGTTTAGTTTAACGTGGTTTCGTCCCTAGTTTAATTACTCATTTGGCCTATATAGTTGCACAAACCTTACGTTTTTGTCCTTTCACTTAAAAACTATATGTTTTAGTCCCTATAATTGTACAAAGTTTACCTTTTAGTCCCTGCTATTAAAAAATATAAGTCAACGCCATTAATGGTGACTGACATTTGATCTTTATTGTTACACAAAACTTATGTTTTAGTCTCTATATTTAAAAACTATATGTTTTAGTCTCTATAGTTGTACAAATTTTACCTTTTAGTCCCTGTCGTTAAAAAAAAAAAGTTAACACCATTAACGGTTGCTGACGTGACATTGTTGCAATGCTAAAGTGTGCTAAACTTTACGTTCTAGTTCTTATACTTGCATTGTTTTCACATTTTAGACCCTACATTTGCACAATCTTTACTTTTTAGTCCCTAGTCTTAAAAACTATATGTTTTAGTCCCTATACAAATAATTTATTTATGTTTTAGTCCCTGTCAACACCTTTCCCCTTTCTTCTTCCTCCTCCTTCTTCCCTTCCCCCTCTCTGTTTCCTTTGCTTCTTTTTCCTTATCAACACCTCCCTTATCTTTTTATGTTGCAGGTTTTGCTTCTTTTAAATTCTCTTGCATACACTAATTCTCATTGACCTTAAATTAAAGAGTCTTGCAGTTGTATAGTGGAGAGGTGCTTTTTGAACAAGATGATGTAACTTGTGCTTAACGATTTATATTCACACACTAATCATATTTGTAATTAAAAAACAAAAAACCCACATAAAGTTAATAGTATCGTTCATTCTTTTCCGTAGTTATGCTTAGGGACTGGGCATTGCATTAGTAACCAGCTCTTTTAGGTAGGGCCTTTGATAGATGTAGATTTATATAGCAATTTCACATAATTTTTGCATTAGCTCATAGGAAATTTGTGAGAAAATAGAACATTGATGAAGCATTTCATGTGATTTGTATTTCTAAGCTTTCTATTTAAAATTGCATGAGCTACCTTTATTTTATTGGATTTTGTGAAGGGAAGTTAGATGTGCTGAGAAAGGAAATACAGTCCATAGGCATAAAGGAGTATTTTGCTAGTCAAAGATGACTTAAAAGAAGCAAGGACCAATGTGAGGATCGCAAAAGAGGCCTACAAGCATAAGAACGAGCTAAAAAGGAGATTAGAAGCACAAAATGGAGTGCACGAACTCATATCTATCCACCGGCTTGGTAAGTTGCCCAACGGGACTTGCTTTAGTAACTCCCCGTCAAGCAAGTCAACATGCCCGGCACCACCGCGGGTTTCAAACTTTGCCAGGAGGGTCCGAGGTCCAAATTCTAATTTTTTTTAATTCTCAATGGGCTTGGGTTATGCGAGATCAATTGTGTTAAGCCTCATTCTCTAAAATTCTAGAAATGCATTACAAATGTCAAGGAGAAAAGCACGGTGAGGGAGCTAATCCCCTTTCATCCTCATTCATTTTAACAACTGTTTGACATAGTCTACCCATTAGTTGATGGATGCCATACGCATTAAAATAAGAATGAATAATTTAACGAATATAGTAATCATGACATGTTATCTTTTAAAACAATTTCACCAAACATATTAGATGTATCTGTATCATTGCCTATTATTCCATCAAGAAATAGTCAAAATACGTAAGTTCAGCTGTTTCAACATGTTGAACTTCAATAGACAAGAAGCTTAGTTAGGCAGAAGATGAAAACTTTATTGAAAAAATTAATCACTTCTGATACCATGTCAAAGCATATGAGTGAAACATGATTTCTGTATTAACTAAGTGACAGAGTTATAATTATATACATCCCACATTGAGTGTTGCATGAATTTTACAATTTGCTTAATCAGAAAATATAAGGCAATAACTCACTTTAACTAATTGATAGAACCGTACCTTGGCAACTGAAAATAAAGTACCTAACAACCAATATACTACCTTTTCTTGTGTCTCCATTATCCTGTGGGTTCTAAGGTAAAGATACAATAGTAGCGAAAGCTCTTTTTAGGAATGAATCAGATTAAGATATTAGCAATTCCTTTTTCTTTTAGTACATTAAATGTTGCTTTAAAGAAATCATTATACGAGAAAGAAAATGTCTTCCATACAAATTTATTAAACACAATACAATCAGAGCACACAAATTAAAATGTCCCTTTACACTTACACACCAATTATACAATATGCATTGCGGTTGCAAAGAACCAGCTGTACCGCATACACACTTGTTGGGAGAAACACAATTAAACAAAACAAATTAAACTTTTAAGCATGCATATACACTTAATTACGAGTTTCATTTCTGGCGTTTTAGTTTGTCCGGTAGTACGGTTCTTGGAGGCAAAGTGATTAACCAACGCAAGGGCATTACTAGTTACTTGAGAAACATCCACAACTCTGGGCCTAATGGTAGCCTTCAAGTTTGTATCCACATGGGGCCCATCTAACCCGTTAAGACACATTCTCTGATTGGTCATAGCAGCACTAACCCAAGTCTTGACATTACTCATGTGCCACACGAAATCCTTCCCCTCGGCCTTACCAAAAAGCCCAAGCTCCCTAACCGATTGGCTGAGACGATCCACGCTGTCATCCATGAACTCTATGCATTCTTGCACCACATGATGCTCTATGGGCTTCATCCCCTTCACCGGGCCCATTTCCTTCACAAACGATGCGCATGATCGGGTTTTGGACACGCTCACGGACAGGGCCTTGATGGCTAGTTTTTGCTCATTTTGGTGAATCATGTTGGCGTACCTCAAGAGGCTTTGAATGCATGTGACGGGGTAGCTAGTGGACTCACATGAGGACTTGATGAAGTCTATTATTGGGTTAGGGATGGGTGGTTTCGCAATTGTGGATTCGGCAGCACCAGACATGTCAAGAAGGATGACATTTAGGACTAGAGAAAGGGGTAGTAGTCTGGCTGCCATGCCCATGATTATTTGAAGAATGAAATGTTTGGTTTGTATTGTGATGGAAAAGATCACAATGTGGTGCTCACTTATATAGGGATTGGAGGATTGCCAAACTTTTACCAGTCAGATCTATTTTTGAAGAGAATTTTTGCATTGTCAGGTGCATTTTTAAAGAGAATTTCCACACATAGTGTAAATGAAAAGGAATTTCCGTAAATAGAGTAAATTGACAATGGGAGAGTCAACTTTCCCATCATCGATTTATTTTAATACACTTCTTTGAAAAATAAAAATAGAAAATCAACAATGCTATCCTCAATTTTATAAAATTAGTTTTTTTTTTGTCTACGCAAATGGAAATCAACAACACGAATGTTTACTTTGCTTCTTTTTTTTTTTTTGTTTAAGATTGGATAGACAATGGCATTTTCTACTTTGCCTTTTTTTAGAAAAAAAATTAGAGAGAAAGGCAGTAGACAATGGTATTGTGTACTTTCATTATTTTCTGAAAAAGTAAAGTAGAGAATGTCATTGCCTACTTCTTTTAAAATATTTGCACACTCTTCTCCTATTTGTACTAGTGTCTGTTGTGGTTATGTATCTATCGTTTGAATTTCCCATGCTTCACCGATTAGCAAGAGTATCAACCTATCGTTGATCTTGAGGTATAATATTTTTATTTTATTAATTTAAATTATTTGTTATATTAAACTAAGATGATTATATACATGTTTAAAGTAATTTCTTTTTCTTAGATGGCATCAAACAATGTTGAAGATTGTACTCATATTAGAGATATTGTGAGTGATTTTAGTGAAGATGGAGAAGATGAGATACAAGATGAATGTATTGGAGGAAGTGAAGAGTGTGCTGGATCAAGTCAAGCAACTCCATTATGTTATTTGTCTAATATTAATGATGAAGAAAGGCATGATTCTGAATTTTCAAAATGGTTATGGAGTTAGAAGAGAAGGTAGTAATCTTAACATAGATAATAATCTTGTAGTAGGTATGAAATTTGAATCAAAAGACGCAACCATTAATGCAATAAAGCAATGGCACATCTCTAGTGCATATGACAATGTAGTTGAAGAGCCAGGGCCAGATAGATATGTTTGTAGGTGTATTAAATACAGTAGTGGTTGTGAATGGAGAATTAGGGCATTATTTAGTAAAAGTTGTTAATGGGAAATAAAGAAAATTGATGGTGTTCATAGTTCACATCCTTATTGATTCCAAGAGATCATAAAAAATAAAGCTTGAATATTATTGCTAATTGTATTGTTGGCCTAGTAAGTGTAGATCCTAGTATTGGAATCAAACAACCACCTCGGTGTGGAGCTCACTAAATAAATCACTTGTTGTAAAATAATATTTTTAATTTGTATTATTTTTATATTATTATTTTTATATCATTTTTTTTATTATAATTGTAGTGAAAACCATTACAACTTGTTTATGAAACTATCAATACAGAATTGAGAATGAATATAACTATCAACACAACTATAAATGTCATTATTCCAACTAAATTTAGCATTATACATGTAATGATCGTCATCACTCCTAGAAAAATTATTCAGATAGCATCCCACTCAGGCATTGACAATATGTGACTTAGGCACCATTACTTGTGTACCAAAGCCTTTCAGGCACCAAAGCCGCTCTGGCACCAACATCACGTGACTTGAGAGCATTATTCACCTGTATCCTGAAAAAGGGAAAACATAAAGGAGTGAGACATAATGTATTAATGAGTGTTCTAAGGATTCTACGACTGTGAAGACTCTTCTACCCAAACAGCCTTTATTACTTATCTCTCATGGCTTTACCCTCACTTAGTGTCTAACAAATCTCCATATTTAAGATGGGATCTATGCCTTTTACCTATCGATACCTCCTATTAACTCTTCTCTCATTCTCACAACTGGTATATTAGTTTCTAACTCAAGGGATTGACCGTTTCTTTCTTCCTCATTGTGCTTCGAGGTGTGGGTCTTGTGCTCACTTTCGATGACGCCTTTTGACGGAATGCGTGGTTTGTTTTGGTGCTGATGATGCATGGAATGCTTCATAAGGCTCTTTCTTGGCAATTGATGTATCAACACCTGCTGGCAAAAACTTTTGTATCTCTAAAGTAAGGAACTCATTTTATATGGTAAAAATAAATAATTTTTGCCATTGATGACAAAATTATATAGTAAAATAAAGGTTTAAGTAATCATTTGGTCCTTATACCTGCATCAACTATTTGTTTTAGTCTCTATACCTAAAAACTCTACGTTTTGGTCCTTATAATTTTTATTTTTTTTATGTTTTAATCTTTATGCCTTTATTTTGTAGCAATTTTACATTATAAAAAAACTAACATCAAGAACTAAAACAAAAAATTTGTTGTTATTGATACTAAAACATAGAGTTTTTAGATATAGGAACTAAATGAAAAGTTGACGATATAGGACCAAAAGATTAATTAAACCTAAAATAAATAATTTTAATCATTGACAAAAAAATTATTAATTAATATTATATGTATATGCTCTACCAAAAAAAAAATTATACATATATATGTATAATAAACCCTGTACGTGTTAAAATATTAACTTTTTAGGGATTGAAATTACTTACCTTACTAACTAAATCCATTAATTAAATATCTAGTTTATGCAACTTAGAAAATCAATCATTCAAAAGACTGGCCGATTCAGTTTAAAATAGTGAAAATTGATGAAATTAGTTTGAAGTTTAGCAAAAAAAAACATGTTTTTACATTGACATTTTGGGATTTTTTTTTTTTTTAAGTTATGACTTTATTTTACACATTATGCCATATTTTTACCTATTAAAATGTAAAGTTCTTAAGATTATAAACTTATAAATATTATGTTATTAATCAAATATGTTGTCAAATTACATTATTACAAACATATATTAATTTATTGATATATTACTTTATTATTTAATATATTATAAAGAAATTGAATAGATAATTATTATCAATTTAATCATTATTAAATTAATAAATCAACATTTTATCAATTTAATAGCCGATTAAATTTTCAAAACATTCGTATTAGGTTTTTTTTTTTTTTTATGAATTAGCATTCAAAACTTATGGAAACATCTTGTGCCAAGCCATGCTCAAACTCGAATGGTATGTACAATCTAGTATTTTAAAATTCAATAAATAAATTGTATTTTATTTAAAAATTTTGAAAAGGATAGCTTGGAAAAGTTCCCTGCTTTTTAAATTAAGGGTTGTAAGGCTACCACGCAACACTAAATAACATTATGTTATTTACACTTATCCGGAAAAAAAAAACATTATGCTATTTAAATCCAAAAAGAAACTCAGGAAAACATCCACAAACATGATATTATCCTGGTGTTCGCTATTCTCTTCTTTTACTTTGTGGATTCTCTTCCATTGAGACAAAAATATAACAAAATTGTTACTAACAAGCAATATCATGGGGACGTTTCAATGATATGCATTTTTTTTAACAATCTCATTAACATATTTTTTTTTTATCATTAATGAGTGCAAATTTTGGGACAATAATAAGATTATTGTGTTATTCAAATTCTAGAAATAACTTTTCTATTACGATTTTATCTTATTTGCTAGCTTCATGAGTCTCATGTACTGAGTTACATTTTTTCTAACTTAAATTGCAAGTCTCTTTAAGTAAATTATAGGTGTAGATAATTTGATAGAGGTTGAATTCAGGGACGGAACAAAAAAAAACTATTAGAAGGGGCAAAAATTTAACACATTGTAACCAAAATCAATAATGATTAATTTTTACAATTAATAATCGTCTAAGATTTAGTTTAATAAAAAATAAAATATCATATATCTTATGAAATTAAATATAATAATAAATCCAAATTATTGACTTCCTTTTTTAAAGGTCGTTTACAAGTTTGTAGTGAAATTTGTGACATAGGAATAGGCTAAAATAAATCAAAGACATTGATTTCTTTCTTCTTAAAAAATGAAGAAATAGTTCTTTGAATTGTTATACTTTAATTACATTATAAGAATTAATTTATTATAGCTAAAAATTAATTTATCTACTAAATTCCAAATATTATAAATGCTTAATTAACAATAAATAAAATTATCTACAAAACGAATTAAAAGCAATTCAAAACAAATTTATTAAAGTGCATCTATAATGAAAAATAGGCAAATAAAAGCAAATAACCAATCCAAATTCAATAACGTATATCTATGAAAAGCAATCCAAATTAAAAACAAAATTATTGCAATGTTGCATATATCTATAATGTAAAGGAAATAAAAAAAAAATCTATATCTTAATATGACAAAAAATTATTTATAAAACCAATTAAAAGCATTCCAAATTTCAAACAAAGGCATATTCTTTATATCAATAAAATTATCTATAAAATCAATTAAAAACAAAATTAAATCCTAAAAAAAATTGCCTAATATATATTTTAATGCCTTCTATTAATAACCTTTTTTATAAAAAAAATTTATAAAACAAAATAAAAGCAAAACTGAATCTTAATATAAGAAAGTGTAATATGGTACAAATTTTAAAGAATATTGACTACAAAGAACATCAAGCAGGGGAAAAAAAACATGTTGCTTAACTTACTTTGCTCCTGGCCTCCTCGTGTGTTTGAAAATGAAAAATGAAACAATACTTGAAAGAAGACAATGACTCAAAACTGAAATTAAGCAAAAAAAAAAAAAAGGAATGCAATATTTGATAACAGTACTACTCAGATAACTTCTTATGTACGCCTAAACAATTTTAATAAATAAAATTTATTATTTTATGTATTTTGAGTTTTGAGTTTTAATAGATAAATTTTTTAATTATTATAAAAATAGATAATAGACTGCTTTTGTAAAGATAACGGACTGCATATTAGTAAAGGGAGGAGGGGAGGGGGGTCAAGATAGAAATTTAGAAAAGGAGCAAATATATTATATTAATGTATTATTACATATGCTCAGAAGATTTAGAGGATTAAGAGGGGCGACTACCCTTGTTTAGTTTAACATGGTTTTGTCCTTGGCTTAATTACTCATTTGGCCTATATAGTTGCACAAACCTTACATTTTAGTCTTTACACTTAAAAACTATCTGTTTTAGTCTCTATAATTGTACAAAGTTTACCTTTTAGTCCCTGCTGTTAAAAAAATAAGTCAACGCCGTTAATGGTGACTGACATTTGATCTTTATTGTTGGACAAAACTTACATTTTAGTCTCTATACTTAAAAACTATTTGTTTTAATCTCTATAGTTGTACAAATTTTACCTTTTAGTCCTTGTCGTTAAAAAAAAAGGTTAATGTCATTAACGGTTGCTAACGTGATGTGGTTGTAACCCAAAAGTGTACATGTTACACTTTACATTTTAGTCCTTATACTTGCATTATTTTCACATTTTGGTCCCTACATTTGCACCGTCTTTACTTTTAGTCCCTACACTTAAAAACTATCCGTTATAGTCCCTATACAAGCAATATTTGTTTATGTTTTAGTGCCTTTCAACACCTTTCCCCTTTTTTCTTCCTCCTCCTTCTTCCCCTCCCCCTCTCCATTTCCTTCTCTTCTTTTTCCTTATCAACACCTCCCTTATCTTTTTATTTTACGGGTTTTGCTTCTTTTAAATTCTCTTGCATCAACTAATTCTCATTGACCTTAAATTAAAGAGTCTTGAGGTTGTATAGTGGAGAGGTGCTTTTTGAATAAGACGAGGTAACTTGCGAGTATTGATTTATATTTACACACTAATCATATTCATAATTAAAAAACAAAAAACTCACATAAAGTTAATAGTATCATTCATTCTTTTCCGTAGTTATGCTTAGGGACCGAGCATTGCATTAGTAACCATAGATGTAGATTTATAGAGCAATTTCACATGATTTTTACATTAGCTCATAGGAAATTTGTGAGAAAATAGAACATTGATGAAGCATTTCATGTGATTTGCATTTCTAAGCTTTCTATTTAAAAATGCATGAATTACCTTCATTATATTGAATTTTGCGAAGGGAAGTTAGATGTGCCGAGAAAAGAAATATAGTCCATAGGCACAAAGGAGTATTGTGCTAGTCAAAGATGACTTAAAAGAAGCAAGGACCAATGTAAGGATCGCAAAAGAGGCCTACAAGCATAAGAATCGCCAAAAAGGAGATTAGAAGCACAAAATGGAGTGCATGAACTCATATCTGCTCGGTGAGCTTGGTAAGCCACTCGGCGGAACTTGCTTTAGTAGCTCCCCGTCAGGCGGGTTAGTATGCCCGGCCTCACCACGGGTTTCCAACTTCGCCAGGCAGGTCCGAGGTCCAAATTCTAATTTTATTTTAATTCTCAATGGGCCTGGGTTGTGCAAGATCGATCGTGTTAAGCCTCATTCTCTAAAATTGTAGAGATGCATTACAAATAGCAACGAGCAAAGCACAGTGAGGGAGCTTATCTCCTCTCATCCTCATTCATTTTAACAACTGTTTGACATAGTTTGCCCATTTGTTGATCGATGTTGTACGCATTAAAACAAGAATGAATAATTTAACAAATATAGTAATCATGACATGTTACCATTTAAAACAATTCCACCAAACATATTAGATGTATCACTGCCCATTATTTCATTGAGAAATAGTGAAAATACATAGGTTCAGCTGTTTCAACATGTTGAACTTCAACAGACAAGAAGCATAGTTAGGTAGAAGATGAAAACTTGATTGGAAAAATGCAAACAAAAAAATTAACCACTTTTGATACCTTGTTAGAGCATATGAGTGAAACATGATTCCTATATTAACTGAGTAACAGAGTTATAATTGTATACATCCCACACTGAGTGTTGCATGAATTTTACGATTTGCTCAATCAAAAAATACAAGGCAATAACTCACTTTAACTAATTGATAGAACCATACGTTGGCAACTAAAAACAAAGTACCTAACGACTAATATACTACCTTTTCTTGTGTCTCCATTATCCCGTAGGTTCTAAGGTAAAGATACAATAGCAGTGGAAGTTCTTTTTAAAAATGAATCAGATTAGGATATTAGCAATTCCTTTTTCTATCGATACATGAAATGTTGCTTTAAAGAGATCATTATACTAGAAAGAAAATGCCTTCCATACAAATTTATTAAACACGATACAATCAGACCACACAAATTAAAATGTCCATTTACACTTACACACCAATTATACAACATGCACTGCGGTTGCAGAGAACCAACTACAATCGCATACAAACTTGTTGGGAGAAACACAATTAAACAAAACAAATTAAACTTTTAAGCACGCAGATACACTTAATTATGAATTTCACTTATGGCGTTTTAGTTTGTGCGGCAGTACGATTCTTAGAGGCAAAGTGATTAACCAATGCAAGGGCATTACTAGTGACATGAGAAACATCCATAATTTTGGGCCTAATGGCAGCCTTCAAGTTCGCGTCCACATGGGGCCCATCAAACCCGTCAAGACACATTCTCTGATTGGTCATAGCAGCACTAACCCAAGTTTGGACATTACTCATGTGCCACACGAAATCCTTCCCCTCGGCCTTACCAAAAGCCTAAGCTCCCTAACCGATTGGCTGAGACGATCCACGCTGTCATCCATGAACTCTATGCATTCTCGCACCGTATTGTGCTCTATAGGCTTCATCCCCTTCACCGGGCCCATTTCCTTCACAAACGATGCGCATGATCGGGTTTTGGACACGCTCACGGACAGGGCCTTGATGGCTAGTTTTTGCTCGCTTTGGCGAATCGTGTTGGCATACCTCGAGAGGCTTTGAACGCACATGACGGGGTAACTAGTGGACTCGCATGAGGACTTGATGAAGTCTGTTGTTGGGTTGGGGATAAGTGGTTTTGCAACTATGGATTCGGCAGCACTAGACATGTCAAGAAGGATGACATTTAGGACTAGAGAAAGGGCTAGTAGTCTAGCTGCCATGCCCATGATTATTTGAAGAATGAAATGTTTGCTTGGTATTGTGGTGGAAAAGATCACAATGTGGTGCTCCCTTATATAGGGATTGGAGGATTGCCAAACTTGGGCTTTTTTACAAGTCAGATCTATTTTTGAGGAGAATTTTCGCATTGTCAGATGCATTTTTAAAGAGAATTTCCGCATATGGTGTAAATGAAAAAGCATTTCCGTAAATAGAGTAAATTGACAATGGGAGAGTCGACATTCATTTAGAAATAGACTTTCCTATCATTGATTTATTTTAATACACTTTTTTGAAGAAAAAAATAGAAAATTGACAATGTTATTCTTGATTTTATAAAATACAGGTTTTTTTTGCTATGCAAATGTCAATCAACAACACAAATGTCTATTTTGCTTCTTCTTCTTTTTTTAAGAATGGAGTAGACAATGGCATTGTCTACTTTGCCCTTTTAAAAAAAATAGAGAAAAAGGCAATAGACAATGGCATTGTCTACTTTCATTATTTTCTAAAAAAGTAAAGTAGACAATGCCATTACCTACTTCTCTTAAAATATTTTCACACTCTTGTCCTATTTGTACTGGTGTCTATTGTGGTTATGTATCTAACGTATGAATTTCCCATGCTTCATCGATTAGCAAGAGTATCAACCTATCACTGATATTTGAGGTATAATATTTTTATTTTATTAATTTAAATAATTTGTTATATTAAACTAAGATGATTATATACATGTTTAAAGTATTTTTTTTTTCTTAGATGGCATCAAACAATGTTGAAGATTGTACTCACATTAAAGATATTGTGACTGATTTCAATGAAGATGGAAAAGATGAGATACAAGATGAATATGTTGGAGGAAGTGAAGAGTGTGCTGGATCAAGTCAAGCAACTCCATTATATTATTTGTCTAATAGTAATGATGAAGAAAGGCATGATTCTGAATTTTCAGATGGTTATGGAGTTAGAAGAGGAGGTAGTAATCTTAACATAGATAATAATCTTGTAGTAGGTATGAAATTTGAATCAAAAGAAGCAACCATTAAAGCAATAAAGCAATGGCGCATCTCTAATGCATATGACTATGTAGTTGAAGAGTCAGGGCCAAATAGATATGTTTATAGGTGTATTAAATACAATAGTGGCTGTGAATGGAGAATTAGGGCATCATTTACTAGAAGAAGTTGTTAATGGGAAATGAAGAAAATTGATGGTGTTCATAGTTGCACATCCTTATTGAATCCAGGGGATCATAAAAAATTAAGCTCGAATGTTATTGGTAATTGTGTTATTGGCCTAGTAAGTGCAGATCCTAGTATTGGAATCAAGCGACCACCTTAGTGTGGAACTCACAAAATAAATCACTTGCTGTAAAATAATATTTTTAATTTGTATTATTTTTATTTTTTTTGTTATAATGGTAGTGAAGACTATTACAACTTGTTATTGTAAGGACATAAAATGAAACTATCAATACAAAATTGAGAATGAATATAACTATCAATGCAACTATTAATGTTATTATTCCAACTAAATTATGTACCATACATGTAATGATCGTCATCGCTCTTAGAAAAATTATTCAGATAGCATCCCACTTAGACACCGACAACATGTGACTTAGGCATCATAACTTGTGCACCAAAGCCTCTCAATCAAGCCAAGTGCACAAAACCCGCTTTGGCACCAACATCACGTGACTTGAGCATTATTCACCTGTATCTTGAAAAAGAGAAAACATAAAGGAGTGAGACATAATGTATTAATGAGTGCTCTAAGGACTCTACGACTAGGAAGACTCTTCTACCCAAACAGTCTTTATTACTTATGTCTCATGGCTTTACCCTCACTTATTGTCTGACAAATCTCCATATTTAAGATCGAATCTATGCCTTTTACCTGTCGATACCTCCTATTAACTCCTCTCTTATTCTCATAATTGGTATATTAGTTTGTAACTCAAGGGATTGACTGTTTCTTTCTTCCTCGTTGTGCCCCGAGGCATGGGCCTTGTGCTCACTTTTGATGACGGCCTTCGAGGGAATGCGTGGCTTGGTTTGATGCCGATAATGCGTGGCAATGCTTCATAAGGCTTTTTCTTGGCAATTGATGTATCAACCTCTGTTGGCAAAAACTTTTGTATCTCTAAAGTAAGTAACTCATTTTATATGGAAAAAATAAATAATTTTTGCCATTGATGACAAAATTATATAGTAAAATATAGGTTTAAGTAATCATGTGGTCCTTATACTTGCATCAACTCTTTGTTTTAATCTCTATACCTAAAAACTCTACGTTTTGGTCCTTTTACAAATATTTTTTTTATGTTTTAATCTTTATGCCTTTATTTTGTAGCAATTTTACACTATAAAAAAACTAACATCAGGAACTAAAACAAAAAATTGCTCTTATAGATACTAAAACGTAGAGTTTTTAGATATAAGAACTAAAATGAAAAGTTTCAGTTCCTATATCTAAAAATTAATTACGATATAGGACAAAAGATTAATTAAACCTAATATAAATAATTTTGATCATTGATGAAAAATTAATAATTAATATTATATGTATATGGTCTACAAAAAAAATATATTATATATATATGTATAATAAACCCTGTACTTGTTAAAATATTAACTCATTAGCGATTAAAATTACTTACTTTACTAACTAAATCCATTAATTAAATACCTAGTTTATATAACTTAGAAAATCAATCATTCAAAAGACTAGCCGATTCAGTTTAAAAGTAGTGAAAATTGATGAAATTAGTTTGAAGTTCAGCAAAAAAAAAAAGTTTTTACAATGACATTTTGGGATTTTTTTTTTTTCTTAAGTTATGACTCTATTTTACACATTATGTCATATTTTTACCTATTAAAATGTAAAGTTCTTAAGATTATAAACTTATAAATATTATGTTATTAATCAAATATGTTGTCAAATTACATTATTACAAACATATATTAATTTATTGATAAATTACTTTATTATTTAATATATTCTAATCAAATTGAATAAATAATTATTATCAATTTAATCATAATTAAATTAATAAATCAATATTTTATCAATTTAATAGCTGATTAAATTTTGAAAACATTGGTATTAGTTTTTTTTTTTTTTTGATGAATTAGCATTCACAACTTATGGAAAGATCTTGTGCCAAGCCATGCTCAAACTCGAATGGTATGTACAATCTGGTATTTTAAACTTCAATAAATAAATTGTATTTTATTTAAAAATTTTGAAAAAGGTAGCTTGGAAAAGTTCCCTGCTTTAAAATTAAGGGTTGTAAGGCTACCATGTAACACTGAATAACATTATGTAATTTAAACTTACCCAAAAAAAAAACATTATGTTATTTAAATCCAAAAAAAATCTCAGGAAAACATCCACAAACATGATATTATCCTGGCATTCGCCTATTCTCGTCTTTTACTTTGTGGATTCTCTTCAGCTGTAACAAAAATATAATGGAATTGTTACTAACAAGCAATAACATGGGGACATTTCAATGACATGCATTTTTATTGTCTTATTCAAATTCTAAAAATAACTTTTCTATTACGATTTAATCTTATTTGCTAGCCTCATGAGTCTTATGTATTGAGTTGTATTTTTTCTAATAGAAATTGCAAGTCTCTTTAAATAAATTACAGGTGTAGATAATTTGATAGAGGTTTAATTTAGGAACGAAACCAGAAAAAACTATTAGAGGGAGCAAAAATTTAACACATAATAACCAAAATCAATAATGATTAATTTTTACTATTAATAATCGTCTAAGATTTAGTTTAATAAAAATAAAATATCATATATCTTATGAAATTAAATATAATAATAAATCTAAATTATTGACTTCCTTTTTTAAAGGTTGTTTATCAAGTTTACAAGTTTGTAGTGAAATTTCTTAAGTTTGCGACAAAGGAATAGGCTAAAATAAATCAAAGACATTGATTTCTTTCTTCTTAACAAATGAAGAAACAGTTCATTGAATTGTTATACTTTAACTACATTATTAGAATTAATTTATTATAACTAAAAATTAATTTATCTACCAAATTCCAAATATTATAAATCCTTAATTAACAAAAAAATAAAATTATCTGCAAAACGAATTAAAAGCAATTCAAAACAAATTTGTTGCCTAAAGCATATCTATAATGAAAAAAAGGCAAATAAAATCAAATAACCAATTTAAATTCAATATCGTATATCTATGAAAAGCAATCCAAATTAAAAACAAAATTATTGCAATGTTGCACTTATCTATAATGTAAAGGAAATAAAAAAAAAATCTATATCTTCATATAAATGAAATTATTTATAAAACCAATTAAAAGCATTCCAAATTTCAAACAAAGGCATATTCTCTATATCAATAAAATTATCTATAAAATCAATTTAAAACAAAATTAAATCCTAAAATAAAAACATTGCCTAATATATATTTTAATGCTTTCTATTAATAATCATTATTATAAATATAATTTATAAAACAAAATAAAAGCAAAACTGAATCTTAATATAAGAAAGTGTAATATGATGTAATATTTTAAAGAATACTGACTACAAATAACATCAAGCAGGGGGAAAAAAACATGTTGCTTAACTTACTTTGCTACTGGCCTCCTAGTATGTTTGAAGATAAAAAAGGAAATAATACTTGAAAGAAGACAATAACTCAAAGTTGAAATTAAGGGGAAAAAAAAAAAGGAATGCAATATTTGATAACAATACCACTCTTATGTACGCCTAAACATTTTCAATAAATAAAATTTATTATTTTATGTATTTTGAGTTTTGAGTTTTAATAAATAAAACTTTTAGTTATTATAGAAATAGATAATAAACCGCTTTTGTAAACACAAGGGACTGCATATTAGTACAGGGAGGAGGGGAGGGGGTCAAGATAGAAATTTAGAAAGGGAGCAAATATATTATATTAATGTATTATACATATGCTCAGAAGATTTAGAGGATTAGGGGGGGCGATTGCCCCTGTTTAGTTTAACGTGGTTTCGTCCCTGGTTTAATTACTCATTTGGCCTATATAGTTGCACAAACCTTACATTTTTATCCTTTCACTTAAAAACTATCTGTTTTAGTCCCTTTAATTGTACAAAGTTTACCTTTTAGTCCCTACTGTTAAAAAAATAAGTCAACGCCGTTAATGGTGACTGACATTTGATCTTTATTGTTGCACAAAACTTACGTTTTAGTCTCTATATTTAAAAACTATATGTTTTAGTCTCTATAGTTATACAAATTTTACCTTTTAGTCCCTGTTGTTAAAAAAAAAGGGTTAACGTCATTAATGGTTGCTGATGTGACGTGGTTGCAATGCAAAAGTGTGTTACACTGTACATTTTAGTCCTTATAGTTGCATTATTTTCACATTTTGGTCCCTACATTTGCACCGTCTTTACTTTTTAGTCCCTACACTTAAAACTATCCATTTTGGCCCCTCTACAATCAATTTATTTATGTTTTAGTCCCTGTCAACACCTCTCCCATTTCTTCTTCCTCCTCCTTCTTCCCCTCCCCTTCTCTGTTTCCTTCTCTTTTTTTCCTTATCAACACCTCCTTATCTTTTTATTTTGCGGGTTTTACTTCTTTTAAATTCTCTTGCATCAACTAATTCTCATCGACCTTAAATTAAAGAGTCTTGAGGTTGTATAGTGGAAAGGTGCTTTTTGAACAAGACGAGGTAACTTGCCAGTAACGATTTATATTTACACACTAATCATATTCTTAATTAAAAACAAAAAACTCACATAAAGTTAACAGTATCATTCATTCTTTTCTGTAGTTATGCTTAGGGACCCGTCATTGCATTAGTAACTCGCACTTTTAGGTAGGTCCTTTGATAGATGTAGATTTATAGAGCAATTTCACATGATTTTTGCATAAGCTCATAGGAAATTTGTGAGAAAATAGACCATTGTAAATAATAACTTGATTTAAAGTGGAATAGAAGAGGAGTGATTTATACATAGATGAATGAAATTCCGTGAGGAAATGAAAGTTGAATGATGAGATTGGAATTGTTTGGATGCAATTTGGCCAATTGGTGACGTCTTCTGATTCAATGCATTATAATATGTGATACATGCTTATGTGTATGAGATGAAAATCATGATTGAACATTGAGAAGCATTGATACATATATTGCTTATTGTCGTGGATCTTAATGTTTGTTGATCATACCTCTAAGTAAATATATGTGAAAAGCACCAATTTACAGAGGAAACTTTGCCAGAATTTCTAGAGAAATCTAAGAAATTGTTAAACTCTAGGTTAGAGGCCTTGAGAGAGTTGTATTGTGAATTACTAATGGCATGTGTTGAGATGAAACCTGGGGAAGTAACCGTTTGGTACACTACAAATGAAGGCAGGGACCTTTGATAAGGTCTATCATGAAGTCCCAATGGCCAAGATAGAAATCTTAAGTTGAGATCTTTATAGAGAACAAGCTTGATAACCCTGACACCTACTTAACATCACTAAGGTCGGTTGAGACTATTCCTTAAATACATGGAGTTGTGTTAAAAGCTATATCTATGCGTGGTGTTGCATTAAGGGTCGTAACTATATGTGGAGCCGCATTAAGGGTTGTTGTACCTATGATGAGTAGGATATACGAACTCTGATCATTTCCCTAAAGCTGTAGTTCCTTGATGAAGGGTATCAAGTAGAGTGTGGGCCCACATGGGTCGCATTATAACTTAAGCCAAGCTCTAGGAACCCCTGCATATAGCATATTAGTTGGTCACTGGTCAAGATATATTATGTTGTAAATATGTTGTCTATTTGATATCACAATGTATGTGGTATGATCTTTTGAGATATTGTACAATACGATGATATCAATAATTATTATTAGTTAGTTGGAATATTATTATATGTTGTATGAAATATATTTTGGGTGAGTCTCTTGGTCTATTTTTATTCCTTGGGACTCCAAATGTCAAGTTCTCACTCTTGTTTAATTCTTCCTTTTTGCCATCAACGAATGCTGAAGTGGAAATAAGGGGTGGAGTTTTGTTCGAGTACCTTACACAAAAGAATTCATTGCTTGGGGATGCGTGGTATCAACAAGGAAGAAAGTTGCTTGAAGGCACTACACACACCAAGAAATTTAGAAGCCTCAATTTGGATCGCATTAGAGTGGCGTAGTGTAACACCCATTCATATTAAATATAATTCATATTAATTTAGTTATTAAGTTTAAGTAAATGAAAATGCATGTACAATTTTTCCACTTTTATAAAAAAAATTCCAAACTTAACAGAATTTGAAATGATAATAAAAGATGAAAGATAAGACTGTATATACATATATATCATAAAACTATACATCATAGTTTGATAATACAGAAAGCTAAAAAAAATACATCAAAAGATAGACATTATCTAACCCAACATGTACATCAAAAAGATCCTATATAGAGTAGTGTTCATCTACCATATCCCTCATACAAAAAGAAAAATACTATAGGTCTTCAGGTCCTCCCCTATTGAGATGTCCTCTAACTCGTACTCAGCATCGCAGGGCGTTAATGTCATCTTCAATAATCACAATCAATCATACACAGAAGAAAATAATGAAGTGATGTGTTTTGTTCTAAAATCACTTTTACATGTATGGTAGGAAATCTACCATAAAACAAAGATAAAACACAACTGACAACAAAAGGGATCCTAAGGTTCATTCTAAGTTGTATCAGACTACCCTTGACTAGGTATAGATCCATACTTCCCATTAGTGGATAATAGTTCTCAACAAACCTGGGAAGTGACTAGGAGTACATATACCTCTCTCAACATTATCACGTGGTACAATCCTCATTTTCATTGAGGAAAATAACAGTAAGGATAACTATTTATAGAGGTATACTCTCAAACCAATCCTGGAATGCAGAGCAATTGTTGGGATTATCGAGCTTGGTCAAGCGAATATCCTGGCTCAAAGGCGCTACCCTGGCCATTGGGACCTTCACCACTCAATGCCTATCCCCAAGACCTTCGCAAGTGAGTTCCTGTCTTTCATTCCTCAACGTACCAAACTGTAGCTTCCCTAGCAGGTGTCATGCCACTACATGTCACTTGCTTTACATTACTCACTAAACTATCAATTCTTAACTTCTCAAGCAGAGGTTTCCTTGGTTTCATTTAATTTGAACACCAATATAATTAACATTTCTATCTCATATTGCGAAAATTAAGCAATACCAAAATTTTAATAGAATAACAATTTAGTAATCATATAAAATTTTAGCAAAATAATGACATAGTAATTATAATTTAATTACTAAAATTTTGATAGAATAACAACTAAATAAATATATTTTAATTTTCTGAATTTGAGCAAAGTAACAGCTTAGCAATGCATTTTAATTTTCTAAAATTGAACACAGTAACAGCTTAGCAAGTATAATTTAATAATTTAAATTTAAGCAGAATAACAACTTTGCAAAAATTAAAGTTTAACATTAAACAATAATAACAATAATAAAACTTAAGCCTAAACGGGTTTAAGGGAAAACTCTTCCTACCACAAAGTGACATTAATTTAGAACAACCCCACTCCCCCCATTACCTTTAAGGTGGTTGATGAAGAGGATGGAATTATTAATGCAAAGCTCCTAGGAAGATAACTTTACTAGTTGTTGAAAACTAGTAAAATTTTAGCATAAAAGCAAAGTAAAAGAAAATTTTTTCTAGAGAAAGAAGCTCTCTAAGAATTTGGTAGCTTGAGAGAAGAAGGAATGAGTGAAAATCTGAAAGTTTGTGGCCTATTTATAGAAGAAGGAGGGGGGTTAGGTGTCCCCTTAATGACATCATCGCTTATGTAATAAATTAGGTTTTCCATTTATTTTTAATTCAATTTTAGGACACATATTCAAACTTAGGGACACATACACATATTAGAGTGGTGAATCAGCCCCCCCCCCCCCCCCCCCCCCCCCCTTTAGGCTTGGGACATGGTCAATGTGTTGTCCTAGCTTTATCAGTGTCAAACTAAGTACTGGCTGACTTATTAAACATCTAAGGGTATTTTAGTCATTTTACACAGGAATTCCAAAAAATTCCCAAAAAAATTTCAAAATTATATTTTAATATATATGACATAATTCCAAGCTCAAATTTACATTTTATTGTCAATTGAATCTTTTCCTCATATCAGTCCTTAATGTTGAGAAATAGGAACAAAACTATCATTTTCTAATTTCTCTGGTCTCCAGCTCAAAAAAATTATTAAAAATCATGATTAAATAGACCTTGAAATTCTGAGCATAATAGTGGGGATCATAATTTTGAAATTCGTTCCCAATTTTTCAAAATTACATTGTCAAATATTAGAAAAACAGTTGACAAAGTTAAAATAGGGTTATATTTTTCACTATTTTTCTTTCAATATAAAATTTTTATAACAAAATATACTTAATATAAAATTTTCAAAATATTTTAGGATCAAAAAGTCTCTGTTTGGTTCCTGTAGTAAATTAGGGGTATTTTTGTCATTTTTTGAAAAATTGTTTCAATAAATTTACGAAAAATTTCTAAAATTATTATTAATTATTCTAAATACATTGATGGCTTAAAAACAATTTTTTAAACACTTCCAACTATTTTTATTTATTAATTCTGTTATTAGGATTTTAAGGGCAAAATAGTCATTTTATAAATTTTTGAACTCCATTTCCCAAAAATTATTAAAAATATAAACTAAATATTACTTTCTAATGTAAACATAACCATAGGGATCAATCATTTGAGATCTCCATCTGGTTTTCTAGAAATAAATATAGAATAATTTAATATATAAAAGTAGGAGTGTTACACGTAGTGGAAGCATGTGAGAAACAGTAGAAGATTCGTTCTTTTAGGACAAGAAGTTTAGAGTTTAGAAAGTATTCACCCATTTAGAGAGAATCAAGTGTGATGTTTGAGTCAATATCTCTTTAAGATTGGGATAGTGATGTTCTAGTCTGGAGGGATACATGACTAATTAGTTAATTGTGTTGTAGTATTATTATAATGTATTGTAAACCTTTCTCAGTCATAATATGTAACTGCATTATTGTATAAAAGTAGAGGTTTGATCGTGTTTTTCCTTTTCAATTGTATTTACAGAAATTGAGTTGTTCCTTTTTAATTGTTTATCAATAAAGTTTGGTTCTTTTATTTGAAAGGAAAGATGTGTTATATATAGCTATTTTTTTAGATTATATAAGAAAAAATTACTTCAAAATTCCGCTGCCGAGCTAATAAAGCTCAAATTTTAAGTTACGAAATGGTTGATAGATTAAGGTGATATAGTGACACTCTATACCACAACCTTAGGCCACTTGCTAAACTCATGTCTACATGTATTATGAACACAGTCTAATCACATTTAAAAGGTTATGCTATCTTAGGAAGCCTCACACACCTTTCCCGTCATGTCAATTGTGTCTTGTCACATCAAGTACTCTAAGAATACTACATATAAGCCCTAACCATTGATCTGGCTAGAGTAGCAAGCATCCAACAGTTCCTTGCATTTTACGATGAGATGTGGCTATAAACTACCACCAACCCACCAAAGTTGGTAATTGTCACATACCTTGAGGTCAATCACGTGCCCTTACGTGTAAATACCAGGACTCCTCTTCTCACATAAGTACCACCATCTAGAGCCTTTTTATATTATTATTCTGCCAAAATTACTTCCTAACTTAAGTGTTGGAGTCCTTGAAAGTAATGTTATCTCCTTAATAGTATTTCATTGCTCTCCTTCACTACTCTGGCAGCCACGGCCACCCACCTGAAGAATCACCTTTGTCTGAGAGTGAGCCTAATCCACTAGGACCATATCTCGGATCAGTAACTATAAAACCTTTAAATTCTACTGCATAATTGTTCTCGGTGATATTAACATTTGCAGTAACAGGAATGGGGTCCCCTGCAGTTTCAAGATAAACTGCAGTGTGTCCATGGATTGTTCTTCGAGTCTTCATTGTATCGTTGTAGTACATAGCTTAATTTGATAGTTTAATTAAATCCCGAATTGATCTTCGAGTCTTCATTGTATCCTTGTAGGACATAGCTTAATTTGTCCATATTACGTATTATATATTAAAGAAATATTTCAAGGCTAGCCCCACCGGTGGGAATCAAATCAGAGGCCGTTTTCCCGCGCATAATGGATGCATGAAGTTCACGGGAGTGCTTCACTGATCACATGCCAAGTGGTCAATATCTTTATCTGTAAAGCAAAAGAGGAAAACCAGCATGGTTTTCGAATAATTAATAATGAAAATTTTCCTATTGGGAATTGGAGAGCCTACCATATTTTATGCTGATTCACTCGTACTGCCAGCTACTCAAAGACGCACCTTCGTCAGTTCACGTGTCTGATGCCTCAAACATCAAAACTTGCGACAAACATTCTTTAATCTCGGGCAAAAAGTAGACTAACCTTTACCCGCTATATATGACCTCATCGCTAATTACTCTTCCTTCACACAAACTTATAACGGTTGTAATTTTGCAATAGTAGATGATGAAGTCTTCTAGATCTTCAACTCTTGCTCTGTTTTTTACCATCAATTTGGTTTTCTTTGTCGTGGCAAGTGGCTGCTACACTTGTACACAGCCTAAGCCAAAGCCTAACCCATTCCCAAACCCGAGTCCTGCCACGAAGAGATGTCCTAGGGACGCACTTAAGCTGGGTGTGTGTGCCAACGTGCTTAATGGACCAATTGGTGCAGTGGTTGGGTCACCACCGGACCACCCGTGTTGCTCAGTGCTAGCAGGACTTATTGACCTTGAAGTTGCGGTTTGCCTCTGCACTGCCATCAAAGCTAACATACTTGGCATTAACCTTAACATCCCCATTTCACTTAGCTTGATCCTTAACGCCTGCGAGAAGACGCCACCCTCTGACTTCCAGTGCGCCTAGACATAGTTATGCACGTCATTATTCTCAATTCGCTGCTTTGATGTGTTTGTTTATTTGTGATTTTGTGCCCTTCATGTCTGATGTTTATGTATGTTCTTCGCACCGTGCTAACTCATTTGCTGAGAATGCAGCTGGACCCGCAAGTTGTAACCGTAATTTGACTTCTGGTGTCAGTCTTGAATGACTTTCTAATTTTTGAAATTTGATGGATTGTTCTCGTGTTAAGTTGTTATAACTGAGGAATTATATTCTCGTTTATGCTGCTATAGACGCCCCCCACCCCCCCGCCCTTTTTTTTTTCCCGCTTTTTCAAAAATTAGGTTCTGTTTGGTTCAATGGAAAAAAGGAAAAGAAAAGAAAAGATTTTAATTACATATTTTGTTTGGTTAGAAAAGAAGAGGAAAACAGAAATAATTATATTTTGTTGGTTCAGAAGGAGTGGAGATGTTTTATAGTCAAATTATTTAAAAATTTTACATTCACTTTTCTTCTCTTCTAAATCCTTTAATATTGGAAGAAAACTAAAATTGGGTGAGAAAGGATTTTCTTCCCTTTCATTTTATTCTCATTCTCCTCTAATAAACCAAACAAGAAAGATTTTTTTTTTTAAAAAAAAAAAAAACACTCTCCTGCCCTCCCCTCAACTCCAATTTCCTTCAAACAAAGACTATGTAAAAGCTGCTCTCAGTAATAAAGAAATGGAAAATAAAGAATTTGCATTCTTTAAGTTTTGCAGTGAACGCATCGCTAGTGAAAATGATAACGACAATAATTCTTTAGCCGACAAGTTTTTTGTTTATAATTAATAAGGATTTTTTGAATTTACATAAAATATCAAATTAATTTTAAAAATTTTAGAATTTTAAAAAAATATATTAAAATTTATTGGATCCTATAAAAAACATACTTGATTAATTCAAAGAACTCGACCTTTAAATATAAAAAAAGAGGAAGAAAGGACGCACGTTTATCTGAAGAAAAATGTATTGAAAATTCATTTTTATATTATAAATTTGAATCATCGTTCTTGAATTAGAACATTTGTAGTAATTAGTATTTTAGTTTATGCAATACACATGATAAATGTTTATAAGAATATTTTTGAATTACATATTATATATAATTAAAATTTATAATAAATAAATATTTTGAAGATATAAATTATATTATAATTAAAATTTATAATAAATAAATTTTTTTTTGGATCCCCATGTTATTGATACAAAGTATCTACTAGCTTCATTGATGACTAATTTTTGCCAAAAGACCTAGTTAGCCACCTTTAGTGTAGTCTCTCCTCCCAATTATATTTTTTTTTACATAGTTCAAACTCGAGATCTTGCTTAAGAGATCTAAGTTCAGTTTCACTTGAATCAGTAAATGTTTTTGAATATATAAATTATATTTTAGATTTATGATAAATAATTTATATTATGATACAATGTTATTTTTAACTATTGATAAATTCTTTTAAAAAATATTGAAATTTAATTTAGAAATAAAGATGAAAAATATAGACTAAAAGAGATATGATAAGAAAAAATCATAAAAACACTCTAGTTGAATAAAAACTCAAAAGCATTATTCAAGATAGTTATTCTGATTTATATTTAGAGGGAATTCAATTTGTAAAAATAAATATTTTTGAACATTTAAATTATATTTTAAATTTATAATAAATAATTTATATTGTGATACAAGGTTATTTAACTATTGATAATTTCTTTTAAAAAAATACCGAAATTCAATTTAGAAATAAAGATAAAAAATAGATTAAAAGAGATAAATGATTAAGAAAATCAAGCATACAAATAAAAATAAAAGTAGAATGGTGTGGGATGGTCGTGAAAGAAATTTGTTAAGTCGCTCTAATTATTAAATCAAATTAAATTTGAAATTAAAATTAAATAATATATTTGAAATGAATAAAAACTAAAAATAAAATGAAATGCTCAATATATGGGATTAGTACAAGTCATGTGACTCAATGAGAGTGATAATAATTCCTAAAAATGTTCTCATTTAAAAAAATCTTAAAAATGATCTTATTAAAAAACAATATCTAAAATTACTCACATTCAAAATGAGAATTTAAATTTTTAATATAGGAGTAGATTATTCTCACTCTCATTAAGTCACATGACGTATCTAATACATTGAGCATTTAATTTAATGTTTTATGGTTTAATTACCTCTTTGGTCCCTATAGTTGCACAAACTATACCTTTTGATTCCTAGAGTTATAAATAATCCATTTAAGTCCCTATACATGCACTTTCAATATCAGTTTGATCCCTGTTGTCAAGTGTGTCTTAACTTCGTGAAATAAAATCATCACAAAATGAGAATCGGTAGAGTAAAACAGCTACAAATTGACATTTTCTAGAGTTTTTTATTCAATTTGTGGCGGTTTAAAACGATAGGGACAAAACCAATATCGAAAGTGCATGTTTAGGAACTAAAACAGATTATTTTTAACTATAGGAATCAAAAGGTAAAGTTTGTGCAACTATAGAGACCAAAACGGGAATTAAGTCTTTATTTCCTTTCATCTCCATTTCTAATTTGTATCACTCCCACACTATAAATTAGAATCTCTACCATAGAGAGTAAAGCTCTCACTCTTCACACTCTCTCAATTAGAGATTCTTAACACACATTATCTTCTCTCTTTGTGAGGTTCACTTCACACATACATTTTCTCTCAACTAACCAAAATATATATCTCTCAATCATCTCAAATACCCTCATTTTGTCTTTGTATCTATATAGCTAATTTTTTTAAATGTCTATCTGTTTCAATTTATAAATAACCTTACATCACAATTTAAATTATATACTTCTATATTATAAATTTGAATCCTCATTCTTGAATAAGAATATTTTTAGGAGTTATTCTTGAATGAAAACATTTTCAAGAGTTATTTTTACTCTTATTAAGCCACATGGCTTACCATATACATTAAACATTCAATTTTTTTTATTTCTTTCAAATATTATTTCTTAATTTTAAATTTATTTTGATTTAAATTTTAAATCTTAATACATTGTATCAATATGAATATATTTTTATTTGTTAGATAAACTGAATTTTAATATTTTTGTAATTTTAATCAATCTTAATTTAAGTTTAATTTTTCAATTTAAATTTTGACATACTATATCGATAAAAGTGATGTGACCCGATTTCAATAATTTATTCTCAAGTATCTCCTCCATTAAGTCTGATAATTTTTTCTTATTTAATATAATAGAATATATATTATTAATAATAAAATATTTATTATTATAATTAAATTTTATTTAAATATTTTATTTAAATTTAAAAGTAACTATGCAAAGCCCCTTTTAATTTTTTATATAGAAATTTTATTTAAATTTAAAAATACTTGTGCAGTATATAAAGATTTGCTAATTTAATTCATTGAAGTAGATGGAATATTAATTTTCACATTTGATTTGAGTTAAACTAAACTATGAATTTAATTTAGAATGTACCGACAAGGTAAAAGTTTTTATATTGTCTTCCAATCATGGATAATCATGTATGGTTTAATTATTTTTTTTATAAATACTTTAAATGTCATATCAATAGTGATTTTATTTAGTTAACAATGTAAAAATATTTATCATGACAACCTATCAAAATTATATTCTTAAATTATTTATATTTATTCTTATATTATAAATCAAAATACACAATTTAGAGAGTGAGACTCCCAGTCTCCTCATTCTCTTTATAAAACATTTTTAATCTTCTCTCTTTTTTTCTCTTTTAGATGTACATTTCACTTACTACTTAACAACTAGCTAAAATATTTCACTCTCAACTAATATCAACTACTATCCTTTTAATATTTATGTATATAGTTGATCTTCTTAATCGTCTATTCTTTTTAATTTGTTCTCTTTTATTTCCATGTCTAAATTTTATTTTAATATTTTTTTTAAGGTTTGATTAATCATTTGGTCCTTATATCTGTGTCAACTTTTCGTTTTGGCCCTCTACCTAAAAAATTTACGTTTTAATCTCTTTAGAACAACTTTTTTATGTTTTAATCCTTGTATATGTCTCCATTCTGTGGCATTTTTACACTGCCAAAAAATTAATAACATGGAATAAAATATAAAAAAAAATTGCTTGTGTAGGATCTAAAATATAGAGTTTTTAGGTATAGGGACTAAAACAAAAAGTTTGCATAAATATAGGACAAATGATTAATTAAGCTTTTTTAAAAAGAAATTGTTAATAGTTAAAAATAACTTTATATTAGAATTTTAATTGTTCAATGTAAATTTAAAATATTATTTATATATTTAAAGATATTTATTTGTTATAAATTTTAATTATAATATAATTGTATTATATAAATTTTAATTATAAAAATATATTTATCCTATGTAATGCACAAACTAAAATACTAATTTTAATTATTTGTAAATAAATTAATTATTCAATATGTAAAATAAAATGATTGGATACATGACATTTTAAGTACTCTAACTTTACTTTTCACATTTTGTAAATGAAATATAGTTGGACAAAATTTAGGTATAACTTTTTAAATATTTTTTATATTATTTTCTAACTAAAATAAGAATTTTACTTTAATAATTAGTATTAATCTTATATATTGATCTTTATTACGTAAGTTATTGAAATAAATTTTTAATTTTAATAAAAATAATATTAAAAGTACCACAAAACACTGTTCGACTTCTAAAATAACCGCTAGTCCAAAATAATGTTCTGATGTCCTATCTAATTGTATATCCGCACAGCGGATTAGCAATGTGAACTTTCCCGTGTAGATACATACGACAGTAGAAAATAGCCCCTCAACATTACCTTAATGGTTTCCTCTGCCAGCTAAAACACATTCATTTACGTACATAATTGCTTCATTAACAATTCATATTTCTCCCAAACCCATTTAACAATTCACCCCACTTGGCTTTCCAAAACACTATATAAATCACCTTTCACTGCAAATAACTCCCATCCCAACGACTCTCTTCTCTTAAGCTCTAGCAGTTAACATATTTGCGAGTCATTAGTTGAAGAAAACAAGAAACACTAGCTACTATTAGAGTTTAAGATGGGATCCAAAACTTGCTCTTCCCTTGCTCTTTTCCTCACACTCAACATCCTCTTCTTTGCCCTTGTCTCTGCTCGCGTGCCGTGCCCGCCACCGCCAAGGCACTCTGGTGGTTCAGGTAGCTCGGGTGGTTCAAGTGGCTCGGGTGGTTCAAGTGGCTCGGGTGGCTCGAGTGGCTCCGGCGGCTCGAGTGGTTCTGGTGCCTCGTGCCCCCGTGATGCACTCAAACTTGGCGTATGCGCCAATGTGCTAAATGGATTGTTGAACGTGACTTTGGGTCAACCACCGGTTACGCCTTGCTGCTCCCTCCTCAACGGTCTCGTTGACCTTGAGGCTGCAGTGTGCCTCTGCACTGTCCTCAAAGCAAACATTTTGGGCATCAACCTCAACCTTCCCAGTCTCACTCAGCTTGCTTCTCAATGTTTGCTCGAGGCAAGTCCCACGTGGCTTCCAATGTGCCTAATCATGGCCTATGCACCATGTATCATACCATTTGCTCATGTTTTCTAGTTGTTGTTTTTTTTTTTTTTCAATTTCATTGATCAGTGTGTGATTCTTGTACGTGCATGGATGGTTAACTTCTCGTTATTTTGTCGCTTTAGTGTTTGTTTTATCAAGCCAAAGTAAATAAATTCCCAATGCTTTCATATATGTAAAGCGAAAGGAATCAAAGATGATAGTGTTATTTATTGATTGATAAATGTTTGTTACAAACGCTTCTCTTAATTTATTGCTGGCTTCTATTTTTGTGTTTTTGGTAAATGAGATCGTCAGCTGATCAGGAAAAATACTTTGCCCTTCTAACTTCTGTCCAATCCCAACTCGAGGAAAACAAATTCAAGAAAAGAATAAAAACGAAAGCAAACACAGGCATCAACACTACAATGATCCCGTGACTAATGAATGTACTGTATCACTCCACGTGCATGCACTATTAATTTATGGGTATTACTTTGGTGCATGTTCTAATTAGAGGGTTTCAATATCCCCTCTCACATCGTTCAATGATATGTGGACATGTGTTGTCATTTATCATGTCAGATAATAATAATTATTTTTTAATATTGTATTTAAGTCCAAGGGACCTATTAGCAACTTTTGTTTTATTTTATTAATTATGATACTGATTATTTTTTTAATTATGATACTAATGAATTTTTATAATAGTAATTGAATTAATTACGATACAAGTTACTTTTTTTTATAATAATTGAATTAATTATGATATAAATTATTCTTTTTAATAATAATTAAATTATGAAACAAATTACTTTTTAAATAACAATTGAATTAATAAAATGATTTTATGAAAATAAAAAATAGAAAATGGGTTGTATAGAATCAAACCCTTTAACCTCATCATTATATAAAATCTGTCTTCTTTTTTTTTTGGTCCAAGTGAAATGTGTTTGTTTATTCTTCTTATATTCAAACATGCTTACTTGTTTAAATGTTTTGTTTATTTATTAATTTATAATGTATTATTTTTCCTATATCCTTACTATATTATAAATAATGTGTAATGTATTATTGTATTATATATTAATATATTATATATTTATATATTAATATTAGTTATAACTAAAAGCCCTAACACAATGCAACTTATCTATACTACCTACATGTCTCACCCCAAATATAATATATTATTATAAAGAAATATAATATGATATACTATTTTTTTATAAAATATATGATATACTATTATATGCTTTTAGTACTTATGCAATGCACAAGACACGGTATTATCATGAAAATTATTTTAAACAAATTTTTAGTATACACATAATATATAAAATGAGAATGAAATAATTATATAATTACCTAAATATGAAGATTACAAATACAATTTAGGTTCTAGAAAAGTTGTGTTTGATATAAAATTTAAAAATCATATACCTGTAATCGTAACAAAATGAAATTTGAATATTGATTTTACAAAAAGTAAAATGCTTCAAATTTCTAAAAAAAAAAGAAAAAAAACATAGGCAAAACAAGATGTGTATAACTATAAAACAATATCAACTAAAAAGTGATTAGCAACTTCTATTAAATTATGGAAAATTCCTTCGTGAAAACTATTTGACGTTGTGAAAGAATATTGGTAAAGGAATTTTCCACAATTATAAAAGAATTAATTAAAATCATATCATGTTCCTAAAAAGTAAAATGTGATATGTGTATAACTGTAAAACAACATTAACTAAAAGTAATTAGCAACTTACTTTGATTTTAATCAAAATCATGAAGAGCAATGGAGGAGAATAAAAACTCATTAACCATTTAATTTCTTTATGTACCAAAATTTTAAAATAAAAAGGGAATTAAAAATAAAAAAAATAAATTAAACAAAAGACAAAGAAACAACTATAAAAAATAATGATAAAATACTAAGTTATCATTTAATCTTTTAAACATTTTTCTTTTGAAGATTTATTATATACGAAATAAGCCTTTCAAAAATAAAAATTTATTTTTGTGTTTAAAAAACTTATTTAATATTAGAAAACTTTAATATATATATTTTTTTGGTATTGTTTTTAGTTTATAATATTATTTTATTTATGCTTTTTGATTATTAATTTTTATTTGTTATAATTTATTTCTTTGACTTTAATAACTTTTTTTTATAATCTTTTTAATGATTACAATGATATTTAAATATTTTTTTCATTTTTAGTATCTTTACAATTTATATTTATGTTAATATTGATAATTTATTTTAAAATTTTTAGCAATTATAATCTGACTTTTGTATTAATATAATATTACCTATTATTAGTATTTAAGTGTGGATATTTTTATACATAATATGTACATTGTTATAATATTACTTTATTACTTTTATTTAATAAAATTTTTATAATTTATTTTTATATCCAATTTTGATGATTTAGTTTATAAGTTTTTGATGATTATAACATTACTTTACTATTTTATTTTTTCCGTATTGTATTTTATTAATCCATCGTTATATAATAATTTATTTTTGTTGATACCTAATATATAATAATAATAATAATAATAATAATAATAATAATTATTATTATTATTATTATTATTATTATTATTACAATATCAATCCTTGTATACAACAGTCGTGAAACTATCTCATGTAAACTAGGATTTTATTATTTTAAAGCATTATAATAATCAATTTATTATATTAAAGTGTAATTATAATATTATTTTAAATGTTGTTATTGTCAATAGATTTGACAAATTGCTACAGTAAAAAGTTGCACTAGATTTATATATACTATAGATGATATACTATTGTTAAGGTTATTGATACACATTATACTTGTGTGTACTTATCGGCCAATATTGTGAAGTCAAAGATTATTGAAATATGATTAATACGGATCAACTATAATTAATTCAATAATTATCTTCATTAAAGATCAAATATTTAAAAACTTTTATATCAACTACAATCAAAGATGATTTATAAAATTAAGTATTAATTAAAAAATATTTAAAAACTTCTATATTATTGTTAAATAATATTAATAGAAGATAAAAAATATTTATTTAAATATATTTTAATAATGTCAATATATATTAAAAATATTTAATAAAATCAAAAAAGTAATTAATAAATATATTGTTGTAATTAACAATTAAAACACTTAACTACAAATTCAAATTTAAAAAATTGAAATATAAAATAAATTTTAAAATAAAAATTATAAATATTTTAAAATGTTAAAATTTTATTTAACTATATTATGTACTCAATTTAGTAATGATTTTTTTATTTCATATAATGCAAAATTAAAAACAATTAAGACCTCACAATAAATAAATATAATATAAAATTAAAATTAAAAAAATAATTACTAAAAGAAATTGGGTTGTTTGATGTGATGTGATATTATATGATGTGATAAAAAATATACAAAGATACAAATTCAAGCTCATCTTTACAATACAAATCTTGTATTGTAAAGAAACACATGTTCAAGATTAATTGTGCACTAGCAAAATTGAACCTTCAAGAAATATGACTTTAGGGTCAATTTTGAAATATTACTCTATTGTTGGTCAAAGCAAATTTTAGGATCAATTGCACACTACAAGCTAGTACTATATTGTAAAGAAACACAAGTTTAAGGTCAATTGTGCACTAGTAGAGTTAAACAGTAGAGAAAGTTGACTTTAAGGTCAACTTTGAAAATATTACCCCTATAGTTAGTAAAAGCTGACTTTAGGGTCAATTCTACACTACAAGTCTTATATTGTAATGAAACACAGTTTTAGGGTCAACTATACACTAGTAGAGTTGAGACTGTAGAGAAAGTTGACTTTATGGTTAATTACGAGTTGATCAAAGCTGACTTTAGTGTCAATTTCACACTACAAGTCTTATATTGTAATGAAACATGGGTTCGAGGTCAATTGTGCACTAGTAGAATTAAATTAAAGAGAAAACTAACTTTTGGGTTAGCTAGAATACTACTCCTACAATTGGTCAAAGTTGACTTTAGGGTCAATTCAACACTACAAGTTTTATAGTGTAAAGAAAACAAGTTCAAGTTCAATTATGCACTAACAAAGTAAAACTGTAGCGAAAGTTGACTTTAAGGTTAACTCATGATTAATAGTTTTACAATTAGTTGTAGTTGACTTTTTGGTTAACTATGTACTACAAGTCTTACAATGTAGAGAAAAATGGGATTGGGGTCAACTGTACACTAGTAGAATTTAACTGTAGAAAATGTATCATAAAACAAACTTTTTTAAAATAAAACTATTTATTAACTTACGTCAATTTATCCCACCAACGCAATATCCTAAAATAAAATAAAAATAAAGACTATAATAAATTCATCTCAAATTATCCTAAAATTATATATTAAACTTTTTTTTTGGCCTACTTCTTAAGTTTAAAAATAGTGTAAATTCTTCATAGAACATTAAATTGTTAAAAAAATTATTATTGGTATACTATTGTAATACTAATAATTTTAGATGAAGAAATTTTTACATGAGTACAAACCCAATCAATAAAATAATAAAATAAAATAAATAAGGTGATAATGCAAAGAAATTCCTAAAAAGACAAAATAATGCTAGCTTACGAAAAAAAGGACAAAAAAAATACAAGACTATATGTGAGTTTTGAAATTATTTTTATTTTTATAAATAATTATAAAATCATAATATATTATTTTTATTTTAAATAATTAATTCAATTATTATTGAAAAGGATAATTTATATCATAATTAATTAAATTACTATTAAAAAAGGTAACTTATATCGTAATTAATTTAACTACTATTAAAAAGGGTAATTAGTATCATAATTAATGAAAAAAAAAACAAAAGTTGCTAATAGATCCCTAATACTTAAATGCAATATTAAAAAAAAGTTGTTATTATTTGACATAGCAAGTGAAGACACATGTCCAAATATAATAAGACGATGTGAGAGGGAGTATTGAAACCCTCTAATTCAAACATGCACCAAAACAATACCCTTAATTTATTTTAAGACTCTGATTAATTAGCTAATTAAACCAAATCAAAATTCGTTAATTTGAACATTCATTGTGCTGTGCCTACTTCCAAGCTATACATATATAAATCATTCATTTTCAATATAGAATGATTTATATAATTTTCCATTCAAATGTATGATTGCATACCTGAAACCATTTTGCACTTACACTTAGTATATGCTTTTTCTTTTCGTTTCTCTTGCACGTAAGAAATCAAAAAACATACAACTTATTCCCACACACACACATCTATTACTTTGTTGTATGAACCGTATGCTACATTTTATTTTATTGAAGAGAAGTACATTGGTTATTGAGTTATGGCAACAAGCGTTTCGATTTTCGAAGTTCAATAATTTCTATACAATTATTTTTTATTATAAATACATTATATTGGAACATAAACCTTTAATTGTGGATTGGGAATGACGACTTTTTGATTATCTAAGGTGGCATTAGGTATCAGAGGAGATAATAGGAATTAATGTAGATACTCTTTTGGTTATTTATGTACAAGTTTTGTCCTATGTTCGAGCGCTCCTTTCAATTTTTGGATCAAAAAATAGTTCTGCCAAATTTGTAGCTGGCATATGTAATATGTAAAAGAAACAAAACAAGTGAAAGAATTAGTCGAAGAATTAGTAAACAGCAAAAGAAAATTAAAAAACAAAGAAACAAATGCTTAATCTAACACAGTAACTTTTCAATAATATTGAAAAATAAGTTTACGACAGTGACGCCAAAAAATTGTTGTTAGCCGACTGATGTCGATAGAACCAAATACCGTTAATATAGATTATGAGAAGTGTAAAGATAATACATGAGTGTGTGAATGAAGGTGGCGATATTGGTTTGAGAAAAAAAAAGGTATGGATTGAAAAAGTGAAAAAATGATAGTAGAGTTATTATTCTCATAAAAACTTATTATGAGTTACCATATATTTATTACTAAGTGCAAATCAAGTAGATCGTAGAATTGACCGTCACAAGTTAGTATATTTTTTTTCATAAGCAAAATAATTCATTGATAATAACATTGCTTAAATTGAACACAAGTTGTGCCCAATACAAGGCTCCAATACGTTGGTAACACACCATAAAAGGATTGAACACCATAAAAGATGGCTAAAAGCCACTGTTTAAGGGAAACACAAAAAGAACACCAACTAAGAGGGACACACCAATGAACACATGACATTAACCATCTCCCCTTGCTAACAATATACTCTTAAAGACTCCAAAATTAAACAATCCATTTGAAAGAAAAGCATGGCCCACCAACCAAAAAAATAACCGTGCTTTATTGCAGTGTTATTATGTTAGTTGTTAGTAAATCAAAAAGAAAATCTAATTCCTACAAAGAATAAAAAATAATTAAAAAAAAAGAGTAGGTCATGGTCTCTTTGTGTCACAATCTATATTTATATCTATATATATAGTAAAGGAGACTTGAACAAAAGTAAGCCATTGATCAAAACTTCAACTTTACAATAACCGTTGATTGGATGTAATTAAATTTAATGGAGCTAATTGTATTTAATGAAGAATTAAATTGCTCACATTAATATTATTTATTATACAATTTTGAAAATTAAATATTAATTTTGATAACTTTGATATTAAGTACGTAGTAACATGTTATTTATTATACAATTTTAATAATTAAATATTAATTTTGATATTAAGTAGTAACATTACATATTATATTTCTACTTATGCTCAAATTTTTTAAATTAGTTACTTTAAAATATATTTCACGAACAATAGTAATTAAAGGGAATGATTTTATAAATATATAGTTAAATTAAAAATAATTCATAATATGTTATTTAATTAATATCATATAAGGATAGAAATTAATAAATAAATTATTGTGTATATATCATTATACTTTATTTTTTAATTTAGTTATTAAAATATATTTCATGAACAATAATAATTAAAAGTAATGATTTTATAAATATGTTGTTAAATTTAAAATGATTATATATCTATGAAAAATAGACTAGAACTAATGTGAGCTATTAATGGATACTTGAATTTTACAATAGTCATTGATCGAATCTAATCAAATTTAAATGACCTATACATATTTAACTAATTTAATTGTATTAATGAATACATAGTGGTTGACATAATTAGATTTAACTAATTTAATTATATTAAATTAGTATTTAATGATAATAAAACAAAGAAGGAAACTATTTTTAAATTCAAATATTATTTATAGCTATTAATTAAAATTAATATTATATTACCGTGTCTGACTTTTGGCCATTAGATTGATAGATTGCATTTTTTATATAAGTTTGAGCAAAATGCTATAAGAATAAGTATTTTGGTTCCTCTTATTATGATTTTAGTGATTTTTTATTTCTTTTTTTATTTTAGTAGTTTACTTATCATTATCTCTTATATAATATTGACTAGTAAGCATTTTGGTTATACCATTGCACAATTTTATTCTATTAATTAGCCCTTTTTTTCTAACAATTTAAAGTGATTTTCTTAGTATTGACTCATTAGTCTTTTACTCAATATATTCTTTTACACTACTTTTTTTATATTGTTTATTTTAGAGTAATTATATGTACATGCTATTATGGGAGAAATATTGCATATAAGTTTAATGACAATTTTGTAAGAAGGAGAAGTATACATATAATTAAGAATTTTGTGATGTCAAACCTTAACAACATGTTTAGGTAAAATATATATAGCAAATTCTAATATACTTTGAGACCATAAATATGAAACGTAACCTTTATTTTTGTTGCAATTTTGTTTTAGGTTACAACCAGATGAAGAAAAATCTTGTCATAAGGAGCAAAACAAGTTTTTGATTGTTAGTGATAAACATGTTTATGTTAGTGCAACCAAATACATTGTCCAATTAGTAAATTTTTTTACATAATCAAACTTAACTCAATTTGTGTGAATTTTATTTCATTTTACATACTATTTTTTGCACCATTAACACTAATCATAAATTTAATTTGAATAAAATCTAAAAAATATTAAATAAATTTTATACGTCAATTAAAAAATGTAAAGAAAAAATATTTTAGCAATAGCTTCATTGATAATTAGTATACAACCTACCAATTTTAACTTTTGCAATACTTTAATTTGATAAAAATTTTGAATTTTTTTGCAAATTTTTTTCAATAAATATGAATTTGAATTTTGCAATACGAGACTTTTGCAAAATTGTATTAAATTGAATTATTAATTGTATTAAATATGAAGTTGAATTTCGATGTTATTGTATACACTTTTACAAAAATGTATTAAATTGAATTGTTAATCGTATTAAATATGAAGTTGAATTTAGATGTTATTCAACGTGACTTTTATAAAATTGTATTAAATATGAATTGAATTTCAATGTTAATTTATACAAGACTTCATAAAAGTTTTTTCAAAATCTAGTGGTTAATAAAATATCAAAACATATAAATCAATAAAAAATATTTATAAATAAATCAAAAAGATTAAAAAAATCCAAAAAAAATATTACATAAATATGAATTAATATTTATCAATAAATAAATCATAAGAACTATTACAAAACAAATAACAATCAACTAATTAATTAAAATTTGTAAATAATGAAATATATCTTTAGTTATTATTATTCATAAAACATATATTAAAGTAATAAAATTAAAACAGCAACATAAACTTAAGAAAAAAATTAGTGTAGTTTTTAATGTTATTAATATAGTATTTTTGTATATATATATAAATAATTTTTTCTTTCTATATTATTAATTATTGTATGTATTTATTAAGTACAATACATAATTAATTTTATGCTTTTTAATAAAAATTATATTTCTATTATAAGACTAAAAATATTCTATTATTGTATGTATCACTATCAAATTATATATTATTTTATATGTATTTTTTTCATATTATCTATTATTTTTACAATAAATATAGTTAAAAAATTTTAATTATAAAAAAATAAAAAATACATGTCAATATAATATTCACAATAATAAAAATGAACACTTAATTTTATATATTCTTGAGATTTACTTTTAATAAGGAATTAAATTGATTACGTTAATGATAAGTATTGCACAATTTTGATGATTGAAATTTATTAATAATAATTATATTATTATTATTATTATTGTTATTATTGTTGTTGTTGTTGTTGTTGTTGTTATAAATAGAGTCCTTTCAAATTTATAAGGGTCAATAATATTATATTTTATAATTATTCTTATAAATTCAGACCTTAATAATAATAGTAGTAGTAGTAGTAGTAGTAGTAATGCATTAAATTGATCAATTACTACTACTACTACTACTTATAAATTCACATCTTAAAAAATAATAAATACTCATTACATATCATAAATATAAAGTAGAGTACGCATAATAGTGAAGGTATTATTATTAATAACATTGTCTTTTTAAATTCTAGAATGAAAAACAAAAATAGTAACATATGAAAAATAACATGCAATAATATTAAAAAAATTAGTAACACACATAAATAATAATTTTTATAGATAAATAATCCTTATAATAATTAAATTATCAAATATAAACTTTGAAACATATAATAATCTTTATAGATAAATAACTTTAAAAAGTAGCAAGTATAACGAAATTAAAATCAAAGAACAAATAATAATAATAATAATAATGAAAGAAAAATCTCTTTACACTGATTAGGATCGTTCAATATATGTCACGATGTAGTTAACTAACTCAACTTCAACAATATCACATAATTATAATTAATATCTTCAAAATAATTAAAAATATAATTTTAAAATAATTAACAACTATATATATTTAATAAAAATCACACTATTTCAACAAATTCAAAATAAATTTTAATTTTTAAAACATTTAAAAATTATTATAAACTCATAAAAATTAAGTACATGTTAACATAATATTCACAATAACAAAAATGGACACTCAAATTTAAATAATTTTATATTATACATTCATATTTATTATATTTACATTCTTTTTGAATTTATGCATTTCATAGAAGTATTATATCACTATTATTACTTGGAGAAAGAACAAATCATAATAAATTCAATAGGCTTAATATTTTTAAAAACAATATTTGCTTAATTAAAAATATAATTAATCATCTTCATCAATTTTAATGTAATTATATTTAATATAATACTAATTATTTTAAAAAATAACATTTTTATTTATATACATATACTTTAAAAAAATACTAAATACAAATATAAAAATATATAATTTAAACAAACCTTGGTTTAAAATCTAGTTATAAGATAAAACTCCATTGAGATCCTCACTCAATCACATTGAATTAACATATGAGTCTACTAAGGTATATTAATCTCAACTCCTTGGCAACTAACCCTTTAATTTGTTAACCAAGAGAGAACCGTAATTTTTTATGTGCAATCAAATAGCAACTAGCCTTAAGTAGAACAACTCATAAGGATGCATATTGTAACGTCTCGTAACGTACGTCACATTGAACTTAACATATAAAACTCAACTTGTGAAGGTTGAGGATAGGAGAATGAAACAACTTAGAGGAAAAGGTATCAACCTGATCACAGTTGTATGAAGCAAAGAAACTAAAGATACCACATGGGAGCTGGAAGACAAAATGAGAGAGCAATATCTAAATTAATCTCTTCCCAAGTAAGCAAAATTTCAAGGACAAAATTTTCCTTGTTGGGGGAGATTGTAACAACCTATTTTTACTAATATATATCTAATCAAATTGATTGATGACAACTACAAGTGAAAAATATAATTTAAATTATTAAATTTAATTAAATACATTTTATGTCAGTTTTTGTGTAAGTGTTAGCTGTTAATTGAACTGAAACTTAGATTGTGCTATGAAACAAACAATAAAAGTTTCAACTATTTTTTCTGAGCAAACAATCAAATATTTCATAAAAATTAACATGATTAGTTAATATTAATCATAAATAAGCTTCTATCAAATTTTGGATTAATTTTGACCCTTTGATTAAAATAATATTATTTTGTCTAGTATTGAATGTACATTTTATGAAAAACTTTTCTTGAGTAAGAAAATACCCAAAATTAATCCCCACACATGTTCAATAACTAATATATCCCTTCTATGTCATTAGATCCTTAAATGGATCATTATAATCCTTAATTACAATTAATTCAAAAACTTACACCAAAATGAAAATGTACATTTTGTCTTCAACCAAGTCCTTCATACAATCACCAAAATAACTTAAATTTAAATCAATACTTCTCATTGGCCCTTGTATTTGGCCAAGAATCACCATACAAAGGGGGATCCCAAATTTATTTCAAAGTAATTTGAGGATCATTTGAGGTCTAACCCAACACTTAACCCTTAAGTTATCACAGGCTTCACACAAAATCACAAAAGGAGAAAGAAAATTAAAACAAGTTGAGATATATGAAATCGCAAAGTCGTAAATTGAAACTACATAGAGGCTTCTCTCTATGGTCCTCCAAGAGACATTTATATAATGTCTCCATAGGGTTAACTAAAGTCTATGCTTGAAACATGGGCTCACTAGATGTTAATTAGCCCAACTACAATTTAATCCCACAAAACTAGCCAATTATAGAGTAAAACATGTTTGCCTCTGTACATGAATTATTCAACCATCCAAATGGCCAATTTGGCTTTCATTGTCTTCATTAAAGTTGGTGACAAATTTGTTGTTGAAATTTTGGTGTTAGTCCTATGTTGTTAGATCTCTACAACTCAATATATGTTCAAAATAATGCACGTATGTCTGGTCGTTAAGACAGAACAATGATTTCAACTTCAAACCCAAATTAGTCTATAATCCACTATGAATTTGCTCAAAATCTCTTCATGAAAAGTATAGATCATTCTTTAAGCTTTTCAAAGGCTCAAAGATCACCTTAATCACATTATTGGGACCCAAGTTATGACCTAAATAAGGAAGAAAGGTCATAATGCATTAGAATCCAAGAATTAATGAAAATTTGCATTAAAACCCAATAAAATCCAAGAATATAAACTCAGCTAAAATACCATTATTAGGCATAATAAACATACAATAAAGCCAAGTATAAAGCTATAATAAGTGTCTTAAACTGATTGATCAAATTCTCCCACACTTAATCTTTTGCACTCTAGGCAAAATACAAAATGGAAATCCAAGGTGTTTCTAAAAAAAAGCATTTGGCATATTTTTTTTTCAATGAATCATAAGAATGCAAAGTAGCAAGGAAAATGCAACATCCAAGATATCATAGGTTCATGCTAATCATAAATGAAAAACTTTAACATCCAAAAAGCAAACAAGAGAACAAATCAAACTAAAAAGGTGAATCATATATAAGTGATAGAAATGTCACAAGATATACTCTTTAACTCTCAAGTGTCTAGGGTTCTATTTACACTCAAAGCACTCCATGAAGACTAGCACTACCATAAGCTTGACAAGCCTCTAATATCCATACTTGACACGTGCACATAAAGATCAAGAGGACTTTGTTAGGGTTGTACTGGAGCCAAGGTAAAGATTGGATATAAAGATTGGATATAAAAAAAGACAACTAAGCTATAAAACCAAAGAGTATAGAGGAGCAATGGGGAATAAACTCTAAAGCATGAAAAACCAACCCCAAAATACAATTAAATTCCTCTTTGCATTTTCCAAACTTCCCTTTTCTTTTTCACCTTCTCCTTTTTCATCACAACCAATTTATTTCTTGTTTTTTCTTCCCTCATTTTCTCTTTTCTCATTTTTTTTTCTTTTTTTGAATCTATATATTTTCTTCTTTTCGATTTTCTTTTTTTCTTTCTGCTTTCTCCAGTTTGCTACTAATCAAGCATTAATATATAAGTCAAGCATCAACATGTAAATGCTCAAAACAATTCCATTAACATATAAATCCAACCAAGGTTTACACATTCCCACACCTATTTAATATCTATTCATTTCCAAAGCTCATTTGTCCCCAAAGGCAAGGTCATATAAATGTTTTCCCACATAACCTTGTGATGAGCTATAGAACAAAGAACAGGATATAAGTTCCCGAAAAGTTTGTAAAAACATAAATAATAAATAATTAAAGATAAAAAATTACATCATAAATAATTAAACAGTTTTATTGAAAATGATTTTATTAAATATTTATACATTAAAAAATTACTTCAGATATATTAGTTATATTAAAAAATTAAACAGTTGCATTTTAACCTATTATCAGTCATCAGTCCCCTTTCCTTCTCGAGAGATATAAAAAAAGGTCATCATGTCTGGACAAAAATTTGGAATTGTCACTCCCGTCGTCTCCTTTTCAACAATGTGCTTCTCATACGGTGCTAGTTTTGTCTCTCCCATATGGAATCTGGGTTTTGTGTTTCAAATATGATTTTCTTTTTTCCTACCGCATCTAATTATTTGGAAAAGCAGGTAGAGATAGCTTCTCAAAAAAATAAAAAAATAATAAAAAATTGCTTCTTTTCTAATTCTGATTTTTAAAAAAAGTTTACTTAAACACCATATAATTGATTTTTTTTCATAAAAGGTGATTCTTTTAAGAAATAATTTTAAACAAACTCATATCCTTTACAACAAAAATTAGTACAAGACCATTTTCCTATAAGATTTTTTGGTAGCCAAGATAGGATGTGATATGATAAGTATCTTATCCTATTATAATCTATCGTTTGTTGTGCCAACAGGATATGATTACACTATCTTATCTCTTATCATATCCTATTGCTTTTGTGTAGTTCTTATCCTAAGGGGAGAGCTGGGTTAGGAAGCAACAAAATAGAATAAACTTTCTCTTTTTTTTCTCTCTCTCTATATTATGTAATATGTTAAATATTATAACAAATATTATATATAATTATATATATAATAATATATTTGTATATATATAATATTTTTTATTATATAATATTTGTATATATATAATTACAAATATATATATATATATATATATATATATATATAGATAGATAGATAGATAGATAGATAGATAGTTATATTATAATAAATATTATATATAATTATATATAAATAGATACAATATTATTGTGAAAAATATATATAAGATTTATATATAATATATTGATGATATATATTATAATATATATTATATATATATATAACAAAATATATATAATATATAGTAATATTATATAAATTAATATATATAACTATATATTATATTATTATATATATTTTTTATTATGTATATATATATTTATAATAATTTTGTATATAAATTTAAAGTATATTATTAATAAAAATATTAAAAATTAAATAATTAATATTTGAATATTTTAAAGAAAATATTTGAATAATAATTATAATTTTAAAAAATTTATATTTTTTTATAATTTTAAGAAAAGTAACTACATAAATAAAAAAATATTGTATACTTTAGTTAAAATTATATTTTCATAAAAATTAAAAATTAAATTAAAAGTTACTTTCTAGAAAATTATATATAATTTTAACAAATAATAATTTTGTCATTTGAATATGTTTTATATTTTATCCTATTATTATCTAATTTGTTATCTAATGTGCATCAAACATTAAATAAGATTATAGTTTATCCTACTCTTATCCTATCCTATTCTTATCCTGTTATCCTATCCTATCCTATCTTATCCTATTCTATTTTGACCATCAAAAGGCCCTAAACACCTTATATGTTTGTATAATTGATTTTTTTTTCGTAAAAAGTAATTCTTTTAAGAAATAATTTTAAACAAATACACTCATATCCTTTACAACAGAAATTAAAACAACACCATTTTCCTATAAGATTTTTTAGGTAAAATAAAGACTTTATTAAATTATGGAAAAAACTTGAGCCTGTACATCAGAAAAAACAAGCAAATATCCTTAATGAAGTAATTCCTATAAGTTCGTATACGTACTAATTGGACTATTATATTCAGTTCAATCTTTGGGTTCTGATTAATGTCTTTTTGCAGTTGCTTTCAAGTTAGGCAATACATATGCAGTCAATCTCATGAACTATTGTAATCAGGAACATGGACAGGTGGAACGTTAATTTCAGTACCTACATTAATTTTTGTTCTCAACAATTTGTTTACATCTGCGTCATAAAATCTTAAGGGTTGAAAAAGAAAGCAGAGACGCAGAAGGCTCCGTAATTTCTTGCCCTGCGTTGATTAATTTGATGTTCTACGTTTTTATATATCCGAGAAGCAGCTTAATTAGATACTCCTTTCCGGATGAATATATAATTATTGACTTTATAAGTTTTCTTAAAGATAAACCTAATTAGCCCGTGACCGCGACTGCTAATTATTACTACAAAAATAATTGGACATCCAAAACCCCTTCTTTTTTTTGGTTTGGCCACCCAAAACCCCTATTTGATTATGAGAGAAAGAGAGAAAAAAGATAAATATAAGTATTGTGTGTGATATAATGTAATTAGAAGAGAGAGATAAAGAAAATAATGAGTATTAATAACGTGTATAAAATTGTGAGATATCCAAATATCATTACCCTAATTACTATTAAGAGCAAATTAATGATTTCTACGCGTTCGGGCAGTGGCATGGTCACATGGAAGTTCTTCTACTAAGTTTTTTAATTTATAATATAATAGCAATCATTTTATATATGAAGCATTTACAGATTAGAGAGTCACGGGCTCAGTCTAACTAAAGCGGGCCCCACTAAAAGCTCGCACACTTCTGGACGAAGATCTCAATGTCAAACGGTTACGGACATGAAGTGTCTCCGGCCAGAAAAATTATTAGTTAGTGCGATTATTATAGTTTGTATTATTTTTTATATGAGATATAATTAAGTGTTATTATTTTTTTAAAATTATAAAATTTAAATATGTATTATATTAACATTAATTAAAATTATAGACATTTAATAGGTCTAAAGTATTTAACAATTTTTTCTTACCTGATTTTTTTTATATATATACGACTTGGGTGTCTTTTTATTTTATTTTTATAATTTTGATTAAAGAAATAAGTTATCGATGCGGAATACGACTTATTTTTGAACAGTTATATTTCTCATTTACCACTTATCCCAAATTAAGATTTTTTTTTTTCAAATTATAACAAATTGCCAAATTCATTTTAATATTATGCTACCGGCGTCCAAATATATATATATATATATATATATATATACTAGTATTTTAGCGTGTTCATTACACAGAATAAATGTTTATTTTATATAATTAAAATTTATTATAAATAAATACTTCTAAATATATAAATTATATTATAATTAAAATTTATAATAAATAAATATTTTAAAACATATAAATTATATTTTAGATTTATGATAAATACTTTATATTATGATACGATATTATTTTTAATTATTGATAATTTCTTTTAAAAAGATATTGAAATTCAAGTTAAAACTAAAAATATTGAAAATAATAGATTGAAAGAAATAAGAGATTAAGAAAAATTCCTAAAAGTGTTCTCGTTAAAGAATGACAACAAAAAATGCTTTCGTTTAAGATAATTATTCTAATTTATATATACAGAGGACTATCATATGCATGTTAAGAGCGTATTTGAATTTTGAAGATAAAATATATATATTCGAAATTGATTTATGATATTTAGTTATAGTTTGTTAAACTATTTAATTGATATTAGGAGCGTATTTCAAATTAGTTTTTGATATTCAGTTACAATTTATTAAAAGCATAAGAGTATATATCAGATGTATGTTAGGAGAGTGAAGTTCACCTCTTCATGAAAAGAAAGTATTCAAATGAGAGTGGAGGCCTGAGAAAGCAGATAATTTACACATTTATATATATATATATATATAAAGGAGACTTGAATAAATATTAGGTGTTGATCGAAATTTCAACTTCACAATAGCCGATGATCAGATGTAATTAAATTTAATGAACCTAATTGTATTTAATGAGAAATTAAATTGCTAACATCAATGTTATTTATCATACAATTTTGATAATTAAATATTAGTTTTGATAATTAAATATTAATTTTGATAATTTTGATACTAAGTAGTAACATTAAATATTATAGGCTAAATTACTATCTTGATCCCTTATCTTTTTTACAAAATCCTATTTTGATTTTTTATCTTTTAAAATGTTTGTTTTGATACTTTATGTTTTAAAAAAAACTTAAATTGGGCCTTCCATTAATTTAAAATTAATACCGTTAATAATTTAAAAATAATAGCTGTTAAAAATTATCACCAAATAAAATTTTTTTTCCCTCTTCATTTTTCACCTCTCTCTCTCTTGTCTCTCTCTCTCACCCTTCTCTCTCGTCTATAGCTATGGCGTGTGCGGCTCAAATTGAAAGCCTGCAGCAGCAGGTGGCAGTTTCAACAAGGCTTCCGAAATGTTGAGGAACGTTTGAGATGGGGTGCCCATGGGAGTGTTGGAGCTCACAACACACCAAATCCTGTCACACCCACTGTTCAGGTGCTGTGATTCATTTTTTTTTTCTTTCTAAATTTATAAATATCCAGTTAATTTCCTCGTTGGAATGGATTTATAGAAGGGAAAACCTTGTATGCCTATCGTCCGCTATATTCATTGGGCCATTTTTTTTTCCTGTTTGAAACATATCCTTTAAAACAAAGTATTAAGGATAGTTGTTGGTTAGTGGTGCTTATGCTTGCTACGTTGTTCATCTTAAAAAGATTATGCGACCGCCCAATCCTATTAGGACTGCCATCGACAAACCTTTCTTTTTTTTCTCTATGTTTTCTCGCTCATCCGAAATCCTGTCACCACATCCGGTGTTGTCATCGCCGCACATGCCATTGCAAAACCTCCCCATGCCACCTGGATTGCAGAGGGAGATCTAGATGAGAGGGAAGGGTGTGTGAGAGAGAGAGGTGAAAAGATGAAGAAGGAAATGGAAGAAGAGAAAAGAAAAAAAAAATTATTTTGTGACGGTTAAAATAAATTATTAATGGTGTTAATTTTAAATCGACGGATCAATTAATTTGAGCTTTTTTTAAAACATATAGTACCAAAACATACTTTTTAAAAGATAAAAGACTAAAATAAGATTTCATAAAAAGATAAAGAACTAAAATAGTAATTTAGCGAATATTATATTACTATTTATGCTCAATTTCTTTTTTAAATTAGTTACTTTTAAATATATTTCATGAATAATAATAATTAAAAGTTATAAATTTATAAATATATAGTTAAATTTAAAATAATTCATAATATGTTATTTTAATTAATAATTGTATAAGGATAGAAATTAATACATGAATTATTATGTATATATATCATAATACTTTATTTTTAATTTTTTCATTAAATATATTTCATGAACAATAGTAATTAAAAGTAATGATTTTATAAATATGTAATTAAATTTAAAATGATTATATATCTATGTAAAATAGACTTGAACTAATGTGAGTCGTTGATAGATACTTGAATTTTACAATAATTACTAATAAGATCTAATTAAATTTAAATGACCTAATTATATAACGAACTTAATTTTTTTTTTTCATGAATGAAATAAAAGACAAGAAAACTAAAACCCTCTAAGGAAGCTAATACAAGCTACATCAGGCCTTAAGGCATTACAAATAAAGTCAGGAACTTAATTATATTAATGAATATATAGTCATTTACCTAATTAAATTTAAAAAATTTAATTATATTAAATTAGTATTTAATGATATTAAAACAAAAAATGGAATTGTTTTTAAATTCAATACTATTTTTAACTATTAATTGAAATTAATATTTTGTTACCATTTTTGACTTTTGGCCATTAAATTGACAGATTGCATTATATATATAAGCTTGAGTAAAATGTTATGAGAGTAAGCATTTTGTTCCCTCTTATTTTGATTTTAGTGATTTTTTATTTCTTATTTTATTTCAATGGTTTGTTTATCGTTATCTCTTATTTAAGTATGGCTAGTAAGCATTTTAATTATATCATTCCACAACTTTATTTTGTTGATCAACACTCTTTTTTTCTAACAATTTAAAGTGATTAATTTGTATTGATTGATCAGTCTTTTGCTCAATATATTCTTTTATGCTATTTTTTAACATTGTTTCAAAGCAATTATATATGTATGCTATTATAAGGAGAAATATTGCACATAAATTTAAAACAATTTTGCAAGAAGAAAAAATATGCCTTAATTGCACATTTTGCCACCCATCTTTTATGATATCGCAAATTTTGCCACTTAACTATTTTAATTGCACATTTTGCGACCCAACTTTTAAAATTTCTTACATTCTGCCATCCAATTATTTTAATTGCACATTTTGCCACCTACATTTTAAAATTTCACGCATTTTGGCACCCCATTAGTTGATCGCTGATGTGACAATTTTGACCGCTAACATGGCAGGTTGACTACTAATTGCCATGTCAGACAAAATGCGCAAAATTTTGAAAGTTGGGTGGCAAAATGTGCAACAAAAATAATTGGGCAGCAAAATGTGAGAAATTTTGAAAGTTGGGTGGCAAAATGTGCAATTAAAATAGTTGGGTGGCAAAATTCACAAAATCACGAAAAATGGGTGGCAATATGTGCAATTAGGCCAAAAAATATACATGATTAAGAATTTTGTAATCTTAAAGAATAACAACAAATTTAGGTAAAATATATATAGAAAATTCTAATAATCTTTGAAACCATAAATATGAAATGTAACCTTTATTTTTGTTACAAGTTTTTTCCATGTTGCAACTAGATGAAGAAGAATCATGTGATAAGCAGCAAAATGAGTTTTTGAAGCTCTAGATGCATGAGGAAAAAAAGATTAAGTTTATAGCAAAATTTTTAGTATTTATTCAATTAATTAATTGTTAATGATAAATTTGTTTATGTTTGTGCAACCAAATACATTGTCCAATTAGTGAATTGTTTTACATAATCAAACTCAACTCAATTTGCGTGAATTTTATTTTTTTTATTTTGCATTGTTAACTCTAGTCATAAATTTAATTTTAATAAAATAAAAAAAGTATTGAATCAATTTTATATGTCAATCAAAAAAATACAAAGAAAAAATATTTTCGTAATAGCATCAATGACAATTGATATACAACCTACCAATTTTGACTTTTACAATACCCTAATTTGATATAACGTTGAATTTTTTTTGCAATTTTTGTTCAATAAATAAGAAGTTGAGTTTTGAAATATGAAACTTTTTCAAAATTGTATTAAATTAAATTATTACTTGTATTAAATATGTATTAAATATGAAGTTGAATTTTGGTGCTAACCTTTACGAGACTTCATAAAAGTGATTTCAAAATTTAGTTTTTGAATAAAAATATCAAAACATATAAATTAATAAAAAAATTAAATATTTATAAATAACATAAAGAGATAAAAAAATACGAAAAAAATATTACATAAATATGAATTAATATTTAACAACAAATAAATCATAAAAACTATTTACAAAACAAATAACGATCAATTAATTAATATTAAAATATATAAATAATGAAATATATCTTTAATTATTATTTTTGATAAAACTTATATTAAAGTAATAAAATTAAAACAGTTAGGAAAAAAATTTTAACATAGTTTTTAATGCATAAATTTAAAGCATCATTTTTTTTAAATGTTTAGTATTATATTATTATTATTATCATCATCATCATCATCATTGTCTTATTGTATATTATTTTTATATTTTTATAATAAATTTAATTATTGTTGTATATTATGTACTATTTAATTTATCAATTTAATGTACTACAATTACTTATTATTATTATTATTATTAAGGTCTAAATATATAAGAATAGAAAATATAATATTATTGATTTTTATAAATGTAAAAGAACTCTATATATGATTATTATTATTATATTATCATTAACTTTCAATTATCAAAATTGTGTAATAATTATCATTAATGTAATCAATTTAATTTTTTATTAAAAGTAAATCTCAAGAATATATAAAATTGAATATTCATTTTTCCTATTGTGGATATTATATTTGTGAATACCCAGTTTTATCCGGACATTCCAGGCAACAAAAATAAATAATATAAATAATAGTAATAATAAAAAATTTTAGTTAAAAAAAAAAGTCTTTTGTCTTATGCTCATTGGGCTAGAAATACATTAGGTTCGCAACCAATTAAAATAAAGGAAAAAGAAAAAGTTCCAAAACTAAAAATATAGGAATAAAATAAATAGAAATAAATGTTTAGATCTGAAGCAAAAATAAAGAAATAATGAAAAATAATAATAAGAAGAAAAGAGTAAATATTTCTTTAAAGTTGATTTCTTTTGGACACAGCAGAATTAAAGGCCCATCTAGTAAAAATAAAAAGTATTGGGCCAAACTAGGCCCATAAAAGAGAGCTTGCAGAACAAGCTACTCAAACTTGCAGAGCAAGCCTCATTATAAATTTGGAAGGTATAAATAAAGTACAGGGGAATTTGAAAAAAGGAGGGGATTTTCATTTTTTTCGTCAGAGACAATTCATTTTTCTCAGAGGGTGCAGGCAGAAACTCTCCTCTTCTCACAGAAGACAAGTATAAGCTCTATTTTATTTTGAATTCACGTGCTCACTTTCTCTCTTGTATTGAACTCTTCGTTTTCTATTTGAGTTGGTGATTACATGATTTTCTGATTGATTTCTGTTTAATCACATTTACGAACTGCTAGTGTTGGATTCATAATATATTTTCGCTCAATCGCATCTCGCACATTGATTCTTACTCATTCACATAACATCAATGAAATTAATTCGTTTTCATCAATTCACCGAATTGAAACTTATGTGAATGCACCTCGATTCATTGGCGTCACTATACATTTGATGCAAATATCTCTATAGATCTGGCACCGAAACATAACAAAATATTGTAAAAAAAAAAAAGAAAGAAGGTTAAAGCGAATTGCAAAGAGGAGTCGTTGGCCCCATTTACGTCGTCGTTGCCTACTTCGCCATGACGCGAATTCGCGCTGGCGTCTTCGCATAGGATGTCCTAGTCCATCCCGTCACCGTCATACCACCGATGGCATAGAGTTCTCTACCAGGAATGGCGTGATGGAGCTTCGAAGGAGGAATGGCGCAGCAAAGCTTCGAAATGAAGCAGCATGACAAAGGAAGGACACGAAGACAAACAGGGTGACGGAGAAGTGAACTGGAATCTGCTCCCACCATTCATGGCCATCTGGGTCTGCAAAAGGAGCTGCACCCGCAAGAGTGAGAGAGAAAGAAATTTCTGGAACCATTAGAGCTGGACCTTATTCCTCTTTCTGTTTCCTTATGAAAGTGAAGTTAGGCCTAGGCCAATCTCCACTCCACGCCTAGCATATGGGTCTTAAGCAACCCATTCATTCCTTGAAACAGATATAGACGTCCTTGGCTGGTATAAATGCCTATTCGCATAACAATAACGTTAGGTATAATAATAATAATAATAATAATAGTAATAATAAGCTTGGGTAATTAAACTAGGATTCATAAATTACGTTTTTATATTATACTTTTGATTTCTTTTTATAATAAATATAAATAACTTTCTTTAATAAATAAATGACCAAAATAAAAATAAAATAAAATAAATGGTAAATATTTAAACTTAATAATAGCCACTTAGGATGCACTTCCTATTTGGACATTATTAAAGTTTTTTAATATGAGTGATAATCATTTAAGATGCACTTCTTATTTGGTATCATCCCTTTTCTATAATAATAATAATAAATAAATAAATAAAATAATTTTTATTTTTTTATTTTATTTTATTTTATTTTTGCAAAGGTTTTAATGATAGTCGCTTTGAATGCACTTCCTATTTGACTATTATAAAATCTTAAAAAGGGTATATTGATAACCATTTTGGATGCACTTCTAATTTGGTTATTGAGTATGCCTTTATAATGAAAGTAGAACAACATTGTTAAATCTTTTTTTTACAATATTAAGGGTTTTACAATATTAAACTTTCTTTTTTTTTGGGATTTTAGATAATCACTTTGGATGCACTTCCTATTTGACTATTATAAAATCTTAAAAGGTATATTGATGACCACTTTAGATGCACTTCTAATTTGGTTATTGAGTATACCTTTACCATACTAAAAATAAAATAAATATAATAATAAAATACATAAAAAAATCAAATCAACCAACAAAATATTTTTCTACAAAGAACTACGTGAGTCTGATTCCTCATTGCACCAGAGGATACGTAGGAGCAGGGGCCCACTCCTGTCGATCTCAAAAAAAAAAAAAAATTTCTTTTTAATGTTAAAAAAAATGGCTAAGCAAGAGATAAGACTTTCACACATTAGGATAAAAAGGTAACCATCTTTTGATGGACGTGTAGGGTGCTTACACATTCCCTGCACGTAAATAACTTCCGAACCTTTCTCTCGATTCAAGACCATCATTCGTAGGTTTTTGTATGGTTTATCCTTAACAAATCATAGTGGCGACTCTTCTGATTATTTTCTTTTTGTCACCCGGTCGTGACCCCGGTTACGACAATATTAACATGTATTTTTGTGTTTTAATAATTAATTAATAATTTTTAACTATATTTATTGTAAAAAAAGTAGATAACATGAAAAATACATATAAAATAATATATAAATTGATATTGATACATACAACAATAGAATATTTTATTCTTATAAGAAAAATATATTTTTTATTCAAAAAGAAAACATAAAATTAATTATGTATTGTATTTAATAAATACATACAACAATCAATATTATAGAGAAAAAAACTAGTTATTTATATAGTTACCCCAATTTTACGAGCACTACCTTTAGCACGTGGAATAGAGATCCCATTATAAATAGACTAGCAATTCAAATGATTTTATGGTGGAACCTAAAAGAACAGAGAACACACAAGAAGGGGGGAGGGGGGTTTTAATTGTGTGTTCTAAAACTTTTAATCAAATAAAAGTCGAGTTAAAGAAACAATTAAATTATGCGTATATATGGATGAGGAAAGGAAAGCACACAAAAGATTTTATATTAGTTCATTAAATATGAGCTACGTTTAGTCCCTTCATCCTAAAGGTTTTCTACTGATCAATCTATTGGTTACAAGCAAGTATTTTTTCTCTGTCTCTCCAAGCGTTACAAGGTGACAATCCTAGATCACTTAACCACCCAAGTATTCTTTAATCGCTAAGCCTCTCCAGGCTTTCACAACATGAAATAGTTGTTAACAATCAAATTACAATGTGAGGGTATGAAAGTTTAAGAGCAGTACAAGAGATTTTCTACAAAGAATTTGATGATTTTCAGAGTCATCTGGTAAACACAAAGTTCGTCGTAGTTCTTTGCTCTTTCTTCTCTTCTGAACTAATATATATAGCTTTTAGAAGATAGCCATTGAGATTTCCTGCTTCAGTCTTCAAGAGAGAAATTCAATGTTTCCTCTGCATGTAAGTGCGTATATCGAGACAAAAAAGTAACTTTTGTTTTTGCACTAAAATAAAAGGTGCAGTTCTACATTTTAGATATGTTTTTCTAAATATTCCTTATTTGGTTCGACAGTTGACAAGCTGACTTCCTTTTTCTGCAAAGTTCTGCTGATATGTAAAAATATCCTGTCTTTCATTAAATGCTCAGACATTTGAATGTTAGATCATTCTAAGAGATAAAGCACTAGTCTCAATGTATTTGAGAATACCCAAAGTTAAAGCAATTTTAAAACTTAGTCGTTAAAGAAAAACTTATCACATGGACGAACGTCATACAAGAGCCTAATGAACTCTTGCTATATACTAGCGCGTTGAACGCTTGAAAAACCTTTTTCAATAAAACTTTGCAAAAACTTAAAATTTAATAAGTTATTATTATCTTAAAAACTTGAGGGACTAGACGCTTTATACATTTTTGGCTCCAACAGAATTGAGTTGTCGTTAGGTGCAAATTGATGGGAAGAAACTATTTAACAATACATTCATTTTTTTTAATTTTATGTTACTTTTACTCTATTTTTTCTCTCTTTTTTCCTTATCATATTATTTATTATGTATATTACATTTTTTCTCTCTTTATTTTTTTTCTTCATCTTTTTTTCACCTCTATACCAAAAAATGGAATATTTTTATCATTGCTCTTGATTGGAGTCCCGACATCACCACATTGTCCGCACACAAACATCCAAAACCTAATTCAAGGGTTTTCTCCGCTAGCTAAAACTCATTCATTTACCTACATAGTTGCTTTTGTAACAATTCATTTCTCCCAAACCCATTTAACTTTTTTAGTTCTTAATAAACAGTTCACCCCACTTGGTGTTCCAAAACACTATATAAACCATCATTCACTACAAATAACTCCCATCCCAACAAACACTTTTCTCTTAAGCTATGGTAGCTAAGTAGTATTTACGAGTCATTAGTTGAAGAAAACAAGAAACAGTAGCTACTAGTCGCTACTACTAAAGTTTAAGATTGTTCCAAAATTGCTCTTCACTTGCTTTTTCCCTCACATTCAACCTCCTCTTCGTTGCCCTTGTCTTTGCTTGCGGGACCTACCCAAAGCCTAAGCCAAGGCATCGGCACAAGCCCACACTGCCGAGCCCTTCAGGTGGCTCAGGTGGTACTGGTTCTGGTGCCTTATGCCCCCGTGATGCACTCAAACTAGATGTATGTGCCAAAGTGCTAAACGGGTTGTTGAGTACATGAGTTTGGGTCAACCACCAATTGCCCTTTGCTACTCCCTCCTCAACGGTCTTGTTGACCTTGAGGCTGCAGTGTGCCTTTACACTGCTCTCAGACCAAACATTTTGGGCATCAACCTTAACTTTCTCATCTCACTCAGCTTGCTTCTCAATGTTTGCTCGAGGCAAGTCCCAAGTGGCTTCCAATGTGCCTAATCATGGCCTATGCATCACGTATCATATCATTTAATCTACTTTTGCTTCGTGTTTTCTAGTTGAGGCTTTCGATTTTTTTTCTCTCTCTTTCTCTATTTTCTTTCAAATTCCACTGATTAGCATGTGATTCTCATACATGCACGGATGGTTAACTTTTCGTTATTTTGTCGCTTTAGTGTTTGTTTTATGAGGCAAAAGTGTCACATTAAATAAATTCCCAATGCTTTCATATGTAAAGCAAAAGGAATCAAAGATGACAGTGTTATTTATTTGATTGATAAATGTTTATGTTACAAACACTTCTTAATTTATTGCTGCCTTTTATTTTTGTCTTTTTGGTGAATGAGATTGGCAGTTGATCATGAAAAATAATTTGCCCTTGTAACTTCTGTCCAATGTGCAACTAGAGGAAAATAAATTCAAGAAAAGAGTAAAGAGAAAGAAAACACAGGCATCAACATTGCACTGAGCCTGTGACTAATATACTATATCACTCCACGTGCATGCACTGTTATTTTATTTAAAAAAAAAAACTCCGATTAATTAGCTAATTAAACCAACTCAAAATTATCGGTTTAGGGCTTTAGGCCTAACTCGTTCATTTGAATATACATTGTGCTGTGCTTACTTTCAAGCTATACATTTATAAATCATTCACTTTCAATTTAAGAAATTATAGAAAGGCATCTAAGTTTTGTATAATTGAAACAAATGGTCCCTAGCTCCACTTTTGCTCATGAGCGATTACTGATGAATTTGTAACAACAGTATTTTTGGTTGCACAAATTCAAGAGTTACATTAAATAAGAAGCAATATTTTCTTGCTTTTGGTCCAATGCGTGCTTGATGATGCATAAATGAAAAAACACACATGCAAGCACTAAAGTTCATCCCATGTAAGGAGGAAAGAAGTTGGGAAGATTCCAATTAACTACAATGATTTATATAATTTGCCTTTCAAGTGGATGATTGCATACTTGAAAGCATTTGGCGCTTAGTATATGTTTTTTTTTTCTTTTCATTTCTCTTACGCATAAGAAATAAATAAAAGACAAACAACTTATTCCTACACACATATCCATTACCTTGTTGTATGAACCATACGGCATATTGGTTTAACTATTCTATTTTATTTTATTGAAGCACATTGGTTATTGAAGTTTATGGCAACAGGCTTTTTGAATTTCGAAGTTCAATAATTTCTATACAATTATTTTTTAATTATAAATACATTATATTGGAACATAATCTATAATTGTGCATTGGGAATGACTTTCTAATTATCTAAGGTTGCATTAGGTATCATAAGAGATTTAATAGGAAATAATATAGTATGTAGGTGAAAAGAAGTTCTGCCAAGTTCGTTCTTCTCATATACAATACACAAAAACAAAAATAAGTAAAAGAATTAATAGACAAATTAGAAAACAATAAAACAATACTAAAAACAAAGAACTATTAAGTGTTTAATCTAACATTGTAACTTTGCAATGATATACTGAAAATTATGTCTACGACATAGCAGAAAAACTTGTTGTTGGCTGACCAATGTTAATTGAATGAAATACTATTAATATATATGAATTATATAAGAATCTCAAAGATAATATATGAGTGTGCGAATGAAGGTGACGATATTGGTTTTGAGACGATAAGTATACTGATTGATGAACAAATAGTAAAATGATAAGTAGAGTTGTCTATCTAATGAGAACCTATTATCAATTACCATATACATGTTACTAAGTGTAAGTCAAGTGAATCATAAAGTTGGTTCTTACAAGTTAGTATATTAGTTGTGAGTAAATAAAAAAGAAAATCTAATTCTAACGAAGAATAGAAGAAAATAAAAAAAAAAGTCATGATTTTTTTATATAAGCCAAATGAATATACTAATAGAGACCTAGACAAATTACAAAGATAACATGTACAAAACCTCACAACATACTAAATAACCAAATGACTTTTGAATATGATGCAATATTAAAACCCAAGCCAAATCACCTTATAATCGTATAAACCCCCTATTGGCCATAATACCAATTTTGATACATCGCTTAAAATAAAGACGCCACATGGCAACCAATTTTATTGTAGCGCTAGTTTGAACTGTTTGGAGCAACCTAAAAAGTATGATTTAGACCAGCTGCATCAACCAATTGCCATATCATGTGTGACTTAGGTTGATTTAAAAAGTGAAATTTGGTTTATACAATTGCCACAAATAACATCCCAAAATACTAGAATATTTAATTAAATAACTAGATAGAATTATTTGATAAAATAAGGGTGTCTATGGGTACTAATTAAGTTTGGGTCATCGGGGCCCAATAAGGAATTAAGTTAGTGAACCCTAACCACTCACACACACCAATTGTCTTACAAGGAAAGAAAGGAAGAGGAGAGAAATGAAGGAGAAAGGGAAAAGAAAGAAAATAGAAGAAAAAATAGAGAAAAACCAAGTCATCCATAGAGGACCCTTGTTCAAGCTAAGGTGAATGCAACCCTTAACTACCTTCCCCACTCCCCATTGATTGGTCCTTGATTGTTCTTTTTCCTTTAATGGTATTTTGTATAAATATGCTAGGTTAGGGTTTAATGAGCAATTTAGGTTTCCATTGAATGATAGATAAGCATAGCATGGGGGTTTGATGTTTATAGACTCATTAATGTTTGTGGATTGTGATTTGGTAGTTTAGGAAGCCATGAGATGCCTTCATTCTTGTAGAGTCGTGCTATCGCGATCTACAAATCAATGACTTGTGCTGAGCGCTAGCCTCCAAAGCCTGGGTTAAGGCACTAAGCACGACCTGTTCGAACTTAGCATGAGACCTTTAGCTAGAGATAAGGATTATAACTCTGTGCAATTTACGCTAAACGTAACACTGTGTGCCCTAAGCACACAACCCACATAGAGCTATGTTTGGTACCTTGTGTATTGATGCTAAGCATTATTTGAGCATGTAAAACATAGGATTTGTTGTGCTAAGCATAACTATGTAAGCACTAAGTGCGAGATCCTTGAAACTATATGTGATTTATTTAATTGCCATGACTACTATATGATCTCCCTAACCCCCATATATGAATTAAATGTGATATTCATGACTATTTATGGATGTTGAAAGGTCTCATTTGGTAAAGGAAGGGTAGTAACCCTTTCAATCCCCAGTGGATGACATAAGGTTAATCTTAACAAGAAGCATGCATAAAACTTAATACCTTCTTTGACAAGGGAAGGGGTTCCATCCTTTTCAATCCTTAAAGGGTGGTAAGAGGCACTTTTCAATAAGGGAATGATGTATGATAAAAGTAAAAGGGACACCTCTTGAAGATTGCTCAAATTTGCTAACATGATGAAAAAAATGAAAGATCTATCACACATGCTAAGTATGATTTATAATGAGTATGAGAATTAATGTTTTGCTTGACACAAGGTAAACGAGTATGTTTATATGCTTGTAATGCCACGTTGTATGAATGGAAAATATTAAGACCTTTATTTCCTTTTGTCTGTATGAAATGTATGTTGTTGTTGTATCCCTAGGGCGCTCACCTAAACTTTTGTCCCACTAGTTTAAGTTTATGTTTCAAATTGAGCAAGTCACGGAGCCTTTGTGATAATGCAGGGTTGACCTAAAAAGTCAACAATGTATGTTTTTGACAAATGAGTACACTTTTTCATATGGGAAGGACCATTTGAGAAAAACATAGGACTTTGCCTTACACATCATGTGGTTTCAGCCAAATTCCATAGTTTGAGGGGCCAAAACGACATTTTCCTCCTTTTATTGTAATGTTAGGGTTATTTTTGCAATTTTCATTATGTAAGGACCTTTTTGGTATTTTTTTATTTCTTGCATTAGGGTTTTTATTACCTTAGGATTTTCCTTATATATATGTATATAAGGTCTTTTGTGATGACAGATTTGATTTAATTAAAGTTTGAGGTTTTTCTTAATTTCTCAACCTCCCAGTATTCTTTTCAAATCAGCAAGTTGTTGAATCCTTTTTCTGTTCCATCATGTGTGCCACATCACTTTGATTAGCCAACAAGGAGAAGACTTAACTAAGTTTTATTTCTTTTGGCTAAAATATATTTTTGGTCCTTTATCTTTTTACTAAAATTTGTTTTGGGTCTTTATCTTTTAAAAGATTCATTTTGGTTCTTTAATTCTCAAATTTGAGTCAATGTTGTCTTTCTGAAATAGTGATCAGTTTCAATTTTGGAGCACAATTTTGAACCCCTTTTTTGATCAATTCAAGACGTGAGACTTGTCTCATTAGATTCTCTTACATGAAAACTATGAAACCCAACTAATGTTCAAACCAAAAAAGGCTATAAACATGGTGAAAATCGTGTGAAAAGTGAGTCCCATGAGTAATTAAAAAAGAATCTGATATTAGATTTTTTTAGTTTTCGAATTGTTCATGGGACATACTTTTCACGCAATTTTCACCATTTTTATATCCTTTTTTGGTTGAATATTAGTTGAATTTCACAGTTTTCATGTAGATGAATTAAATGAAATAAGTTTCACATCTTGAATTGGTCCAAAAAATGGTTCAAAATTGTGTCCCAAATTTAAAAACAATCACTTTTTTAGGAGGACAACATTGACTCAAATTTGAGAGTTAACGAACCAAAATGAATCTTTTAAAATATAGAGGACCAAAATGAAGTTCAGTAAAAAGGTAAGGAACCAAAAATATATTTTAGCCATTTCTTTTTCAATAGGCTTTAGTAGTAAAGATTAGAGATTTTGTTTTGTATTGAGACCTCTATGTTGAGGATGGATTTTATGTTTGATGTACCTTTCTTTTAGGATTTGTATAGTACCTTGGGTACTCATACTTATGAAAGGTTTATGTTAGACTTATGAAACTATAGATGTTTATTTTATGATTTTCATTATCTTCTACAAGGAAAGTATATAGTTACAATAATGCCCTCTAGGGTGCTATACCACACTACAAAGTAATTGCATCTCCCGAGAACCATAAAATTACATCATCAAGACAATAGCCTTTCAATTCAATTGAACAACTACACTATAGTTGTTCCCATATGGGCAACACAAATGCATGACCATATGGCATATCATATGTGACTGAATGAGTGAGACTTAAGCATCAATTAAGCTATATTAAGATCAAAAAGCAATAATCAATTCAATTAAGCATAGCTTAACTTAAGCACTAACTAAATATAGCATTAATTAAAAGAAACCAGTAAAGAAACCAAAATCCACCAAATATACATCCCTCCAACTTAAATTCTGCAGTACAATAAGCTATATTACACGGTTAAAATCCAAATATTGAACGGTGGGTAGAAATAGAGTTGATGAAGTCTTGATGAAGAAATGTTTTGATGAAGATATCAACTTGAATGAAGACTATGTAAAAACCTTAAGAGTTGTCATATTGTTTTGCTTTATCTTAGTCTCTTGGGTAGGTCTTAGTGTGCTTGTTTATTATAATGAATTAGTTTACCATGAATTCTTTAAAATCTTTAAATACTTGTGAAAATTAATTTTAGAATCTAAAATTAACCAAATGTGTAATTGTTTAATCAATCTGGTTGATTTTGTTATATAAGTATTAATTGATGTTGATTTGATTAAGAACAATGTTAATAAGATGAGAGAGTACGTGAGATCGATGAGGGTGAAAGAGCAACCAAAAAAGGAAAGTGGATCATAGTTAAGCCAAGATGATGAAAAACGATCGTAGATTGAAAGATGATAAGACTGCCAAAATTACTAGGTCTCGTATGGAATCCAATAATGAACTAAGACAAATCAAAAGGGACAAGATGAGAAATTTTATTGGATTAGTAACTTTAATTTTTACTTCACGAACTTTCCTAAAAATTAAGGTGTGGAATAGCACTATGGAAAATGTTCACTAGGTGGGGGCATGTGACAATCAACAACATGGGGGTTGCAAGTCAATAGTTGTTGGGAGAGTCTTTTCAATGGGTGGAGTAAAAATATCTAAATCTAAATATCTGATTCAGGGAGAATGCCTTATATATGGTAATCCCTCAACTATATTGTTTGATTCAGGCACTACACACTCATTTATGTCTTATGATTATATGAGAAGGTTAGGATGCCTACATGCCTTTTGCTTTTGATTTGCTTGTTTCTACCCCTACTGTTACAACTGTTGCTACATATGTTGTTTGTGAAAATTGTCCTATTTGTGCAAATTGTCCTATTTTTGCCTTTGTATGTTGATGTTTAGTGTAAAATGTGTTCTCAATATGAAAAGGTTATTTCTTGATGTTTGGTTTCTTATATTCATGAAATATGCTCTTTGTTTTCATGTTTTATGATATATGGTTGATTGTATAAATGTATTATTATGGTATGATTTGATGGATTGATTCTTGGTAATTTCATTACAAGAATTTGACTTTTAGTGACAAACAAAATCAGTCCCTAAAAGTCAATATGTAGGTAAATGTATAATGGACTTTGACCTACAACATATTGGGCGTCAACTTTGAGGGGTTGTATAGTGACATTTATTAGCGTATCTGTAGGTTTTACCTACAGATATATTTTTACCTCTCATTACATTTGACTATCACTATAGGTAGTACCTACAATTTGAAGTAGGTGTAAGCAAATGTCATTAAAAACTACATTGCATAAAATTTATTTTTTAATAAAATTAAATGATATTATTAAAAAATAAAAAAATATGTAAATATTATTATTAATATTGTATATTTCTAAAAATGACTTTAAATTAATGAAATATAATTCCTAATTTTATTAAACTAAAGTTGTTATCACCATTTCCTACCCTCAAATGTTTGTTTATTCATTTTTGTGTCAGAAAGTTTATTGTTCCAAGTGAATAATTGGTTGCACAATAGTAAGGCGTAAGATGGAAGGCTGAGAACCAAAGATTAGATATATACAAAATAATTCTAAAATAAAGAAAACCATAGAATTCTCACATCCCTTGCTATTATCAAGTACTTCCATGATAATATGATACAATACTAATCTAAAATAATTGAATTCTGCTATATAATAATCAATGAAATTAGAATATGAATGTCCGAAAAGAACAACCTTTCCTTAAAATCCTAAAAATATGTTTCCTTAGTGCATTTTATCCTAATGACTTTCTTATTTTCCACAATAAAGTGTGGCTAATATGTAATTGATACACAATCCTTCATTATTAAACAAAAATTAATCAAATCAAGAAAGAAATGCCAATCATTAGTGGGAGTAGTTCACCAATTGCAAAAAGAGTTAGCACACCATACTCACTTTTAAATAAGAAGTTGCCAAAACAAAAACCACTACCAAATAAGATAATTGAAAGTGTTCAGGAGAAAGCAATGGAATTTAATTTTAGGTAAATTAGGAGTGACATTTATGTAGATATTACAAAATGAATCAACATGCATGGCCTACCTATTCAGCTGATTGGTCCATTACAACTTCAATCATTGCACATCTACACTTTTAAAAAGGAGAATTATTAAAAGAATATACATACATACATACATACATACATACATATATATATATATATATATATATATATATATATATATATATATATATATATATATATTCCTACTCATTGTATAGGTTATGCATTAAGTGGAGACTTTCTTTTGCCACCTTATGTTCAAACTCCTATGACTTTGTAAAAGCTTAGAGAACCTGATCAACCTAAGCCCCAATTTTTATGCAGGCACCATAATTCATCTTTTTTTCTATCAAAGTAATTAGGCAGCCAACAAAAAGATGAATTATGGTGCCTGCATAAAATGCTAGAAATCATATCATTTTCTAGTGGTTTAATTGGACCACCTAAAAATAACAAGCAATAGAAACCTAATTTTAGAGAAATATAAGATTCAAGCCAAATATTCAAATTATGTAAAAAGAGCTTACTTTTAAAAGAAAAAATATGTGAGGCTTGGTGATTTTTGTTGAAGATGGAGATTTTGGGATTTATCTATAGTAATATCCATGGGTAGAAGGTTTTTGGAGTTTTACCTATAGATAATTATGCCTATGGGTAAAAGTGCATGTATATATGTATAAGTCATTTTTCTTGTAGTTTTGGACCTAAAAGGCCTAAATTAGTTTTGAAGCTTCCATAAGATTTAAAATGTAAAAATGGAACATTGTTGTTTGGACAAACTACATAATGCTTATAAAATTGTCTCGTATAAGTGTTAAAGATGGATTAAAGACCTTAAACAAGCTTCTAGTAAAGTTTTAAATTCTAATAAAAAAGATTGCCCAGAAATGTGGTTTTTAATAAAACAGTGGCTAAAAATATTTATTAAGCGTTATCAATGTATGATTAAGTTAATAAAAGAAATTAAAATTTATTAATAATGATTTAATAAGCTTAAGAAATGTTTGGATTAAAAAGGAGCCAATTTATGCTAGTTTTGAAACTTGAAAATATGTTAAGTAAAGTCTAATCTATAATTTTTCTATTTGATAAATTAAAATAATATGTAAAATATTAAAATATAGTTGAAATAACTTAATTAAATTCTAGAACCATTAATTATATATATGTCATAAAACTTTACAATACGCACATTACATATATGTCTAATAAATCACATAATGTAAAATGTTTATAGAAACCTAATAAAGACCATATAAACACTTTTAAAACTCTAATTTAAATGTTTATGATGGCAAGACCTTTTGGAGTGCCACGTGAATGTGGTGGCGTTATCGGGACCTGCAGTGATCTAAATGTTGTGTCTTGAGGTTGTAAGGCACAAGCACTATTGGTTAAGTTAATCCACATGTAAAAGGGGTTAAAGAATGATAACCTAATAATATTATACTTTTGTACATTGTTGTTGCCATGCATATACGTGCATGTGTCTAAGTTGTTGGAAAAAGCATACACTTTATTGTTTGACAAGAGTGGGAACGTTTTGCTCATTTTGATCAAAGTTTGATGTTTCTATCTAATGGTTTTGACACGTGTTGTGTGGTTGAGCAAATGGTCATTTTTACCATGTTAGGGGTAGCTACAAATCACCAACAATGGGGTGGTGAGAGAGGTAACAATCTAAGGACTGAATCAAAGATTTGACAAGTTTGGAAAAGCTAATGTGAATGTTGTAAGTTTTTTTTAATGTTTTTTGTGTGATTTGTGGAATACAGGGACATTCTACTTTGGATTGCCAAGTAGGAATCCCTCTTTCACATGAAGCATCTATATAGACCTTGCCTACCACCAACAATTTTTATGATTACAACTAGAAAGGGAAACATGATCTATATTCAAACACCTACAACCCAAGTTGGAAGAACCACCCCAACTTCTCCTACAAGAACAATCAGAACCAAGTTGAGCAAAATAGTGGTATACCCTTCTTAAGGCACTAACATGTACAAGGTTCTAAACTAGAGACTCTCCATAAGAATTTTACTATGGCCCAATCTAATCAAAATGAGTTTGTGAATGGGGCTATCAAGGAGTTGTACTCTAAGGTAGAGAGTTTAGCTATCCATAGTAAGATGTTAGAGACTCAAATTGCTCAAGAAACTAGTTCTTCTAGTAGACCTTTAGGTAAATTCTTGAGGCAACTCGAAGTTAATTCTAGTGAGCATTGTAATCTTGTGAACCTGAGGAGTGGTAAGAAATTAGAGGTTCCTATGGCTAGGGAAAAGAAAGATAAGGTAGAGGAGGATGAGGAATTAAAGAATTCTAAGACATGACCTATAAATGAGGTGGAAAAAGAAAAAGTGTCTAAAAAAGTACCTCCAAAGCCCTACCAACCACCTATTCCATTTCCTTAGCAGTTGGCCAAATCCAAGCTATATAAGCAATTTGGGAAATTTTTAGAGGTCTTCAAAAAGCTTTACATAAATGTTCTATTTACTAATGCTTTGAGTTAAATGCCCTTCTGTGCTAAATTCTTAAAATAAATTTTATCTAAAAAGAAAAAAGGACAATAGAGGAGCATGAAATTGTGGCTCTCATAAATGGATGTAGTGAGTTGATACAAAATAAACTCCCTCCAAAATTAAAAGGACCCTAGTATTTTTTTTTTTATCCCTTGCCAAATTGGTAATGTCAACTTTAATAGGGCTTTATGTGATTTATGGGCAAGTGTTAGTGTCATCCCCCTTGTAGTTTATAAAAAGCTTGACATTGGGAGTTACAACCTATCATTATTTCTTTGAAATTGGTGGATCGGATCATCAAATATCCTATGGGTATTTTAGAGGATATATTTGTTAAAGTGGATGATTTCTTTATCCCTTATGGTTTTGTGGTGTTAGAGATAAAAGAGGATGTTGATGTCTCTATTATCCTTGGTAGACCCTTCTTAACTACAGTTGATGTCAAAACAAATGTAAAAAGAGACAAGCTTTCCTTGATTGTGGGTGATAATACTATTGAGTTTGAATTATTTAAAGCTAATGATCACCCTTATGTTGAGAATTCTTTTTTGCAGGATTGATTCATTTGACCAAGTGATGAAACAAGAGGCAATCAAGCATCCTGTTAAGTATCTAGTGGAGCTTTGCTTAAATGGAGGCTACCTTAATAAAGTGTCCCACTAAGGAAAATGTCAAGCAAGCATACATGCCAAAAGGGACACCCTACATCCCTCCTCGTTGATGTAAATTGGAGAAGCCATGCACTTTGCCTAAAAGTGGGCATCAAAAGAAAAGCACACTCCACAGAAAGAAGGTAAATCCCCTCAAAAGAATTATCCAAAACAAAAATTGGTAGTCTTTTTTAAAATTGAGGTAAAGATAGAATTCATAATACTTTCTTTATATTTTTTTGGTTACCAACTTATAGGTGTGAAGCATTTACTAGGTATGCCAATGACAAATCTCCACCAAGGAATCTGACTGATTACCTTTAGTAGGGCCCTTCTAATCACTTTGTCTTTTTATCCACAAGACTTAGTATCACTCAAATCAATGTAACGTTGGTAATCATAATACTTTCTAGGTATTTGCAAGTCTGTAGAATAATTTATCTTTAATATTTTACACATTTAACTTTTTTTTACTTTAATTAGGTTACTTATTATTCTGAAATACTTAGCGGAAAAATATTATTAAAAATATAATAATTATTTATAGGTAATTTATCATAAATATAACTAAACAAAATATGTTACTTGAAAGAATTTTAAATTTTTGAATGATATTACGATATGTATGGTATTAATATTTATTTTACTTATTTTCTACATTTGAACATTTAAAACTTTTAAATATTTATAAATATCAATAAATACTTTCTATTTCTATGTCATCTTTAAAGTTAAATTTTATTCATTAGCTTAATTTTTGTCTAAAGAGAATTAAACAGTATAGACAATTAGGTTATTGCAACAGTATAATACATTATATAGACATATGATATAATAAAAGATATTATACATCAATTTCTCATATTAACAAAATTATCTATTATTATAATACATCATATTATTCGTATATATTTATAATATTTATACTACTACTTTGATTTTCATTGGAAAAAATTATGCAAACAGAAACTAACTGTGCACTTAATTATTAGTATTTTATTCTTTTAATGATATGGTGAGATTTAATGGTTATCATTTAATTTTCTTATTTTCATATAATTTTTTTTATTACTTAATTATCTACATTTTTAATTAAAAGAATAAAACTTAAATACAATGTTTTATGTATTTTTATACTATTTTTAATTAAAATTAAAATTTTTCCGTAGTAACTAACTCTAATATTTAATCCTAACTTATATTATATGAATTATTGACATAAAATTTTACTTTTAATTTGAAAATAAACAAAACACTTTTAAGAAATTATACGCTTTCTTTAAATTAAAATTGTAGCTTTTAGCCAATTAGCTAGTGGTAATGTGAGGATCTGTCTCTATTATGGCCGGAACAGATTTGGTTCAGAGATAGGTTTAAAGAGACGAGAATAAAAAATTAAAACTTAACTTTATCTCTGCTTCCGTTTGGTTCAGTTTTTTTTTATTATTTAAAATTTGCTTTAAAGTTAAAACTTAAAATAAGATATTTAAAAATAAAGTAAAGGTTTAATTGTATATTTTGTTATTTATTTTTCACGATTTCGTGAATTTTGCTACATAATTATTTTAATTGTATATTTTGCCATTTAACCTTCAAAATTTTGCATATTTTGTCACTCGCTTATTTTATTTGCACATTTTGTCACCAAATGTTCAAAAGTTTGCATATTTTGCCACCCATTGTCTAATGTCGTTAGTTGACGGATGAGTGACATTTTGATCGCTGATGTGATAGGTTGACCATTGACATGGTAAGTTGACCATTGATGTAAATTGATGACATGATAGCTTGTTACGTCAGTGGTCAAAATGTTACATCATTGATCAATTAACAATGTCAGATGAGATTGACAAAATACGCGAAATTTTAAAAATTAGGAGACAAAATGTGCAAATAAAACAATAAGGTGACAAAATGCATAAAATTTTGAAAGTTAGATGACAAAATTTGCAATTAAAATAGTTGGATGACAAAATTTGTAAAATCATGAAAGATAGGTGGCAAGATATGCAATTAAACCTAAAGTAAAAGTTATTTTGTAATTTTCATTTCTTTTAGTTTTAACTTTTAAAGCTCCTTTTAAGCTAAAAATTGTTTAATAATTTTTTTAGAAGAATTCAAATTTATTCAAAACTAATTACCTCACACAATAAAATAATATATTTATAAAAATAAAAAATATTATGTATAATTAGATTTAATCAACATAAATTTATTTTAATGATAACATAAATACATAAAGTAAAAAATATGAATTTAAAAATTTTAATTTTAAAAATGTAAAAAATTATTTAAATCAATAAACATTACTTGTAAAGATGATTTATAAATAATTTATTATATATAAAATTAATTAAAGAAATTTAAATATTAATTACAAAAGACAAAATATCTAAAAATTCTATATTATTGTTCAATGATATTTTTTAAAAATAAAAATAACTTATTTAAATAGAATTCATTAATGTCAAATTAAAAAGTTAAAAAATTTAAAATCCAAATTAAATTTAAAAATAAAATTATAAATATTTTGAAATATCAAAAATTTATTTAACTATATTATTTACTCATTTTAATAATCTTTTATTTTATGTAATAAAAATTAAGAAAATAAAAATAAGTAATATATTTTAATTTTTAAAAATAAATAATTTAAAAATAACTTATGACTTCAGAATAAATAAACATAATTTACAATAAACTAAAATCTGTTAGAATTATTTAATATGATAGAGTGCTTGCTTTGCCATTGTAAGTAATAGTATTCTTCTTACAATCATCCTTTTCGGCATTTATTTTATCCCGTTGATAAAATACATGAATCCTAAATTTTTGATCGTGTACCTCCAACAGACGTAGATGAGGTACTCAAATTGGGAAGCCAGCGATTTTTTTAATTTTTTTTTAAAGAATGGTATTTTAAGATGTGTTTGGATTTGAAGAGGAGACAATGTGAATAAGTTTCGTGTAAGCTTTTAAAAAAGCTACCTCTACTAAATTAATTAAGAGTTCATTTTTTTTTTAAGTTTTGTTCTATGAAAATACTTATTTTTTTAAGAACATTTTATGAAAAGTATTTGACTCAGCTTTTCATTTTAAGGAGAAGATAAGTTCAACAAAAGCTGAGCCAAATAGATTCTAAGAAAACTCATGGAAAACCTACTTACTTTTTAAAAAAAAAAATAGTTTATTTATATACAATTTTAAATAAATTATATATTACATTATTAACTACATCTCAATTTAAATAATATTTGAAAATTAATAAACAATAAAAATCTTAAAAATAAAAAATTTAATAACTAAATTATATTTTTTTATTAAATTTTATAGGTTCAATTTTATTATTTAACTTTTATAAGCAAAAATCTTATTAATGAAGCACAAGATATCATCATCCAAGCACGAGTACGCATGATTTGCTGCATATTATGCATATGAAACCCGACACGGTCAGAGTCTAAACCATCCTTGCTTAACATAATATTAAAAAAAAAAAACAGACTACTAACCTCCAATCAAGATATCCCAATATAGGTTATAAAAAACCGCAACACCCATCAAGTGAGTACCGCAATTGATTAATGTCGGGATTGTATAAATTTGTCTTCCCCACTTCCAGCGTCTAAAGCTCTAAATTGTATATCCTTTTAGGACGTGACTACCAGCAAAACACTAACTTGTGTTTTCCAAATTGAACAATCTATATTGAACGGATGTGATGTTGCATACAAAGTGATAAATTGAATTATACCAAAAAAAAAAAAAAGTGATAAATTGAATTGATGTGATTTGTACATGTTTATAGTCAACAACAAATGTGTGGGACAGCACTAATTTATCACATTTTACTCATCTAAATTGAACCGATATGATGTTGATGGGTGTCTTCTTTTAATCCCGACATCTTGCATCCAATCTTAGATCAATTTTTTTTTATTTAGTTAATATTATAATTTAAATTATTTAGCTATTATAATAATTAATTCATATTTTAATAATTATAAAAAATAAGAGTATGATATTTTTAAGTTTAAAATATATGTGTATAGAGCGGAGTTGGGGTAGCAAATGGAAGAATTAGATAAATTTTGATTCATATTATAATAGATGGATTTAAAATAATTCATTATTCCATTAAAATTTCATTAAAAAAAATCTAATCCATTCATGATCTATTTTAAAAAAAATTCATCCAATCTATCCATAAAATATTTTAAAAATTAAAAAAATTATGACTAGTTCAAAAATGTTTTTTCTCATTTGTACATAAAAATATTTTCAACTCGATCTCGATCAGAGTAATTTCAACTTGACCTTAGCTAGAGTATTTTCACCTTGTTTTCACCCAAAGCATCTTTACCATGGTCTTAGCCAAAGCATCTTTAGCTCGGCCTCGACCAAAGCATCTTTACCTTGGCCTCAGCCAAAGCATTTTCAGCTCGACCAAAGCATGTTCGGTTCGACCTTGGCCGAGCATCTTAGCCAAAACATTTTCGGCTTGGCATCGATCGAAACATCTTTGGCTTGACCTTGACTGAAACATTTTCAGCTCAGCCTCAATTGGAGCATCTTCGGCTCGATCTTAGTTGGAGGATTTTTAGCTCGACGTTGGTGTTAGCGTTGACCAAAGCATCTTTAGCTCGAAGTTGGCCGGAGCATTTTTGGCTCAGTCATGGTTGAAGCATCTTTGACTTAGCCTCAGCCAAAGCATCTTTGATTCAACCTTGGCCGAAAATTCTTTGGCTCGACATTGACTGAAACATCTTTAGCTTGGCATCAATTGGAACATCTTCGACTTGGCATGGATTGGGACATCTTCAGCTCAACGTCGATTGGAACATCTTCAGCTTAGCCTCGTCTAAAAAATCTTTAACTCGGCCAAAGTCGAAAAATCTTTGACTTGGCATCAGCCAAAAAATCTTCGACTCGGCATTTGCTAGAACATCTTCGACTTGATGTTGATTGAAACATCTTCAACTCGCCCTCGGCCAAAAAATCTTCGGCTTGGCCTTGGCCAAAAAATCTTTAGTTGGCTGTCCACCAGAACATATTCGACTCAGTGTCAATTGGAGTTTGTTTGGCTCAGCCTTGGCCAGAGCATCTTTGGCTTTACCTCAGTTGAAACATGTTTGGCTAGTTGTCAGCCGGAGCATCATTAACTCAATCTTAGTTGGAGTATCTTTGGCTTGGCCACACCAAACCAACCCATGAACACCCCTATTAATGAAAAATGGGTGTAAAATTTTTAATAAATTTAAGAAAAATTAAATATGAAAAATTTGTTAGATTGATTTTGATCCATTAATTGTTAATTAGATGGTTTATTGGATTTGAAAATAAAAAAAGGATGGATTGTTATCCATCTATTTAATTATATGATTCATCCAATTCAATTCAAGTCTTTTTTATTTTAACAACTGGATAGATTAGATTAGATTTTACACGAATGAACTAAATAAATCATGGATAAATAGATTATTTTATCACAGCAGAGCTATAGGAGTTTAATTTACATCTTTCTAAACCATTGTTTACAAAATGGAAAAAATTCAAACCCAAACTCAAATTTAATCAAAGCAAACTTTTCCCATCTAAATCATATATTGAAGTCTAAGAGGTACCTACAAGTTCCAATTTAATTTTCATGTCTAAATGTATATAATAATAACTATTAGCCTATTAGATAGTGGTGATGTGAGGATTTGGTATGGTAGGCAGTCGAGATTCACATTTCTTTCTCTCTCTCTCTCTCTTTTGTAGTTAGCGGAGGGGGTTGGAAGTTTCAAATTTCAAACAAAATCGAATTTCTATCTTTTAAATTAAGAGTTATACGAGAAAAAATTGTAAAATTATGTCTAAATTGAAAAATTAATAATTGAAATTATGCATACATAATAAATTATAGATTTTATTAATTAGTTTTTGTAATCAATAATTTTAAATTTTGTTTTTTAAAAATGTTAAATATAACGTAATTTATCACATCTGACAAGGATTTGAATAGAGAAGGTGTCGTCAAGTTCCAACCACAATAAGTGATACTTATAATTTTGAGGCAAGACTGAACCAAAGGTAAGCTGTTAAAACTCAAACTTTAGATTCACTAATTAAAAATTATTTATTATTAGTTTTTATAAATTAAAAGGCTATATATGCCAACAAAAAAACTCAACATATAACTTTTTCATTTAAAATTAAAAAACCTCTTTTAAAATATACTTTAGGCCTCACTTACGATTAGACCACACTTGTTAGGCCGCCCCTGTTCTGAGGATTCCACATGCAAAAGTTAGCGTTTGAATAATTCGGGGGATTCCACGATCTTAATTACAGTGGAATTGAATCGCTCAATGGGTGCAAAACTTTGCTCTTAGATCCACAGATTGAAGGCAGTCCCTACGTCACAAGTCACAAGCATCCAAGACCTACTTTAAGGGCCTCCCTTGCCAGCTAAACTTCTCGTGTCCACGCATGATCATTCCATTAGCTTAATATTTATTTTCATGTAAAAGTTTCAAGAGTTTATCTTTTAAAGGTCAAAACTTAAATACCGTATTTAAGGTATTATTAATGTTATTATCTAATTAAAATTATCATTTGATTTAAATAATTATTCTTAATTCTATTTTATCATGATAGAAATAGAAATTATTGAAATAAAATATTGATTTTGATTGAAAAATCGCTCCAACTGTAATAATACCGCGTCTTAGTTTATTTTAAATTAAGACATAATCTCTACACAAAATCCCACATAACATGTTTCTTTTATTAGTAATGATAAATATTATTAATGTTTTGCTTATTTTTTATACTTGTCTTTCGTATAATTATCTCAAATTTTAAATTCATATTTTTTCTTAATTAGTTATTTAAGAAGTAATTTTGAAGATTTTTTAAACTTATAAAAACAAATAGCTTATAACTTTCTCATAATTACTTTTTAACTTATTTTAATAAGCTTAAAAAACAAGTTTATCAAGGAATTTATATTTAGAATGCGCTACTATATATATGATAAGATTGTTGACTTTCATAATAATTAATTTAAAAATCATATCTATGGTAATTTCTAATTAATTAATAATGTAAAATTTTTTTATATTAATAGTGTGTTAAAATTATACTCTTAGCAAAATACACTTTTTAACTTATTTTAATTTCATAAAAAAACTTATTTTAATAAACTTCATATACAAACTTATAAATAAGCATTCTTTTGATAAGAATTTACTGTATTAAATAAAAAATTTATTTACTCAAACATGAATAAAATTTTTGTTCATAGTTTTTTTAATCCTTAAATTGATTTAATTAATATCAAACTAATTAGATATTTAAAATTACAAATAACATAATTTCTATCATTTAAATCAATTTTTATTTTTTAAAGGTTTAATACATTTGTAGGTCTCTGAACTTTTTAGAAATTTTTAATTAAGTCCCTAAACTAAAAAAATTTGTAATTAGGCCCTTGATCTTTTAAAATTTCTGTAATTAAATCCCTTGAATTTGTAAAACCGTCACAAATTATAAATTTTCTGACAGATCCAAATTGCCATAAACTAACTTTCGAGATCCAATTACAAAAATTTAAAAGATCAATGATCTAATTACAATTTTTTTTAGTTTAGGGACCTAATTAAAAATTCCTAAATAGTTCAAGGATTTGCGGATGTATTAAACTTTTTTAAAATTAAAAGGTTTAATACTTATACATTTGACCAGAAAAATACTTATATTTTTATTATTCATAAAATAATCATTTATTAGTCGAATTAACTTTTTCTTAATTTTTTTAATTTAAGCTTTTAATATTTTACCTATATGAGATAATAAGTACATAATACACGAACTACTTCAAAGCACCATAAACACTATATAAAGCTCCATCCACAGCAACTTACTCCCATCATCACAAGCACTCTTCCGTAAGCTCTTGTAGTTAACAAGCAATATCAGCATGTGATTAGGAATATAAACATACGCCAGCTACAACAGTTCAAGATGGCTTCCAAAGCTTGTTCCTCCCTCGCTCTTTTCCTTGCACTCAACCTCCTCTTCGCACTTGTCTCTGCATGCAATTGTGGTTGTCCTCGTTGACCTTGAGGCTGCAGTGTGCCTTTGCACTGCCCTTAGAGCAAACATTTTGGGCACCAACCTCAACCTTCCTGTCTCACTCAGCTTACTTCTCAATGCTTGCTCAAGGCAAGTCCCACATGGTTTCGAATGCGCCTAATTACACAACATATCGTAGGCATCGTATCTGTATTTTCTTTTGCTTCGTGTTTGCTAGTTGTGGCTTCTCCATTGTGTGTGTGTGTGTGTTTTTAATTCCACGTGGGGTTCTTGTACGTGCATAGGGATGGTTAACTTCTCGTTATTCCTTCCTTTCAGTGTTGTTTAAGTTATCTGGCCAGAGTGTGTTGCGATAAATAAAGAAGTTCCCGAGATGCTTGCTTATGTATAAATCGCAAGGGTACAGAAGATGATGAACTAGTGTGTGTTATTTATGTTATTGAGTGATTATATTACGAACTTTCTTAACTTTTTTCTGTTTTTTTACGTTTGGTCATTTGGTAAATGAGACCCGCATAAACTGATAAGGTAAATTACTTGGCCCTGCTAATTAGCTTCCGTCGCCGACAAGAGGAAATCAAATTCAGGAAAAGAATTGAGAGAGCCAACAAGAGGAAATCAAACAGAGGAAAAGAATTAAAAGAAAAGCAAACACAAGCGTCTCCAGTGAGCTCGTTTTATTAATGTGTTGCTTCTATTACCTAGCTACCTTATATATATCACGAGACGAAATATTACTAATCAAGTATTGGGTGAAAATGTCGGGAACATGCACGAGAGTTTAATTATGACATTAATATTAAATTGTTTAACCATTCACTCTCAATCGTTTTGCTAGAGTACTACCGATTGTATTGCATAACTTCATTTTCAACCTCAAATTCAATTTTCCAATTGTAACTAAGGATCTAGCATTATTTATGACTGACCATGGTTCTAAATTACGGTTGCAGTTGCGGTTTTACTGTATTCTTTGACGTTGGGGGAAAATGCAGGAAAATGTGGCCAACGCAGCTGCAATTGCAGTCGCGATACGGTTGCAGTAAGTCGAAAAACCTTTACATTGTGAGCGCAATGACGGTTGCAGACTGTAATTTAGAACCATGTGACTGACCAATTCAGAGAAGTAATGAGAACAAAGGTGTAACATCCTCTATGTTACATTTTTTTTTTTTTGATTCATATCCTTTCTGTCACATTGAATTAACTAATGTCAAACACAGAAATAATTCAATTTTAATAGAAAAGATTATTTAATTTAATTATAAAAATACAAATAAATTTTTTAGCAATATAGAAAATGACGTAAACATACGTAACAATCAATCAATTAAGCATAATTAAATAACTACAACATAAATAGTAAATAAAACATTCATGCATCATAAATAAAATAGTACACGCATCCAAAAGTGTTACTAAAACCATAATTCGAGATTGAAATAAATAATATCATGTTTTAAATATAAGCTCAGATAAAGATGAAATATTCTACAACTGAGGAAACTAAATCAAGATATAATAGAAAGTAAACTCCAAAGTTGGCCTACTGGACTTTAACTTTAAGTCTGGAAGGCTTTGGGAGGATCTTCCTCAAAACTCGATATGTCGATTGTAGATCGATAGCGTAAGCCTCATACAAATGAAATCATGGACAAAATCTCTTGGCACACAATCTACTTCCGTGACACAAATATCATGATAATCACACAAACACAAACAAAAGGTTAAGCATGCAAAACAAAGATAATACAAAAGTACATGTATAGTGGCGTACATCATACATGCAGAAATAAATATAAACAGATGCTAATAACAATAAAAACATACCACAAATAACCCAATCATGACAGCACATAACAACATCTACAGTAAATCAATGCAACATGTTTGACAACTAATGCTTGTGATAGACTTAACTCCATGAAGATTACTTTCATTTGAATGATCAATTGGTAATGTCTCCTAACTAAGCCTATGCAAAAAAACCAGTTGGGTTAAACTTGTCCATAAGTGCATAAAAAAAACTAGTTGGGAAGGGTAAGTTAATCGTTCGTTCAATTTTGGCATTTGTATTTGTTTAGCATTAAATTTGATTTTTGATATTGACTCTTCATTTTTTTAGCTGGACTCTGGCATCTTGGGTTGTTGATGGCATTAGTCATCAAGGTTGGCCCAAGGGTGAAGCTACTAAGCTTAAGCTATAGGCCCACTAACAAAAAATTATTTGCTATTAGTTTTTATAAAGTAAAAAAGCCACATATGTTGGCAAAAAAGCCCAACATATACCTCTCTCATTTAAAGTAAAAAAATCTCTTTTAAAGTTTGCTTTAGGCCTGACTCAACGTTGGGTCAGCCCTGTTGTCATGCCATTTAGTCGTAGTTTCAAGGTGTCTTCTATTCCTACAACGTGGTCTCACCTGTTAATAGACAAGAATGGTTCTATAGATTCAAGGTAAGTTGTATTAAATGTTTATTCATCTTTAGCTACATTACAAATATCTCTTTTATTTACATACTACTGTTTCACAATTACTGTACAAGACAGATGCACATGGAAGGCTCACTATAAGTAGCAGATCCATAGGACGTTTGATCAACATTGTTTAAAACATCTTGCGGATATGTTGATACAGAAGAAGAGTGTCGGGTAGAATCCTAAGTGGATGGGGAGTAGGCTTAGGCTAACCTTCAGGCCTATTGGGATGCCTCGAGACTTCAACAACACATTTGCCTGAAACAAGGCTAACTAAGCCTCCACTAGAGGTGGAGCAGTCCACGGTTAGGTAGCAAGGCTCATATTGAAGTGGCACAGGACCTGGTATATATCCACTAACACACACGTGTTTTACAAGTTCGTTTTGTTTTAAAAACCTGTCATATTTATATACTAATAATCGTTTGCTACATTTCTGGTTTGCAAGGCCACAAGCTTACGTCGAGATCCCTGCCTTGGTGAGCTCTTCTTGACTACCTACAAGAAGAAGTCCATAAGCGAATAGGTAGATAGTCTTCTTATAGGACATGTAAGTTTTAAATATTATATTATATTTTAATACAACTTGTTTGTTAAACAAAATAATTTTCTTATTAGTATATGTTTTTGAGATTGAATAAGAAGACTATCTACAGCTTCTTAGCCAGTAGTAGTCACAAGTTGGTGAGGCCTCCTCTAGTGTGACACAGTAGATGACTAGGGTTAATGTGTGGATGAGGCTGTTGGGGGAAGGAGTAGAGGACACATTTACAACACTACAAATTTTGCTATAAATGTTCGTCCTAGGGCGACATCACTAACTCAAAAGTTTGTTGCTCTTCCTTCATCCTACAATGCCTCTAAGGAGATAGCTAGAGCTCAACAGTGGGATGTGAAAGCTCAGAACGATGCAGCATTGGCTAGGTAGGAGAATGTTGTCATGTGTTAGCTAATCGAGTAGTTGATGGAAAGGATGACAGTAGTGGAAAAATTGGACCACAAAAGGGACCCTTTAGGAGCAGACGAGACCATAAAGGAGGCCCAACAAGGGTCAGATACTAATAGTAAGGCATTAGGTGATCATCCCCGCTATCTGGATGATTTAGATGATAGGTCCATATAGATTGTATTTTTTTATACTTTTATAGTTCTTTTAGACTATTGTATATATATACACCATGAGGATTATTTATTTATGAAATGATTTTTATTTATTTCTATATATATTATTCATATTAAAATTTTATATTAATAGTCTTATTTTAAGTTATATAAATATGTCCAAGTTTTGTAATTAAAATATGAGGTGCTGATAAAAACAAATAAATTATTTTAAAAAATTGTTACATTAGTGTCAACCAATTAGACACAAAGTCGAACCTAATAGTGTCGACTTAAGGACCAATGCTAGTCATACATGTTTTGTTGGCACCATAATTGACGCTAATAGTGTCGACTACAAAGCCAACGCTAATAATGTAGCTTAGTGTCTACTTAGTGGACTCTAAAGTTAACATCTACCATTTTTTTTTAAATTAGCTTCAAATGTTACGTTTAATTTTTGTCAATGCTACATCGGCCAAAAATTGGATGCACATCTTTTGCTTCGACCATTGGATCTTCTACCCTGAAGTCGATGCTATAGTCGTTTTTGCATTGGCTTTTTTGATTTAGCAATGGCTAAAAGCCCACACTAAATTGCGCACAGTGTCTCATTTAAGCAGACAATAAAAATCCATTGTCCAAATCGCATAACTCGTTCATCTCTTCCAAAATCCATTATCCAAATCATGTAACTCATCAACTTATGTCTGTAATAACTTTAAACTAAAAAGGCAAAAACCATAATTTGTAGTTCATTCATGATAGCTCCCAATCTCATTCAATCAGTCTCACAACTATGAAATCAAATTGCTCAAATGGTGAAAACCTTAATTCTTATCTTAAATTGCGTCTTGAATTGAACTTGAATGAGGTACTGATTCTCTTCCCTTCCCCTCTTCTCCCTAATTTTCATAATCATGTATTTGATTCATAATCTGATTTGATTATAGATGTGTCATTATTCTTTAATCGAACTTGAATTGTTCTTTGGCAAAGAGGAAGCATTTTGATTCTAGGTACGTCTGTGTTCTTTACCACCTTGAAGTAATACTTGTTAGCAAATTTTACTATCATGCGTAATTTTCTAGGGTTCAACATACAAGAAAATAACACTTTAGGGATCTTAGATAAAATATTTCTCACACCTATCATACTCTGTAATTTCTATAATGGAGTTTAGGAACTTACTCGAATCTGTACTACAATCTTCAATGGTGTTCTTCTTGTTCCTCTTGAAATCTTTTTCTTTTCCCTTTCTCCCTTTTCTTGTGTCTATGATGGTGTAGAACACTTCTTGAATATCTCTCTATTCTTTTGGCAAGATACTTTTACCTAAAAAATCTCCAGGAGGGAAGAGAGAAGCAATGGGTTACATTTAAAACTGAAAACCAACTTTTGAAAAACTTCTTTGTAACCTCCCTTTCAAATTAAGCTTTTTTACCTTTAATTGGCAAAATTACCCTTTTATGGAGTGAAAAGACAGGGAATTAATTTTAATAAATCTAAAATAACCCCCAATGACTGTAATACATTTTAAACCAACAGCCATCACATTAGGCATCTTTTCATTAAAGTCACTTTATAAATTACATGAGCTATTATTAGATTAAAATAATTTGACATTCTTCCATTTGGCTCATGTGGTGACTTAAAGATTCAACACTAAACCATAAGTGCACCATCCTTAATTGCATTAAAATGATTGGATCATGACGGTTGCAAGTTATCCAACAACTTGATTCCTTTCATGTATCACAAAATCATCCAACTCAACTTAACTTTAATCAACACTGTAATATGTTTCTTTAGTGTCCTTTCAAATTCACATTATGTTATTTCACTAAAACAATAATATATATCATATAATGTGAATGACATAATAAAGAAGAAACAAAAACAATTGAATTCACAAGTGTCATACAATACTAGCATTATAACTAAAATGTATATATATACATAACACTACATCGTTAACAAGGACTTATCCATAACACACATTCTTTCAACATGACCAATGAATGTCTCAAGTGGTAAACCTTTAGTCAACGAATCCGCTACCATTAAGTTTGTATCAATATGCTCAATTGACACTTTTTGTTTTTGCACTTCCTCTTAACTGACAAATATTTCAAATCCATATGTTTTGCTCCTTTTTAAGTATTTATCATTCTTAGAGAAGAAAACAACTATAGAATTATCACAATAAATTCTTAGTAGTCTGGCTATATTGTTAACAATACCAAACCCTAAAGTAAAGTTCTGCAACCATAATGCTTGAATTGTGGCCTCAAAGCATGCCACAAACTCAGCCTCCATGGTAGAAGTGGCAATCACAGATTGTTTTGCATTCTTCATGATACTGCTCCACAGCCAAAAGGAAGATGTACTTAAATGTGGATTTCCTTGAGTCTACACATCCTGCATAGTCTGAATTTGAGTAGCCAATCATTTCAAGGTCATCTAACCTTTTGTATGTAAGCATGTAATCCTTTGTGCCTTGTAAATACCTAAGAACCTTCTTTGCAGCTTTCCAGTGATTTATTCCAGGATTGCTTTGATATCGGCCTAGCATTCTTACGGCAAAGCTAATATCCAACCATGTATATGTATGGGCATACATCAAGCTTCCAATTACTAATGCATAGGGAATAAACTTTATTTCCTTTTGTTCTAAGTTATTTCTAGGACATTACATTTGACAAAACTTGTCCCTTTTCTAAATTGGAATAATCCCTATTGAGCACTTTTCTATTATGAATCTCTCTAATACCTTATTGATATATCATTTCTAAGACAATTCCAACAATCTTTCTATCACGAAATATTTCTTTTCCTATCATATAGGATGCCTCACCCATACCTTTCATTTCAAAGTTATTAGAGAGAAATCTCTTTACATCATGTAACATAGCAACATCATTAGTAGCAAACAGAATATCATCAACATATAGAACTAAAATTGCAAATTTGTTCCCACTAACCTTCATGTAGATACACCGACCAACGGTGTTCTCTACAAAACCATATGACGTGATGGTATTATTAAACTTAAGATACCATTGTCTAAAAGCCTATTTTAGTCTATATATTGACCTTTTCAATTTACACACCAGATTTTCCTTTCTTGTAGAAACAAACCCTTCATGTGGTCCATATAAACCTCTTCCTCTAAGTCACCATTTAGAAAGGTAGTCTTTACATCCATTTGGTGAAGCTCTAAATCATAATGAACCACTAAAGCCAATACAATCCTCAAAGAGTCCTTCCTAGAAATAAGAGAGAAGGTTTCTTTGTAATCAATGACATCCTTTTGGGTGAAACCTTTGGTGACGAGGCTAGCTTTATACCTTTCAACATTGTCTTTTGTGTCATATTTGGTCTTAAAGACCCATTTACAACCAATTTGTTTTGAACCTTCAAGCAACTCAACTAGATCCCATACTTTATTATCATCCATTGATTTCAACTTTTCTTTCATAGCATTGAGCTGCTTTTCAAAATTGTCACTTTCCATGGCTTGTCTAAATGAGATTAGATCTTCATTAATGCTCAACTCACATTCATGTTCAAGTGAATACACAACATAATCACTTGAAATAGTGGGTTTTCTTTTCCTTTTAGATCTTCTTGGTGATATTTCTTATGCCTCTTCTATCACTTGCTCATTTGTGATTTGCACATTATTTGTCGGTTCATCAACTGTTTGTTCATCCACTAGGTTTTGAATATTATTCTATTGTCTCCAGGTGTTGTTTGTCTGTAATACAACCAAAGGAACAACATCGTAAGAAGGGACTTTAGGTGAAGAAGATTCACCACAAGTCTCTATAATATCCACCTTCCATGATTTCTTACTCCCACTGAACTGGCCATTCTTAATAAACTGAGCATTACCAAACTAAACTATTCTTGTACTATGGTTAGGACAATAGAATCTATAACCTTTGGAGTTTTCAGGATAGCCAATGAAGAAACCACTAATGGTTCTTGCATCAAGCTTCTTTTCATGTGGATTATACATCTTTACTTCTATTGAACAATCCCAAACTTGGAGATGCCTCAAACTAGGTTTCCTTCTTGTGCAAAGTTCATAAGGGGTCTTAGGAACTACCTTACTAGGAACTTTGTTAAGCAGATATGCAGTGGTCTTTAATGCGTGCATCCACAAAGATAAAGATACAATACTATAATTCAACATAGACCTAACCATATCTATTAAAGTATGGTTCTTCCTCTCAACCATACCATTCTACAATGGTGTGCCAAGCATAGTATATTGTCCACATATGCCTCAACTTTCAAGGAACTTTGCAAATGGACCATGGACATTGTCCGCTCTCATTATATCTTCCATAAAATTCACCACCCCTATTGACCTTACAACTTTCACTTTCTGTCCAATTGTCTTCCTACCTCATCAATGAACACCTTTAGAACATCCACTGACTAAGACTTTTCATGCAGAAGATACAAATAACAATAAGATGAAAAGTCATCAATAAAGGTAATAAAATACTTTTCACCGCCCCAAGATGGAACGTCAAAGGGTCCACAGATATTAATGAGTATTAATCTTAAAAGTTCATTACTTCTTGTAGTAGAATTCTTTGATATTTGTTTGGTTTGTTTTCCTTTAATGCAATCTAAACATATATCCCAATCACTAAAATCCAATTGAGGTAAAAATTCATTTTTCATTAGCTTTATTATCCTTTTTTTGGATTGTGACCTAGTTTTTGATGCCACAAATAAGTAGAACTATCATCATGCATATTACGCTTACTATCAACAACACATTCAACATTAAACAAGGATTTCATAAACTTTACATCAAGATTGAAACAGTATAAATCATCTATTAAAGTACCAGATCCATAACAGCATATATCCTTAAACAAAGAAAATACATTGATTTCAATCTTGAAACGAAATCCTAATTCATCCAACTTTGCAATAGAAACTAAATTCCTAGCACATCCAGGTACATAAAGACATCCTTCCAAATCTACATGACACCAAGTGTCCAGATTAATCTGTATGTGCCAATGCCCTCTATCCTTACCTTCATTTTGTTTCCTATGTAAAGAAACTTTTCAGTTTCTCTTATGGTTTGGATCGAAAGGAATCCTTACATATATGTGACATATGAGTAGTTGTTCCAAAATCAAGCCACTAGGTATTATTAGGTACTTTAATAAGATTTGATTCGAAATTTACAAATAATATAAATATAATATATATATATATATATATATATATATATATATATATATCTTTCCTTTCAAACCATTTCTTTCTTTTCAGACAATTCTTCTTAAAGTGACCACTCTTCTTGTAGAAATAACACTTTTTCTCGTTACGGACTCCTCTCTCTTTAACCTTCAATTGGCCCTTGCCTTTATCCTTCCTACCTGATTTGCTTTTATTGGTACTGGCTCCATCATGAGTCATAAGATGAATAGAGTTGCCTTTCTTTTTCAACATGGCCTTAATTTCCTGAAAGTTTCATTTTTCCTTAAAGGTGTTATAATTCACCTAGAATTGGCCAAAGTAATCAAGAAGTGAGTTTAAAATGAACTGTACTAGAAAGGACTCACTTACTTCCATTCCCAATGACTTCAACTTTGCCGCCAAATTTGACGTTGTAATCACATGATCATGAATTGGCTGAGACCAATCAAACTTCTTGTTTGTTAGCTTACTTGTCAAGTTACCCATAATTGACTTGTGAGTAATGTTAAATTGTGAGTACTCCTTAAACAATTTCATGAACTCCAGTGCATCATTTGTTTTAGGCATAAATGGCTTAACATTTTCAGCCATAGTAAGTCTCATCAAGTTCAATGACAGCCTATTAGACCAATCGCAAGCCTTAAATAAAGACTTGTTAACATCTGTACTGGTCTCTGTAATGGTTGGGGGCCTTTCATCCATTACTAATGCCAAGTCTAAGTCCATTACACCTAGTTGAAACCATTTCAGACCAGTCAATATAGTTTAGCCCATTGAACTTGATCATACAATTACCCAAAGCAAACATATTATTCATAGTAGTATACATTTAAATAAACTCACACATTAATGCTTTGAGTAAACCTAATGGATTCAAACTACATAGACTTTAATCATGTATCTAAGTTCACCTTTGGGTAATAAATAAATACATTTCCATATCAACAATAATGATGCTAAACAAATATACTTTAATGGGCAATAAACCATACTACTCTTGACATGCATGCTATCTTTAGATATACACACACTCAACAAGCATGAAAACAAATCTTTAATATCATTAATTATAAACAATGGTTCACTTTTGGGTAATCCATATATGCCTTATAATTAATAATTTCATTTAACCCAAATATATTAATGTCATAACATCATTATCTCAAACAATCATGTAATTTGGAATTACAAACTTCATAGATGTGATCACTTTAGTGATTAACAAAACTCACTTTAATATAAAATTCCAAATTAATTCTTCTCTGTAAAAATAATTTTTCAATTGCTTTTCAAATAAAACTTTAAATCATGACCGAATAAAGCCTGCAGGTCCTATATTTCACAAACCACATGACGTGCAAGGCTTAAAACTTTAAAATCAATTTCATATAATTCTTTCGTATCAAAATCAGATCACGTGCAGGCATAGGAAAGAAAGGCATATTCATATGTTTAAAATCAATATACATTTACCGTAAAACAAATCTTCACATACAGATTTTAAACAAAACGAAAGCCAACAATCCAATAATAATATGTATATTACAGTATCGTCAAACACGAGTTTTCTTTTGCATGCCCGCAATTTTCTTTTACGCCAGTGCACCCTTCGTCGGAACCAAAAAATAGAGTAAAAGGGTCTTTAATGGAGAAACATATTATCCCTAACCTTGCTCTAATACCGATTGTTAGCAAATTTTACTATCATGTGTAATTTTCTTAGGGTTCAACATACAAGAAATAACATTTTAGAAATTTTAGATAAAATATTTCTCACACCTATCATACTCTGTAATTTCTATAATGGAGTTTAGGAACTTATTCGGATCCATATGACAATTTTCGATGGTGTTCTTCTTGTTCCTCTTAAAATCTTTTCTCTTCCCTTACTCCCTTTTCTTGTGTCTATGATGGTGTAGAGTACTTTTTGAATATCTCTTTATTCCTTTGGCAAGATACTTTTGTGTTAAAAGTCTTCAGGAGATAAGAGAGAAGTGGTGAATTACATTTAAAATTGAAAACCAACTTTTGAAAAACTTTTTCATAACATTCCTTTCAAATTAACCTTTTTACCTTTAATTGCCAAAATTACCTTTTTATGGAGTGAAAAGAGAGGGAATTAATTTTAATAAATCTAAAATAACCTCCAATGATTTTAATACATTTTAAATCTAACAACCATCACATCATACATCTTTTTATTAAAGTCATTCTATAAATTACATGAGCCATTATTAGATTAAAATAATCTAGCAATACTAAAACCGCTCTATAATGATGATCATTGTGTTAGAAATGAAATTGTTTACCCTATGCCTTTTTTTTAATTTAATCTATTGAAATGAAAACGTTATGTTTATATGTTCGAATGATACCTGGATAGATATTATCATAGTTACCATTCTGGGTGCTGAGAATCCTCAATTGTTTCAAATTGGCATAAGGAGTACATACATTCTCTATATGTATCCCTAAAATATTGCCAGTATATTAATTTAGGATTTCGGATATAATTAGAAATCAACAATTGCTTCTTCAAAGGGGAAACATAAAAGGAAAAACTTTGCCTGCAATCCTCTTCTATAAAGTTGTTCAACCGCAACTTCAATTTTTGTGGAAGGATCTACACTCCTGATCAACCCCTTCTATATTAAATCTTGATCTCTTTATCAATTGCATATTAATTCATGAGAATCTTGTTCATGGTTGCATAGTAAAATCAAGATTATTGTTCCAATTCTACGACATCCATATCACCAAATCAAATTGATTCAAGGTTTTTCGAAAATCTAGTTTTTCATCTTTGAAAATGTTTTGGGATTGTTGAAAATTTTTAAAGATTCAATTCACCCTCCCTCTTGGATCCAGCCTTTTTATTCAACAGTTGGGTCTTTGGGACAAATTGAGAAACGCACTTCTCTTGAAGGAGTCTGTGTTGTTGTTTAAGGCATCCGAAGAAAGTTCAATTCAGAACCAGATCTTCTCATCTCAGCCTCAACATAAATAAAATTGTTGGATCAACCCAATATTAACTGTAAGCTCTTTGGACCATCCTTTTCTCCAAAGTAGAATGGAAAACACTTCATTGCAACTTGACTTGAATTAGATTGCATTTTCACAAAATTAAAGAACAAATTAAGATCCATTTATTGGATTAACTAGATAGTTGGGGGAGGGGCGTTATCCTGTAATAAGCAAATTTGTCCATGTCCTCTTCTAATATACCAAACTCCATCAACGGTTATGCTTTGATTATCCCATTCCTATACCAACCACTAACTGGGAATATTTATTTGGTCAAGCTGAGCTAAGCCATGGGGTCACCATAGAATGACAACTTAAGGGTCCCTATCCATTTATTGGATTATGAGGGGTTGTCCATTAGTAGGCAAATTTGTCCATGTCCTCTCTGTGTGTGGCTTGGCTTGGTTTGCTTCTCTTTCTCTTCTCTCACTTTTTTCTTTGTTTGCCTCTTAGGTATAACCTGACCCCTTGGTCATTATGAAGGAATGAATCAATGCTTGAGTTAGTGAGCAACTTTATCACAGCTGATAAGGAATTTGAAAGGTATAATTGATTAATTATTTCTAGCTTTTTGTTGGGTGGAAGGTGTGCAGCCTGCAAATTCTGAATCCTTACTATTTGTATGTTTGTTATTTAAGAGATATGCATGCAAAATATGTAATGAGAGTACCATGCAAACTACAGCACAATGTATCCACTATCTACTATGATTCTTTAATGTTGTGCATTTCCCTACTACTACAGTGCTAATAAAAGCGTTAATCACTAGTCAACCCCTCCTTGTGGAATAAAGTTTGGTTACATTCATTACAATTTATGTAGCTTATCAATCTATGGATAATTACAGTAATGCCCTCCACAAATTATAAACCATGTCAGATCCTGGAACTTTTATCTTTACTTTTACATTGCAATAGCATGGGACATATTAGAATGTGATTCTCTTATTTGAAACAAGCCTAGAAGTTATTGTTTTTTTGAGAATTTAACTCAATTGTTTTGATCTATCCTTATCCAAATTTTTACAGATGCCCTACTTGAAGAATTTTCTTGGTGACAGAATACAATTACATGTACTAATTTTACATTACAAAGCATCTTTTTTAGGTCTGATTTGCACCTCACATAGCTTTATCAACTAAGTCTTTCTGTGGCATATCAAATTGATCATGCATTCATGCCAAAATGTAAGTCTTCAAATCAGTATATAAGGGTGTTTTGCTACCCAGTAATCACCGACATACTGGAGATGGCAACTTCTACGTTACACTCAACACCAGTTCTTCAGCATTTTAATAATTGTCAAGACAAAAGCAGAAGAAAATATTGCTCTGCCTATTATTTCTTGCTTGGCAGTGAAATGTTTAATTGGTTTCTAGTTTGATATTTTATCGCCATACTTTATGTTTCCTTATCATTTTTAGAAGTAAATGGGAGTGAGGATTTTATGTGTTGTGCTTTAGAAACCAGAGATCACAAATAGAGATGGCTTACACTAAAGAATAGTGTAAAAGATTATTTTGTACATTTGATATTTTTCCTTAGTGATTGGTGCAGTGATGTTTGGTTAGTGTTTGAATTATATTAATTGTGTCTTTCACCCTAAAGTTGTTGCTTTTAATGTTATATCTAAGTGAAATGTGATAATTGGATAAAATTGTTGATAATTGGATAAAAATAGGTTTAAAAAAGGTTTGGACCAACCGGTTATGGTTTGAAATGGTTTTAAAACCGATTTAAAATGGTTTAAAACTAGTTATATTTTAAAATGGTTTTAAAACCATTTTTTGGTTAAAACTAGTTTAAGTTGGTTTTTGGTTTAAAATTAATTTTAAAATTAGTTTAAAATCGAACTAGTTTCAAAAAATCTAAACTATTTTTTTAAATACAGATATGGATTTTAAATCCAATTCATTTAATTGGATATGGAATGGATTTTTCCATTCTATGCCGCTTAGACCAGAGATGTCCTTAGTATGATGTTAACCATGTTAGGGCCCCTAACATAGTTAACATTATACAAAGGACACTGGTCCATAACACAACACATGCAAAAAATCATTTGACAAACATACCAATATCTAATCGTCAAGAGCAGTCGTGGCTTTGTTAAGATATCTGTATGAAGTAGTCACTACCATTACATGGGGATGCATGCCCACAACCCTTAGCAAAATCACATTTCCAAATAAATCCTATATTTGTCAAAGACAAAGTGTGTGCTCACATCCTTAACAATGAGTCTTGCTCATAGATGCATGACAATCTCATAGTAAATCGTCACAAAATAATTACATGATCATTATTACTTAGACTTTAACGTAGAGATAAAACAACAATATTGTACTTAAGCCTTAAAGCATTAAGCTATCATCAAAACTGACTACTAAGCGTCCCAACATCAATACCACATTACATGTGGCCCTCCATAAGATTATAAGTACATTAAATCACTTAATTTAAGATTTGTACAAATTCATAATTATTCCTTCAATTTTCCATAAATTTTAAACATTATGTTATTAAATCATCTTTTACACATCATATGCATATTATTAAGTTTATGATAAGTCCTTTAAGGTTTCACTTGGACATATTAATTTAAATATCAATTGAAGAATTAGTATTTAAATTTGTCATTTTCTAAAAAAGTTCCAAAATTAATAAATTTTAAATTTCAAAATTACTTAAACACCATAAATTTAAATAATAGTCTTCTTAACTTTAAAAATTTATTCCAAGAGATTTTTAAAATATTTTAACTTAAATTTTTTATGACAACTCTCAAATATTATTATCTCCAGTAGATAATATTCTCTAAATTTTCTGAGGCTTTTAAATGTGAAAAGATAAATTTGCCCCTAGATTGAATTCTTTGACTAGAATGCTCATAATTAGTTTATTTTAATTCTAAAAATGGTTTTCTCTTCACTTGTAGTTGAATTAAATTTATTGTAATTAAAATTAATTTTTTTATTATGAAATTAATTTAATTAGGTTGAAATTATAACTTTTCCCCTATGTATCATTAACTTGACTAAAATTTTCATAATTTACTTGTTTTAAATCAAAACATAATTCTTCCTTCAAATATGACTTAGATAAGTTAATTACTATTAAAATTAATTATTTTGGTTATGAATTTAATTTAATTTGGATTAAATTAGCATTTTGTCCCTTGCTTACCTAATTATGAAATTAATCACCAAAACTTATCTAGGCTAGTTCCTTTTTAGCCCAATCTTTTTTCTAAGCTCATTAACCCTGAATTAATTACTTTTAATCATTAAACTTAAGTTAATCTCTCTATTATAAGGTTGAAAACTTGAGCAAGCCACCACCTTGGCCAAAAATTCTATTTTTCTTAAGTTTTCCTAACTAAACTTAAGTTTAATCTCTTTAAATCTTGGATTAGGGTTTTATGTCCATTATTAACACATTGTCCAACAACTTGAATCCTCCTTCTCCCCTGTGCAGAGCACAAAAATGCAGCCATGGGTCCAAGATTCCATTTTTAATTTTTGTAGTTCATGGTAGTGTTAAAGTTTTATGCTCTTTAACTTCAAAACAACAAATAACACAACCACAAGACATAATCACCAAATAATATCATTAATCATGAAAATAAAATAATATACAAGCAATCTTAAGAAATAGTGGGCATATTTTCTCAAAAATAATATACAAAAAATAACAAAAATCAAAGCTTTTAATAATATGATGAACATATATGACAAAAACTATGTTTTCAAGCACAAATCAAGCCAATAAGATATTTTTTACCACAAGTCCAACTAATAATCATAAAAGTAGAAACCTTAGAACACAAATCTTGATGATTTGCATCTAGAAAAGGTTAAGCTTCTCTTACCCTTGAAGAACACTTGAATATCTTAACCAAAACTTCAAAAAGGGTGCTTCCAATAACCAAACCACCACCAAACAATATCTTTTCACATATAACATAAGAAAAGAAAAGAATAAGATGAGGATGAGATAGAGAGGACCTCATGTAGCTCAAAGGAAAAGAAAAATGGAGAAGATCTTACTAAGCATGCTTGAAGATGATGGATAAAGGATGAGCTTCTTAAAAAGATATGGTGAAAGTAATGGCAAGGCCTTAGTTTTGGTGTCTCCAAAGCAAGGTTTAAGAAAGAAAATGAAGGCTTGATCGGCCAACAGGAGAGAAAAAGTGAAGACAAAGTGAGGCAAGTGTGTAGAATGAGAGAGTTTAAGGTTTTTGCCACCTAAGTTAGTGTCAACACCAAATTACTTCAAATTTGGTTGTGAAAACTTCAAGTCCTTCCCCTCTAGGCTTGGTGATCCTTAGCCATAAGGAGGAACCAATGGGGTGCTTCTATTCAAATTCATTTCATTTGGATGCAAGGACCAAGGGCATTAACCATGTGTTAAAATAACATTATTTTAATCCAAGGTGTTAAAATTAACTCAAAATTTCACATAAGCTTATTTTAGGTCTTTTTTTATAACCTTTTTAAAAGTACTTCCTATTTGGTTATCGTAAGAATCTAATGAATTAGTGACATCTAAGTTGTGATAGCTTGACCATTCTGATTTCATAATTAAACATTAATCTAATAAAATACATAATGGGTTGGCTGGGATATGACATCTTGTTAGTCCAATAAATTTGGCACACTTGAGTTATGACAACTAACTTGGTGATTTCAAATTTAATTGAAAAGCTACTAACACATAAACATTTTTAAAAACTACATAGGTTTGATTTTTTCATTACACCCAAAATACACAAGAGTAACTTTAATGGGACCAAAATAATCTTCATAAATATAATCCCATCCTGAAATTCACAATTAAATAAATTCTAAAAAATATATTATTTTGTTAATAACTTAATAAGCAAGAAGGAAAGACAATTATTATCATACACATAAGGTTAAAGGGTAATTGTTGTAAAATAGATGTTGTAAAGTGCTAATATTTTTCCAATGCATAATTGACTTTCGAATATATGACTAGGTTAGAGACATTTTTTCTTTAGGGTCTTTCCATATGTTTTTCTTAATAAAATATGGTGGCAACTCCTATTTTTTCATTTGATTCATATTTTGGCTCGTCATCCTATCACGTTCTCGATTACTAGAAGGATTTTAAACTAAGGAATTAAGCTTAATTTAAATTAGTATATTCAAATTACAAACACAAAAATTATATTTTATTATTTGGGTTGCTACATAAGATAAAGAGGAAGGGGATTCATACACAGTTGTCTCGAACACTAGTGGAAAATATACATTTAACGATGCCATCTTACGTCATTTATAAGAGAACCAATGTAAAAAAATGCACAGTGACATTTTTGTAATTAAGTTTAACTTTTTTACACCAGTTATAGTTGAACCGATGTAAAAAAGGCCATTTTACATTGATTAAACTTATAACCAATGTAAAAAATGGCTTTCTACATTTGTTCAAATTACAACTAATGTAAAATGACCTTTTAAAACCTTGTAACTCTGTTTCATTCCACTCGTGAGCATTCAAAATTAACATCGTCTTTTTCTTTCTCTCGTTTTGCAACTATTGTCATGCTTGTGCTCGTGCTAACCAACCTTTGCTCTCACGAACACTTACCATTGCGTCATGCTTGCTACCATTGTCGCTGCCATTGTTGCCATTGAAAGGTACGAATCTCCCACACGTTTTTCTCCCTTTACCCAACTCTTCTTCTTTATTTTTCCTCTCTCATATGTTATTGTTACCCAACATCGCAACTTTTGCAGCCAAACGCCACTCCCGACATTGCCCCTTTCCCTGCCCTACTATTCTTGCCATTAAGAAAATCCCCCATCCCTTATAAATCTATCCTTCTGTGTTTAAAGTGAACTAATTGTATTTAGTTAAAATGATTATGTTTAATCAAGTTTTATACATGCTGATTGTAAATCCAATCCAATTATATATATGTTGAGTTATGAAATGTGTAGGAACTTGGTGCCTTAATGGTGTATATTTGTGCACGTACATGAATTTGTTGGGAAGCCATTAGAAGTGTGGAAACTATGATAAATCCTCTGTTTCAACTTTGTCCTATATGAATTTAGATCTATCCTTGAATCAATTGAGTAGATACATACATATTAAATATGTTATGAAATGGTTTGTTATGTAAACTTGCTAATTTTTGGCCTTGCACAGGGATCTATTTTCAAAGTTGTTATACAACTAGCCTATAATGATTCTGACTTATCCCTTTGACATTATTAAAGATTCATGTGTTAGCTTTCAAACCCAATTGGTTTAACTCAAATTGGATAATTCTATGATTTATAGTGATATTTTCTTTAGGACATGTTCAAAGTGAAATATGTGTAGGACAGCTTGAACGTATTTTGTGTTTAGCATGCATTTAAGTTGTGTAATGCTTGAATTAGTACATTCACATAATTCCCTTGCTTTGGTAAGTCCATTATATACCTATTCTCAATCTAGAACAAGTCTTAAGTCACGATTACAAGTATGTTATATATGATGCTTGTGATTGAGTTACATATGCTTACTGAATTGCCTTGTTTTGTTTTTCCTTGTGTCACGAATCAAACTGGGAGAAATCTGTAATGTTGCTATGTAAACCCCTTGGTGACTTGTATCTTTACTTGTATTCTTTGCAATGCAATTGGTCCCATATTGTTTCAAGTTTTCTATGATTTTTAGTTATTTTTATACTACAACATGTTTTGTTCACTCGTAACATTGTACAACTACTATGTTTGTGTAAAAACTCCCATGTTCTGAATGTGAAAGGATTTATCTTGTATTTTTATGAAAACTAGACATCTTGATGGATCTAAGGGAGTTGGAATCACTCCATTTTCATGTGTAGATAATTTATTATGAATTTTCAAAAATGATATATGAGATGGACACAAGTTGTTGAAAAATTGTCCTACCTTTAAGCATCCTATAGCAATTCTGACTTAGCTTTTTTGTACCTTTAAAGTCCTAGATGTCTTCTTTTAAACGCAATTGGCCTCACTTATTTACACATATATAATATACATATTAAATCATCAAATCTTAAATATAATAATGATAACTATAATCTCAATAATATCGATTTGAACAAACCATTTTAATTAACTCTTTTATGGTTTCATTCTTTTCCTTAAAATTCTTATACATATATATCCATTTTAATTATCAAAATAACTTACTTTAATTTATTTAATAGGTTGCTTCTTATTTAGGGGTAAGGATAGAGAGTTTGTTGCCTCTTACGACACTCATAGGTTGCAAACATCTTATGTATAAGGCAAAGTTTAGAAGATAGGTTTCAAGGTTGTGGCCTTCTTAGGATTTAAGGAGTTTTAGAATTACTAGAACGATGTGAAATTGACGTGCATTTCAAGTTATAGGCCATTGGAAGGCTTAAAATGGTCTATAAAAAAGCGATTTTGAGGGGTGAAACCATAATTTATTGAAAGAATCACCATGGAGACCTAAAATAGATTTGTAACACATGTAAACAAAGTTGTAGGAACTGATCTCATGCAAAAACTCCTTACAGTTCAAAATCTAGGTTATTATTATACAAAATAAAATAGTTTTTGGCCGATTAGAACCTAGAGATCCAAATTGAGCTACAAAAACTATTTAGCTCTGGCTTTTGCACAGAGTTAGATTTCAATCATACAAAGTTGTAGGAAAAATTCTCACTAGAAAAAAAATTATGGAGAAAGTTATGCAACTGCAAAGTTGACTCTTTTTAGGATATTTGGTAATTGTTTTGGCAACTTTGCAATTTCATAACTCTTTGCACAAACCTTGTTTTTAAATGAGACTTTCACCCACAGTTTCATATTGCCAAAGTCCAACTTTCTGCAAAAATTTGGAACCATTCGAGTTTTGTAACTTAATTTGGACCCTTGGGTTAATTTTGACAAAATAATTAATTTAGGGTCTTAAAAACCCATATTCAGAATTGTAATGAATTTTTGAGTGAGACCAGCTCCTATAATCTTATTTTCATCTGTATAAAATCTGTTTTAAGATCCTTACAAGTTTCTTGCAACAAATTTTAGGTTCCCCCTTGAAAACCCATTTTTTATGACTTGTTTTTTGCCTAAAACTTGCAATGCGTGTCATTTTCAAACTGGTTGAGCTTTTCGAGTGAAACCAAAGCCTACAACTTAATTTTAAGGGGATATAAATATGTTTTTAGGTCTCACATACCCTCAAGATTTGTATCTTAACATTTACTAAAAACCCATTTTCTCGACTAGTGCATTTAGCAAACTTTCAACGCACGCCATTTCTAAATCGCTAAGGTTTTTCAAGCAAAACCAAAGCCCTCAAGTCACTTTTGATACATATAAAAAAAAATTTTAGTCCCCAAAAAATTTAGGGATTCATAGCTTAATTGATGTAGAAGACCACTTTCTAGAATTTCTTTGATTTTCAAACTTCTAATGTGCATAACTTTGACACCGTAAAATTTTTTTGGATGAAACCAAAGCCTACCATCCTATTTTTAGCAAAACTAAATTTGTTTTTAAGTTTCCACTTGAGGAAAGCTTCATTTAACAATTTGGCTTTTCAACCCAATTAAATTGTATGACTATTAAGGACTGTGCTTATGATGTGTTTGCATGCTTGGCCACATAAAGCTTAGTTAGGCTTTGTGTGATGTTTTTGGTTATTGATTGGATTATCTGACAGGTTTATGTCTGGTATTGTGATTGATTGAATATAGGAAAGTATTAGAAAACAAAGAAAACTCTGCCATTTTTTGTAAAAATTGTGATTGGAATGTTTAATTTGTTTGTTAACAAAGAATGAGAATGGTCATATAGAGCTTAGTTGGGTCTTGTGTAATATTTTAATATTGTTAATTTCAATTCTATGACTCTTAAGGATTGAGATGTGTTTGTATAATTAGCCATATAGTGCTTAGTTGGGCCTTGTGTGATTGTGATTGATTAAATACATGTAAACAGGGATGTTCTTTATCTTGCTATTAACCTTTGTTATTTTTTTGACTAAACAAGCACATGGTCGATCCATCTAGCAACCCTCCTTCACAATCTACATCAAAACGGACTAGACAAGCCACACGATTGAGAAATATAGCCATCAGGCAACTAGCTCAAGAGAAGGTGCCTATTGCTTTACATCCTAAGATCAGCAAAGCTTTAGGGCCAAATACAAGTAAATTCAATAGTTGTTTGGGGGTCCAAGCTCAAATAAAGGTGTCTATTCTAGTTCTTGATTGGGATCATGTATCAAAGCCTAACAAGAATCTAATTTGGCAGGATATTGCAGTATTTCCTTAAGTAAATCCATGTTATGGTATGTATTGCATTTAACCATATTATTATTATATACTAACTCTTCAATTTTGATTTGTATTATAGACCACCTTTGATATTCCTCAAACTAAAATTGTAAGAAGATGCTTTCATCCATGGTTACAACATAGAGGCAATTTAAGACAAACCTCACCAGTAAGTACATATTTAGGGATAAGCGGGATATATCTCCTGGACAAAAGTATGGTTTTGACGAGGACACGTGGCAGAGGTTTGTTCAGAGTAGATTGGACCCTACCTAGTAGGTTAGTTAGGGTTATTATTTTTTAAAATGACATTTATATTTTATTTTATTATTTTACTCAAGTTAATGGTTTGTTATTTTTCACAAGAGAAAAGAATAAAGGCACAGGAGATTCAAAAAAAGAACGACCACTATAAGAAATTTTGATATTACCGATGGACATAATCTATCGAAAATTCCAAAAATCTATCGGTAAATCAGTTTTTCCGACAGATTTTCGACGGACCAAAATTCGTAGGTAATTTGGTTGTAGGTAAAGCTTACCGACGGATTTGGATATCCGTCGGTAATTATCGACGGATATATCCGTGAAACTTTCTGTAGGTAATACCTACGGATTAAATCGTAGGTAATTACCGACGGATTATCTGTAGTTGATTTCACATGTTTTTGTTGGTTCATTTCAAAAGGTTTACCTACAGATGTATCCATCGGGTAATTACCGACGGATACATCTGTAGGTAATTACCGACCAGAGTTTTTTAATATTTCTAAATTTTCCTAAGAAAAATTCCTGTTTAAAATCAAATCAAATATAATACAAAACAAAATATAAATATATTCAGAAACCAATCACATAAGTTCCAACATATCAAGTTCAAAAGATATTAAGTTTTAACAAAATATATATCAAGTTTAAACAACGTACATAAAAAGTTCAAACGATAAATAATATTCCATTACAATCTAATAGCTAGAATATCCTAGAGAGTCATGCTGTTGGTCACCCTGCTGCTGTTGGTCGCCCCGCTGCTGTTGGTCGCCCTGTTGCTGCTGGCCGCCCTACTGCTGCTGCTGATCATCTTGTTGCAAGTCGTGGTGCTGCTGCTGTACAATGTTCCGCACATCAGGTGGTAGGTACTGACTAACAGCACCAACTAATGTTTCCACTAAGTGACTCAATCACTCGTTGACCTCTCTCAACTGACGAATGCTCTCCTCGCTAGCAGAAAGACGTTGTCTTAGTTGGTTAATCTCCTCTAAATCATGAGAGCGACTAGAATATGCCTCTATCTGCTGCATAAAGCTATGATCCGCACATCGATAACCACGAGCAAGCTCTCCAGTACCGTAGATGCGTCCCTTATTCTTTCCACCAGCTGCTGCAAACCAAGTTCATGACCTAAGTCTCTCCTCCTTAACAGGGTCTAGAGGGGTGGATTCTAAGCCACCAACCAAGATGCAGCCTCTGACCTAGCTTGAGAAAGTCTAGCCTCAAAATCTTCCTGTTATTCATAAACAGACATTATTCAATAAATATATAAACATTATTAACATGAAAAAATAAGAACATGCAATGGACTCACGTATGTTCGCCTAGATCTTTCATCGACAAATTGACCAGTATCCTTTCGTATATGGGTCTATTGAAAGACCTCATCAATGTGTGGAGCACGACCAAGCAGATCTGCCTGCAAACAATTTACATTAATGATAAATAAAAATTTTAATTGAATACCAAAGAAGTATGTTATACCATACAAATGGCGTGATCGTGCACGCTAATGGAGCCACCTATGTGCATGCTCCCACCTTTTTCAGACCCCCGATTTTTCTTGGCCTGTTCACACTTTGTGCGATATGTAGGTGCATTCCACTGTGATAACAAATTGTTCCACACATTATCTCCAATCCATTCTGGCCTCTGACTGGTAGATTGGGCTTCTGCGAACATCTCTAAGAGTTTGTGAGAAGCCTTGGAGTGAAAATTTTTCTTGATTTTATCCTCATGCTCAGGTCTCCACATGACCTTCCTCTATATGAGGAAAAAATAAATAGTTAAAAATATAGATAAATTACAATATACATGTTACACAATTTCAGACATTAGAATAGCACACACAAGAAGATCCAAATTCATATTTGTCACTATAGAATTTGAGAATTTGAAGAAAAGAAAGCACATCACCAGACAATAAAACTTATAGCTACTATTAAATAGGTTTCTATTTGGTTCATTTTATCCAAGTCATTACCACATAGACATATATTAGACCATCAATAACAATAATCACCAATAATAACAATAATGCTAATTCAAGAAGGATTCTAGGCCACATTAATAACAATACTTCACCTTAAAATGGGCTTGATTTAAATAGAGACCTTATATATTAAAATCTAAAATTGTTAAGCAATATCAATGAAAGTCATGTCAGCAATTTGCAAGCATGATAATGATCTACATCATAGTAAAGTACTTAGTTCTAAAAATTTAATGAAAATGATCTATATGCAAAATTATGTTCAAGAGTTACCCAATAAACTAAAAACATTATATAAAAGCACCAGAGTAAGAATATGACCAAATCAACACATTTGAGCAAACATGGAATGCTCCTCTTATAAAATTTGAATACCAATCAATCTCTCACAAAAGTCACAATCTTTTTCCTATTGTGTTTGGTATGTTCCTCTAATCAATCAACATTGTATACAATTTGAATAGAAATCAATTTCCTCTTATAAATTACTCTATTCAAAGATAATTAGAGATGAAAGTATACATCTTGCAAAATTCATGTTTGGTATAACATGTTGTTTGGTAAATTGACACAAAACATACCTTAAAACGTTGGAAGAAGATATCCTGATCATTCTCAGGAATCGCTCCCCATGAAATCCATGGCTCATTAAACTACTGTTTAATGGTACTCGTGATAGCCTTTGATGCAGTCTTGGATGGTAGAAACCTAAATAACAAAAGCAAGTCATGAAAAATTAAAAGACAATGAATTAATCTATAAAACATACAATGAAATTTTTTTAAATTCTAATTAATTCTTACCCTCCACCCTTAGGTTGAATCATAGGAAGAGCGCTAGCTGGGGGGTCCTCCTCATCTGAGTATGAATCAACATGTTGAAGATGAGTATTAGGAACTGTAGAGGATGATGGAATATCCTGCTGTGAAGGTGGGTCTCGTCTAGGTTGTGTTTGTGACGGTGGGGGTACTGATAGTGGTGAGGGTACGATAAGTGATGGGGATGGTGTGGATGCAGCAACTGGGGATGGGGATGGTGTAGATGCAGCTATTGGGGACAGGGATGGTATAGGTGTAGCAGCTGGGGATGGGGAAGATGATTGCGGTCTTTCTCGATGTGACAATACTTTAATCACATAGCGTTTCTTCTCCTTTATCATCCCTTTCCCCTTTTTGCCACGAGGCGACAGGGGTCGAGGAGGGTCACAAGCTCCTGATGACATATCTATATATATAGAAAAATAATATTACCAATAATAAATCAAAATAAACATATATGAATTAAAAACAAACAACTAAGTAAAGACATGATATTAATAATAATCATTATGATTAAACCAATACAATTCCATAACAAAATTACAATTTTAAGAACATTTATCCAATTTGCCTAATCCTATTCAGAACTATATGCTTCAAAGTCATCTTCAAATTCCCCCTCTATATTATCTCCTACTAAATCATCTATTTCTTCATCCATTTGTTGTTGGGTTGATGATAGATTAGCGATGTCTACTTCTTCAAGATCAACTCCTAAATCCTGCAATCCAGAAATACATTCAACTTCAATGACTTCATTCATATGTGACATTTCATCTACTTGGTAAGGCACATCATTTTCTGCATCATCGGATTCTATGCGACCCCTTGGCTTTGTTTTGATTGCAACACACCAACTACATTTGTCCGTTCGTGTTGCTGGATATAGGACAAAATACACTTGTCTTACATTATGTGCAATGATAAACGGATCAAATGGTTGATATCTTCTATCCATTCGAATATCCACAATACCATATTTAGGATCAATTCTTGTACCTCTAATTGATGGATCAAACCAGTCACAATAAAATACCACTACTCTTTTAGGATAGCTTGAAGTATTGTACTCCAGCTCATATATGCATTGAATGACCCCATATAAATCATCTTCGCCTCCTTCTGTAAGGCCCTTTACATAAACCCCACTGTTTATCATTTTTTTGCCCTCGCTCCATGCATGAGTGTGGAATTTGTATCCATTGACAAAGAACGTGTGCCATTCTCTAACCTCTCTCATAGGGCCATACGATAAATCCCTTAAGTGTTGATTTCTCACACTTAAAGGCTCCTTGTATACCTACAAATGTAAGACACATGAAAAGTTATATTTTTCTTAACGTATAATGGAAAACTAAAATCCTGTTTAACATACATACTTGTTCCTTGAACCATGTAGGAAAATCTACATGTATACGAGTAGAAGCATTTGATTCACTTATTTGTTGGGATTGTAGGAATGAACTGTGCAAATATATCACTCAAACAGTCAATTTGAGAGCACAAAACAATAATTCTACAATATTGAAAAAATTTGTTCTGAATTACATACTCAAGGTATGGTTTAACTTCAGTGCAGTTGATCAACACGTGAACATGGGCCAAGTTCCACTCTGCATCGGTTAACCAATGTTTCACCTCCTTCCTAAAATGACGACCAGGTTGATCCAAGACTGATAGCATTGATGCACACCTTTCACTTTCAGTTTCCATTTTATTTCTAGTATTCCATGGTGACAACATGAAATTGTTGAAATAATGGGAACAAAAATGAATTGTCTCACAGTGTAAGTAAGATGCACAAATTGATCCTTCAACCCTATCCTTATTTCTCACTGATCGTTTAGAATCGCCCATGAATCTATAAAATTAAATAACTAAGTGACGATTGATAAGTATAAAACAAATTAAATTTAAATAAAATGTGATGGTAATTTTATTACCTTTCAAATGGATACATCCACTTATATTGGACCGGTCCACCAAGTCTTGCTTCATATGCAAGATGAATAAGGAGATGTTCCATTAAGTCAAAGAATCTAGGGGGAAATACTCTTTCTAACTTGCAGAGAATGATAGGAATGTTTTGTTCCATCCTAGTAAGGTCATTTTCCCTCAACGTTGTAGAGCACAAGTCTTTGAAGAAATGACTTGCTTCAATAAGTGGATTTAAAACATGCACTGGTAATGAATTAAATGCAATAGAAAGTAAACACTCCATGAATACATGACAATCATGGCTTTTCATCCCATGCATCCTTCCCTTGTCGACATCAACACATCTTGCCAAGTTGGAAGAATAACCATCAGGCATCCTAAGTTCTTTTATCCAACGACAAACTAACTTTGTTTGCTCTACAGTTAAAGTGTAATTTGCTTTTGGCTTTAACATCTTTCCATTAGCCTACGGTTTTAACTCTAAGTCTTTTCGCCTACAATACAAAGCTAAGTCCATCCTTGCCTTCTCATTGTCTTTCGTCTTGCCACCCACATTCATCACAGTGTTAAATATGTTGTCAAAAAAAATTTTCTCTATGTGCATAACATCGAGATTGTGTCTCAACAAATTATCTTTCCAGTATGGAAGATCCCAAAAGATACTTCTTTTTGTCCAATTATGCCAATCCCCATATCCATCTATTGTTTGCACACCATTTTCTATGATTGTTGGCAAATTCCTGACTCTATGCCAAACTTCTCTAGGTGTCAACCTAGGTGGTGGCCCATCCATTTTAGCTTCCCTTTTTTCTGAAGGCATTCTTGTTCCTCCTAAATGCATGATCGTCAGGTAGGAACCTACGATGCGAGTCAAACCAACAATTTTTCCCCCCATATCTCAATGTAAAGGCCTTTGTATGCTCCATGCAATGAGGACGTGCCAATTTACCATGAGTTCCCTAACCAGACAACATGCCATAAGCAGGGAAGTCATTAATAGTCCACATCAAAGCTGCCCTCATTATAAAATTTTGCTTCTTTGGAATATCGTACATCAAAACACCAGTCCATAACTTCTTCAGATCATCAATCAAAGGCTCCAAATAAACATCAATACTAGCCTTCGGATTAAATGGACCTGGAATGAGACAACTCAAAAACATATAAGGTTTAGACATGCACATTTCAGGAGGAAGATTGTATGGGGTAATAATTACTGGCCAACAGGAATAAGGCGAAGATGATGCTTGAATATATGGATTAAACCATCAGAGCATAAACCAAGTCACACATTGCGTGGATCGATGGAAAAATCTGGATGTACTCGATCAAAGTGCTTCCAGGCATCGCCATCAGACGGATGGCGTAATGCACCCGAACTTCTTCTATTCTTTGAGTGCCATGTCATTTGCCTTGCAGTTTGCATTGATGCAAACATTCTTTGTAATCTTGGAATTATAGGCAAATAGAACATTGCCTTAACTAGAACTGGTTTTTTGTTACTTGTTTCAGTGTTGTGGTCACGATACCTCGGCTTATGACAAAATTTGCATTCAACTAACGCCCCATCATTTTTGCCGTATTCATTGTCATAATAAAGCATATGACCATCTTCACAACAATCAATCCTCTTAGCCTCCAACCCCAGCTTTGACACTAACCTCTTGGCATCATAATAATTTTTTGGCAAACCCTTTTTTATGGGTGTTACGTCCAAAAGCATTTTTGAAATAAAGTCTAAGCACTGGTCGAGAAAGTTCCAATTGGACTTGCAAGCTAAAAGCCTCACACATATTGATAATTTGGAGTCCGATCCCCCTTCATACAATGGCTTATTTGCCTCCACCAACAAATTATAAAATCTTTGAGCTTCTTCATTAGGAGGCTCTTCCATGTTATTTGACTCTAGCGCTTCAAATGATTCATGTTGCTGGATAGCATCATACACCATTTCCTGCATTGACATAAAATGTTCACCTTGAGCTACATCTACACCACTGCTTGAAGCATCCATGCAATTATCATCAACATCTAAATCAACACGTGGCATATGTTCACCATGATCAGTCCAAACCAAATAATTAGGCTTGAACCCATTTCTATAAAGGTGAACCTTCATAGTTTTATCGTCCAAAATCCTAGTACAATCGCATTTAACACATGGACATCTAATCCCCTTGTCATTGTGATAACAATCCTGCTGACGAGCTTTGCTTACAAACTCTTCAACCCCCATTACAAAAGACTCTTTTAAACTTCCTCTACCTCTATAACACCTATCGTACATCCAACCATGATTTAAAGGAAAATAATCCATTCTGTACATACAAAACAATTTGATATATTAGCCAATTTTAAAAGATAAATAAACTAAATACCTAATTACATGGTCGTATCCATATTAGTGTCTACTCTAGACTGTCATTAGTCTAATTAGTAAGTTGTAAAAACATAAAATGCATATGGAAATTATCACATGCACTTACATAAGAAATTTTACAATTAGGCAATCTCAATTTCAAGAATGCATACCAAACTATTCTAGATGCAAAGAGGATCAATGGGTTTTTTGAGTTCATCCTTCAGCTTATAATGAACTCAATAAGTTGTATAATCTCTAATGTGTTTAGTATTCTTAAAGACAGCATTACTGCAGGAAACCAAAGACTAGTAGCAAAACAATAGTTTATGGGTTCATGAGGGGAACATACCTCTAGTAGATATGTGATCTCACTAATTCACATACACACACAGTCCTTAATAGTTTTTTTTCCTCACTAATTACTGTTTAAAAATCCAACTGGCAGACCCACATACCTTTCCCTTGCACCTTTTTAAAGCTAAATGCAATCATATTACTTTTCACTAGTATTTTAACCCATGCATTGCACAAGTCAAATTTAATATGCAAACATTACTTTTGAAAGTCATTAAGTATTTTATAGTTACTTTATTAAAATTAAGAATTAAATTAATTGATATTCACGTTATTAAAATTAAGTATTTATAATAAAAAATAACACCAATTTGAAATTTTGAAATAGTATTTTATTGTATAATTTAATAATTAATTTTTTTAAAATACTTATATCACAATTGAAATTTTTTGTTATAAATTTAAAATATAATTTATATATTCAAAAAAAAATAGTCTGTGCGTTAATTATATAAAAAAAGTTATCTTGTGTAATACATAAAATAAAATGCTAAATTAAAATTACTTTAAATTAAAGTAACTCATAATGTTAAGTAACTTTTAAATCAATTATATAGATATTGTTCATTTTCATATATGAATTTGAGCAAATTTATTGAAAAACCATTATCTAGCCAAATTTAAATAAAAGTATAATAATTCAAATCCAAATAAAAGCCACTATCGTTAATACCGCAGTAGCTAATGGGTCCAAGAGTCCTTGTTTTAGTGATATATCAAATCCAAATTCAAGATAGATTGAAATGTTTACTATTATTTTCCCTTATTGATTTTGGCTGTTATGGGAACTATCTTATCTTGTACAGCACATTGATACTACACAATTATACTTGCCCTGTATTATAATTTAAACTCCAACAAACATGAAAAAAGAAAACACAAAAGCCCCGACAATCCTTTTGCTACGAGATATTATTAGGACTTGAGGCCGCGGACCAAAAAAGAAAATAACACATCAAAAACCTTTATCCTTTATTAGTAAAATTTAAAATAGAAAGTACTTTGTCCCAAGAGAAAAAACCATAAATACTTGGCCCTTCTATTAATTGGTTAAACTTTCCGATATGTTATATGCTACACAGCTAGACTTGTTTTCACACATTATACGGTAAGCAAAAAATTTGCCTTGTCTACTGAGTTTCAATTCGTGATTATTTGACTCTTAAATCTTAAGCAATGAAGTCTAATTCACGAGGGACCAGAAGAATAGAAAATGAACAATACATAGTAGAATACAATGCAGTAGAAAGGTTGGCATTCATAAGCATGTCTAACAAAAAATATCGTGCCTCTAAAATCAGCAAACTAAAACCAAAACAAGATAATGGCCAAAAACAAGAAAAATGAGATACACATACGAAGTCATTGAGTGCAATTCCCTGTAAAGTTAATAGGGATGTATACATTATATGATTTGTGTGAAGAAAGCTAACTTGTAGAGGAAAGCTCTAAAGCAAAGCTCAAATTGTAGAGGAAACAAAAAGAATACCTGCCAGTTAACTTGGCAGGGGCCTAGTAATCTCAAGAACAGGCCTACCCTGCATCACAATTAGATGCAAAATTCAATGAACCATTCCAAACATAAATTAGTACCAAATGATAGTGTACCAAATTATTCATATAAGGAACCAAATATCAGGAAATTACTGTGAAGTCCAAACATATATTAGAACCAAATGCCAGTGCCATCAGTCATATATCTAAATGCATGCTTATTTTGATAATTTTGCATCCAAAATAGGCTTTCAAGACAAAAGAAAAATTAAATAATGGTGTGATATCAAATAGAGGGGGGGAGGGAACAATTCCATAGAAGAATGAGGATGATATCAAAGCAGCAGAAACAATTTATTTTGTTTAAAACTAATTTTAAACCAAGCAACCAATTTTAAACCAAAAGACCAGTTTTGCATCTCCTTCCTTTCTATTTAGCAGATAATAACAATTCATGGCAGAGCACACACACAGCAGAACGAACACAAATCATAGACTAGCGTATGATTATTAGGAACTAAATTCTAATTGCATAATAACAATCATATTGAAATGACTCAAAAAACAACCTTACCCTTACTCACAAAAAAAACTATGTAAGAGAATATCACAACATACAAAAACTCTTCTTTTTTCCATGTGTATTTATATATTTATTAAATTTATGCTCAAGCAAATTAAATCAACAAATTAAAATCCAGTGAGCACCAACAGATTATAACACAAGGAAATCACACTACATCATCTGTGCACAACCACCAATTCAAGAACGAACTAGAAGCATTACCAGTGACTGAAGCACAATGAGCCCAACTAGCAGCCGCCTTCACCACTGTAGCCTCAGTAGGAATCTGAAAAGCCCTGGACTCTCCTTCAGAATCACATGCATACAAAACAAGTTGCAAAATCAATTCCAAAAACAAATTCACACTAAATTCATAAAATTTATTTCGCATGAAATTTTAGAAAACGAAATACATGCTCTTTCATCTAAAGCAACACACACCAATTTAAAAAAAAATGAAAAAGATCTTATCAACCAAACATTAATTGAAATAGTTATTTCACTATCAATATTCAAAATCAATTATTTCTTACTTGATGCAGATACAGGCGCGGGTCCTGGAGTGACAAGGCAGTTTGAAAACCTCAAGCAACAGTACTATGGTTTCTCTTTCTTCGAGTGAGCGATCTAATTAGTATCTAGCTTTCACCATCTTGCAGTACCTGATTTCAATTTTCTACAAACAAACAAGAGAGAGGAAGAGTCAAATGGAGATAACAATAATAATAATTAAATCGTGATAGCTGTAAATAAATAGAAGGCATGGAAATTGAGGAATCATAGAGAAAAATGAAATGGATGATTCAATGAAGCCTCATGTTCCGATTCGTGAGCGTGGATTTAAAAAACAGATTTCAAATACGATACTATTAAACTAATCTGGGTCATTAAAAGCGTCTCCTAATCTTTTTTTTTTTTTACAAGAAATTAACCAACACGAAAACGAGTCAATAAACGATTCAATCTAAAGACAAGAGAAAAATCGGAAGCGAAAATCAATAACATTGGTTGAGGAGCAAGCAGGACGTCGAAATCTTGAAATAAGAAAAAAAAATGATTGGGTTTAGGATTTAAAATCCCTTAAACCCCTTTTAAAGTCACCGAAGGGATGAGAGAATAGAGACTTGAACAATGTGTCGGAGAGTGGGGAGAAGGATAGATCGTAGTTCTCCTTCTCGAACCTGAAGCAAGCGATGAACAATGTCGTCGACACTAGAGAAGGAAATTTGTGGTGAGGTGGCCATGAGGTGCGGTGGTCAAGTGCAAGAGTTATACGAAGGGAGCTAGGGCTTCAGAATTTGTGCGCGCAAAGTGTTTTGAAAATCAATTTTAGAATAAGGGAGGTAGGGCTCTAAACATTAAAATTTTGTCCTCCTTACCAACGGATATCACTATCCGTCAGTCAATTTATAATTTTTTTATTTTTTCTTCTTTTGTAGTTACCTATAGATTCTTTAAGTTACCTACGGACCTGTTTACCTACAAAAAAACTCATTAAGTTACCTACAAAATCCTCGTCAGTAATGCACTTTTGAGGTTACCTACGATTGCTTAACTTACCTACGGATTTATCTGTCAGTAAGTTTTTAGTTACCGACGGATTTGTATCGGTGGGTAAAATTCCGTCGGTAATTCAGTAATTTCTTGTAGTGGACACCTCCACAGATTGTCTCATGGGGATTATGACTTGCTTGAGAAGAAGATGATGGAGTGGAAGTTAAAGAAACAAAAGGAATCAACCAAATCTGATTCAGCAACAGTTGTTAATCCTCCTTCACCACCCACAAAAGGGCGATTATACTACGCAACATGCACGTGACATTGCTGACAGGATTGTAAGTTAATTTGGGTTCAAATTGTAACTATAACAAGCTTACAAGTGTTGTTTTACAAATTTCTCATTTGCTAGTTGTAGGATTCACTAGTTGAGCAAAGCACACAAGGTTCCTTTATTTCCCATGAACGTTAAGATATACTGATAAATGTCATTTGGTGACCAAAGCACCTAGGCCATGTCTATACTGCTAGAGTCAGTGTGGGGATTAGGTATTACTTTGGACCACCTTCATGTGATTCCCACAATGCTACATCAATCGGCCAAGAAATGATGGAGTAGCTAACATAGAAGATAACAGAGGAGGTTACAGAGAGATTAAGACAGGATATCAACTAGTGGTTGGAATCTCTGAGTCTTTCCCAGCAAGTTTCTCTTGTCGAGCCACATGCTATACCTTTTGTTGTCCATGTTTGCATAAAGGGGAGTTGTGTTGCTACTGCTGCTAATCCTTCAAGAGAGGAGACTCATATTGTTTTCCCTTATCAATGTGAGTTATACGTTGATGAGGATCCTCTCCAACTAGTAGCCATTAGGAAAGTTTATGAGGGGGGTTCAACCATACACTATATGCACACGCAGGGTGATTTGGTGACGGTAGTGGTTGAACAAATTTGAGATGTTGATGCTTGAGTCCCTGTGCCCACTTCAAAGGTTCAATATGTGGGACAATCCCTCAAAACTTTCGTTGCATGGCCGAGACATCTTGTGAAGCCTATTTTAGCAAAGGAATGTGCATTACTTATGTTTTCTTCTATTAAAAATTGAAATAACCTAACCGTGTTGTACTAATATTAAATTATGTTTATTTTGTAGGATATTGATGGACCAAAGAAAATGGTTCCACCCAAAAAAAGGTCCAAACCCCTACGTGATGCGATTACAGGCTTGCTTGATTTGGCTAAGGACCACCAAACTGATCCTATACAAGTGCCATAGGAGGCCAATGTATTTGGCAGGGAGGGCACTATCTTGTTATATATACACTTCAATGATATTTTGGAAATAGGCGATGGTAATGTGATGCTCAACATCTCAATTATACAGTTATGGATGATGTAAGTACATTTTATTTGTAGGTTCATTAGCTAATTAAGTATCATTAATTTATAATTATCATTTATTTTTACATTATAGGTATATGCATTGATAAAGTATGGAAAAAGGGAGTGCAGATACATATGGTTTCTTTAAGCCTCGAGCCATTCAAAAATTAGAGAATAAGAAAGAAGAATCTCAAACGTACATGTCCAGATGGATAAATGGTTCAAAGAAATAGATTTAAATGGCACCTGTCATCTACCAGTAAGCACAAGTTCAAAACTACTTCTAAATTATGCAATTGCTGTCAATAATTATTCCCCAATGCAAGTCCCATTGATAGCTCCTAATTGTTTGTCCTAGGGACAATGTCGCCGTGTGGTTATGTTCCTTGCATAGGAAGCCCACGAAAAAAATGCAAAACCTAGTACAAGTGTAAGCTTTAATGTGTAACACAATTACTTTCTGCTTTGTATTATAAGTCTTAATCTTATAAGATACTTTACATTCATATGTTTTTTAATTAGTGTTGTGTTCGTATATCATATTTTGGAGGGTAAGCCCATGGAAAACTCAAACAAGCTTCAATGGATTATTCCTAACTAGTTTACAATCCCAATATTCAAAAGAAAATTTTATTAGTTTCTATGTATAACAATTACATGATATAATTACATTTCATATTGAATTGTAGTGAAATAAACAAAATGGAGCTTATGAGTGTGGCTATTACGTGATGCAATGGATGTTGATCATAGCCTAGGCGAGTATTGTGGATTCTTGGAATTAGGTAATATAATTTTACTTTAACAAGTTACATTAATTATAGTTTGTATTGTTTATAATCTAATGTTACATTATTATATGTTGTAGTTATTCACCGACTCAGAACCATTGGGTGATGAGGCAATTGTTGACATCTAGTACACTTGGCAAAGTTCTTGGTAGAAATTAGTAATAAATGAGTTTTATATTTGTTTAGAATGTATTTAGGTAGTTTAGAATTGTTTTAAGAGTGTTTAGGAGGTAGTGTAGAATTAGTTGTACATGAAATTTATGTGTGTATAATGAATTTAGGTAGTTTAGAATTGTTTGAAATGTGTTTATGACGTATTTTAGCATATAATTATGTTTTAATTTATGTTTTGAAAACCAGACCGATTAGCTGGTCAGACCGAAAAATAGGTGAATCGGTCACTTAACCGATTCAAATAAATCACAAAATCGACTTGAAGCCGGTCAAAAAACCAGCCAAAAATCGGTTCATAGTGGATTAAAGAAAAATGCTTAATACAACATTATTTTAAATTTTTTTCTTAAAAAAATAAAAACCAACCGAAAGTATTTATTATTTTCTTTTTTATTTTAAATATAAACTTTTTTTTATTAATAAATATTGATGTATATAGTTAAAACTTATACTTAAGTATCATGACATATTTGACTTGTACTTTTGTAGGTATTGTAAATGTAAAGAACTTATGAAATTATGTTTTATTTTTAATTTTTAGTATTATAAAGTTATGATATTATGTTTTTTTAATATTATTCTATGTATTATTCAATTATTATTATTTTATTAATACTGGTTCGACCACGATTCAACCATGGTTGAACCATTGAATCTTAAACCAGTGTCTTGACCGGTTCAACGATCGATCCGGTTTTAAAAACATTAGTTTTAATGCATATAACAATATTTAATGATGATATTTCTAATTTAGAATATTTAAATATAAATCAATTGTCTGCCTAGGTCTGTTTTTACTTTACAGGTTGGGAAATTTAAAAAAAAACAGACAAGATATAAAAAAAAGTGACTTTTGACATCGGTTAATGCATTAACCAATGTTGAAAGTCACTTTCTACATTGATTAAATCTGTAATCAATGTAGAAAGGAGATTTCCACATTGATTAATGTTTGAACCGATGTAGAAATGTGTCAATTTCTATACACAGAAATTGAATTTCTACAACGGTTATAGCTTGAACCGATGTAGAAAGTGACACCTTTCTACATCGGTTTGTAACTAAACTGATGTAGAAATTGGCTTTCTACATCGATTCTTTGTCCAATGTAAAAATGTCTCACTTTCTATATCAGCTGGATCTACATTGGTTCAAGAACTGATGTAGAATCTCCCAAACAATCGATGTCGAAAGCCTCTTTTGTAGTAGTGTAAATAATTGTTCTTTTCATTTATGTGATTTTTGTCTAGATCTGCATTACTTTTATTCATTCTTTGGGTACTTAAATAGTCCAAGCCAATAGTATTTGTCACAATTACTCATGAGAACAATACTCTACTTTCAACTATATTACTTGACATGACTAATGGACTTGCTGTGAGCGAAGATTGGTATTTTACTACTAATTTTGTGAACGCAAGGTATCCCCTGACCGAGAGTCAAGAACTAATTTCTCAAGGTATTGAGATCCATTTAAGGGAATGAACTCTCAAACCAAATTTTTTCTATACACCCAGACCTTTGTCATTAGAGATGAAGAGCTTAATTATAATATATATATATATATATATATATATATATAGGACAGGATCTGTTGACACCAAGTGTAAAAGTTAGTCAAATTACACCTTCAATAATTTTTTGTATAACACAAATTTAACCAATCTAACCGTTGAATTTGATGATATTATCTTTATGATTATGTATATCAAATCTCACATCATTTGGACTTTTCTAAATATGTTATCTAATATTGAATATTTACATATATTTTAATATCATATTGTACATTAAAATAAAGTGATTTAATGAATTATTAAATAATTTTAGAATTGTCTGAAATTTTGTATATTTAATCTAATTAATAAGAACATCAAATTCAACGGTTGGATTGGTTAAATTTGCATTATACAAAAAATTATTGAAAGTGTAATTTGACTAACTCTTACACCTGGTGTCAACAGATCCTGCCCCTATATATATATATATATATATATATATATATATATATATATATATATATATTGCAATTCATGTGTCAAGAATCAATTTTTCACTTATTTTCAATTACAACAAGTCATGTCTAATTTGGTCATATTTTGAATTGATGACTTGGTTTTCATATTGTTTGCCATTGAGGCATGATCACTTTCTTTAACATAGGGATTCAGTGAAAGACAAAAGGATAAGGCAATTTTGCCATATGCTTAACTTGGCGCTCTATGGCTTGGCCTTTATGGTTGAAAGTAGCTAATTTGATTTTAAAAATGTATCATTTGACTTGATCTCTTTGTTGGATTTGATTGAATTCTAATATTGGTTGTGGCTATTTACTAATGTTGGTAAATAGTTTTTTTTCCTTTTGCAAATTGGTGCATTAATTTGCTGTACTATATATAAAACTTTATTGTTACTTGTTAAGGTCCAAATTGTCTATAGGATATTTTCATGAACTCGCTATGTAATATAGATTTACACAACTATATATTGAGAATTTGGAGAAAGTAGGCTATGTACTGACAATGTAAAGTGTTATACTATTCAATTACAAAACACCGTATATGGTAAGGTTGTTGACTTTTATAATAAGTACCTTAAAAGTCATATCAACAGTGATTTCTGATTGATTGGCAATGTAAAACTTTTTATACTAACAAGACATAACCATTAAACTCAAGAATTTAACAATCATGCATATATAAGTTGGGATATCTTTTGTACTCAATAAGGGTATACCAAGTAATTTCTTTTGAAATGTAGAGAGTATTAAATTTAGTTTTACCCCTTTTAGAATGGAAATCAAAGTTTAATTACTCGGCATATTATAAAGCAAAATTAATTAAAAATCACTTTAGATGTGACTTTAAAAATAAAAGCATGTAGTTTTGCTTTGATTTCCATAACTGTTATTAGTTTTGCTTTATAATAAAACCAAATCCCATAACACTCCTAATATGTGCACTCTAAATGCTTTGATTTCCATGACTGTTATTACTCCTTACTCAAAATATATATTTTTAGTGAACTCAGAGTATCTCTCAACCAGAAGCCAAGGACTAATTTCTTGAAGTGCTAAGATCTATTTTAGGGGCTAACCTCTCCCAACCTAGCATATATATTTAGTATGTTTAGAAAATTTAGAGTTTAATCTTCATATATTGTTAATGTAAAAATTATTACATTGTTCATTAATTAAAAATCACTTTATATATGACTTTAAAAATAATTATTATAAAAGTTTACAATTTTACTATAAATAAAAATTTATGATTGAATGATAATATAAAAATCAGCATATTCTAATTAAATTCTATTAATATTTGATAAGGCAAATAATTTGCAAACTTCACGTAATATAGATTTGGTCAATATTAATGTGACTTCACGCAAAAAAAATTTCTACAAATTAAGAAGATTTCACGGGCCAAAAACGCGTGGAAAACTTAGATGTGATCTTAATATTAATTGGCAATCACAGTTGAAGTCAATAATTACGGACTTGTTCACAAAGAAATTTATAAACGAAGCTATTTTTTTTAATGGAAAGAACGTAGTTCAACGTTCTCATAATTTCAGTGCCTAATGGGCCTTATCTTGCTAGGCTTCTACTGCTCCTAGATGCCTGCTTCGTCTCGAAAATTTATTAATTTTTACATAAATGGTTCTCCCCCCCCCCCCCCCCTCGAAACAGGATACTTTTGCCAGGCATTACCATTAGAAAACTTTTTTAATAATTATCTTTTACAATATCTAAATTTTGATTGTTTTATTAATATTTTTATAAAATATTTTAAACATAAATCAAATTAATATAAATACACACTAATTTACCCTTTGTTTCTTTTTCAATTCTTAAGATTTTAAGACGCAAATGAAAACAACAAAAAGATAACATAGGTATTGAGATTATGGTTACGGCACCGAGTTTGATTACATAATATATTGCATATCACGAAAGAAACGGCAAAAGAAAACAACCAACAAGAACCAAATACGTCGAATTAAATTGCAATACTACCAATGCATATTCTAATTAGATAAAATAGCCTATTTATTGACGGTGTAAAGCATTTTTACACTCATCATATATAATAAATTTATTGACTTTTACAATAATTACTTAAAAGTCATACCTACCATCATTTCTGATTGGTTGACAGTATAAAAATTCTTTATATTGTCCGTGTATAAAAATTAAACTCTACTCATTATTATGGGGAGATGATCTTAGATTATAGACCAGAAAGATCAATCTTAATCAATAGGACAGGTAAAAGTATCACTGTGTATGAGAATTAAAAGAATTAATTACAACAAAATTGATAATTTCTTTAATAAATATAGATAAATTAAGACAAAAATCATAATACTTTCTAAGAGTGTGTTTGGTAAGTCACTCTAGTAGTTTATAAGTTATTTTGACAAGCTTATAAACTAATTTGACCAAATATCTGAAGAATTAGCAAATTGGTTCTATCCATCAATAACAAACAAAAATAATAAGATAAGAGAGAATAAAGAACTGTGAGGCTAAAGTTGGAAAGAAAGAGAAGGAGGAGAGAGATAGAATGGATGAAAAGGACTAGAGAAAAGGGTTAAAGAAAATGATCCAAATGCAAATAATTAGTTAAGAATGAAAATGAGTTAAGCTTTTAGCTCTTAGCTTATAACTTATAAGTTTCAATTAGTTTATAAGCTTCAACTAACTTATAATTTAGTTTTACCAAACACACCTTAAGTATTTGTAAGTCAGTAAAATATTTTCTTTAATATATTATACATATATTTTTTTACTTTGAGATAAAAAAAATTAGGTTTTATATTATTCTAAATACTTTTTAATAAATAAACATATATATAACAAAAATTTATTATGAATATAACTAACCTAAATAATAACTAATAGTCATTATTTACTTCTCTTATTTTCAAATAAAAATATTCTATTATTTGATTATTTATACTTTAATTAAAAGAATAAACCTTAGAAATACAGTACCTTAACATATTTTTATATTATTTTTTTAATTAAGGTTTATTTTGATAACCAACTCCAACTTTTAATTCTAACTTATGTTACTTGGATTATCGAAATAAAATTTTAATTTTAATTAAAAAAACTTTTAAGAAACGTCTAAGCCTAAGTTTTCTTCAAATTAATAATTTAATAATAACTATTAGCCAATTAGCTAGTGGTAATGTGAGGATTTGATTAAAAATATAATAATAGCTAGCCTATTAGTTAGTGGTAATGTGAGGATTTGGTAGGCTGTCGGGATACACATTTTTCCTTTTATAGGAGTTATCGGAGGGGACTCTGGAAGTTCCAATTTTAAAACAAAATAGAATTTCAATCTTTTAAAGAGGTATACGAGAATAAAGTGTAAATATATAAATTGAAAAATTAGTAATTAAAATATAATGATTATATACATATACAATAAGTCATAAATTTATTAATTTAATTAATTTTTTATCATTAATTATAATTTCTTATTTAAATTTAATTTGTATATAATGTTAATATGATTTTCTTACTGTTAACTAATTAAAATTATTCTACATATAATTTTTAAAATAATTATTACAAAAATTAACAACCTTATGAAATACAACATAAACATTTCAATTAAATTCTTCCTATTTTTATCTTCAAAAATTTTAAATACTACCAAATTAATCACATCTGACAAGGGCTTGTGGAGAAAGAGTGGTCGTCAATTTCCAACTACAATAAGTGATACTTATAATGGGACCCGCTATTCTCATGTTAACACATGATCATTTCATTAACTTATTACTACTATTTATTTGTTTTTATGTAATAAATTCAAGTGTTTAATTTTCGATTGTCAAAACTTAAATACCGTATTTAAGGTATTATCGGTGTTATTATCTAATTAAAATTGGCATTTCATCTAGATAATTATTCTCAATTTCAGTTATCAAAATAAAAATAGTGACTATTAAAATAAAATTTTCATTTTGATTGAAAAATCACTCCAATTATATTTATAAGACCATATTTAAGTTTAATTTATTTTTAAGAGATACATAATCTTTAACATAATATCATGCATGCATTCATACGTTTCTTTTCTCGGTAATAATAAATACTATTATTAATATGTTTTGCTTATTTTTTATACATTTTAAATAATTATGTCAAATATTAAATTATTGTTTTCTTTTTAATTATTTATTTAAGAAGTATTTGGAAGAGTTTTTCTAAACTTATAAAAATACGTAACATATTACTTTTTTATAATTGCTTTTAATAAGTTTTAAAGACAAATTTATCAACATATATACGTTCCTTTTAATTTATTTTAATAAAATTAATGAACAATAAAGTTTATTTTATAGGAATTTATTATATGATAAATTTATTTGCTTAAACATGAGTAAAAGTTTTATTTTTAATTTTTTAATCAATACCTAAATTTATTTAATTGATATCAAACTAACCAGATATTTACAAATTACCCATAAAATTATTTCTATCACTTAAATCAAATTTCATTTTTCTAAGTTAAAAGTTTTAAATACTTATAGTTTTACCCAAAAAATACTTATATTTAAATTTTTATTATTAATAAAAATAATCTATCGTTAATTAAATTAGGGATGTAAGCTGGTTTGAATCAATTGGCAAACTCGGTCGATCCAATCTAACCCATTCCAATTTTCATGGATTAGTTTGGTTAATTAGTTCGGTTTATATTTATCTAACTTGATATGGTTCGATTCAGGTATTAAGATATGAATTTGGAAACCCGAATAAATTGACCCAAACTAAACGCAACATACACTGATCGAGCTTCCGTTCCTTTGCTTCGCAACACTCCAGGACTTTTGTTTTTATTTTTTCTGAGTGTCCTAGAGCTTCCGTCACTACAGTGTTTCTTGGTAAGGATCTTTGATCTTTGTTCACCAACCTTGGCTCTATTTCTCACTTTCTCTCAATCTCTATTTCTTAGCCATGGATGGTCACAGTAAGCAGTGTTTGCAGCTGCGTTGTTTTGCTACTCCCCTTCCCATCTCATGCATGCATGCATCTGCCTCCCATGGAGAGATTAAGGCACCCTTTATCACACCAAAAGAGTGGGTTGGGCCCGGACCCGGATCGGACCCCTTTTGGCCTTTTCCTTTTATAGTTTTTTCATTTTTATTTGAAGGCCTTTATTTGATTGCATGCACGATAACCTGACTCGAACCAAACCCAATAAAGATCAGTTTAGTTTGGTTCAAGTTGTTTACGAACAAAATCAAAGATCTAAACCAACTCAACCCAATAATTAGTAATTGGTTTGGATTTCTGAATATCCCAAATTTGATCCAACAGACCCTTAAATTAAAATCGATTTTTTAAATGTCTTTTAAGTTTTTATATTTTACCTATATACGTACATACTAAGCAAACTAACTACTTGCTAATTTTTTAATAGACTCGTCATCATATTCCCCTTGACACTTCGAGACACCATGAGCACTATATAAACCACACCAAATTACTCCCATCTTCACAGACACTCTTCTTTTAAGCTCTAGCAGTTAACTAGCAATATTAACATTAATTTGCTAGTGATTAGGAATATAAACATAGACCAGCCACAACAGTTTAAGATGGCTTCCAAAACCTGTTCCTCCCTTGCTCTTTTCCTCACACTCAACCTCCTCTTCTTTGCACTTGTCACTGCATGCGGTAGTTATTCATGCCCTGGTCCAAAGCCAAAGCCAAGACCCAATCCCAATCCCAACCCCAACCCTAGTCCTTCAGGTGGCTCGTGCCCCCGTGACGCACTCAAACTAGGCGTATGCGCCAATGTGCTAAATGGGTTGCTCAACGTCACTTTGGGTCAACCACCAGTTACCCCTTGCTGCTCCCTTCTCGATGGCCTCGTTGATCTTGAGGCTGCACTGTGCCTTTGCACTGCCCTCAAAGCAAACATTTTGGGCATCAACCTCAACCTTCCCATCTCACTCAGCTTACTTCTCAATGTTTGCTCAAGGAAAGTCCCGCGTGATTTCCAGTGTGCCTAGTCATCGCCTATACACAACATATCATATTATCCTATGTACTTTTGCTTCATGTTTGTTTGCTCGTTGTGGCTTTCCTTCCTTTTTCTTTTTCTTTTTTTTAATATTCCGTTGATCAGTGTGTGATTCTTGTACGTGCATGGATGGTTAACTTCTCGTTATTCCTTCCTTTCTGTGTTTTTTTAAGTGTATGATTAGAGTGCTGCAATAAATAAATAAGTTCCCGATGCTTGCTTATGTAAATCGCAAGGGAACCAAAGATGATGTACTAGTGTGTCATTTATTTGATTGAGAAATGATTATTATATTACAAATAATTCTTCTTAATTTATTTCTGCGTTTTCCTTTTTTTTTTTTTTGGTGAATGAGATCAGCAACTGCTCAGCTAAATTACTTGGCCCTTCTAGGGAAGGGGCAGGGTTATATATGCAAATTTAATGTATATAGTTGCTGGATAATTATGCAGAGGACTAGGGAATGCTTACTAATGTAATAGGGACAGAATATTTATGGAAGGGCTGGGTATTTGAACTGGTTACTTGTGCAGAGACTTGGCTATGTGCGTAACAGGGTTTGGGTACCCCTTCTATCCCATGTTAATAAAATTTCTTTTGGCTGACCACAAAAAAACTTGGCCCTTCTAATTAACTTTCGTCCAATGCCCCCGGCCCCAACAAGAGGAAAACAAATTCATGAAAAGAATAAAAAGAAAAACTAATTAATGAGCTCGTTATTAATAAGTTACTTCTAAATTTTAATAGAGCCACCATATATATATACATATATATATATATATATATATATATGAGAAAACAGGTCATGCACTGACAGTGTAAAATAGTTTTATACTATCATCCAATTACAAACTCTCATTTATTATAAATTTGTTGACTTTTATAATAAATACTTTAAAAGTCATATCAACGGTAAATTCTAATTGGTTAACAGTGTAAAACTTTTTACACTGGCAGTGCATGACCATTAAACTCTCTCTCTCTCTCTCTCTCTCTCTCTCTCTCTCTCTCTCTCTCTCTCTCTCTCTCTATATATATATATATATATATATATATATATATATTACGAGACGCCATATAACTAATCAAGTATTGGTTGAAAATGTCGGGAACACAAGAGAGTCCATGATATCATTATTAAATATTTGAACCATTGCTTATCAAAAAATAAATATTTGAACCATTGCATATCTGAAACCATTGGCATCTAGTATGTCGTTTCTTCAATTCCTTTGATTTTTGTAAGGAATCAAAAATCAAACTACTTATTCGATCCAAAACAAGATAAATACATATGGATCTATTTGGTTCTATATAGATAGGGGTGTCAAATGGGCCGGGTCTGGGCCAGCACTCCTAAGCAGGCTGGGCCGGGCCAATCTATGTGCACACTGCATTTTTTGTGGCCCAATCTAGTCTTATGCGGGCTACTAAATCAATTTAATCTTAATTTTTTAGGTACTGATTAATGTTATTATTTATTGTGTTTATTATTATTTTTGCCAAAAGTTATATAAAATTAAATTATTTAAATCATATTAAATATTTAGACCAGAGGGATTTGGAGACAATCATAATAAAATAAACGAAAGCCTGTAAGGAAATGGCCAATTCTGTTATCACTCGAAACAGACCAAACAAATAATTACAATGGGAGATGAAGCACAGTTTATAATAGAGTGAATGATGTCTGAAGTTCCAAACCATTGAAGATTTTAAATATTTTATATAATATATAAGGAAATAAAATGCCCTGATTCGTGAACATCAAATTGCTTTAGAAATGAAATTTTAATATTTCAAACTACTTCCAAAGTTGATAAACTCCTAATTTGTGAACATCACATCAGCACCCAAATCATTGATCTACAATACAATGATATTAGTTCAGACGATATACCATTGCATCTAATTATATAAATTCTGCACCATTTTGACAAGTTGCAACGTTAATTCATGAATGCCCACACCTAACCATTTTTTTAACGTGGCAATATATTATAAGCTTAGATTAGTTCAAATAAAAGCTTATTATAATATTTAATGTGACAATATATTATAACGTGACAAGTCGCCACGTTAATAAAAGCTTCAGGCTAATGTTAATGTTCTATATATTATTTTTCATACTTTCAGCCTTTTTCTTTTTCTTTTTTTTACTTATCCATAGTTTTTTTTTATATAGTTATCGAGTCAGCCTGAAGCCCATTTAGCCCGTCGGGTCAAACAAGTCTGGCCAAAACTTGGTAAAAAAAAAAGCATGAACAAAAAATTATTGATAATTGTTCTAGATATACATAGGTAAAAGAGTATTTCAATATATTTGAAATATTTCAATATCAGTGTTATTAATCTTTCAAGATAATTGTTCTAGATAACTTCTTAATTAGGCCACAAACACAAATATTTCAATATATTTGAAATATTCTATAAAAAAGTGCAAAACAAAAAAAGTTTTTGCATCTATGTCATTAGAACTAACTATAGAAGAGAGTTTGAAAATGACGAGTTCAAAGCTTTTTATGAAGAAAATGACATTATCCATAATTTCTCCTTCACCAATAATACCTCAATAAAATGAGGCAGTAGAAAGGAAGAGTAGAACATTACAAGAGATAGTTAGGATCATGCCTTGTGATAACTCTCTACCAAAGCATTTTTGGGCAAAAGCTATTAACAAAACATGTTACGTTCAAAACTGAATATTAATAAAATTATTGTTAAACAAGACTCTTTTATGAACAGTGGAAGGATAAAAAATCCAACATATCATACTTCCATCGTTTTGAATGTGATTGCTTTATTCTAAACACGAAATATCAACTTGGAAAGTTTGATTTTAAAGTTGACAAAATAATCTTTCTCGATACTCAAATACTTCTAAAGCATATAAAATTGTTAACTTTAGAACACTGGTAGTAAAAGAATCTTTCCGTGTTAAATTCAATGATGGACTAACGAATGATAGAAGGTCATTAGATCTTGAATATGAATTTGCTAATTTGGGAATTGGTTCATCTAACAATGTTGAAACAAAACAGAAAACACAAGGCAATCCACCTTAACAAATGATTCAAGATAATCAACCAGAAGAACAAAACCAGCTTGATTAGAAGTTTGTTGTACACCATCCAGAAGAACTCATCATTGATTAAAAGACTAAGGGAGTCAAAACCAAAATTGTCTTTAAGAAACAATGCTACATATTCCTTAGTTTTAGAAGTTGAACCTCAGTTTATTGAAGAAGCTTTGACAAATGATAGTTAGATCTTGGCAATGGAAGAAGAATTGAATCAGTTCACTAGAAAAGATGTATAGACTTTTGTTCCAAACTCAAATACAAAAGCATTATTGAAACAAGATGGTGTTGTGAAACAAGCTTGATGAAGATGGCGAAGTTATGAGAAACAAATCAAGGTTACATAGCTTAAGGCTAAAATCAATAGGAAGGTATTGACTTCGTTGAAACCTTTGCACTTGTACCTAGATTAGAAACTGTTAGAAACATGCTTGCATTTCCTATGCATAAAAACATTAAGTTTTTTCAAATGGATGTCAAAAGCACAATTTTAAATAGTTTTATTGAAGAAGAAACCTTTGTAAAATTACCATTTGGTTTTGAAGACAACAATCTTTCAAACCATGTTTTAAAACTAAAAAAAGGCTTTGTATAGTCTTAAAGAAGTACATCATGCTTAGTATAACAAACTGAGCAATTTTCTGATTTCAAATGATTTTATAAGAGAAAACGTTGATACCACTCTGTTCAAAAAAGAATCCAAACATCACTTCATTATAGTAACAAATTTATGTTGATGGCATTATATTTGATGCTACTAATGAAAGTTTGAGCAACAATTTTTGTAAATTGATTCAAAGCAAGTTTGAAATGAACATACGATAGAACTCAAGTACTTCCTTGGTTTGCAAATTAAGCAAGAAGACAAGGACATCTATATTTATCAACAGAAATATACCAAAGAATATATCTGAAGAAATTTAAGATGGATGAATAAAAGTCCATAAGAATTCTGATACATCCATTTATTGTATTGACAAAGAAAGAATTAGGCAAACTAGTAGATCAAATGATCTACAAAGATATGATTAGTTTATTACTTTATCTCACTATAAGTAGACCAACTATTATGTTTAGTGTTTATTTGTGTGCTAGATTTCAATCTGATTCAAGAGAATCACATACTTAACAGCTGTGAAAAATATCTTTTATTATCTAGTAGGTACTACTAACCTAAGTTTATTTTATGAGAAATGACAAGATATTAGGTTGGTATGGTACTGTAATGCATACTATACTAGTAAACAGATTGAAGGAAAAGGTACAAATGGAGGTTGCCACATCATTGGACGAAGTCTCATATCTTGGGCCAATAAGAAACAAAACTTCATAGCTTTTTCAATTGTAAAAGCAAAATATGTATCAACAGCTACTTGTTCACAGCTACTATGGATAAAATATCAATTAGAAGATTTTCCAAGTTTTGAGAAAAATATTCCTATATATTGTGATAATACCAGTGCTATTAATCTTTCAAAGAATCTCATTCAGTAATCTAGGACAACGCATATAAAAATTAGACACTATTTTTTTAGGGATTATATGCAAAAAGGTATTTTCGATATTAGATTCATTGATAATAAACAGTAATGGGATCATATCATTAAGAAACCATTAACAAAAAATAGGTTCATCTTTATTAGAAATCATTTAAACATGCACATGTTGTCTGATTAAGTCCATGCATTTGTCTTCTATGCATCATCCTATGTGCATCTAAGAATTCATCTTATATGCAGCACATTATGCATCTTAGGTGCTTCATCTTTCAAACATTATTTGAAGACATCATCATCTTAGCTACTTCATCATCTTTTATTTTAAATGTGTTTTACTAGTCTTTAAATGAAACACATCATTCTGATCTTTGCTTTTGAAAAAATATTTCCTTTTAAACCTATACAACTTTCATACATATCATTTTTTTAAAAATACTTTTTCAAAGTTCGTATAGCTAAAAAGATAAGGGCAATTTCCAAAAGTAGCCTTGTTGATGCAAAGGATGTCTATGTCAATTTTTGAAAATAGACCACATTTAATGCTTCTATCTACCCTCTCTATGTTTCAAAACTATTTAAAAAAACCCTCAAAATCTTTCTCCCCATCTTTTGAAAAACTTTCACTAATCTCTGTTTCTCTTTGTATTCTGTATATGCTTGCTTTCTAGAAAACATTTCCCTTTCTTTTCAAAGTTTATCTTAAGTTCTTTAATGGCAAGAAGAGGTGCAACACAGCAAAATGTCCTCAAAAGAGAAGACATCAAGGATACTGACTTCCTACCTAAAAGATTCTTGAGACTCAAAGCACTAAGGGACGATGAGTTGTGATAAGAATCCAATGAATCATAGGGACATCTGAGTTGTGATAGCTTAACAATTTCAATTTCACAGTTAAACATTAAACTAATAAAATAAATAATGGTTTAGTTGAAATGTTATATCTTCTTAACCCGGTAAATTTGGCATACTTGACTTGAAGCGTATAGCTTGGTGATTTTAATTTTAATTGAAAAACCACCAATACACAAATATTTTTAGAAGAACTATGTAGCATTAATTATATTTCTCCATTGCACCCAAAGATACATAGGAGTAATCTTGTTGGGATCAAAATAAAATTAATAAATGTAGTCCCTGTCTAAAATTCACTATAAATTAAATTCTAAAAATAAACTATTTTGTTAATAACTTACTAAGAAAGAGAAATAAACAATCATTATTTTACATTTTAGGTTAATAACTTAATAAGAAAGAGAAATAGACAATCATTTTAGGTTAAAGAGAAATAGACAATCATTATTTTAAATTGTTATAAAACAAATATCGTAGGATACTAATATCTTTTCTATGCATAATTGACTCTCGAATCCATATCTAGGTTAAAGACATTTCTTTAGGGTCTTTCCATATGTTTTCTTAATAAAATATGGCGTCACCTCCCATTTTTTCATTTGATTCATATTTTGGTTCTCCATCCTGTCATTATCCTAGTTGCCACAAGGGGTTTTAATCAAAAGCATTAGGCTTAATCTAAATCAGCAGATTCAAATTACAAACACAAGAATTAAATTTTATTATATTAGGTTGCTATATAGGATGAAGAGGAAAGGGATTCATAGCCCAATTGTCTCTAAATATTGTTTCTCTTCATCTCTATGATTTCAATCTTGATCTAAACTACTTTTACTCATTCTTTAGATACTCAAATAGTCTAAAGAAGTAGTTATTGGTATTTGTCACAATGAGAAATGCTAGCAACACTCTCTCAAACACTCTCTTGTTAACACTCTCAACTATTGATTGAAATTTATTGAAAATCACAAATTTTGGTAGGTCCTACTTCTAAATTAGGAGAGAGCTTCATTAAATGAGAAGTGAGATCCACCACAATTTGTGATTTCTAATAAATTTCAGCCAATAGTTGAGAGCGTGTTAGAAAGAGAGCATTCGAGAGAGCGTTGGCATTCCTCTTGTCATAATTTCTCGTGAGAATAATTTTTACTTTTAACTTTATTACTTGATCAGTGTACTTGTCATAGTCAAAGGTTAGTATTTTAATACTATTTTTATACCTTTACCATACCTTTGTCATTAGAGACCAAGAGCTTAATTATAAATTTGTACTTTTCTACAATTCATGTGTCAAGGATCAACTATTCACTTATTTTTCAATTGCAATAAGTCTTATATAATTTAATCATACTTTTATCATTTACTTTAACATAGGGATATAATAAAAGTCAAAATTTGCCATATGCTTAATTTGGCAGTGGCTTGGCCTTTATGGTTGATAAGTAACAAATTTTTTTTAAAAATCTATTATTTGACTTGATCTCTTTGTTGGATTTGATTGAATTCTATTATTGGTCGTGGCTATTTACTAGTGTTGGTAAGTAGTTTTTTGCTTTCGCAAATTGGTGCATTAATTTATTGTACTATATATAAAACTTTGTTGTAACTTGTTAAGGTCCAAATTGTCTATAGGAGATTCCCATGAACTCACTATGTAATATAGATGTGCACAACTGTATATTGAGAATTTAACAGTCATGCGTATGTAAGTTGGGAAGTCTTTCGTACTCTATTAAGGGTTATACCAAGTAGATTCTATTGAAATGTAGAGATTATTAAAATTGGTTTACCTCTTTTAGAATGGAAATCAAAGTCCAATTAGGAAATTTAGGGTTTAATTTTTATATATTGTCACTGTCAATTAATTAGAAATTATTCTGTATATGACTTTTAAAATAATTATTATGAAACTCAATAATTTTATTATATATAAAAATTTATAATTGACTGATAATATAAAAATCAATATATTTTAATTAAATTATATAAACATTTGCTAAGGCAAATAATTTACAAACTTCGCGCAATATAAAATTGGTTAATGTGACATCACGCATTTTATTTTATTTTCTTTCTAGAAAATAAGAACATTTCACGGGCCAAAACACGTGGAAAACTTAGATCTGATCTTGATATTAGTCGGCAATCACAGTTTAAGTTGATAGTTACGGACTTTTCCACAAAGGAATGTCTAAACGAAGCTCTTTTTTTTTTTTTAATGATAAGAATGTATTACAACTTTCTAATAATTTCAGTGCCTTATGGGCCTTAGCTTGTTAGGCTTCTACTGTAGGCTCCTGGATGCATGCTTCGTAATTCGTATCGAAAATTGATTAATTTTTACAAAAATTGTTTCTTTGAATAAAAAAAAAGTGCTTCAAATTTTGAACAGGATACTTTCACCGGGCATTACCAATAGAGAACTTTTTTTTATCTTTTTCAATATCTAAATTTTGATTGTTTTATTAGTATTTTTAGAGAATATTTTAAACAAAAATTAAATAAATATAATACACACTAATTTACTTAGAAAAGTCAAAATGGATCAATTCATCCCACTTAGCCCTAGTCCATGTGGGTCAGGGTCAAAAAGACTCACATACAAAAAAGGCTACAAAATCAAAAAGTCCACAGGACCGTATAGGTTAGAGTTAACCCATGAACCTTAAATTTTAAAAGTTTGACTTAATTTTTTAATTAACTAGCTTGGCCCATAGAGTATGTCAATCAACTTTATGGGCAACTTAACTCACTCTATGGACTACCTAACTCACTTTCATTAATTTGATAAATAAATAATTAAGTAATATTAATTAAAAAAATTAAAAACTTAATAATCAAATTTCAAACCTACCTACGGTCTATCCAAATACAAGTAAGGACACGAAGGAATATATACTACAAACAAGACTTTTGTATTTTAAGTATTTTTAAATATATAAATAATGTTATATCAAATGTGCAATATATGTCACATATAATTACTTTTTTTAAATTAGTAATATCATAATTATTAAATTATTACATTGCTTTTTAAAAGTAATTAATAAGTTGTATATCTTGATGCAATTTGGAACAAACTATTGACTAAACCCACATACACAACAAAAATATGTTTTCGTTGTCTATCTAATTTTGATACCCACGTTTATATTGTGCATAAAAAATTTATTTATTTATTATTAAACTCTTTTTTATTTTTATTAAACTTTTATTCCTTTTTACTAGTGCAGGTACAATATGTCACATACACAATATACCAGATATAGAGGCAAGGTTGGTTCTAGGAAAGACACTAATAGGGAGGACATTATTAGTGTTGGTACATCCAAAGCTATGCGAGCACCATCCCTTACTTCTAGCTTGCAAACAAAGAGTGAAAGAAACGACTACACAATAGCAGTTAGAGGTGGCAACGCTTGCTAACACACTACAGGAGCCAGTTGTTGCTCCTAAGCCCCAAGTACTTGCTATTAAGTCATAGGTTGTTGGCCCCCCTTACCAAGAGATCATGTAGACCACTTTGTGTTGAGGTCCTATGCAAGCCATAGTGCCTCACAGTTGTGCGAAAGACTGCACTGCTAAAAGTTGAAGTTAGTCAAACATGGTAGTAAGATCTTACCCTTTCCTAAGGATAAGCAGGTGAAGGCATATGTTTTAAAGTCGACTGACAATTTTGACACAAACACGTTATCGCAAGCAAATAAAGTCATGTTGTGTACTTTTATTGAGTGGTGGCACAAGGACACCATCTCTTTCTGCCTTTCAGTAAGGGAGATGACCATCACTTTAGATTATGTGTCATCTCTCCTACACCTACCTATTACTAGGACCCATGTTCCCACCAACAACTGACCCGCAATGATGTAGTTGGCTTCTTAATTGGTGAACTCGAGGTAAGGTACGACTGTAACGCCTATCCGCTATCAGGATTAGTGACTGTCCCCACAAACCAATACAAATTTTTTTAGCGTGCTTTGTCCTCACTCACACACTTCCTAAGAAACGTCCCAAGAGGTTACCTATCCCAGAATTGCTCCAAGTTAAGCATGCTTAACTGTGGAGTTCTTAAGTGATAAGCTACTGAAAAGTAGACACATCTTGTTAGTATAGGTAACACTTATTAATTCCTTTAAGCTATCCTCAACTGTACAGTCCCATACCTGCATAGCCTCTGGATCCCTCTCATTCTAGTGTGTATTCGATTCATTCATGTGTTCTTCCCGCTGGAAGCCTGCCAAGAGTTGCTCATTGTCCATGCCTCATCTTTTTTGCACCGACGATCACTCCCTACCTTCATCAGCACCTGGGATGTTACGTGCCCACCAACTTCGGCTTGGTTCGTCCTCAAACCACACCGTACTGGAAGAGAGGCCCTGCTCTAATACCACTTTGTAACGCCTGGCTGCTTTCAAAATTAGTGACTGTCCCCACAAACCAACACAAGACTTTTCAGCGTGCTTTGTCCTCACTCACATGCTTCCTACGAAATTTCCCAGGAGGTCACTCATCCTAAAATTGCTCAAAGTCAAGCACGCTTAATTGTGGAATTCTTAAGTGATAGGCTATCGAAAAATAGATGCATCTTGTTGGTATAGGTAGCACTTATTAATTCCTTTAAGCTATCCTCAACTGTACAATCCCATACCTGCACAGCCTCTAGATCCCTCTCATTTTGGTGTGTATTCGATTCATTCATGTGTCCCTCTCGTTGGAAGCTTGCCAAGAGTTACTCATTGTCCGTGCCTCATCTTTTTGCACCAGCAATCACTCCTCGGCCTCATCAGCGCCCGGGATGTTACAACAACCAAGCACTTGTTATGACTATGCGAGGAGCGCCCGTGACATTTGACTAGTTGGAAGACATATATCGTTCAAGCGTGGAGGATAGGCAAGTCATCTTTGTAACGATAGCTTAACTCCTACACTTAGTTCACTATACAATCTTTGCTGACAAGAGTTCCAAGTGCACACTTGTGGCCTACCAAGAGCTTTTCCATGATCTTGGTAGAAGTAAGGAGTATGCTTAGTGTGCCTCCACATTGTTCTACATGTACGATCAACTTAGCATGGCTAGCCTGCATCACACACGACACATCGAAGGATATATACTTTACTACAAGTACCAAATTTGTTTTTTTTATTTTCTTTGGCTTCTAGTTTTTTTGTTTCACAACAATTAATTATGTTAATGGTTTTATAGTCAAGGATATATAACCATTTTTGAACCATTGGCCCTTGCAAGATGTACATTAATATATTGAGAGCTCTCCCTATACCTGTAAAAGGTCTCTGAGGGGATCCGACCAGGCATTGCCGACGAGGTCAACACTAGATGAGCTAGGAGTAAAGGAAGTCATTTAGACCAAGGTTGTCAAACTCGAGAGTTTAGGTAAACTCGTGGATGCTTTATAAACTCAACTCGTAAACTCGTAAGAGTTTGCCTAATATTAAAAAGTTATTCAAATACCTATAAATAAACATAATAATTCAACATTTCAACCCCATAATAAAGCAAAATAGTAAACCACAATAATAAAGTAACAAAGTTTGGTAGTACATTACTACTAGCTATGATCAAACTGCACCAAATCAAACATAAATTCATACAAAACATAAGTTCTTAAAATGATAACATTTAAAAAACTAAAAAAGGACTAATGTCTTCAAATCTCCATCTCCTATCCTCTAATACATCATCTCCAAGATTTCCATCATCATCACCATCTCCATCTCCATCATCATCTCTGTCACCATCAAGCTCTTCCTGAGATGCAAAAAGCTTATCAACAACATTGGCATCAAAAGCCAAATTATCATGATCCAATGCATCTAAAGTTGTATTATTTGAACTTCCTCCAACTAATTCACATTGTTGCCATCACCTTCACCTTGAGGTTGTTTAAGCTCAACATTTTCTTCATCAGTATTATCTCCATCTCCTATTATCCATGCATCGTCAGATTGAATATCATTAAATGGAAGAATGACAATTTTTCTTATTTGTCTACTTTTTAGCTTTAAGTTATACATCACATAAACTATGTCATTCATTTTCTTATGATGTAAATGGTTTCTTCTCTTTGTATGAACCTAGAATTAGAAAATAACACAAAAAAAAAAAATTATGATTATCTAAACTAAACAAAGAAAAATAAAAACCACAAATAAAGCCATAAACTTCAATTGCCTTTTCAAATGAGCTCTAATTACGCTTGCACCTAGAAAAGCTACAAGTCAAGTTCACAATGTGAATAGCAAACTTCTTCAACTTTAGACATCAATCTCCAAACATCTCCCACCATTCTATAGGAAGCATAGTCTTCCTACAGGCCTTTAAATTATCCATAGGAAAAAGCCCTCTAACATAATAAAACTCAATAAGCTACATACTAATTGTATTCCTTTCTACAAGATCCTTGGCTAGTTTTATCGTACAATCATATAACCCTTGTTTTACCTCAGAATCATCATTTTTAAAATTAGGTTCATGGTGCAAGTGGGGATTAAGATAATATGCAACTGCATACAAAGGCCTATACAGTTGGTTATCCCACCTCTCATCAATAATCTTTCAAATAGGTTCATAGCTACACAAATACCAAATCTGCTATATTAGAAATAGTTACACAAATAAGTTGAAACCCGATGGGCCAACCAAGTCCACCACGGGTTCGAGCCAAGCCTAGCTAGAAAAAATAGCTTACTATGCTTTTGGCCCAAGGACAACCCAGCTCATTTAATTCGTGAGTCAAACGAGTTTGAGCCGAGTTGGCCCTTTTTTTATTAAAATTAAAAACATAAAAATTAAAAACACTTATACGAATCTCACTCACAGACTCCAGATCACAACTCAACCAGAGATCAGTGTCAGTGTCTTTTATTAATGGTGTTCATTTTTGGCAATCGTTGTGCTAAAGAGACCCATCCATTAGCCATGCTGTAGTAATAACTTGATATCATAATGAACAAATTCGACAACTATTTAACTCATGCCATAAAACTTAAAACATGTAAACTAGAGAGGAAAATAACTCATAAAATTGGTAAATGAAGTAAATCATCTTTGGAAATTGTTCGACAAGCCATAAGTTTAAATATTTTTTTAAAACAAAAAACTTAGCAAATACTTGCTTCTGTTTGATATTATGAAGCCAAAAGTGCTCTAACTTTACAATGTGGTTTTCATGTTATTACCTATTCTAGATGGGTCTGTAGAATTATTCATGTTTATTCAATTTGCTTTTAAATGTCATAGGTACTGTAATAGATAAGACTACAATATTATTTGTTAAGTTAATTTGTAATACAATATTCCACAATTTGGGAGGGGTAAGGAACACATACACTTCATGCTAGTGCTATTGTGTTCGCAATTTCATTTTTTCTTTTTTTCTTTTTTTTATTTTTAAAAATTTGGTGAGCCAACCTACTTAACCCACCAATTGGTGGTGGGTCAAGCTAGGTTGGGATTTTCTTGGTTGGCCCCTTTTTAACTTAACCCATGGTGAGCCAACCCAGGTGAGCTAGGTTGGCTCACTTTGACACCTCTACTTTTGCACAATCCATCTCCTTATATATGAAATCTATGGTGGGTTTTACATTCGAATCCACCAATTGAAGGACCATGATAAGAGGGGCTACAACTTTGAGGCATATGGTTACATTCTTCCAAATTCAACTATCTAAAATTACATTTTCTACCTTTCTTCGCTCTTTATGAAGTTCCAAACTTACTTGTTTTCCACTCTTCAAAGCTAAATATGCTTATTAATGATGTTTACATTTTATGGAGACAAGCTAAAGTCAAATATGTTGTGGCAAATCTAGTTATACCAGGCCTAATCAAGTCTCTCCCTTTTGTGAACTTCTTTAGCATGCTAATGAGCATTGCTCTACCATATATATAGGTGGTGATCCTTCTTCCCTTTTTTATAGTAACTTGATGAAGCTTCAGATGTTTCTCAAAATCTTCAAATATCAAATCTATGCAATATGTAACACATAGGTTGCAATACAAATTCTCCCATGTTCGCATCAACAATTTTCTTGTTGCTTTGAAATTTGTAGCATGATCAATAACCACCTGGACTACATTCTCCTCTCCAACAAATGTAACAACACCATCCAACATTTTAAAAACTTCGTTAATTGTTTTTAAGATGTCTAAGGTATATAAAGAATACCGAAATACTATCCTTTTTGGACTTTTCATCAAAAAGATACAAATTGAATGCCTTTTATTATCTATCCATCCATTAAACATGATTAAGCAACCAATTCTCTTTCACTTCTCCCTATACTATACAAGCATTGCATCGGTTTTTCCCACTACTTGTTTCAAAATCTTCTCTCTAATATCATGATAAGATGGAAGCTTATACCCAACTCTATATTTCCCAATCATCTCACACATTTTTGCAAATGTCGAATTTTTAATAGCAATGAATGGAATGGCACTTTGTAAAAAAAAAAATCAACAAATTGAGCATCAACATCTTCCTTACAGTTTTTTTTTTCATCATTTGATTTATTTTCACTTGAACTCCCTCCACCACTAGCAACTTTTCCTTTTCCTTTTGAAACAAACATCTCGTGTCTTTAAGAGCTATTAGTCTCTAGCCCCTGACTTTGTTCATCATCTTCATTAATACTATTCAATCTTTTTTACTTCAAGGATACTTCTTTAACCTCAACAACAATTTTCATCATTAGAATTTTAACTTCTTCTGGCACTATAGCACAAGGCTCTAAATCTTCTCTAATCCCAACAAGATGATGCTTGAATCCCATTCTTCCTATTTCTAGTAGAAGAGGCAAGTGCATTGTTGCCAGATGAATTTGATCTAGTCCCAAACATATAATGGTTTGGTGGTGCTGATATCAAATACAATAAAATAAGTAAATAACAAATATTAACAAATTATTACCATACTTCCAACAAGTGTAACATATTGTAATGTAATGTAAGTGTAAAATACTCTCAAATTAAAAAGCATGAACAAAAATGCATCACAAGCCATTGTTTTGGGCTCTTTTTTTTGCCATATTGAACTCGAAAACTCAAACATGAAAATGTAATTTTGATTGAGTTCATCTAATCCCATCCTAAAATGAGTTTGAAGGCAAGTTTGCCAATTTGGTTAAGGTGAAAATGTAACTCGAATGAGTTTACAAGTTGAAACTCGATTTTAGCAACCATGATTTAAATGTTGTATGAGTAGCACAAAAAGGAGCGGACCTTCCATGACATATCCGACTTCTTTAGTTTCCTCAAATCAAGTCCCTTGTTATGCACCCATCTACTTAAAAGGGTCCTATGACAGTTTGGGCACATATAAGGGATTCCTTGCTCGCCACCTAACCCTGTGCCCTCCATTGTAGTATATGATGAGATGTTTGTTGAGTATCTTTCATATATTGTCACTAAAGGCAGGCAGCCCTCCATTGAGAGGGTCAATTGAGAGTAGAGGAGTGCTTGTGCATAAGGCTTCTCCGTGGGCATGTGTCAATGGCTACTTAGAGTGGTTCTACCATATTTCTCATCCATACATCACGCATCCAGTTAAAGGAGATCCTCCAAGAGGCCTTCCGAGAGTACCTGTGTAACTCACTAAAGGCAGGCAACCAGAGTCTTCTTTGAGCAATCTTCAAACCATGGTTTGATCTAAGGATGGTTACCCTTGGCATTGATGCTCGTGCCTACATGGAGCGACTATTGATACTTGCACGATTAGGCACTGCAGCGAGACGTACATATCAAAGGAAGAAGAAAACCCGCCAGTGATTTTGTTTTGTGTTATTATGTTTACATTGTCGTATCTTATTTTGTATATTATGTTCACTTATTTTGTAATATTTCATCTTCACTCACTATTTTCTATTGTTTCTTGACTTATTTTTTACTCAATGAGTATCTTGACTTATTTTGATTTGTTCCATATTTTTGCCTCATTTATTATCTATCCATTTGTTCAACTATTAAAGTTATTTAAAAAAAAAGCTTAAATATGTTTCTAGTCCCTATAATGTACCCATTTTATGCTTTTGGTCCCTTTAAATTTTATTTATGGTTTTAGTCCCTCTAATATCTTATTTTACTATTTTTGTCCCTACTATTACAATAAACCATTAAGTGTAACGAAATTGTCGCGTCAACAACCTACCTAGCATGCCACATTAGCAACATAATATAATTAGATGGACTAAAACAAAAATTGAGTATATTAGAGGGACCAAAACAAAAGCTAGGTGTATTTATAGGGATTAAAACATAAATTGAGTATATTTAGAGGGACTAAAACAAATTGGGTAGATCCTCCATGAACAACAAACCAAAGCTCCAACCCTTTACGAACCCACAATCATCCTTAACGATTCCACCATGACAAGCACATCATCTTCCACACGAGTCAAAAGCAATCAACTACACTAAGATCAAAAGCCACGCACCATTTACTCTAGCAAACCATTTCACCCAACCATGGTTCATTGAAATCATCATGGACTATCCTCTTGGTTTGCATAAGCCTAGTCTACAAAATAATATATATGTTAGATGGGTTAAACAAGTTTGTGCATAAACATGTAGGCTAATGTTGACTCATGTGGAAGATGGTGCATTGTTATGGAGGAACACTGATGTTGGATATAGGTTCATAGAAGGCTAGAGCTTTGGATTATTGTTCATGTGGGTAAAGGGTTTTGGTCACATAGTGTTGGGTTGGCTCATGTGGAAGATGATGCCCTATGATGGTGGTACACTAAAGTTAGATTTAAGTTATTAACATCCATTGATGGGTAGTAGGTTTTGGTCACACAGTGTTGGGTTAACTTGTGTGGAAGATGGTGCATTGTTATGATGGAACTTTGAGGCTAGATATAGGTTCATAAAGGGTTAGAGCTTTGGGTTGTTATTCATTTGAGTTTTGGTCATGTGGAAGATTACTCCAATTTATATTTTGGTCCTTCTAGTTTTTGTTTTGGTCCCTTTAATATACTCAGTTTTTGTTTTAGTCTCTTTAATTATATTTTGTTGCTAATGTGACATTTGTGCTGACGTGGCATGCCAAGTAAGTTGTTGACGTGGCAATTCCATTACACTTAACGGTATATTGTAATGGCAGGGACCAAAATAGTAAAATAAGATATTATAGGGACTAAAACCATAAAAAATTTAAAGAGACCAAAAGCATAAAATAAGTATACTATAGGGACTATAAACTTATTTAAGCCTTAAAACAAATACAAATTAAGTGCCTAAATTAATTAAATAAATTAAAATTTTATTTACAACTTACTAAAGTTATTTAAACAAAATTACTACACAACAAAAACATGTTTTCATTGTGCATTTGTTCAACATACACAACGAAAACAAGTTTCCCTTGTGTATTGGAAAATGAAACCCCCTACTACACAATGGAAGCTTGTTTCTGTTGTGGATAGCACATAACGAAAACGTGTTTCTGTCAAGGGTATTTTTGTAAAAAAAGTTAGGGAGCGGGAAGTTAAAACAAGAGTGTGTGAATAACATGAACCAAACTTCGATTTAGGGTTAGGGGCTAAAATCAGCCCACTCTTTAGTGAACTATAAAAATCATGGGTTAAAAAGGTTAGGTGGGATGGGTCATGGACTTAAACCCATTTTGACAACTGTATCAAAATATTATAAAAGCACAATATGATAAACCTATATCTATAAATCAAGAGCCACTATTTGGAACGTAAAGCATGAGAGAAAAAGCCACAAGGCATGCTTTGTACAAGATATTTCCATGTGTCGTATAAAGTTTGCCATAATATTTACATGCACCATTGTACTTACTGCCTATTGTATGCACTTGATTTTGTTATCCACGCGACTTTTGCCTATTGAAGAAAAATCCACTTGTTTGCATTGGTGCCTCTAAACGCATCATAAGAATAAGTGACAATAGTGTTCAGTCCTCTTCTTATAAATTAATATATATCTTGTGCTTCGACTTCCCACTCCCCCTACCTCCTCTGAATTAATGTAAGCCTCCATAGAGATTGTGTTGGATATACATTCCACAATATATATTTCTTCACCTTTTCCCACCCTTCAACAACTTACTTTTGCTTTATACCCAAACATTGTTAAGGATCTAAAAGTGAACATAGGAAAGAATATTGAACACCATATCTGGCCAAAATCCATTGCAAAGTGTATAGCTTAACCATCTCTATAATTTGATCAATATCTAATATCATGTTTGTTGTAAATGTAAGAGAATTGGAAACTAACCATATAGCCTAGACCACTGTTAACCAAACTGCCTACCACCCAACTTTATTGGGGGCATCACAACTTAACAAACTCATAAACTAGAGGAAATTAATCTGGGCATTGTTATATAATGTTGATCGAACTAATGTCCCACCATTTCAAGCAATCATTCCAATCATGAAAGAAAAACATGCATTCAAAGAATAGGTGCTCTATGCTTTCTACTACTTTACCACATCCTTAACACATCTCCTCATTGCTTCCTTTTATGTTTCTATGCACAAGATTCTGAAGAGTGGGTATCCTATATTCAAAGCAAGCTTCCAAACAAAAGTTTGCACCTTCTGAGGTGCACTATCCATACTTTTTTTAAAAAACTCCTTTTTCTCCCTCCTTGGATTAGACATGAATACCTTATAAGCAGAACTAATTGAGTATTAACTTCCACACCCACTTGTCTTCCCTATCCTCAACGAGCTTTATGTCCCTCACAACAACCCGCATATCTGCCAGCCTATCCTTCTCCCACTAAAACATGTACTTTCTCCATTCCCAGCTCTATGTACAAGAACCTCCCTGTCATTGTCCTAGATTTGCTACCTTTGCATTTTTATCTGGAATTATTATATATAATCTTTGGTACCATATACAAAACTTTTCACTCTCAATCTATGGATCATGCTAGAATGATGTTTATGTAAATCATTTTGGTTGGAAACCTATACCTTTCTCCTCCAAGGAATTAATATCAAGCCACCATTTACAACTTCTCCTGTACCTTTTTTTTCCTAACCCTTCCTTCTTTCTCATACTTGAGTTTTAATATCCCAAACCAAAAAAAATGTTCTTCCCTATTCATTCTCCACCACCATTTCCCTAGTAATGCTAGATTAAATGTCCTTAAATTTTTTACCCTTAGACCTTCTTCCTCCTTCTCCAGACATACATGTTCCCACATAACCAAACGTATTTTTTTGTTTCCATCCCCCCATAAAAAAATTAAATAAAGATTTAATTATAGAAATAATACCTTTTAGAGCCTTGAAAAAAGAAAGTAAATTAAGAGAGAAAGCAAAATTGATTTTAACAGCACCACTCTACCACCTAAAGATAAGTGTTTACAATTCCATGATGATAATCTACTTTTAGCACCGATTGCTAAGTAAGCTTTTTTTGAGGATTTGCTCCAACTGGGAGCCCAAGATATTTGAAAGGCAATGAGTGAACCTTACAATTCATGCAAAATATTTGACGCCTTAGCCAACCATTTCTCATCAATGTTTACACTTATCAATTGGCTCTTGTGGAAATTCACATTCAATCTTAATGTTAACTCGAATAGCTTTCAAATAGCTTTAGAATAGCTTTTATAGAAAAAATGTTATAACAACTTTTATCACCAATAATGAGTGTCATCTACAAATTACAAATGTAAAATGCTTATGTCCTGCTCCCCTTCAACAAAACCTTTGAATAAGACAAGTCTTACAACCTCTTTGAACATGACACTAACGTCATTTGCTCCAATCAAAAATAGGAAAGGATAAACATACGGCCTTTATCCATGATAACTCTTCAGTTTGGCTATCATTCGCTAACACAAAATACTTTTGTAATGGATAAACATTCTTTGATCCATCCTCTCCATTTTCCCCAAAACCTATATGTTCCATCATGTAAAAAAGATAGTTCCAACTTAACAAATCATATGCTTTCTCAAAGTTTACCTTAAAGCACACCAGTTCTTTTTCACTTAGCTTAACATCCTCAATCGCCTCATTTGCAATGATTACCCCATCCAATATTTGTCAACCCTTTATGAATGTCATTTGGTTTTCAAAGATGATTGCATATATAACCTTTCACAACCTATTTGCCAGCGATTTAACAACACCTTATACATACATCGTATCAGGGACATGGGTCAATACTCCCCTGCCGTGTGGGGACTATCTTTCTTCGGTATCAGCATAGTAAACAAATTGTTTTCTCCTCCGACAAGCCTCCCATTTGTAGGAAATTCCTCTAAGAACTAAATGAAATCAATTTTTATTGGGTCCCAAAAATCTTTTATAAAAGTAAAATTGATACCATATGGTCTTGAACTTTTAGAGCTTTCACAATCCCACATTGCTTCTATGGTCTCCTTCTTTAAGAATGTTGCAATCCATTCCTGATTCTCAAATGTAGTAATATAAGGAATCTGCATATATGCTAGATGTGATCTCTCCCATTCCTTATCCAATGTAGTAATATGATGAATCTACATACATAAGTTATTGATCTTGGACTTAATATGACTTCCTTGAATGACTTTAAATATCTTTTTGATTGCATCTTGGATTGTCTTAGATTTGTAGGATAGGATTTTCTTGTCTTTCTTTCTCCAACTTGATGGGTATGTATGTGTATATCAAACAAAAGTCACTACTAAATGTCCCAAGACATATTTTTATAGAGAAAGTAGAAAGGAGACCTATCCATTCATGTAGGGATACAGTGGTTCATTCATGTCTCTTCATCAAGAGTCATGTCTATTCATATCAGCCATTCCATTTTCAGGAAGAGTTAAAATGGTTCTACCCATCATGGTTCTATTCAACTATAGGCTACACCATTCTAGTACACTTATCATGTGATGTTTAATATACATTAATCACATAATAGATGTTCAAAGACACATCAAGATATCATCCAACCAATGTTTTAACAAATTACTAAAAGATAAAGGCAAAAATCATAATACTTTCTAGGTATTTGCAAGTCTGTAAAATATTTTCTTTAATATATTATATATTTTTGTTTACTTTGAGATGAAAGAAAATTTTAGGTTTTTATTATTCTGAAATAGTTTTTAATAAATAAACATATACATAACGGAAAATTATTAAAAAAATATAATAATTATTTAGGTAAATTTATTATAAATATAACTAACCTAATTATTATTTGAAAGAATTTTTATTTTTTGAATGATATTACGATATATATGTTATTAAAAACTATTTATTTTTCTGTATTTGAATTTTGAAAATTATTACGTATTTATAATTATTTATTTCGTTAACGTTGTTTGCCTCTAGAGACTAAAAATAAATTTGCCACGTGTACACTTTTGTTAGACACGTCCCCACTCTTCGTTAGTTCCGTTAACGTTATCTAACAAAAGTGTACACTTTTTAGTCCCTAAAACACTAGCATTTGCCACGTGTACGCTTTTGTTAGACACGTCCCCACTTTTCGTTACTTCTGTTAACATTATCTATCTCTAGGAACTAAAAATAGATTTTCTGAAATTATAAAGACTAAAATGAAATTTTGTTTTCAATTTGGGAGACAAAAACAAATTTATCCCAAATTTTAGAAACTAAAAATATGATTAACCCAAACATTAATTATATAATCACACTTAAAGGTCGTATGAATACTTAAAAAAGTCACATAATCTTTTATTCTAATTATCTTTTTAATCCTTGTACAGCAAATAAAATGTTACTTATTAATGGAAGAAAAAAAATCTTAGGCTTTGAAATTATTTCTGTTGGCATAACATTTGTCTAAAGAAAAATTAATCAACATAGACAATATAGGTTATAGTAACAATATAATAAATTATACAAGCATATGATGTATTGATTGTATACATCAAATTTTTATATTAAAAAAATTATCTCTTAATATGATGTATCATATTATTCGTGTAGATCTATATTATCTATATTAATAGTTTAATATTCCCTGGAAAAAATTATGCAACCAGAGATTAATTCAACACTTATTTGTTAGAGTTTTATTTTTTGTAATAATGGAGAGGTTTAATAGTCATTATTTACTTCACTTGTTTTTGAATAAAAAATCTATTATTATTGGACTATTTATACTTTAATTAAAAGAATAAAACTTATAAATACAGTATCTTAAAATGCTTTTGGTGTTAGTTTTTAACAATGTTTTTAAAACTGAACCAATCATTGAACCAGTCAAGGCAATGGTTCAAGGTTTAATAGTTCAACCGGAGTTGAACTGTGGTCGAACCGGTATTAATAAAATAATAATAATAATAATTAAATAATACATAAAATAATATTAAAAAATCATAATTTTGTAATAGTAAAAATTAAAAATAAAACATAATTTTATAAGTTCTTTACACTTACAATACCTATAAGTGCAAATCAAATATGTCATGATATTTAAGTATAAATTTTAACTATACACATCAACATTTATTAATAAAAACAAGTTTATATTTAAAATAAAAAAGAAAATGATAAATACTTTAGGTTGGTTTTTATTTTTTTAAGAAAAAAAATTAAAATAATGTTGTATTAAGCATTTTTCTTTGACCTGCTGTGAACTGGTTTTTGACTAGTTTTTCGGTTCTTTAACCGGCTTTTCTTTAGGCTGACTCTGTGATTTATTTGAACCGGTCAGATGATCAATTCATCGGTTTTCCGGTCCAGTCCGGTTTTCAAAATAGTGGTTTTTAATTAAGGTTTTATTTTGGTAACCAACTCCAACTTTTAATTCTAACTTATATTTATGTGGATTATCGAAATAAAATTCTGATTTTGATTAAAAAAATATTTAAGAAGCTAAGCCTAAGTTTCCTTCAAATCAATAATTTAATAATAGCTATTAGCCAATTAGCTAGTGGTAATGTGAGGATTTGATTAATTAAAAATGTGATAATAGCTATTAGCCTATTAGCTAGTGGTAATGTGAGGATTTGGTAGGCTGTTGGGATACATATTTTTCTATTTTTTAGGAGTTATCGAAGGGGACTCTGGAAGTCCCACATTTAAAACAAAATAGAATTTCAATCTTTTAAAGTAAGAGGTACACGAGAATAAATTGTAAAGTTATAAATTGAAAAATTAATGATTAAAATATAATGATTATATATACATATATAATAAGTCATAAAATTTATCAATTTAATTAATTTTTATCAGTAATTATAACTTCTTATTTAAATTTAAATTTTATATAATTTTAGTATAAAAAAATCATTATTAACTAACTAAAATTCTACATATTATTTTTAAAATAATTATTATAAAAATTAACAACCTTATCATACGCAACATAATACATTCTAATTAAATTCTTCCTACTTTTGTCTTCAAAAATTTTAAATCCAATCAAATTACTACTCTTTCATGTCTTGAATATAAGAAAAATAAAAAATAAAAACATGTATAATGATAAAAAAAAATATAAATAAATCTTCACTAATTTTACCTCATTTAATAAAATCATCTCCAAAATATTTTTTATTTTATTTAAATTTTATTTCCAATAACTAATTTAACTCTCATGATATCAACCACATAATCTTCAAAATAGAGAAAAAGTATTTTCAATTAAAACAAATTTTTATAAAATTAAAGTTTTCTATCAATTAACATGAAGAACATTTTAAGAAATAAACATCATTTTTAAATAAAATTAAAAAATTAAATAAAATTACCTAACATTCTTAATTAATATAAAATATTTTTTTCTTATATTTGAAACAAAAACATTTGAATAGATTGTCGTCAATTTTCAACCACAATAAGTGATACTTATGATGGGACCCGCTATTCCACGTCCAAAAGTTAGCGTCGCCGTTTATATATATATTTACAATGGTCGCAGCTATCCCAACTCTTTTCCTTCCATTAGACCGACTTTAGTGACTAATTTAAACAAGATTCTTAATTTTTAGACACTTAAATAATACAAACACTTTATTGATATCTTTTATTTTTTTTTTTCTTATCATATCACATAAATAATTATAATAATTATTTATCTCTCTTCTTTTCTTATATTTTTAGGTGTAAACACCTTGGGTGTCAAAGTATTTTTTCCTTTGAATAATTCCGGGGATTCCGACGATCTTACGGTGGAATCGAGTCGCCCAACTGGTGCAAAACTTTCCTCTCAGATCCACTGATTGATGACATTCCCTAGCTCACAAGTCACAAGCATCCAAAACATAATTTAAGGGCCTCCCCCGCCAGCTAAAATTCTCGTGTTCACACATGATCATTTCATTAACTTAATATTTATTCATTTTATGTAATAATTCAAGTGTTTAATTTTTTATTGTCAAAACTTAAATACTGTATCTAAGGTATTATGGTGTTATTATCTAATTAAAATTGGCATTTCATCTAAATAATTATTCTTAATTTTAGTTATCAAAATGAAAATAGTGATTATTAAACTAAAATTTTCATTTTGATCGAAAAATCACTCCAATTATATTTATAACAGCATATCTAAATTAAATTCATGTTTACGAGAAAGATAATCTTAAAACATAATCTCATACATGCGTTTATATATTTCTTTTATCGGTAATAATAAAAATTATTAATATGTTTTGATTATTTTTTATACATTATATTTTAAATAATTATGTCAAATATTAAATTATTTTTTATTTTTAAATATTTACTTAAGAAGTATTTGGAAGATTTTTTCTATGCTTATAAAAATAAATAACATATTATTTTTTATAATTTATTTTTAAATTATTTTAAAAAGTTTTAGAGACAAATTTATCAAAAATATATACGTTTTGTAATTTATTTTAATAAATTTATTAAACAAGATTATGAATAAAGTTTTTTCTTTTATAAGAACGTATTAAAAATAAATTTATTTACTTAAAATGAATAAAAAAAATTTAACCAATACCCTGATTGATGTAATTAATATTAAACTAATCAGATATTTACAAATTACCCATAAAATTATTTCTATCACTTAAATCAAATTTTATTTTTTTAAATTAAAAGTTTTAAATACTTATATTTTTACCCGAAAATATTTATATTTATATTTTGTTATTAATAAAATAATCTATTATTAATTAAATCAATTTTTTAAATGTCTTTTAATTTAAGTTTTTGTATTCTACCTATATTCGTACTTAATACACAATCAACTTGCTAATTTTTTAATAGACTCATCATATCCCCCTTGGCACTTCCAAACACCATGAGCACTATATAAACCTCCATCCACAGCAAATTACTTCCATCTTCACAAACACTCTTCTCATAAGCTCTAGCAGTTAACTAGCAATATTAGCATTTGCTAGTGATTGGCAATATAAACATAAGCCAGCTACAACAGTTTAAGATGGTTTCCAAAACTTGTTCCTTCCTTGCTATTTTCCTCACACTCAACCTCCTCTTCTTCTCACTTGTCTCTGCATGCGGTAGTTATTCATGCCCTGGTCCAAAGCCAAGACCCAATCCCAACCCCAACCCTAGTCCTTCAGGTGGCTCGTGCCCCCGTGACGCACTCAAACTAGGCGTATGCGCCAATGTGCTAAATGGGTTGCTCAACGTCACTTTGGGTCAACCACCAGTTACCCCTTGCTGCTCCCTTCTCAATGGCCTCGTTGATCTTGAGGCTGCAGTGTGCCTCTGCACTGCCCTCAAAGCAAACATTTTGGGCATCAACCTCAACCTTCCCATCTCACTCAGCTTACTTCTCAACGTTTGCTCAAGGAAAGTACCACGTGATTTCCAATGTGCCTAATCATCGCCTATACACAACATATCATATCATTCTATCTACTTTTGTTTCGGGTTTGCTAGTTGTGGCTTTGCATTTTCTATTTTTCAAATTCCATTGATCAGCGTGTGATTCTTTGTACGTGCATGGATGGTTAACTTCTCGTTATTCCTTTCTTTCAGTGTATTTTTAATTGCATGACTAGAGTGTTGCAATAAATAAGTTCCCGATGCTTATGTAAATCGCAAGGGAACCAAAGATGATGTAGTGTGTTTTTTATTTGACAGAGAAATGATTATTGTATTACAAATAATCCTTCTTAATCTATTTCGGCCTTTTCTTTTTGTCTTTTTGGTGAATGAGATCAGCAAAGGATCAAGTAAATTACTTGGCCCTTCTAATTAACTTCTGTCCGAGATGCCTCACAACAAGAAGAAAACAAATTTAGTACAAGAATTAAAAGGAAAGCAAACATAGGCATTTACAAATCAGCTCGTTAATAGCTAACATCATGGTTCTAACATATTTATATCACTGGACGACATATTACTAATCAAGTATTCAAGTATTGGTTGAAAATGTCGGGAACACGAGAGTCCAAAACATTATTATTAAATTGTTGAACCATTTACTCTCAATTTAAGATAGACCACGTCTTCTGCTCACTATAGGGGAAGAAATAAACTAGAATTAATGATTTATCAAATGTATGATTGCATATCTGAAACCATTGGCATCTAGTATGTCGTTTCTTCCTTGGACGTACATGTAAGGAATCAAAAATCAAACTACTTATTCGATCAAAAACAAGATAAATAAATAAACAACTTCATTACTTTAATTATTGTCAAAAATAGATCAGATGGGCGATCCAACATGTATAAGTACAACTAAATAATTATTTTGTTATAATTTGAGTCCCATTATTTGAAAATCAAGAAATCGAAACAGTGTATAACATTTTAACCTTTTTTTTAAAAAAAAAATTCTTATACACCAGTCTCAAAAATAGAATACAAATCAAAAGAACATTACCTCTATTTTGTGTTCAAGAAACATTTTCCTTATAATTTAGTCTTAAAAAATTAATAGTCAGACTATTTTAAATGTATAAAATTTACAAATAAATTAACCGACTAATTAAATGCATGTTTGAATTAATTTATTTATTTATTTTCTTTTTTGAATTTCAACAGGATATTGTGTTGTAATATTCATTTTTTAATATTTCACAAAATCTTATGCTTTATATTATTTCCTATTAATTATTTTTACGACATCACGCTGGTTAATTAATCCCGTAATCGGTCTGATCATCGTTGCTTTCTTTTATGGACAATATTATACATCTCTTTTATTGAAGTCTATGACAACTAGCTTTTCAATTATCGGAGCACTATTTGTCCCGTGATATGCAACGTGGACAAACTAGAAAAAATAAAAAAATATGCTTCTCACTCAAGAAAAAATGTCGGACAAGTGGACCTCCTTTTCCTTTCGCGTCGCACTTCTTGCAAAAGCAAATGATTCCACGCTACGGAAATATCTGTCAATATTCGATGAATATAACCCGAAAGAATTTGCGAGACAAATCACGTGAAAAATGAAAGGCTGATCGATTAAATTGGATCATTTTTATAAAGTATTTATTGATTTAGGGTTGTTTTGAAATATATTATTAAAATAAGTGATCAACAGTAAAAAATGTTAATCAAACTAAAATATTTGATGTTACGTCAATTTCTTATTTTTTTTATTTTTAATTTGACACTAAAAATGTCAAGTGACTATCACGTGAAATACTCTAGTGATAATAGCATTTGTGTAAAATATTTTATTATTAATAGTATTTTTATTTTTTTTAAAACTGACAAAGCTGCACTGACTCGAAGTGACAATACACAAAAAGCTAATACTACTAGCGTTGTCTGTTTAAAAAAAATAAAAAAATAAATGGGATATTACTCTTTTGTAAATCAGAGACACAGGTAAATAAATGTTCTTCTTCCTCTTTCTATTTGATCACATTATGCGGTGACAACAAGTGGGATATTGCTCTTTTGAGATATATATGTATATGAAAAAGAGTAGTATCCTTTCTGCGATTTGTCCGTACAGCTTTGTTCGTTTAAAAAAATTAAAAAGTGAAAATGCTATCACTAATAACGTATTCCACACGTTATCGCTTCTAGTCGGTGCAATTTTGTCTGTTTTGAAATAAATAAATAAATAAGTAAAAACGCTATTAGTAATAACGTATTTCACACATGTCCACCAAAACTGTCAACTATATGTCAGGTGGCTGCCAAATGAAAACTCTATTATTACTAAGATATCCCACGTGACAGCTATTTGACATTTTCGACATTAAATTAAAAATAAAAAAATAAAAAAAGCTGACATGGCAGCAAATACCTTAATTTAACTAACATTTTTTACTGTTGACTACCTTACTTTAGTAATATGTTTCAAAACAATTTCAAATCGATAAATACTTTATAACAATGACTCAATTTGGTCAATCAACCAAAATGAAAGGTTTTGCATTCATATAAAAGTTCGAACACCGTGATGTTTAAAGGTTGACTTCACTACACGTAACTGAGTGGTGTCTAGCTAGAAAAGAAAGGTTAATGTCATGAGTACACTGATTTTAGATTATTATTATTATTATTATTAAATATTGTTTTATTAATGTAATAGAAATTAGGTAATACATGCTTTTTAATAAATATTTTTTAAATTAAATACTTTTTATTTTCATTTCTTAACTAGTATTAGAAGTGACAAAATAGGTTGAATTTGTCATGTCAAGCTGCCTAACTTGCAACAAAATAGTCGGGTGAGTTAAATTCCTCAACCCACCAAACTGCCTAACTCATCTTGCCTAACCCGTCAACCTGACGGGTTGAAGGAGGGTTGAGTCGCCTAACTTACCCATCTAATCCACCAATATTTAAAGCATATTCAAATAAATTTATATTTTTATATAATTAAGAAAGAGATAATATGTTTTTATGTATATAAATTATGAGTTAAAAAAATGAATTGATATTTTTTTAAAATATTTTTCTATTTTTTTTCCTTTTTAGGTACTTTTTTGGCAAGTCAATCCGCCAACCTGTCATTTCACAACATGCCAACCAGCCATTTTATCATTTAGCGGGTTAACCCATCCCACCCGCTTAAGGCGAGTCAAGACAAGTTGACCCACTTTGCCACCCTTAACTAGTATATTTTAATCTTACTCCAAATTAGTCACAAGCATATATAAAGGCTTAACTTAATTGTATTCTTTAAAAAAGGTTAAATATTTTTACCTTACGCTATAAATATGGTAAAGTTTGCTTTTAGTTTCTCATTTTTAAAATGTTGACTTTTGCTCTTCCCTTTCTAAAAATGTGTTATAAGGCATCCTTGTTACTAACTCTATCATGATCTCTTAACAATGATGTCTAATTACCCAATGTTATACGTGCTAATAAACTTAAGCGGCATCACATGTGGCATTGGAACTCCACGTCACTTAAACATCATCTCATTGTCTTTGTAAGGTTAAAAATCCCAAATTGTCTTATTGGAAGAAATAAGCAACAAAGCAGTAGAGGAAGTGTTTAGGGGACAATGAATGTGCATAGGAGAAATACAAACAGAAGAATGTCATCATTAACTAAAAGGAGGATGGGTAGATCGAAATTTAGCACATTGTCATCATCAATGGTGTTAAAATGTTACTTGTATGGAGATAAACTTGTGCTGGTGACGTCCAATAGCTCGAAGAATCTAGGAGACAATTTCGAAGATGTGCAAACTAGGATGTAAGTGATTTATGATTTTGCACCATGAATTTTCTTCCCTACATAAGCAAAGTCCAATAATTGTTAACAAAAGAAAATGATGCATGGCTTTGACATAAGAGAATTGCACACACTCATATGGATCATTTGAATAAGCTAATTACCAAGGATTTAGTTGTTGGTTTGTCTAAAATAAAGTTTGAACAAGATAGCTTGTGTGATGCATGTGTGAAGGGTAAACAAATTAAATCTAGTTTTAAACCTAAGAATGTGGCATCTTCTTCTAGGCCTTTACAATTGCTACATATGAATCTATTTGGACCTTCAAAGGTCATGAGTTTTTGCGGTAATTTTTATGTCTTAGTAGTGGTATCTTCTTTTCACATGTGGCATTGGGACTCAATGTCATTTAAAACATCAACAATGATGCTCCCTTAGCATTTCCTCATGACCCTCGTGAGGTTAGATGCCTTTAGAAATTTCAAAGGTATAAGATAAGTACTCCTAAGATGCAATCCAAGATGAAGGTCCCCCAATACGCATTGCCTATTGAAGATGAATGTGAACATTGTTGGGAAGAACACGAAGGCAAAATGGATTTGTTTATGGATAAAAATAAACATCGTCAAAGAGAGGAAACATTTGAACCTTGATGGTTCATTTTCTGTGTTATTCAAGTATGTTTTTGAGGGGGGGTAATGGGGGACAAGTGGGGTCTTTTATGTGTGAAGGACAAGTAAGGGTCTAGTATGTATGTTTCAAAATTGGATACTATTTTTTTTGTGGAATTATATTGCCATACTTATAAGATAAGAATGGAAACTAAACAACATCAGAATACAAGAAAACACCACCTCCATTTAGCTAAAAGGTTTAAGTTAAATAGTTTTAAGTCCTTTACACCCCAAATCACCACAAGATTTTGGCTGACAATTCTTTTCCTAGCTAACTCATGCAATTTTGTGAGGGTCATCTCCACTAGACCACAAAAAAATTCATTGTGACCTTTTTAGTATATTCAAAACCTTCTTAGGCATTTTAAAGGAAGATGGTTCTTTCTAGAGGTTTGTTAGATGAATGGGTATGAAAGGAGGATCCTTTCGACATCTTTTTAGTTAAATCAATTTTTCTACAAGCGCGACTAATGTCAAGGAGTCCATGGTCTTCTCTTTCTATTATGTTTAAAAACTTTTGAAAGAGCCTTATTCCACTAATAGTGTTTGCTTTATCTTGGCAAGTGTTTTTGGATAAATTGTCAACTCAAGTTAATCTATGTAAAAGAAAAGTATTGTCTCAAATGCAAGATGTATCTTATGTGTTGTGTTTTTCCTTTGAGGAAGATATTCATCATGTATTCCTATCTTGTTCAGTGATAAATCAGATTTGATATGCAAATTATGCATGGCTTAAGTATCTTGGGTCTTTCCTAATAATATCTTTGATCATTATATCCAGTTTAGTTCTCTTTTAGGAAGGAAAAACTATGTCATATCTTTGATCATTATATCCAATGCTCCTTTTGAGTCAAGATACCAAACATTGGGCATGACAAAATTGTATTTTACGGTGCTCCTTTTGACATAATGAGCATTCCATAACCTTCTTAAGCAATGTTTAATGTTCTTTTTCTAATTGGTGTATTGATCTTTTACCTTGTCTCTATATCTTTCCCTTTAATATGTCATTGTGAGAATCTTATATTCAAGTTACTTTATTTATTAATAAACTTTTGCTTATCAAAAAAAGAAAAAATGCTTATGGAGAATGAGGACTGACAAAACAACATTGTGGTATAAAGTTTTGATTCACCGTTACGAGGGGGGTGGAGGGCAGTTTAGAATCAGCATTGTCGCAACCGAGGTCGTGGCGGGACGGCGAAAAAGAGTTTTAAAACAAGGAGTCACCACCTATATTTATTAAGGAAAAACATTGGAAAAACCTAAAAGAAAATGGTTTACGAAATCAGATTTTGGGCTCGGAAGTCAATTACGTGTAGGGAAGATAATAGCATCCTACAACGTCCATCATAGAGACGATTACCTCTAATTGATTAAGCAAATTATTAATGACTTTTAAAATATTTATCTCACCCTAAAAATAATTGCAAGAAGAATTTTATTATTATAAAAAAGATTTTTATTTTATCTTAAATTTTATTATTTTTTGAGATCAACAGTAGTAGGCCCTGCTCCTACGTATCTCTCGGTGCAATGGAAAATTAGACTCACATAGTTCTTTTGTAGAAAATATTTGTGTGTTGTTATTTTTTTATTTTGTTTATTAAATTTTAGGATTTCTAAACCGTCACGGCTTATATGTCCTAAAAATAGAATCAACAGAGGTGTACACCCAAATCAATCTATTGAAACAAAGTAATTTTAGTTTAACATTTTTTAATTTTAGAGAGGAGTTTAAAGACATCAAGTTGTCACAACTTGTGCCTTAAAATCTTAGGATTAAAAAGATGTCACATCCAATTAATCCTTTCTCTAACAAATTATTTAAATATAAAATATTTTAATTTAAAAAGGACATACAAATAAAATTTAACAAAATAACAATGACAAAAAAAAAGGAAATAAAACATATATATAAAAAGATAAGATAGGCAAATTTACCTCAAGATACAATTTGTGGTGAACACAAAACAATCCACCACAAGCTTCTAGTAAAAGCTCCAAGAGAGAAAAAATAAAAGAGATAATAAAAAAATTAAACTTTCATAGGCTCCATGCTTTGCATTAAGCCCATAATTAATGAATTTTTTTTTTGGCCCCCTTTCATTGCTTGGTAGACACCTCTTTATATAGGGGAAAGAGAAGATGCATGAGTGTAGATTGTCCAATGTGAAACTTTTAAGTGAAGGAAAGGTAATGTGAGACTTGAGTTTTTTTATGATTAAATGGCCCACTTCGAGGTTGATTTTCATCAAGATACAAGTTGATTTTGGTTTTTGAAGTAGAGATATGAGTTGTAAATCTTTTTACAAGCTTTTCAACGGTACAAAGAACACCTCAAACGGATAAGTATAACTCAAGATACGACATTGCCTTTCTATGGTATTCATAAAAATTAAAAAAAAAAAAAGCTTTTTTCCTTCAAAAGTTCTCTTATTTCTTTTTTTTCTTGTCTTTTATATTTTATTTTTATTTACCCGGACAAAATTGGGTGTTCACAAGCATGGAATAAAGGCTCAAGATGGAGGAGATATATTTGTTCCTCAGAACCCTAAACAAAGTATTTAAGGGAAAATGGTTCTAGGGATCAATGTTCAAGAAGGCAAGGGATGTGGCTACTACACTTTTCTTGCAAGATCGTTGGGTTGAAGGAAGTTTGTTAAAGGATAGGTTCAATATGTTACTTTTTGTGGCAAAAAACAAAAAAGCATTAGTGCCAGAGGTAGGAGGGATGGAAGGAGGGGACATGGAGATGGAGATGGGATTAGAGGATATCACTTTTTCAATGGGAGGAGGATATGGTGATCGAGTTGGAAAGTTTGTTGAGCGTTGTAAGAGTTAATATGGATGAGAATGACAGGTGGGTATAAAAAGGCAAACCCTAGTGGGGTCTTCTCGGTAAAATCAACATACTATATGCTAATGAAGTCTACTATAGCTCATGTGGGGATTCATATTTACAAAACCCTTTGGCAGAGGATTGTGCCAACAAGGGTGGGGATGCTTTTGTGTGGAACTTAGGTCAAAATCACATTCTCTCTTTATTGGATTTATCTAATAGAGGGCTTATGCCAATGTCAGAGAGTGTCACAAGAAGGAGGAATCAGGATCACCTATCTTTTGAATGAGTTCTTTTCCAAGACTTTGATGCAATGCTTGAAGTGGGTGGGGAATATCTTTGGCATTACACCATGACTATAGAATTAATTATTTTTAGTTTGAGGGGTTATTACCGTGTAGTCGAGCAAAAAAATCATCGTGGCAGGTGGTATGGTACATAGTAATTTGGACAAATTGAATGTAAGGAACACACATATATACCTTTAAGTCTGTGAAGCTAAATATAGAGCATTTAATGGAAAATGTGAAGCTTATCTTTTGCCACTAGATAACTACATCTTGTAAAGGAGAAATTATTAGGTGGTTTCTCCTTGTAAAGACGTTATATATCCGTTATCTTGCTAGTTTCTAATCTTGCATCTTGCTGAATATTCGTATAACTGTTCCCTATAGTATACACTTTTATCGTTTGTGGCCTCGTCCTTGGCAACATTGAAACGATGTTTATATCAACAAGGGAATGCCTTCCTTTTCATAGAGCTGTCAAAGTGAGCCAACCCGGCTCACCCGAGTTGGCTCACCACGAGTTAAGGGAAAAACGAGCCAACCCAACCCGGCTCACTTTTTTGGCGAGCCAAGAAATTGCCAACCCGGCTCAACCCACCACGGGTTGGTGGGTTATACGAGTTGGCTCACTTAATTTTAAAAAAATATTTTTTTAAAACAAATAATTTTTTATTGAATAATTTGTGTAAATCAGATTATTATTTTTATGTTTTTTTTCATTCTACACACAGGATGATAGTAATTCCTATAAATAATCCAAAATTAGGAAAGTCTATGAAGCCAAAGTGGAAACCGTAAATGTCTAAATGAGGGATGCACACCGTAAATGCAAAACCGACGCGCAGGTTTTCAAGTGGAAAAAATAGAAAGGTTTGGGACCATGTATGACAAAAGCAAACCTACCCACCTGGAATTTTCAAGTCTCACGTTAGCTAACTCTGATTCACTCGAGAAACTATTATAATAAAGTTCTTTTAATTTCTAATAACATTGTATTTAACTTTTGGTATTACAAGACTAACTATTTGATTTAAATTTACGTGACTTGAGCTTTTTTTTTTTTTTGATGAATTAGGCAATTTCTTCATTATTATCAATTATCAATTTATAGAAGCTTTTGCTTCTGTTTAGTAGCCTCGTACCATACTGATATAAACAGTATTTTTTGTATGGACTTACAAAAACAGTATTTAAACAATGTTGAAATCATGTTCAATACGAATCTATTAAAATTTTCCTTTCACATTTAGTTTATTAAAATATATGTAACAAATTTAAGCAAGCAAACATATACCCACTTCATAAATTTATAAAAATCATTGACTTATATTTTTCTTTTTTATTGATAATCATATGAAAACTGAAAAAATTGAAAAAAAATGTAGCCTCTAATTGAAAGAAAAAAACATACATGTTACACAAGTTATATTTACTAATTACTATATCATACCAGCAAAAGCAGAATTATTATTTTGCCAGCCTTTCGGACAAAAGACTTGACAAGTTTCACAATGCTTGTCAACAAAAGGAAGCATATCAATTATAGTATTAAGATATATATAATTATTATATCCCAAAGGAAGAAGATATTGATCAAACTAAGAACATGTATTTTATAGGTCTCCCTCTGGAAGGTATTTTAAACCTGTTAACTTGCCACTTGATTCACATTCAATATTGCCTCCCCTAACAAATCAACATTAATGATGCTATTATAGATAGTAAAGATGATTACATAGACATAAAAACATCCCAAAAAAGATAAAAGAAATGCTAATGTGGCAAAGCTACAATTCCAAACCAAATTGATATGCATAAATCCTTCTAAAAAGTAAAACTAAACCATGTGCTATATCAACATGCCACACCTAACATATACTAAACAAAGATAATTCTTAGCAACTTAGTGGTACACCACCAATATAAGTATATGACAAGTGCACCTTACACTAGACATCCTCAAAAATAGATCAATTAAACAACCTAAATCCATGCCTCCAAAAGTTCAAACTGAAACCAATGCTATACCAAATTGGCAGATTGCCCACTATATCCTCATCTTGATTGCTCCTTGCATCTGTGTGCCACCCAGCTGATAACGTCTAACAGCAGCAACCTATGTAGAAAAAAAAATTACAGTAAAGAAAAAATTACCGCAGCAGCCCATTAAAACAAAAAAAATTACAGCAGCCCCATTCCTTTGTAAATTAAAAGTTAAAACAAATACACATTAATTTCAATTTCTTAAAGCATGAAAATAAATAAAAGAAGACTTAAACCAAAAGAAATAACAAATAGGGAAGTAAGTATGTCATTAATTACTTGGTCTAAGCTCATTAAAAGTCCCTGCAGCTGCAACATAGTGACCAAAAAATCAAAAGCTAATACTTTGGCTTTAAAAAAATGAGATATGAAAGATGAAAGGAAATAGTCATCACCTGGTCTAAAGCTCATTGTCCTTGTTCATTAACAACATTTGAGTCTTGAACGGTCAAATCTATAACCACTTCCTCTCTTTCAACATCTTCATTATCTTCATCTACAATTAAAAAAAAGCATGTTAACATTGGATATTAACTATTAATTAGTATAATAAAAAAATGCTAATAAGTTGTAAAAATTACCAGATTTAACAAAACCATTCAACCAATTTCTAGTTAAAATGAGGGCTTGAACATTATTGGGAAGAAGTGAACTACGGTATTTGTTTAACACACAAGAACCGATGCTAAAAGCGGATTCACTAGCTACTGTAGTGATTAGAATACTCAACACATCACAAGCCATCTTGGAAAGATTTGGATAACGGTCTCGGCGATCCCTCCAATACACCAACACGTCTAACTTGTCAAAAAACTTTGGATCAAGATTTCCTTCATCCAAATAAAGATCCAATTCAGACCTTCCAGTGTCACTAACATGTTGGCTCAAATAATCAACATATTCCTAAGACATTATACGAGAAATAAAATAAATAATTAATTGTTCGTATTAAATAATATCAAAATAACAAAAGAAAAACAAATGGACTTCAAATAATATTTAACTTACATCAAATGCATCCATCACTTGCTCATCTTCTGTATAAGAAACTTCTTGCATCGGTGGAGGTGTGATTTGAGAATTTGAAGCAGTCGATTCATGTGACCTTACTTTCATATACTCTTCAAACAATTTGTATATCTTCACCTTTAATTGACTAATTTTTTCTTCACAAGTAGATGGATCAATCTTTGAATAACAAAACCGAATTGCATCAAATTTCATCCTTGGATCAAGAACAGCCCCAATTGCAAGAATTTCACTATACTCATGCCAATACTTGCTAAACTTGGTCATCATGTTTTGTGCCATATTTTTAATGACCGAATCATCACTTTTAGCATTTTCAAGCAATAAACATTCAATTTTCCAAACTTGCATGAAGTATCTATTTGAAGTTGGATAAGAAGTGCCTGAAATCAAATTAGTTATAAGAAAAAATGTTCTCAAGAACTCACACATCTTCTCAGCCCTTTTCCATTCATCACTTGAGGGGCAATGATTGTAGTTTCTATCACGAATAGCCAAACTTCCAAAGGCACGTCGATATCTAAGTGCACTTTCAAGCATGGCATAGGTGGAATTCCATCTAGTGGGCACATCCATTCTCAAACCTACCTTAGTATCAATGCCCCTCACTAGAAGGACACATTCTTTAAAGGCTATCATTCTTGCCTCGGATGCTCTCACATACTTGATACTTTCTCTAATCTTATGCAAAGCACCACTAGCCACCTTTAAACTCTCTTGAACTATAAGATTCAATATATGGGCACTACACCTCACATGAAAATAATCACCGTCACACAACAAACTATTTTCCAATTTTAGTTGCTCACTCAAAATATTTTGCAACATGTCATTGGCACTAGCATTATCTAAAGTGATAGAAAAGATCTTCCGATCTATTCCCCAATCAAGCAAGCAATCAAAAACTTTTTTTGCCAAATCATAACCAGTGTGTGGAGGCTCCATTTTACAAAAGGCAAGAATCTTGCTATTCAACTTCCAACTATTATCAACATAATGAGCAGTCAAACAAATATACCCTTCTTGAGTGATAGAAGTCCAACAGTCAGATGTCAAACAAATTCGACTTTGGCATTTATGCAATGCAAGTTTTAATTTCTCTTTTTGTTCAAGATGAAATTTCCAAATATCAGCCACAGCTGTATTCCTACTCAAATGTTTTACATCTGGATTTAGCAATGAATGCAATTCTCTAATCCACTTATATTCAACAAAATTAAATGGCAGCCCATGCTCAATAATAGCCATTGAAATCACCTCACGCACACGTTTATGGTCAATTTCCCTAGACCTCAACTTCCCGGCAAGATCAAGTATCATCCCCCCACATTTTGGTATTTAGGTATTAGTTTACACCTTGTAACATGACGCAACAATGTTGAGGTCCCTATTTTTGTACCACTAATAACATACTCTTGTCCACAACCTTTGCACTTAGCCTTTTCTTTACCATCTTTGACACCAATTTTACTAAAATGATTCCAGACCTCAGACGTAGTTGTCTTAGGCCTTTTACTTGCTCTACGAACATCACCACTCTCATCCTCTATCTCTAACTCAATGTCCTTAAGCTTTGATGGTGCTGGCACAGTTTCATTGGTATTATTTAACCCTCCCTCAATACGGTTTACATTTGCACTTTGATGTATAGTTTCAGATTCCATTCTGCATGTATAATGAACAAAAAAAATAAAAACTTATTTCAAATGAATAAAGATGTAAAAGCTTATTACTAATCATAAAAACAAACAAACAAAACACATGAATGATGAAAACCATATTCCAGTATTTCATTATTTTTATACGACATCAAACAGAACATGCAAACATGGTTACTCAACAAACAGAACACAGTTACTCAGCCAAAAGCCCCTTTCTGTGATTCCAGTTTAACACTCTCACATCAAAAGCCAATCAAACATTAACATTTAACAATTGGTATCCAGAAACAAGAACATAAAAGAGAGTGAAATAACAAACTAACAATGTTCAACTTCAAATAGCAGAGTTTACACGGGTTACTAGTTACAAAATCGGTCCACAGGTCAGGCAGTCAGCAACGACAGAACCAGAATGGCGGAACTCGGAAGCAGAACTGGCGTGACGGCGGAACCAGAGTGCGTGATGGTGCCGGGCGTCGTCGATGGTGGCAAGTCGATTGTGAAGCACGAGTTGTGAAGTGCGACTGCGAAGAGAAAAGAAGAGTCGAACTATGAAAAAGGGAGCTGTGTAGCGCGATTTGCGTCTTCGCAAACCCTAAGAGGTGAGCAGTGGGCTGTCAAGAGGGAGGAAGAGGAACACGGACACGGTCACGAGTGGCTCAAGCCTTAGGGTGAGACGGTGAGTGGTCACAAGTTTAGGGTTAGACACTTAAAGTTTGAGTCTGTCTGAACTGAAGAGTGAAGACACTAGTCACACTACTAAGTGAAGACAGACAGACAGACAGTGAAGCAAACTCAGTAACAGAACAGCAAGTCCACAACAGGACCGCAAGTCAGGCAGTCAGCAACAGTGCTGTCGGTGCAACCCGTTCCTCTGGCCTTGGCCCTTTTTCAGTTTTGCTCCACTACCAATGGGCCAGTGCTTGCTTAGGCCCACTAGCCATGAGCATTTCGTCCAGCATTGGCCAGTGGCCACTCACTGTATCTGGCTGATTTTTTTATTTATTCTAGTAACCCATGAGCCAGCCCGGCTCACCACGGGTTCAACCCGAGTGAGCCACGAGCTAAGTGAGCCGGGTCAGATTTCTTGTATAGTTGGTGTGAGCTAATTTTTTTTAACCCAACCCGGCCCTAACCCGTGGTGGGCCGGGTTGGCTCACCGGACCACAACTCACTTTGACAGCTCTACCTTTTCACTAATTGTCATACTGGTAATTTTTAAAAATTTAATTCCTTTGAAAGGCACGATTTTGTACTGTAGTTTCTTATCCTTGGTCACCACATTTGTTTCCAAGTTACACCAAGGAGCAATTATTACCTAGCTCTAGATTATCACATGTCTATGATTCCAACCAATCTTCATGCAACATATAATTAAGATTTTCAATTTATGAGAAAGAATTAATAATATTCAACTACATGTCACAAGAAGATTGGTTGGAACCATAACAATTCTAGACCGTATAATAATTTCTCCATATTTGCCCTATTTTTGCAGTGGAATTCTTCCAATTTTCTGGATGCCACATTCGCGGAACCCAATGGGCTTTACTTGCTACTACACGTCACTTTCTGTTCAAAGGGATGAGAGGTGTACAAGGAAATCACAGTTGTGGGATTCATTATGATTTTTTCTGTTAGAAAATAACTCTTGAATACCCTTTGAGTATCTATACCTTGAGAGGGATAAAAAGAAAAAATAAATAAGTAAGTGATTGATATAATTGGTGATGTAATGTGACAAGAAGAGAGAAATAAAAAAAATGCATATACAATATAATTATTCGAAGTCATATCAAAATGTCATTTGAAAATGGTAAAGAAAAAATACATTTTTTAAAATTTTAAAATAATTTTTAGGCTAAATTACTAATTTGATCTCTTAATTTATTTATTTTATTCAATTGAGTCCCTATTATTAAAAGATTCAATTGGATCCCATAATTTTTAAAAACACTCTAATGTTATCCTTTTCGTCTAAAATGAAACTATTTTTCACTATGTTTTTCACACAGTTTAGTATAACATTAGACAAAAAATAACATCATTTTGGATGAAAAGGATAACATTGGACATTTTTTAAAATTATGAGACATAATTGAACATGTTAATAATAAAAGGACACAATTAAATAAAATAAATTAATTAAGGTACCAAATTAGTAATTTAGCCTAATTTTTAATTTTTTGCACTCGTTTTTTGGGTATATAATGATCGCACTGATATTAAAACTTATGACCTTATACATACTACCCAAGCCCTCCCACCACTAGGTCAACTGTAGTGGATTAATTTTCTGCACTCGTAAACCTAACCCAAACAATCTCGTTATTGGCTAGATTGGTTTGGTTTAGATTTGATAGAAAATTGCATACATCCAATCAAACCCAACCCAAATTATTTTGATATATTCAGGTAATGAAATTGATGAAACTCAATCCAAACTGACCTATAAACACTGCTAATATACATGCACACAATAGGAAAATAACTCTTTGTATACAACATCACTTTATCCCATTTTTGTCGTTTAAGGACAGGATCATGCAACAGGAAACACGGTAAAAATTAGATCATTCTTTGTTATAAATGAAGTGGTATAACTTTTACAGCAAAAGTTTAATGAATGATAGTATACTAATACCAAAATAATTAAAATAATGACATGCAATGCAGCAATTTAAAGACATCTCTATTCGAACTGTAGTTGGATTAATAAGTAAACAAACTAAAGTAATTTGAGTTGGCAGCAGCAGTAACGAGGATTCATCTGTTAGAAATTAATGAATGCTTATATGAAGGGGTGTAAGGTAAAATAATAACACAATCATGTGATGTGATTGTCTGCACCTGCCATGAATACAGTACTCGTTTATGCAAGTAGAAAGAATAAAAGATAAGATAATGAAAAGAAAGTCAAACATGTGATAAATAATATGATGAAAAAAATACAAAAATAAAAAGATAATGAAAAGAAAGTAAATATATGTTTATCATTACTCCAACTAGTTTTCATCACAAAGACGTCTAACTGAAAACTAGGACAGTTCATAAAAACTTGGCAGATGCATAAGGTTGTTCAGCAAATGTTTATAACCTTTTTAAAAAGTTAAGGAAATCAAATTAAACTGATTGAACTCAGAATAATACATATGCAAGGGAAATATAACTATTTTGACGGGCGAGACAAAATATATATCTCACGAAATTAAAGTTAAAAAAAAAAAAAAAAAAACCACAATCTTTAAAACCTATACAGAGTTCATGAACTCTCCCAAATGAAACATATACTTTCACGTAAACCCTGGCACGTGCGTGCACGTGTTCTGAGAGAGACAGGTAGAAGGAGAGTAAATAGATGAAGGAAGTACGTGAATTACATATTAAACGAACTTTGTAGCAAAGAAACTAGAACCCTCAGACTCGTAACAGGAAAACTTAACGGTTAATCCTGCCCACTATAATTAAAGCGTAAACCCATATACACATATAACGAAATAAAAGTTAATTACATAAAACCTGAAACCCTAATAGAAGAGAAAAGGACATATTAATCTTGTAGCAATAAGTAGTAACTAACTAGAACTAGCCTTGATAATATTAAGTATGGGGTACTATGAAGTAGTGCATGCATGCAGTGGTTCATCAGAATTCAGAGAGGTGGACAAACAAAACCAGGAGGAGGAGTCTTCCCGCAAGTGATCAAGACTTGAAGTGCAATAGGAATGAAGATATTGAGGTTAAGAAGCTTAGCCCTAATAACGGTGCAAAGACAAATTGCAGCTTCAAGATCAAGCAACCCTTGTATAACGGGACAACACACGTTCTCGATTGGGTTCCCTATTCCCACATGCACCAATCCTCCAAGCACATCCAAGCAAAGTCCCAATTTTAGGGCATCAATTGGGCAAGTCCGTTGAGGAGGAGGAACACCGCCGTGCGGCGGCGGGTACGGCAAGGTTGGCGGAGGGTATATCACCACCGGCGGGGGTACCAAAGGAGGGTTGATTATGATCGGCGGCAGAGGAGGGGACCCTTTTGGCCGGCCTCCTCCGTGATGCGGCGGCCGTTTGGGGTGACGTGGCGGAGTGCACGGATCACATGCATATATTGGTGGCAAAGCATTTAACACTAATATTTTTAAGATGAAGAACATAGCTGTAGCTTTTGATTTTGAAGACATGATGACTCTGTGTCTCTAAATTCTTCTTATTGATTTTTTATATGGGGGTTTGATATTCCCAGACTCGTATACAGTGTATATATATGGATTCTATGGGTTTAATTAATCTTTCATAGGGAAAGCTAGAATAAATTAAGTTTTCAACCTGATGCTGGTGAATATTACACATGGCAGCATGTACGTAGAACATCCATCCCCCAAGGCTTCTTCTAAGTGACAGAGGGGGAGAGAGAGGTAATTGGAGTTTTTGGAGTTTTGTTGGGGGTTTTCTGATTTCGAGAGTGACTCCGTGACTCGTTCAGTACAATCCGTGAACTGGTTCGAGTTCTGAAACCTGTGTGCAGTTTCACAGATTTCCATTGTTTTCTTTACATAATTTGCAATATTCGGCCTCTCTGGTGAAAGATTTTTGCCTTATATCTCCATTCCTTTTCGACATGTTAATTTCAATAGAGGAAGCATAATTTAATTAACCAAAAATATATAATTAAGGTGGAAATTAGAGTAACTCTTGTATTCTGTTTGAATAATATTATTTTGCTTATAAAAAAAAAGATTTGTCTAATTTATCCCAAATAAAAATAGGATTAAATAACTCTATTAAAGATAATTAGTATAATTTTCTATATTGTACCAACTATTTTTAAATACATAGACAATTACACTAATCAAGTGTAATGAAATTGTTTAATCCCATTTTTATTTAGGGTAAGTTGAAAAAAAAAAAAACTTAGAAATTAGAGTTTGGGATAACTGAATAAAACAGTACAGTATTTATTTTAGATATGCTATCCAACAATTGATTTGATGTTGCTTGTAAACAGTTCAACCTTATGTTTAAAATTCATTTGTTTCTAAAGCAAACTATAAGAACAAGATGGATCCATGTTCAACCGAATGGTGTTAATTAGTGTTATATTCAACACAACTCATAACTAAATTTCTGCTTATTTCAAAGTATAATTGATTTTGACATAACTAATTTTAAATTACTAAATATTAAAATGTGTTTCACGTTAACCTTAAGATATTAATCTTACTGTATAGTTAACCGGGTCAAAATCTCCTTATCTCCGAGTCCATGCCACGCGTCGATGTTGTGCATGAATTGTCACTAGATTGAATTGCATCAATTTTGAAAAGAAAAATCATTCGATCTAATTGCTTTGACTTTTTTAATTCATCATCTAATCGGTTTGGTTTAAGATTTAAATCCGATCTGATTCAATCCAATTTAAAGCTGTTTGGATTGGATCGATTTTTTGTTTTAGTTTTATTTTATTTTTCTTCGACTAAAGTACTAAATAAACAGTAAGATATATAATTAACATAATAAAAATAATTATATTGCTAATAGTGGTATAACTCTTTAAATAAACACTATTAAAAATAAATTTACACAATTTGATAATAACATTTATATATCTTTATTTAAATAGTTACTAAAAAACTATCTTTAATTAAATATATTTTTCATAAATAAGTATAAGTTACATAATAAGTAGAGAAAACAAGTTATGCCCTGATAGTGTAAAGCAATTTTACACTATCATTTAATCACAAATCGCCATGTATAGTAAGTTTATTGACTTTTATAATAACTTTCTTAAAAGTCCTATCACCAATAATTTCTAATTGGTTAATAGTGTAAAACGTTTTACGCTGTTGGTGCATAGCAATTAAACTCTAATAAATATGAGTGATATCATAAATTTATAAATAAAAATATATGCATATGTATAAGTTCAGTTTGAATTGGATTGGATCAATTTTTAAAATCAAATCTGAAATTCAATCCAATTTAGTAAAAAAAAATTGATTTTTGTATTTTTCGATTTGTCCGATTTTCAGTTTATTCAGTTTTTTATTTTTAGGATCAATTTTTATTGAATTACATCGGTTTATATGAAAACCATAATTGTCACAACAAGAAGTTGGGCCACTTTTTTCTCGCTCTGTTAAGCTCAGTAAAAGAGAAATCACAACTTGGCACACCCGGATTGGGAAGCTGCTCATTAGGGGTGTTCATAAACTAATTCAATCCAATGAAAACCAAAAAAAATGATCCAAAAAACCGAAAAACCGAAAAAAATCAAAAATCAAAAAAACTGAAAATTTTTATTGGATTGGATCGGATTTCAGATTTGATTTTGAAAACCAATCCAATCCAATCCAAACCGAACTTATACATACATATATATTTCCACTTGTAATTTTCTAATATCACTCATGTTTATATTTTTATTTCTTATATATTTGTAAAATTATCACATAAATTATACTTGTTTATAAAAAATATATTTATTTAAAGATAGTTTTTTAGTAACTATTTGAGTAAAAATACATAAACATAATTATCAAGTTGTGTAAATTTATTTTTAATAATATACATTTGAAGAGTTATACTATATTAGTTATATAATGACTCATTAATAAAATATTTGATATTTTAAATTATTTTTTAATATATTTATTATATATCATATTATTTACTTAATACTTTTTTTAAAAAAATAATAATAAGATTAAAACCAAAAATCGATCCAATCCAAACCATTTTAAATTGGATCGGATCGGATTGAATTTAAATTTTAAACCAAACCGATTGGACGATGAATTAGCAAAACCGAAGTGATTGGATTGGATAGTTTTCTCTTCAAAACTGATCCAATCTAATCCGTGAACACTCCTACTGCCCATTCAAGCCCAGGGTCACGACACCTAACATACTATTTGAGGATATATTCTTTTTTGTTGTTGTTGTTGAAATATATATATTCTAACACATTCAGTATGTAATAATTAATTTTTTTATTTTGAAATAAGTGTTACTCTTAAAATGTTTACTTTTATATTTGTCTACTTTAAAACAATTATTTCTATTTTATCTTTTTTTGATTTAAGATAATATTAATTATTATATGTTAATTACTTTTATCTTTATTTAATTTTTAAATATTTTATATATTTACAATAAATATAAAATAAAAATATAATAAAATTCATATCAAGAAGTTAAAAAATCTATAAAAGAAAAGAGGGATAGAATCAATTAATAATACGAATCAAACTTTTGTACTTATATTACCTAATAACCTTCTATAAAATATATAATTAATTAATTCAACCGTTAAATTGAAAGTTCTTATAAGGTAAATTAAATAAATGTTCATTGTTAGACAACATACCAGCAAATGTTTAATTTATGTAAAATTTGATATACATAATCAAAATGATAATATCAAATGATTCAATGTTTAAATTAGTTAATTTCATATTCTACAAAAAATTATTAAGTAATGTAAGTATAAAAATGCACCTAATATCAAAAAAAAATTGCAACCATGCTATAAGTGCGAAGTATTTACTAGCTTTGCCGATGACTAATTTCTATCAAAAGCCTGGTTGACTACCTTTAATAGGGTCTCTTCTCCTAAACCACATTCTTTTCATATCTATGAAGTTAAAACTCGAGATCTTGCTTAAGAGATCAAAACTTAGTTCCACTCCTATTAATACTTTTGAGTATAGCAAACGTAGTTGGGAGGGGTCTATCCTTTGCCTTCAATATCCCAAAGGATATTAAGCCTACACTTGGTGGGGAACAATCCTTGCAAAAGCAAAATAAAAATATACTAATTATATTGATTAAAAAGTTTAATTTATTGCAAATTGTATATAATATACCATTGAATGCATAGATCAACTAGTGCGAGGTTATTTCAACTTAACTAGTGATCTCAAGTTTAAATCTTATGTTTACAATTATATTAAATACCTCAGAAGGAGAACTTTGCTACCTATAATAATCCTACCTAACTCAAGCAGAATTATCTCCAACTAAATTGTAATTTGATTCAAAAGCAATTATATCAATTCTATTTTAGTATGGTCATGGTAGGAATTACGGTTTTTAGCGGGTGTTGGCAGGATGCTTGATTTGAATGAGTTATATTTGTCTTTTACCTAATTATAAATATTAATTGCAATAATTTTTATAAATCCATTTTTATTGAAGAAAATCAATAATCTATGTCTTTTTTTAGAGATTACAGGTATTCTTTACAAGAAGCATTTCTGCTTAAGTTGAGTAGGACATTATGGGGGGCAAAGCTCAACTTTTGTGTATTAAACACAGCTGCATACTTAAGACCCAAACTTGAAATCATTAGAATAGTCTCAGAGATACCAATTGATCAATGTGCTCTGTGGTTAATGATCTATGTCTAGTTAAATGATTGTCTTAAATCGAATAGTATTTGGTTAAAATGAATAAAAAGATTCAAAAAATAAAATAATACTATATATATAAGTATTATTAGGGTTTTTTATTCTAAATTTAAAATGTAAGTGAATAAGATGATCAAGAGAATTGAACAACCATATCTCTACTCAAAACCTTAAGGCAATGCATATGAGTCATATCTCTTATATATCCTTCATTAATTATGCCTTTTCTTAGCTAATGTGGGACTAACTATTCACATTTAAATTTTCACTAATCTCCCTCAATTTTGAGCCTTTGTGTTGCTATGTTCTCTCTGTACCATCATTCATTAATGAGACACACCACCTGACCAACCATACCATTGAGAAGACTTTTTATACAATGATTCCTATTTCTGCTCCCTCCTCAAGTCTAACTAGACTTTGATACCACTTGTAGAGGAGTCTAGGGAAACGCCCAAAAAGGTTAATGGGCTAATGACCAAGACTTCCAAGAGAATTGAACACCACATCTCTATACAAAACCTTAAAATTTTGAATTGAATATATGTTGTCAAGTTCCTTGTATGGTTCATTCATGATTCATTGATCATTAGAGCTCTTTGTAGTATTTTAACCCTCAAATTTTATACATAACAAAAATGATAAAAGAAAAATAATTGTATTGTAAAAATGTGTGATATTCCTTTCACCTTTTAAGACTTTTATTTAACAAAAGAAAGCCATAAAAAATTTGTTCCGAGATTATATATCTATATAACCAAATCTAGCAATGCCAATAATGATTAAAAGAAAAGTAGAATAGGGGCTAAAGAAAGGAGGGAATGAGAGTAAAAAAGGTTGAAGAAAATCTATATATCTTACATTAATTTATTAATTTGCTCTGAATATAGTATGAATTATTGAATATTACTTTAATTTTTGATTGGGAATCTTCATAGAAAAAGTTATGAGATTAAGCATTTAGGTAAGGTTAGGTAAATTTTTTTCCAAAATAACAACTTAGGAATTAAAGTTTTAAGACTATATGTAAAGTTTACTTAAAGTCACAACTCACTTCTATTGTGTATTGAGAGTGAGAGAGATGAGAGGAGTAAATCTTCACACAACTATATACATATGGTTCAAATTATTTTAATTAGTTGCTTTAATCTTACTCATTCATTTTAATTATATGATTGAGATTCATTCACACTCTCATCTAATATGCTTGATAAGTGTGTGACTAAGTATTGGGATCAGGTAGTACTGGGCTAGTTTAGATTGAGTAACAGGATCAGGCAACAACACTGCTAGTTAAAAATAGTTCGAAAATTATTTATGGACACCCAAATTCAATTTACACCAAGAGAGGGAAAAAAAAAAAAGGATAGAAAAGAGAGAATCATAAATGTAATATGTAATATAATATGACAAGAAGAAAAAAATGAAGAATAAAAGATGTCAATTTGGCGTATACACTATGCGCGTATTCATATATCAATATGAAATATAGTTTTATTTTTTTAACCATAACATATATAGCTTCATCTTCATATCTTATTTCAGAAGTGCCAGTATTTATAAATATTTTTGTTATTTCATCACTGTCATGTATAGTCAAAATACATTTATTCTATACCGTGCTCATTTTCGATGAATTTTCCATTTTGAAACGGGTACCTCCAAAATAAAATAGTACTTAGTGCCGGACTGTAAATAGTGATGTAACACATAAATTCCCAGAATAGTTATAGATATTTATATTTACTATTTCATGATCGTTGACGAAATGCTATACATAACAAGGTCAAGCAGGTAGTGACAAATGACAATTTGAGAACCAAAATTGCAGAACAAAAATATTTATATAATAATTGAGCTTGCGCACGCAGACTATCAATCACATTCAAACACCTATAGATAGCTAGCACATATATATCTTTCACGCTGTTTCTAATTATAAAACTTATTCAGCTTACAATCCATACTTTTTCATCCAACAAAAAAAATTACTATCTATATTCAAAATTTACCTACTTTACTATCTTAAGCGACAAATCCTAGTTCCGTTTAGCTTCAAATGAATATGGACGTGGAACTCCGTCGCATCAATTGTATTAGAATAATTTCATTGGTTAAAGTGAAAATCTTCTTCATTATTCTTCTCTTTTTTGTACTCTTTCGATCTCTCTTTTTGCGAAATAATATTATTGAAAAGCTTCCATTTCAGTCTTTCTATATGGGTTCGATTTAGAAAAGAAAAAAGCAATTAAAGAATAATTTTATTCAACAGCCTCTGTCTCTTCATTATTGGGAAATTGGGAAAGGAAATAGGAGATAGGGGGGGTTGGGGGGGTGGGGAAGGGGGGAAGATTGATAGAAGGAAACAACGAATCTTAGCTTAAATGTAGAAATTTTATTAGTAGAAATTTCACTTAGAATACAAAGGACTAGCTAGTGAGGCTGACAAGGAAGACCAAGGAGCCTTTCAAATTTCAACTATCACAACAATAATAATAACTAAGTACGAACGAAATGTTCGTGGGCTAAATGACACATGCCAGACAGAATACCAAAGTACACAGAATAGTGATTAATAACGAATATAGCGAAATATAGAACCTTAGACATAGTTAACTTTCGGAAACTACATATAAAAAGTGTTTATTTAAGCGCAGACGAATCCCTTGGGAACACCCTTTCCACAGTAGTTGAGTAGCAAGCTCAACTTCACTGGGACATTGAGGTTGATGCCCAACACATTAGCTTTGAGAGCGGTGCAAAGGCACACGGCAGCTTCAAGATCAGCAAGACCCTGAATGAGGGAGCAGCATGGACTCTTTGGTGGCTTCCCAAGTTGCACGTTCACCAAACCTAACAGATCAGCGCACACACCAAACTTAAGGGTGTCCTCGGGGCAACTTGCTGGCTTTGGGGATGGTGGCTTTGGGACGGGTGGGTGTTTGGGAACTTTGGGGGGTGGGTTGCATGGGACATATGTGGAGCTAACCACAGTGAAGAAGAGGATGTTAAGGGACAAAAGAAGAGCAGCCTTGGAAGCCATTTGACAATGGTGTTGGCAGTTGCTCACTTCTTATTTTGGTTTGCTGTGTGAGCTTGGGATGGAGTTGGAGAGAATGAGTGCGGTTTTATAGTGTAGGATTGGGGAGTGTCTTCGCGTTTTAAGGTTTAAAATAATTGGGTTTATTTGGAGGCCCATGTGATGACGTGAGTGAGCCCATTGGGTCGAAATAGGACAAGCTGGCAGCGGGTCAGCACGGAAGAAGGAATATAATATTATATCATATCAAGTTTGGAACCATGTATGCATTTTTCTGTGTAGTTACTTGTCAACTCGATGAAATCATTTCACGCATACGTTGTTCTGAAATTTTCAAAATAGTTTGATTAATTTCAAACAATGCGAGATACTGTGGGTTTTTGTCATATTTCATCGATTATTCAGAATGAATAATTACGAGGGCTCAAGATTGTTCTTATTACTCTGTATTTGTCTCTTACAACTCAACTCCTGTCGTCGAACATGCTAAGAGATTACAAAACGCATCCAATTCACGCTTAGTTCATCGAAGTTGTCTCCTTGAGTAATCGCTACAAGACTATATATATACACATATATATATATACACATGTCAGCCGATCGGCGAGCCAAGATGTTTAAGTAAAACATTCCCTAAGTTCAATTAAGCAATTGTTTGCTGTTCATTTGAAAGCTTTTGATCTCAGATGTGATTAATAATGCTGCTGAAGTCCGAAGATCGTGTGCTGATCATGTGAAAGGCTGAAAGCAGTAAAACAAGTGTCACTTAGCCTCGAAAATAGAAACCTTGGAACCTGATAAATATGGATAGTCACTGATAAAAGAACGGAGTCCAGAAAAACTCACACAAAGAGGTCATTGTATCATCACTTACTAGTTTAAGTCTTTAGAAAAAGAATAAATAATATTTAGAGAAATTATATGGTATTCTTGGAGATTTAAGGATTTTGGTATTGATATTGAGAATATCATTCTCTTTCTTTATGTGTTCAAAAATTCAACTATTGGCCTAAAAAGTAATTATACCAAAATTTTTAGATTTTTTTAGATATCATAACTATTCTTCTCATAATATATACTAATAGTGTAAAAAAAATTATATTATTATCCAATTACAAACAGTCATGTATAGTAAATTTATCAATTTTTATAATAATTAATTTAAAAGACATACTAACAATGTCTTTTGATTTGTTGACACTTTACACTTACAATGCATACGTATTAAACTTTTTAGAAAAATTGATCTTTATTATATGAACTGATGGAAGATTTTATGATCGATGGATATAAAATTTTGTCTTTGCCGCAGATAAAGTTTGACCAAATTATGAGTTCGTTTATATGGCCGGACCATTTTTTCAAATGAAGTTCAATTATAAATTGGTTTATATATTCAGGCTTCAAAATGAAAATATTCTTGTATAAAAAAAAATTTTATATTAATGTTTTTAAAATTAAGCTGATCAATATATTAAGGGCCTGTTTGTTATAATTTTTTTATTAAAAAAATTTTTGAAAAAAACCACTTTTAAAAAAATTTTATGCGTTTATTTTAGCTTTTTAAAATATTCAGAAGTTAAAAAAAATCTAAAATCTAATTAAAATCAGAAGCTATTTTGAATAACTTCTCATACAAATCAACTATCTTTTTATAAAAAAAAAATGACTATAAGATGGTAAACAAATATATTAACATCTTCTTTTTTTAAAAATCTCTAAAAAATAATTACTAAATTATTTTACATCAGAATCATTATTTTTAATATGTAATAAATAAGCCCTAATTTACAATTCACCGATTTAATAATGATAACATAATAGCTAAATTAGCGATAAAAATACATATTTTCAAAATTTATATAATATATAATAATAAAATCATAGAGAGAGAATGAGGGGGGACAGAGAGAGAGAGACGCATTGATAATCAGGTAATATGATTACGTATAGGGCAGCTTAATTTTGATCGAGAGATTTAAAGCGAACGATGCCTTTTAAAATTAATAAAAAATAATTTATTAAAAATATTATACTTTTATTTGAAATTATTCAGATTTCTTCTTAGCAGATGTTCAAGGGAAATTTTGATTCTTGCAATCCACTGTAAGGCACGATCCACTATATCTTAAATAATAAGATGCAAATCCAGTATATCTTAAATAATACGATGCAAAGTTTTTACTAAGTGGAAAAAAAAAACCGTGTAATGATGCAATATATATAGACGAAGGCATAAAAATAATGAAGACACGTGTTAATCATGAAATTATTCAGATTTCTTCTTTGCAGATGTTCAAGGCAAATTTTGATTCTTGCAATCCACTGTAGCCACGATCCACTATATCTTAAATAATAAGATCATGCAAAGTTTTTACTAAGCGAAAAAAAAAATGTGTAATGATGCAACAGAGAAAGGCATAAAAATAGTGAATACACTGTTAATCACTAATTAATATCAAATATGTAATTAATATTTATGAAAAGGGAGGAAGTCATAAATCATAATAAGGTATAGAGGCTTTTTTTTAAGAAAAAAATATTTAGTTGTTGTTGTTATTATTATTGTTGTTGTTGTTATTATTATTAAGCTTAAATATGTTTTTGGTCCCTCAAATTTAAAAGTGATTTTTTTAGTCCATTTAATTTAAAAAAGTTGTTTTTAGTCCTTCAAGACTGCCTACAATATCATTGTTAGGACAGATTGAGTCAGCTGTGCAGCATCAGTTGAATTCAGGGTGATGTTTTTACTGACAGAAACATTACTGAGTGGGTTTTGTGTGGCGGATTCATTAACTGAGTTTGGGCAAAAAAACTAAAACATACTTTTTTCAAATTATAGGAACTAAAAAGATCACCTTTAAATTTGGGGGACTAAAAACGAATTTACCCTAAATTTGAGGGACTAAAAACATGCTTTATTGTTGTTGTTGTTGTTGTTGTTATTGTTGTTGTTATTGTTATTGTTATTGTTGTTGTTGTTGTTGTTGTTGTTGTTGTTGTTATTATTATTATTATTATTATTAATTAGATAATTATTAATTTTTTTATCATTAATTTTTTAAAAAGATCTTATTAATAAATAAATTTATATTTTGAATATAAAACAAAGCTTTACTAAGATTGGCCAACCTTTACTATATATTTGAGATTAAGTATAAACATGACATTTTGATTTGTCCAAAATGGACCTATCTAGCGTGTTTGAAGTGAACCATTGATTTCAATTAAGTTCTGGTAGGTGTTTATCAAGGTAGGCTCTAAGTGAACCAAGGTTCAAGATCTGAGTTCAACTAACATTCCAGTGAAGCTGAGATACCGTGAAATGGGTGGATACCTACAAATGGCACTTTGACACTCAAGTCAAGAAGAATTCCATTACAATAACGATGTGTATTAAATGTGTACATACAATAGTGACAAAGGTATTTATAAGACTCTAAGGTGGGATGCATTCCTTGGCAGGAGAACCAAGGCCTCTCATGGGCAATAATATTCAATTTTGGTGTGATAACAGGAAACTTTTACTCATGGTCAAGGTGTGATCCACTATTCACAAGTGTATGTTAAGGATCATGTTCCCAGTGTTGACCAAGGACAACACTTTTGATTTTAGGCTAATCCAGTATTTAGGCTTGGATAGGTCATTATATGGATAAGACCTAAGCCCAATCTGTAATAGTTGTCTCCTAGCTTGGTAGAGTTGCAAAGCAAGCGTATCAAGTTATATGTTTATAACCTCTAAAATTAAAACCTACCTTTTTCAAATGTTTTATACTTTTTGACATTTTTGCACTTAATTAATGTCATTGTTTAACTGTTTCTATTAATTGGTCATTTTATTCCTCCACATTTATTGTTCCCCATTTCCTGTATAGTATTTTGCACTTGGTGAAGGCTATATAAAGGGGGGATTCATTTGCTTAATTTTCATCCTTAAGTCAATTCTTTTAGTTAATGAAAGTCTTCCTCATTAACTAAAAGAATTATTCTAGCACTGAAGGGTGTCCAGAATAATTGAGTAGCTAACTTTGGTTATTTTAACACTGAAGGGTGTCTAAAATAATTGGGTAGCTAACTTCGGTGCATTACTCACTTCGACTCGTGCACATAACTCGATTAGAAGAAACGAGGGCTCTCTATCTTATAATGGCGATTTCCCAAGTGATCAAGAATATTACTCAGCCTAGAAGCATCTCAAAAACATTACTTGGTCAAGAAGCATTACTTTATCGAGGTTAATCTTTTTCTATAATGATTGAATTGGCTAAACAATATCCTCCTCCATATTTTCTTTTCTTGGTTAGTATTTGTCCACTAGAGTTGCAATCTGGTCTCTTTCAACTTTTGGCTAGTTGAGTTTGTTGTGTTATTGACAAAGAAAGAAGATGTGTGATAAATCTACATTTTATGTAGATTTATAGAGCAAATTCACATGATTTTTGCGTTAGCTCATAGGAAATTTGTGAGAAAATAGACCATTCATGAAGAATTTCATGTGATGTATGTTTTTAAGCTTTCTTAAAATTGCCTTAATTTTGTTGAATTTTGTGAAATGAAATTAGATGTGTAGAGAAAGATCGCAAAAGAGACCCACAAACACAAGTACGGGCCAAAAAGGAGATTAAAAATGTAAAACGGAGTACACAAAGTCGTACTCACCCAGCGGGCATGGTGAGCGGCCCAACGAGCCTTACTTTAGTGGCACACCACCCGGTGGGTGATCAGCACGCCCGATGGACAATGAAGCCTTTAAACCCCTTTGGGGTTAGGTTAGGATGAAGCATGATTGGAATCCTATGTAATTTGTTTTTCTTTCTGAACCTCTTGATTATTAATGCAATTCAGTTGTTAATTTTATGCTTAATGCTTTTTCTATGCATGACACCCATTAGAAATTGATTTATAATTCAAACCTTGTAATTGGGAAATTAGGGTTTGAACCGTTCCATTTTAGCAACCATATAATTCTTGAACTTAGGGATAGGAAGAGAGGTTGTATGCCTTCGTGTTAATTTCTTACTCTTTATGCTTGTCACTAAGTTTGCTCGCCTAAGGGATTAGGGTGTGAAATTAGGAACAAAGGGTTTACTGCCTAAGGAATGAAGGTTGAACTAATTTAGAGAAATTGAAGGTAAATTGCCTAATAGGAAAGGGTTTAAAAGGGAAAGAAATTACATTGGAGGAATATCACTGAGATTCCAAAACCTAACCATTTTATTTATTAATTTTCTAAACATCACTTAATTGCATTTTCCTTTTAATTTTGCTATTTAATTTCTAAATCACAAAAATTCCAAATCTTCCTTTAATTCATAATCACACAAGCAATTTTTGGTTGAATTGAGATTAAAACCACAATCCCTATGGAGACGATACTTCACTTTCACTTTATTACTTGTACTGCCGATACACTTGCCGTTACCCTAACAATGTGGAGGGAGTGTCCCAATGTTAAACTTCTAGTAATGCCTCCTAAAGGAATATTGTCAACTAGGAAAAAGAAGTTTCAAGTCTATCTCGAGGAGGACATGCTATTACCTACTCTCTGCATTATGAAGGCACACAATATATCTTAGTGGTTAAAGATGTCGGGCAAGGATGCTAATATATCTTGTATTTTTATATCTATTTTTTCTTACTGTAAATGGAACAACCAAGATGACTTTAGTAGTTATAACTACACCGAGGTCGTTAGTTGTAACTTCGTAATGACTTCAATCAATAAAATGTTACCTTTCTCTAATTTTCTCAATGTTTGAATTTGTAACTTAACCCTTAGTAGATGCCTTTATGCTTAGTTTCCCAAACTCATTCAGGATTTTTCTTATCCAAACTTTTATCACAACTTTTCATGTTTCTTTATCCATAATACGATTACATTCACACTTCTTCACATTTTATCAATAGAATAACTAAATAGTTCATTGAGGCATATAGCACATTCTAATTGGACTTTTATTTTTTTCGTACCTTGTGGGAGTTATTACAATTGCTCTGAGGTTTCGAGCAATAATCATGATAATTCGAATATTGATGCAAAAATCCCTTTGTACCTTTATAGTTAACATATCAGTTATGCCCTTGTATAATTTCCTATAAATAGTGTTGACCCTCTTTTACTTTTATTTTTCTTCACAAAGTGATTTTTTCTTCTTCTTCGATTTTGGTGACCTCTAACTACTATAACAACCTAGTTTGCTAGCATTTTCTTTACATCTTTTGTTTATAGTTATCCTCCACCCTTTTTTTTCTTTTTCTTTTTCTTTTCTCAATATAGTTAACCTTAAGGAAATGGAGGAAGATAGTAGTAAAAGTTTTGTAAAAGTTCTTAACATAATCACCTCTGTCATGGCTGAAATCTGGCCATAATGCCTCTTCCTCTCAAAAAAATTTAGAACAGACTTTACTATTCCCTATAGAAAGAGTTGGGATATGTTTGTCCACCGAGGTGGTACTCCCCCTCAACATGTTAAAGGGATCAATTTGTTGCCTATATGTCAGTCGAGTTTTCAGACATCTCATCTAATTCCTCTGACTCTTTAAGTTCGTGGAGCTTCATTCCCAATTCACCCTTTTCAATTTCTTTTCCAAATTTGACCCTTGCATGTCAACTCAAACCCATGGGGAAAGTTAAAAGAGGATATGACTTCTTCATCCTTACAAGGTTACAAGAATAGTATGATTGGGTAGATGAAGAGGTGCTTGTAGCACTTACTTGGTTCAGGTCATCCTAATAGGATAATCTTAAAAAAAAAAAAAAAAAAGGTGGTCCTAACTTCGAACCCAAAACTTAAAGACAAGCATGCCCTGAAGGTGTCTCAGCCAGATAATCATATATATATATATATGAGCGATTAAAGGCGTATACTTTATACTTATATTTTTATGACTTCTTTTGCATAAGTTTGGGAATCTAAGTTTCCTTTACCTAAACCAAAATTAAGATTCTCCATAAATAATGTGCTCTCCCATCTAACTACATCCTAATGCTTTTTCATGTGGCCCATTCTTAAACAATTTCAATGTGCTTAGGCTTTTTGGGTCTGGAGGAGGTAAAGGTTGGGTTAGCTGACGGAGGAATCCAAAAATTCTAATCTTTTTTGTCGACTCATATAAAAGAGGACAAACTTCTTTTAAGAAGAAATTTTATAAAATCGTTCCTGCCAATGTAGATGTCACCCCTTTCTAGGTTAACCCGTTGAACCTTTACAGTCCTCCTCCCTTTGATGTTTGTTGGACCTAAACTCATTATGACCTTCTTCTCCAAGATCTTACAACCTTGGATGATAAGCTAACTATGGCTAAGGTAGAGGTTAAGTCTCTTTTGATGAAGGTTGTGAATGATTCCATTCAACTTTTTGATTGTCAAACAATAATAACTACCTCCCCTGGGTCTTTAAAGTTAGTGATAAGTAAAATACATTCCTAAATTTTTCTTTTTCCACACTTCAACAAGTTACTAACTTGTATCTTTTATTATTTACAAATAGCAGTCTTGCAGGAATGACTTTTCGAGAATTCTTCCTTATGGTTATCACTTTCACAGTTGAACACGAATAGCCTAATCCTATTACAATTCCTCAATTTTCCAAGGTGAATCTCGAACTCAAACAATGGTTTCCATGTTGGTCTTTTATGCAACATTCACGACATTCTTCTCTAACTCCCAAGACCCAAGTTCTAAATCCTTAAGGCCATAAAAGGAGACTAGATGAAGGACATTCATCTATGCACGTTGCTCCCAAAAAGAAGTCCAAACAAATACAAGTTTTACAAATTGTCGATACCAATGAAGGATTTGAGGTCAAAGATCAAGGTACTGAGGAAGACTCTAGTGTTGAAAAGGATGATCTTTCAGTAACTTTTACAACTGTTGAGGAATTTGAGTTTAAGGATGACAATCTAGATTTTGATCCTGAGATCAAGAATGAAAGAGAAGTTAATCATATGTGTATTCTTGATAACAACTTTGATGTCTCCAAAATTAATAAAAGGATTTATACCCAAGATGAATTTTGTTGACTTTCTAAAATGGATATTGATGTTGTGTTTAACTGGGCATCACATCAAATTCTAAAAGGTAGTGTTACTCTCCAACATTTAGTTAATGAAAGTCTTCCTCATGTTGCTCGCCAACAACTTAATTCTTAAAGATTCAAGACAAGTGGTCAAGCTTGTTACTGATAAGGATATGTTGATTTCAAAGAAAAAACAAATGCAAAAAAAAAATAAAGAAATTATGGAAGGTCAAAGGTGACTTAGCCATTCTCCAAGCTAAAAAGGTGACTTTGGAGGCCAAGAAGGTTATACTTATTTTGGATTCTATGATTGAGAAAACTAAATGAAAGTAACTAGATGAAAATACAAAAAGAGGGGTTGAATTATATTTTCTTCAATAATTTTCAAAAAAATTTCCCTTTTTTAAGGTTGTTAAAAAAAATACAAAGTGAAGAAATATGGAAGCTTTAGCAAAAAACAAGCTAAGATATGTAGAAAATAAATGTTAATTTCCAAGAGTGAGTCAAGCAAATAAAAGGATAAAGGATAAGAGAATAACAAGATATTTTATCCTAGTTCACTCTTTGCTTAAGAGTTATGTTCAGTCCCTCAGTTGAAGTTTCTACTAAAACTCAGCTAAGATACAAGTATTCTTCCTTTGCCTTTTCAGGTTGCTACTCCAGTAACCTAATATTGTTAGGTTACAAACTACCAAGTATTCTTTTTCAACAAAGTCTCTTCAAGCTTTTTACACAAGACCAAGTATTCATTTCATCAAAGCCTTTCCAGGCTTTATATAAAAAAGGAAAATAACAAATTACAACAACTCATAATAGTAAGGATACAAAAATGATACACAGACAATAAGCTCTTCTTAAAGGGTATGAAAGTGTAAAATTTCTTAACAAAGCTCTTTTTCAAAAAAATGATTATCCAAAGAGATTAATGTGCATCCTCTTTTTTTCTTGAAATCTTTAGTCTTTACATAAGTTCTTGAATCTAGCTTCACGTAATCCATCAGCAACGGTAAGAAATATTTTCGTTTTGATTTTGCATTTAATGCTAGTCTGTAGAGTCATGTTTATAAAGATGTTCATTGGGTACTGTCTGAAGAGTATTTGACAGAACCTAACACATGTGAAGGTTTCTTTGCTTTTTCTTTCTTTGTACAATTGAAAGTAGCTTTAACGAATCATTGAATATATGTTGACTTGCTTTTTTATGAGCTTGATACGTATTGTGGCTTATATGTTTGTTCTTTTGAATTAAGTTCTTTGCCACTTTATATATATATATATATATATATATATATATATATATATATATATAAAAGAGGTTTAACTTCTTAAGGATATTTTGAAGGTAGAGTCTAAAAATGTTCTTTGAAAAGGATCGTCTAATAAAACTTTAGACTTGTAAGACGCATGTAAAAACGAGACACACAAGATGCTTAACGCTAATAAACACTAATGCAAAAATAGCTTTTTAGAGCAGCATTTTAACTCGGTTTCTAACCAATCGAGTTAAAATATCAACGTGGTGAAATTTTTGCAAATTTCTGCAACTTTTTTTGCTTGATTACATCAATGATTGATTTAAAAACGTATTCTCGCGGTTTAAAATCCTATTTCATGTAATGTTTCTTACTCAGTTCAAGAGAACCGATTTAAAAACAAGCATTTTAAATTAGTTCTTTTTTGAACCAATTTAAAATGTGAGTTTTTAAATCCATAAGCGGGCTTTTAAAAGATTTTTTAAATCAGTTCTCTTAGAACCTGTAACACCGTGTTTTTCTTAATGTATAATTAAGTGTTTTAATAACTAAAAAGTGGAAATTTGATATGTAATCTAGCTTATTAAAAGAAATAAATGAATTGTTGCTATGCACGGTATGTTGTATGTGATGATGGTTGTGAGTTGTTGGTTTGAAATTCTAATTTGAATTTAGGAAACTTGAGATATGTGCTTGAACCAATTTGGATATGTTGTAAGGGTGATTTTGAGTTTTTGAGAGAAAACAGTTAAATTAGACCAGTTTTGAGATAAAGGAAATGGCTTGGTGAGGTTTGGGCCTCAGTTGGTTAAAAGTCCGTGCGAGAGCTCCGGGGTGGTCGGGTATATAAAGGAAGGGAGGGAGGAATCCCCTTCATTCTCTCATTTCTTTCTCTCTCTATACTTTCTCTCTCTTTAATTCTCTCTCAATCTCTCTCTAGAAATTATTGAGTTTGTGGGAGTATAAACGAGGTTTGAGCTTGATTTAGTAGTTGTGGTAAGGAAAAGAACGATCCTAGCTAGATTTTCGCTCAAGAACACCGGATTCTCAAGGAACCTAAATTCAAATTTAGGAACTTTTAAAGGTAAGGGAAGCTTACAAATCGGTTGTTTTGTGTTAATAACTGTTGGTATGCTGATTTCTTGCCTTATAATCGATTGAATCTCTGTGGATGTTGCTATTTTGTTGGATTTGGGTGAAAATGGGTTTTGAGGGAGAAATTTTGAGATTTGGATGAGAAATTGATGATTTGTGATGAAATATTGAATTGATTGTATGATTTGATTTGTATTAACTTGGTTGAGGTGGATTGAGGTTGTTGGAGCACCATTGATTTGAAAATCTATGTTATTTGGTTGAAAAGTTTGAATTTCCTTGTAGAAAATCACGTTTTTTTCAGAAATCATCGAAGATAATCGATTATGGCAGTCACATAATCGATTATCTGGAGTTTCAGAAACTATTTTCATAATTTGCTTCGGAAATAATCGATTATGTAGTCGGATAATCGATTATTTACTGTTCAGAAAAAAAAAATTCTGGTCTTGCTTCGGGAATAATTGATTATGGCAACCCATAATCGATTATCCCTGTAAAGAAAAAAAATCTGTTACTACAGTACATAATCTGTTGTTCTAGAACTGAATGTATTATTTCAGATTTTAAAGTTTTCATCTCAAAATGTGAAATTTTATGAATTTCAAGGTTTGTTAATCCTCCAAATGGTTTTCAAAAAAGGTTTTGATTTTGTAATTGTAGTTGATTGTTGGATTTGGTTGTGAAGTGAAAGGTTGCTTAGATAGGACCTCCACTTGATGCGTATGATATTATTGTATAAGGTTTCTCATGAGGTGAGCTGCTTGGATAGGGCCTTACCTGTTGACCATGCAAGAGGCCGAATTAGGCGTGCATGGGGTTGATGGTGACTGTTCGACCACAGGTGGTGCTGAGTAGGCCATGTGGTGTTATGTTGATACATATATATGATATGATGACTATTGTGGTTGTGTTGATATGTTGATACAAATATATATAATATAACGATTGTTTGGTAGAGTTGTTTTTTATGGTGATACATGCATTGGCATGCATATGTTGTTGGCTGAGGTTGTGTGGGCCTCAAGCCGTGTGCGAGCAGGCATGTAAGGTGGATGGTGACTAGAGTTGGTACTCAAATAGGCCTCCAATCTAGTGCCTGGATAAGAAGTAAGGTCTTAAAGCTAGGCCTAAAGGATGAGTGGATGGGTAATTCCGCAAGGGGCCAAGGCAGTGCAGGCCTTGTGTCACAGTAAGCCACCACCCACATACACTTATCCTAACAACCATAAGCTTATCCAACTAATCAGAGTTTTGACAATCCCTAAATGGTGCTAGATGGCCATGGTAAAGGATAAGACCTCGCTAATTGCCCGAAATGTAGAAATCTCTCGAGAGTCGTGTCACCATGCATTGACATAGTTGTGACGGATTGGTGGTGATATGGAGTTCTGGATTGAGAACTCTTTGCCATGTAAATGAATGCTTTATATATGTACATCGGTATGTAGACGTTGAGAACTCTGGATATATGATGGTGTGCCATATACTTATGATGAAATATTGTGAATTGTTGATGATTTCCATAATCATATGTGATGTTGTGCGTGATATACTGTAATGTATGTAGACCCATTTATTTGATGATTTGGTTTCCATATTGATGTGAATAATGATTTTGATTATGTTCGATTAAATATCATATGTTGATCTTTGTTTCGTAAGCTTACCCTTGCCTTGTATTGTTGTTGGTTAGATGTCTTATTGTTGTTGTTCTGTTGCTGTGATTGTGATGATCACGTCATTTTAGCGTGGGAGCAGAAGGAGAGACGTCTACAGATCCAACGTCTCAGAGCTGATGGAGGAGGTCTCAAATGGAGACTTTTTGAGGCCCTTTTTGGGTGGAGCTTTCTATAAGCTCTTTTTGTTTCTTTTTGGATGTGTTGTTTTGTATTATATTCTTTTGATGGGATTGTATAGAGTGACCAGCTATAAGGAGTGAGTTTTTGTATCCCTCTTCCCTGGTGATGTATATTTTAATATTGGTAATATGGGCTAGTGTTATCTCATTTGGTATGTATGTATGATGATTTGAGTTGAATAGATATGCATGTATGGCACTAGGAGAGATAGGTGGATCTCTCAGTTGATGTGCATGACTTATATACAGATATTTTATGATTTGATATATAATTTTATTCACCTAATATGGGGATAAGGTGTATTTTTTTTAGCAAGGTTGTTTAGTAGCGACAGTTGGGTCGTTACAGAACTAATTTAAAAAATATTTTAAAAGCCCGCTCTTTTGACCTTGTCATCCCCTGTGTTCTCCCACCATTCGCATTTTCGAGCTCATCCCATGTGTTCTCCCTCCCTCACGTGCTTCCTTCCAAAGTGGAATTTCTCTCCAAAGCTCCAAAGCTCACCACGAACCTTCTCCCAAACTTCCACCTCTATTAAATCGAGCTCCATTCATGTTTTTGTTTCGAGGTACATTTTGGGTTCGAGCTCACGAAGTTTTTGGCTCGAGCTCCATTGGAGATAACCTATACTTCTTACATTTTGGTTCTTCCATTCGAGCTCCATTGGAGCTATAGCATTTTGCTTCTTGCATTTTGATTATTCGAGCTCCATTTTCGCGCTTGCATATTGGTTGTGGGTTGCATTTTGGTTCGAGTCTTAGATGATAAATGATATTGCATTTTGGTACTGCAAGTTCAAGCTACATTTTAGTCCATTCCTTGTTACGTGCCATTTACCCATCTTCTTGAACTCGCCCATTTTGTGTTCTCTTGCAGCTCAACAACTTATTGGAGGTAAATGTGCGTTATATTTTGGTGATTTGGAGGTTTGAACAAATTGGACTGATTTTGGTGGTCTTTTTTTTGTTTTTAGATAATGCATGTTGGGTATATGCTCTATTGAATAGTATTTATGCTCTATTTTTGCATAGGTTCGAGCTCCATTTTTGCAGTTTTTGTTTATGCATGTGGTTTTCATTATTGCAGTGGAAGTGGATATTGATGAATTTAATTTTGTTGCTATTGGAAATTAATTGCTAAAGGCTATGTTTGAATATGTTGATGAATGGAAGAAAAAATTAGATTGTTGTACCTACATGGATTATGAATCTTTAAGGAAAAAGAAGTATTATTTAAGTTAGTTATAACTTCTATGAATATATAGTAAGGATTTTAAGTGTTGAGAATTGTATGACATAAGCTAGAATCAATTGAAGTCGATTATTTTGTCTAGTACTTACCTTGATGTCGCTTAGTAATGGGAAAGGATAAAAGTATGAAATTAATTTAAGGATAAGTAAGGAATAAATTGTCACCAAATGTATTATATTTTGTTTAAAATCTAAAGCTCTAAAATTAGTGGATTACAAGAATCAAAGAATTGGCCTTAATCTAGATTGGGAACTAGCTAGGAAATTAAAAGATAATAATATAAGTGAACTTGTATGCTAAGACACATTCTTAAGATAAAGTGAGCAAAAAGGGAGAATTAGTTTAAGAGTGAATTAGTATAAGAATCTAAAGTTGAATAATTTAAGTACTAAAATTTAATCAAAGTTCACGATAATAAAGAATGGTCTTTTAGCCTTGTCTAAGGGTATGTTCAACAACAACTTAATATGTACGGGCAAATAGATGATAATGTCCTAAATTAGAGGTGAACTTAGGTGAATTGGATAGGTAAGGACTAAGAAGTTTATATCTAATTATCATTATCTCATAACTAAAGTGGTATTAGGTATAGTGAAAATAAATGGTTAAGTCTCTTGCCTACTAGTTTCTCTTTTGGAACTTAGATTTAAGTGTTGTCTATAAAACGATAGCTAAGGGATTAAGAAGTTTAAATCTAATGATGTAGGCCATGAGAGCCTATATGATATAAATTGAGCTTGAGTAATGATGAGAATAATGTTGAATATTGGTTGATAGATTGTACCTATGTCTGTTATTGACCGTAATGTTGGTGAGGTATAATGGATGGTGAAAAAAACATATGAAACTCTATCGAATTTTTATGAGAATTTTGAACCCTTGAGTATGAGATTTGTTCTTGATTGGATTGTCTAACAGGTTAACCTTTGGTATTATGATTGAATACCTATAAACAAGTCTTTGGGAAAGTACCAGAATACAGAGGAAACTCTGCCAAAATTTTAGTATAAATTGTATGCATTATGTTGTGTGTTTAATTGTGTTGTTTTTTATTCAATATATGCATTACGAATGAACCTTAGTTTTTCGTTTGAGATTCAATACAATGATTAAAGTACTAATTATTGTATTGAATCTTGAATTGTTCGGTTAGATAGTTTGGGAAGATTCATTTTTTTATACTTGATTAATACATAGTGGTTAAGTCTTATCTTAAATTTGATGAAATTTCAGTTTAGTGCATTTCGTGTTGTATCTCCGAGTGCATACTTGATTGTGGTGAATTTGATGTCACCACTTTCATTTCGTATACTTGGAGACTCATGCGAAATGTTGCCAAAATTTTGTCAAATATAAGGTAAAAGACTAAACTTATACGTATTAATCAAGTTTAAAAAGTGCCTTTCTGAATGGGATAGGGTCACACCTTGTATGAAAAAGTGAGATTTACATGCATTAAGATATGTTTTATGGATCACAGAAGGAAGTTATGGATTGTAGTTGGATTAATTCTAGACGCACAACTGATGAGCATTAGAATGAAGTGGAAAACTTTGTCCATATTGTGATGAGTTTTGCAAGAGTTATACAACATGGCCATGGCATGGTGAATTGTTAGACATGCCAAGTGTGTCCCAAACAAAGCAAGTTGATGTACCTATGGACGATCGACTAAAGGACATGATCCATGATATTGGATTAGAGTATTTTCAATGAGCACGTGTGTACGACACTTTGTGCAGTGATGTGAATAAGCTTCTATATCCGAGATGCACTAAATTCACACAATTGTCAGCGGTGTTAAGATTGGTGAATATCGAGGCAAAAAATAGTTGGAGTGATTAAAGTTTCACCCAATTGCTTGAGTTGTTGAACGAAATGCTTCCAGAAGGTAACACATTGCCGAAACATAACTATGAGGCGAAGAAAGTGTTGTGTTCGATGGGATTGGAATACAAGAAAATACATGCGTGCCCTAATGACTACATATTGTACAGAGAAGAGTTTGAAGAGTTGCACAAATGTCCCAAGTGTGGGATATCACGGTATAAAGTGAAGGATGATGATTGTAATAGTGATGAAAGCACAAAAGAGGGTCCCCTTGCGAAGGTGTTATGGTATCTTCCAATAATTCCAAGGTTTAAGCGATTATTTGCTAATGCAGACAACGCGAATAGCCTTACATGGCATGCAAATGGGAGAAAATGTGATAGACAGCTTCGCCATCCTGTTGATTCTTCGCAATAGAAGAAAATTGATCATTTGTTTCCAACCTTTGGGACTGAGGCAAGAAACCTTAGGCTTGGACTTGCTACGGATGGAATGAATCCTTATGATAACTTATTCAGTAAGTACAATTCATGGCCTGTTCCTAGTTATTTACAATCAGTCTTCTTGGTTGTGTATGAAGCGAAAATATGTTATGTTATCTATGATGATTGTTGGCTCAAGACAACCAAGAAATGACATAGATGTCTACTTACGTCCCTTGATTGAAGATTTGATAATGTTGTAGGATGAAGGTGTTGATGTGTATGACTAGTATCGTCGTGAAAATTTTATGCTGTATGCAATGTTATTTTGTACCATTAATGATTTTCCAACATATGGAAACTTAAGCAGGTATAGTGTTAAGGGGCATAACGTTTGCCCTATTTGTGAAGAAGACACATGCTACGTATAACTGAAACATGGAAAGAAGACAGTTTATACTAGACATCGAAAATTTCTTAGGCATAATCACCTATATCGTAGACTTAAAAAAGCTTTTAATGGATGTCAGCGGATGGTATTGCGCCACCTACCTTAACTGGTGAGCAAGATTATGGACGGGTGAAGGACATCAATGTTGAATTTAGAAAAACCCAAAAGAAAGCTATTAAGAAAAACATATGGAAGAAGAGGTCGATATTCTTTAATTTTCCATACTGGTGTGATCTAGATGTTAGACATTGTGTAAATGTCATGCATGTTGAGAAAAAATGTATGATAGTGTAATCGGCATGCTTCTGAACATTAAAGGCAAGACAAATGATGGTTTGAATGCTCGTCAAGATCTGGTTGAGATGGATATATGCCTCCAGTTAGGTTCTCAATCAGTGGGTAAATGGATATATTTGCCTCTAACATGTCATACCTTGTCAAGAAAAGAGAAAACAAGTTTCTGTAAGTATCTACAGGGCGCGAAAGTTCCACAAGGATACTCTTCAAATATTAAGAGCCTTGTGTCAATAAAAGATCTCAAATTAGTTGGGTTAAAGTCTTATGATTGCGACGTCTTGATGCAACAACTCCTACCAGTGGCTATTTGATGACATATTGCCTAAAAATGTTAGACATGTCATTACGTGACTATGCTTATTCTTCAACGCTATATGCAACAAAGTTATTGACCCTCTAAAGATGGATGAGTTAGAAAATAAAGCTACTATTATATTGTGTCAGTTGGAGATGTGTTTTCCTCTTTCATTTTTAGACATCATGGTTCACTTAATAGTGCATCTAGTGAGGAAAATTAGAATGTGTGGTCCCGTTTATTTAAGGTGGATGTACCCTGTTGAACGATACATAAGGATCTTGAAAGGGTATGTCAAGAATCCAACTATCCAGAAGCATTTATTGTTGAGAGGTACATTCTAGAAGAAGCCATTGAGTTTTGTACAAAATACTTGTCACAAGCAAAACCTGTAAGGCTTCCTAAATCTTGTCATGAGGGAAGATGATTGGGTAAGGATACTCGATGTATAAACATTAAACCAATGTTACGGAAGGAAGTGTTGCAAGCACACTTGTATATATTGAATTAAATAACACTGATGAAGTTCAACCTTACTTTTCTATTCACCAAAACATTGTCAAGAAAAAAAAACCCGAGAATGGCCGAGAAATGGACAATTGAATGAGCATAACAAAACATTTTTAAACTGGTTAAAAGAACAAGATGTGAATGATGATAATGCTTCTGAGACATTAAAATGGATAGCACATGGGCCTAACTTTGATGTCATATGTTGGATTGGATACGATATCAATAAGTTTTCCTTCTATACAAAGTCGTTGGATGACATAAGTACTGTGTAAAACAGTGGGGTTATGGTTGTGGCTGAGTCCATGCACTTCTTTAGTTCAAAAGATAAAAATCTCGTTATAGTATCCATATGTTACTTTGGAGTTATTGAAGACATATAGAAGGTTAATTACACTAAATTTAGAGTACCTATTTTTAAATGTAAATGGGTTTACAATAACACCAGTATGCAAATCAATGAATTAGGGTTTACATTAGTGGATCTTAGCAAGGTAGGTTATAAGGAAGAGTCTTTCATTATGGCAAACTAAGAAAAACAAGTTTTTTTGTCAGTGATCCTTCTAACAAGAGATGGTCAATGGTTCTCCAAGGAAGAAGCATACATGGTAGTGATGAAAAACAAGATTCAAATGTCGATCTAGTTGAGATTCCTTCTTTCTTAACACGGATGCCTACTTTTATTGACGAAAATGAAATGGATGATATACATGCCACACGTGATGACCATCACGAATGAATATAGGAGAACATTCATACTTGACAACATTAGTAACTTACTTATGTTTATCTTATTGTTTATTCTTGTGTTTCGTTATGTTTTTTATTTTATTGTTTATTTTTGTTATCGTTAAGTTTTACTTTGGAAATTACAAGTTTTGTGAATGTTGGTACTGACATGTGTTATTTTTCTTTTCTTTTCTAAACAGACACATCGTTGATCCTTCTAATAACATATCTTCTGAGTCTACAAAAGAAAAAAGGGTAGAAGACGTACACGCTTAAAAGAATTGACTATCAGTTGAGCTAGTGATCATCTAATACCTATTCAGTTTGACATGATAAGTGGGGTACCTGAGGGGGAAAATGCAACAAAATTCATTAGTTTTGTGGGCATTCGTGTTCGAAGCAAGGTTTCTATCCTTTATGAGGATTGGGATCATGTAAAGAAGAGTGTGAAGAATCAGATTTGGCAAACTATCACGGTATTTCACTTTTACTTTCTCAACTATATATATTGTATTTAACCATATTATTATTATACATTGACTATTCAATTTTATTTTGTAGCTCACCTGTGATGTTCCATATAATGTCATCTTGAAGAAGAAATTGCTTACACTTACGGCTGAGCGTTGGAGGGCTTTTAAGACACAGCTCACCAATAGATATGTATATGTGTGTGTGTGTGTGTGTGTGTGCGTGTGGTGTGCGTCTGCGTGCGTGTGTGTGCGTGCATGTGTGTGTGTGTGTGTATGTGTGTGGAAAATTGAAAGACACTTTCCCTTGTGAGAAGTATGCATTTTTAGATGAAGAGACGTGGGCAAAGTTTGTTAAAAGTTGAGAGGATTCTGCCTTTCAGGTTTAGTTGGAACCATATTGTTTTAATCATGCACCAAAATTTGATTATTTTTTATTGAATTTAACAGTGTGTTATTGTTCACAAGAGAAGAGAAAAAAGGTGCAGATGATTGCATCAAAGAATGTCTACCCCCCACATATTGTCTCATGGGGGTATAAGTTGCTTAAGCAAAAGATGATGACGGAAAAGGCAAGGCAACGTCAAGAGGAAGCATCGGCATTTGGTTCTACTGGAGATATTTCTCCTCCATCACCATCGCAATACTTGGATAAATGGAAGGTGGATTGCACGCTAAAATAGGGTAGATATACATCTGAGGAGACACACCTTGTTGTTGAAAAGATTATAAGTAATTTTTGACTTCTAATTGTAATTGTAACTTGTTTGGTCATAGTCAAGGTGTGATTCACTATCCACAAGTATATGTTAAGGCTCTTGTTCTTGGTATTGATTAAGGTCGACACTTGTGATTTTGAGGTAATTTGGTGGTTAGGCTTGATAGGTCACTATATGAATTAGGCCTAAGTCCAGTCTGTAACACATTTATAAGTCTATATTATAATAATTAAAATATACATTAATATTAAATAGATATTTAAACACTTTAATTTTTAATAATTGAAAATTCGTAAATAAACAAAATAAAATCAAAATTGTTAACTTATTACTAATATGGTTAGATAAAATGGTGGTAATTAAACTTGTTACTCCTAATTAGGAAGCCCGAGTTTGAATAACATGGTTTGATTAATTTAAATTGATTCAAACTATGTTGATCATAGTTTTATGGATTCTTATCTACTTTTAATTTGAGTTTAATATTAAGGTATTGTCTAACTAATTAGAAATTATTTAAACATGATTTTTAAAGTAATTATTACAAAAATTAATAATTTTATAATATATATAGTAATTTATGACTGAATAATAGTGTAAAAAAAATTACATTGTCAATTAATTATAATTCAATTCAAAGAATTTGATTAAAATACACTGACATGTAAACTTATTTTATACTATTATTGAATCATGGATTGTCGTATAATTGAAAACTATATATTGAATTTTATAACAATTAAAAGTTATACGTATGGTGATTTTTAATTAGTTGATACTATAGTGTAAAAATTTTTACATTGATAGTATTATAAGAATTTAATTGAAGTACACTAACAGTATAAAGATTTTTTACACTATCACCTAATTATGGATTGTCATATAATTGAAAACTATTGACTTTTATAACAATTACTCTAAGAGTTATATCTTGGATGATTTCTAATTGATTGACAGTGTAAAAAAATTATATTGTTAGTATATCAAAATTAGACTCATATTATAAATTTTATTATTGGACAAGAGTGTTTAGGAGTTATTATCATCCTAACTAAGCCATGTCACTTCTTTCGCATTGAGTATTTAACTTTAATTTTGTTTATAATTTTTTTATTTCTTTAAAATACTTTTCTTGAATTTAGTTTCAATTAATTTGATTTAATTTTGAATATTGTTGTATCAAATTGAAGATATTTTTTTAAATAAATTAAATTTTAAGACTATTAAATATGTTAATCAAATTTAATCTTAATTTAAATTTAATTTTCAAATTTTTAATTTTGATACATTATATCAATAAAGATAATGTGTCTTGATTTTTATAATTTATTTCTATAATTTATTTTTTTAATTTTAAAATATTATCTCTTTAATTTATTTATCTCTTTAAATTTTACTTATATTTAAAAATACTCATGTATTACATGAGAAACTTGATACGTTGATTTAATGGTTTAGTATCAATTTTCCAATATAGTAGTTTGAATAGTTGGATCAAATCCAAAAGTGATTTGGTATACCCTCACACACATATATCATTTAAATGTTTTTTAAAATTATAAATATATTTTCTTAATTTTGATTCTCATAAATCTAAATATTTAAAACATATATCTCTATTAATATGTAATATTAATGTGATATACATTTATTTATATCACATCAATAATCATTATACGTGACATAACTATATATGTCATCAACAAGGGTTGGGGGTAATGCCTGGTCGCTTTTAGGATCAGTGACTGTCCCCATAAACTAACACAAGACTTTTCAGCGTGCTTTGTCCTCACTCACACGCTTCCTGAAAAACTTCCCAGGAGAACACTCATCCCAAAATTACTCCAAGTCAAGCACTGTGAAGTTCTTAAGTAATAGGCTACCAAAAAGTAGATGCATCTTGTTAGTATAGGTAGCATTTATTAATTTCTTTAAGTTATTCTCAACTATACAATTCCATACCTGCACAGCCTCTGGATCCCTTTCATTCCAATGTGTATTCGATTCATTCATGTATCCCTCCCGCTAGAAGCCTGCCAAGAGCCGCTCCTTGTCCGTGCCTCATCTCTTTTGCACCGGCGATCATTCCCCGCCCTCGTCAGCGCCCGGGATGTTACATTGGATCTAGTGAAAGGAGTTAGTCCCCTCACTAATAAATCAAGACTTGAATCTCTGGTAAGAGAAATGCCTACATTTAGTACCCAATTGTGCCTTGAACCCGCCCTCAACCTGCCAAAAAAAGGGTTGGGTTAGGTCAGACCCATTTTTATATTGGGTTTAAAATCTCAACCCCATTAGGTTGGTTTGGGTTGGGTTGGCCTGTCAACCGATTAAAAAATTATAAAATATTTAATAATTATATTTGTCTTAAAGTTTCTCCAAATTTTATGATCAAATATAATTGAAAAAAAAAGTTATTATAGAACTAGTAAATCAAGGAACCTATTTAATACTTAAGAGATGATCATAAACTTAAAAACTACGACTTTTATTTGCCTTATCTAATCACCACAAATTTACCTTCTTGGGAATTCACATATTTAAACAAAGAGAAGTTATAATCTCAATTACTCATCCACTTGAAAGAGTGAACTTTAATTTAGTACATGAGCTATAAAATTCTCTAATATTTCATGAGCTATAATACAATCTAAAATCAAGCTATAAAATTCTGACTTGTAATCCAATTATTAAAATCATCAATGAGACAGTACTTAACAAGTCTATCAACATTCAACAACAATAAAATAAGTTCACAATACAATCACAAATAGGTCTATCAAGAAAAAACATAATTCAAGAGAAGAAAAGGCAACCCAATAGGTCAATCCAACCCAACTCGTCATTTGACCTGTCGGGATGGCAGGTCGGCTTATGCAAGTTGGAGGGTTGAAATGTACAACCTAACCCAACCTATTTGATTAAGTTATATGGGTCGACCCGCTGGGTTGAAACTATTTTGACATCCCTACGAATAAGATTGCTTCTAAATGAGGATACACGTAGGGGAAAAATATTATATATATGTCATGTTATCACTAAATAATGATATGAAAACAAATTTAAATTATATTTATAAGGAGTGAACACATTTCATCTTTAATCAATTTCATATTTTTAGACAATAATAATTCTAAATCTCCTTGTAATGTTGTTTTACGGAATTTTTATCTATTAAATAAAAATTATTAGAAAAATTAATATATTAATATATTTAATATTATTTACTCACTCCATTTCAAAATAAGTGATGTTTTAAGACCAAATTTTTTTCATATTAAGTAATGGTTTAAATTTTCAATAAAACATTACATATTTTAAGCTTAATTGTTTCCATAATTTCACAATCTCACGAATTTTACCCTCAAATTAATTTTTTATAAATTTTGTCCCCAATTTATAAAATATCACAAATTTTGCCCTCACGTAAAAAATTATGACAATTTACAAAATGCTAGTTAAGTCTCTTCTTTTTTTTTTTTTTTGGACTCTCCTTGTCCCAAAGTTCTGGCTCCATCCTTATCCCTAATAGATAATGATGGAGAATAAATAACAAGAATAATTTAGTAAAATTATTTCAATTATTAAGTTATTTATTATTTTTTAATTTTTGTAAAAAAAACTTAAATATCACTCATTGTAAAATGGAAAGAGTAATTTTTTATAAAATATAAAAAAAAATTGTGAGGCTTTCATGGTCCCAAAAATAAAAATGTAGGTTACGACGAACACATGATTCATTAATTAACCCTGATCATTAATGTTTTGTCATTAAATCATTGAATAGATCACGGGAATCATGGACCTAAAAGTGCAATGTGGCACATAGCAATGGCCTTGCAGTGTGTTTGAAATTACAAATTATTAATTTATCTATCATGTTTATTTATTTATTTATCAGCCACCTTTATAATCCCACTACGATAATAATTATAACTGATTATTCTTTGTTCAGCATGATGACGTGAAGGCTCATCATGCAGTACTTTCAATTAGAAATGACAATGGAATGAGATGGAAAGGGCATGGATAATATATTCATTGTCACTTATTCCGTTGAATAAAAATTTATCTCATATTCATTTTATGATGGTATATATTTGTTATGGTATATATTTGTTAAGTAGCTATTCATGAAATTTATAAATGGATATCTATGAATATTTATTAAAATATAAAAATTTTTAAAAAGTGAGCAAAATAAAAAATAATAATTTTAGAACATATATTCATATTCAAAAAAATTAGCAAATATCTTTTTTGTAGGTTAATAATTTTAAAACTTTACTTTATATATGATAAAAAAACATTTAAGTATTTTTAAGTTGCATATCCATAAGTACGAGTGTCTTATTACCTACTCTTGCTTCATTAGTAAGCAACTAGAAAAAAAAAATCATTTATTTTACTTGCAAGTACTCATTAAGCTATATATAATATATTCAAATCCAATTTGTAATGAATTTTATCCACAGATACCTGTAAGTACATACTTTTTTATCATCTCTACTTTCAACACATTGGTTAAAGAATTAATAATACATTTTTAAAAAATACATCAAAAAAGTATTAGAAATCATAATAAAGTACATTAATAATATGTGAAGAATGCTAGCAACATTCTCTCAAACACTTTCTTTCTAATACTCTCTCAATTATTGGCTAAAATTTATTGAAAATCACAAGTTTTGGTAAGTCATATTTCTAAATCAAGAGAGAGACTCATTAAATAAAAAATGAAACCCACCAAAATTTTTGATTTTCAATAAATTTCAACTAATAATTGAGAGTGTTAGAAAGAGAATGTTTGAGAGAGTGTTGCTAACATTTTTCATAATATTTTTAATAAAAAATTTATTTTAATTTTGAATAATTGTTTTTTGAACACTAATTAATATTTTTCATTAATAGCAAATGTTAACCAATATTCTTAAGGCATTGATTAAAGAATAAAAATAAAAAAAATATTAAAAATGACATTAATGTATCTTATTGTAATTTTTAATACATTCCTAACATAATTATGAATAAAAAAAATTATTATTAATTCCTTAATCAGTACTCCCTCCGTTCCTTTTTATTTGTTGATTTTTTAGAAAATTTTTGTTCCTATTTATTTGTCATTTTCAAAGTTCAAGATAACATTAATTACTTTTTTGTCAATTATACCCTTACTTCTCACCTAATTTTTAATTAAATTACACATTTACAACTAGTATATATTTATTGTGGAATAGAAATGAGAAAGGGTACAATAAGAAACTTCAAAACAATTTTACGGAAAACAATAAAATTTATTATATTTTTTTATTTATAAAAACCTTAAATGACACTTAAAAAAGAATAGAGGTAGAACCTTAAAATATACATTAGCAAAACCATTAATTAAAATTACAACATGAGCTCCCGCACGCATTAATTATGTAATACTAGAATGAGTTTTGATTTTTTTTATACTCACTTAACACCTCTATTTGCTTCTTTTTATCATATATGTCCTATCATAATTTTATAATATAACTTATTTAATTCAGTTTTTAAATTAGTTTTTGAATCAGTATCTATAGTGATTGAATATTTTTAGTCTCTAAATTAGTTTTTAATTATTGAATGAATTTAATTTTTATGCACTGTATAAAGATTTTTATACTATTAACCAATCAAAAGATATCTTAAAGGTATGAATTTTAAAATAATTATTATAAAAGTCAACAAATATACCATATATGATATTTTGTGATTACATGATATGTAAAAAAGTTTACATTATCAGTACAATTTTAATTAAATTCTTACTAAATTTCTATTAATGTTTACATGAATGTAAATGACAAATACTCTTCTTTTTCTTTTATAATTGACGGTTAATATTGTGTGTATTCTATGTCATTCCCTAGCTTGACAACTCCATAATGCTGAATCAAAGACAGCGCTTAAGTAAATTTATTTCAATCATTCATTGAACTCTAGGTTGCATTGCCTTTCTCTTATTATTATTAAGACAAAAAAAAAAAAAAAGGTAACATGTGAAACTCACCAGTCACGAATATTAATTTCAGATCTCCAGACTCCATACAGAAAAACAATGGCTATAAGGTTGTACTCCATGTTTGAAGTGGACGCTACACCTACGACTCATACCTATGTCACTGAAAATAGAGAAATACTATTTGTAGAACAATTTGTACAATAAATTTTACAATAGAGAGAAAAAGAAAGAATGAGAGAGGAGAATGAAAAGTATAATGATGTCATGGAGAGAGATAAAAAGTGAAAAATATTATTATATAAATTGTTGTATAAGTTGTTGTCTAAATAACACATCTCTTAAAAATATACTGATTAATTGGATAATGTTTAGCCTGTGATTTTTATTTTATTTTTATTTTTATGTTGAGGATTTTAACCTGTGCTTGTAACAACTAACAAGAACTATTTAATATGTCAAAAAAAAAAAAGAACTATTTAATATAGATTTAAATACATTAGTCCTAATACTTTTAAAAGATTTTATCTTGGTCTCTATTATAATCAATATGTCAAAGCACTTGTCTTTCAAAGACAAATTATTAGAATTACGTTTGGTGTATAAGGACCAAAATTAAAACAAAATAAAATTATACGGACCAAATTAAACCTAAATTGAGTGAGAATTATGGAAAATAAAACTTATGAAATTATAAGAATCAAAAACTAATTTTTTTAAGTAAAAGGACTAAAATTAGAATTAAGGTTAATTATAGTAATAAAAATATATATAAACCACTAATATAGTTTGATAGATACTCTAACTTAAACTTATATAGGGTTATAATGTACTTAAATATTTACACAATACATTTTTCCTACCATTGTTACAATAATTAATGATGTTATAATTAATTTTTGGTTAATAATTTATTAGTTTGGATAAACTTTTCAACAAGTAGGAGAAAAAAATAAAATTAATTAAAGAGATAAAATAAATCAAACTTTTCATATAAATATCACCTAGTGCATAGATCAATTGATACGTTGTTATTCTAGCTTAATTAGTGAGGTTGAGTTCGAATCCTAGGTATACAGTTGTATTTAATACTTAGAGAGCTTTATTACACATAATGGTCCTACTTAATTCTCGCCATGGTGCTTTTTTCTTGAATTTATACATATTTTACAAATAAAAAAATAACATATATATATATATATATATATATATAATACCAAGCCAAATAGGTCCGAAACTTTTCGGGTCTATTTTTAATGGGCGGGGCCATTTTGGCCCTTTTTTTCAAGCCAGAATGTTAATGGCCCGTCCCGGCCGTTAGGCCAAACTAATTTTGTCAACTCTATTATCATCCAATTATAGATAACTATTTATGATAAATTTGTTGACTTTTATAATAACTAACTATTTTAAAGTCATACTTACAATAATTTTTAATTGATTAATAATGTAAAAAACTTTACACTGACAGTGTATAAAAATTAAACCCTTGACAAAATAAAGAGTTTAATAGGCATTCACTTACAACGTAAAAGTTTTTACACTATCAATCAATTAAAAATTAACTTTGGTATGACTTCTAAGAGATAGTTTTTATAAAAAATAACAAATTTATCATACATAATAAATTGTGATATGATGAAAGAGACCTTTAGTGTCTCATTACATGAATTATTTATTCAAAAATATATTGTTATTATTCTTTGTCGATATCGTCAAAAAAACAATTCTATGTCGACTAGTAATTAACAGGTTTTCATCGTCCTATCTACTTTTTAACCGGCTTTTGTTAGAAAACCCTGTGCTTATGGGCTCAGAGGTTTGTAGCCGTAGGACTCTTCATTTACTTTGAGATGGAGTTTTGATTTACTTGACCCGTACGCCGAGTCTGTCTTTTTGCTATATGCAATATGTTAGGAGTTAAGCACAAGAGGAAAGGCCGACGTATTCGGTACATTGCATCTTAATCCAGCTTATAAGTAATTCTTTCCGTAACCCAACTCTCAATAAACGCACCAATTATTAAGACTTAAGCACAAGAAGAGAATCCAATCCAAAAGACTAGTTTATTAGGTGGGAGAGCCTCATAGTTTAAGTACCACATTAAACTTCTTATTCTATTCAATGTGGGACTCCTACCACAATAATTTAAACGCACAACTCCAAATTCCAAACATGGTTGACTCTTAATTTCTATAAAGACTGCGGACAAAATGCAATTGGCAAAGGTGCACTCTTTGGCGTATTATCGGCAATAAGCATGAAACCAGTGGCCAGAATCGGCGTATCTCAAAGAAAACGATCAAATAAGGAGTAATAAAGTAAACCATTATTAGGCTAGTAGGCCATTAAGGACAAGCTTTTCTCGAACACATACCTTCATCCATGACTCTCCAATGTGCCACTACAGGATGATCTCGTCATTAACACCACAAGTTTAGATATCCCATAGCTATGTTATCTAACGAAAAGAGGAACCATCATTTTCATCCAAACTCTACAGAAGATTACATACGACAATAGCTAGCCTAGCACAGACGCGTAAATTCAAAAAAGTCACCTGACGATGTTCTTAGCAAAAACAAAGAAAGTCGTGGACTAGATTCAGTAGCAAATGTTGACCTCAAGTATGGCTAATTAAATATTGAAAATTGCTAAATGGTAGGTCTACGTGTAAATGGATTTTCAGTAAAATCACTAATGAAAAAAGAAAAGTAAAACTTGCTACGTTTTATCATATTCATATTTTCTTTTTAAGCTTCGCTGTTTATCATATCTCCCTCTAATCATAGCCGGGCGGTACGGGTCATATATATCCTTAACGGCTTTTATACTGAATATCATTGTTATTAAATATTTAAGTGTGTTTAAAAATTTTTAAAAATAAGAGTGTGTAAAAAGATTGCATATTTTAAAAAATAATAATAATTTACAAATAAAATTTTGATAAAGCTAAAGACATAAAATATGATTAATGTACCAAAAAAAAGACATAACATCTGATTAGTACGTGTTATTATCTATTTCTTCAATGTCGAGGACAAGTTTTAGAGTGGTTCCAGCTTCATCCAGGACGATGGAGGGGCCGGGATCAATCAAAACAAGTAAAAACACAATTTTCAATGAGTCGTGATCATATTTGATTATTTGCTTCCTGCTGAAAATGTGGATCTAAGAGGCCGATATCATAGAAAATTGCAGGACCTGTGCCACAAAGATATTAAATTTAATATTATAGTCGTAAATATTGAATATTAGATCATAATATTGACTTTTGGGGCAGATTATGATCGTGATGTTCATTCTCTTCAATCATCAACATTCCAAGCTACTACTATGCACCTGTGATGGAACTTTAGCGTTAATCAATAATATCTATCATGGGGCCGAAAAGGCAAAGCAGCTAGTGAAAACCGTTCATTTGAGATAAGTAGAGAATGCACCAGTGTATAACCTTATTAAAAATAATTATTCATATATTTTTCTGCTCTTCAAAAATGTCCCTGACTGAAAATGTCAATACTACTCCAACAAAAATGCTGTCAAGTAAATCAGAACCAGTACTTCTGATTTCAAACCTCAAATTTGGCCATGATTTTCAAAAAATTTAAATAAGATTATATGTCCTCCTTTTCTGGTTCCACCGAAATTCATAAAATCAGGTCTCAACCAGTAGTGCAAGCAATAGCATATAAGACATGAATATTCGCTGTGAAATTGGACCTAATATGAATTAAACGCAAGTGGTCAATCAAGAACCATAAAAGAAATTCTAATTTGGCAGTGGTTTTCTCTTGACAAAAAGAAGTTAGAAGTTTTTTATATAAATATTAAAAAAATGGTTTTATTATATTTTAGTATGTTTGAATGAGTTTTTCTTTTTCTAGAAGAAACTCAAGCACTTGCATAGCTAAGCTTTTATGCTTGTTGGGGAAAAAAAAATAAAGTAAATAGTTTATGTACTGACAATATAAAAATTTTTATGCTATTATTCAATAACAAATTATCAAATATCGTAAATTTGTTTGTTTTTATAATAATTATCTTAAAAGTCATACTTATCATTCGATTAATATATTGATAATGTATAAAAATTAAACTTAAAAAAAAAAAGACTATTCCTATAAACTGAAAAACTGTTCAAAATTTTATACATAAAAAATTTACATTCAAACTGCAATAAATTAAATTTTACTTTGTTGAAAAAATCTTTTAAAAGAGCTTACATTGAAAAACTAAAAGCTCACATGGAATGTAGGAAGATCCCTGGAAGTAAGAGACTACTGCGAAATGTATTTGTGCAGACAGGAGAAATTACGTATGGTCATTATCAGTCTCAACAAATTGTTGCACCGACCGGGGATATTGTTGTCATCTCATTTAGCATTTGTAAATTAGATTCTTTCAAACTAATTGTGAAATTCTATTTATACAGCAGATAAGAAACTGTATGACACGCCTATACGACAATTTTTCAAAAAAAAAATCCTCAAAAGTAAAATTTACATGTGTTGTCGGGAATATTAATTTGTTAATTAGTATTTGTTCAATGGAAAAGTTATTAGAGTTATGTTTGACAAAACTAGCTTAGAATCTAGCTGGAAGCTGGAAAACTAGTTGGAAGTTGAAAAGCTAGCTAGTAACTGGTAGTTGAAAGCTATTAAGCTAGCTTTTTAAATTATAAATATTTGGTAAAATTATATGTTAAAATAGCTGATAAACATAAAATGAAAAAAATGAACATGTTTGTATGATATTTTTATATAAATATTAACTTATTTTATTTATAAAATATATTTTGGGATATTTATAATTTTAGTTTTAATTAACTTCAAACTCTTGTAATTTTTTATTTATAGATCAATTATTTTAATTACATTTTTTATTTTCAATTATTATATATTTTTTTATATTGTGTATTCTATTATTAATTGTGTATTCAATTATTAATATTATACTACATCTTAAAATATTTTCAATCAAGTTTAAAATAACATATACTTAAGTAGACATTATACTTTCATTATGTTAATTAGTGTAATCGTTAAAATATCTTGAAGTATAATGTTAAAAATAATAAAATAAATAATGTAAATAGTGTAATGGTTAAAATAAATAGTATAATAGAAAAAAATTCAAAAAATAATAGAAAAATAAAATAAACCTATCATCTATCAAATAAAAACCAAATAAATAATATAATCTTACCTTATTTAAAAAGGATAAAAAGGAAACTTAATAAATATTTTAAGCACAAAAAGAAATAAATATAAAAAGTTAGAAGCTAGTATTTTAAAAAACGCTACTTAAAATAGCGTCTCAAAATATGCCACAATTACTAAAAAAAGCTTGTTTACCAAACATTACTAATAAAGTCAAACAAGCTTTTCAACCAGTAAAAATAACTAGAAACTAGCTAAAATGCCTTATCAAACATAACCTAGATGTATAATTATTAATGTTTTGCCAGTTGTTTGATTATAGTCGAATATACTCAATCATATAATTTATATTATCTTTAAACAATAACATAAAACAATAATATGTATTAGCGTAATTTTTTAATGAAACAAGCGAACCATTTTCCATTATGATTCGTAATCAGACCCATATCCAGTAGATCCGTGTTAAGAAGTCCAATTCTTGTTATTTTCAATCTAACGATACGCACAAGGTGTCTAACTCACTTTATTCCATTGCCAGTTGCAAGTAGACTTCCTTATGTATGAGGCCTAATTACACACAGCTAAAACTCTGACCTGATCATAGCATTATGGGTGCTAAAATTCTGCTCAAACTTGTCCTGATTTTCTCCATCTCTGTATATACCAGAGTGTCGGAGGAAAAATTAGTTATAAACCATTTAAGCGTTTATTTGTTTAAAATTTTGATAAAATCAATTTTAAACCATTGAAATGCGTATATAGATTTTTCTTGAAATGTATGTCACAGTATGAACAAATGATTATGGAAGATCATCAAATGTAAATGGACAGTAAGATGCCATCAAAATTTAAATTGCTATAAATCATATGCCCATAACCTTGCCGAACATGATGGCATAAGAAGTGTCAAACCAGCCGGCCCAACACAGTGCCTAAATGAAAAAGCCGATTAGTTGGCCCAGCATGCTTGAGTTGTGCTACAGCAAGGTTCATCAAAGATGGTTTGGGTTTTAAAAATCAAAACAAAACAGTTGCAGGCCTCTCAAATTTAAGATGATTGATTACCAAAATAAATCACTTTCAATCGAGAAAAATAAAGTTAGAATTCAAACAATAAAGGATTGCCTTTGCCTTATTCAAAATCAATTTTAAACTTTTAATTGTTGCATTTTCTCTACTTTACCCCCTTTTTCATGATATATATACTTTCACAAATCCATGTATAACATTTCATAGTTTTCTGTCACTAAGAAATTAATGCAAACACACATAACCAACTAAATATACATACACGTTATACAACATATATGAATAAATTCACCGTTAATTTTTCATGAAAATTAACATATATTTTTAATTTTTTAATATATTTTTTAATATAATTACAGCTATATACAACACGTTAACATATAATTTTTCACGACAGCTAAATATGCAACATGTTATATATTTTTAATTCAATAATTAACACGAAGAAAAAAAATTACTACATGCCTATTTATTTTTAATTTATTAATGTATATATCAAAATAACTAATTATAATAGAAAAGAAATATACATAGACATTAAAACCAATTTTGGTAAATATCCATTCAAAATCAATTTTGATTCAAAGTATCCAAACATTTTCTAGAAAAATTATTTTTCTAATATCTACTATCCAAACAAAAATCATGTTACTTCAAAATTAATTTTAATCATAATTCTACAAAATCCAAAATCAATTCTATTTACGCGCATTCAAATTTCAAACACATTTAATCTTGTAAGATTATACTATAGAGTACAGAAATTAAGCATAATAATGGTCCACTCCTCACAATAGCCACCATAAGCATGAGAATGATCAGAACAACCAAATTCGGCTCTTCCATTACTTTTGTTGGTTTCAGCAAGTCCTCAACGATCCCTTATTTTGAACTACACAGGAGTGCAAATAAACGTAAAAGAACAATTACATCAAACAGGAACTTGTCATCCGATCATTGCCTTGGATCTATGGTTCACCGCCAAGCTCCACTCGCAGATCGTCATATGGATATACTTTGGGTGTCTGATACAAAGAAAATGATATAGAAATCAATTATCAAAATAAGTACTAAATGGCTGCAAATATATATATATATATATATATATATATATGCTTTAAAAAAAATAGCTGCAAAAAATAGCATTGTATATGAAGCTTCAAAAGAGGAAAATATCAAAGAAAATATAGCCACTAGTACAAGCAAGAGTACAATCGGGATACATGGACTATAACAAGGACACAAGCAGGACAGAAACCTCCATAGTCCATAGACCATGCACAACTCTAGCAAACGAACTGTTTCTATCGACCAAACAGAAAAATAAGTTCACATATAGTTTTAGGTAAAATTAAGAATAGCCATGATGAACTAAGCTACGAATCCAGATTGTTTCGATAGAATCATATTGATAGGGGCTTTGAGTACTATGGAGTGCCTAAATCCCACATTGAGTAGTATGGGATGCCCTGTAGAGTACTTAAGTGGTTTAGTTCTCCCCCCTTAACAACTAGCTTTTAAGGAAAAGTTTCCCAAGTGCTTCAATGCTCATCAATTGGTATCAAAACTGGTAGTCAGTGTCTCAGAAAGGGCTACCTACAAAGGGGCTAACTAGAAAAGCTAAGTGAAGCGCCGTAGAGTGCATTTGTCGGGACGTTGGCTCTCAAGGATGGTGATGTGTTACGAACCTCCATGTAAGATTGAGTCACAGGCCTAGACACAACAATCCTTCTTGCGACCTATGGTGAACGCAAGAAGCAAACTCGTCTTTGACAGAGTTCCTCCTAGACTAACACAAGTTTTTCTAAAAATAATTTCTCATTGATGATATTCCAATCAAGTCTGCCTTTAAAAAGGCTACAAAGATATCCCTAATTAATAGGATCATAACTAATAATTATCCTAATTGATAAAATAAAAAATAGAGAAATCCCTAATTAGTAGGATCATATCTAACAACTATCCTAATTAATAAAATCAATAATAAAAAGAACCCTAATTAATATAATCATAACTAACAATTATCCTAATAAAATATATTAATGCTAAGGATCCAAAATCAGGGATTCCAACATGCAGATTTTATCAAAATAGGGAAATATAGAGAAACAAAGTAAACTGAAATAATTCAAGATTTAAATAAAGAGATATGGTAATTATAATTAGTGGTCCAACACATCACCATGTAGGGACTCGGGTATTATGGGGTGCCTACGTACCACATCAAGTAGTATGGGATACTCAGTAGAGTACTTAAGTGGCTTAGTTCTACCCCTTTGTAGCAACACTGCCCCTAACCCATTGTTCAATGCATCTATTTCCAGAACAAAGGTCTTTGATCTTTGAAAAGTCAGGGACTGTCAAAACAGGTAGTTGGGCCATGACATCCTTCAATTTGTCAAAAACTGAACCTCTTCATTCCACTGAAAATTGTCCTTTCTTAATGACAGTGTTAAGTGGCTTGGTCCTCCCCCCTTGACAGCTAGTTTTTAAGGGAGGGTCCTCAAATGCTTTGGTGCTTATCACATACATTACAAAAATATCAGATATAATGAGAACGTTGGTTAGTTGTAAATCTACAGGGGGGATTTGATTTCCATTAGCAACTAGATTGCAAGTTTTTGAACTCGTAACATTTGCCACATCAAAATTACATGTGAATTATGATTATTGTACTTCTAATATATAGTTCTGGAAGTAGTTTCTGTTATACTATTTAAAAGCAAGGATGAAGAATGGAGAACAATATCCTATCATCTGAAAGCATACAACTACAAGTAACAATAAAGGCTTTCTTCAATTTCAAAACATCCAATAACCTAATATCCTATCATCTGATTTTGAAAGCACACAAGTAATTAATAAAGGCTTTCTTTAATTTTAAAACAACCAATAGCATCTTCAGTCTGATGCTAGTTTCAAATTATGATATATGATGCCATCATGATTGTCAAAATCATGAGTCTGATCGTACAAACCTGTGCTTCTGCATGTTCTGCAAGCTTGAATGATCTCAAAATTCGTTCTGCAAACATGGTAAGTTTCCATGCTGGAATATGAACTCAGTGCAATCATGAGATCCAACCAATCCCAGTCGATGCACCAAATCTGGAACTAACCCAGCCCAAATCCAGAGAAAACCCACAAAAATTAATCCTTCATCTGTACCAGAGCAACTGAAATTAACCCAGGTAAAAAATTCTTAGCCCTTGGCTGATACAAATTGCAATGAGCTCAACTGGGAGTCTGGACTTTGGTTTTATAACTGCCAAATGAATGTCAGAACTTTAAAGCTGCAACTCAAGTGCTGGGAGGACTGGGTGCTCTGATTCCCCCAGCTTCTGGTTCCTTCTTCCAACTACTGCATTTCTTCCCTGTGTTTGTAGATGCCTTGGAGATTGCTTTGTTATTTGGAAGTGGAAATGATAAAAAGATTTGGTTCATTATAGCAGCGAGACAAGGCTGCCTATAATAGAACCATAATGAATCTGACCCTTCCCTAGACCCCACCATGGCACAAGCTATGTAGCACCAGGTCGCCCTTTTATAGCAGCAAGCTACCCTACACTCTACAGCAAAAAAGACAGAATAACTAGAGATGCAAATGCTTATCTCAATATATAATAGATATATCCAAGATTTGGACAGATGTCAACGGTTTGTAAAATTTTTTCCCATCTCTTTTGGTTTGTTTTTTCTGCTTTGGAACTTCACCGTGATTTTGCCAGCCCCTTCTGCTTTTGTTTGTTCTGCATTGGAACTTCATCATGCAAAGCACAGGGGAGGGGGAATGCAATTACATTCATATGAGACACAAACATGACTATTTCATCATGAAACCATTAGGTCTAGATAGATCAACAGCTGTAGATCTGTTTGTAGTATGAAAAGCAGACCAAGAAGGCCTCTTCTACAACCCTGTACTTCATTTCACTGCCAGAGTGCTTCAGCATTATGACCCGTAATAGCTTCAATGTAGTAATATGAGATATTATAAAGCTCAATCTCAGAAATTTAGAGGAAGATATCCACATAGATATGCTGGATAGATCCATATAGATGAAGATGTAATAAGCAGTAGCAGAGAAATCAATCATGCCCTATAGTGGCACTATACTGCTAGAGCAGTGCAGTCTAAGGTCACTCAGGGTGCCCATCAAGTCATGTTTTCACATCACACCCACAATCACAGCTACTATATAGAAATGGAAAAGTCCATCTTTGCCACCATCTTTAGTTTTCCACCCTTTTTAACATTCTTGTGTCCTGCTGCTTGCTGACCATTTCTGGCCAAGCTCACATTTTCCAGCACTCCCACAGTTTTCCAGCCACTGCTCACCCACATGTCTCTGTATACACCCTCTCTGCTCCAACACACCCACGTCAGCCACTGCTCAACCACAAGTCTCCGTTCAACTTTTTGTTTCCATTGCTGTGTTGTGTTGTGTTGTGCTGTGTTCTCAGCACTCACAAGTCACAAGCCCTCTCTGTTCAATTTCGTTTTTGTGTTGTGTTGTGTTGCGTTGCGTTGCGTTGTGTTCTTCACACTCATACGCCCTCTCTGTTCTGCTTTTTATTTTTGTTTTTCATTTTAATTAACTCCATCGTCTTCCATTTTTATGGTGATTGTCCATTTAGGGTATGACTTTTGATTATTACTTACGAATGTCTTTAACAATTTCTTTATTTTTGAGCACTTAGATGTGTAGTATAAATTATTTGTCTTGCCTCTACAACATTCAGTACAGCAGGCATTCCACTATAGCGTGCACAGCACTGCTGTCTGAGACTTATAAATATTAGCAGTAGGCTCAAAGGATCTAAAGTAAAGGAATTCATAACAACTCAAAATACATCCCTTAAGCAAGGAATGAGAACAATAGCATCCAATCCAATCAAAATTAATACCCTTCCAACATTAACACTCATCATGGTCAACCACAATCAACTTTCCACAAAATATTTGATGAACAACTACTATCATAGAATTGAAATCAGCACACATCCTAAAGGCACGATAAATAGCAAAATAGAGCCAAATCAAAGTCTACAGCAAGCATAAATTCACAGGAATTGTGCAGGAGAAAGTTCAAGTAGGTAGAAGACTCACAAATGGTATCTTGGAGGCTTTGTCATTCCACACAGCTAATAATCCCAGAGACGCGAAAAAACTCAATCCCCCACACAGCCAGGCCAATGCCTCATACTGGTTTCAAAATCAAGAAGTAAGAACAATTGATTTCATACATTAATGTTAACCTAAAATTTCCATACGAAAAAACGCAGTCACCTTTCCGACAGTGTCAGCAATACGATCTATACACGGTTCGGGAAATGGAGTGCCGTTGTCCCACACAAGTTCGTCATTCACGGGAAGCTGAAACCACCAAATTCAAATGAGATATTGATTTTTAGGGTTTTACGGAAAATCAAAATCGAATGTTATGAGTTAAGAGAAATATACGGGTTTGTCAGGAACAATGTGTTTGCCGACGGGGAGGCCCATGCCGGAGCGGAGGCGAAGAGAGGAAGCTACAGATCGGCAAACGACGCCGTTTCCGCCCAAGATCCTCGATGCTGCGTTTGTCAACCGCCCTGCCATGATTGATGATGATTTCCTTCTCCTGATTCTTCTTCTTTCTGTCCGTTCTTCCCCTACAACCTAATGTTACTGTCACTCATTGATTATACGACTTCGTTTTAGGGATTTTACTCTTCTTTTATTTTTTTATTTTTTTTTGCCCTTTAATATTTATCAATTGGGCTTTATGTTGTTCGCGAATCAATTGTCAATTGGGTAAATTGGGTTGGATTAGGGGTGTTTATAAACCGATCCAATTCAATGAAAATCGAAAAAATTGATCCAAAAAACCGAAAACCGAATAAACTGAAAATTGAAAAAATTGAAAATTGAAAAAACTGAAATTTTTTATTGAATTGGATCGGATTTCGGATTTGATTTTGAAAACCAATCCAATCCAATTCAAATCGAACTTATACATGCATATTTATTTTCACTTGTAATTTTCTAATATCACTCATGTTTATATTTTTATTTCTTATATATTTGTAAAATTATCATATAAATTATACTTGTTTATAAAAAATATATTTATTTAAAGATAGTTTTTTAGTAACTATTTGAGTAAAGATACATAAACATAATTATTAAGTTGTGTAAATTTATTTTTAATAATATATATTTGAAGAGTTATACTAATATTAGTTATATAATGACTCATTAATAAAATATTTGATATTTTAAATTATTTTTTAACACATTTATTATATATCATATTATTTATTTAACACTTTTTTTTAAAATAATAGTAAGATTAAAACCAAAAACCGATCCAATCCAAACCGCTTTAAATTGGATCGGATTGGATTGGATTTAAATTTTAAACCAAACCGATTGGATGATGAAATAACAAAACCAAAATGATTGGATCGAATGATTTTTCTCTTCAAAACCGATCCAATCCAATCCGCGAACACCCCTAGGTTGGATCTTCCTTCCTTTGCTTTTGTTACTTAAGTCGAGGCTGCTATTCCCACTTCTTTTTTCTCTATTTTCACTAGCCTTTTTAAAAGTACGTTTTTACCTATCCACTTTTAAATTCCCTCACCTCACCCCCTCTTCCCCCCTCATTCGCACCCCGTCTCCCTCCTTCTTTGCTCCTGCTCATGCCCTCACCCCATTCTTCCCTCACCATCGCTCATTGGACCATCGTTGCTCGTCAGATTGTCGAAGGACTGTCGTCACTCACATTGTTATTCTCACCACTTAAATCAATAAGTCCTTAATCTTTTTTCTTTATTTTTAGATTCAACAAAATCACAATTCTATTGTGTACAAATACACAACAGAATTGTGCTTCTGTTTGTGTATCCACGTACAAATACATAACGGAATCAAGATTCCGTTTTGTAGCAATGAATTTTTAATTTTTAATTTGTAATTATTTCAATTAAGTGTAATTAGTATTTATTAAATGTGTGTTAAATTATTATTATTTATTTGTTAAATTTTTATGTGTGTTAAATTTATTATTTATTAAATGTGTGTTAAATTTATTAAGTGTTAAATTATTATTGGTTATTTAACCATGGTTAAATTAATTAATAGGTTCCTCAACTAAATCGAGAATTTTTAATTAGGTTCCAAAACTTTAAAAAAATGTAATTAGGGACCACCACAATTAACCTTTAATCATTAAATATTAGTTATAATTAATTTGTGTCATATTTGTTAAATTTTAATTGTTAAAATTTTATTATTATTTTAGGTTCATCATGCCTCAATTAAAATATTGTGGACAGCCTTATTGTCCTCGAGGACATTCCCAGCTAAATGAACATTTTGACACCCACTGCTGACTGCATTCACACATCAGACTAGAGAAGGTGTAGCATGTGTAGCAGCGCAGTAACAGCAGCAGGTACAAGCAAAGGTACCTAAGGCTGAGATACCTGAGGCAAAGGTAAAGGCCCTTTAGACTAATGCAGCAAATTAGTATAGTGCATTATTGGACCCCCATTTGGAGGAAGTCTTGCAAACTTGTCTCTACTTAGGTCCTATAAGACCATGTTGTTGGACACATATGAATAGGAGAGCCTCAGAAGGAGCTCAAGCTAGTGAGTCACGAGGGTAAGGTCTTACCCATGCCTATGCATCCAAAGGTCACGAGGTACATGGAGCGATCAGGGCTCGCCTCTCTTATAGATGCATGATATACTTCTACAAACAAAGGCATGGTGTGTGCCTTTATTGAGCGGTGACATAAGGACACTAGCTCCTTCCACCTATCATTAAGAGAGATGACCATCATCCTAAACGATGCACTGTTGGATATTTAGTATTTTATTTCGCATGTACAAATCGTATTGTATATATTTTTTAATTTTATATATCTTAGACTTAATACAAGGTTGTTATTATCATAATGTTGTTACAATTAAAGTACATGATACAAATAAAAACAAACAAACACAACATTAATAATAATATTAATCAACTAAATAAAAGCACTTCTTCATGGATACGATACAAATAAAAACAATTAAACAAAATGCATCATGGTTCACTTAAGCTAATGGTTGCTTGGTCATTAGAGCTAGTTAGCACCTCTATTTCACATAAGCACGTGATGATCTCTTTGGCAAATCTTGGTTGATGCATACATGTTAGGATCTCTTTGAGGGATTTGCCTAATGTAACATATAACTCAACCGGTGTTAATCTAGGATATTGGGCAAAGATGGAGAACATCTTTGCTACATTGTTGTCGTGTTTAAGTTCTAGAGACCTATATTGAACACAACCATTCCCTAAGGACATAAGTTGTCGATAATGAATATCAAGTAATATTTTAGTATCGCCTATCTTATTGTGAATTTTTTCGTAAGAATAGCAACTGTCATGTCCTCACTTATCCTATGAAATTTTGGACCATAAGGACATTGAAACATAGACATTTTATTTATATCTAAAACCAATCATTGTAAGGATTAAATAATATTTTTTTTGGTGTACAAATCAAATAATATATAATAAAACTTTATATATTAGAAGTTTTATTTATATATAAAACCAATTAGTTTTACTATATATATATAAAGAAAAAATATAGTATGATACAGATTGTGATTTTTCATAAGTGTAAAAGAAGTCAAAGTGTCATCATGAATCCTTTCAAAGTTCTTTGGCCATTGCCAGCTACAGCATAAGGTAAAGATCAGGCTAGCATTTGAATTTGATATTAGCATAAAGCAATTAACACAGGTAGTGTAAAGCAATTATTTTAGCATAAGCAATTAACCTAGGCAGCGTAATTGAAATTAATACAGTAGGTACAAATAAAAGCAAAAGAAGTATTATAATACACATAAGACAGTGACCAAGATTTTTTTATGCATTTTTGACATTGCTTTTTTGGAAATGAGTTAAGACAAATGACGAATTTATGACCTTCACTTCGTTTTGATAATAACAATCAGTCTTATGCTTAATCATCTGATCACATGGTTTTATAACATGTTTTCACTATCATCGACTCATTCGTGTTCTATAAAGTGATGTATGCCAACTAACTCCCTAAGATGATATATATATTCAACTTTTTGAAGCTCTGTTACTCGAGAACCTCTTTTTTTTGGAAAGCGCATTTTTTCTTGAAAAAGAAGACGTCTATATACCTGTCTATGATAAAAGTTAACTTTACGCCTAGAAGAAAGAGTTTGTGTACATATGTTAATACATAAAGCAAATAAGTCCAACAAGATTGAGTACAAGAAAAATTAGATAAGCAGACTGTTTTATTTTATCAAAGTGACTGGTTAGTGAAAGACATTAAATACGACATTTAATATTCCAACAACTATTTTCTTCTTTTTACAAGGCCAAACGAAGGGTGTCTCCAAAAAAACTTACAATGGACACTTTGGGAGAACCCTATAAATAGAAGAGTAGTTCATCATCACAACAATGAAACTCTTAGCAAAATTTTCTCTCTCAATTTGTAATCTTGAACATATTTTGCTTGTAAACACTTTCCTGAATTTCATTGTACATTCGTCTGATAAGACGCTAGCTTAGTGTGACAACTTACCCTCAACCATTTCATTGTGAAATTGGTGGAAAGCTTGAAGAGGCTTGGATAAAAGAATAGTTGGGTATTTACTTGGAAAGGCAAGTGAAAGACTGCTTGGGTTAAGCCTGAAGAGACTTGGATAAAAGAATATTTGTAACTTTGATTAAGTTATAGTGAGACTCAGTTGTATACCAAGAACTGGACGTAATCTTTAGGGTGAGGCAAACCAGTATAAAAATATGTGCTTTTCTCGCTTTCTGCTTGCCTTTGCTTTTCAAAAATTCCTTTTCAAAATATCTATCTCTCAAACAAAATCATCTATTTCAAAAAGTCTTGCAAAAGTTTTTTTAAAAAAAAAAAATTACAATTCAACCCCCCTTTTTCTATTTTTCTTGTGCTCTACAAGATGCACACGATGAATTCGTCTACACAAGTTGATAAAGGCAAAAAGAAAAAGTAGAAAGATATTTTTTCTGATTATAAAGAAGGCATTTAGGATTGGAAGAAATAGATGAGCAAGTACTTTACCAACACCATTTACAACAAAGAAAAAAAATTATGTGTAATGGAAAAAAAAAATCTAGCAATAACATGAAAAAAAAAGAAATGGGAGAGTAAAAAAGTCTTAAGAGTTTGGGTGAGATTAAGGATGGCAAAAATACCCGTACCCGCGGATATCTGCAGATAAAATCCGCCACGGGTAGAAAATGGGTACTTTAAATGGGTACCCGCGGATATTCTAAACGGGTATACCCGCTACCCGTTTATTAACGAGGCGGGTACGGATATCATGGTACCCGTACCCCGCGGATACCCGCTACCCACAATTATATATTTACTTAAATACCCTTACATATTAATATAGATAAAATTACATAAATTTATTCGAAATTTTCAAAAAGATTGTTCATTACGAGAGAAATCTTATACAATTATATTACAAGAGAAAAGGAACATAAATTTGTGAGCATTTAAACTATATTCTTTTTAGAAAAATTGTTAGAATAATTAAAATTTATGTTTAAAGTGATTATTTTAAATTATAACTCTTTAATTTATAAATTTAAATTTATAAATTCAAAATGATATTTGCAACACTTTATAATTGTCCACAACACATAAAATAAATTTATTATTTTTTTTTATTTTTTATTTTTTAAAAATACCCACAGATATCCACGAATACCCGCGGATATTAAAAGTATCCGCTTAACGGATACCCGCGTGGGTAATGAGGCGGGTACGGGTATAAATTTTATTGGGTGGGGCGGGTAGCAGGTAGCTACTACCCGTACCCGCCCCGTCTCGTTGACATCCCTAGGTGAGATTGTTAAATGAGTTTGGTATTTATATGTCTTACTGAAAAGTCACATGAAATCCACACTAAAGAAGAATCTATCAAAATTTATATATTTTTAAATATCAAAAGACTTTTTGTAAGTTATAAAAAATCTTAATTGATTACCACCTACTTTTGTTATCCTCTTAAAAAAATTCCAATAGTCCTAATTGAATATCACAAGACTTATTTATATTATTTAAAAGTCTTAAGTGAATACTATAAAAAAAATTTATTACAAAAAAATCTTAATCCGATACACCCCTTTAATGCTTCATTAATATTTTAAAATGACAACCAAAATGCAACAATTTTTTTTTTACTAAAACATCAAATAAAATGGGATCGAAAAAGTACTTTTTTACCTGCATACATTTTAATGCAAATTTTATGATTAAAATCAATGTGGGCACGCATGTCAGTTACGTCCAACAATTCATAATTAATTATCAAAATCAATTTTATTTAATTTTACATGAATCGGACACCGGATAATTAATGCTAATAAATGAACAAAAAAATCAAGGGCTAAATTGCATGCACCCATCCAATGTGGTGAAGTATCCCCCCAAACTATAGAAAAATTGAAACTTCACTTGACTGATTAAAATCAATAAATCATACAGGAAATACATCTCACAAGATCCGGCCAGCACTTGGACGTAACAAAAACACTTGTACTGCAAGGGGCAGGAGAGTGTTCACCGGTACAGGTACCCATAAATCCAAACTAACTCAAACTAACATCAAACACTTCGTTTCAAATTTTTTGAATGTTCGAATAACACTCAATTCAATCTGTTCAAATCCGCTCACGTATGGGTTAGGTAACGAGTTTTGATTTTTAAACCTGTGAACTCAATCCATTGACATAGTAATTTTTTAAATTTATTATATATATATATATATATATATATATATTTAGTTTTAAAAAAATTATGAATAATGAAATAACTTAAGTGAATAAAATTGTTGAAGGAACTGTTGTAAGAAAACTGTTGTGACTTGTTCTTACCTATCTTCTATTTCTCATATGAACCATTATATAATGTTTATAAAAATTGACAATGAGCTGAATTATCATTTTGATGGTCAATTCCAATTAGAAAGTTGTGTAGACACTGCTTGAGCCGTACGTCGTGATATTTTGCCCCTCTTCCAACTTTAACCTTCCTTAAATCTTAGGGATAGTTTGTCCATTAGATATGTTTTTGTTTTAGATTAACAAAAGAAAGACTAGATATGTTAATTAAAAAATGTTTAGTAAAATTAACAATTAAACTAACTAATTCAAACCATGTATTTGAATACCGACACAATTTTAATTAATTCTTTCTGTAAAATGTAGTTGTCTTACATTAGTTACAATTTAGTTTTTATTAAATATATTTTTATTTATCTAATTATTATGATTTTTTTTTTAAAATACAATTTATTTTTTATAATTCTTCTTTTTCTTATAGAAGGGTAATTAATATGTTACTAACTAAATACGAATACCTATGAATTTAACGCAAATTAACTTGTTATTGATCGGGTTGATTTAGTTCTAGTTTGATAAAAAAAAAATTACACAAATCTAACACAACTCATCTCAATTTATTTTGATAGGTTCAGATATCAAATTTAGTTAAACTCAACACAAACTGACTCGTAACACAGGGAGTAACAATAACAAGTAATAATTTAAGGCGAACCACATCATGATGGGGAAGAACCACAACAAAATTAAAGGACAATAAACATTAACCAGCCAGTGCGTCCAGTTACCCCCAGTATCATCCACGTGACCATCACAGAAAATTCAAATACCCAACTGAGTCTGTACTTCGAGGATGGTCTTGGCCGAGTCCCTAAGCCTCTGCGTCTCCTCTTTATTCAAGTGCACATTGGTCACACCCAGTATCCCTCCTCTACCAAGCTGAGCCGGCAAGCTCAGGAACACTTCTCCATCGATCCCATAAAACCCCTTCGCCAGAACAGACACGGGGTGGATCTTCCTCTGGTCCCTAAGAATGGACCGGGCCAAGCTAGCCACCGAGTACCCAATGGCCCAAGAAGTGTATCCTTTCAGCCTAATCACTTCATACGCGCTCTCTATCACTGTCTTGTGAATATTCTCCAGCGTCTCTTTCTCATACGCAATCTGCTGATTCTCCAGAAAGCTCAGCACCGGAACACCCCCAATACTAATGCTAGACCACAACGCCACCGAACTATCCCCGTGCTCCCCCACTATATAAGCCTGCAATCACGGCTTTATATCATTCCATCAGCTTTACACAATATTTCACATCAATTAGTAATATAATCAAGGTTTAAATATGTTTTTTATCTTCTAAAAATTGACCAGTTTTAATTTTAATTTTCAAAAAAAAAAAAGTTTTTTAAATATTAAAAATTTCTTAATTAGATTCCTTCACATGTTAAAAATATCCTAATTAAGTTTATATATTAAACTTGGTTTAATTTTTTTATTAAATGATAGTCACATTAATATTACAGTCACCATTAATTTGTTAATATGACTGTCTATATCAACTATTATATCCAAATCAGATAAATAACATATTTTTTAAATAAAATTAATACATATTTAATCTTAAACCACAGTTTTTTAATCATAAAATAAAAATAATTATCAGATTTTTTATTAAAAATTATTACTGGACTCTTCAGATAATAAAATATTTTAATTAAAAACTAATGTAGTCATCAATAACAGAAAAATTAAACAAAATTTAACACAAAAATTTAATTATAATATTTTTAATATTTAAAAGACTAAAATTAAAACAGTTCAATTTTTAAAAAAATAAAAACATATTTAACCTTATAACTAAAATAGAGTATAAAAGTAAAAGTAACTTTTATTTTATAATTTACTTTGACATGCTAATACTAATTAAAAAAAGAAAAGAGAGTGAGATTGATTGACCTGTACGTCCTGGGCGTTGACGTCGAGGTGATCGGCGATGAGGAAACGGAAGCGGGAGGAGTCTAAGTTGGTGCCCGACCCGATGACCCGGTTGGAGGGGAAACCGGAGACTTTCCACGCGACGTAGGTGAGGATGTCGACGGGGTTGGAAACGATGAGGAGAGTGGTGTCGGGGGAGTAACGAACGAGGGAGGGTATGATGGCGCGGAAGAGGGAGAGGTTCCGCTGGAGGAGGTTGAGGCGGGACTCGCCGGCGATCTGGCGGGCGCCGGCGGTGACGATGCAGAGATCGGAGCCGGCGGTGACGGCGGAGTCGACGGAGGCGTGGATCTTGGTGCGGGGGAGGAAGGCGGCGGCGTGCTGGAGGTCGAGCATCTCGCCGCGGAGCTTGTCGGCGTTGGTGTCGACGAGGACGAGCTCGTCGGTGAGGTCCTGGGTGAGGATGGTTTGGGCAATGGCCATTCCCACGTTGCCGGCGCCGATGACGGAGATCTTGTTGTGGCGCTTCGTGGGGGAGGGAGGGGCGGCGTTGGTAATGGGCTTGAAGAAGGCCTGGGTTAGGTCCAAGCCCCCCGGGCCCAACGTCGAACCTGAAGCGCTCTTGTGCATGATTATTTGTTGCTGTTGTTGCAGTTGTTGCAGCACACAAGCGAAGACGGTGGATTTTATAATGGATGGTGTTTACCGAAGGCTAGGGAAGAATAATGTTTTGGCTAATTAATACTGTGGTCTGTGAAAAGAAGGAATTAGAAAAAAAAGAACGGTTTGAGACTGAGTGGGAACAGCTCGACCTTCTAGTTGCGGAGAAAGAAAAAGGTGAAAGAATAATGACACAACTTGATTTCAAAGAGGAAAGAGCCATGACATGGGACCGTTGGCTTACGGGGCATTTACACGGCTGATTGACCAAAAGTCCTTTTATAAATATTTTATTAAAATGGGTTTTTTTTTTTGAAATAAATTACTGATATGAAATTATTTTGACTGTGACCAATCAAACTCGCTAGTCTGATTAGCGAGATGCATATCACATCAGTATTTTTTTTATTTTTTATATGGCATATAAGCTCGCTAGTCAAACTAATAAAATATTAATTAACTGGTCATACTAACAAGTTTATGTAACATTCTATACGAACATTTAGCTGGAGTAAAAAACTATATGTTTTTCTTTAAAGTTGTAACTCTCACTAGCGAGTTTATGAGAACGCATCAAGTGTTGCATCCAAGTATATTGTGCAAGTCTTACTAGCAAGTTTATGAAAGCACGCCAAGTGTTGCAATCGAGTATATTGTGCAAGTCTTACTAGCTAATTTATGAAAGTATGCCAAGTGTCACATCTGGGTTTATTATGCTACTCTTACTAGCTAATTTATGAGAGTGCGTCATGTGGCACCTAACAAAAAAGTATTTGTTTATTTCAACTTAACAATAGGTTAAAATAAAATTTGAATTAAATAAAATAATAAACATAAATTAAATTATAATTAAATAAAATAATAAATTTTAATAAATTTTAAATTTTAAAAATAGATTTAAATAAGATTTTAATTTAACATATTAAATAATTTTAAAAAAAGAATTATATGGATAAACAAATTTATTGTTAAGTTAAAAATAAATAAACAGGTATTTTTATTTTTAATTTAATAAACGTTATTATAATTTATTATTTTATTTAATTATAATTTAATTTATGTTTATTATTTTATTTAATTCAAATTTTATTTTAACCTACTGTTCAATTGAAATAAATGAATACCTTTTCGTCAGGTACCACATGGCGTGCTCTCATAAATTAGTTAGTAAGAATAGCACAATAAACCCAAATGTGACACTTGGCGTGCTCTCATAAATTAGCTAGTAAGACTTGTACAATAAACTTGGACGCAACACTTGGCGCACTTTCATAAATTAGCTAGTAAGACTTGCACAATATACCTAGATGTGACACTTGGCGTGTTCTCATAAACTCACTAGTAAGACTTACATAATATACCCAGATGTGACACTTGGCGCACTCTCATAAACTCGTCAATGAGAGTTGCAACTTTAAAAAAAAACATATAATTTTTTAATCCAGCTGAACATTCACGTGGAATGCCACATAAATTCGTTAGTCTGACCAACTAATTAATATTCTGCTAGTTTGACTAGTGAATTTACGTGACGTATAAAAAATTAAAAAATGTTGATGTGGCATGTATCTTGCTAGTCAAATTAACAAGTTTGATTGGTCAATAATTAAAATAATCCATACCAATAATTTGTTTCAAAAAAAATCTTATTTTAATAACATATTTGTAAAAAGATTCCATATTGATGAATGAGCCTCGTTTACATTCGAATTCCTCGTTTGATTCGATTCGTAAGCAAAAGCAGCGTTTCTGCGTAGTATTAACGTTCTTCTACAGGAACTAAACCAATAGTTACGTGTCCTATTTTTAAATATATATAATAATAAGTAATAGTTTTTTTTAACGAAAATCAAGAAAGGGCACTGCGTAGCTGAGTAGGTATTTTAAAAAATTAATTAAATACTTTAGTCTCCTTTTTGTGCGCTGCAATTAACAAGTAAAGAGGAGAGAAATAGATATAAAAAAATAAGTAAAAAATAAATTAAAATGTAACACATAGATAAAAAATAATTTAAAATTTTAGGTTATTTAGTAAAAAAGAAATAGATGAAAAAAAAGTGAATAAAAATAAGTAAAAAATAAAATAAAAATAAATAGTGAGAGACTCACAAATTTTTTTTAAAAATTCACCTATTTTTACTCAATCAAATCACCAATATTTTCCAAAATTCAAAAAAAAAATCTCTTCTTCTCTTCTCTCTATTATACCAACAAAATATTAAAGAGTAATTGTTCATATAATGGTTGAAACGGCCTTCACACGCTTTTGAACGAACCAAATCCGGTTGAAATCAAGATTTTTTACAACCAAGAGTCAGGGCTGTTGATCTCTATTTTTGAGCTGTGCTATTTCTTACGAAATTAAATATGCACAAATTTGAAATTGGACGGTGGTAATTTTTTTAAGTAAATATTGATTGAAAATTTTAAAAACATGTAAGAAATAATTTGACAAAAATAAGCAGTCATGCGATATTGACAAATTTTAGTTTCGTAACAAATAGCATTTTTCTTTTTTATTAGACCACTATATCTTTTAATTATTTTCTAGATTATTTATTATTTTACATTTTAATTACTCTATAAATTATCTATTACACCCTCTCTCTTATTTTATTTTTAATTTTTAAAAACTGAAGAGAGATAGGAGTGTCTCTCTTTTTCCTAGTACCGTATAAAATGACTTTGGCTAAATTTTGTTCTCGACAAAAAAATAATCAGGCTTAAAGTTCATTCTAATAAAACTGATAAGTTTTTTTTTATATTGAGAATATATTTATTTTTAATTGAAAATTAAACTAAACTACATTTATATGAATCGATTAAATTTTTTGGTGCTAGCTAATCACTTTTTTAACAAACATAAATTTCACTATTTTTCTTGCCATGAATTAATAAATAAATAATTTGTCTGAAAATAATAAAATCATTACTAATATATAAATAATAGACTAATAATAATCGGGAATATAATTATTTATAAATACATAAATTATATAGATTATTATTAAAATTCAGTTAGATTGAATTTAATTTGATTTTATTAAAAAAAAAAACCAACTATGCTACTATCATTCAATTTGCTTCTCAATATTACCAAAATCAAATTTTATTAGTGACAACTGTCAAACAATTTAGTTTATAAAATTGACACTACAAATAAATTATTTTTATAATATTGTCTAATCAGTTTATTTCATTTTTAAATTTGTTAATTGTTATTAATTTGGTCCTAAATTTAAAAATTATATTGAATTTAATTTTTAACGTCATAAATTAAATTAACTAATATACACCAAATTAAGTCCAAAATAATTAAAATCGTCAAAATTAAATATTAAATTAGTAGATCCTAATATCACCATAGATTAAAATGATGAATCTTTGCTAATTTTAAAACAAAAATGTCTTGTGTAATTTCAAAAAGTAAGAGTTTTAGTGTGTTTTGAATATATTTATGGTGAGTAAAAATCAATTAATTTTTCATGGTAAAAGTGAAGCAATAAATAGTTGCTTTTACTTTTTTATGGTATCATCATGATTTTGTGAGGTAGAATTATTTTTGTGATGTTATCCAAACATACTATTTACATATTTGACTGAGATTTTTTTTAGTTTTTAAAAATTATTTTATCAAATAAGTTTTACAAATTTAAAGAATAAAAATAAAGGAAGAAGACATGAAAGTGTAAAAAAATATAAATAAAAATAATTAAAATTAAAATTAGAATAATTTATAAATATTTTGATTTTATTTAAAAAAAATATTAATTTTGACTTTTAAAAATTATTCTTATCGATTTTTTTTTTTACTTTTTTAATGAAAAAAAAATCTAAAGGCCTGTTTGAAGTGGTTGTGAGTTTTTTGTTTTTAGTTTTCAAATGCAATTTTCAAAACAAAACACATTTAGCTAAAATGGAGCTGAAATGGTTTTTAACTCAATTTCAAAAGATTTTTACATTCATTCATTTTCAAAACCAAGAAAAAATGATTTATGAATTTGGTTTTTGTTTTTTTTTTTTTTAAATACATATCATTATATTTGACAATAGTCTTTTTCGCCACCACCACCACCGTCATTGTCACCACCACTATCATCATCACCACTATTGCTGCTGCCATCTCCGCAACCGCCATCACCACCACCACCCCCCACCATTGGCATCGCCATCACAATAACTGCTGTCACAACTACCACGATCACCGGCATCACCTCCACCACCATAAGCTTCATCACCACTACCATCGTCATTGCCATGACCACAACCACCAGCGTTGTTGCTACCACCACCGACTCTACCACCACCATCACCACTGGCACCGTCACGATCACCACCGGTACCGCTACAACCATTGCCATCGGCACCGCCACAACCATCGCCATCGACACCGCCACAACCGTCACCGTCGGCATTACCACTGCCACCACTATCATTGTTGTCGTCATCACCACCACTATCATCACCACACAAACATATTCTTAAACTAATTTTAATAGAATAAGAAATTTCAAAGTGAATTTATTTTGAAACCAAAAATTAGAAGAAAAAAAACTAAAAATTGGTTGTAATTTTTGAAATTTTCAAAACTCACAACTAAAAACCACTCCACACGGGCCTAAGATACTTGATTTGAAGTGATTCGTTACTCCTTTTGTCTTTTGAGACAAGAAATCTGTGTTCTGACTTCTGAGGTTGGTACAAAGTGTTGATGTTTGAACTTTGAAAGTTCCCGCTTTCAATTGAAGACTTATTTCAGTTATTTGTCAATATACTTTTCCCCGTTTAATATTCAACTTCACCAGTTGTTATTTATGCCAGTTGGTGCTGGCATCCTCTTTGTTCTCAGCGCTTACATTTTTTTTTTATATTAATCAGCGCTTACATTTTACGACTTTAATTAAACCGCCCCCATTAGAGATGCAAAAAGCCAATGATGGAAATCCGTTAACAAATATAAGCCAATGCTCCGTGAGAACTTACTAGAACAAAAATGCCGGCGCATAACATCAACTCAAAAGGAATCCATTAAACGTTGTTTATCTTTTAAGCATCTTATTATTCATGTAGTGTTTGATATCAAATTGTGAAAAAATAAAAAATTAAGTGGTTTTAAATGCATTACACACATGTATAAGAAAGTCATAGCAGTGGCCAAGATTAAAAAATAAATAAATAAATTGGAGTTTTCACAATTGTAGTGTGACTGCATCAACTGTATTTGTCTACAATTTTTTACAAAATCAAAGATTGTGACAAAATTGTTACAGCAACTACATTTTAAAACTTTGGCAATAACTAACCTAACCTTATCAAAGAAAATAAATGTCGTTATTACTTTAACGTTAGACAAGTATCGTATCTGGTGTGGCGATTTGAACGTACGTAAATTGATGTTTATGCTTCAAATTATTAAAAAGATGCAAAAGTAGCTTTGTAATATTTTGGAAAGACGAGCATACATAAGTGGAAAGCATACATCAAAATACGCATAAAGGAAGTGTGTAACTTAAATCGCTATGAATTCGTGTTTATAATAACAGTCTGTTTGTTTGAGCGTAATAATGCAATAAAAGTCGCTTTGGATGATTGAAGAAAATTTTAGCTTTGAAAAAAATTGTGTTTAAAAGACTAATTATCTAAATTACGGTGAAACGAAGTTTTGTTTTGTTTTGTTTTTTTCAAAAGATAAGCTGAAATTAGGGATCTAAATGAGTTGAGTTATTTGTGAAATATTAAAGCTCAAATCATTAAATATTTGATCAAATTCATTTGTTTAATTAAATAAACAAATTCAAGCTTGAGATTGAGTTTATTTATTTGAAGGTTTAATATATCAGTTGGTTCCTAAATTTTTGAAAAAATTTTAATTAGGTCCTTGAACTGAAAAAACTTGTAATTAGATTCTTAATCTTTTACAATTTTTGTAATTGAGTCCTTGGAGGTAATAAAACTGCCACAAATTATAATTTTTTTGGCTGTTTCAAAACGCCACAAACTAACTCTAGGGATTCAATTTCAAAAATTGTAGAAGATCAAGGACTTAATTACAATTTTTTTTAGTTCAGGAACCTAATTAAAAATTCTTCAAAAGTTTAGGGATCAACTGATGTATTAAACCTTATTTAAATAAGTCAAGCTCAAGCTTTACAAACTCAACATTAATGACTCGTTTGTTTAATTAAATGAGTGAGAGGAGTGAATATTGGTTATTGGATCTGTTCAAGTTGAAACCACTAGGGAGCTTTCGAAGCGGCGATGATAATTTCTGGTTGGCAGTACACAGTAGGAGAGAGTGTGGTGGCCACCTGCAAACACTTTTGACGCTAAAGTTAGCAATAGAATGAGGGGAGTGAATGGAAAAGAGGTTCTGAATATTACTTGGGGGAGCATAACCCTTATATAGCCTTCCTTTAGGCAAGAAAAATCGTCAGCTGATATGGCAATTTGTTACACTGCACGTGATTGACGTGGTGATTGGATTCAACATGTGAGGTCGACGAGTGAGATCGACGTGTCCATGGTAGAATACTAGGAGGTCATCCCTAAGTGGGCGACCGAGGAGTTGTTGCTTCGACGTGAGATGGTGCGTAGGGACTGTTGAGGGATGTCGATTGCATGAGTGATTAGGTGGCTTGTAATCGAACACTGACCCATAGGGCTAAGGACCAACCTGCAAGGTTGGCCCAAGAGCGTAATAAGGGCGTGAGAATGGAAGCCCAAGATTACTCTAGAACAAGATCAAATTATGAAAGGTTAAAATTAAAATATAAAGTCATGTGACTTTCTTAATTGATCATGTGATCATTAAATAACTTTAAATACAAGGGCCGTGTTAACTAGTGTCCTTAGGGCACTACATAAGGAATCAATAAATAAAAAGTTTTTATTAAAAGTTATGTTTGGGTTGTATAGGAAATCACCTAAAAATGCATTATTACACTTTCTAATAATAATAATAATAATAAATTCCTCTTTTGATTCCTTAACTAGTTTGTTAGCATTTTCCTTAATTTAAATCATCCTTGTATGATTATATAGTCCAAATTTACTTATCTCACCCTTTTATACAAACAATGCTCTTACTTGATATATCACATGCACACATATACACACATACATGTGTGTGTAAGATTGTTAATGTACTCTAACTTTTTGTTTTAGTTAGAGTACATTAAAAATGTACACCAATAATTTAGGATAGAAAACCCAACCTCTTCTTTTATTTTAATTAATACATTTTAGGGGTATTTAAGTAATTTAATATTTTAAAAAAAATAAAAAAAACTTGTTTCTCTTTCCTAATTCCATCTCAGTTCTCTCTAAGTTTCCAGATCGCTCTCTTTCCACTCCAACTTTGAGAGTGAGTCCCTTCTTCTCTTTAATTTCACATACAACATCTATTTTTAACCCTTTTTTATGCCCCTTTGCAGAACGCCAACGAAAAAACTATCTCAATTTTCAAGCGTGCACTCAAATGTGAAGCTAATTTAAATTGCATTATAGCACTGAGTACTGACTTTTATTGGTGACTTGACTACATTCATACTGCTTTTGCTTGCAATAACTAAAACATTAAACAGCTTGAAACGTAATCTACAAAATCGCCGAATCCTTTTGATGTATTCAAGACACTATTTTTTTAGGCCTGACAATTGCTTCTTCATCTCTTTCATGTTGACTTGCAGTTGAAGTAGGTAAACAGATACGATAAATTCTTTCTTTATTTGTTAGAAGTTTCAATGTTGGCATCCTTTCTCATTTAGAAACTACCAATTTTGGTAGCAGCACTATGTTAAATTTGCATGCATGTTGCTAGCATTCTCATTAGAGCGAAGTAGTTCACCATCACATATCCAATTTGATAAGTAGATGTTTTGTATTTTGGATTTATCACTCATACAGTATCACACTTATATCTTTTCTTTGTTTCTGTAACAACCTTGTAGTAATTTCAGAAGGAAACAAGTTCTCTGGCTTTGAAAGGGTTCATGGAACGGATGAGCAGTTGGGGTTCTACAGTTAGTAGCCTTTCAGTGAGTCAAAAGGTAGGAACTAAAATCATCCAACGGCCAAAGCCTCATCGTTCACGCAGTTTGAACTTCGAAAAATCTCAAATGAACGAAAATATTTCACCTAGTGTTTATTGTTTAAAGTTATGCCAACCGACGAAACCCCGCTCCTCGGTTAACTGATGTGGTCGCTAGAAAATCCAATAACTCTGTTCAGAGGGTCATGAAGGAAATTGAAACCAGAATGGAGAAATTCACTAGGCTCATAGGCGTGCCGTTTAAGTTCAATGTCCCTTGCCCGTTAACTGCGTGAAAGCTCCGCAAAGGGGCATCGGAAAAGGGCGTTCTGCCATTTTTTTGGTCGCTTTCCTGGCGGTGTTCGGCAAAGGGGTATCAAAAAAGGGTGAAAAATAGATGTGGTGTGTGAAATTGGAGAGAAGAAGAAAGGACTCATTCACAAGGTTGAAGTGGAAAGAGGGCGATCTGGAAACAGGCAGAGAAGTAGAGAACTGAGAAGATGGAACTAAGAGAGAGAAACGAGTTTTTTTTTTTTTTTAAATAGATATTAAATCACTAATATCCCTAAAATGCATTAATTAAAATAAAAAAAGGTTAGGTTTTTTGTCCTAAATTTTTAGTGTACATTTAATAATATATTTCAACTAAAAAAATATACGAGTACATTAGCAACATATATATATAAATTTGTTAACGTACACACATTTGTTTTTTAGTTAGAATATGTTAATAAGTTATAATTATAATATATCTTAAACTACACCATAGTATAACTTGCTAATATATTTCAACTAAAAAATAAGTGTGTTTACATTAGCAAATACTCGTGGGATTTGCTAACGTATATGCATTTGTTTTTTATTTGGAGTACGTTAGCAAGAATGGTGTAACTTGTTAACGTACTCTAACTAAAAAACAAGTAGGTTTACGTTAGCAAATCTCATATATATATATATATATCATAAAAATTTAAATTAATAGATTTTACTATTTGTATGGAAATACTTTTGTATAAGTTAGAATTTTTGAATTTCACATATCACATGTTGAACACATTTTTATTTGTAGATTATCGTTCAGTATTAAAATATTTATTAAATATTAAATTGATAAAGTAAAAAAATAATTTAAAGAAAATTTTTATAAAAATAAAAATAATTTAGTTATAAATAAACTAAACAAGTTAAGCTCAAGCTTTTTTTTTTTTTTTAAACAAGACAAACTTAAGTTTTTAGTTAGACTCGTTTAAAGAAAAAACCAAGCTTAAACACCTCATTTTTTTCACAAACCAAACCTAACTTCATATGCTTGACTCAGCTCAACTCATTTACACTCAGTGAAACAAAGTTAAAACAAATACAACCTTAATAATGCGTTTGGTTAGATTATGGCGACAAAAATTATTTTGTACAAAATAAAAATTTGTACAACAACACAACCAGCCTCAATTTTGCAGTTGTATCAAAAAAAGAAAAATAATTTTGCGGTGAATAGATTGATTTGGTAAAAAAATATTGCTTTAAACTAAGAAGAAATGATTCTTGATATGGAACCTGCTAAATTTAAAAAAAAAATGCTTATATCTATTTAAAAGTGATTTTATTTTATTACTTTGACAAAATTATTTCTTTTGAACTTATTTTTAAAATACATTATTACACATCACAAGTTTAAACTTTTTGAGATATTTGTTTCAAGATATAATTTTGTATTTCCAAAAGTCACATTTCTAAGAATATTATAATTAGGGATGTTATTTCTCAACATATTCAAAAGTACATTTAGTTAAGTTTTAACAATTTAAAGAATGTCATTTTAAATTCAAAATTATTGGAATAAAATATAAGAGTAGAAATGAAAGTTATAATTTAGTTAGAAAACATTATTCTATGTTCTCATAGAAATATAACTTACCCACCCTCATCAATAGGGGGTGGGCATAAACCTGCAACCCATCGAAACTCGTTATATTTGATGCAGCAAAAAAAATGTTAGGTGGTCATGATTAGGCAAATGGGTTGGGCGAGCAAAAATTTCAATTTTGACAAGTTAATTTAGTCGGGTTCAGTTGTGAAAATAATGTTTTGTCGGTGACCGAGTAAATCCAAGTGGCCTAGCTTAGAATTATCCACACCACAGAGTAACCCAAGATCTAATGTTGTGCTGCCTCCTTCACTGGTTCCCCAAAAAATGAAAACTAATGCCTCATTCTTCCACCATGGGTTCTACTTGTGTTGAGGCACTCAAGTCTTCCAATCATCACCACCAGCATTTATCCCATGGATGAGGCTCTACAAGCAAGTCTCTTAGATGGATTCTGTTTATTGTCATACATTGTTTGAGTTGTATGGAGATTTAGATTTCCCGAGCACTAGAGCTTCCCACTCTCTCAACGTTGTTTCTGGTTGTCATAAATTGTCTCTCTGATTGTTTGGTGGTGGCTATGAAGGAGGTTGTCACTTCCACGTTCAATTTAGGCTTAAGGAGAGGAACCCCCAACAACTCGAAAAACCCACCCGTAACACCTGCTAAAATTGAGACCCAAAACCTGATCAATTTGAAGGCATATTCGGATGACAGCAGTCTAGATTTGAGACATTTTGGTTTTGAATGGGTTGGGTATTTTGAACCCGAACCCACCCAAATCCAACTGATGCCCACCCCTACTCATTAGCATGAAAATAAAGTAAACCAAAATGCTATTACTTTCTTAGGTATAAACAACTTTCTATATTTTTTATTTAAAAAATTTATTTCATTTATTTATTATTGATAACATTATTTTTTTATGTAACATTATTGATGACATTATAAAAAAATAACACATTTATTTATAATAAATGTTTTGTTAAAAATGGTACAAAATCCCTAATAGAAAAATCGTATATAATAGTAACTCACGTTGTTTTTGAAAGTGAGCAACTTGTTACATATACTCACAGTTAAGGGTGTTCCAAAAAACCTATTTTGAACTGAATTGATTGAGAATAAAATTTAACCAAATTATAAAACTCGAAACATTTTGTTTTACAAAAAATTGAATTGAATTGTTTTTGTAAGTTCAGTTGAATAAAAATGAACTGTTAGAGAGTAGTTTAGTTCACTGCTAAACGAATTGTTTTGAGAGTTTTTTTTTTAAAAAAAAGAGATATATCACAAATTCACAATACGATTACAATAACCTCTCTAACTCGTCTAACTTTATCGAGTTAATATTGTCAAGTTCAATTTGTCAAGGCTTTTGCTTGTAGTTGACATTTATCTCTAACTGCAATTTTTGTGAATGTGTCCTATGCCCTATCATTTTTGTCGAGCTTTGGTATCAATTTAATATCATTTTAAAATAACCTTGCTCCAATTCAAATCAAACTTTAATATCTCATTACGCCGAAATTGAATTTAAATAGCAACATTTGTACATCGCTTATTTAAATAAGTGCTTTATTATGAGACATGAAACTATTAGAGAGCTTTTTGTATAGCATGTGTAGTGCCATGTTTAAGCCTTACTTAATTAGGGGTGTTCAAAAAAACTATTTTGAATTGTAATAATTGAGAATAAAATTGAACCAAACTATAAAAATAGAATCATTTTTATATAAAAAAAATTAAATTGAACTTATAAGTTTAGTTGAATAAAAATGATCTGTTAGAGAGTAGTTTAGTTCACTTCCGAGCGAACTGTTTTAAGAGTTTAAAAAAAATAAGAGAGAAATATCACAAATTCCCAATACAATTACGATAACCTCTCTAACTTGTCTAACTTTATCCAGTTAATATTGTCAAGTTCAATTAGTCACGGGCTTTTGCTTTTGGTTGGCATTTATCTCTAGCTGTAATTTTTGTAAATGTGTCCTGTGCCTTATCATTTTTTCCAAGCTTTGGTATCAGTTTAATATCATTTATAAATAACCCACTCCAATTCAAATCAAACTTTTGTATCTCTCTATCCAAACTGAAAGCTTTTTATATAGCATGTCTGGTTTCATGTTTAAGCCTTACTTAATTATGAATCACTTTACAGCAATATATCAATTTAAAAAATAGTTTAGTTTGGTTTTTTAAAGCTTGTTGCAAAACTAGTTTAGCAAAAAAAAAAAAAAAAGTTCTTGAATCTAGAATAGTTTGGTTCATAACACTAAAATAGTTTAGTTTAGTTCGAACTTTTAGAGTACAGTTTACCAAACCAACAAATAATTCTGTTTAGTTTGGGTGAACCATTTTTCCAATTTGGTTTAGTTCTTATAGTTCGACTTTTTTGAACATACCTACTTCTAGCATGTCACAATAAGAAAAGAAAAGGTTTGAAAAACCATATTTTGGAAAATTGGTCTTAAAAAATGAGTTTGAATTCGAGAGGCTAGTTATGCATTAAGTAAGATGTCTTTTGTAAGAAGAGTGACAATGTGCCTTATGTACGAGGAAGAAAAGGAAAAGAATAAGAAATCTAGAAATCAATTTGGCCTTTTTCTATCATGACAATATATCATACTTTTTTCCTGTTCTTTTTATTCTTTTTTCTTTTATTTTGTTTTGTCAATTTTTGTTTTGTTTTATTTTATGTTATGTTTTGTTTTCCTTCCTTTTCTTTTTTTTATTCTTATCATTATTTATTTATTTATTAACATTATTGTTTAAAAAAATTAATTTAATAATTTTAAAAAATGAATACAAATAAAATAAATAAATAAATAATGAGACAAAATTAAGTGTGTAATTTTAGCCTCCAAAGTACCACAATTGTACAAATTTAATTCTTAAGCGTCATATCAACATGCTAGTATCATGTCAGCGTATATGTCCAGTCAACCATCATGTCAGCATGTCAGTGTCATATTTAGATGTCACGTCAATTAATGTCACATTAACAAAATCCATTAACAAATTGACAGACTAATGGAAAGACCCAAATTGCACATTAGAAAAAAAATAAAATCAAGAACCAAATTTGCGTAATTGAAAATGGAGAAACTAAAATTACCCAATCCTGATACTATAGGGACCAAAAATAGAATTAAGTTTATTTTAACTTATAATAATTACTATTATTTTTTTAAATTTAAATTAAATTCTACTAATTGTTGTTATTAATTATCTTTAAATTCAAATTAGACTTTAATTTCGACACATCGCAAGAATAAAGATTTTTACACATTCAACTAATTATAAATCATCCTTAATATAACTTTTAAAGTAGTTATTATAAAAGTTAACAAATTTTCATATATAACAATTTGTGCTTGGACGATAGTGTAAAACTCTTTATACCGTTAGTACATTTAAATTAAAATTTTCAAATTATATCTTATTTTATTTTAAGTTCTAACAAATTTTATTATTTATAAAATATTAGTGTCATAATTCTATTATTATTTTTAAATTTAAATTAAAATAATATTATTTTATATTAATTTGATTCATTGAGAAAATAGAATAAGATAATTTTAATTTATAGAATTAAATAATCATATATAAAAAACACTTATCCCGTATATTTGCAGAGTTGAAAACTTGAAATACTAATTTTGATTATAATCTAACATGTTATAAAACAAACGCGGAGAATTAATGTGATTTAATAATTTTATGTGTCTTTTTTCAAAATAAACCATCAATTTCATTCCTAAACATTACTTTTTCTCTTAAATAGTTTCTAAAGTAAACAAATTATATAAATAATTTCTTAAGTATTAAAAATCATATTAAGTAATTTTTTAAATATTAAAAAAAATTTCAAATTAATTTCTGAACGTCAGTAAAATATATTAAATTAGAGACTAAATTAATAAATATTTAATATTTTAAAAATTACTTATATAATTTTATTTCATTATTAAGGATTATTTAGGAGAGTGAGTAATAATTGGAAAAACAAATTAACGGTTTACTCTTTTTCAGGAGAAGCAATTTGAATATAAATCCACAGAAAAGGGACGGAGGAGTGGGGGAATGACAAAACCAAGCGTAATTGTCAACTGAAGTAGCCAGCGGTTGCGAAAAACTCAGCGCGAATCAGAATGGAGGAAGCCCTTGCGGAGCTGGAGGGAGTCCAAACCCAGCTCCTGCAGCGCATATCGAAACTCGAGCATTCTCTTCTTCCATCATCGCCTTCCCCAAACGACACCGTTGACGACACTGACACCGTGGGTCGCCTCTCCTCCATTTTGCGCAACAACGGCGTTCACGACTTCTCCTTCAAGAGAGTCTCTTCCGATTACTACGATTGGCCCCTCGAAGCCCGTCGCGACGCCCTCTCCGCCGCCTCCGTCCACCATCTCTGCAAAAGCATCGTCCTCGTTAACACGCAAGCCCCCGCTAACGTCGTCGGTTGCACCGACCCCAAGAATTCCAAGTATTACGTTGTCGTCGTTCAGGTTCGCGCTCTCTTCCTCTCCCTCTCTTCTTAACTCCCTCATGCGTTACTATACACAAATCCCTTGGCTTTGCAGTACACTGCTCGCTTCAACGCCGAGGCCTGTCAAGAATTTTCTGTATTCGCTCAACAACGGAAGTATCGCGAAAAAGAAATTCAACAGTAAGCTATTTTGTTTTGCACGTGTTCCCGAGTGATTTGGTTATTCATTAATGTGTTTTTAAATCCCTAGTTTTCCTCTTTTTGGGGATAGAGGTAATTGTGCTGAATGAATTGCTGATGAACATTGTGACATTGAAAGGACAGAGAATTCTGTTTGTTTGTGGAGGAATGTATTGTGGAGACCTTTTTTCTGTTCTGCATATCAAACACTATCTAGTTGGTACTTGGTTGGTATATTGAGAAGTAGTGTGTTTGGTACCACGTTTGGGGCGTGCTGACATGGTTTTTCACATTTACTGAGGAGCTAGTAGTTGTAGCTTGATTAGCTTCCATGTATTTTTAGCAAGATTGACGTGATTTCTTGCTTTTCAACGGGTGTCCAAACACGCATAGATTGGCCTGTGTCTGGGCACCTTATCGTTGTAATTGATGATTTTAATGAAGGAGTCTTCAGATAGAGTTGGTCAAGGAGGTTTCCCTGCTAAATACGAGTATGATTCTGTAAAGCCGTGACAGAGAGATGTTATACATGAGTAGGGTGGGATAGGCATAGGCTAGTACTTGTTTGCAACAGTTTATAGTGTAGATTTTGTCAACTTATTAAAAGTTTAAACTAAAAACCTAGCTGCTATCCTTGTTTCCTACTAACACTCCTCATGGCAACAGGTTTTTCCTTCTTGTGCTATTTCAGATTCACTCCCCACTGGTGCTGCAACCGAATTCTCAATTCAGTTATTAAATAAACTAGTATATTGAAACTGGGTCAAGAACTCAGAACCGAGGAAAGCCTTGAAAAACTGGGATGTGAGAGAGGACAATGACCAAAGTTGAGTATTGTTGTAAAATGATAAATGTGATTGCAAGTAGTGTTTGGGAATAGGTTGGTTTTTGCCTAAAAATGAAATTTAAAGTATTTTCTTAAATACTTTAATGCTTAGATACGTGTGATGGGTTTTTGGTGTGATTAGAAGACAGCTAAGGTTAAAACTCTTGTCTTTAATTGAGGATATTTGATTGGCTTTAACTTAGCAGTTGCAGTCGTCCATTGGTCTTTGATGGTGCATCAGTGCATGATAGCTAAGTTCAGTGCATGAAAGTTTCAAGTCAATTGTAAATACTGACTAACAAGAGATGAAGTAAATATTCACTTTCATTTAATTAGTTTTTAATGTACTACATCTCAATTTTCTACATTGAACTTCTGCAAACCGCAGCAAAGGTGACTGTATGGGAGCTGGACCAGAAACCCTTGAACATTTAATGGTTTTTGTTACATGAAAATTCTAAGTAGCAGATATGTGAAGGAAAGTTTTAAGACGAAGTGAAAGAATGGGTGGCAAACACTTATTGACTCCCATCACTTTGAAGAACCACTTTTCTGAAAATATATTCACCACTTGAAAATATCTTTCATATTTTGTAATCAATGTGTCCATGTGGTCTTGCTATCTCTCTTTGTTAATCCTTTTTCTTTTATTCCTTTCATTATATATTCATGGACAATTTTCCTGTTATTTATTTTCCCTTAATTTTTAAACATTTAAAATTTCTGTTAATTATATCTGTAACTTGCTATTGCTTACAAGGTAATAATGGTTGTTAATTTGTTATTAATTATGCAGTGAGGCTAGCTCCTGAGGAGATATCAATGGAGTTAACTGGATATGGGCACAATGCAGTGACTTGTATTGGCATGAAAACAAACATTCCGGTAAGACTGGATGTGTGAATTAGTATAGGATTTTAATGATATATAGACAATGAAATATTGCATCTTGATAACGACCCCAAAATAAGTCCTTATTCACACTGTTTAAGGCTAGTGTTGAAATTTTTTTTGTCGTGCATATCAGCACATGGATTGATAATGATTCAGACAAGGATCAGTTGGTAAAATAACATAAAGGCTGAAATGGAAATTTATTTCTTGGTTTACTCAATGTTTACAAATTGCAACTTATGACCTCCTTCTCATACTCATGGTACTGATGTGATCTAGCTGATTACATGTGCTGTTAACATTGATTTTTCCTCATATGTGTCTGGCATGTTCTGCCTTGTTTGATGTCTTGGACTAGAACAGAAACGTTTTTTTTATTTTAGTTGCCTACAATAATACACAGCTTCTTTTGCTTTACTCTAACATATTGGCAGAGGGTCCATTGTTCTTTTGGAGTGTTCCCTCTGTAGGATATATGTTCTCATGGAGCATATGTGTAGGATACTAGGGTCTGAATCCTTCCAGTCTTTATTCTAGCTTTTTCACTTGTCTGCAACTCTAAATTATGTCTGTGTCTGTGTGTCACTATCTATCTAAAATCCAAGTTTGAAGTGACAGGAGAAAATATGTAATTTTTAGGATGTGGTAATAGGTGACCCTTAGTATTGACTGTCTACATGATTGATTTTCTGTTAGTCTCTTCCTTGTACAACTAGACACCAACATACTGTTTGGTTGTAGGGGAATGGAAAGAAGGGTAGGAATTTTAATAAAAATTTCTTGTTTGGTTCTAAAGTTTGGAGGGGAGAGGGGAAAATTCAGGGTAAAAAATCCCTCCCCTCCACTATTGGGGGATTTTATTTTCCCTTTCTTCCCCTCCCTTCCCCTCTCTTTCTTTGAACCAAACAGTCCATAAAAGATATAGTTGTCAAGGACCTTTGTTTCTTGTTTCTCACTTATTATAGAGACATGATGCTCTTGAAAGATCTTTGAATGTATGTCTTAACTGCTAGGATTTAGGGTTATGTATAGATATTAGACTGAGGCTAGAGTGGGAGACTTATACATGTCTCCCACCATAGGAAAGAGTATTTTCACCATTAGATTTCTTTAATTTTAAATAGATGGCTGGGATTTTTTTTTCTTTTTTCTTTTTTCTTTTGTTATTTTCTCCTTTTCCCTTCAATTTTCCGATTTACCCTTCGCCTCGCAATGCCCTCGCTGCCACCTCCACCAGCCTCAACTCCCCAAATTCTTACAAGCCTCGAGTAGCGCCCCCCACGTCGTCACCTTCACCGGCATCCCCCTAATCACCTCATACGCCTCTTGCAACCTCCCTGCCCTCCCCAAAACATCCACCACACACGAATAATGATCACTTCCGGGCTCCACACCATACCCCTCCCGCATCCTCGCAAAACAACACAAAGCCTCATTCGCCAAACCCACATGACTGCAACCCTTCAAAACCCTAAGAAACGCAATCCTGTCGAGCCTCACTCTAACCAAACTCAAGTAACGAAGAGAACTGCATCTTCCGTAGGCTTCAACCAAAGCGTTGCTCAATTGGTGGTGCGGGTGGATTGAGTTCCTTACGGCGTAGCCGTTAACCTCCTTGATTAAATTGAGAGTGGCAAGGTTGATGCAAGCGGGGAGCAAGGAGAGGAGTGTGATTAAACACATTTTCAGGTTTAGGTTGAGCATTTTGTGCTAGAAGGAGATGGATTGGAAGGGGTGGGAGGTGGTGGCGAGGGTGGCAATGATGGGGTTGAAGGTGGAGTTGCTGGGGGTGGTGTCGAGGGAGCGGAAGAGGTGTAGGGCTTGGGGGAGGTTATGGTTGTGGGTGTGGAGGGAGATGATGGCGTTCCAGACGACTATGTTTTGGTGTTGGGATGGGGTTTGGAGGAAGAGGGTGTGGGTGAGGGGGAGGGAGAGGCAATTGCCGTAGAGGTGGAGGAGGGTGGAGGAGACGAAGTGAACAACCAAACCCATAATGGAGTTTCCAAGAGGAAAGTAGGGTAAATCGGGAAATTGAGGGGGAAAAGGAGAAAATAAAAAAAGAAAAAGGAAAAAAATCCCAGCCATTCATTTAAAATTAAAGAAATCTAATGGTGGAAATATTCCTTCCCATGGTGGGAGGCATGTGTAAGTCTCCCACCCTAGCCTTAGTCTAGATATAAATATATAATTGATAGAAATGGAAATTATACACACACTAATAATAAAAGGGATACCCATCTTTGGTATAGACATTTTTTAGATTGTTTTGTCCCTCAATTGAACTACCATCAATCACAACTGTTATTATAAAAAATAACTCCTCAATCATGGCAATTATTTATTTCCCTTAACCATATTTTATTTTTAATTAAAAAACTAACTCTAACTAAAAAATAAAAAATATAGATAGACAAGGCATGAAGTGCCTGTTTTTCAGCTAGTGTGTGTGTGTGTATATATATATATATATAGGTTTAAATGTTTATAGTCCCTGTAATATATTCATTTTATGGTTTTAGTCTCTATAAAATTTTATTTGACAGTTTTAGTCCCTGTCACTATTCATTGATGATGTGGCAACCATCTATTGGAGAACAAACCTATGTTTCTTAAGTAATAGGAACTAAAATGAATATCTTATGAGAAGGATTGATATCAAAAGTTTACGATTTTATAAGGACTAAAAAATACAATTAAGGACTAAAATCGTAAAATAAAATTTTATAGAGACCAAAATCATAAGAAAAATTTTATAAGGACTAAAAGCATAAAATGGGTATGCTATAGGGACTAAAAACATATTTAAGGGATATATATATGAATTGAAGCTCACCAATGATCCATGTAAAAGAGCCATAGTTGGTGTGAGAATTTATACCTCTTGAAGTGAGAGCAACTATTGTTACAGTTGCAAATCATGAGCACTATGAATGCGCAAATGGAGTTCTACTTATTGCCATAGTGCCAATTGTTGGGGGCAGTTGTTCTTCACATCCTCTCAGGTGTTTCTAAATGATGGCTAGGGTTTATGTATTCTCACTCTACTTTTTGTAGCTTGCATATATCTCCTTATGTATAGGCATTAACCTAAGTCCTAATCAGACTTTTATTACCATCTACCCTAAAATTCATCTTGCAAATTTAAACTATAATTTCAATCCATTCTAAGTGTGTGGCTGTATAGGTTTTTGTAACATTGATACTAACATTCCATCTTAGTACTAAAGAGCAGAAACTAGCAAAACACCACTACAACTTCTATGTAATGAAAATGTTAGCGATTCAACATAATTTGTCCTTAATTGATGTTATCATGTAATTTAGTCCCTTATCTCTTAGATATCCCAATTGAACACAAGGCATAAAATATGTCACTCTTATATAGTTCAATCTTTTTTTTTTTACAAAAAAAATGTTTAAGTTGACTTACTAAAGCAAATAAGATTAATATTTCATATTGATTCATTTGAGCACAGTTATGCATTTTGCAGTCTTGATCAAGAGGTTCAAAGATATCATCACCCATCATTACATGGGAGGGACCAATCTCATTTAGATTTCTCACATGCTTTGACATGATTTTTGGCATATCTAATTATTAACTTTATGATCAACCTTGTTATGTGCAACATTTGATGGAATTAAAATACACAACTTATGTTGAAAACTGTAGTGACTTCAAGTTAAAGAACCAAATACACCATTATCAATATGAGAATTGCTCATGACTCTCATAAAATGATGTGTCTAGGACACGCTTAAGGGCAATCGTACCTTATTGCAGTAGTAACAATGGATTTGAGTTTAGATATCATACCCAAGAGACTGATATGGAATACCTTTCGAAGAAATTCCTATGTTGTCTAGGTTATTAAAGTTTCAAGGGTTGAGTACAAAAATTAAAATGCAAAGAGTTGTAGAAAAATTAATTAAAAGTGAATTGGATTTTAATGAGTTAAGAATCTAGGATTATGGGTTCATCTATGCCTTTGATTCCCTTCCCCTGAAGTTAAAATATAATTTTATTTTCAAATTCTATTGTCAATATCCTTCTTTTGAATCCTTTCACAACCTTTGGTCATAGGTTGTAAAAACTCTTTCTTGTATTAAGCTCCCGATTGGTCTAGGAAAGGAAAAAGAGTAGAGAATGTGAACGAATTCAATTGAGAGCTTAGTTTATAGTTTGATCATGTAACGTCCTAAACCTAGCTACCCTAAAGGTCTACCAATTAATTATGGTACGGTTGCCGGTTAATTAACTGACTAAAGACATGCAAAGAGTGATCAATTTCAAACAATGTAATAAAGAACACAAGGGTAATTCAATTGAAAGAAAAAAAGGGAATGAAATTAACAATCAAAATGAGGTTCCAGTCATCTCAAGCATGGCTACACCACAATTTTAGCCTAGGGATTAGTTCTCCATAGCAACAGAGAAGCAACTCATTATAATATTAAGCATTAGAAATTGAAGAAACCTTAACAAAAAGGCTGGCCTCCAGTCTTTATCCACTGGGATGCAGGGAGATTCCTTTGAAGCTCTAGGAGAGTCCTTCCTCAGTCAAAATCCAAGAGAGAGTAGAATATGAAAAAATGTGTTTTTGAAATTGTAGACCCCTTATTTATATCTTCAATGGGCCTGTGGGCTTGATGGAAGCACTGTTGTGCATAATTAAGCACGACTGTGCATGTCTTTTGAAGCATGCTTAGGTCGTGCATATTCTTGTATGCAAAGTCCTAACAACCAAGCACGGCCGTGCATAATAAAGCACAGTTGTGCATCTCTGGCAGTATCAAATCTTTCTTCAAAACTTAGTCATTTTTTCCCAACTGCCGCTCCTTTCATCCCTGCTAAAAAATAAAGAGAAATGGGTCAAAATGTTCATAAAGATAAGTTGAATTTAACAAATATAGACTCAAATTCCCCAGGCTAATCATAACAATTGAGGGTTTATCATATAAAAATCCATGTAGCATTCTCAAGATGGATTAGTCCACACACACACACACACATATATAACATGATATTTCATATCCATGACTTATGATACGATTATATGTCTATCCACATATTAGTCTATGTATTATTGTTGTGCCAATTCATAATTGTACTTGACTAAGGGCATTTAAAAATAGTGTTATGATTTTATCCAATAGTCATACACTTGATATCTGTCATTGAACTGGTTACTCTAAAGATGTTATTATGTTCATTTAATAAAAAATTAACAGAAATGAAATGCATCATCCATTAGTAAATAACATGATATAAAATTAGCTAGTATGGTCAACATATATACTTGGCCTCTGTGGTATACGTGAACATTAACTAGATTGGAATGAATAAAACCGTACTTTTCCTCCTAGGGCAAGGATTGAGGCATACCTTACGACGCCTTTTATCCCCATCAATAATGTTGAAGGGCTCAATGTCCACTAATTAATTACAACATTTCTTCTGTTACATTATATTCAAACCCCATTTCATTCTCTTTTTACAGTTAGATAGCATGATACCTTGTGTATAGAAGATTAGCCTTCAACTTCTTCCTTTGTTGATTAGATATTTTGGGTCCATTTCAGGTTATTTTGGATGAAGCAATTGTAAAACTAACGCCAGATTTCTTTTGGTTGGGTGGTGGTGAGGTTGATCTGAAGCTAGGGATCCGGACATCTCAATTAATCAAATTTATCAACCCATTCATTGTCAACTGTAGCAGTAATTGATTTTGTTGAGCAGAATGTGGTCATGATAATCGAGATTATATGGAGAGTTGCCATTTTCAGCTTTCCATTTTTTATTTTTATATTTTTTGAATTATTGTCCCGTTAGGAAGATATTTATTTTTGATAGCCAAGTTTTGTGGTTTACTTAAGCCATTATCATTATGTTTTACAGAGATTTGAATGCAACCATCATCATGGGTTCATTTTTTATGTTTGTTGAAAGTCAATAACATCATCAGAAAGAGACGATAAGTTTGGCTTTATGATTATGATTTTATCATTTCATAACATGAGGAATGCGACAGTATAGGCCATATTGATGAATGTCCTTACGACTTTCTTGCAAGTTTAACACAGGAGGTGGTGACCCTTGAGTTTAGACCGGAGCAAGCGTGAATGGATAAACATCAATCATCTTATACATATGCAGCAAAAAGCCAGAATGGACAGAATCAGCAATACTTAATGCAAATTTTGGACTATGATAGTATATAACTCAATTGACCATCATCCAAGCAAACACAGGACATGTTGCTCTCTTCATTAGGGTGTGACTTCAAACAGATAAACATCTAGGCTATATAAGCAAATATTTCTTTGATTTTAACTCTTGTGTCTCAATTTGGATTTTTAAGTAGCTCTTCAAAAGATTTACATTTTTTTAACTAGCATTGTCACATAACAAAGTAAATTCAAACCCAGAACAGAACACAAGAACCTAATGATAAAGAAAAAAATTCTCAGAAAGGACAAGCTTACCAAGGAGCCAAACATCAGAATCTATGTTGAATTTTCAACAGTTGATATCTATCCTAAAAGCACAAGAGGAGGAATTAACTTCGGACATCAAGCAGATGGAATGACTGGCAATTGCACAGAACATGTTCTTGGAACTATAAACCAGATATGAACTGAACCGACCAGAACAATATGTTAAGGGCGCTTCTGGTGCTTACTCTCCTCTGTGTCTCAAAGCTCTTCTCTTCTATTTTTTGTAGTGCCTCTCGGTCTCACTCCTTTTCTGCCCTTCTTTTCATACATGTCTGCAACACTGTTAATGAGTGCTTGCTGTTGATGCTATGGCAAAAGGAGAGACACAAGCAGAGTTTTGTTCTTTTTTCGGTTCTCTTTTCATTTTTTTGTGCTCCATCTTATTTGTTTTTTCCTTCTGGTTTTTCTCTTCCCCCCCCTTTTTTTAATCAGAGTTCCATTTTTTGTTTGTTCTATTTTTGTTTTTTTTTTCTTGATTCTATAAGATAAAATGAATTAAATTAAAATTGTTAAAGTCAAAATTGGGTGTTCACACTAATATTTAAGAACCCTTGAATCTAATGTTTTAGTACTTTCTTACTAGTTTATTATAAAAATCACTTAGAACTTACAACAGACGCATGACACGGACATAATTGTACTCACTAGCTAATTATACCTTGTATCCTAGATAAGTCAGCACTGTGGCACTATCTGACCGATAAACCAAAAAACAAAAGAAAGAAAAAAAAAAAAAATCCATTCAACCATATATTATAAGTATACTGTTAAGTAAAGATAATGACGCAACTAATTTCTTGTAAAGAGGTTTAATCTTTTACGTATCATTTACACAAATAGCTAGGGCAGTAAGGTTGCCTAAACAGAATAGCCGTAATGCAACAAGTTGCTACTATTATTTCCCAAAGAAACTAAAAAAGAGCCAACAAGAGAATTATAAATATCTTAGAAATGAACCAAAAATTGTTCCTATGTAATCCCTTCATCCACTCCTCCTTCCTACCATAATCCTTGATGTGCTTGAGGCTAAGGTTGCATATCTATAATCTAAAATGAACCCTGTTTTTCCTGCCAAAACAAACACTGACACGATTTTAAAAAAAAAAAACAATTCAAGTAACTAACATATTAGGTTGGATAAAATTTAGAAAGGGAAGCCAGTATAAAGAACAATTAAATTTTTAACAATGAGATGCTAAATTAGAAAGATCCAACATATGCCTTTTCAATAATTTTAGTTTTGACACACATAAAATAATTCTTAGCAAATATTTTATTAAAATGAAAAGAAAGTAGAAGAATTCATAAGTTGAGAATGGGATATTAATTAACCAAGAACAGCAAAAACTGCAACACAGTAAAAAAAAAAAAAACACATAAAAAAACAAATACATCATTGAAAGATGCATCCATATCCCTCTGTAAACAAAGAAAGAAATGAGCTTTAACCCAGATGCCAATAATAAGAGCATATACCATAGGTGACGCAAGGGTTGTGTTATTAAGAATGAGATTAACGTTATGAGGTATAGAAATAGAAAACGCTCATCCAATTCTAGCTTCCCAAATCTGTGTAGAAGTGCTTGCAAAGGTGCAGACAAAATAAACATAAATTGCCCGAGAACCAAAAACTGAAATTATAGTTCTTATTTCAGCAAACACATTGTTCGAACAATTAGTAAACCCGGTGAGTAGGGTATTGTCTCCATAGGAATTATTGTTCAATACCAACTACTATCAATAATGATACTATTTGGATGAACAAAATTGATTTGAGAGTGTAAAGATAACGTGCAATAAATAGAAATAAAGTAAATATGTAGAGGAGAAAAATTAGATGCAAATGCAAGACACTAATTAACTACTTGCTTGTGGGTTTTTGGTTTTTAATGTGAAGAGTGGAAAATAAAAGTGGTTAGGGTTCAAATCCTTCCATGGGTATCCCTCAATAATCTCACCTACATCCAACACAAGTTTATTCACAAATATTGAAGTTCAAATTTCACAAAAGTAGATCAACCTAATTCTTTGACGAAGATCTCTATGAATCAATCTCAACACCCTACTTCTACAGATCTATCAAAAATTGAATCAACCCTTTAGTTCAGACCCAATTCATTGGCATCCAAACACTTTAAATCAATCCTAATGTTCTACTTCTGCAGTTCCATTAGAATCAGATCAAGCATTAAGTGAGAAATCCACAAAAACACGTCTTATAAAGGATTATTCCTAGACTCAACATAGGACATGGTAATCAAATCCAAATCAAAACACACACATATGATTCCTCATAATGCATACATTTAATATCATTCTTATCAATGATCAGTTGCAAAAAAGCATTAAGAACATAGTAGATTATTCAATCTCATGAAATAAACTTGCATTAGATGAAAAATGGTTCAATTACAAAGTATACCCATGGGATTCTTCTACCCCTAACCTCGAAAAATAAAAAAAACGTGGATAAAAATATAGCAAGAGAGTAAAGGTAGATGATAGCTGCATTGAAGCTTTAAAAATCCTTTGCCAAGGCTTAAATCTTCAATGGACATGGAAAGAGATGAAGATTAGGGTCGGTTTCCTCGAAGACATAACTCCAATGCCTTATTTTTCTCTATTTCTCACTTTAAATAGCTGTCAGCTCATTTCCAATGTTTCCCATGTTGTCTCAACGTCTAACGCTATTGCCTCTAGCTCTTTCAATGATTTTTTTGGGTAGTCTAGTGTCTCCCATGCTAACCAGGCATTCGGGACGCTGGTTGAGCATTTGGGACATTGGTTAAGTGTTGATGCTAGGGCACTAATAGCGTACAATAATTTTTACGAATTTTCAAGGGTTCCAACATTCGAGATGTCGTTGGGTGTTCGAGACATTGTCAACATTTTTCAGTGTCTTATGCTAAAACAACATTTTCTAGCATTTTATGCTAGAACAATGTTTTTCAGTGTATTTTAAGCATTGTAAACTACAAAATCTTATTTTCCTGCATGATTAAATTTCAAAATACAATTAGAAATCCTTGATTCCAAAATGAAAACAATTTATTGCTATTTTATGCAAAAATTAATAAAAATACTTAAAATTCAATATTTATAAAAATTTAGGTGCAAAGCTCAAATTCTACTAATTTCTATCTATTTCCTATGGTTTCAATGTGTATTTTGTCTTTTCTCTTATTTTTTTATTCAAAATCATGCACATAAATTCATCAAAAATGAATTTATCAATGGCCACATAGAGTCTAGTGAGAGCAACTTTCATGCTTGTCTGGCGTATGTGTATGTGTGTGTTCGCTATGTATTAAATGACAATCACACTTTCATAGTATTTATTTATGTTAAATTCCTTTTTTTTGTAGGGTTTAATTGATAGGATTTTTGAGATACTTCAAGCCTTGGTTGATCGAAGGATGGTTACCAGGGCATTGACACTTGAGAGGTGTTGGACATGTGCACCCTACCACCGACGTTTTGGGGCTTCGCGAGTGGGGTTGAAGACTTAAGAGTGGGGGTGGGAAGAAAGTAGCATGAGCGGAGTAAAGGAAGAGTGACCATATTTCAAACAAACTCGCCACCACTTTACACGTTTTTGCTATTTTGATTTTTAGGGCTTTCTTTCTCCAGGTAGTTCATAGTTCATTCTGCATCATAAATTGGTGCAATAGATGGATAGGAAGGAGGAGTGGTTAGTGTATGAGTTCAATGGCTGTAGGGATGAGTGGGAGGCATGCGTTAGACTAGGGATGATAAAAAAATTTGCGTCTGCGGATAAAATTCGCCATGGGTAAAAAATGGGTACTTGCGGATGCTCTAAATAGGTATATCCTGCTACCCATTTATTAACGGGGCGGGTACAGGTATCATGGTACCCATACCCTCAGATACCCGTTATCTGCAATTATATATTTATTTAAATATCCATTAATATAGATAAAATTATATAAAATTTATCCAAAATTTTCAAAACGATTGTTCATTTACGGGAGAGATTTTATACAATTATATTATAAGAGAAAAGGAACATAAATTTGTGGGCTTTTAAACTATTTTTTTTAGAAAAATTGTTAGAATAATTAAAATCTACGTTCAAAGTGATTATTTTAATTAATAACTCTTTAATTTATAAATTTAAATTTATAAATTCAAAGTGATATTTGCAGCACTTTATGATTGTCTACAATACACAAAATAAATTTGTTATTTATTTATTTATTTTTTAGGAAGTATATGTGGATATCCACGAATACCCGCGAATATTAAAAATATCTGCGGGTATCTGCTTAACGGGTACCCACGCAGGTAATGGGGGGGCACGGGTACGGGTTTTATCAGACGGGACGAGTAGTGGGTACCTATTACCCGTGCTCGCCTCGCCTTGTTGACATCCCTATGCCGGACATGGAGAGGGGGTTAGGCTGGTGAAAGTGAATGTGTGGGCTTGGTGAAGATGAAGGTAAAAATAATTTTAATACGAGAAAAATGATAATACAAGTTACCGGTAACTCATCTTGAGCATTTGATATTAACTTAATAAATCTAATAGTAGTGGTTTATTTGTCCACCATAAACCACATAACTCACTTCTTCACTATACCCATAGTCATTTTACGTTATAAAAACTAATTTCTATCAAGGATATTTTTGTCAAAAAAATTAAAAAAACAAAGGTGGTGGAAATAGCATGAACCTTAAATCGACCAAGTCAAGGCTGACCCTAAGCATAGTTTAGAGGTGCAATCGCCCAGGACCCACAGCTAGAAAGGGCCCAAAAATGAATATATATATATATATATATATATATATATAATTGTGTAACAAAAAATTATATTGTTTTATGTTATTTTCATGAATAGATTGAATTTATTGCCTTGTTTTATGTCTCATTTTATTAAATTAAAATATGATATGTGATTAGAAAGTATCACTCTTTTGATTGTTAGATTTTTTTTCTTGGCGTGTTATATTCATAAATCCATGTTAAATGAATTTTTAAGTAACTGTGACATCAATACATAATGAACAGTGTTTATTTTTTTAAACAAGATGGGAAACAGAGACCAAAACTCAAATTATAAAGGAAGTAAAACTCAAAAGTTAGTATATTGTAAAGAACAAAAATATATATATAAGTTTTAATCTGAAATAATGATACTTTGTAAATAATAGACTATAGGGACGTCGCTAGATCATTTTCTTTGACAGGGGTAAATATAAAATTAAATTATAATTTTAAAATTAATATATTAAATTTAACTAACAACTAAAAAATTCATAATAATTGACCACATATCATGAAAATCAAAATTATATAAATCAATTAAAAAATACAAGACTATAGTGCTGTAGCAGAAGAAAAGAGATTTAGTTTCTAAAATTTATGGTAGCAATTTTACTGATAGAAATTAAAATCTTCATTATATTTAGATATCATGTTTAAAGTTTTAAAAACATAATTGACCTTCAAATTTTGTTAAAGCAAAATTTAATTTTTAACCTGAGAATAATAAGAATAATACATTCTCTACTCAAACAATTAATGAAATAATATTTCTTTAATTTATTTTTTTATTAAGAAACATTTAGATAAAAAATAGAGGCTTGAATTAAAAATTATTGGAAATTATGGTTGTATACTTTTTTGAAGGTGTATCCATCTTGAGTGGTAAGAAGAATAAGGGGAGAAAGAGAAAATGTGAGATATAATAAGAGATGCGATAAGAAAGGAAGAGAGAAATAAAAAGAAAAAAAATAGAGAAATTATAAGAAATAAAATTGTGTAAAATCATTATTAAAAAATTATATATACATCCTTTGTGTGTGTGTGTGTGTGTGTGTGTATTCTTTTAGGAGGTGACCTTATATATAGATATTTGTGTGTGTGTGTGTAATTTTTTTGGGAATGTAAATTGAATGATAGACAATAACATAGGAGTAAATTGAATAAAAAATATGATACATTTTTTTGAGATTTATTAAAACTATGTTGTTTGGTTAATATAATAAAACTTATCATTTTTACTAAAATCATGTTTTTTATTTTATCTAATATATATTTACATTTTTGAATATTTGTATATAAGGAGTCCGTATCTATTTTTCCGCTATAGACCCATAAAATCTCAGGACCAGTCTGGACCAAGTAAATGAAGTCAAGGAATTAAAATTTAACCGTAACTCCAAGAAATTTTGGTCCGAGAATACTCTTAATACTGTTATAATGTGAATCTCACATGAATAATGCTACATGCTTATATTACTTAAAGTTTATATTTATAATGGTCGTGCAAAGAAATTAACGAATCCGCCAGCCCATTAAAAAAAACTGAAGCGAATTCAGATTTTAAGCAATTAAATCAAACAAGTAAATGAAATCAAGCAATTAAAATTTAACAGAAACTCCAACAAATTTTAGTACGGAGAAAGAGAACAGCAGAATTACTCTTGGCACCGAAAGCACTTTTAGCCTATAGGGTTGGCAAATTTGGTTGAATCTTCTGTTTACACTAATTATGATTCGAGTTTGATTCTTAGATTTTTCCTGTTAATATGTGATATATAAATTTCACTATAAATTTTCGTTAAGATTAATAGTCTTCCCTTACAAGGGGACATGTCTTTCCTTAATCTAAACTTTCTTAATAAAAAAAAACAGAAGGAAAAGCGCATTTAGCCTAAGATTCCCAAACTTTTTGCTGAGTAAAAAATGTGGTCAATAATAATTGTAGGTGCTATATATGCAGCATGGCACATGATTACTCTTGAGCTACAAGCATCTTCCCCAGACAAAGGTGGGGGAATCCAATATCTCTTTGCGTGCTTCAGTTTAGTCTTTCCCTGAAGTGTGTGAATTTAATTAATGACAACATGGTTTTCTTTTTTTTCCTAACTAGGTGAGCTTCATGATCTATCTTATCCTTTAGACTCTTGCCAGCTTTCTGCTCTGTTAATCACTAATCTTCTTGTACCAAACTTGTTAGCTAATGTGTATTACTAGATAGTAGCTGGTATATAAACTAAGACATTGAATTATTGGTAGCAGGTGGAATTTAACTGTCTAGTGTTAGACTTAATGATGTAGAATTCATATGTATGCATGTATTGAAGTTTAATCTGTTTCAGTGATTTTTTCCCCTTCTTTTATGGTTCACCTGTCCCTTTCACTGAGTGTGACAAAATTAAAAGGTATCTATTAGTACATCAATTGTTGCATATAAGGAAATACTTAAAATGCTGTGAAAATTTATAATTGGACAAAATTGTAGATCTGTTATCAACTTCAAAAAATTCAGGATAATAATGCCAGGATTTTCTTGCACAAAAATATTACTAATCAATAAATTATAACCATTATAATTCATGTTATTATTTCCCTGCATCTCAACGCTATTAATACAGCAATTTTCATGTTATTATCTTATCCATTATAAATTTTAACCATTATAATTTATGTTATAATCAATTTATTATTAATACAGCATTTTTCTTGCATCTCAACGTAACAAGAAAAGTAAAACTAGCATAAACCATTATAACCCATTCAAAATTTAAACAAGCATTTTATTTAGTTGTATCACGTCAATCTCATAGGCATTTAGCTCATAGTAATTTGGCATTGCAATATTATCTTGAGATGCTCAGGCGCTTGTGTTTGTATCAGAAACTTTTCTCAGGCCTTAAGCATTCCTTATGCTATACGTTCAAATTACCTTCTATTGAAATTTATTTTGCCTATCAAAAAAAGAAAAAAGTAACAATGTTCTTAATTTCATAATTATTCCTTTTTTTACTCATTTCTATATATGCATCTTAATAATAGCATTGTTTAAAATATTTCTTTGTAAAAGTGGCTAAATGTGTGCAGTGAAAGAGGTTAGTCTGTTTTCAGATGATCCCATGCAAAGTGCTAAGTAATTTATAGAAGGTCACAAAGTCTGAAATCATATAACCCAGCAATAGTGAAAGGAACAATGGAGTTTAGGTTTTGCAGGAACGAAATGTTTTAAAAGGGAGACAAAGAAGATTGCCATTATCTTTTGATGTCATTTTGGTCCCTATCAGTTGGTTTATATATTGTCAAATTCATCCCTATCTAATACACTTAGGACTTGTTTGGTCGTCAGGTTAGGATAAGATAGAATAAAATATGAGAGCAAGATAAGAACAGGACACGATAAGAACATGATAAGTTATAATCTTATCTAATGTTTAGTGCACACTAGATAACAAATTAGATAACGATAGGATAAAAAATAAATTATGTTCAAATGACAAAATTACTGTTTTATAAAATTACATATAATTTTCTAAAAGTAACTTTTAATTTGTTTTTTTTATTTTTTTACCAAAAATTTACAATTTTAACTAAACTATACAATATTATTTTTTATTTGTGTAGTTAATTTTCTTAAAATTATAAAAAAATTATATAAGATTTTTAAAATTATAATTATTATTCAAATAATTTTATTTAAAAAATATTTAAATAGTAATTATTTAATTTTTAATATTTTAATTAATAATATACTTTAAATTTACTATGTCAAAATTATTATATATATATGTGTGTGTGTGTGCGTGTGTGTGTGTGTATAAAGAGAGTTTATCTATTTTATTACTTCCTAACCCAGCTCTCCTTTTAGGATAAAAAATACATTGGAACAATAAGATAGAATAACATTATCATATTTTATTGGTTCAGCAAACAACGGATTACAACAAAATAAAATAATATTCCTGACAACCAAACAGACTCTTAATTGTCAATCTAGTCCTTGTATGTCACTATCAATTCGGTCCCTATGACAGATGTGTCCATGTTGGTGCCACATAGGCACTTGACATGCCAATGTGGTCATTCTGTTAGAGTTAACTGACTTTGACTAATGTAAGAACTAATGACAAATGGATTTTAATTTCAGAGACTAATTTACCCGCACATGACAACTTTAGGGACAAAATTGGTAATTTACTCAACTCCAAGAAATTTTGGTACAGAGAACGAGCAGAATTACACACGTTTCGGAAAGCACATTTAGCTATAGATTCTCATTCTCAAGCTTTCCGCTGAGTAAACAATGTGGTGAACAATAATTGTATATATGCAACATGGCACATGATTACTCATTTACTCTTGAGCTACAAGCATCTTCCCCACACAAAGAAGCACCCCATTCAAGTTTAGTTTCCTTGTGAATTGGTTAATCGACTAACTTGAAAATCAGTTGCCTTCAAGACTGACAAAGTAACAGGTCTCCAAATGAGATTCAGGATTTCTTAAAAACTCTAGTTCCCTACCTCATGCCGTTTCCGTTTTCCTTTGCTCACTGAAATATAATCCCACAATTCCGCCAAATAATGATTGCTGACTCAATTCCCTGCAGCTTGCCTTTTCCCAATAACCGTATCCACATCAAGGGGAAAAGTGGCTACGAAAACACTTCCCCCGATTGAAACCTTAAAATACTCGAAAGCATCAATTCACAATTAGCATGCACATCCCAGGTATGCATAATGAAAATCCGAGAAACTAAAAAGGAGGAAACTTTTTAACATTAAACAGGTTCTTAGAATTTATATACAACTGTACATAATATTGAGAGCAATGTTCTTTGATATCGAGTACCGATACAAATTTATGAGACAAGCCAACGAGGAAGCAATCGGATTATAGCGCTAATATATAAAATGCTAGTGGGAAGTCAGATCCCCAAAAGTGTTCTCTCCACTGTAAGTAACATAAAGAAACCCATCCTCATCCTTCTTCTCATCATATATGGCAGACATAATTGCTCCTGAAAAAAAATAAAAAATTGAGAAACACAGAAAAGTTATAGGCTACTACTACTACTCTCTATTAGAAGGCTAAAGAATGATATTGCAGAATAAAATAAAACAAAATTGAAGGAGAATATTATTTTCTGAAGTTTTACCTGTAGGTGGAAGGACGTTGTCCACAAAGATAAAGATTGCCTTTTCTGCACTTAATTTAATCCTTTTGCGGATAACATAGACAAACTGTCCAACTGTCAGATCAGCAGGGACAAGGTACCTACAATTAATTCATTCAGTTTGATAGCAAAAACAAAGGACATAGAATTGCTACTGCCAATTAAACACCTTAGAAAATTTAAATGACAAAGAGTCATTGGACTACGGAAATATTATAACAAATGATATGGTAATCCACTCTCTGTGTTATCATCAGGCACCAAACACAAATCCATCACTGCCAAGCTATACGAGAACCAACACTCATATAACATCAAATTCTTTTAAAAATAGATAACCAATTCAAATTCTGTTTTTCTGATTCATAATTCAGGTACTCTCACAAAATGGAGAAAGGCATATACAATAGAAGGCACAATTATGGCTATAGCTACCCACATTATCATGAATTGATAGTTATTCATAGTTTCATACAACTCATCACTTACCAATATCAACAAATTTCTCAACTATTGCTAATAGTCTATCAAGCCAAAGTCAGTACAATGTTTTGATCAATTCAGTACATCAATAAGTCCTTACAGAAAATTAATTTTCATCAATCCATCTATTGAATTATAAGTACTTAGCATGTAAAATTGCATATCAAATTTAAGAAAATCTAAACAAAAACAGGAATACTATCAAATGCTTAAATTATCTTTCCTTCAAAAAGCATGTCGTATGTTACTTTTAAAACTATGGATGAAGTATAAAAGTTTTAATTTTATGTGAAACTTTGTAAGCATGACTTTCATGATGCACACTTCGAATCCAATGTGGATTTTGTCAGAAGTTCGCCTACTAAAATATATTTATAGGAGTAAGCTTCTAAACCTATAAACTTGTAATGGTTGCAGCCACTTATAGACAAATAGAGAAAAAATCCTGAAGATCGAGAGATTTTTGCTCTTAGGAGAAAAAAAAAAGCATGATTTCTTACCTTCCTCTTACTTTGGCCAACAACCTCAGTTTTCAAAATATATATTGCTTATGTTCTAGTTTAAATACAAATAACACCAAAAATTGCTATATCATTTTCCTTTCCTTTTGAAGAAACAAACATGTAAGTAAACACAAATAATGTGACGTTTCCAGATTATATGAAAAGTATTGACAAAAGCTTACTTCTTCTTGTCAATACTTGGGATATCACTTCTTTCTGCCTTCTCCACAATCACCTTCAGGCACATTGAGGGACAATTTAGCATAATAACTAGAGATATATTACTGATGTACATTTTCAAGTATCACAGATACAGCAGGCAGCAAGTAGATGCATAAGTGAACATTAATTGCCCTTGACTGACAGCTGGATTAGATATTACTCCCTCCGTCCCATTTTATATGACGTTTAAGATTTTGGCACAGGTATTAAGAAATGCAATTAATATTTTGAATTTCATAAAAAATGTTATGTAACTTCCTAATATACCCTCTATCTCTCTAATTAATTAGATTTTTTTCTTATTTACTATACAATAACAACTACTCCCACTCAGTGTAATAATGGTTAAGGGTATAATAGGAAAAAAAAATTTAATGCTTCATTGGATTTGTAAAACGACAATTAATTTGGGACAAATTTTTTTTGCTAAAACATCATATAAAATGGGTACGGAGGGAGTACTATCTAATTAAATTGACACCAAACAACATAAATGATGTGACTATGATATTAAAATCAGAGCAAATTAAATGAAACTGTTCAGGCTCCTTAGCATTGTATAAGCATAATGAAGAAGAACTAGTTTGAAGCAGCAAATAAAATACTTGAGGGCTTAAGATACTCCATACTTGCATTACTGACTTACTGTATACAACCTTCGATTAAAGCCCACAAATGCAGTTTTGTAAGTAAAAATCATTTGAACATTCTTCCTTCAGTCGAATTCATTCTATAATTCAGTGGACTCTGTAATCAGTTATTTAACCTCGAATAAAGGATTTCCGCATAGAGATAATTTATACATGCAGAGATCAAAATAAGAAAAAAAATGGTAACACAAATCACAAGATAATTTAGCATGCGATACAATTCCAAAATGTTTTAAAAACCAAACAAGGCCAGACAGTCTGGTAGAACTAGTCATACCATGAACCTACTATGTCTCTTGTCTGAATATTATCCAGTTCAACCATGAATTTAACTGACTACACCAACCAATCAAATCATGACTCGGGGATCTCAATAATTGTTTTTACAACATTTTAAGTCTTCCAAAAAAGTATATCTCCACAATGAACAACAGCACGATGCTAAATCCTGAATATCAAATCTGAAATTATGCGACACAGCAACATGCAATTATCACTATTAACATGGAAGGTTGCAAATGAAGCATCTAGATCCCACATCCAGTAATATTCCTACACAAAGGTCAAGTACTAGTCAGCTGTATATGCTGACAAAGTATGACATGAAAGAGACAACAGATAAAAGACAAAGTTTAAACATCAGAATACATTTATAGGGCCGAAAAAAGTCATAGAAATTGAAAAGCATTGGTCCTCAACAGGCAGAACAGATAAAATGACAACACTTTTTCTGCCACAAATATATGATTCACATAGACAGCATCAGTAACAAATAGTTGCAGAGGAAAAATCAGAACTAGTCTTCACCGGGATACGGTCTGGGTATTTCTCCCTAATCCTAGCAGCCTCAGCTCTTCTCTTCTCTGCAGACAAAATGAACCATTTATTTGTATATTATTCAGCTTTCCACACAATTATATTTCACCAACAATGAAAATAAAAAGAAAAATACAGCATATACCAAGATCATGCTCTTGTTTGAAGTAACTCTTTGCCATTCTTCCTGGAATTATCATCAAACAAAAGTCAATTAAAACTAAGATGAAGCATCGTCCATTCTTGCGACAAAGAACAAGTAATTCGTTAATCACTCAAAATAAAAAACACTAAGTTTCAGAAATAAATAAATAAATAAATAGGGGCGTCACTGAGAGAATATAAAATAAAATAAAATAAAATAAACAAACAAGTACCCAGCAATAATCAGAAAAAAACAAGGAGAAGATTGAAGATGGACCTACACCTAAAATTCTTATTTAGGTGTTTTTGATTTTGAAGATGCAACAGAACATTAATCTTCGTTATATGATAGAAAATTAAAAAGAGCCCTAACTTTCAGACAATTTTATTATGGAATTTCCGATCAACTCTTACAAGCAGCGGAATTCAGGAAAAGAGAAAAACCTCTAATTGCAGACAACCTTTCCTTAAAAAACAGGGAAAGAGATACAAAGCGGTTCCGACAATTTACTTCTTATCGGCGAAGGAAATTTGTTGGCCGATTAATAATTTTCGAAACTCAAAACCTCAAGGTTTCCCAATTTGATTATATATAATTAAGAAAACTAAACCTCGTGAAGACGATCGAAAAATAGAAGAAAATCAACGCTCCTGTTTCCTGCTCACAACTCCAAGAAGGCCGTGTTTGCTTCTACAAAATAATACGTTGCTGCCTTGCTTTATAATCTTTCTCAACTATTCATATAGTGATTTAATTTTGATATATTTTTATTCAATTATAATTTTTATACTGTTATTTAATTATAATTCCAACGTATAACAAATTTGTCAAATTTTATAATAATTATTTTAAAAATATATTTATTATGATTTTTGATTGATTGATAATGTAAAAATTTATACTAAAATTATATAGAAATTAAACTTTACTTTTAAATTTTAACCTTAATAATGTGTAATGTTTTAAGAAAATGTATATAATTTTCATGCACTGATAGCTTATAAATATTTACATTATCAATTAATGAAAAATCATATTAGACATAGTTTTTAAGATAATTATTATATATAATAATGACATTGAAAATAAATTCTGTATTTATTTCTTTTTTATTATAGATATGAATGAAACTTTATAATACATGAATTTTCAATTATATAATTATATAATTTATTTATTATATAATATAATGATTTTGTTAAAAGCTAAGTTATATTTGGAACTTAATCCTAATAATACAAACTTATTTAAATATTTAAACAAATTTAAAAAACTTGTGATAAGTTACTTACAACTTAATGTGTTTTTAATTTAGTTTATTTTAATTTTAAATAAATAATTACTTATTTTTATTAATTTTAAAAATAGAAAATAAGTGATTTTTTTTAAAAAAATAATATTTTTCAAACACACCCCCTCTCTCAACACACATGCAATTGGAATAATCTCTTGTGTTGAATGTATTCATCAATTTTTTTTATAGAGTAAATTACATTGACATCTCTAAGGTTTTGTCAAATTTTGTTTGATACTCTTTCTTTTTTTACATCTACACCAACCTTTTTTAATTGTTTAATAAACATTGCGCTTGACACTCATACGTTATATTAACCTCTTGATTGTTTGAAAAACATAAGATAGGTTATTGTAAATGTTAAAAAAATTGAAAAATTATGTGCAATCTCGAAAAATCTCAAGAGGTGGAAATGTAATTTACTCTTTTTTATATATATTTTTTCATGGCAAGTATTTACGTAAATGCAACAAAATCTTTTTTCTTTTTGTGAAGAATGAAATCTTTTTTTATTTTAACTTTTGTTTTTGTTTTTTACATGTATCCTCCTCCGGAGACAATTTTGTTTGAAATACAGTCAAACATTAAATGTGGGCATCTTCCACAATAGGGATTTAACTTTGGTTCACCATGTTTGTGAGATTCAACCCTCGTTAATTTTTATTATTATTATAACTTTAAAAGAAGAAATTATATTATAATTTTTTCAATTTTAACATTCAAATTAGCATTCAAACAATGGAGAAGTTATATAAAGGTTAACAAAGTACTTTTTTTTTTGTATGTGAAAAAAGGAAAAATTACAAACTACAAATTACAAAGGAAAGTCGTGGAAGAAGTATTTACTAGTAAGGCAAAACAAAAAAATCTGGAACAAAATAAAAAAATTTATAAGTAACTTCCATATTCAAATTATGCCTAACTAAAACATCTACAACTTAATTAGTTCTCTAAAAATAGGGCAAAACAAAGTGTATTTTCTTTTTTGACTAACTCAAGATATCTCTTAGCTGAAAATTAAGGATTAATTCTCTGAGGTATTAAGATCCATTTAAAGAATTAATCTTCCTAACAGATATTTTTTATACTTACAAACCTAAAAATCCAACCATAACCACATGCTTAAAGTGTGCTTTGTGACTATCGAAGTTTTTGACGAGCAACTAGAAGAATAGTTAATTCATCTTATCTTTATGCTTCTTTAATATTATCGGAAGAGAAATTAATTGTAACTCAGAAAGTAATCCCATATATAAATATGAAAATATTAAATTTTCAGCAGCCCTCAATGTCTATGCCCACCGGCACCGACCGACCTCATCTATTATCATTAAATATGTAATGTGCATGGCACATATCATCAGCAATCATAAAATGGGAAAATATTTTGATAATTTTTTTAAAAATGTATTAATATATTATAACTGATATTTAATTATTAATTATCATATACGATAATTTTATTGAATTTTATAATGAATATTTTAAAAATCATATATTAATATATTGTTAATTAATTCACAGTATAATATACTAATGCTGTAATATATCTTATTTGATAATACAGAGTTTGTTTTGCCTTAATTTCATAAATAAATAAATATATTCTTTTAAAAAATGTTTTTATGTGATATGTATTTGTTTGTTTACAATAAATTTTGAAACGAATTAAACGCATGGAAAATTTATATTTTTCAATAAAATATATTATATATTTTATAAGTTAAATATTTATTTTATATAATTAAAATTTATAATAAATAAATATTTTTAAGTATATAAATTATATTATAATTAAATTTATAATAAATAAATATTTTGAAATATATAAATTATATTTTAAATTTATAATGAACATTTTAAATTATAAGGTTAATATTTTTAAAAAATTATTAAAATTTAATTTAGATATATAAATAAAAGAGGATAAATTAAAACAAACATATAATTACAAAAAATTAAGTATACAAAGTCTGAAATAGTTGAGACATATACTTTTTAACTAGTTGTAAGAATAATGCATGATATATATCTCAAAAAAGGAGAATAATGTTGATAATGTTTTAAAAAATAAAAAAAAATCGTATAAAAAAAAAGTCAGTTTTCATAAATGTAAAAAACTATCATCATTATTCATGCCATTTGTCAATAGTTAACCCCACCGGGCAACCACATCTGCTGACAATTGTCATCAAAGGGAAAGTGTGAGAGAAGGATAGGAATTTGGAATAAGGGTATATTCTGTTAGAAATTTGTTTTTTGTTTTTTCATTGGGTTGTGATTTATCTGTATTTAGCTCATTTAGAGTAAATAATTTGTTTTAGATGATAAAATAAATAATTTTAGTTGTTGGAGAAAAATTAATAGTTAATATTATATATATATATATAATAAATTATAAATATATTAAAATAATAATTGTTGATTTTTTTATTAACTTTTAAAATTATTTATTTTATCTTTATTCACTTTTAATATAAAAGAAATACTCTAAAAATTAAAGGAACAACAAAAGTAATCGCATGGGAATTGTTTAAAAAAAAAAAACCTACAAACCACAGTTGGGTCAACTTAACCCTTGAGAATTAGACCAATTATAGTATTAAAAAACAATGAGTGATGCAATTCATGATCCAAAAATTAAAAACTTGTAAATAATATTTTTAATATTTTAAAATAATTAAATTTTAAGATTTTTCTTGGGGAGGGGGTGGGTGTCCCCGATTGTTTTTTAGGATCTTATTACGTACATGCCATGTGCGACAATTTCAATTACATGCATCACTCACCGAATCAGTAATTCACATGGCATTAAAGCCTAGCCCTGAGACAGGCTACATTACTGTAATATGCAGTTTCCAATTGTAATGCGCAGTAAGAAACTAGTGACTTTTATTGCCGTTCAAAGGAGCATAGATTAGCGAAGAAAGTAATGCATCACCTCTACCTAGTAACCAGCAAACAAGACGAGGCACCACCTCTACTTAGGGACGGCATTGGTGTTAGATATGTTCCATTAATTAGTGATATGATTAAAATAGTGTATATAAATAGAGAATAACTCTCACTTTTTAAGTTAACTTTTAGACTTTAGGTTCAAAACTTAAATTTTAAGATGGTATCAAAGCTAGCTCAAGAGAAGAACTAGGGATGTCAAAGTGGGTTGAATCTCACGAGTTAACTCACTTAACCCTCCAAAACGGGTTGGGTTAGGTTGGGTAATTCAATCCTCCAACCCACATAACCCAACTCAGTATAACCTGCCAATCCAACGAGTCAAGGGATGGATTGGCCCACTAGGTTAGTTTTTTTATTTTTAATAAATTATTTAGTTATGTATTGTTTTATTGGATATAATATCTTATAAATTATATTACGGATTTTATATTATTTTGTTGCTTGACTCTACATTCATTTAACGTCTTGATGATAATTTTTTTTTTTAAATTGTCCTAACACAATTTAGTAAGATAATATTCTTGAGATTGTGACATTATGTTTAAATTATTTATATTTATTTATTTACTTGATATGTCAACTTATGAGTCATTTATTTTTTATAATTTTTTAAAAAATTTGGTTGGTCAACCCAACCTAACTTGCAAACCACCATAGGTTGGGTTGGGTTGAGATTTTTAACCCACTTTTAAAACGGGTCCAACCCAACCCAACTTGTTTTTTTTGCAGGTTAAGGAGGGTTGGATTGGGTTAGGTTGACTCGTTTGACATCCTGAGGAAATCCAAGCCTAGGGCTTGTCCCCATCTTAGAATTTGGGTTTGGGCCTTAATTTAACTTTAAAAGTTAGTTTAATAAGTGAGAATTGTCCTCCATTTATATACACTATTTTGATCACATCATTAGTTAATGTAGGATTTCTAACACCAAGAGGAAATTCTAAGATGCTAAAAGAGCTAGGTCCAAAACCCAAACCCTCACTTCTTAAGCTAACCTACATCAGGCCCAAGCCAGACCAAGTTTTTCTAGAAAATAAACCAAGCCTAGACTTTTATAAAAGTTTATTTGGTTAAAAAGATCAGGCTTTAGGCTATTTAAAAAGTCTTTTAGCCTAACAAGTTGGCCTATTTAAGTAAATATAAATAATAATTTTTTGTTAGTATTGTATTATTATATTAAATTTGTTATAATATATCAAAATCATATATTTATTTACCTTTTTAAAATATTAAGCATGTTAACCTACATAAAGAGTCAAAGATATAAGTTTATTGAAGGATAAATTTATGCCTTGTTTAGAAGCCTTATTACAAAATAGACTTTTAAATAAGTTATTGTGAAAGTCAGATTAAACATTAAAAATGAACTTATATCATATAAACATGTTACACTTGACTCTTATAAAACCTAGTCCGCCTATTTTTACATTTGTCTCATGGTTTGAGTAGCAACAATCTTTGATTTTTATAGATTTTATAGTTTGTTTTACATAGTTTTTTCTCATTGGCCTGTGGGTCTATTAGCCTATGTAGAGAGAAGTTAGACCTATATAAAAGCTTTAATATGAAATAGGTTTTTCCTTTACATTTAAGATCTTTTGCTCAGTGCAATTTGGGATTCTCATTCAACCAGCTGTAGAAGCTTTTACTTGAGGGGGTGCTCTAGGCCTAGTTAATATAGCTTATTCTAGTGTTTATCAGAGGTGGTATACAAAGAAATATTTGTTATCAAACCAGTTCTCATGTCTAGAAAAAACAATAAACAATTTTTTATGTACCAAACCATAGGTCTTTCATTAATTCATAAGAATAAATGCAAAAATTTATCAAAAATACCCCCCCAAAAAAGTCATGTTAATAAGCAAAATTTTGATAAATACATTAAAAAAACAAGAGATCAAAAGATAATAGAAAAAAATATAATTATGATTTACTTGTCGCTAAAAATACTTTATCCCATAGACGTCGTAGAGAATTGAGAATTCTAATTTGTTTAAATCCTAGTAATAAAAATAATATGCATATAGACACAATATTTTATAATGAAAATAAAGTCTATAATTGTTTTCAAGTTTTGACTACAAAAAGAAAACATTTTGAGAAAGAAAAAAAAAAATGAATTTCAAAATTTTTCTTTGGCCAAACTATTTGAAGAAGCAAAAAGAGAATTACTCTTGCCCCTAAGAAGATTTAATATAGTTTTGATGATTTAGCCTCTTGATGAGTGCAAAGTTGTAATGTGTGGTTATGCATGTGTGTGTAGTGGTGAGTCTTGCATGATTTATCTTTATCCTTGATGGTTTGATGGTAATGAGCTCAAAGCTTAAGACTTAAAGGTTAACAAAGTGGAAATATGTTTTCTATAAGTCTAAAATTGAATTTAAAGAGAAATAACTGGATAAAACTTGTTTTTAAATTGATAGGAAGTAAGAACTACTCACTAAAGCTTTAGAACTACTCAATCTTCTGTTAAAGAACCATTTAATTGGTTAAGTTAGCTATGTAATTGATTAAATCTATTTAAATTCGTGTAAACAGTGGAAATATACACTGTTTTAACTAGTTAAATTGATATGTAATCAGTTACATGTTTTCTGTTTTAACTAGTTACAACATTATGTAATCAGTTATTTCTGTTGTAACTAATTACATAATTTTGTAACTAGTTACATAATATAAAACAGTTTTTGTCCTATACGAAAATAACCAGTTACAACTTTATGTAACTAGTTATTCCAGTAAAGGCAAATTCGAATGGCCTCTGTTTTAACTAGTTATAAATGGAAATAACTAGTTAAACCCATTCAAAGTTCATTTTCCATATTTCAAATAACAAAATAACTGATTACAAGTTTAAATAACTAGTTATTCCAGTGAACTCTCTATATAAAGTGAACCTTTGTGAGTCTTTAACAACACTTTTACAAATTCACTTTTCTAAAATTGAGAGAGAGCTTTTCTAGAGAGAATTGATATTATTCTTCTACTCCACTACAAGTTTTAGATCAAAGATCAAAGAGCTCATCATGGATCAATCTTGAGGATAAAGAAAAATCTTTACTTGGGTAAAAGTTGATTGGTTCTTCATTGTTTTCCATCTATCACAAACTAAGGTGATATTTAACCTTCTTTTAATTTTGATTTTCGTTCTTGAGAGGGTGTCTCTCATATCTTCCTTGTGGTAGGGTCTACAAGAAAGGTTTTAAGTTTTTCTTGATAGAGTTCAAGAAACTTGATTGTGTGGTTTGTTTGATTGTAATTCTTATGTTTGTGCATATTGTTTGTAAACATTTGAATTACTTAGTGATAACACCAATCGGTTTGATTGGAAACTGGATGTAGATCATAGTGGTGGTGATCGAACCAGTATAAATCTTGTTTGCACTTTTCTTTCCTTTATCCTCTTGCTAGCATATTAAATCTTGATCACTTGCATTTAACATCATAAGGCTCTTTGCATAAAAAAGTTCAAGATAAATTGATCCAATCCTATTTCACTAATATAACCAAATCAATAAGATTCAAAGTTTTTAAAAATCTAGTTATTTATTATTGAAAAGAAATTGGGAATTCTTGAAATTTTTGAAAGATCCAATTCACCCCCTCTCTTGGATCCAGCCCTTTTGTTTAACATTATTGATTAGAAGGTTTAGCTTGTATAAATCGCTATGGGTTTAATACCCATAATGGAAGTCATTTCATAATAATAAGGATGCATATGTATCTACAATTGTTAATTCGTTAATCAAAATTTGTCTTTTTATTTATTGTAATATTATGGTCTCTCTCTCTCTCTTATATACTACAATACTACACACACACACACACACACACACATGTATGGAGACAAATTGATAAATACATAACATAAATACAGACAAGGATTGATACAAATTCAATGATGTATACGTTAGATTACAAGAAAAGAAAAAGAATCAACAATTCTTTTATTTTTAAGTATACAATTTTTTTGTGGCGAATCCATAAAAATAGTCTTTTTTATATCTATTTAAATTGGATTGATTAAACTTATAAGAATTAATTCATTTATAAAAAAAAAATAGGAATTCTTAAAAAATCCTAATTTAAATATGTTGAGTAATAACTTAATTCTTCCATAAAATTCTCTTTCAAAATTATCAATAACTCCCTTATCATTTTTTATTACAAAAAAGAATTACAATGTTCGTTTTCTAAATTTTCAAAATAATGACATGAATTCTATCTCCATAAATATGGATATAAGACAATAAATAAAAAGGGAAGTAACTTTTTTTTCATTCTTATCCTATTCTTTTTAGTGCAAGTAAAATAAAAAGGGACTTAAAAAAAATTAAAGGATTAGTTCATTTTTGATAGTTATTTATTTAATCAACGACTAGAAGTATACTCTAGATCTGATTGGATGGTCTTTTTTGGTTTAATCACCATTGAGCAATAACTGTAAATGGGCTAGAACAGTTGGAAAATATTTAAGTACTTAAAAGAGCTAGTTATATCTAAGTAATTATGTTGGAGTTTAGTCGTATAACTTTTCACCTACTATGGCTAAGACCTTTTATGGCAGATATTTGCGCACAAACCTCCTTCTTCTATATTTTAGAGAAACAGGTTAAGTCATACTTTCAAATAGGTTAGGCCAGGTCTAAAAATAAAGCCTATAATAGATAATAGGTCAGCCTCAAGCCTTGAATTTTTTTAATATGTTAGACTATTTAACCAAAGTCTTATTCGGCCTAGCCTATTTCCATCTCTAATAACATAGCACGATGGGCACAAATAGTAATTTTCTATCACTTGTCTTGTTGATTGAAAATCTACTCTATATTTGCATGAGTACATGTTAAGCAAGTATTCAAAAATTTTATGAATATCCATGAGAATATACGAGGTATTTAAATATCTATTAAAATCTAAAAATAATAATTAAAATAATAAAACAAAACAAAAAATAAATAATTTTGAAACACATATTTATACTAATGAGGGTCATTTACTTTATATATAATTAATATTTTAGCATTGCAATGCACAGGATAAATGTTACATTATAATTAAAATACTTTTGAATAATAAATAATATTTTTTGAACATATAAATGTTATATTATAATTAAATTTTATAATACATAAATACTTTTGAATATATAAATTATATTATAATTAAAATTCATAACAAACAAATATTTTTGAACATATAAATTAAATTTTAGATTTATAATAAACAATTTATATTGTTATAAAAGTTATTTTAACTATTGATAATTTATTCTAAAAATATTAAAATTTAATTTAGAAATAAAGATGAAAAAGATATATTGAAAGAGTCCAAGAAGTTAAGAAAATTTTCTAAAAATGCTTTTCGTTAAAAAAAAAACTCTTAAAAATGTTCTCGTTGAAGAATAGTTTCTAAAATCGATCTCGTTCAAATATCTATAGGTACAAGTACCTTACTACCTGCCCTTATTTCGTTAATAACCAGGTAGAAAAAAAAATCTATTTACAATATGTTTGGTTGCATGGTGAGGGAGACATAAAATACATGAAAAAATGAAAGTGATAAAAAGTTACTTCAATATAAATGCGAAAACGTAATCGATTTATCACCACTGCACCACAACTCCAAACACACACTTTATCTACAAATAATCGTTAAGCTATCTAAATTCAATCTATATCAGCCCAAAGTGTCCACGGATACTATTTTTTTGTTATTCCTATCTCTACCCTTATTTATTGTTTATTGAGTAACAATATTCTAGGTTCGAAGGAACAATATATACTTTTTAACAATAAAATATTTTAAATTAGACATACTTTACATCTTCAGCTATTTAGAAGAAAAACCCAAACTCTAATAGTTCTTAATTACATAATCATACTACAAGAACATGAGCCCTACTAGCAGCGAATTGCAATGTAATAATTATTCCAAATATTTAAAATTAAAATAAAAGAATAACAACTTTGATTTAACAAACAATGTGTTCTCTTATTGAGTTTGTGTATTATGTTTTGGTATTTCATGAGTATTTCAAATAATCAGTACAATACGTTAATGTTGTGTGTGTGTTTTAGGTGAACTGAGAGGGAGGGATTTGACAGAGAGATATTTCTTGTTTCATAAGTTTGTTTAAAGGGAAATGGAGAGAGGAGTTAAAAATTCGTGGAGTCTTACCTGAATTACTTTCCCTCCTATTGAGACGTGAAAATGAGATGGAAAAGGCACAACATTTCTCAATGTAAAATAGCTTGTGAGTGTGTTTTAATTAAATTCATATAATAAACCATTGTGCATCTCAACCTTAGTTTCACATTAGTATTCTTCTTCCTTAACCTCTCCCCTAGTTTCTTTCCTCACTTTCTTCTTTTCCTCTTCTTCCCTTGAGTTCAACCTAAAAGAACTTGCTGTATGTTAGAAAATTTTCACATTATTAAAAATTTGGTTTAATTACCTTTTTGGTCTCAATAGTTATGCAAATTTTTTCTTTTAGTCCCTATAATTAGAAATAATATGTTTTAGTCTCTATACATGCATTTTTGATATCGGTTTAGTCCTTACTGTCAAGTATATCTTAATTTCGTGAAATAAAACCGTTACAAAATAAAAATTAGAAGTGTAAAGCTGTCACAAATTAACATTTTCTAACATTTTTTATTCAATTTATGACAGTTTAAAACAACAGAGATTAAATCGATATCGAAAATACATTATAAAAATTAAAATAGATTATTTCTAACTATAGAGACAAAAAAAAAATTCTGTAACCTAAAAATTATATTGTGAGGTGAATAAATGCTTGAAGACGACAGTTTACACGCTTTTTCTCCTATTTTCTTCTAATTTTACATCAATCTGAAAGATTTATTCGAATGGCGTTAGGGTTTCCTCTGCCAGTCAGCTAGTGGAACAATGGCGTGTCAGTTTGCACAACCGAGATCGCAGTAGTCTGAGGAGAAACACAGCTTGAAGCTTCAGAATTCAGAGTCACTCCATTAAATTTGGACTTAACAGAGTACAGCGAGCAGGGAGATAGAAATTACATTCCTAGAAATTACGTATGTAGTTAAATCATTTCCTTGTTAAGATATGCAAAATTCAAAATTGTTTTCTTTTAGTTTATTAGCATTCTAGTTTCGGAACTAATAATAAACAGATTAATTTGCTTGGTGTATCATTGTTATGCAAGGAACAATAAATTGATTTATTTACGTTCATGTGAACTGGACTTGTTTAGAGCATGTTTGGTTTCACTTTGGTGCACTATCTAAAGTAATTAAACGTGAAAGTAAGAAATGTTGGATTCACGCTAAATGTGAATTTGAACGGAAAACAAACATGCTATAGCCTATAAGTCATTGTTGGAAACAAAATGTAACCACAGTTAGCAAGGTGAAATGTTGATATGATGGTTAATTAATCATGTTCGATTCCATGAAGTTTTAACTGTTGAAGGGAAATAATATATATATAGATAATTTTAATCAGAGTGAACCAGGGAACAAATATCTTATTGACTCAACATGAGCAATGCATATGCGCTTATGTTTTGCCATATTGAACTAAATCAACACAGAAGAAACACGGATTGTCATACTTGATGGAAGATATGTTCATATATGGTATTCCAGCAAAAACTAGTGATTTAGTGTACAATTTTTCTAATGTTTCTGTTACACCTAAATTCTCGTAGTTTGCATAAACTTTATACATCAAGCAAAATCTGAAAGCTTTTCTAGCAATCAATGTACAAAATTGTAAATCACCACTACTCTGGCTTTTAGTCAATATTTAGGTAAAGATCACTTGATTTGGGAGTTTTATGAGTGTCATTCTCCAGTGAAGATGGAACAAAGTGCAAAAAACTGTTTTGCTTATGCATTAAACGCCAATCTTCAATGTAGGTTCCTCGGCAGAAATCCACACGGGGAAATGCTCTCTTTTCTAGCATTTCTAAAATCTTCTTGGTTTTACCAAGAATGTAAACTGCATGTCTGACAGTATCCTCCCTCTCTTCAATGGTGCTATTCAAACACTTGTTGGATATAACATGGGGTAAGTTGGTGAGGCATGCACCCAATATATCAGAAATCATCACTGTAAGTGCTTCCAACAATCTCTCACTCGTATTGTCTCTTACGAGTTCATGATTTAAGAGAGCAGTTTTGCATAGTTTGTACATAGTGTGAGACGCCGAAACTTTGATGGGCCATGATGAAGGGCTTAATTTTATGCATATGTGGTTGTATTTGGCTCTAAATTTCTCGTACCTGATTTTTGCAGCATCAGCTAGTTTCTCAAGTGTCTCGTTGGGGCTCTTATCTTGAAGTGAGAGCTCATGAAGATCCACATCTAGCCACTTATCATATAGATCAACTCCAAGCCACACAATTTCTGCTGTCTTCCTGAGTTTAAACAACTCTCCTTCTTTGTCCAGGTTCTTTTCTATGAACTTTACAAAGGGGAGCCCTTCATTTATAGTACTCAGCAATTTTTTGACTGAACCCTGATTGATGTTTGGCAGTGCCACTACAATGCTAGCCAGTGTCACCAGAGGAAGTGACCAACTATATGGAGCTTCTCCAGCATGTAAAGAAAGTACTTGGTCACTGTCAAATGCTCCCACTCCCTTGAATCCTTGCAAGAAAGAACACTTCTCCTCTAATAACTCAATGAGAAGTTTTGGCTGCTTCTTTTCTCCTACTTGAACCCAGTGATTAGTGGCATCACGATTCTGATTCATCATCACCTCAACGAGTTCTTCCTCACCTTCAAGATGCAAAACAAAACATCTCAGATCTAGCTTTGGGCCAGGCCTTGACTCTGTTTCCGAGCTAACGCTTGAGACACTAAAAACAAATTTGGATTTCAACTTCTTGCAATGATCACAACATGTCATGATCCAGCACATGAGGTATATTGAAACGTATTGGGCGGCTTTACACATTAGCACAATCCCCACCTGCAGTTTAATACAGAAAGACAATAGAAGAAGTTTTGCATCATGGGCCAGCTTTCTGTAGTGCCTATTATGAATTCGAAAACCAAGAGGGCTTTCTTTAATTAACACTAGCTTGGTGGTCCAGTACCCTTCTACGTGGAACCTTCTCTTGCAGCTCTTATTCCTCACACTTGGGCACCTATAATTTATGGCAATGAACCATCTAAAAGCAGGGGCAATAGTACCCACCACCACTGCAGCAACCTGAACTATGAAAATTAAGATGATGGACCACTTGTAGTCAGAGTCACCAGTGCAAAATCTAAACGACCATGGCATCAAGTAAGATCGAAGCATGGCCTCTACTAATGTCATGGTACTTAGAAGACAAAAGGCACCAGAGGCAGTACATGTCACTGACCTTCCAAGAACAAATTGGGGGCTGCTGGTGTGGGTCATCATCCAAATTTTCATTAGGTGATCTCTGAGTCTGCTGACGATTTGATTCCCTTCCTCCCCAAATTGGTTTGAGCTTTCTCTCAGTGCCTCTTCATTCATCTTATATTTCAGCTCGAAATGGTGCTTCATCTTTGGAATACTTATGGCTGAGGAGGCCATGTTCATCAACAAAATGAGCATGAGGAGCATGATGACAGCATGTTCCACCCAGAACACATAGATAACTCCGGTGACAAACTGGATGCAGATGTTCACAATCATGGTAACTACGAGGATGGCCACGGCCATGAGGTTCATCATGGTGTCTTTGTTCTCGGTGATACCAAGAGTGGGCATGGAATTGGCCATTATTGTGCAGATCATGGCGCTGCTGCTGAGTTTTGATAGCTGATCGTGGCGGTGAGGCATGGGGGTGTTGAGATCCACTGATAACTTCACTGCAACAGCTATTAAGGCCAAGGAAGTGGCGTTTAGGCAGAAGAATTTGCAAGGGAACCAAAGTTTGCGACCACGAATTCCGTGTATGAGATCTGCGGCCAATGCTATGAGACAGGCAAGAGATGCTGCTACTATGTATATGCCGATCCACGGCATCGGTTTGTTGAACTTGGTGACATCCATGTATCCATCACTGCTGCAACCGACTATTGCCATCTATCTTTTAGGAGTCAGATGATCCTTCTGTTGTGGGTCAGATCTTACTACTGCAGAGGTATGTTATATATCAAGCACAACCATCGAAGGTTGTTTTTAGTTTTACAACAGTGCAGTCTTTTGCTCCACCCAATCTGGATTACAAAAGAGTCCTAATTTGACAATTCCATGGGAGTTATTCTAATGTAACCTGTTAATTTGTGTTTAAATTTTTAAATACTAGTTTTAAAATTTGTGGATATAAAATAGTAAATGCGATCCCGAAAAGTCAGAGCTACAATGACTGCAAACATATTAGGTAGCTAAAAGCCATCAAATAAACTGACATCAATGCTTTGGCAATTTCAACTTGTCTGCTGGAAAATTAATGAAGAAGACAAAGAATCTTGCGTGCATGATGATGTCATCAAACAATTTATTTATTTATTTATTTATTAGACCAGAAGGTTTACAGAACTTATTTTTTGCACTCAACTAATCCCTTATCCGACCGGATTGGCCTCTCTGGGAGTAAAGTGGTACATTTGGTTGTGACTTCATGTCCAAGCCGGAAATTGAACCCCGAACCTTGGTTAAGGAACTCAAGTGCCGAACCACTTGAGCTAGCAACCTTCGATGTGATCAAACAATTGGAGCAGCTTCTCCTCATCACTTTCCTTTTTTATTTTTTTCACTTAAAGTGTGTTTTAACATTTCATTTTGGTTATTGGTTAAATATATAATTTAGTATCTATACATGTCTCGAATTATTAATTTGGTTGTTATATATAAAATCTTATTAAATCGGTCCTTATACATGCAAACATTACTGGTTTAGTCTCTGCCATCATGATGCCATTTACGAATTATTAATTTGGCTCCTGTAGATGTAGCGCATTCTTAATTTAGTCCCTATATGTATAGCAAATTCTTAATTTAGTTTCTATACGTTTAGTGCATTCTTAATTTGGTCCCTATAAGAATTAAGAATATGCTACATATATAGGGACCAAATTAAGAATGCGCTACACGTATATGGACTAAATTAAGAATGTGTTACATCTATAGGGACCAAATTAAGAATCCATAAACGGTGTCATAACGGTAGGGACTAAATTAAGAATGCGCTACACGTATAGAGACTAATTTAATAAGTTTTTATATATATGGACTAAATTAAGAATCCGAGACACGTATAGAAACTAAATTATTTGTTTAACCTAACTTATTTTTACTTTTTATAGCTTATCACAACTATTTTCCTTAACCTAGTAACTTTAGAAATTTTATTAAATGGATCTCACAAGTGACTCTATATCATTACGAAAGCACTTTATTGGTCAACATTGACATAATGAGATTACTAGTGCTGGACAAGCTAGTCGCTCCAATGAGTTGAACTTGTTAAGCATTGAAGCTTAATAAGAAAAATGGGTTGAAGCACCTCCATTGGAAGTAGCTTTAAGGGATAGAACTTGTACAGCTTAGAACTTTAGAAATAAACTCTCACATTCAAAAAAAAAAAACTTAAATGAAATACCAACATATGTTCATGCTTATTATTTCATACTTATATAATATTATTATTTAATTATAAAGAGTTAATTGTATTTATTATATATTTATATTATGATGTTATCATTTATGTTGAAGGTAAAATTAATATTTTTATTTTCTAAATTTATTTTTTAAGTTTTAAAATAATTCTCTTTGTCTTCCATATTTAATTTAGTCTTTTAACCTAAATTTTTATTTTAGCATTTTCCTTTTTGTTATCTCTGTCTACAAACTTTATAAAGGTAGTTCTAATGTTTATTCACGTTTCACATTGAATTAGAACCATTCAAAGTTGTTCATGTGTCCTATATCAAAGCAAAGCAAAAAAAAATAAAATAAAAAAATCCCATTTCATTGCCGGACAACAAATTTTCTCGCAACCTTCCAACGGAGATTGGGAACCTCATTGATCTAGGAAAAGATTTACAAACCTTTAATTGCTTTTTAGACCATGTTGCAATATTGATCCGCGACTGTATACAGGTCAAAAACAGTAAATTTGTAATATAAGTCAAACAACTTTGGTTGTCTCTCAAGGATCTTTGATTGTTACCAAACAATTAGGAAAGTTAGAAAAGTGGGGTTTGAGTTCAATAATGAAAACAAATTACAATTAAAAGAGAAATCAATTAAATTAAATTGACCAATCCACTAGTTAAGTTTTCTAATTGAACCTATCATCAATTTCTAAAAATTTAATTCTATTTTTGATTTAATTCTTGTTTGACCCCAAAATTAATCAATGATGTATCGATCAATTTCTAAAGAACTCCTACTAAATTAAGCATCCATAATTTGATTAATTAGGGTTAGACGGTTCATAAGTACTAATCATGTCTATCTTTTTGGCATCTAATTGTGTATTTATTACCCTCTTTCCCAAACTTAAAGCTTTGTTTAAACCTCAATTTCAGTTGATTTTAAGTAAGTAGCAATTAGGAATATAACTATACATTTTGGGCATTTTAATTGAAAGCTGGTGATTTTTTGTAGGAAATGAAGGTAGAAGACTGAAGCAAGAAAGGAGAAATCTAGCTGCCTAAAGTCTCTAAGTGAGCAATTCACTCGCTTAGCGAAATCCACTACAAAGAGCAGTTAAGGCTCTCACTTAGTGAGACATTTCTTCGTTGAGTGAGACACACTCTAGGGACCACGAAGTGCAGACTCTCGCTCAGGGAGTCTTGTGCTCGCTGAGCGAGAAAAGCGCCACCTTACTTAATGAATGCGTGACAAAAAGAGTAAAGGAGGGGACTTTTGAGACACACATTTATTTTGCTATTTTTCGTGCAAGGGCTCAAGGGAACAGTGTTAGGAAGCATCTCCTTGAAGCCTCAATCCAAGATCTCTATTTTTTCATCTTTTTGTTTGGTTCACTCACCCATGAGTGGCTAATCTTCTCCCAATTGGGGTTTGATGTAACTAATCTATACTCATGTATACATTCTAAGTTATTTATTGAAAGTTTATATTTTTATTCATTAGTGTCTCTACTTCTATACTTAATGCTTGTTATGGTCTAATCTCTCATGACTTGTTTGTATTGTTTTGATTGATGTTGGAAAACTCTTTTTTTGCATAGAATTGAAGAGAGAGCACTTAATAGATCTTGTCTCTAGGAATGGAACATGATTTATTAACCATCTCTCAACCTTTTTTCTTAAAGCAAGTTGTTTGGGTAAGCTAATCAAGGGATTGATTGTTTAACCAGATAACTTAGGTCCATTCAACTAAGGAATTATGGTTTGGATATACTTGTGGGTTAATGGTAATGAATAGGATATAAACTCAACAATTAACCTTTTATGTTGCATGAGAGGATGATTAGTGTAATCAAACCCCCAATGCTTTCGCCTTTTGTCATCTTACTTAATATTTACATTTTACGTGTTCGTATAAATTCCTATTTGAACACTTCGTTTATTTGAGTGAAGAACCTAGTATTATGCAAGTCCTTTGGGATACGATACTCTATTCATCACTATTTACTTGCGCGAATTAGTACACTTGCCAATGGGTTAACAAGTTTTCTAGCGTCGTTGCCGAGGACTTGCGTCTCAATACTAGGCATTTTCACATTTGTTTCTATTTTGAGTTTTAATTCTTTAATTCTTTCATTTATTGTTCATACCTTATTCTTTCACCTTTGTTTTGTGCTAATCCTTGTTGTTCTGGTCTTGTTTTTTGTGTATGCAAGGTAAAATGCCGAGAGATCAGCTACTCTTCGACCCGAAAATTGAGAGAACTGCTCGAAGAGCCAATAGCAAGACAAGGAAGCAAAAGGAATTAGCCAACCGAAGGGATCATTAAGAAGCATCTTATTCAACCTCAATCCATCTTTCTAGCCAACCATCCGTAGATGAAGAAGTCATGACCGAAAAAGAAGAACGACCTCCGAGACAAACACTTAGAGATTATGAATACACACAAGGGATAAGGCATTATTCAAGCATAGTGCAACCTCGCATCATGCCCTCAATTTTGAGTTGAAACTGGAACTCCTTCATCTGGTGTAGCAAAACCAATTTGCCAGATAGGATCATGAAGACCCTATCGCATACCTCTCAACTTTCTATGAGTTGTGTGATACGGTGACGATAAAGGGAGTCTCAGATGAAGCTATCCGCTTACGCGCATTCCCTTTTTCAATAACTGGCAAAGCTAAGGCATGGCTCCAATCCTATCCTAACTAAAGCTTGACTGAGTGGGAGGACATAGAAAGGAAGTTCTTGCAGCGATTTTTCCCCATTCTCGTTATCGGCTTGCTAGGGGCAATATTACCACATTAGCCTAAAAGGAAGGAGAACCACTTAGTGATGCATGGGAGAGATTCAAGCATTTGTTGAAAAGTTGCTTGAACCATGGATTCAATGATCTCACCCAAATGAGAACCTTCTACAATGGACTGAGACCACATGATAAGCTTATGCTTGATGCTTCAGTAGGTGGAACTATGAATACCAAGATGGCGAATGAAGCAAGGACGCTTATCGAAGCCATGGCCTCAAATGATTACCTAATCCGACATGATAGAGAAAGAGTCTTTTCAAAGAGAGAAAAAGGAATCTTGGAGTTGGATTTTCAAAGTGTCATTCCTGCCCAAAACAAAATCTTGACCCAACAAATTGAGGCCATCACCAAGCAACTAGCCCAACAACTCAAGGCAATAATGTCTACATATGCCAAGTTTATGAAGGAGCTTCTCACTAAGAAGAGGAGATACAAAGAACAAGAAAACGTTGAGTTGGCAGTGGGTTGTAGTGTTAATGCCATGATCTAAATGTAGTTACCGCCAAAGCTCAAGGATCTAGCAAGTTTCACCATTTTGTGCACCATTGGAAACCTCTCAGTGGGGTAGGCCCTACTTGACTTAGGGGCAAGTATAAATTTGATGCTTTTGTCGATGTTGCAGAAGATTGGAAATGTTGAGCTAAAGCCTACAATAATGACACTGCAACTTGCTGACCGTTCCATCAAGCACCCGCATGGTGTGGTGGAAGAAGTGTTGGTGAAGGTAGACATGTTTATTTTCCCAGCTAATTTCGTCATCATGGACATGGAGGAAGATGTGGAAGTCCCTTTCATTTTGGGGAGACCATTCATGTAAACTGCTCGTGTGCTCATTGATGTGGATGATGGACAACTCAAAGTGAGAGTACAAGATGAAGCCATTACCTTTAATGTCTTTGAAGCAATGTGCCATCACGATGATAAGGGTATTTGTTTTCGGATGGATATAATCAATGAAGTGGTGGGAAGCAAGATGAAACAGCTACACGCTACTTCTCCTCTTGAGAAGGCCTTGATGCAATTCTTTGAGGGCATTAGTGAAAAGAAGGAGAAGGAGATAGAGGAATGCTTGAGAAGTCTGGAGGCTTTAAAGAGCATAAATCCTCTTGATGTGAAGATGGAGAAACTAAAAAAAAGATTAGGAGAAGGTGTAGACCAAGATTGAATTGAAAATGCTACCCTCTCATCTCAAGTATGTCTTTCTAAAGGGAAAGGATGAGAAGCCGGTCATTATTAGCAGCTCACTATCTCTAGAGGAGGAAGAAAAATTGGTGCAAGTCTTCAAAGACAACAAAGAGGCTATAGGGTGGTCTATCTCTGACCTCAAAAAGATTAGCCCATCCTATTGTATGCACAAGATTATGATGGAGAAGAAGTTCAAGCTGATAGCTCAGCCATAAATACGGCTCAATCTGATGATAAAGGAGGTGGTTAGAAAAGAAGTATTGAAGCTTCTTAAAGCCGGCATGGTTTACCTCATCTCAGACAGTGCATGGGTGAGTCCTATGCAAGTAGTTCTGAAAAAAGGTGGCACTGACAGTGGTGAGGAGTAAGAAGAATGAGTTGATACCCATCAAAACAATCATCAGGTGGCGGATGTACATAGACTACTACAAACTCAACCAAGCCACCAGGAAGGATCACTTTCCTCTCCCATTCACAGATTGAATGTTGGAGAGGTTAGTCGGGCAAGCATATTATTGTTTTCTGGATGGCTATTTAGGCTACAATCAAATTGTAATCAATCTAGAGGACCAAGAAAAGAAGGCTTTCACTTGCCCCTTCGAAGTCTTTGCTTATAGGAGGATGCCATTTGGATTATGTAATGCACTAGCCACCTTTCAATGATGCATGCTAGCCATTTTCTCCGATCTCCTTGAGAAATGCATTGAAGTGTTCATGGATGATTTCTTTGTCTTCGACACATCCTTTGATTTATGCCTAACTTATCTTGACATTGTGTTGAAGAGGTGTGTGGAAACCAATCTAGTGTTGAATTGGAAGAAATGCCATTTTATGGTACAAAAGGGGATAGTGCACAAGATCTCGATAAGGGGGATTGAGGTTGATAAAGCTAAAGTGGAGATCATTGAAAAGCTGCCCCCACCAACCAACGTGAAAGGAGTGCCTTGGACACACTGGCTTTTATAGGATATTCATCCATGACTTCTCTAAAATTGCCAAGCCATTGAGCAACTTGCTCAATAAGGACACTCCTTTTACCTTCGATAAAAATTGTTTACATGCTTTTGACCTGTTAAAGGAAAAATTAGTCTCTGCTCCCATAATCGCTGCACCTGATTAGAAAATTAATTTTGAACTTATGTGTGATGCAAGCGATTATGTGGTAGGAGCAATTTTAGGACAGAGGAAGGAAAAAGATTTCCATGCTATACATTATGCCAGCAAGGTCTTAAATGTGAATCAAATCAATTATGCAATTACTGAGAAAGAATTGCTAGCTATAGTGTTTGCATTGGAAAAATTTTGATCTTATTTAATTGGTTCTAAAGTCACTGTGTTCATTGACCATGCTAGTATTAGATGGATTCTATTGTTATAGGAATTTGACCTAGAAATCAAGGACAAGAAAGGCAGCGAGAATAATAGCTAACCACTTATCCAGATTGGTGAATGAGGAAATGACTACCAAGGAAAAGGAAATTCAGGATGAGTTCATGGATGATGCACTACTGATGGTGCAACAAAGGCCATGGTTTGTTGACATGGCCAATTTCAAAGCTACCAATGTCATTCCTAAAGATTCTAGCTGGCAACAGAAGAAGAAGTTTTTTCGAGATGCCAACTACTATGTGTGGGATGACCTTTATTTGTTCAAAGTGGGCCAGAATAACTTACTGAGAATGTGTATGTGTCAAGAGGAAACAAGAGCTATTTTGTGGCATTGCCACAACTCTCCATATGGCGGATATTAAAATGGAGAAAGGACAATTGCCATGGTGCTCCAATCCGGGTTCTATTGGCCTACACTCTTTAAGGACGCTCACATCCATGCATAACAATGTGACAAATGCCAAACGACCTGGAATATTTTAAGGAGACATGAAATGCCCCTTCAAAACATGCTAGAAGTTGAAGTCTTCAATTGTTGGGGTATAGATGTCATTGGTCCATTGCCATCATTATATTCCAATCAATACATATTGGTGGCAGTGGACTATGTCTCAAAGTGGGTGGAAGCAATTGCACCACCAAAGAACGATGCCAAAACCGTCATCAAATTCCTGAAGAAGAATATTTTTTGCAAGGTTTGGTGTCCCTAGGGTGCTAATTAGTGATAGAGGATCCCAATTCTACAATGCACAGTTGAAGAAGGCCCTGGAGCATTATGATGTGAAGCATAAGGTGGCCTCTCCCTATCATCCGCAAACTAATAGTCAAGCGAAGGTGTCCAACCGTGAAATCAAGCGAATTCTGGAGAAAACTATTGCATTGCCATTGAAGGTTTGGGTCAAAAAGTTAGATGATACCTTGTGGGCTTACCGCATAGCATTTAAGACTCTTTTAGGCTTATCGCCATTTTAGATGGTAAATGGGAAGGCCTACCATTTACCAATGGAGCTGGAGCACCGGGCTTATTGGGCCTTGAAATTTCTAAATTTTGACTCTTCCCTTGTTGGTGGGAAGAGAATTCAATAGCTGCATGGGTTGGATGAACTAAGGCTCAATGATTATAAGAATGCGAAGTTTTACAAACAAAGGGTGAAGGCGTATCATGATAAAAAGCTTTTTAAGAGAGACTTCCAACTAGGACAGCAAGTGATGCTATTTAACTCCAGATTGAGGCTGTTTCCTGGCAAGATCAAGTCCAAATGGTTTAGTCCATTCACTATCAAGAAAGTGAAGTAACATGGAGCCATAAAAGTGGACGACCCAACATCAAAAAGGAACTTTGTGGTTAATGGCCAAAGGCTTAAGCCCTATTTGGGGGGGGGGGGGGGGGCGAGATTGACAGACTCATTACCTTGGTGCACCTTCAGGATCCTTAAGATCCCTGAACCATCAAGCAATGACGTTAAAGAAGCGTTTACTGAGAGGTAACCCAGCTTTCTCTCTCTTTGTCTCTTTTTATGTTATTTTGTTTTGTGTGTGCTTTGTTGTCTTTTAAATAAGGCTCATGAATATGCTTTTTGATTGTGTGGTATTGTTACTAATTGAAAAGCCATGGTTCATTTTGCATGCTCATAGTTTTGCACATTAGTTCTTGGGGTCAGCACTGAATTGTGTCATTTTATCATTTGTAATTTTCGCTCAGTGAGTTTGGATACCCTAACTCTCAGGGATTTTCTTGCTTAGCAAGACAAAAGCTAAGATAGAGATACACCTTTCTGCATAATTTCTCGCTCAACGAGCCACCCTCATGTTAATTTTTGTTGCTCTCTAGAGCTAGTTTCGCTCAGTGAGTATGGAGCTCGCGCAGTAAATGGAATAATAGCTCTTTATTGCTATTGTATATTCAACAAGTAACCTGTTTGCTAAGTGACTTTAAAATGAGCTCTCTGTTGTTTGATTTTCGCTTAGCAAATGATATATTCACTGAGCGATCCACAGATCAACTCTCTATGCAATTATAGTTGAGCGATCAAAATTATCATTCAGCGAAAGAAAAAAAATTAGATTCAAAATTTAAATCTAACTCGCCATAGCCTTTCACTCAGCAAAAGGCTGCGATGGGTTCTTATGGGCTAAAGGGGCTTGACAGGTTGGTGGGCCTCAGATTGGCTTAGCGAGTACTGCTGCTCACTGAGCGAAGGGACAAAAAATGAAAGGTCACGTCTTTCAGTTTTGTAACCCTCAAACCTTAAAACCCCCAATCACTCCCTATAACTCCCTCATCATTCTCCCACATCTTAAATCCTGCCCACCACACTTTTGCACTCACTCCCACACCTTTTTCATCTCCCCAAATCTCTACATTCTTTCATAGTAAGTTCTCCATTTTCCTTTCTTGTGATATTTATTTACCATTGGGCATATTCATTATGTTGTATATTGTTGTCCTATTGGATCTTATTGTTGTGGAAATTTTGTTTTTTAAAGAGGTTCTTGTACTATGAGTGGGGTTAGGGTTTGTGTCCTTGCATTACTGTTTGCTTTCAAATCTTTGTTGAGGCTTTGAACTCTTTCGTTTTTTAAAATACTTGCAACCCTTTGCCCAGCTATGAGTGATGGCTTAGCGAATGCTGCTCTTGATGAGCAAATGCTCATATCTTTAATAGACGTTTTTGAATTTATGAGTATTCGCTCAACGACATGAGAGTTTGCTGTGCAAAAAAGTTTACAGAAGGTCCCATTCCTTTTTCGTTGAGCGAATTTAAACATTTACAGAGACCAATTTTTTGCATTTGCTAAGTGACCATTCGATTTGCTCAACGAATGGTTGTACAACGCCTATTCTTTTTGCTGCCTCGCTGAGCGACTTCTTTGGTCGCTCAGCGAGCCTTGTTTCTACAACACCTAGTTTGTATTTTTATTAGTGTTAATTATTATACTTTGTTTATAAGTTGTACTTAACATCTTTTAACCATTGGCATTTTTATCCCACTGCCTATATTTTTTGCTTCAGATGGCACTACCAAAGCAAGCATCCAAGCTAGCTACCAAAAAGAAGAAGGCTTCCAAAGCGAAGGAGGGCCAATCTCAGCCTCCTCCATTATTTGACAACACCAAATTCCTCTCCCACACCTACAAGCAGAGGTTCTAGGACTTATAGAGGCAAGGCCTCTTGGCTGAAAGAAAGGTGGACCTCAAAGATGGTGAATATAAAGAGTTTACGACTGAGTTGAATAGGAGGAAATGGGGAATCCTTGCTAATCTTCTGAACCACATCAATGAAGCTGTGGTGAAGGAGTTCTATGCTAATGCAAAGCCCAATAGAGTTGGGGTGGCCAGTAGGAAGACCTTTGTCAAGGGAGTCCAACTCTGCTGTGATGCCCACACTATTAACAACTTCTTGGGCACTTTTAAGGGGCGTGATATATGTGAATGCCAGCTCACTAGCTGGAGCAAAAATGAAGAGGAAATTGATTATGAGACAATTGTTGGCCTCCTATGCATTTTGGGAGGGGGCTTTGAGACAAACAATGAAGGCAAGCCCTTGAGAATTCTAAGGAAGCACATGCGATCCATCACCTATAGTTGGGCCACCTTTATCTACTCCAACATCACCCTCAACTCTCATATTTTTTATCTCCCTACCTGTTGAGCTAAACTGGTGTATTCATTATGACTAGCATGGACATTGATGTGTGAGCTTTTATTTCCATGGAGATGTAGATGATTACTAGCTCCATAGGTGCTGCCAAGCTTGGTTTTTCAGCTCTTTTCACTGTCCTTTGCTAGAAAAAGGATATTAATGTTTCTAAGCCTCCTATAAGTGTTTTCCGCTTGGCCATAGACAAGAAATTCATCAAGAAGAACTACTCTAACCTAGAGAAAGAGGCTTTTTCTCCATTTAGGCTCCAGCCTACTTCCCAGTCCCTACAACAAGAGGTCTGCGAGCTGAGGTGTGACATGTTTTTATATCATTAGCAAAATGCTGCTCTGCACCGTGGCCAGCTAGCTCTCTTTGATGTTTTCAGGGGGCTAGCTATTCATCTTTCTTCTGGCACACTTGGCCTGATTCCGATACTCATTGAGGAAGAGTTTACAGTGCGTATCCGATGACCATCCATGCCTAAGGACTAGCCTGGATTTATGGGGGGCGTGGAGTTGCTGCTATTGATGATGATGAGGACAAGGGAGTTGATGATGATGGTGCTGGTGAGGACGAGGCTCCAAGAGAGGGCAACGCTGATATGGAAGATGCAGCTTAGGAGGACTAGTGCCTACCCTGAGTAAACTTTGATAGATGTAGGACTTTATTTAATTTGCCTATGTTTAGTAGTAGTAGTTTTTCCTTTTCTAATGCATGATAGTAGTGTAGGTAACTATAGTACGTACTTTCTATTACACTTTGGTTGTGTATGGGTTGCATGATTCGTTTATCCTTGCATGATCTGCACGTTTTTGTGTTTATTATTTTAAGCTATGAGTCGTGAGTGTCGTATGTGTGTGGTCGTACGCCTAGTTTGTTAATCTTGTTGCGTTTCTCGGTTACTTGCAATTAATGATTGCGACATGATGTGTTAATAGTAGTTGAACACTTGGCTATAAATCGTGTGAGTTTTAAGCCTTATTGTCTATTCTTGTGAGAGCCTCCATTTGAAGTTATACAATTGATTTTGCTCAATTCTCATTTATCAATTGTTCCATGTGCTTGTATGAATATGATCAAGGTACATTTGTGTTTATAAGCCATTTAAGCAAAAAAAGCCAACCAGAAAATTTTCCCTTTCTTTGATTAGCCCCTTTGTGCTTAAAATTAAAAATCTTTAGAGTATAAACCATTAAGTCTAAAGGAAAAACACTCTACCTCCCACATCTTAGGGTTAAGAGAGTAAGGGTTTCATACAAGTTTGGGGGAAGAAGGGTTGTGATATGGAATTGGAAAGTGTGCTTTGTGAAGTTTATGTTATTATAAAAAAAAGGGCATTGAATTGAATGAAGAAAAAGAAAATGAGAAGAAAAATAAAAGTCAATCTAAGTGTACCTTCGATGATGAAATTGTAGCTTATGCATAAGGCTTTGGGAATTGTAAGGGTTTTGAGAATGGGGATGATTAAGAAAAAGAAACATTGAAAGTTAATCTAATTTAAGGATTTCTCTCCTTCATCCCTAGATGATAAATTGATTTACCTGGAAAACCAATGTTGCTTATAGCCCAGCCAAGTTACAACCTAATAAAATCCTTGTGATTCATGCATGTGTGTGTGGCTTTCTAAGTACAAGTGAGCTGAAAAGTAAAGTTCACTTGTATGCTTTCAATGTGTGGACTAGAGATACACATTCACCCTGATACACTGTGTGCTTAAGTGAAACACATATCTTGTGAAGGGCTAAGTTTTCTCTATTTATGCAATTGTTTTAGTGCCACTCTCATTAATCTCTTAATAATTCCTTGAATATGCATCATGGTGAGCAACACTTGTGTAGGTACCACAATATGTGATTAACATGATTCACCATTCTGTAAATATTGCTTTTAATTGAGACCATGAAAGGATAAGTGCTTTTGGTTATGATTGAATTTAACTTGTGTCAAATTCATCTTTTTGAACAAATTCTCTACAATAGGTATACTTTTTCTTGGGGACAAGCAAAGTTGCAAGTTTGGGGAGTTGATAAATGTCAATCATGTCTATCTTTTTGGCATCTAATTGTGTATTTATTACCTTATTTCCCGACCTTAAAGCTTTATTTAAACCCCATCTTTAGTTGATTTTAAGTAAGTAGCAATTAGGAATAGAACTATACATTTTAGGCATTTTAATTGCTAGCTGATTTTTTTTGTAGAAAATGAAGATAAAAAAATTGAAGCAAGAAAGAAGAAATCTGATTATCTAAAGTCGCTGAGCGAGCAATTCACTCGCTCAACGAAATCCACTACAGAGAGCAGTCAAGGCTCTCGCTCAGCAAGACATCTCTTCGCTAAGTAAGATGTGCTCTAGAGACAACGACGTGCAGACTCTCGCTTAGTGAGAAGAGCGCCACCTCACTTAATGAATGCGTGACAAAAATAGTAAATGAGGGGACTTTTGAGGCATACATTCATTCTGCTATTTTTTGTGCAAAGGCTCAGGGGATCAGTGTTAGGAAGCACCTCCTTGAAGCCTCAATCCAAGATCTCCATTTCTTCGTCTTTTTGTTTGGTTCACTCACCTATGAGTGGCTAATCTTCTCCCAGTTGGGGTTTGATGTAATTAATCTACTCTCATGTATACATTCTAAGTTATTTATTGAAAGTTTATACTTTTATTCATTAGTGTCTCTACTTCCATACTTAATGCTTGTTATGGTCTGATCTCCCATGACTTGTTTGTATTGTTTTGATTGATGTTGGAAAACTCTTTCTTTGCATAGAACTAAAGAGAGCACTTAATAGATCTTATCTCTAGGAATGGAACATGATTTATTAACCATCTCTCAACCTCTTTTCATAAAGCAAATTGTTTGGGTAAGCCAATCGAGGGATTGATGGTTTAACCAGATAACTTAAGTCCATTCAACTAAGGAATTAGGTTTGGATATACTTGTGGGTTAAAGGTAATGAATAGGATATAAACTTAATCGATAACCTTTATGTTGTATGAGAGAATGATTAGTGTAATTAAACCCCCGATACTTTTGCTTTTTGTCATCTTGCTTAATATTCGCATTTTACGTGTTTGTATAAATTCCTATTTGAATGCTTCGTTTATTTGAGTGAAAAACCTAGTATTAAGCAAGTCTTTTAGGATACGATACTTTATTCATCACTGTTTACTTGTGCGAATTGGTACACTTGCCAATGCGCTAACAACGATCAAGTGCCTTCTAACTTACCAAATTAATTTCCCACTCGATTCTAGATCAAACCAATGACTAAGCATCAAAGACCCTATCAATCCCAATTGGAATATGCCAAAACAAACGTTTAACTCATTAATCAAGAATACAAAGCCAAATTAGATGATGAAGCACCAATCCAAAGAAAATTCACAATCAAGATTTAGAAAGAGAGAAAAATTAATAAAGAAAGAAATCAAACCAAGAATCGAAAAATAATTTAAGGCCAAACCTCAAGATCCATAAAAGAAACCCTAATTCAGTGACTTGATCCAAAAGCGTTTAGCCTTCCATGGAGACTTCACACAAAATCGTCAAAGAAGGGAAGAGAAACGGAAATAAGCAATGGTGTCTCTATGCTTCTAAAAGAGATGTTTAAATAAAGTCTCCATAGGGTTACTAAAGCTTAAGCTTGAAATATGGATCAACTAGATGTTAATTAGCTTAATTACAAATTAATTCCACAAAGCTAGCTGAGTTGCAAAGTAAAAGCATGTCTACTAATATTCATGATTTATTCAACCTTCCAAATGGAAAAATTGGCTTTTAATGTCTTTGTCAAAGTTGCAAATAAATTTGTCGTTGAAATTTTGGCACTAGTCTCATGTCGTTTCGACCTCTACATCTCAAGATATGCTCAAAATATTACACCTATGTCAAGTTGTCAAGATAGAACAACGTCTCTAACTTTAAATGTAAATTCATCCATGATCCAAGTCAAATCAATTCACAACGTCTTCATGAGAAATGTATATTTCTTTAAGCTTTTAATAGACACCAAGATCACTTTGATTACACTTCTAGATCCCAAGTTATGACCCAAATAAGGAGGAAAAGTCAAAATATATTGAAATTCGAAAATTAACTAAGATTTGCATTAAAATTTAATTAAATCCAACTATACAAAACTCAATTAGAACACCAATATTGGGCACAATATACATCCAATTAAGCCAAGTAGAAAATAATAATAAGTGTATTAAAATTGGTTGATCAAATACTTACAAACACAATCGATTGACACAAACCAAATGTAACTCAAGGTTGTGTCAAAAAAAAAAAAACTCACCACACAAAGCCACCAGAAGTGGGTTAGGAGTGAGAGATTTAAATAACTTACATTAAGTAATAAATTTAAACCTCATTGTCACATTTGTACACACATAAGAATTTACCACAAGATTGAAAATCTGAAGTAAATCTATAGAATTGTTTCTAAAAGTAATGAAATGTTTGTAACAACCATAAGGTCATCATAGTCATTAATAACACAATAGTCTCTAGACACATTTTTCATTCATCCAACATCTTGAAGGCCTTTTTCAAAACTAACTCCATTAACAAAGGCAACCATAGCATCAACGTTGGGAACTCCAAGCTAATCCCATTTAGGGTCTTTGAAAACATGAAATTTTAGCTTAAAAGGTCAACCTATCTTAGCCAATATTGAACATGGAGTTACATTTACGGATTAACATTAATCAATTATCATAGAATCATTAATATGTCAATTATGAAAATAATTTATTTAATTATTGCACTATATATATGTTGGATATGTTGTTGGGCTTTTGATGTTATTGGACCATAATGGATTAGACCAATCACAAAGGCCCATTGAGAAGTCCTTGACCTCATCTAGCGAGTTATAAAATCGTCACCCCATTAAGCTATTTGATGTACCTTATACCTGCTTACGAGATTGAGGGTAGTACACTCCTCAGTTATGAAGAACCCTAGTTTGTGTATTCGTGACCAAGCCGACACGGAACCTTCAATGTTGACAGGTATGCGTTCAATAAAAATATGCTATAAAGATGTATCTTATTAGAGTGATCTAAGAAAAATTGTTTATATTTTTTCTTCAATTGATATCAAAGCTTAGGACAAATACATATTATAGTTTTTCTATGTTTTAATTATAATTGAATTAGAAAAGTTTGAATCCTTTAAACCCTATTCTTGATTGGCATCAATCTTGATAAATTTATTGAATTAAATTAGGGCTTTTATGGTGCGATTCTTGTGATCTTATTTGCATAATTAGTTTAATGAAATCTTGATCAACGATGTTGTTTTTCTTTAGGAAAAATACCAAAACGTTTCAAACTTTTAATTTTTGGATCTTTCTGTATTGTTTGCGTTTTTCAAAATTGATTGAGGGCTTTTGATTCTCGATATCATGAGATTAATGCATTAAATTTTCATATCATTTTGTTGAATCAATTGATAGAATTAAATGGGTCTTTATTGAAACCCTTGTTTTATGCCATTTTTGAATTGAAATTAGGAGCTTGTAAACTTGCTCATGATTGATCAACTTTAGTTGGCACTTTTGTTTCTTGGTTGTATTGAGCAACATACCAAGTTATGGTATGATTCCGTTGAGTGAGCAATGAGAATCGAACGAAAGAAATCTTGGACTCCCCTTTTTGTACCGTGTAATTTATGCCTTTAATTCTCCCTATATGATGAATCATTTTTTAAACTTTCTTTAGGCTTCCTTAGATAGGCCATATACAAGTTGAACTACAAATTTTTAACTTGATTCATTACCAATATCGTGAGATTCAATTAGGTCTTGAGGTGAGTCACACATGACCCAAATTCCTTCCAAACAGGTCGATTGACTCATGTACTAGCCCACTCAAGACTTTTGGCTTGCAAGTGCCTATGTTGGCCCGTTTTAGGCCCATTTAAGTTAGTTCTTATTAAAAAAAAATTCAAATTAATATTATGTTATTTTTGTGAAAATTTTGAAATTTTTGGATATACAAAAATATTTTTTTTAATCATTCTAAGAGCATGTTATAATTTTAATTATGCTACTCTCATAATTTTGCCCTGACAAATTTTGTGGATATTCCTTATTTGATTAGAGAGTTTTTAGCATTTGTACTCTTCTTCTTGATGATCCACTATCATGGAATTGTTTTGGGGCCATGTAGAAATTAAATGTTGCATATTTGTAATAAATTTAATGTTTTTCACGCAATATATATTTATTATATATTTTTGACTGACATGAATGTTGATATTATATATAATTGTAGGTTTCACCTATTGTGGGTACAATTATGCAAAATCATAATGTAAAATAGTATAGAATATTTATTTTATTTTTGTTTTTTTATTGCATTAATATTAATTACACCAATCATGATGCAAATGTTTGACTATTAAAATTGTTATTTGTGTACTTTTCATGGTAAAGGATTTGACTCAACTTTAGACAATTATAGCTACATTTTTAACTTAGTTTTGAAAAAAGTTATTACCTTAGAGGCCTGTTTAGGGTAATTTTTAGTTGTATGTTTCAAAAACTTCAAAAACTATAACCAATTTTTAGTTTTTTTTCTTCTAATTTTTAGTTTCAAAATAATTTCATTTTAAAACTTTTCTATCCTGTTAAAATCAATTTAAGGACATGCTTGTGTGGTGAAAATCGTGGTGGTGGTGGTGATGGTGGATGGCAATAATGGTGATGATAACTACAATGGTAGTGGTGACAGCTATGACGATGCAGACAGTGGTGACGAGCAAAAGATCCACTGTCAAACGTAGCAAAAATGTGTTTTTTTAAAACTAAAATTCAAATTTACAAATCCTTTTTCTTAGTTTTGAAAATAAATGTAAAAGCATTTTGAAATTAAGTTAAAAATCATTTCAACTCCATTTTAGCCAAACACGTTTTGTTTTAAAAATTGCATTTGAAAATCAAAAACTTGCAACTATCTTAAATGGACCCTTAATTTTGTTCTTTTTGGTTCAAAGCTTTGTGTGATGGGCTATACATGTTAAATATGAATGATATGTCTATTAATAAGAATAATGTAATTAATGAGAAATCTTTTATGGTGACATAAACATACAAGGCGTGCACAATTTAAGACCCTAAATTAAAATATTGATCAAACAAAGTACTCTATATGATCTAGATTTCTTTATTTCTTGATATGAAACTTACTCGCCACATGAATATAAGTATTTTATTATATTCATAGATGATTACTCTGTTTTTGGTTGGTTGGAATCTTGTTTTGTATGATTCCATTGTTGCTGTTAGTAACCCAATTTTGTGCTCAAGTGTGTGTGCTATTATTTATGATGTAACACTTAAGTTTTGAGTCAATTGTTAGAAGTTTTCTAGTGATCCACATTTTGTCCAAAACATTAGAGATTCTTATCTTTCTCATATGTCAAATTCATTAATTTGTCATTACTTTGTGTGTGATAATCCTTTTAAGGATTTATGTTTGCAATGACATAAGAAGACATTGTGTTGTAAAATATTAAGTGTACACTTATAATCTCTTTAATTTTGTGTGTAAAGTATTTTTTTAGTTTCCCACATGTATCCTTCTTTAGAAGTAATATTGTTCGAGAAATTTTTGGACTTTTAATTTAAGCACCTCTATCAACAAGGATTCAAACATTAGTTCACCATGTTGTGAAAGACTTATCCTTTTCACTATATCCAACCCCGGTTAGTTTTGTGTATAGAGTATATGGTTAACTATGAAACTAAATTTGGTAAATTTCTATGGTTGATAAACTATCATATAATGAGCGCTTTATGTTTTTGTTTTATAATTTTTCTTCTTTTAATATATTAGACTAGTGGAAGTATGTATACTATTTTTGTGTCTCGAAACTTTATACATATATTTTTTATTGCCATATTTTGTTGTGCCCATATTTGTGAACATGTGACTTTTTCTTGAAGTCTTAAGTATTCAATCTCATTTGTTATATGTGGGAGTATGTGTACATACATACATATATTTATCTCTCAATGGGCATCCTAAATGGATGTTCGGGTCATTTTGTTGGAAATTACACTTTGATTATTTTGGCATGCAATTTCATTTATGTTTTTCCTATGGCCAACATTCTACAATTTGTAAGGTTGTAAATGTGTGAGTATCTTACATGAATATTATCAATACTCTTATTAAGTATGATTTTCTACATTGTTAAGGTGCTTGTTATATTATGCATGAACCAATTGTTGTAAATGTTTACTCATTATTGACATTTTTTTGTTGTCATATTAATTTGAGTTTTGTTTTGTTTAAAGTAAGTGTCTATGTTGTTTAAGTGAGAGATTTGATGCATTTATTGATCTTATAAGGACTTATTGGTCATTTATTTAGTAAAACTTAGATTAGTTAAATGTTAACTATTGCAGAGTATTTATCAATTTAGCTCATATGTAATTATGTCATTGGATTTTCCCCACACATGATTACTTTTGTTACTATGCTATTATAAACACTTAACTTCAGGTGGATTGTGTTTGTTTTGTGGCCTATTATGATGGTGAAAGGAACTTTTCTTAGATTAGTGTCAAATAGACACTCGTAGCAACTTTCACTGTGAAAGCAAAGTATGTCACTTGTTGTTAGGTCTTTTGAATCTAGTTTAGGGCTTTAGTTAAAAGCATATTTAGGCCACTTGTGATATATTGTGACATTATTGCTAAATTTATTTGCCATGTTCTAAACACATCAAATCCACATTTACAATAATGTTGAATTATGGTTAACAACAATAGTGTCAATAATCGTCACATCAATTGATCTGTGACCATAAATCATAATTAACCAATGGCTAGAACCTCATATGGATACTCAATTAATCTTATATACATGACTTCATTTAGAAAAGATGGTATTTCATGTTGATCTCTAGGCTTAAGCTATATTTGAAGCACAAGACTCAATCTTGATAGTTAATGATAAGAAAACGACCAACTCTAGCTTTGACTCTTATCATTAAAATATAAGAGTTACTTATGCAATTATTCCTTTATCTATTTACCTAGTCAAACATTTAATCATAGGGGAAATATTAATTTTTTATATTCCACAAATACCCTTTTAAGGTCACCAATTGAACTCATGTGCATCGATTATCATGCTTCTCAACCAAGACTTCCTAGCAACTTTGACTACTACTTGATTTACTGTTGACTAACTAGTAAATTAGCTAATTTGTTTCTTAGCTACCAAACTTCTCTTTGATATGTCCATTGGCTAGTAACCATCTCAACTAATGATCTCTTTGGTTAAAGAATGAAAGTGGAAGGAAAGAAAGATGAACAAGAAAATAGAAGTGAAAAGTGATATGGTATTTTAGGTTTTTGGTTGGAAAGAAAATGGAAGAAAAGAAACTATATATAAATGAATTGACAAAAATATCCCAAATCTAAAATATCTTTATTCTAATGACAAAGGACAAAATGATATTTTTATCATCTTTGCTATTTGCCCAAACATGGATGGAATACTTTTTGTGTAAGATTTCATTTTTTTTGTTTATTTACTCCTTTCCTAACTCAATACCAAACAAAAGGAAATGCATTGATTTTTAGATTTTTTATCCTTTGTATGCTTTTCTTCATGTTTTCTATTAAAGCGAACAAAATGTAAAGCGTGTCAATTATCATGTTTCTCAATTGATTTGTTTGTTGATTGTCAACTACTAAACTCGTCAACCATTGTGTATGACAATTGTTTGCTATCAAGCTTGTCAAATGGATATTTTATCAACTAAACAACTAGTTTCTTAAATCAAACCCATATTCTAATAACAGTTCTCAAGTGTGTTTTAGTTCAATAATGCTAAACTCAACTATTTTTTAATTCAACAACCATTTCTCATTTAACATTTTATCACTCTATCTAATTGAGCAATTCTTTGGAGTTAACAATTTTGATAAAAACTTTATTTTTTATATTATAAATATTTATAAAGTATGAAAATAATAAATATAAAATTTTAATGTAACAAAATTCATAAATTTTAGGAAAAATCTAAATGTCCAACCCATTTTGGGATGAAGACAATAGATTGATAAGAAGAGAAATTAAAAAAGTAGAGAAGATATAATAGATGTGATAAAAAAAAGATATAAATGAAAAAATAAGGCAAAAATAAGATAAAAAAATTTAATGTATATAGATAAGACAGAAGACCAGAGAATTTATTACTCTATTATTTTTGTGGTTTGTAAACAAGAAGTAGAGAGAGAAATGGGAACTAGAACAAATTTCTATAAGAACCCATCAATTTCCTACAAAAAAACACTTAGGCCTCTCCTACGTTTTTCAAAACCTCCACGATCCATTTTCTTTCCTCTTTCCAACTCTCTTTATCTCATTCAATCTTCTAACTTTAATTTCAAATTACAGCTTACAACATTGCCACCGGTACTGTTCCTTCTATCAATCCACCACACCCGACTCCCACCATCAATGTTCCTCTTGGAGACCCATCGCATCCCACTCCCATCGCCAGGTTCAAACGTCCTCGGAATCCCGAGCCTTCGGAACCCCCACACAATGATCGTGACAATGGCCCTTCCTCTATGTCACACCATGATTACATCCAAAACATAAGGTACAATCATTTTTCCTTATTCTTTTTTAGATAAATTTGGTGCCTCGTACTTTCCCCTTATGCAATATGTGTTTTTCTACTCTTTTTACTTTTTGAATTCACGAATCACGATAACTTGTTCCTCAATCCTCACCAGGAAAGAAGTCGCTTTGACTCGAAATCACAATCGTGTTGATTTGACTGAAGAAGTGTTGGTAAGTTAGGTTATTGTAGATTGGATTCGTATTTTCCTATTTTCTAGGATTGCTCTTTTCACTTTTGTCATTCCTTTTCACATTTTGCTTTCTTTGTGTCAGGGAAATATTAATTTTGCTCTTCCCTTAGTGAATTATTCAAGTGAGTTTTATCAAACTTTTTTAATACTTTACAATCATTTAATACATATTGGTGGGTGATATGTAACCAAAAAAATAAAAATACTAGTGGGTGATAAATTAAGAAGAAAAACTTGTAATCATGACAAAAAATAATAGTTACATATCTTACCCTTACCCATATCAGAATATGTTCCTCCACTTATGAAAATGTCACAAAAATTACATATTTTTCTTCAATTCATGTTAAAATGTTATAAAAGCCATTGTTAGTATTGTTTAAAAGAAGTCTTGCTCTATATGATAGCCAATATTTACTACAGCGTTAAGGATACACACAAAAGAGAGTCATGTGCTAGTTGTATGTAATTTCAACCTTATTCAAAGTATTGGAGATGTATTCCCTGAGTATCACTCAATAAAATTAAAGAAATTGAAGGATGCTTGTTGGATACATATTTAGGTGATCGTATGCATATAAATATTGGATATGAGTATTAGTTACAACACCAATACTTTGCAATTTGTTAAGTATCTGGCTTCATAGTTTTTGGGGTTTTATTTTTTTATTTTAGAATGTAAATGTCACCTATCCAAGACTTAAGTCATAGGTTTTGTGATATTATTGTTGTGATCATGCACATTAACATTTAGGGTTTAATAAATAATATTCATGATTATATAATCTTTAATGGTTTACATTATTCTATAAATATTATGGGCATGATCTAACTTATAAGAACTTTCAATTCAACTATTGGTTTGAAAAAAATAAACATATAGAAGTAATTAAATGGAAAAAATGTGTCAAGACATGTATATATGTATATGAAGTTTGGAATTGATATTCTTAATTCTATTAGTAATTATATTGTCTACTAATACTAATGAAGCCTATTTTACTTTTCGCCTTTTGGTTATTTATAGTTTATGGAAAATAAATGAACCTTTTATTTTTATTAGGTTATTGAGTATTTAGATGAGCTAACATACAAGTGTTTCTTTTCCTGGAAAATATTTTAGCTGGCAGTTCATTTATGCTTCTAATAATTTCAAATATATTTATGGACACTTAGGTGATGAAGATACTCCTTCAGAATGCAAAGAAGCACATACTCTTCCAAATTCTGGTTTGTTTCTCAATCTACAAGTTTAAAGTTATGCTTTTGCATTTGAATTTTTTTCGTCATTTCCATTTGACCATTCATTAAACAATGTTTATTTGTCTTACTATGTTTTGTTGCTTGTTTGAGTTCAAAAAAAGAATTTGATGGATTTAAAAAAAGTAAAAATGAGCAGCGATTCCCTGTCTCTGGGGAACCTAGTTGTCTTATATGTGGAAGATATGGCGAATATATTTACAATAAGGTAAGTTATGTGATATAAATATTGTCTTCAACTTGTACTTTTCAAGTTTCACTTTTCAGAATGACTCTGTAATATTTGTTTGCTTTCTTAGACAAATGACGATGTCTGTAGCATGGAGTGCAAAAATGAACTTTTGGAAATTCTTAAACTCAATGAGGTACTTTTATGTTTTATGTAATCTTTTTGTCTGAAAGTTCTAGCCATTCTAACTCGTAAATATTCTCCTTTTTCATTCATAATATTTTTAGGGATCCTCCTACAACCAAGATTTCTCCTTATCTGGAATTAGTGATGTTGTACCTGTTCCAATTTTTGGTGATGATAACTGGGATTATAATCGACATCGCTGGTCTAAAAATAAATTTAGTCTTTCTACTTATGAATGGTAAATTTCTTTGTCAAATACCCATGCTTTTACAATTTAAATAGGCTTATCTAGGTTTTCAATTAGCATGACAGAGAAATAAAGAAAATGATGTAATATATTGTTTTTTGCATATAAGCTAACACATGTATAAAATACAATATGGCTACATGCTATAATCAAATACTGAAAATTGTGGCTACATGGCGTACTTGAGCAACTTCAAACATGAATATCCTCATCCATATCAATGGCAAATGCATGTACTTATTTCACAGTTATTGGCTTGCATGAATATATATATATATATATATATATATATATATATATATATATATATATATATATATATATATATATATATATTACATCACCCTTTTCTGCTTTGGGCTATGTTTATGGCATCTTTTTTATTGTAGTTGGAAATGTCAAAGACTTGGCCATTTAGCTGAAGATTGTATGGTAAGGAATTGCAATCTGATTAGTCATCAAAGCTCTTCATGCATGAAGGTTTACCTTTTTCTTTATTATAGAGATTTATTTTACATTTTTTTTATAATGTAGGTCACAGTGGAAAGTAATAGACCTAGTTCCAATCCAAATGATCTTCTTGAATTGTATAGAAGGTTTGAAATTTTCTATTTTCTTGTTGTCTTCTCTTGGTAATTATATGTTTTTCTTTTTATATTTTTTAGTTAATTGGACTAGTATGATACTAGGAAAAAGACTAAAGCAATCTTAGTTTACTATCAAGTTTCTTTCTACATTGTAATTTACCTACTTGTTTTTCATCCAATCTTTCTTCTTCAATTTCAATTCATATTCTGAAGTGCATATGTTGTCCTGTTGAGTTGTTGCAAATGTGAATGATAAATATAAGTTTTAAAAAGTCCATATGCTCTGTGCTTAATGTTGAATTTGTGTATGATCCTAAGGAAAATAAATTTTGCTAAATGCTTTTATCCTTGAGCAAAGGACTAGAGATATATTGGTGATAGTTGAATTTTATTTTCTATGGTGACCATTAAGGTGTAGAAAATAACTTGAGCTATTTAGATGACTATTTTGTGAGGATTTTTATGTTTTGAATTTTATTTATTATATTATCCAAAAAAAAAGTGTTGTCGAATGATTGTACATTTATTTAATCTATTGTGGAGATTGCATTGTAAATTAAACAAATTCAACATATTTTAATTGACATTTGTTTGTAGATGCCACCAAATCGGTAAAGACTTATTGGCTGCAAATTGTGATGTGTGTCTCGAATCATCAAATTTAGCAACATGCCTTGATTGTAGTGTTGTCCTTTGTGATGGGTAAGCTAAAATTTATATTCTAGTTATGTATCTTACCTCAAGTTATTACAAATGACAATGTGTAGTAGTTTCTAAGAATTTTTGTATCCCCCTCCCCTCAAATATAGTACATTAACTTACAAATATGATGATAAAGAAGCATATGTTACCATATTCATAAGAATGATGGTAATTGATGATGTGTGATAACAAATTATGGAGGATGTTTTTAATGTTCCCATTTTGGAATAGTGTTGCTTGTTGAGTTAAGTGATATAATAAGTAGCTTTTGCTGTCATATAGTTTATGCACTGATAGTTGGTGTCTTAGTGCTAAGTTTTACTATGATTCGTGCTCTTTACCAATCAAATAAACTTGTGCTAACTATTTATAATTGATACTAATCTTATATATTGTAATTGTATAACATACAGTAAAGCAAAAAAAGAAACAATTAAATGGATGCAAGGATAAAATGTGGAAATTAATCACACTTGAGATTAGAAAATTACATTATTATAAATCCCATACATTCTTCTTTATTATCTTTTTGATCTCCCACTGTGATATTTCTGTTGTGTATTATTGCATTTCAACTAATTCTAAGATACCTATTTTGCAGGGAAGGTCACTTGGATGAACATATAAGAGCACACCCTTCCCATCAAAAATATTATTCACACAAGCTTAAACGTCCAGTGAGTTTTCTTTGTTGACTTTATCATGCTTTGATTGTATAAATATTAAAGTCTCACTTTTTCTATATGACATGAATGCATTTTAACACAAGTATCGAACATCTTTTAAGCTAAACCTTGCATTTGTCTTGACCATAAAATATTTCATTTACCAATATAACTTTGAAATTTAATGTAAGATATGATAATTTGATTCATACAGTCCCTCGTCACCTTTTTTAGTTTCTTGTCTTTTGTATTTTCCATGTGTTTTGTTTTTTTGTGCAAGTCATGTCTTTAGAAGAAAAGGATTAATGAATTTTTTAAATTGCAAAAAATTTATGAAGAATCAAACAAATAGTGGGGGGGATGATCAGTAAGTAGACAAAAATTGAATCATCTGACCCAAGGATATCATGAAGAACGTATCATGTGTGCATATATGTGTTTCATATGACATTTTTTTAATGACAATTTAGTTTCATCCTATATTTTATCAACTTATGTCAATATGTATTAATGTAGGTTAAATGTTACAAGTCGACATGCAAGGTCACTGACATCAAAGATCTCTTGGTTTGCCATTATTGCTTTGATAAAGCATTTGAAAAGTTCTATGATATGTATACTACAACATGGTAGGTATCTTCAATTTGTCATATCATTATCCAATTTCTTAATCTATTTTCGAACTATGTGATCATAAAAACATATATCTGGATTGGATTATAATACCCAATCATGCTTGTGAAGTTTTGAATTGTCTTTTTTCCCTTTTTATTGCCTTTTCTTCTTAAAGAATTTTGAAGGTGGGGGGAATTTATGGTCAATAATTTACTTTTGGATACCAAATCTTAAGATTAACCTTGAGTTCAATAGGATCAGAATACTAGTTGCTCAATACTTAACTGTTATATAATGTCATGTATATATATGAAGAATATGGATGTGTTAGCCTTCTATGTTCACCCTTTATGCAATGTGAACATTTATCTACCTTTCTTCATCTTAATTCAAATTTGTTTAATGCTTGTCATGTGAAGGAAGAGAGTTGGGCTTGCAATTATATGGGGTTCTATATGTTGTGAAGACCATTTCACCTGGTAAGTATTTGTCACTACTCCTACATAGGAGTTATTTGGTTCATAAATATCTCAGATGTCTTGGAATTTTGGATGTCTAGGCACAAGATGCTTAGTTATTATTTGGTTACCCTTATTGTATTATTTTTTAATTTTGTATATAATAAATAATTAGCATCAAATTTTTTTACACTTAAAATCTAAGTGTTTTTTTAATAGCATAACAAATTTTATCATATAAAAATTTTAATTTTTAATTTGTAATTTCATTATAAAATTAAGTTTGCCTTTATACTTTTATGTTATACAATTTTAGAAATGGCAAAAAAATAAAGAATAATCATTGCATCTTTAATTTATTAATGTATCATTTAGAATTTTTAAGAACATTTCTTGTTTTAACGTTATTTAAAATTCATAAATTTTAAAAAACATTGATAAATTTTGTCACTTGATTTTTTTTGTAATATAAAGTTAACGAGATAGTAAAATTCATGAAAAAATGGTCAAATCTTGTGCCTTTGCACCATATTTTTGTAAAGACATAACATGGGCATCTCAGCTGAAAAGGGCATATAACTTGTGTTATAATTTCATGCTCATTCACTAAGCATGAACATCTTTGTCAGACATCCAATATACATATCTTGGACATCTTTGAGGCCTAGGTGAAGGTATATGTGTCATTGTTTCATTTTTATATGTTGTTTCCCTCAATAACATTTTTTGTACCCTGGTCAGGCATAGGATGAATTGTTTGAATGCAAATGTGGAAGAAAGCGCATACATTTTAAAAAGCAGTGGCCATGAAGGCAAACGTACACAACTTAGTGACTTTATTTTTTGATTGTTGAAAACACTTTGCATTACAACTTACAATTCAATTTGGAAGTTTGTTGGTAGTAACTGATGAGAAGTTGATTAATATGTCAATTTGTTATTAAATGTTTTATACTTTACTAAGCCGGTTCAAATTAGCCTTCGAGCAATATATATTGGTACAACACTAGTTTGGAATTCAATATTTCTACAATTCTTCCAATTCTAAATTCATCAAAGTTCGTTAATTCAACACATTGTTCGAGAGCTTTGAATTACATTTTGAAATTGCTTTTAATATGTGATCAATGGATAATGGGATGAATATCTTACTTAATTCTTCATTCTTCTTTGCCATTGGTGAAAATTTTGAATAATATAATGAAGCACTGTTAGCTTGTTACATTTTTTTAAAAGGAGAGAATTATTTGATCAAAAAAAGTTTAAAAAAGCATACCCTTTTTCTATTCACTTTAGATAAAAATTGGAAGACAGTGTGCCAAAAAAGAAGAAGAAGAAAACAATGATGGTAATATTATTCAAACTTTCTTTGCAATAGTTTATTACTTTGTTGAGATATTGAGGTTGAGCATCTTCTCCACTCTAGTCAGAAGTGTAGATCTTGTTTAGTTTGAAGACAATTGTTCCATGCCCCATTACCTCTAAGAATCGCTACTTCTTATACAAGTTTTGCCTAGGATTTTGGCCTACTAGGACAAGAGACCTTTGACCATGATTCATAAGTAAGGGTACTAATCGAATCTAGACTTAAATGGATATCCATAAAAATTATTCGTAATAAATAAGGATTTTAATTTTCAAATAGTTACGAGTCCATTGTCGATAAAATATTCACAAAATTTTGTGAATAAAAATGCAAGTATGGCTATTATATTTTATTATATCATCTATACTTGTATAATATATGTATTATATTTTATAATTTTATAATTCGGACAAGAGTCGAACATGTTCATTAAGGGCAACAGTTATTCTTCTTAAGTATTAATGTAGCTTCATTTCTAGGACTTGAAATTGGTTAGGCTAAAATATTCTCTTATCAGTTGGTCTATTGTCTTTACCATTTTATAATTAGGATTTTAAATAATTTATATATTTTATAGTTAAATAATTAGATTAGGTTGCCATTGCATGCATAGAGGCTAGTTGCTCTTATAATCATTCAGTTTATGCCCTGATATATGGTATTAAACAGTGCTTAGACCGAGATTGGGAGAATTAGTGGCTTCATGTTTGGAGGAAAGCAAATAGCATTGTTGATTGCATTGCCAAATCTGGCCTTCAACTGAATACAAACCCGTCTTTTTGAGTCTATTCATGCTTTTTCTTTTGTTGCTTTTTTAGGAGATAATTATATTTCCCATTCTTTTTTAGTAATGAAACTGTTAATTAAATATGACCAAAAAAATCTGATTATGTACTCTTATATTATAAACTAGTATTTTAACATGTGCATTGCACAAAATAAATATTTATTTTATATAACATAAATTTATAATAAATAAATATTCTTGAAAATATAAATTATATTATAATTAAAATTCATAATAAATAAATATTTTTGAATACATAAATTATATTATAATTAAAATTCATAATAGATAAATATTTTTGAACATGTAGATTATATTTTAAATTTATAATAAATAATTATTGTAATACAATGTTAGTTTTTAATTATTGATATATTTTAAAAAAATATTGAAATTCAATTTAGAACTAAAGATATTACAAAAGATAGATTAAAAGAGGTAAGAGATTAAAAAAAATCTCTAAAAACGCTATTGTTGAAGAATGACAACTAAAAATACTCTCGTTGAAAAATAGCAGCTAAAAACACTTTTGTTTAAGATAATTATTTTAATTTATATAGAGAGAGGATTAGAACACACAATTTAGAAAATAAGTCTCTCACTCTTTCCATTCTCTCATTTTTCTTTCTCTCTTTTGAATGTGCTTTTCATACTCTATTTCTGCAACTAGCCAAAAAAAATTCTCTTTGAGTCATCTCAAATTAATCTTCTTTATATATATATATATATATATATATAGACACACACACACACTTGATTTTCTTAATCGTCTATCTCTTTTAGTTTATCCCCTTATTAATACAGAGAATAAAATATTAATTTTTTATACAAATGATTACGTATAATATAATAATAAAAATGACCTTGCATCAATAAGCAACATTTTAAATAAATAATTTATTTAGGTATAAAAATAAATAATTTGTTAAAAGTGTGACTAAGCGTAAAATTGATAATTAGGAATGGAAATAGATTAGGTCAAGTTAGGCTTTGTTAGATATGAACTTGGCCTTTGTTAGAAAGATAAAGTTTGAGTTTGACTTTTTTATTTGTCGTAAGCTCTTTTTAAATGCATAGCCTGACATGCATAAAAGTTTGGTCTAATCTTTAAGTTTGTTTAAAAGCTTATCTTGTAATAAGGCCTGATAAAACAACTGATAGGCCTATCATCTTAAATAGGCCTATTAGTAATTATACATTTTTATATATTATTATATGTAATGTATGTATTATATAATTATGTATATATAATATAATAATAAATATTATATTATATTAGTATATAAATTGGCTGGCCTATTAGATTTAATAAGCTTTTTGAATGCCTAAGGTTTAATCTTTTTACTTAAATAGACTTTTTTTAAAAAGCCTAAGCCTAACCTTTTTAATAAACACCTTAGGTCAAATTTTCTTTATGTATGCCAGGTTGCAAGCTCCTAACCTATTTCCATCCTTAATTAGGAAAGCAAACAGGTTAAACTAAACTTTGGTAGGCTTGAACTTGACCTTTGTTAAAAGACAAAGCTTGACCCTGATATGCATTTAAGTTTGACTCACCTATAAGTCTATTTAAAAAGCCTATTTTGTGATAAGGCCTGTAAAACGATTAGTAAGCCTATTGGCCTAAATAGGCCTATGAGTATTACATATTTTTTCTATATATTATTGTGTGTAATATGTTTTATATATAATTAGGTATATATTATATTATATTATATTATATTGTATTAGTATATAAATTGGTTGGCCTATCAGGCTTAATAGGTTTTATTAAGGTATAAGATCTGACCTTTTTACTTAGGGGGCATTTGTTTCAAGTTATCCAATTTTATTCCCAAGAATAACATTCCTGGGAATAATATTCTTGGAAATAACATTCCTGCGTATTTTAAAAAAGTATGTTTGGTTACCAATTAAAGTTCATGGAAATCTTTTTAATATCCCCAGGAATAATTTAAACATGTGTTTAGTTCAAATACATTTTCTTAGGAATGTATGTTATAATTATCAAAGTGCCCCTATTATATAAAATATTTTTTTTTTACTATAATACATAAAAATAAAAATAAATATTATAACTAAATTATAGATAATTTTTCATAACCTTTATCATTATAATTTGATGTAATATATAAGCCTAACGGCTAACGTGGTATATCTTAAAGAAATTCAATTTTGTAGAAATAGAAACAGTACTTTTCAATGAGATCAATAATGAAGAAAGACAGAGGCTAGCATGCAAAAATGCATCATATCACCCACCATACACAAGTGTTTTTTAACTGTTAGATTAGATGGTTTTAAAATGAATGGCTGGATTTTTTTTTCTTTTTTTCTCTCTTTCCAAATTTACCCTAATTGTTCTTCCTTCTCTCTCACCATTTAGTCTCTCTCTCTGGTAGATCCATTCTGATGGCCACTTGAACCTCCTCGACACCACCACCAACCTCTACCCTTTGTACCGAACCCAATAGAACCCCCACGATGCCGCCTTTTTTGCCACCACCAACCTCCACCCTCTGTACCAAACCCAACAAAACCTCTGCAACGCTACCCCTTCTGCCACCACCAACCTACACCTCTCTACCGAACCCAACAGAAGCTCTCCTCACCGTTCCTTTCACCACCACTAACCTCCACCCTCTCTATCGAACCCAATAGAACATTCCCGCAATGTTTCTAGATCCTTCCTCACAGATCGCCAACACCAAACACCAATCCTCATTAGTAAAGCTCCTTAACTGAATTCCAAACCTACAACCACACCAACAACAACCATAACCAAGTTCTCTCGAACCTTTTGCTCTGATGGTGGCGAATCTCGCAATCCTCGAAGCCACATATGAGGAGAAAACAGAGAACAAGTTTTGTGTGGTGGATTTTGAGATTGGATATATGAGGGTTGGTGTTTAGTATTGGGGGATCTACGAGGCCAAAACACGACGATGGTGGAGAGTGGCAGGAAGGAGAGAGTGAGCATGGTGGGGGAGATGCTAAGGAGGTGGGCTAAATTAGGAAATAGAAGAAAAAAAGAAAAGAAAAGAAAAATCAACCATTTATTTAAAAATTAATAAATCTAAGGGTTGGAAATTTATTTCCCACCATGGGAGATATCGTAGCCTCTCATACACTAGCCTCCTTCAATTTCGTAGAAATAGAAACAATACTTTTCAACAAGATCCATATTTACGTACCTGTTAAAATAGGAGTTTGCTATGTAGCAAGAACGAGAAGAGAAAATGCTAGAAATAAAATACGCAGGTCATGTGAGAGGTATCTCCGAGTGACAAAAAGAGGCTTGATGGGATAAGGGTATTTCTAAATTTTTACTCATGAAAATGTGTCCCCATCCCATGGGAATCAACATTCCCACCCCACTCTCTCAAAAATAAAAAATGGTTGAAAATGGGTATATTACTTTCTTGGGAATAAAATATACCTAGGAATAATTATTTTATTAACAAACATGGGAATAAATTTTTTCAACCTTATATTCCTGAGAATAAACAAAGATAACTTGAAACAAATGCCCCTTTAAAAAACTTTTTAAAAAGCCAAAGTTTGACCTTTTTAATAAATGATTCAAGCCAAGTGAAGCCTTATATAGATCAGATGCATGTCTTTGATAAGTTGTTTGACATATTTCCACCCTTATTAACTACAGAAGGAATAAATGAATAAATGAATTGAAGATGAGTTTTATGATGCATTAGTGTAAAAAAATTTATACAGTTAACCAATCACAATCAACTAAGAAATCATGGTAAATATGACTTTTAAGGTAATTATTATAAAATTCAACAAACTTGTCTTACACGACAATTTGTGATTGAATGACAATATAAAAAGTCTTTACATTATCGATGCATATAGTATTTACTTGCTAAAGATGATTTTAATATCTATACACAGTCAATTAAGCATGACAATTAAATTTTAATCTATAGCACTAATGTGATTTTGACTCAAATTCAGGTTTTTCTCATTTTATAGCAATGGAGTCGAGGTCAAGCATGTGAACTCCATCATCAAATCCACCTTGCAACACACATACACACATATGCTTAAATATGTTTTTAGTCCTTACAAAAGAAGTGAGTTTTGATTTTAATCCTAAAAATTTTACTTTGGTTTTCATCCTCAAAAAACTAAAATCATTGTTTTTAGTCCCTACTATTATGTGACACTTGTTAATGGTTTATGTGACACTCGAACGGCTTATATGTTTAACAAAAGGTCAAGTTATCATCCCAGGTGGCACCTACTAGTGTTTGCACTACCATGTCAGTATATGATACCTCTAAAAAAAAATTTAGATTCCTAAAATAAATGTTATTTATCTATCTTAAAAAGAATGTTGGGGACCAAAAATAGTTATTTCAGATTTTAGAGGGATGAAAATCAAAGCAGAATATTTTATAAGGACCAAAATCAAAATTCTCTCATTTTATGGGGACAAAAAAATAGTAATTTTAAATTTTAGAAGAATAAAAAAAATACAAGGACTAAAATCAAAACTTGCTAATACGACTAAAAACATATTTAAGCACATATATATATATATATATATATATATTAATGATATATTTTTATAATATATTTTTTATGTTTACTAAAAATATAAATTAATAAATGAATTATTATAATAACTAAATAGTTTAAAATATAATGATAATTAAATAATAAAATTAAATTACACAATTTATTAAAATAATAATTTAATTATTATATTTTTTATTTTTATAATTCTTGTATACTAATTTTTATATATTATTTAAATTAAAATATAATTAATACTTATTATATAGTTTATTTAAAATTATATATACACAAATTAATTTTTTTAATGAAATGTGGATAGTTCTGGAAAAATTTTCCCATCTATAATGAGTGTGAGATTAAGTTATAATTTTTTATGCTTACTTCTCTTAAACTTACATTCAAACTCGTCCCGCCAAAGGCTAGAAGGTAGAATAGAAATAGTCAAACCTCTTTCCAACTCGCTTTGATGCCATTCATACTTTCAATGTGAAAAAATGAGCTTGTTACTTTCACAACAAGTATGTCTTTTAAGGTAAATATTATAAAAAATTCTTACAAAAAAGGTAAATATTATAAAATTAGATGAAAATATAAAATATTATAATTAGATGAAAGTCTAAGGGTGTTTTTGAGATAATTGAAAAAATTAAATTATTTCAATAATCAATTATTGTTATAATCAATTATAATCACTAATTAGAATTATTTTTTGTTTGGATAGGTTACTAAAAAATGATTTTAAGATAATTAATTTTGTTTGAATATAACCAAAAAAAAATCAAGTTTTACATAATAAATTACAACAAATGATATGTTGAAAGGAAAAAAAAAATTGTTGGAAAATTTAGGAATAATTTGGAGATAATGTTTTTTAAGGAAAAAATTGTTAAAAATAAGATAATATAGATTATGCACTGATAGTGTAAAGCAGTTTTACACTATCATTCAATCACAAATCATGTATGGTAAGTTTGAATTTTATGATAATTATCTTCAAAGTCATACTAATGATAATTTTTAATGGAAAATTAATTGTTATGCACTGTCAGTATAAAAACTTTTACACTGTCAACGAATCAAAATTAAGCTTTAGTGTGATTTTTAGGATGATTATTATCAAAGTCAACAAACTTATCATGCATAGTGAAATGTGATTGGATGACGGTATAAACTTGTTTTATACTGTTAGTGTATAACTTTTTTTTTTAATTTGGTTGACAGATGATGCATAGCTATTCAACTCAAAAAGGAATCATAACCTTCAAATTTTCATATATATAAAAATGTTTTTTTAAAATGAAAAATCATTTTAGAAATTTCAACAAGGAAAAAATATTTTTCAAATAATTTTTCTTTAAACAAAAACAGCTGAAATTTCTGCTGTCTCAAAACATGCTCTAAAAATCTCTTTGCTTTCGCCATCTCTTGTTCTGCGGTTGGGGGTTAGGGTTTGCAGAGTACGGAATATCGCAAATTCCTCCCTCTTTTCGATTCGTCAACCGCGTGCAACAGTTTACACTAATCTTCATACCCTCTAAATTTCCAATTCCCTGTAGTGGTAGGTGCGAGCAATCGAGAATGGGAGGGCACGGAGGTCTCAACATTCTCCCTCAGAAGCGTTGGAACGTTTACAATTACGAGAACAGAGAGAAGGTCCGTCGCGACGAGGAAGAAGCCGCCAGAGAGGAACAGCTGAAGCGCGAACAGGCCCGAAAACGTGACGCCGAGTTCCGTCTCGAGCGTCTTCGCACCGCTCGAGGTTTGGCGCCGTCGGTTCCGCCTCCTCCTGAATCCGAACCTAAGCCTTCTTCCGACCCTGGCCACATCAATCTCTTCGAAGGAATCAAGATTTTCGACCCAATTCAGGCGCCTCAGAAAGAGGGTCCTGCGGCAAAGAAGAAGAAGAAGGAGGAGGGAGGGCCCAGGCCCACCGTTGTTGTGGGCCCGGAGGATGAGAAATATAGGCTTGGTTATGGGCTCGCAGGGAAGGGGGTTCAGTTGCCGTGGTATGTTCGGAAACCTAATGATGATAGTGTTGTTAAGGAGGAAAGCGGTGACGGCGATAGGAGAGAGAACAAGGGTGAGAAAAAGAGGAAGACGATGGAGGAATTGAGGGAAGAAAGGTTGCAAAGGGAGAGAAAAGAGAAGGACAGGGAGAGTGCGTTGAGATACGAGAAGCTGCAGAGTCACAGAGATGTTTCTGGCAGTAGGAGGAGGTTCTCCAGATGAACATAATTTTTGTGTTCTCTTCTCGAGTTTTTTTTTTTTCTTTTTCTTTTTTTCTGAAGTTCATTTGCTTTCTGAAGTTTGATGTAATTGAAGGTTTGGGACGGGGTGTGGAAGTTATGTAATTCAGTAGTGTTGTATAGGGGAAGATAGGTTAATATGATTAATCAAAGTGGTTTGGTTTTCTTTCATGAAACTATTTCATAAGCTGATCCATACACCAATGCTTCCTTTGTTAAGAAAGTTTTAATGAAAAATGGCTATTAGCTGGCAGTCTGTCTATGCTTGTATGATTTTCAATCAAGGTTTTAGATTGCGGTTGCGGTTTGGCTGCATTTCTTGATATTGTGGAAAATTGCAGACAAATGCAGCTAATGTGGCCACAATTGCAATTGTGTTGCGGTTGCAGATACTAGGAACGCACGTGTAGAGATTAAACCACATCAAAATCAGTAATAACGTAGAAGCTACAAATTGTAGCTTTGTAGCGTCTGTTTAGAGGTGTGTAAGATGCAACACAATGTAGAACCAAACATGCTGGGAATCAAGACAGAAATGAGCAGTGTTTTCCTGTCTCTGGGGAACGTATTTGTCTTATATGTGGAAGATATGGCAAATAAGTATGCAATGAGGTAAGTTATGTGATATAAACATTCATTTCAAATTGTACTGTACAGGTTTTTCTTTTTGCAATGACTGTGTATATTATTTGCTTGCTTTCATAGACATATGATGATGTCTGCATGGCATGGAGTGCAAAAGTGAACTTTCAAAAATTCTTAAACTCAAATGAGGTTTTTCTATGTATTTTTCTTTGTCTAGAAGTTATAGCCATTCTAACTCCTAAATATTCTCTTTATTCATAATGATATTAGCAATCCTCCCGCGACCAAGTTAGAGCTTTACCAGTTTGTCTCTGGTGGTGATAGGTAGGATTATAATGGACAACTTGGCATCCTGGACAAAAAAGACATGTAGTTTTTCTACTTATGAATAATATATTTCTTCATCTAACACCCTTGCTTCTAGAATTAAAATGTAACACTCAAGTTTTTCTGTTGACTTGATGGAGAAATAAAGAAAGTAGTTAACTTGTTATTTTCTGCATATTAGCTGACACAACTATAAGATACAATATGAATGCATAAATATAATCAGATACTAACAATTTTGTTGTATGCTTGAGGAACATCAAACACAAATATCCTCATCCCTAAGGATGGCAAATGTGTACACATTCCATAGCCATGCACTTGCACACACGCGTGCACACACATGGCCACCTAGCTGAAGATTGTCTAATTATGAGTTTTACAGTCAGCTTTGTCATCAAAGCTCTTAGTTGAAAATAGTACTATTAGTTAATGCACTTAGGAAATACAATATTCATGTATCACGTGTTACAATGCATTTAGTACTCATGGGTTTTAGTGTCTAGGAAGTTGCACTGAGTATTAGCCTAATAAGTAGTCTCCACTGAGTCTATCAAGACTCTGTATATATATGGATGATATGCAGAACCTATTTTCTACATTCTCTTCAATAATAAAGCGTTCTCATTCGCTAAAGTCCCTCTGAGATATTCTGCTCTATCTTCCTCCAAATCTTCCCCTCTAAATTCAACATGGCATTAGACGTTATCATCCACCATAACTTGTCCCGTCACAATTCCATGGCCAAGTTCCCTTCAAAATTGGGACTCCATTATTTTCATGTATTTTCTCTCTACTGTTATTTCCTCGCCCTGTTTTCCAGCATTCTGAAACACAAATTCTGGCCACCCTCTCCCCAAGCTTTCTCTCAGTCTGTGGTTTTCTATTTTATGTCTCCTCTGCTATGACGTCTCTGGTTTCCATTCTCCTCTGCCATGTTGTCACTTCCGGTGCATTCAGTCCCTGTTGCTGTAGTCTGCTGCCACTAGAAAAATTTCGCACCAAGCTATCACCATTGGTGACTTTTCTGACAACCTGTCTCTTTCGCGGTGAATTTTGTGGCAACCTTCTAACAACTTCCAGTGCCTTTTTGGTTACTTTCCAGCAATGTCTGGCAATCTACAACCGTTGTCAACTTTTCGCTGACTTTTTTTGTGACTTTTGAATGAACTCTAGTAATTTCCAGTCGTGTCAACCTCTAACTGTCAATTTCTAGTTGTGTCAATTTCCAGCTGCGTTCATTTCCAGTCGTATTAATCTCCAACTACTGTTAGTGGTTGGTCTAATCATGCTCTATGTAACTTTGTTGCCTTTTCTACCTGTTTAGTGGATACAAATACAATAGTATTAAAACAGAAAGAGGGTTTATTTGTAACAAGCTTAGAGCTTTTAAGAGTTTGATTGAGAGGTAGTGTTGGAAAATAGTGTTAGTTAATGCACTGAGGAAATAGTATGTTCATGTATCACATGATAAAATGCAATTAATTCTCATGGGTATCAGGGTTTAGGACGTTACATTCAATTAATACCATCCTAGGAAATAGCCTGTACTAACAAGTTTTATTAAATAGCTGCTATTCCAGCACTATAGTGCTACTGCACTGTGGAATTCCTCAAATTTACAATCGCGACTACGTTGTGGTGCGCCTTCTGAAAAAGGCTATTGCAGCCGCTATGGTGTCGTGGTTGCTGCATGTGTTGCGGCATCGTGCTTTTAGGAGATAGATGTGGGATTGCACGTGACTTTTTTCCCACTCCCCCCACTCATGTAAAACCTATTAAAATTCTCCCATACGTAAACCACCTCTGTTCATGGCTTCACTTATGGATCAAAGAAGGACTCTTCCACTCCTCCATCAACGTTAGTTTACCTCGTCTTGTCATCTCCAGTCTCCAGCCAATTCTGAACTTTTGAGTTAATATTATGCTAATTTTAATGTATTTTATTTTTATTTGCACATAACTTAATTTTTTATACATATATAATTGATATATATAATATATTCAACTGCTATGTGATTTCCGCTATTTGCCTGCGACGTTATCTGCTATATTAGCTTTCTTCCATTTTCGGTGATCTGCAAATGATACCACTGCCATTAAGCCTATCAAGAGTCTGTATATATAAATGATATGCAGAACTTATTGACTACATTCTCTTGAATAATAAAGCATTCTCATTCTCTAAATTCTCTCTAAAACGTTGTTTTATCTTCCTCTAAATCTCCCTCTCTAAAATTCAACACTCTTCATGCATAAAAAGTTAACCTTTTTTTCTTTTTTATAATTTTTTTTTACTCATTCATTATATTTAAATAATCTAGATCACAGTGGGAATAGATCTAGTTCCACTCCAAAGGATCTTCTTGGATTATCACTATATAGAAGGTTTAGAAATCTCGCTTACCTTGTCTTATCATATAATTTTGATTTTCTTCTTTCTGAAAGTAATTCTGCCCGACATGATTCCATAAATAGCCGCTATGGATTTTGTTTTGGTCACCTGCATTACTACTGGTCACTATTTCAATGCTGTCATTTTCTAAGATTGATTTATTGGCACTGCTCCATGGCTGAATTTGAAATTTGAGTTTTAGAATTCATACATATGTATATACATTTAGTACTTAATATTTTGTACTCTTACTTGCTAAAGTAAAGTGTATAATCAGATATTGCCAGCAAGTGGAATGTTGCAGAAAGGAAATTCTGATTAGTGTTGAAGTATCTTAGTGTGGAAATGGGATTGTTGTTTATATATAATTATTGGCTGTAGTTTTTAACATGTTGAAAGTTCTCGGCTGCAATGTTCTAGTTTTACTAGTATAGTGACAATGAAAACTATTTTAGATGCCTATATCCTCCTCAGCTTGAATTAGAGGACAAAAGGTAGCAAATCTGTGAACATTACTAAAAGAACTATTGATGCCTAAGCAATTATACACAAGATTTGGATCAATGCAAAGCTGGTTTCCCACTTGCACTGATAAGAATTATGAAAGTTGATGAAATTGTAAGATGTTGCACCAGATTGATGATACTTAAAAAAGCGTGTGCTGTGGTTGATATTTTGGATTAACAATGGGATTGGTTTCTCTGTTTTCATTACTTTGTTAGTGAAATGGCATATTTTATTGTTTTGCACGCAATGATGGAGATAAGTGTTATGGATTTATTTAACAACTTGTTCTACATATATTATTTCACTCTGGATTTTTCTTCCTGGAACGGGATCGTGCTGGCTCAATTCTTTAGAAATTTATAGCAAATGACGATCTTGTGAAATTTGGAGTTTGAGTGCTGGATAAATCTGCTCGAGCTTGTACCTAGTTTAGAGTCCTTCCTGTCCAGTGAGACGATCAAAATTAAATTATTTAATCAAATGAAAAAAGAAAAGGAAATTATTTATTTATTTGTTTTTTATTTGGAGGTTTTTGTGCATGTACAAGCTGAATCAAATGCACAGTTAAGTTTTGATCTTTGCTTTGTATATTAAGAAATTATCTTTATTAGAATAATGCAATTGTTGCCTTTGAAAGGAATCTCCAAGCCTGTCCGTGACGTTAATGCTGCTGGGCAATGTTCAGATGCCTTTTTATGTATACTCTGCATTCATTTTGTGGTTAACATTTATAGAAACTTCCCCGTTACTCTAATGAAGAGAAATTAATAATGAGAATGGATATAATAAACAATAAATTTCCCCCAGCACAGGTTTACGGACTAACGGATCTCGGATGAGCAAGCTGCTAAATAACTATCAATTCAGTCTAAATTGCTTTTTGAGACAACACTCGCAACATGTAATTTTTCTTGTACATGGCGCTTAACCCCTCTTGGAATTTATATTAGAGGCTTGACTTTTTAAAAGAATGAAAATAATAATCTTTCACCTCATGTTGCGGTGGATTGCGTTGAAGGGAGTGAGACCAGATTCTCTGTTGAATTGCAGGGTAGTAAAGTCACGAACTCATGATCCAAATCCAATAGTTTAAATAATTTTGGCTAAAATCTGTTTTTAATTCTTATAAAAGAAGTGAGTTTTGATTTTAATCTCTATAAATTCTTTTTTTTGGTTTTTCATTTATCTAAAATTTGAAATTATTTTTTTTATTCCTATAAAATAAGCAAAATTTTTGTTTTGGTTCCTATAAAATATTTTTCTTTGATTTTCATCCCTTCAAAATCTAAAATTACTATTTTTGGTCCCTAACATTTATTTTAAGGTAGATAAATAATATTTATTTCAGAAATTTAAAAAAAAATTAGAAGTATTACATGCTAACATTGTATAACAGACACTAGTGGGTGTCACCTAAAATAGTCACTTGACTTTTTATTTAACACATAAGTAGTTAACAAATATCACATAATAGTAGGTATTAAAAATAATGATTTCAGCCTTTAAGGAATGAAAAATAAAAAAATAAATTATAAGGACTAAAATCATAACTCACTCATTTTATATTTAAGCCAATAATTTTTATCTTATATGTTAATTAATTTTTTAATTATAAAATATAAAATCAACACTGCAGGGAATCTAAAGAGATAAATAAGAAAAAGAAAAAGAAAAATAGAAAGAAAAAGTAATAAATGTGATAAATGATATGATAAGAAAAAGGAAAAAGGATAGGAAGAAAATGAAATGATCGAGAAAATGGGTATATGTTTTAAGAAAATAGGTTATGCACTAAAAGTGTAAAGTAGTTTTATATTGTTATCCAATTACAAATCACCGTATATGGTAAGTTTGTTAACTTTTATAATAATTACCTTAAAAGTCATATTAACGGTGATTTTTAATTGATTGACAGTATAAAACATTTTACACTGACAGTGCATAGCTATTAAACTCATATGTTTATAATAACTCTTAAATAATATTTTTTAAATTGGTAATATAAATATTTCACCTTTTTTTTTTTCCATCCCCTTTTCAAGTTAGACATTTCGTGAACTTGCAGGTCTAACCTACATGCTTACGCATTTGATTTGTTCAATAGATTACTTGAGTAAGTGGATTCGCCTTTGGTGGTCACCTCCATAATAAAACTGGAGTATATCGTTGGCAAGCTGTTACAACGTCATTCCCGTTGTTTTTGATGTATAAGGATAAGCGTATATATAATTGACTTAGAATCCAATTGGTAAATAAAATAACACTTTCTCTGTGCTACTCTTTCATTGATTTCTCTCAAATAATCAGTATTTTCAGTCTTTCATTAGTAATCTCCACTTTGAACTAATCTCTCTCCATTTAAAATCATAAAACACGTTTATCTGTTAAAAATGACCAAGCCAAAAAGTCATGTTGTTAAATTGGGTTGTTGGAACGTGCCAGCCAATCTCTTATGTCAAACGTTTGGTAAAGGGTTTGGCAGCCTTTGCGTATGGAACCATTGAATTATCCGAACTATAATTGTTTATCCAAAGATGACATAACTGAATGTGAGGTTTTTAGTTTCCAAATCCTAAGAGGGCAAGTTTAAAAACGAGAAGCTTATGAAGAAAACCGTTATTGGTGAGTAAGAGAACGGAAGATGTTGCTTCCATAACAAGTAGAGTGGCAGATATATAATCACATGGCCGTCAACAAAACCGAGATTTGCATGAAGCCTACTACAAATGATAGGCGTTCCCTTTTATACATGGAGAACTTGACGCTCCCCTCGGTAAGATTATTATTATTCTCTGTGATTTATTCTCCACAGTTTCAATCTAAATCTTAATAACTGTCTCTTGTCATTAGATTATTTGTTCGTTCCTAATGCTTGATTGTTAATCCAAATCCATATCCAGTTTTTTCTTTTATTCTCTTCTTCTTTGCAGCTAGGAAAAGTAAATAATGTTTACTAGAAATCATACAAACAACTGTTGCAATTCTTCCGAATGAGTTGTTGTAATATCACAAATTAGATTATTGTAGACATGCTAATTTTTCGTAATGGGTCATAAACAGTTTCAGGTTGTAGTGATAAGGGCAAATATGGGGTGCAATGGGTGCAGGGGGAGAGTTTCGAGAGTTGTCTCAAAAATGACCGGTGAGATTCCCAACTCTGCTTTTTCTTTTGTCCAGAAATGTAAAATTGTCATCTGATCCATATTTATAATGGGAAGTCAAACCATATTTATAATGGTCCATATCCATTTAGGAATTAGTCTCTGTACCAAAAAAAGATTAACATTTTTATTTCAATTTTGTCATCTAATAAATACTATTGATTTAGAATACTTAATAATAAATTATAAAAATTAAGAAAGAGAATAAGAATATTTTAATAAAATTAACCCCTAATATGTGTGAAAAAATCTTCTTATAAATGGAGGGAGTATGTTCTTATAAATTTTCTTACAAAATTTTCGAATATTTTATGAAAAAAAAATATATTTAATGTCTTATAAACTTAAAAAATCATTTAATATTTTCTTTAGAAATAAAAGTAGAGCCAAGTGCTAGCAACACACTTTTTAACACATTTTCTATTAATGATTAAAATTTATTAGAAATTATAAAATCATGAGTTAGAGGTGGCAAAACAGCCTTTCTTGCCTAATGTGACCCATCCCGATATGGGTTGTGGGCTATAGCAGGTCAAGTCAAAAAAGTCTAAATTCAATTCAAACATAAAAATAAAGTCTGAGCACGGTGAAAGCCCTATTTTTTTGGGCTTTTGGTGGGTTTTGTGGACTAAACCCATATCAAGTCATGATTGGATTAAGCTAAAAAGGTTCACATTTAATTTGGGTTCAAAATTTAAACCTCAAGCCTTACATTTTATTGAACTGGTTCAGACTGGCCTAGTCAACCCGACTTATTTTGTCACTTCTATCATGAGTGATGCTTGTTAAATAAGAATTAAGAGTCACAAATTTAGTAATTTTCAATAAATTTTAGCCAATAATAAAAAATAGGTTTAAAAGAGTATGTTAGAAAGGAGGTTACTAGCATTTCTCATAAGTAGGAGGATTAATAAGAAAATTTTATAGGAAAAATTAGAATTATTCATTAAAAAAAATCTTCATATAAAAGCTAATTTCTAAATGAGTCTCAAAAGAGAAAATGATTAATTTAACTTATATCTATTTATAATATATTAAATTTAGAGTGCTATTTTATTAACATATTTATGTCGTGTCAACAAATTTGCTTGTGTCATCTTAACTTTGTAACCATTTTCTCATCTTCCAAATTTTAATTCTTTTCATTGTAAGTTAAACACACACCTCTCAAGAATAGTCACAATATTTATAACATTTTGAACTCATAATTTATTATCTTTACGCTTTCTTAAATGATTAATGCCTTTAATTTCTTTGTCACTCTTCTATTAAGTTATCCTTCTTGCATTTATTTTTTTTGTCTTAATTGCATGAAAAGAAAATCTAAATAAACAAACTCTAATTTATGTACTTATAATTTGTTAAACTCGAAGTGTAAGAAGGAATGTTCAAGAATCCATTAAAATTGTTTCAAACCACTAAACTGATAATAAAAGAAACTAAAAACTAAACAAACTGTTAACCTAAAAAACTATATTTTTTTCTATTTGGTTTGGTTCAATTTTTATTTTTATTTTTTTGTTTCCATATTCAAAATCAAACTAAACTGAACGGAATCACAAATTAAATATACTACACTTATATTAGTTTCTCACTCTATCATCAAATAAAGTCTAGCCTAAAAAGTCATTATATTGTCCACTTTATAATAAACATGTATTTATAATTTTAGAAACTTGAGATTATTTTGACTTGTGTAATTTAGACTAAGTTGTGATTTGTGATGAAATTTAATATTTTGAACAAGTTTTTAAATATTTATTATGTATTTAACTTTTTATTAATAAGAGTTGTCCCTTAAAGGAAAAATTAGCCACTAGAAAAATTCATATATTAGTTTGGGACTTTACTATTTTTCTTGTTAATAAAATTTCATTTGTTTGTTAACTAAAAAATAAAAGTATTGTCTGTTAAAAAAAAAGGACAAAATTGAAATAAACTACACGTTTTTCTTATAATGAATGATTGTGAAAATGTCATTTCAACAATTTGAATATCTATTATTTGCTTCATAAGCAATTTGTGCATAATATTTTTCTTATTTTACTTTGAACTTAATTTAATTGTCATGACTAACACAAACACCTACAAACTTTTCCTTTTTCCATTTTAATTGTTGGTTGCTTGGTATCCATTATAACATTACTTGAAAGAATGAGTAATTACAATGCATTTTTAACCAACTCATATTATCTTATTGCTAATTGCAAATTTTAATTTTAGCATTATATACCATGTATTGTTTTATTATACATATTTTTTTTACTTTTCACCTGCGCTCATGCCTCAATTAGTTCCTATAAAAATTGATTTTTCTTTTTTCTTTGAGAGTTGAATCTCTTTCAATTAGTTCCTATAAAAATTTTGTTTTTTAGACTTTTGTTCGTAAAAAAATTACATTTATTTTTAAGAGCTTTTTTAAAATTATGTTTAACTCAACTACTCCTTAGTGAATTTTCATAATGTTGCAAAAGTATTACATGCAGGGTTGACAGAGTACACAATGGATGTGAGCAAGAAAGAAGTAACTATCAAGGGAGATTTCATAGCACATTGCAATCTTCGGGATGAAACTTTCAGAAGCAACACCCTGCAGAGTCCCATCGATCCACCCAAGTCCCTGTCTACATGTTTATCCCACTCTGACTGACATTAATCTAACAAAAGGCATATCCTAGCTACAAAGTTTAAATTATAAAGCTCACTCATACCGCAAAGAATCAGAAGGGGCTGCCTAAGCACTCAAATTTATGCTACCTAATATTAGATTAAAGGTTAAATATGAAAATTGTTCCTAAACTTTTTCCGAATTTCATTTTTAGTCCTTAAATAAAATTTTGACTAGTCTTAGTCCCTGTATTTTTTTCCGTTAACGTTTTAGTCCCTGCCGTCAAGTATCATCATTAAGTGATGACGTGGCAGCCACGTTGGTAACGACATGACTTGTCACATGGACTACTAGTCTGACATGGTAGCCACGTGTAAATGTTGTGTAAATTATGTTTTTACTCCATTATCTTTTCATGAAATTCACTTTTAATCTTTCAACAATTTTTTGACCGATTTTAGTCCTTCAATTATTGTTTGTCATTTTTTTAGTCCCTCTCATCAAGTATAACCATTAAGCAATGATTTGGCAGCCATGTAGACTACTAGTCTAATATGGCAATCATATGGTATAATGTTACTAGCTCAAAACATTTTCTACTAGATTCTAAGGCATTAAAAATTTTCTTGCAATGTAAAACTGCAAAAAAAAGGGTTTGAAAATTTGAAAAAAAAAAGAAAGATGAAAGAGATGTAGTAAGCAAAATCAACAACCCACAATATACAAATCAACAACCCATTGAACACAAAATCAACAATCCACAATAAGCAAAATTAGCAAGAATAAGCAAAATCACAAACCACTGAATACATGAATTAAAACCCCAAGTACCAAAACCAAAGAACCCTAACTCTAGAGAACCCCATGAATTAAAACCCCAAGCATCAAAACACCATCATATTTGTCTTACATTCACCACTAAAACCCCATCTCATTTTCTCTCTCTCTTTCCCTTTCTCGTGCAATTGTTCTCCTTCCTCATATGTTTGCTCTCTTCTTTAATAAACCCTTCATCGTTGTCAAGCCACTGGTCATCTCTAATGAATAAAAAAATCCTTCCTTTCCCTCATACGGTCTCCTCTCACCCTAACGGCCTCGTCACATGGCCTCCACCCCCTTTGGTTTAAACTTTTCCATCTCTCTTTCTCATGACATCAGAACCTAATGTCCTCACCTCGTTCTTTTGCCACCATTGTCACCCTGTGTTCGCCCTCTATTGATGATATTCCTGTTAAGCAAAAGGCTTCGTGGAAGCAAGATTGAAATGGAAGGATTTAGCATTTATTTGAGAAGTGGGGTTGGGGGTTGGTGTTTGGAAAAGTTCAAAGATTGAGGGTTTGGAAGGATTCATAAGTTGCATTTCTTACTTTTTTTTCATATTCTTTTTTATTTTTCAATCTCACTCCCGTGAACATTTTTTCTAATGGTTTTACACCGTCAAAAAAATTGTAGCACCTTAGAACCATCAGAAAATGTCTTGAACTAGCGACATTTTATCACATGATCGTCACATTAGACTAATAATTCACATGGCAAGTCACGTGGCTGTTACATCATGACTAAACATTGATATTTGACTAGAGGGACTAAAAACAACGACGGACAATAGTTAAGGGACTAAGATTGGTCAAAAAAAATTTGAGAAACTAAAAGTAAGTTTTGTGAAAAGATGAGAGACTAAAAACATAATTTACACAAAACTTTTACATGTTACTTGCCACATCAGACTAGTAGTCCACATGGTAAGCCATGTGGTTGCCGACATGACTGTTACATTATCAGTTAATGGTGATACTTGACGACAAGGACTAAAAACAGTTAGCGAGAGAAAAGGATAGGACTAACACAAGTCAAAATTTTGTTTAGAGACTAAAAACAAATTTCATAAAAAGTTGAGGGACAATTTTCATATTTAACCCTTAGATTAATTCGTTTTTTTTTTTAATTACCTCCAAAAGACAATATCTATGGGGAATCCAAAAAAAAATCATTTGTTTTATTCACTAGTTTGGTCGTTTTTGTGCAAGGAAAGAAAATGCCTTACTTTGTGTTTAGATGAGAAATTTTAAGGGGATAATTATTTTTATAGGGAACTTAAAATACTTTGTGGTTAAATATGTTGTTTGGATAGAAATTTTGTAAAAAATTAAAATTCTAGTAATTTGTAAAGGTATTTTGATTACCTAAAATTATAGAATTTCAAATTCCATTAAAAAGCTAAGAATGTGAAAATCTTCATATTCATTTTCTCTCACCTCTATGTCTATTTTCTCTCTTCTCTCTCTCCTCTTTCTTTCTTCTCTCTCTCCCTCTCTCTTCTTTCTCTCTGCTCTCCTTCTCTCCTTTCTTTTTGTTCTCTATTTCTCTATAGTCTCTCTCTTTTATCTCTCTCATCTCCCTCTCTTCACTCTCTTTCTTTTCTTTTCTCCCCCTTCTCTTTCCCCTTTGTCTCATCTCCTTCTCCTCTCTCTCTTCTTTCCATCTTCCTTCTTTATCTTCTCTTTATTAATATTGACATAAAAGTATCAATATTTATATTTTTGAATTATTAAATATTATTTAATAGTAAAATTATTTGTGAATCATTAAATATGTAAAAACTGACTAATGTTTATTTTTTATAAATTTAATATTAAAATTTTAACTTTTAAATATATATTTAAAAATTAAATTTTGTATTTGGGAAAAATTAAAATGCCATATCCAAACTTAGAATTTAAAATTTTAAAAATTTAAATTGATTTATCCAAACAGAACATTTAATAAATAAAGAAAATTAAATTAAAGCAATTCAAAATTCAAACATTTTAAATTCTTTGAAATTTTAAAATTCTTCATCCAAACATAACGTTAACTTATTTTCCCTTTTATAATCATGTGCTCCTAAACACAACCAATCAAAAATTTAAAATAACATTAAAACAACTTCAACAACGACTTTGTTGTCTTTTGTAATTTATTTTTTGTATCTTAATTTTTAATTGGTTGCGTCTAATAAACACTGAAATTGCTCTTTTCCTATAGGTTTCTTAGATGTGATAAGAAGAAGAATAAAAATATATTAGAGGGGAATTAGAGAGGATGCATGCAATCAAACTTTGGCTTTGCCTTGTTCTGAGATTGACACTAGTTAATTACGCTTAACGCAATATAGTAGTTATTAGTTATTGGAAAGTAGAAAATAAGAACTGCTCACGGTAGTGACTACCATAGAGAACTGACACAATAACCATGATAAATTAAGATTCCTCAAAAACAGGAAAAAAAAAAAATGATAAAATTGAGACCATAATCATAAGTGAACTTTTTTGTTTCCCAAGGAGTTGTTCAAATTCAAAAAATCAATGTTAAATATGACTCAGTAAAATAAATTCAAATTTGCTACTGAAAATTTTTTTATTGCATACATAACTAAAATTAGATATAATTAAATCAAATATTAATAAAAAATAGTGTCGACTCAAACTAACGAGCTATGTAAAAACTCAACTTCAACCCACTTAATAAATGAATTAAATTTTTCAGCTCATTCTGCTGTTAACAAACACAGTCACAGGCTAACGCAGCTTATTTTCTGCCCTAAAGGATGAAGATGGTTTTGGATTTAAATTACTGTTCCCTTTCAACGTAAGTGTTTACTTGAGATAACTAACATGGTTTAAAATATAGATAAAATGATTAATTTCCTTCTCCCTATAAATCGCCAAAACACCCTGCACTAAAACAATGTAGTGATGACATACACAACTAAATCTGATAACACAAATGAAAGGATGTGAGCTTTTCATTACAACAATTTTGCGGGTCATCTACAGTAGAAAGAATTTATGTTATAACAGAGTTACAATAGGATAAGTTTCACGCCAATACTTGAAAGAATACCCTAGTCAAAAGACCAAAAAACTAACGGTGAGTTATAGATAAGCTGCCGTTATTCTATCATCTAAAGGTCATGTTTGATATGAAAGACGAGCGCTAGAGAGTCCATGAAGATTGATGTTATTGGTGGTCATCGTTGACAACTTGACATTACCATATAGTTACTAGATGAACCACAAAAAGAAGAAGCAAGAAGCTTCCCCTCCTTAACTTACAAAAAGAATGCATGTTACCGAAAGTATGAGTCAGTTCACAATAAGAGTAATCACAGACCCACAACTTCCCCTAATGTTTTCTACTTCCAAAATGTTATCCACCCCAAATAAAGAAAAGAAAAGAAACAGAAAAATAAAAAGAAAAATCAACATCTGCTGATTTGATCTATTTTAACTTTCCTCATAATTGCTTGAATAGTCAGGAACAAAGAAACTAAGATTGAAAACTATGTTGAAAGATCAAATCGCAGAAATGCTTAGGTCTTCTTCATGAGATACCCCATAATTATGCCAAGAAAGCCAATTAATACGACAAAGACAAATGAGATTCCACCACGATTTTTGTTGCCTTCCCGCTTCAGTAGCTCCTACAAGTAGTAAAATCATTGCATTAAGTGTTTCCTTCCGTCCAAAGCTAACAACAGTATATAAATAAGATCCAATACAATAGTAGCAGCACATAAAAAGGCACTTGCTTTAATACTAATGAAATCATGCTCAGTTATTTGGTTATCATCCACATTTCTAACAAAAACACATTCGGTCAGAAATCCTGGAAGACTGTTGTTTCAACATATAATGATAGGAAAGCAATTAACAGGAAGAGTTGCATTCCTAGCAGATCATTGCAAAGTAGAAAAAAACTACCCTTTAATACAACCTAAGGTAAAGTATCTTAGCTATGGAATTAATATTGAACAAACATTAAGCACAAATATCAATCATGTCATGCACAAATTTTCATAAAACTGAACTCATGCCGATGCAGAAAATCCACATTCAACTTTTCTTATCACCAAATAATTGAAACTCAAACACTACCTGATGTCATGAAAAAGAATAGGACTTATTGAATACCTATTTAAGTCCCACTACACCAGTTACCAAGACAAGACCTCTCACTTTTCTCCACACATCTAACACAGAACATCATTTGTTTTCAGTTACTTCTTAGTTCAAGCAGGGTTTCAAGATAAATAGTTATGTTTCAGAGACCAAGACAATAAAAAAAACACAATATCCAAGGTAACTGCCCCAATCAGAAGCAGAATCATTCTCATTCTATAGAAGTGAGCTTATATTCCAAATTAAAATTCTCCATCACCAAACGGAAAATAAATATAGATTAGACAAATGGGTAAATAAAGTTATCTATCATATACTGTAAATCCTCACCAGTTCCTGGCGGAGCTTGCTATTTTGTTGAACTGCATTATTCTTTTCTTCGGTCAGCCTTGAGATGAGAGCTCTAGCCTGCAACAAAGCAACTATAATCAAAATAAAGTTGCCAAACAATACCAACTCCAGAAGTTACAGGCAGGAGCAAATTTACAGCACACGAACCAAAAAGAAGAGTTTAAATACAATGAATCCATTTTATAATGGATAGAAGTGAATGAGAGTGGCATGTTGTTACTGAATAAATATATAATATATTAGGGACTAAATAATAAATATATTAATTTTAAAAAATCAAATAACTGAAAAATTAACGTAAAAACTAAATCAAAGAGGTTTTACATCTCTCATTTGCTTTTCTCCAAAAGGCACTCGTTTTTTAACAGGGAAGATTTGTTTCTCGTGTTGCATTTTAATTTGTTTCTCATTTTATTTGCAAAAACTAGTAGCCTGATCACTTTCATAGTTGTAGTTATATTATTTCAGATTCAAATAGAAGCTACAATTGCATGATCCAATCACTGGTAATTCAAAGTAAAGAATACGAAAGTAGAAGGAATGAAGACATTCGATTAAAATATAGTACTGGGCCTTGAGCTGCAATAACATATAACAAAAACCACCACTTAGTTGCTAAAATTTGTTATTCATGACATACTAGATTCATCCCAGTGGAACATGTACATTTCTCTTCAATCCTTTTGTTTCACCACCACATGCACAAAATCATCATGGAGTTGCATGAGGAATTTTCAGAATCTTCTTTTTGGGGCCTTCTTTCACTGAGATTCTCTCAGATTACAATGTTATGCATACACAACATAGCATATAATGATCTCTTTGAAAGAAGCTTGAGTGAGAGGTGGAAGAATTGAAATGGGTATCCCCAACAGAACACAAGGGGGAAGGCATGAAAGAGACATCCTAGGATTAGAAAGAAGCTTGAGGAAGAGGGATAAAAAATTAGATTTTATTTAGTTTTTTATTTTTTATTAATTGAAGTTTTAAAAATAAAATATTTATCATTTATTCCCTAATTTCATAGTAATTATTCATTAATGACATGTTACTCTCTCAGTCACTGCTGAATGCTGATCAATTCTAGAATAGATCAGGCACTCCATTTTATTTAAAATTAAAAAGAAAAATAATAAACACAATTATTTTTCCTTGTGTTTGTCATTTCTTTTTTCCGTCAATCCAAGATTGATAAGTCATACATTAAGTTAACAAGCTTTCTTGTTGGCACTTGAAAACATACTTATCCATCAGCTTTGATCTCAAAGGGAAATGAAATCATTAGTTGCTAGGTAAGTTTTGTTGCATTCATACCTAACATTTTAAACTTGAAACAGGTATTTATTTTTCTCATGCTTATGAGTACATAGACAATTAGTAATACAGACTGTAACTATAGACAAATAGGGGGAAGTTCATAGCACCACAGTTCTGTAATACACAAAAGATACATAGTGCATACATTTTATAGCTATATGGATTGACTTAATAAAACATCACACATACATCACTTTTAAGTTCAAGAAAGTTTTGTTTCTCAAAGCCATCTCTTTAGACAAGTAGTCTGCATCAACATGAGTATGAATCTATGTTCCTTCATTTTTTGGGTGAAAATAAGAAAATAAGACTTTTTGGAAAGTTCAAAATCAATAAAAATTGTGAATAGCTTCAGATGAAAATAAGAAAAGAAGGCTTTTTGAAAAACTGTCAAAAAGCAATTTCCTAGCAATGAGTCTATGTAAGAACAAGAAATCTCTAAAGCCTTCATTTACTACTAATACTATTGTTAAACCTCCAATTGACAAAAACAGGAATGCAAACATTTAAACACAACTCTTGGCATTGGAATTTTCTTCCAGTTAGTGAGATCATAAGGTTATTTCTTAATAACTCAAATTCTGTATATTCACCAAAAAATAGTCTTTCTACTTTACCTCTACAGATTTGTCTTGAGCCTCAGGTCGTTCAGTAAATCCTCTTGCTACCTGAAATACACAAGAAAAGGTGTCACAATTGATATCCTTGGAATTTTATGGGGAAAAAGGAAGGTTCACCTAAAATAAAACAGAATAAGTTAAGGACCCACTTGTGCGAAGTCAGAACCATTGGCATTTCCATTCTCTGAAACAGAACCTCTAGGTGAGGATCCTTCCTCAGAACCTTCTGGCACTGGAGACGGTGGTTGAGGTGGAGAAACATACACCACTCTCAATTTGCACTCCTCAACCACATGCCCTGCCTCCTTGTTGAACTAGCAAATCCCGATGGCACAAATCTTGTAATTTCAGACAATGAAAAGAAATCAAATGAAAATGCAAAAGCAAGTAGCATGACTCATATACCATGTCTGCAGTGATATCCTTCGGGTTGGCACCATCAATAGTTTTTACGCTCTGAAGAAGAAACTTATCCTTGCATTGCATATCAGGCGGCGCTTCTTTTTGAGCTTGCATGGTAACTTCAATTTATACATAAAAAAAGTCACCAATTCATCATTCGGCCATAAAGCATAACTAATAAATTAAAAAAAAGAAAAGAAAAAGGTAGCAATATGCATTCAAAATAATCATATTAGTACCCATAACATCACACGTAGATCGTGGCATGACAATTCCCGTGTTCGGACGAACACAATACTTCTTCGGATTGGTTGTTTTCACCTGAAATACAAAACCAAATTCCAAACATAAACACACAGATTTTGCGTAGTTATCGCTCAAACACAGAAAAAGTCGCGAAAATCGTCCGTTTCAATCCTACATTACGCAAAATCTACGTTAACTTCACACGTTTCAATCAAAATCACCAGATCTCACAACAGAACCAAAAACAAAATCCACGATCGAACTGCACTCCAAACTAACGAAAAACAAAGGCAAAATAAAAAAAATAAGAAACGAGAATTAAAATTGACGTTACCTTGAAGGCTACATAGCTATCGGTCTTATTAGACAATTGAAGAGAACAGGAGATCTGCTTCTTCAGCTCAACTAAAGCACGAAGAAGAAGAAGAGGAAATCAAAGAGGTGCGATGGAAACCCTAGAAGAAGAGAAAGAGAAGGAGTTAGAGGGAAACTCACAGGGGAACTTGAGTTCGAGAGGTTCGATGTTGAGGAGCTCCCCAGTGCTCATGTTCGAGATCGATCGATCGAGATCCACAGGAATTGGAATTGATCACAGTGATTCGCCTTTCTTCTCCTTTTTCTATTTTCTTTGTGGTGGACAAAGTGGCCGTATCAACGTGGGTTCAAACTAGGACAGACACCGAAATGAATACAAAAGAATTTTTGGAATTCAGTATCCACCTCTTTCACACACTCGCACCAAACCAATACAAATATTTAAAATATAAACAACACAACCTGATAGTTAGAGACTAAGATTAAGAAAAAAGGAGTCATTGCAATACACTTTAACATTCTCTCTTTAATTTGTTAAAATTTATTGAAAACTATAAAGTTATGAGAGAAATTTATTAAACAAGATATGAGACTTACCAAATTTTGTTATCTCTAATAATAAATTCCAACTAATAAAAAAAAATATGTTCAAAAGAGTATGTGCGTTCCTAGCATTGCTCTTAAAAAAATGTGTGGTGATGTAATTTATAGAGAGATGTAGTATTTTTCTATTTTTCTACAGATATAATTTTTCAATTTTGGAATCAGATTTTTATAATTATCTGGAGTATTTGTTTTAAGCAATGTTGTATTTTCTTCTACTCTCTCTATTTCCTTTTATTTACGAGTAAATAGTCTATGCATTGATTGTTATTCAATTACAATTATTATATATGATAAGTTTGTAATTACTTTAAAAGTCATATTTATCACAATTTTTAATTGATTAATAATGTAAAATTTTTACACTAATAGTAACAGCGTTGTCAGTGTATAAAAAATAAACCTTTTATTTATTTACTTTTGTAAAAAATAACTTAACTCTATTTATTGTCCATTTAGGAATTAAAGATGACATCAATTACCATTTTTTTAAGTATGTCTTTATATTTATCTAATTCTTAAAAATTTTACTTATTATAAATAAGAGAAATAATAATAAAAGCAATATTAGGAAATTAAAAATAATTTTAATATATGCAAGAATATTAGTTATCTTTTTAATCATTGTGTATTTTTTAAGTGGACAAATAAAAAAATGTAATAATATTTTTTAATTGATGTTTAAATGTCTTAAAATATTAAATATATATATATAATGTTTTTAAAAATAATTAATATTTTCTTTATTTAATATAAAAAGATATAGAGTAATTACTTAATTTTTTCTATAACTATAATTAAATTGAAATAATTTTGACAAATTGTATTTAAATAATAAATGAACTCGAAATTCCAAATGTGATGAATTCGAATTCCAAATGTATGAGTTTGAAAAAATGTGGGGACACTGCAGAGTCCAAAATGAACTAGAAATAGATAAATATTAAATAGGTTGTGGTCTTAAAAGACAAAGAAAGTCGCTTTATAGTTTATGGTACGTCATTTTTCCTTTTCATGCACTATTTGTGTTCATCAGCTATACTTTTCAGTGTTCACAAATGCTTCTCATCTTTTCAAATCAAGATCATGAGAAACCATAATATCTTGCTAGTTTAGTTCAGTTGTTTATACTGTTCAATAATAACATATCAATTCATGACCTTATATCTTTTACTATCTTCGTTAACTGGAAAAATCTTCAATACATCTTCAATAGATCTAAATTCGTATATAAGTTAATATGAGAATGACATGTGATGTCAATGGTCTAATATATTAGGTGGAACTTAATAATTTTAGAAAACATTTTATCTCAGCTTTGACGTAATACATCACAAATAAACAATCAAATTGAACGGTTGATAATCACCAGAACAACATCAAATATGATTAATAAATTAAATATAATTACTAAAATAAAAATATATAAATACCAAAACTTAATCAATCTAAATGGGATACTGCTTTAATTTAAAAAAGGATTATTTAAATCATTAAGAATAAATAAATGATAAAATTTACATCGATTCCGATCAATCTTAAACATAAACTATCATAATAGTAAATAGGCAGATTATATAATGATATGAATTTTATTGTATGTATTCTTTTATAGCAGAAAAGAAAAATCAAACATCTAAAAACAACAGTGAAATGTCAGATTATCCGTTGTTCATTTTTACATTATAAATTCGAATTATCACTCTTAAAAGAGAATATTTTTAAAAATTATTCTTTTTCTCATTACGTCATTTAGTTTTTATTATGTTAAATATCCAATTTTATTTTTTATTTATATTTTTTATTTTTAGACACTATAACTTAAATTTACTTTAAATTTTAAATTTTTCTATATTATATCAAATTAAAAAATATTTTTAAATAAATTATATGTTAACGTTATTGTACTTATTTAATCTCAATAAGATTTAATTTTTAAATTTTGATATACCATATATTTTAACAAAAATGATATGCCTTGATTCAAATAATTTATTTGTATTATTTTTCCTCGTTTTTAAATATTATACCTCTTTAATTTATTATTGTCTAATAAAATACTTATTATTCCCTTTAATTTATCTTATGTGTAAATTTTATTACCAATGCAACGTACAAAAAAAAAAAACTCTGCTTTTGTGATACAAATATGCTATCAAGAAAAGAAAATGTTATCTTTCCTTTCTTTTTTCCCCCTCAAATTTCTCTTCAAACTAAGCTTAATAAAAAATTTATTTTTCAAACTTAAAAAAAAGTGTTAAAATATTTAGTGTGTGAAAGAAAAAACTTCATAATAACACATACAACTCCTTTTTTATCATAATACTAATATTATACATTAGTTCAAAACAATAACATCATATATATTATAATGACTTAATTACATGCTCGCAAACTAAATAAAAAAAAACAATAAAATAGGCACACAAGTAGTTTATAAAACCCTGTCATAATTTATATATTAACTTATGAGATAAACAGTTAAATCCTGAACCAATTATATGAGCATAAATTAAGTTGATTTTCTATTGAAATTGGGCTCATATGAAATGATATTGATTGTAGACTGGTTTATTTGTTTATGGACTTATCATCTTTATATATAAATTAAAATAGTTATCTTGTACGAGAATGTTTTTAACTGTTATTTTTTAATGAAAGTGTTTTTAGCTGTTATTATTTGATGAGAATGTTTTTAAGAATTTTTTTAACCTCTTATATATGTTAATATATCATTTTCAATATCTTTAATTTTAAATTGAATTTTAATATTTTTTAAAATAAACTATTAATAATTAAAATGACAATGTATCACAATATAAGTTATATATTATAAATTTAAAATATAATTTATATGTTTAAAATATTTATTTGTTGTAGATTTTAGTATTTATTTATTATAAAGTTATGTTATATAAAATAAATATTTATTATGTACAATAAACAAATTAAAATACTAGTTTATTATAAAAACATCATTGCTCTTGGATAAGCGAAAATCTCCAACGCTTTCTTAGGTATCTCCTTTTGCCAGAAAACCTGAAGTGGAGGTGTGAAGTTCCCTGGTTGTAATGGTTGGCACTTGTGGCAACCTTTTGGCATTGACGAAGCTGCCAACCCTGTTTGGTAGGGGCCGCCACAATTAATTAAACTTTAATCCTTCCCAATATCATTATTATTAGTACCAGAAAAGCTGTCTCACCCACAAAGTCAGACTCGCAATTGTGATTTGTGACAAATTGGATGAATCATTTCACAACTCATAAGTCGTAAGTCATAACTCATAAGTCACAACTTATTATTTTTCATAAACGTATCGTTATTGCCCACTTACTCGAAAAGTAATAAAAATAAAGAGGAAGGCTAACAATATATTTTTCAACATATTTATTTCTAATGCATTTTTTATCATTGAGTATAATTTATTACAAATTATAAAATCATAAGTGGTACTCATTAAATAAAATGTAAAACTTACAAAATTTATAATTTTTAATAAATCTCAAACCCTAATAAACAGTGTGTTCAAAAAAATATTACTAATATTTCTCTAAAAATAAATTCTCTCAACTCCCTTCTATCTTTAAAGCTAATTCAGTGTTTGTTTCCACGTTCACAAAGAGGTTAGTGGAAACAATAAATATTTGCTATTGTTAAAAATTATTTTAAAAAATGTGCTACCCTTTTGAAAGACATAATCCAAGTAGATTTTTAGTAAAGAATAATTTTAAATCTTTTTATAATATCTCTTATTAATTCTTTTACTTATTTTGTTTGGTAAGTATTGAATTTTTTTATATTTTTAAAATATTAAATGTATTTATTTTTTATTTAATATTTTTCATAAAATATTATAAAGATTTATATAAAAATTTGTAGGAAGATATATATAACTCTAAGTAAAATGAGATAAATAAAGAGAATATTAGAAGTGTTCAAAATAGTAATGTGAACTGAATTGCATAAAAAATTGAATCAAACTACACTATAACCAAACCGTTTTATTTTATTAAAAACGGTTTTCGTTAACTGCTTAAAAATCTAGTTCAATTAGCTGCATCTAATCGCACCCAAAAAAATAAAAATAAACATTGAGAATAAAAAATAAAAAATCCTAAATCAATACACCCAAGAGTGTTTTGCATACTAAAAAATAATGAGTGATTTGAAGTGGCCAAAACTGAATGGTTTTCTAGGTGGTATATTAAGTATTACTATAGTGATGGTTGGTCACGATGAAACATGACAAATGAGGTAGTAACATCTGCAAGAACTTCAATACTCAAGTCACATGAGATTTAATAAAATAACAATATATAAAAATGAAAAGAAGATACTTGTGCATGAGGAGAATCCTACTATTTATATGTGAAAGTAGTTGACTTTAAGGCTAGTGACAATTACTAAAGTTGTTAATATGGCCTAACCTATTCTCTCTAGCTTTGACCAACGTGGGTTTAGGCCAAACAACGCCACAAAGCCAAAAAAATCAACTTTTAAAAAAGCTCACAAAGTTTTATGGATTAGGATCAACCCATTAAATCTAAAAAAAAATTGTTCTTAAAAAGTTTGCCTAACCCATTTCATGGGCCAACCTACTCCATGGGTTGACCAACCCCTATGGGCTACCTAACTCGCTTATATTTTTTTATAAATAAATCATTAAGATAATTTTTAAAACAAAATTATTATTTTATCCTAGCATATTCTAAATAAATTTTGATAACATTATAAATCTATACAAATAGTGAAATTAACAATATGGAAAATCTAATCAAACAGTAATCAATTAATAAAAAAATGAATTAACCACAACCACACTTGAAATTATAAACAAAATAAGAAAACAACACTTAATTCTAATGCATCTAAGTTATGCTCAAAATGATCATAAATCTTCTTTTATTGTTGAACATGCGAACAGCTCTATAGTTATCAGGGGGATTAGGTAATGATGAACTACTTGAATAATTTATTGTTTATAGGCTTGATCACATGCCATTGAGTAAATTTGTAACAATTTGTTAGGAGTTAATTTAGGAGCAAATTAGTAGGAATCGTTTATATGTATTAGAATCTAATTAGTAGAAAACTTTTGTACATATTAAGAGCTAATTTAGGAAGCAATTAATAAGAATCTTTTGTATATATTTTAATGCAGCATATCAATAAAAGGTAAAGATTCCTCTCTTAATTTAATGGAGTTCTCATCTTAAAAATATTAATTAAGAAGTATTTAACGTGCTTTATTTAATATTTTCGTCAGTTAAAAATAAACATGAAATAATTATATATTTTTAAGATAATCAATACTTTTTTGTTAAAAAAAATATATGTTTTTATTTCTGATTCCTTACTCGACGTTTTAAGTATATTTATTCGCATTCTCCTAATTTAATCAGTTTATGTAATCTTTTTTGACAATTAACTTATAAAGACGGGTACCACTTTGACATGTGCATTTAAAGGAATTAATTAACTCTAATAGTTCAGAATTTAAAGCCAAACAATCAAGATTAAATATTCACCTCTTTAATCATTACACCAACTTCCTCAAGTCAAGCTACCTGTTTTTTAGGCACGTAATTAATCAATCTACTTGTCAGTTATTATCACTTAATAACAAAGCATCTTTTTTTTCCTAATGAATTAATAAGTGCTCAGTAAAGGACTGCACTGGCTCCGGTTGACTGAGTCTGTAAGATAAAAGCCATCAGGAAAAAGTAAGTTTTGGTGGGAATAAGGAGACACCTTAATGACGTTTTAAAGAAAGGGGTAAAAGTTTTACCAAACCAGTGATTAACTTGATACTATTTGCTCTTAATTCCTTTAATAATACTTATACCTTTACGACCAGGTCAATAATTTTCATAATATATTGTATGTCTTTACGGGCCAGATCAAATGATTGGTGAGGTTTAAACCTAACCTCCCAAGTCCTCGTTCCATTCTTCAACCACCCTTTCAAATCTTGACCGAGTAGAAACTAGACCAGGAGATCCAATTCTCACGTGTTTATGGACTCTCTCTTCCCAAAGAATAATGCCTAAATACCAGGGATATATATACATATGGTCATAACAAGTGACAAGAAGGTTATATCTCTTTCCTTCTTTTCCTATTTTCTTTTACTCGTTTTGGACAGTACTAAGGATTTGATCGACCCAGAATATTGAATATTCGACTGAAAAACGTGGGAAATCTAGAAAAATAAAATGACAAAATAGATTAGTTCACACGATCAGTGATCCATTCTGCCAGAACATATTAAAGGAACGGGTGGGGTTGCGGATACCACACAAGAATTTCAAGAGAACTGTTTTATAACTTTCATGTCTTTGGCAAGTGTGTGATGTGAACTAGACTATCAGCCAAAGGACATTCCATACGACATTATTTTAGCTTTCTTTAAACATTATGAAAATGAGTCTTTTAACATTATATGATGTACCAGATTGAAGTCTATCTCTAAACACATCAATCATGATCAATTTTGTAACAAAGCCATTTTTTCTTCATCTTTACCATTATATTGCTCATCATGCTCCACAAAACCACTTTTTTCTTTTCCTTTTCCTAAGTCCTTAGAATCAGTGTTGTCTGACACCAAGAAATTTTGTTCTTAAAAACCTGTATTTATTAATTTTTTTCTTTCTGAACAGCCATGATAGAATATTGGCATATAGCATGGTCTGCTGAACTTTCATCTATAAAGAGAAAGGGGTAACGAATTGATTAACTCATTCCAACAATAATGTGTAAGCTCTTTCTTTCAGGCCCTGTAAGAGAAAAAAAAAAAAACGTCATTTCACATTGCTAGATGCAAGATTCAACAATATTGTTGAGTTCGGTTGTCTCTTGACGTCCAGTATCGTGATTTTCGGCTTTATGTAGATATTATCAAGCATAAATCCGCTTGGACATTTTCGATTGCTTTATTTAAAATTGAAGGAATTATATGAAAACACACCTTGGTGTACTCCAAGAGCAGCTTCTAGTCGATTAATTTTTTTGTAATGCTAGCTTAGAAGCAAAGTGTGTTTCCGTGTTTGCTGTCTCAAACTTATACCAAGGTGGCAAGGTCATATTTGTTTTGGATGGCTACATCCATTTCATTACGTTAGGCAATGGAGGCCAAATATAGTAGAATACAGGCTATGTATACATCCTCCAAAAATGTACAATTCCATACTTTTTGGGGCATCAACGATTAATCTTCCGAATCCTCACCATTTTCATTTGAAATGGCCCGCCAGATTTTTTATTTTTTTTAATAACTACCCTCATTAGATCGAGTCATTTAGTTCCCAAAGTATCTCTATAAACTTTGGTCTTTTAGACCGGTTATGAGACTACCATTCGTTCTGACACTTAGTTACACTAAAACTTTATCTCCCTCTCCAAGAATATGTTTTGTGGGAATTGAATCCACGCACATGCTCAGCAGCTTCTGTGAGCCACACCATTGGGTGCCTGCCAGATTAAATGCAACATCTGTAAACAATTAATTTCTAGACTACAAATGAAAATATAGAAACCAGTTGCATTCAAAATTGTGTCATTCGTATATGTATAATAAATATGCCGAGGTTAACCAGAACCATTTCTAACACTTCTAGATTGATCTATACTTCTATGCCCCCTATCACTCATCAGGAAGCCTCTATATATTATCAGAGCATGTGTAGTTACCACCCAGAAAACTTGGCAAATTGCTAAGATCGAAAAATCAGACAATTAAATCTACTACTTTCACTATAGAATATGCAGTACCGTTCAGAAACATTCACTAGTAAGATGTTTGTAACTTCATCAACAAGCTAACAACAAATTATATCTCATTTAAACTAAGTGAAGTCGTTTTACCTTGGATCTATAGCCTCAAGCAGCACACTCAGATAACTAGAACCCAGCACCTTGAGCAGCAATCTTGCATGTTCAACATAAATAGGAACTTTGAGAGTGATATACAACCATGGCATCTAGGAAGGCAGGCAATGGCTTCTTAAAGTAACACAATAATGTCATGTTATGAGAGAGAGAAAAAAAATAAAATCAATGAAGCCTACACAAGCAATGATATAGGTAAAACTATAATTGTCTTTCTCTCTCGTCATAAAGCAACGATATATCTATCAACTATGCATGAGGATAGCAATATTCCTTTACAGTTGTGCACTCTGTGAATTTCTCTTCCTGATTATGAATCAAATTCAAGAGCAGTCTGTGGCATGATCTTTGAAGTGAACTTCACACGATCTGGTTAAGGAGAAATTATTCGGTAGTTGATACACATCACCAAACCACAACTGAGCTCATGCCAAATTCTAGAATATTTCTATTCTGTTAGGATACTGCCAATTTATATTTTGTTGTTACATTCTCTTTTCATTCTGTTATGTACCAAACAATGTGATGCAGCCACGTGGCTCATGATCCACACATGTAGGAATTCTTTGTAGCTATAAATAGTACTCTTAGTAATGAAAGAGGGAGAGAAGAATTAATCCAGTTCTATTTTCTATTCACTCCTTCCTCATTTTCTTTAAAGTTTTCCCTTGCTCAAAAAGGGTTCATAACAATAGTTCTGGATTACCATAGACCTCATTAATCTCTAATTAACATGTAAGCAAGTATAATTAATTTTTTCTCGTAAATTATAAAATTTGAATATGTATATATAAATATTAATTGAGACCATGAACACTTGATAATCTTAAACTACCTAATAATTTCTACTGGATAAGACAGAGCATTCCAGTGAAGATCTGATAACGTGACTTTTTTAATAAACGGCATGCGTTCCAACTTCGAACAAAACCGCGAAAACAAGAGAACGTTCGCTTTGGGCATCTGAGCCGCCGTTTCGCATGTGAGGTCTTGCCATGGCCCAACTTCCTCTTTGTACGTGGGCTGGGATCCATCAATTAATTGCGCACTGGTTTGTTTTTTATGATCATATCCCAATTAATTGATGAAAAATTGAAATTACAAATTGAGTTTAATTTTTTTTTAATGTGTTATCTTTTCCATTATAAAAGTAAGACTGTTTTCCTTTATTAAAAAAATAAATAACTACGTACTTCTTACATTATCCGAGTATATTTAGATGAATTAATTTCTTCAAATGTTGGTCCTAGATTTGAATATAAATTCTATATATATAAGTGAGAATATTAAAATTATTTTCAAATCATATCATTATCTTCAAAGATAAATGATTTATAAATGAATTGAAATCTTACATTAATATTATTTAAAACAAGTTGTATATACAAATTAATTTATAAATAAATTTGTTTAGTTGCAAACACAAGAAACTTCTGACACGAGCAAGAGTTAAGGACTCTAGGATCTCATATGAAGATGGTAGATCACAAGGTGAGCAATGGTGGCAGTCACCTACAAAACACTTTGTTACTCGAGTCAATGTATGTATGAGAGAGTAAAGTATAACTTAGAATGAACACATAGCTCTAGATGATGCCATTACCATTAATTTTATATAGGTGTCATATAATTGTATTGGCTTTAAAATTAATGACCATTAAGTCGTTATGCAAATATCAATCATAACTTCCTAGAGTGGTTAGTTCGTTATATCATTATTTGGCTAGTCATTGAGTTGACTGATCTTCATGAGGGGTAGACTGTGTTTAGTATGGATCATTTAATGGTTATTAGGATTCAATTAGACAAAATCACAATCTAGAGAATAGTTGCCCCTCATCCAATTACTCATGTTGACTTAAGGAGTTGACTTATAGATATTTTTATTCTTGTTCGATGCTTATTGAGATCAAGTTATAATCCAAAGCTCTTATGTGTGATTGTCAACATGTGCTTTACAACTTGCTCATAATGGATTTGCCTTGTGCCAAATTTAGGTCCAAGTATAAAGAAGGACAAAAACTTGAAGGGTCGGAATGCCACCCTATAAAATGCATTTAATGCATTACCTTATACACAATGTTAGTTTCTCGCCATCACTCATGTGCCATGGTTGTTCTAAATGTCAAAGTTAACACTTCATAACATGCTAACCTTGAAATAGGCATCAGGTGCCTCTGTAGGTTCACTTGGACATCAAGTGTCCCTAAAGATTTGTAGTTTTGATCTTTAAATTCTTCTAGTTACATGAGCTTGGGAAGGAGAACTCTCATGTTGTCTTTGATTTAAGCATTGGGATCAAGTGCCTTTGCTCTTGAAAATTAGGCATTAAGTGCCCTTGAATCTACTTAAGAAGATGTTCAAACCAAGCAACTTCCCATTACCCTTGAAGTCGGGCTTTGGCCTTTCATGCTTAGGTGGTCTTTTTGCTCAACTTTCATTAACTTGTTTGTTAGGCAAATATGAGGTTCTACAACATTTAAGGTTTGGAATAGTAGTCTTGAGGTCTCTTTATGTTCTTTGCATCAAATATTTGATTTAGGATAGTTGAACAAGGGTCGCATGTATCAAGTAGAAAGCCTTCTAGTCGGTCTATCTCTTTCACACGAGCTTTGTTCTATCTCTACCCAAGATCACATAGTCCTTGATTGGTGCAATTGTAGTCCCGAGATGATGCACCACCTTGACCATTTCTCTCCTCAGATCATGATTATTTCTCTTCTTTGAATTGACTTAGAGAACAAGCTATGTGCGAGGAAGTTTGGATCCAAGATCTACCTGTTAGTGATAATCTAAGTGAATAAGTTAACACTATTTCTCATTAAAGTTGTGATTCATCCTTTGGCTTCAAGTGGCAAGTAGAAACCAATTCAAATCGTCTATAAGGGGTCATCATTAACTTGTATTATGGAAAAGTAAGCCTAAGGTTACGATGGAATCCCTGAGGTGTCATCTTGCATATCAAGGTCAGTAGGCAAGACGTTTGACTTGATTGGTTTCTTTTCATAATACTTCTCCTAACGTGAGATCACAAGGATCTCTCTCAAAAGTGGTTTTTGATATGCATTACTAGTACCTTCACCTGTAAATCCTTTAAGTATTACATAGACTAATAGGCAATATTTTACCTAATCTAAAGAGGCTAACCCAACTTATTGTCTCCACAATCAAGAGTCTTGTAAGGCTCAATGCATCATTCAAATTCTCGATCGTAATCATGTGACGAAGAGGGGAAAGAGGTGTAGCGAACATGAAAAAAAAATTTAACACATATAAAAGAAAAAAACACTTTGACGGCTCTACTTTCTTATCAGTATTCGGTATATTGCACCTTAATTCAGCTTATAGGTAGCCCTTTCCGTAACCCAATTCTTAATGAAAACACCAATTGTTATGACTTAAGCCAACCCAAAAGACTAGTTCATTAGGTGGGAGAGTCTCTTGGCTTAAGTATCACATCAAGTTTCTTATTTCACATAATGTGGGACCCTTAACACGAACATACTGATATCTTAATTAAACATAGAGGTGAATGGCAGTGGTAACCATTTGCAAATTATACTGATGTACAAGAGGAATGCTAGCAACATTCTCTCAAACATTCTATTTTTAACACTTTTTTTTTTACTATTGACTAAAATTTATTGAATCACAAATTTTGGTGGGTTCTACCTCTAAATCAGGAGAGAAACTTATTGAATGAGTCTTTTATTTTGTATTTCAAATATGCAAAAAGAATAGACTTAAATATATTTTTAGCCCCTGTAATATACTAATTTTTTAGTTTTGGTCCTTATAAAAATTTTTTTTTAGATGATCCTTGTAAAATTTCTATTTTTGATTTTGGTCCTTGTTATTTTATTTTATTCCTTATAATATATTTATTTTTCGTTTTTGTCCTTGTAATATGTAAATAATTTACTTTTAATTCCTATCAATTTTTTTTCAAAAAGACTAATTCAAAATAAATAAAATATTATAGGGACTAAAGCGAAAAAAATAGATATATTAAAAGGTTAGAACAAAATAAAAGAATCAAAACCAAAAAAAAAATTACAAAGACCATTTTAAAAAAATAATTTTGTAAGAACCAAAACTAAAAAAGTAATATTTTATAGAGACTAAAAATATATTTAAACTAAAAAAAATGCACAAATTAATGATATTGTTATAATATTAAGAAGCACAAAACTAATAACATTTGACATACGGCAAAGAGAAAAAATCATATCTAGATAATCTTTTATGACTCATTTATTTTTTTTATACACATATGCAGACAAAACGTGGATAATGCAATATTCAAAGATATGGATCAAGATGACATCTTCATTTTGTCCATGGAATAATGTCTAAAATATGTAGCTGCTGAAGCATGACCCTTAGGGGGACAAACTTTGGTCTTATCCTTCTAAATTTATATTTATTATTAAGATGGTACGGATGCATTCATATCAACTTTATATTTACATGTAACATGCCTTTCGGTGGGCGATAAGTGAGGTGAATAAAGCATGAGGAGGTTGTCCATGAAATAGTACTAAAAACACATAACCGCCACTTTTTGGTGCGACAATTATTAATATCAATTTTTATTGTGCAGATTATTAACATAAAATTTTGATTTCAATTAATAAATAGTATCAAAAATATTTAAAGTATTATATTTAAACTTTATCAATGAATAAAACTTCAGTTGTAGGCTTCGAGTCTTTAAATAAGTACACAACTTCAGTGTTTTTTAATTTAAAAAAATTAGTGATTCTAAACCTTAACTTGTGCGCTATATATATATTCAAATACTTAGACTAGTTATTCCTAAATAGTGCGCAGACGTATGGGTTACACTGAAACTGATTGTGCGCAATCATGATTTGAATTATAGAACTACTTTAATCATGACTTAAGCAATGAGGTGTGGCATAGCATCAGAGTAGAAGTTATATAGAGTGAAAAAAAAAAAAAAAAACCTAAACTCTAGAGTGAAATATTATTCTCGCGCATTCATTATTTTACTCATATTTTATTGTAGAAGAATATCATCCAAAGTTAGTGCTGGTTAAGATAAGAGATGGTTGTTGTGGGGCGGTGAACATTTACATTACAATTGCAACCCATTTACTAGAACATAATTGACCATCAATTTCAAGACACATAGTTGAGGACAACTGGAGAAGCAAGTGTTTTGAAATTCAGAAAGGCTATGATACGTTTTCACTCGCTAGAGGAGGAATCGGGACCAGGGTGGTCCCTGTTTTCTTTATTGGGAGTAATGCGACAAGAAAGTGGTTCTTGTGCGGGGTACGACCAAATCTTAAGTTGGTGTACATGCACCGTGGAGCAGAAACAGAGAACCGAAAGTGAGGCCCTTTGGCCCATAGGACCTGTTTCCTGGATAATTAGGCCCATCATATCCGTCTCCCATTTCATTATGGAGTAACGATTGAAGAAATTAAAAGCGTGGTGATATTAATGTGATAATCTCATAATCACCTTCGTCTCCTGTTTGCGTGAACACCACGCGCGAACTATCTAGCAGCGCACGTGTGCGGATTGGGTACAGCGAAGCTAGCTGTATACAGACTTTCAAACAGTACCTCGTCATCGTCAGCTGCATCGGGACTTGAACTTTTGAACCCTCCCTCACGAAAAATTAACATGAAAAAAAGTTATTTACATTTTACAATTCTAAACTCTTTTGTGTTTGTTTTAGGAGAAAAATTAAGGGTCTGTTTGGGGTGGTTTTTGGTTGTGAGTTTTGAAAATTTTAAAAATTATAACCAGTTTTTAGTTTTTAAAAATTAGTTTTAGTTTTTTTTTTCTAATTTTTGGTTTCAAAATAAACTTAGTTTGAAATTTCTTATTTTGTTAAAATTAGTTTAAGAATATGTTTGTGTAGTGACGATAGTGGTAGTGGTGACGACAACAATGATGGTGGTGGCAATGGTAAAGCCGACAGTGGTGGTGCCAACGGCAGTGGTTGTGGCGGTACCAGTGGTGATTGTGGTGGTGACAAAGTCAGTGGTGGTGGTGACATTGCCTGTGGTGGTGGCAGCAGTGCTGGTGGTCGTTATCGTGGTCGTGGTGGTGGCGGTGACGATGATAGTGGTGATGAAGCTTATGGTGGTGGAGGTGATGCTAGTGGTCGTGGTAGTTGTGGCAGCAGTGATGGGTGGTAGTTGTGGCAGCGGTGATGTGGCAGCGATGCCGGTGGTCTTGGTAGTTGTGGCAGCGATGATGGTGGTGGTGGTGTTAGTGGTGGTGGTGGTGGTGGTAGCGGTGGTGGTGGTGGTGACGGTGGCTGCGGAAATGGCGGCAGCAGTAGTGGTGGCGGTGATAGTGGTGGTGACAATGGCAGTAGTTGTGGTGGTGGTGGTGGCAAGAAAGACTATTGACAAATATAATTATTTGTATTTGTTTTTAAAAACCAAAAACCAAATTCACAAATCCTTTTTTCTTGGTATTGAAAATGAATGTAAAAGTGTTTTGAAATTGAGTTAAAAACCATTTTAGCTCCATTTTAGCCAAACGCATTTTGTTTCGAAAATTACATTTGAAAACCAAAAACCAAAAACTCGCAACCACCCCAAACGGGGCCTAAATTAAACTCTTTTGTTTGTTCGATGTTTTAGCAAAGAAAAATATTTTATTTTAATTATTATTTTATAATATCAATAAAGTATTAAATAATTTTTATTATATTCTTAAATATTTATTGTGGAGTAAAAAATAAAAAAGAAGTATAGATGAGAGAAAATCTAATTAATATAAAATATGAGAAATATATAACAAATATATTGAGAAATTACATAATAATTTTTATAAAATCTAAAATATTGATTATATTTTTTAATTCATGTGTCAAAATCTTAGACTATGTTTGCTTTCCCGTTAAAAGCTTGTAACGTAAACCAATGCATTTCAATGGAGAAATAATAAAGAAAATGCTTAGGTAAAAGTACATTGGAATTGCTACCAAAGATCACATTCTTCTTAAGGAAAATGTGTTTTTAGTCCCTATACTTTTAATCAAGCATAGTCAACGTCCTTATACTTTCATATCGATTTCTCAAATTTTAAAAAACATATGAATTTAGCCCTTCTTCTCTAATGATGTGAGTGTTGTTGACGACTGGGAAAACAAAATTCATGTTGGCATTTCTTTGTTGGACACATGACCTTCACTTATGGTGATATGGATTAATTAATTTATTTACGAAATAAAATAAAATTAATGTAAATGAAACTGAAAAGTCTTCTCTTTCGTAAGCAAAGAAAGAAACTTCAACTTTCTCTCTTGACGCCCTTATTTTTCAACTTCTGGTGAGCGAACGATGAAGGTTCTCCTTCATCTTCAACTTCATCGTGATTTTGGTTGCAATTTGAAGCTTGTGTTCATGGAGGTTTTTTGCAATGTGGTTCGCAACTTGCATTTGTAGGGGTTACATGCAACATTGTAAATGTCTTGTGGTTTTAAGTTGTATGTAAATGTGTCAATCATGTAGAGACCTTAGGGTTTTGTTAGCTTATGTGAGGAATTTTTTGTTTAGGGATTATGGGTGGGGATGAATTTTAGGGTTTTATGTGGGTAGGTCAAAATTAGGGTTCAGTTTAAGCGCATACTTATTTTGTATATCAAATTTCCTTTTGGTGGGGACTTATGTTAGGGTTTGTTTGCGTGGGGATGAATTTACGTTTAGGAATTTTGATTGGATATCAATTCTCATTTACCAAATTTTGTTTCTGTGGGGACGAAATTCTATTTACTATATTTAGTTTGTGTGGGGACTAATTTAGAACTCGTGACTATTGAATGATGATGTGAATGTTGTGATGTTCTAATACTGGTTATTGTTGACTATTTGATACTTTTTAGTGAATATTGTGGTTTTAATTCCTTTACTTTCATGTGATGCTTGTTATTATACTGTTATGGCCTATTGTAATGTGAGTTCTCATTGGAATCTTGTATTGAAATTTACTGTTTTAGTTTATTGTTATGGCCTATGATATAAGTTTTGTTATCATGACTGTGATAATGGTATCAATTTGTTGTTGCATTACTATGTGCTTTTTTTCCTTATAGATGTTGTTTTTTAGGAAATGGGATTATCTGTTGCTTTTCACCACATGGGGGAAGTTTATAAGAAATGGAGATTTATGTTGAGCATTTTGTTAGTAATTACAAAAAATGAAGCATGTGTGACAGATAATGAGGTAGGTGTGAAGAAGATAGAGAATGATGAGCCAATTGAGGAAATCCACTTTGATAACAATAAAAAGGATAGGAATACAAGGGTTGATGATGGATTTGAAATGGAAGAATTTGGGCAACCACATAGAGAACTTGATAAAATAATGAAGAGATGGTAGAAGGACAAGAAGAAAATAAATTCAAGAAGGAAAAGAGCTAGCCACATTGGTGAAGTTACAACCAACGTAAATGATTTAACTGAAATGCATGAAATTTGAAGAGGATTATACCATTGAGAAACTAATAAGTGATGTGGAAGACGATGAATGTACTACTAAGTTTCCTAAGTACAATAAAAAGGACATGTACAAAAGTTTCAAATTCAAATTGGGGATGAGATTCACATCATTGAAGGAATTCAAAGAGGCAATAATGGAGTATTTAGTGTTGAATGGTAGGGAGCTCAAACTCAAGATATTGATACATCATCACACACACATATACAAAAAGACAAAACAACTCAATAAACTGAGGTCAAAACAGCAAATGTGTAAGAATCACAGGGGTCCAAATATAAGGCTTCTTCTTTGATACTTTATCATTTAGGGTTGAAACATTTATCACATTCACAAAATATATAATTTGCTACTAAAAATGGGTTTATGGTTTTGTAACAACAGAAGGCCACAACAAAATGTGGCACAAGTAAATGCCAATGTGGACAATGTTTTCCCAATCACCAACAACAATAATACTATTAGATAGGAGGAATTAAATTCACATATTTTTTAAAGTTTGAAAACTAAATTCATCGATATTAAAGTACAGAGACCTTGACCATGTTTACCATAAAATATAGGGACTAAAAGCACTTTTTTTTCTAATATGTTTAGTTAAAATTTATTTAAAATACTCTTTATTTGTTTCCTAACATTACTTACGTAAAGTACTTGTAAAACCCGAACCAGTGAGTAGCTCATTCTTTTCAATAAATGTTTTTTGGGTTAAATATGTTTTTGGTCCTCAAAAAATATGATAGAATTGGTTTTAGTCCTCAGAATTTTTTTTTCTTTGAATAAAGTCCCTCAAATATTAAAAATATCCTAATTAGATTCCTGTGCTAAACTCTGTTTAACTTTTTTGTTAAATGATAGTTACATCAGCTTCCAAGTAAAGTACTTTATTACTTGAAGTATTTAGTGATAATCTTTAATAAAAAATCGTGTAATTTCTTTTGCTTTAGGGTTAAAAAAAATCTATGATTTAGGATTAAACATGTAATAATTTTATTTAGAAAATATGTTACTAATCTGACCTAGACATAACAGTTGACATAGGCGATCACATTAGCAAATTAATGATGGCTGTGATGCTAGTGTCGTCATCATTTAACAGAAAAGTTAAATAGAGTTTAATACAAGAATCCAATTAGGATATTTTTAATATTTGAAAAACTTTATTTTAATTTTTTTTTCAAAAAAAATTAAAACCAACTCTGCCATATTTTTTGAAGACCAAAATCATATTTAATTTTTTTTTTATGTGCACGTGATCAAAACAACGTGCGTCGCAGGCCATTTCTCAAGTCACGTAGATTCGAAGAGGAGGAAAGACCTGAAGTTCTGAATAGAGAGAATGCTTCCAAAAAACCGTGAAGCTGTGGATGTGGAAAGTGTCGTCCCTGCTAAAAAGGCTCATTCATTGTCATGAATGTTTCTCTGGCCAAAGAAGCCCCATTGATTCATCATTAATACTTGGCCAATGGAGCACGCTTTATCCAATTATTATTACGAGTCAGCACACTCTGAATTTTCCTGCTGCTCCCCTCGTCAACTTTTACCGTAACCAAATTCTAATTCTTTAACTACAAAATTAGGTCTCTAATTATAATGCAAGTTATTAACACCACTTAATCCAATAATTTACATATGGAACATCATATTTCATACATTAATTAGATTAAATGGATAATTAAATATTACATTTAAACCTGAAGAATCCGTGAACGCTGACATGGATGGCCAAGAATCTTTTGTATTGTCCTCCCCAAACTCAAAAAACAGCAATGGTCCCAACTTTAAGACATGGCCCAAACTGAACCTGGCAGTTCGACTCCCATTCGTTAAGTTGGATTATCTACATGACTCGTTAGTACAGCTGGATTTTGGACAGATTCCTTCATAAACAGTACATTATTTCGAGCTCTCAAAAAATATCATTCTCACATAAAAAAAAATTATTCTCAATCATTTATTATCTTTACTTACAATTTTTACAATAGACTTTAAAAAATAGTGTACAACTTTCCTATTAAGTAGACAAGCAAGCGAATGCCCCGAAAGCCCGCCTTATTTGAATTTACAGAAAGACCCGACCCGTGACAGAAAGCAGGGAGGGAATCCAGTGGGTGCAGTGCAGCATACGCTAGTTTTTGTCGTGATTGAGTCTCTCCCAAAGCGACGCGCACTGCCTCCTGGCGAACCCCACGCGCTTCTCTTCCAGGTCATACACAACCTCGAACCCCTGCTGCTGGTAATTTCCGAGTGTGGCCCCGGGCCCACCGCTCAACTCAGCCTCGTCCCCACCGTTCATCAGCATCAAACACCCCACCCTCCTTTTATCCCTCGCTCCATCTCCACCGTCCAAAAACTCGTAGAAATAGTTCTTCCTAGGCAGCACCACACTCGAATTCCCCCCCGCGAAACGCAGCGTCACAGCCGGCACCTCCGCCCCCGCGTTCAAATAATAACACGGCGCGAGTCCGGTTTTCTCCTCAATCTTACGCGCGCGCTCGTTGACTCGCCCGACTCGGCGCTCGAACTCGGCCACCACCGAGTCGTAAAACCCCGCCGGCAACATCGTGAACGTCGTGCCGGAGTCCACCACGACCCCGCCGTCGCCGCGTTGGTTCACCCGCCGCAGCATCTCCGGCGCCGGAATGGACCTTTTCCCGACGGAGATTCCGATTAAGCCAACGCAGTAAAAATAAGGATGCTTAGGGTTTTCAAGCATAGGCGTGTACACAAACTCATCCATTCCACCACCGCCGCCAATCTTCTCCTTCTCCTCGTGACGGCCGAGGATGAGTGGACTCGGTTTTCGAACCCGCTCCGAGTCGAACGAGTGGGAAACCAAACAATACGAAAACCGGTTTCCGAGTTGGGGCTCGAGTGTGGCTAGCTGCGCCGGTAGAGAGAGCAAACCTCGGCCGAATCCGGCGACTCCGGTGGGTTCGGCGAGGGTGGTGTGAGCGCAACCGAACGTGAAGTTTCTGAGAGACAGAGAAGAAAGAGAGAGCGTGTCACGATATAAACGCGCGATTAAGCTTCCGTCGCCGTAGGCGTAGTAAAATGGTGGACACTTGAACGAGGCGCAATCGGCGGTTTCGATGGATTCGAGGGGGCAACGAGCCATTGCGCAGAGATCGGAGTGCGAGGCTGAGTTGTGCGCTGCGGAGCATGCGGGGGACTTGCATGAAACGGCGACGCTTTGGGTGATGTTGGTGGGGGGAGAAGCGTTGGGCTCGTTGGGCTTGCCCTCGCAGAGTATGCACTTGAAGGGGGCGCAGGGGAACCAGACGAGGTCGCTGCCGGTGTCCATGTAGAGGGTTATGGTCTGGGCCTGGGGGCCCAGATTGAAGGAGAGAGTGTAGTCGCTGCCCGGGGAGAGGGGGAGAGAGAGTTGGCGGCGGAAGCGGGCGGCGGAACGGTTGGAGGTGGATTTGAGGAGGTGGTGGGTACTGTTGAATTGGGTTTGGGAAAGAGTGTGTGTTAGAGGCAAGAGCACCATTTGCCATGAGGGGTGGGAAACACAGAGGAGAGTGAGCAAGAGCAACAACGACATAGGGGAAGTCATTTGTGTATGTGCATGCAATGAAGATCGAGTAATGAGTTTTTCAAGTTAGAGGCAGAGAGTGGAGAGAGAGGACAAGGTTTTTGAATTTATTGAGAGAGTAGAGTACGAAGGGAGTGGTCAAATAGTGAGAGGGTTTATAAAGGCGAAAGGAAGTGACAGCGAGGCAAAGCGTACGAAGTTTCCACTGGGTGATTTGGTGGCCATGGCGTGCGCATTTTAGGACACTGCCATAGTGGTATCGTCTTTAACAAGGGTAACTTATATTAGATTTTGAAAATTTAAGTCAAACTATACTCTTAATCGTTTTTTTTTGTCCCACCAAAAAAATCTTTTTTATTTTTGTACGGCTACTCTTCAAAATTTAAAACACCACGTTTATTTCAAAAAATTTCGAAATATTACGATTGATCTGGTTTTTGGATGATAATTACTGTTTTTAGATAAATAAATTTTATTTTTAATTTATTTCCTATTATGTTCACAACTATTTTTTGTTGTGTCCACTTTTTCCTTTACCAGAATTTTAAGTTGTGTAATGCATAGAATAAATATTTATTTTATATAATTAATATTTATAATAAATAAGTATTTTTGAGTATATAAATTATATTATAATTAAAATTTGTAATAAATAAATATTTTGAAACATATAAATTATATTTTAGATTTATGACAATTTATATTATAAAGTAAGGTTATTTTTAATTATGGATAATTTTTTTAAAGAAATATTGAAATTTAATTTGAAAATAAAGATAAAAGGATAAAATGAAAGATATAAAAAGTTAAATTTTAAAAAAAAAACTTTCATTAAAGAAAAATTCTTAAAATACTCTTTAAAAAATAACTCATAATAATGTTCTTATTTAAAATAGTTATTTTAATTTATATAGAGAGAGAATTTAATTGCTCAATACTCATGTGCGACATTGTAATATGCTGAGGAAAAAGCATGCAGTAGTGAAAATTAGAAGTGGAATGTCATTCCCAATAAAGAAACTATGCAATTAAAAAGTGCAAATAAACTCTGAATCTAATAATGTTCCAAAAAAAGAACTGATCTAATATAATAGATGTCGTGGTGTCAAAAGATATAATAGATCAGCTCCTTGAGGCACATCTCCTTTAGGTCACAGGGAAAAGAATCATCTTAGCACACATCGCACGGCAAATAATGGCTGCTAAATCTGCTGGTTGTGGCCCGCGGCCCAATTTCGGGCCATTGGTGGGACAGTGGGTAGTAGGGAACTGGGTTTTGCAAGTAACAACTTGAGTCCAACTAATTTGTCTCTAAACATTAGAAGAAATAAAAAGGGTTTGGGGTTTTCCTTGCTAGTTGCTAACATTCCTTATGACAGGTTTCACTAAAGTTCAAGTGAATTATATAATTTGGATAATTGGATGGTTTGCTTTCTTTATAAGTTTAAAACACTTATTGTCATTGTTATTTGTTATTATTAATATGCTCAACAATATGACAAAAGTATGAGATTAATTGGTTCGGAAAAAAAAAGTGAAAGTCATAATATATTGTGTGTTGACTCTCTACCTAATGGATGGAACACCAATCCTATAAAGTAATATGTATTGTCTGGTTCTGTATAAAGTTTTATATAATGCTTCCATGAGTTGTTGGCGGTGGCCAGAATGAAGATAAAAACAAGATTGGCCATGCACCTATTATTGACAATTCAGAAGCTACTATCAGTCTTACGAACCAATTCTCATGTAGGCCAACCCCGGAAAATCCAATTCATCCAGTCATTTGTATATTTCTAAGTCATGCATACATTAAATTGTGTGGACCAAATCCTTTTTGTGTTCCCGGTTTCATTCTTGTGTTTGCATATAAAGGTAAGAGAAATTGTATTTGTATAACATTTTTATACAACAAAAAAAGAGATAAGAATAAGATAAGATGATGTGACAGAAAAATAGAAAGAAAATTATTTAAAAACTGTTTCACGAATAATATAACTTTAAAAGTTATTAGACCAAATATAAGATGTTTTAACTACTAAAGTTCATTATGGATCATCTATGTTCATGATATTATGTTAGACCAACCCCGAAAATCCAATTCATCAAATCATTTCCAAGTTCTTTAAGTCGTACATACATTAAATTGTGTGGGCCAAATCGTTTTGTGTTGCTGGTTTCATCTTTTGTTTGCGTATAAAAATTATTAGGCCGGATGTAAGATGTCTTAACTACTAATTTTCAGATTATGGATTCCTAATTCCACTTCTCAATCGTGGAGTTTGACAACTGTACTGTAGTCCTTTTTTTGTTTACATTTCCAGGCTACAATTTCTATTTTACACCTAGATACCTACATTTATTAATTTGCAATCCATGAACAAAAACTGTTTATTAATGCCCTCTTTCTTGTGAGTCCAGAAACTGTCATAAGCGTCCTACTTAATCACAATCTTTTTGGTGAGGATGCTCGTGAGATTTTGATGCTACAGATTTGTCTGATTGCCACTGCCAAATATCTTCGTGCATGTTCTCCGAAAAAACAGGGGCATTGAATAGGGGACCAAAATTCAAGCCCACCAATACTGTCCATGGACATGGAGCCTTTGCCCTCAAATATCAAATTCGTTCATTGTCCTAAAAATGAACTCTCATAATTCTGACCTTATGGTTTACTTTTACAAAATCTCATAACTGAAAAGAGAGATTTTGGAGTCAGATTTATTGTGATATAACGAGTCTTTCCACCCCACCCCCCATAAATGGGCAAGTCATATCAACAATCTTCGATATAAAAAAGTTCACATGTACTTGCAAAATCTACAGCCTTGTACATTACAGACTCGTAAGTTTACGTACAATGTATGTCGTTGCTTAAAATCTTTACAAAAGCATTTACTTTGGAATCTAGACACAACTCTAATAATCAATAATTTCTCCTCTAAAATTAGTTAAAGAAATTATATTAATTCAGTATCTGTGTGCTCTGCTGTCACAGCCATATAAATTCCATTGATTGCCTCCATAGTCCCACACAGCAACGTCTGCTGCAAGATATCTAATACCATTTCTTTTTTCTTTGTCTTTTTCCAAAATGCCAAAGACTTCATTCACTATACTGTCTCTCGTAATGTCTATGTAGTTTTCCTACCAGCAAGAACTATGCTATGTAAAATAATTTTTAACTCAATTATTGTATTCTTTACCAGAACGGGAACTACCATATCATATAATAGGGGCGAAAAAGTTACCAAGTTAGCATCATAGTGACGAATGCAATGTCCCTAACTGTACTGTACTGGACATCCCATTATCCCTTGTTTTCGATTTGCATTCTTTAATCTGAAAACTAAGGTTGCCATTTTGATTCTCAGACCAATTCACGGACTACAAGTCCCCGACATAACACACAACATGTAGTTGTAAACTTAGGCATGCAAGGATAAGAGTTTACGTGGGTGCATAACAGTGGAGATGTAGGTGGTTAATAGTGCTCATTCATCGGTGATGAAATAAATTCGAAGCCAAATATGTTAGAAATAAGTAACAAAAAGAAGCAGATAGTCATTCTTTGACAATTGACTTAAAGTTGAGTCAACCAATTTCTTTATTCTCTGTATACATTCTTGTCCACGTGGATGCCGTTTATTCAGTTTTAGCAGTCCAGGTAATTCAAAAAATCCCAATGTAATTGGTCCATAAAGGTTATTCAGCCCACCAATTCTTATACATAAACCCGTAAAAATTGGATAAAGACAATTATGCCCCATACTGTAGCATAACAAATTGCTTCCATGTATATGGTGTCCAAGTAGATTTGACTAATACAAAAAATTTATGCTTGATAAAATGCAAACAAGCACGGACATTTTTTTTTTAGAAAAAAAAGTAATATAAGAACAGCTACGACTTACCATAGTAAATCCGAATGCACAGTCAAGTTATAACCTTATAGGTATGGCTCTTTTCAGTAAGAGTATGGAGGATACCTGATTACCTGGTCTCGGGCAGAGGAGAGATTGGGAATAAGAACTCCAAGTGCAGCAGCATAGTGCGGTTGGTACCTCCAACGAGACATTTACCTCCTAGTAATTGTTTAGATTAATGAAAAGAGATGAAACTAAGAAAAGTGATATTAATTATTATTATTTAAAACAAAATGGAATGACATGAAATATATTAAAATCCATTTTACTTCATTTCATCTATTTTTCCTATTTTGCTTTCCCCAATTTGAAAAGAATGGAATAGAATCACTTATTCTTTTTTTTAATTTAATTGTAATTTTTTTTATCATTAACTTAACATACATTGTTCATTCTTTACAATAAACTAGCAGGCACCATATTACTTCACTCAGATTATCAACCTGTCATTGAGCCTCAGACGGTCTACCACGACGTTTAAAGAAGAAAAAATTAACCAAAAAAATGGTAATTCAATTCGTTATATCAGCAATAGCCTAGCATTATGATTAGGGGGTCATAAATTGATTGAAAATGGGCGATGTTGGTATGCCTGTGTATACATTATGTATTCAGTAACTGATTCTCACGTGATAGTGGAAGGATGCATATTCAATGTCAATCTGTTTGTGTCGATAATCGGCGCTTTGCCTATGGGCTATGAGCTTGGTGAACTTTGGGCCAAGGCTTTATTGTTGAAGTCTTGAACTTGAGCAGAGCACGAACCGATATTTACAAATTCAAAGTATAGGCTTATCAACAAGACAACTTGAAATTAGTGACATCAATTGCAGTGAAAAATAGAATATTTGAGAAGTCTAATCGTAAGCATTTGAAAAATTAAAAAAAGAAGAAGAAGAAATGGTTACTTAATTAGCATTGCTTGTCTAAAGAACACAAGAACTTGTACTGCTTAGATTAGGATGCACGCCTAAGTAACGAGTCAAATCTTATTTTGATCTCTAAAAGAGTTTTTTTTCTAAAAAAAATTATCTATCAATTTAACCTCTTATAAATAAGTGCTATTCAGTCCCCTAAAACTTAATTTATTCCAATTTTTTTATCTCTTTATTCATTTAAAATTAACATCATTAACTTCTAATTTAACCAATCAACCAATTTCGTTGAACCCTTTCACTATGAGTCGTTTTTTTTTCCCCAGTCCTTCTCATCTACCTATACCCCTTATTTTTTCAAAGTAAAAACAAAGGAAAGCACACCCGTTCAATCTGAATTGGACCGAAGGAATTCTTTAGTATTTTAACATGTGTATTGGTAAAAAATAAATATTTATTTTATATAATTTAAATTTATAATAAATAAATATTTTAAATATATAAATTATATTTTAAATTTATAATAAATAATTATTGTAATATAATGTTAATTTTTAATTATTGATATTTTAAAAAAATATATTAAAATTTAATTTAAAACTAAAAATATTAAAAATAATAATTAAAAAAATAAAATATTAAAAAATTCTAAAAAACATTTTTATTAAAAAATAACAATTAAAAACATTTTCATTAAAAAATAATAGTTAAAATATTCTCATTCAAAATAACTATTCTTATTTATTATACAGGATGAATTACTGTATATCACTCTCCAGGCAAACCTCCAATTTTGCCTGTGTAGATCTTTCCCTTGAGCATCAATAGCATTACCACGAATCAGTAACACATTCAAGTGTTAGCATTTGTTCTTATTAGTATTAGTTATTATCATTAGGAAAGAATGAGCACAGTGTAATTAAACATTCAAATGCTTAGTGTATTGTTTAGATATAGGATACATTTTCTACTTCCTCCACCATCATGTCATTGAAACAGTGTCTTAGTCTCCCATGATTTCTGTGTTCCCCAAAACCCTAATTGCCACTCGTTTCTTTTCCCGAACTCGAACACATACTCCTAAACTAACCGCCATTCGAACCATGAGCTCGTCCACCCAGCGCGTCTTCCAGCTCAAGCTTGACCCACTGACCGGTAACTCTGAATGGGTCGTCATCGAAGACGACGACGAAAGCTTCGCCCAGAATTTCCATCAGCCCCTTCTCGCCACGACGTCGTATTTGGACATGCTCAACGACTCCGCCAGAAACGCTGCGTTTCGCCAAGCCATTGAAAAAACCATCACCAAACCTTGCCATGTTCTCGATATCGGGTACTCCAAAAATCAGAAAATAAAAAAAGGAGATGTAGCTTAGTTTGATTTTAGTTACTGCAGTTTTTGTATAATGCGATGCTACTACAATCGTGCAGTGCTGGAACAGGGTTGCTTTCAATGATGGCTGCACGTGCCACGGGTGACCAAGGGAGGGTCACGGCGTGTGAGTCTTACCTTCCCATGGTGAAGCTGATGAAAAAGGTGTTGCGCCTTAATGGCATGGAGGGAAGAGTCACAGTCATCAACAAGCGCTCTGATGAACTCGAAGTTGGTCGCGATATCTCTTCACGTGCAGATGTTCTTGTAAGTGGTATTCCTAAATTATCGTGTCGATGAACTTGTGTGAGTTTCCTTGCAGTTCTTCTATCATCGCATTTTAATTGTTAAATTTAAAAAATGAATAATTAGTTACTCTGAGAGAATGAGACACAAAGCTAAAGCTAATTACTGGGGTTTCAAAACATGTTGGTCTTTTAAGCATGAATTTGGCTCTTTCTAAAGTAAGGGTAAAGTAAGTAATCTCAGTCGTTAATCAGAAAATCAATGGTTGATATTACAACACATGTATAATGTATTATGCATGTGCACGCAATATCAATCTTTGATTTTATCATCAACAACTGATATTATTCTCACTTTAGAGGAGTAAGATCCTTTAAGCACAAGCTAGTGCCTTCAATATCGTTCCTCCTTCAAACAAAGGTAAATTGAGATCATTGTTATAGGTAAGCGAGATACTTGATTCAGAGCTACTGGGTGAGGGGCTTATACCGACCCTACAACATGCACATGACAATTTGTTGGTAGAAAACGCTCTGACTGTGCCATATCGAGCAACCACGTACGGACAGGTATTTAAAGGACATACTACATTCTTCTGTGTCACCATTTATTTTCTGGTTTTATGGAATTGTAGGTTAAAGATGATATTTTATATGCTTTTATCGTTAACATGAAGGTCCTTTTCATTGTATTCTTTCTCTTTCTTTTGAGTTTTGACTTTTGAGTCTGACACAAATTTGTGCCTCTTCCTTCATATCCCTTCTTCAGCTGGTTGAAAGCACATTCTTATGGCAGCTGCATGATTTGCATAACAATGAGGCTACTGTATCTGATGGCATTCATCTTACTCCTCCAGGACTTGATAGTGTGTTGGGTGTCAAATGTCAGCAATATGCCATGCATTGCGATCCTATACAAGAAGAAATAAAACTGGTGTGTTTAGTGAGAATTCTGTAATTCCCTTCATTAAACTTTATCAGTAGTATCTTTCCTACTCAAATTAAGATCCTCCAGCTTTCAGAACCCTTCAAAATTTTTGAATTTGATTTTTGGAAACGGCCAGAGAGTTTTGGAGAAACTGAGCTGTGCATAAAGGCAACTAATGATGGGAGAGTTCATGCTGTGGTCTCTTGGTAATCATTTATGTGTTTTAGTACTGCTTTGTCTTATCAGCGCATTTTATTTTCTTTCAGTTTATCAGTCTTGTGTGATCTTCAGGTGGGTACTTCAACTTGATCATGAAGGGACCATCTATTATTCCACTGCTCCTAGGTGGATAAGCTCACCAACAATTACAAGTGAGAGTTTGTCATGATTTAATTTGTTAGTTAGGGTGTTTTGACTTCAGTGTAATACATTTCATTATTATGATAGATTGCTTTGATATTGTTTGGAAACTACATCATACATGACATATGAATTATATTAAAATAAATCATAGCATGTCTTACGAATGTTTGTAATTGTTAATATTTTAGAATCTTCATTAATGATGCTGCATTGGTTCTACATTAGGTCCTGTTGATTGGTGTGACCACTGGAAACAGTGTGTTTGGTTTGTTCCAGGCAGTGGTATTTCCATATTCAAAGGGGAAGAAATTCATTTACATGCCACTCATACTGCAACTAGTATCTCATATAATTTAGATACCCAAGTACCAACAACTGAGATTTTGAACCATAGGTGGACGACTGGAGATTTGCAGCTTGTACTGCCACCAGAAAGGGCTGCAATCTATGGAGACAGAGGATGGAGGCTTTCAATGTTGAAAGCAGTACAAAGCATGGTAAGCTATTCCCCCCTCCTTCTCATGGCATATGATGTGACCTTTCACTTGTATAAGGAACAAATCATAAACAGAAACACCTTGTTTCTCTTACTTTGTCATTCAAGTTAACCTATCCTGTTTGTTTATGAGAACTAATAATTTTTATAGTTGCAGGGAAGAGATCGCCGGTTATGCTTGGTTGCAGATGATAGTGTGTTTTTACCTCTTCTTGTGGCACAGCTTTCAGAAGCACCACATGTAATGTCATTACTTCCAGGGCTGAAGGAAAGGGGCCTCCAATATTTGCAAGCTGCTGCCCATGCAAATGGTTTGTCACATAATTGCATAGAAGTTCTTGAAAAAAGGGTGAAACAGTTAACCATGCATGATATGCACCAGAAAAAGGTTGAGTTTTCCTGATACCACTTGCTTGGTGGATTTTCTTTGTATTCAATTAGAAACCTATAGCTTAGATCACTTTGTTTATGCCTATGAAGCATAAATGCAAAATTTAAATGACTTTGCACATGAATGGAGAGGCCTGGAAGCCATGGAACTGATCAGATTAATTAAGCAAATATGTTTTTACCTTGTTGCCTATATTTTTTGTATGGAACTTTATGACTTATATTGAACTCGTAAAGACTTATTCACCTTTCTAAAATAATAGTATATGCATAAATTTTATTTACAAATGTTTTATCTGATTATTGCATATAAACAATATTTGATTGTGTTTCTTCCTAGTAATAAACCTGATGTAGATTGACTACTACTTTTACTTTGGGCTTTTAATTTCATAATTAGGGTTTCTGATTTGGGATTATTTATTGTTATTTGTTATTTAGGAATTTTATTCTATTTCAGATTATCATATTCCAGCTTAGAGTATGAATAACTTATTAGGGTGTCTGGCTATACTGGGTCTATAAATAGATCTTTAGTGTAAACATATAGATTCTTTTGATTAATATATGATATTTAATATCCCTCATTTAGGATAGAGAGTATTTGATATTTGAGTTGGAGGACAATGGAGAAAGCTATTAAGAGAGATATCATAATGAATAATATCTCTGAGGATTTGGTCTTTAACCGAGCCCAATGGCGTCGTGTGATCCATTTAGCACACCTCACCTAGTGGGATAAAACTTTTGTTGTTGTTGTAGGGAGTATTTGATATTTGAGTCGGAGGAACACTCCATCTTAGAGGATTACTCTAGGTTCTTCAAGGAAGCACCCTGCCAAGAATACTATTGGGTTATCCTGTATCAAAACCTTTCCTATTTTTTTTTTAATACTATTTGTACTTAGAATATATTCACTACATTTTAAGAAGGTATTGTGTCAGAAACCAAAAATGAAATACAACAGAAATTACATAAAATTGAAGACAAAGATGTATTACAGCAGAAGAAACTGCAATACCCCAGAGCAACGCTCCTTTCCACCACTAATGAAAAGTAAGAACTGTAAAACTGCCTCTACTCCCACTACCCATTTCCCCTATAATGGACATGACATGTGAATAACTAATTCCCTCCACTAATCTCCATTTTTATCCCCCTCTGTCTCAGTCTTTTTTCCTTTTTTATTTCTCCTACTATAAGTCTTCCAGACCCAAGGCCCATGACTAAGTTGGCCTGGGTCAACTACAACCTGAGCCCTAACATATTGTGTTTAACAGTATGTTGGATTCAGTAGTAAATAATATCTATGGTGTACATGTGACATAAATTCCTTTTCCTTCAATGTTCAAGCCATTTCTCCCGTTTTGAATTGTGTTAAATATCTATGCTTATGTTTTTATTGTAGGTTGATCTGTTAATAGCAGAACCTTTTTATGTAGGAAATGATGGTATGCTTCCATGGCAGAACCTGCGGTTTTGGTATATTTCTTAATAGCTACTCTTGCAATGATCAATTTGATTTTCTATGTCTTATCAGATGTACTTTAATAATTTTAAAGTATCGATGTTATACGATTTTAATTTGGCACTTACATTCTTGAGTTCCTTTTATTCATTTTAGGAGGGATCGTACAACACTTAATGATATCCTCTCTGAAGATGCTCTGATAATTCCTAGTAAAGGAATATTGAGAGCTTGTGCCATCTCTCTTCCTGTGAGTTACTGTGGATTAAGAAAAGATCACATTTTTTGTAGCTTCGGATTACTCTCTTTTTTTTTATGCAATGGATTAAGAGAGCATAACTTCTGTTTTTTGGCTGGTAGTGGGACTGTATACATGGATTAATAGGACAATCAATTTGCAGGATCTTTGGAGAAGTCGTTGTTGCTTGAGTAAGATTGAAGGTTTTGACCATTCAGTGGTAAATGCTACATTGGGGGCTTGCGGACATCTACCTGAATTAGAAGAGGGTCCTTGTCTGCCTTTTTTTGTCTGGCAATGTGGAGAATTTGATGTAATTAATCTACGTACAATTCACATTTTGCAATAAGCTGATTCCCTCAGAGAAGAAGAAAGAAAATTCCATTTATTTAATAACAATAGTGCACTAGTATCAATGTAGTCTTATTATGTATGATGTTTCAGGTGCTTAGTGAGACATTTGATGTGATGGAGTTTGATTTTTCAAAACAAATATGCCAATGTCAAGGAAAATCCCAGGTATTGTGATACATCATCATTTAGTTTTGGATGCATTTGCATGATCAGCAGGTTTGGTACTTTGTTGTCAGGGACTGTGATGTCTAATGGTTATATTGCACAACCGGTTGTCTCTGGTGTACCTTACTACCTGGATTTATTATTAGCTTGAGAGCAGCATCACGTGGGAAAGACTTGGCCCAACTATTAACCAATTATCAGCAGAAGAATATATATAAGCAATTGTCTTTCAGTATATCTGTCTTTATGCCTTACAGAATAGTAATTTGCAAATGCAATTCCCTTCATAGAACTGGGCTGATACGTAACTGCTATAGATGTGCAATACTCTATATGACAACAGTTTTATGTAATGAATATTGAAAATTGTCTGTTGCAGGTTCAATTCACCAAGAGTGGGGTATGTCATGGGTTTGTGCTATGGATTGACTGGGCTATGGATTTGCAAAATTCTGTGGTGATATCAACTGGTCCAGGTCACTCTCATTTCCCTTTACAAAATTAACTAAACCTCTGAAGCCCCACTCTCCAATCCAACACCTGAGGCAGACCGCATGGCACTGCCACAAACAAAATTATAGATGAAGACTGAACCCTAAACCCAAGACATAAAACTCATATATCTTATAAAGGATCTAGAACAATACTATGAGCTATATTGCTTATCCTTTCCATTTTAAGCTTGCAGATAGGAGATATTGGAAGCAGGGAGTAAAGCTTCTTGGAACACCTAGAACAGTAGGACCCCAAAGATCGAGAAATGTCCAAGCATGTTCTGCAGTTCTCGAAGCATTTTTCAATCCATTAAAGGGGGAACTCAAAATTATACTTGATTTCTTATGAAACTTTTTCACTGACTGTTATGTAATGCCTTGGCTTGATAGACCTTTCCGCTATCAGTGGCAGTCTGGCTGACAAAATAGGCTGTCGGCCAACGTTGGTTGAGATTTTGTCGTTGAATTTATGATTTACTTGCGTGGTGAATTCTGTTGTTTTCAGTGGAACTAATTTCACTGACTACTATGTCTATATCATAGGAGTAATGCTGATACTGTACGCGGTTGTTGTTATACTAAGATCTGATGGGATTTTATGAAACTCACATAGGATTGATTCTTCTAATTATGAGCACAGGCTGGTAATCTTATTGAACAGCAGTTGTCCAGTTGGCAGTTGTAGTACAGGGGGGAATAATGGTGAAGCATGCTGAAGACAAGTTGTAGCACACAATTTTTACTTAAGAGTAAGACACTGCCATAGTTTACTGTAATTTTGAATGAACATCGGCAAATCAGTAGAAACGGAAATAGGCAATATTTTCATAAAAAATATCTACTAAATCCAAAAATATAGTCATGGAAAAAGAATATAAAAACAAGAAAATAAAATTGTCTTTAGGTTTTGATGCGAGACCATGCACCTAATTTATAGTGTAAAAAGAATTGATTTTTCAATAAAGGTGAAATTTCTAGAATTTAGTTATATATAGTGATAATATAAAGGATTTTTACATGGTCATTTAATTATGGATTGATATATCATTGAAAATTATTGTCTTTTATAATAATTATTTGGTTTAATTATTTTTTTTAATTCTTATAGTTGCAGAAATTTTACCTTTTGATCTCACTAGTTGAAAATAATTTCTTTTAGTTATTATACATGCACTTTTAATATTGGTTTGGTTTTTGCTGTCAAGTGTCTTAACACGGTAAAAGAAAACCGTCACAACAGAAATTGGCGGTGCAAAACTATCACAAATTGACATTTGTTGATGTTTTTTTATTTAATTTATGGCAATTTAAAATGGTAGGAACCAAACCGGTATCGAAAGTGTATTTATAGAGACTTAAAGGGATTAATTTTAACTATAGGGACCAAAAGGTAAATTTTGCACAACTATAAGGACTAAAAAGATAATTAAACCTAATTATTTTAAAAGCTATATGCAGAGTAATTTATAATTAGTTGAGAGTAATTTATAATTAGTTGATAATATAAAAATTTACATATAGTATACCAAAATTATACTCAAACTTTTATATATTTCATGAGAACATTCTTTTTCTTCTAACGAAAAAGGCACAATGGCACATCGCGCGTTATGATGGAGCAGGAAAATGTAAGAGAACAAATCCGCTGTTATATTTCTAGGGCTAATTAAGTAGCCACGTTTTACATATTTCTTTTTTTTTTTTATGACGAGCTATTCTGTTTGTGGGGTATTACTGGCCTTAACAACATTACTATGGACCTACTGAGTCCAACCATAATCCTTTGTCGGCTGGGTTAGGTTGGAGGATGAAGAGGTTAGTACGTTAACTGGCCTACGTACGCTCATATCATTTCTCATTTATATCTTGACCTTTGAGAGTTGAGAGGAGTCAAGAGAAACTATGGCACCATATTTTATAACACATTCATTAATATTAATTAAAATTTATTAAAATTCACCAAATCAAATACAATACCGATCAAATAAGAAACAGGACTCAATATTTTGCAGCTCTGAATGAATTTCCGCTAATATCAATGTGTTAGAAAACATGGTCCTCGAAAGAGAATTAAATACATATCTATTTCAAGGAGGTCCTTTCAAGTTTCAACAAAAGTAATAATAATATTAATAATGAGGACGACAAGAACAACAATTGGGTCGTGGCTGAGGGGGAAAGCAAGATTAGGACCGTACAACAAGATGCTTTTGGGGAAGGCAATATTTTTCTTAGAAGTTCCCTGACCCTTCATTCGTGGGATCTCCATGAACCGTGAACGGTTTTAACACTTGATGACCATCATAGTTATTGTGCTCGAAAGCGTCTGACTAAATGGATACTCCCCTTACTTAAATCACTCCACCCATCCCACTTGGGTCTAACATATCCCACTTCCTGTTGATCCCTTGATTCAACTCCTAAGATGGGGTTGCATATGGTGGCTCTCGCCAAGCTCCACTTGCAAGTCACGAGCCACGGTTTGAGACCCGCAGTGGTTGGGTTCGCTTGCCCGCTGGTGCTCAAGTTTTTTATGGGTTTCAGGTTCCTCCGAGATGATGCCCTTTACCATTCCAGGCTCTTCCTTTTCCAATTGGGTCAGATAGCGTTCAACAGAGAAGCCCAACTCTCCAACGTGGCGAGAATGGAACGAGCTCTGAGGTTAATTTGGAGAACTCTCACCCCCGCCCCTGCGACATCCTCGGAGGACTCCCAAATCGGACAAGAAGACACCCTCCATCAGCTTTCAATGCTTGCACTCTGATCATCAATCAGTTAGTCCTTTCCTTTTATTCTGCTTCCTTCGTCCTTGTCGTTTCTTGTATATATATTACCGTGTATTACTGCTGCTATTTGGATTTGGATATCTCAAATCGATGTATGTTTCGGTGTTGTCTTATGAATTACGATAATCTTCGTGACATGCTGGACCCGATTCTAATTAATCTTACGGCTTGCTTATTCAATTCGGCTTCTGCGTGATTACAAACTTTGTCGGATGAATGGAAAGGTACTAGTATTAATGATAAGATGGTCTCAGATCTCCGTTTATTTCCATTTCGGTGCTATTGTTTTTTGTTGATTTAATTGGCGATCTCGCCGATTGTTGAAACAAAAATCGTCAATTTATGCAGTTTTAGCCACATTTATTTACATATGTATATTGAATTAAAAGGGGTCGTTAATACTAAAAGATGATCATTATTATTATTATTTTGGCTACTAATATTAGCAAGCAACGTGCATTTCCAAAACATAAATTGAGTAGTATAATATTTTAATTTAATTTAAAGAAATATTTCGTTCAAAAAATAATTAGGGAAACTGTTAAAAATAAATACATTTCGAAATAGATTAACCTATCATAATCTCCTCAGATCGTTTTAATTAGTTAGGCTGCGAGACATGAACTATGATTGAACGAGTTTGATTTTTTATAATGCATTTTATTTCTATTCTATTATCTTTTCCCCTTTCCTTCCTTCTTATAAGACTTACTGTGAATCTCTCATCTATAATATATATAAGTTTGTATATTTACTTGTCATTTCTGAAGCTACTATTTTTATTCTACCCATTTCCCCTCTCACTAATAATTATTTTTTTCCTCTTGCTTATTATCATTTCATTCATTTCCCTTTTCTTAAAAAGGCCTATTCTACTTTTCTAACCATTCATTCAAGTAGGTAGTTTCATCAGCCGTGCAATCTAAAATCTATCATCTTCCTTCTTGGACAAGCTTCCTCCAATGTTGCTTCAAGAAATCAACCTCTGAATGTTACAATGGTTAAGGGTGGACAAATTTGACAATAAAATCTTGCAAGACAAATCCTTTGATTTTCAATTTTGTTTCATACAATTTGTAGTTGTTATGTGTAAAAATTTTGAACCACTAAAGTTTGTATAACTATTCAAAACCTAAGACGTGTGACATTCACATTATCTTTAAGGACTTATCTGTGTGGTGCAGTAGCTCCCCAAGATTTAACATGTTCTTCCCGATAATGATTGGGTAGCAAAATTGGCAAACTTTAATGATTTGAAACTCAAGATCTCAAAATTTTTGGAGAAGGAGAAGACTAAAGAGAGGAAGAAGAGGATGGTTTTAGAAATTAGGTTAATCTAAAATGCTTTTTTAGATAAATCATTTTTAAATAAAAAATAAAATAAACGTTATTTGAATAAAAATTTAAACATTGGTAGAAGTTCATGACACGCATTCAGGAGCCTCAATCCCTTGCTTTTTGGATAGGCAGACCAAGTCAAACGCAACTTTAAATTTCACTTTAAATTCATCATTATTTTTATCCTCTCTATTTCCTTCCTTCTTAATTCTTTTTTTTCAATTTCACTTTCTATCCAAACACAGCGTTAGAGTGTATACATCCTAAGGGATATCAAATTATCATTATTCATTGTAATGTTTCATCATGCGAAAATCATTATGTGCAAAACATCCAACACAACCATATGCATATTCAGACTTGTGATATTATAATATTTTAAAAGTAAAAATAAAATAAAAATTATATAATACTTATACCATTTTTTTAATTAGTTAATATTTTTCAATTTAATTTTTATAATTCTAAAATTCCATAAATAAGTTTCTAAAAATAACATTAGTGGATGGCAAAAATATACAAGGTGAAAATTATTTATAATCATGTATATAAACTATTATTTATCTCATATATCAAAATTACATATCTTTAATCCTATTCCCCCTATAATCCATAGTCCATCACTAACTTTGAACCCCCTAATTTGTATAAACCATCTTTGCAAAATAATACACTGTCTTGCACGCCTAACAACTCAATCTCTGTAATTCTAATGTTTCTAAACCATCCTTCCAATAATACATCAACCTACATAACTGAGTTTCTTTCACTATGGACAACCACATTCTATCCATCTGTCTAAACACCAAATAATCAAAAAGCAAGTATACCTCATTACCTAAATCATCACATACATGCAAAGAAATCATCAAGAAAAAGATCCTTATTACCTATCAAACTTAACAAAAGATGCTACATATAAGCTAAATCAATGTTAATAGTTTTGCCTTTCCTTAGGGAAAATATTATAACCTTGGTTGTTATTTGTTGTCATGAACTCTTGTAACATGTACAAAAGTCTAACACTCTTCTTTTCTTACCTTTTTGCTATCCATAGATAGTATTAAGGTAAAAGCTTTTTTGATTAACACACAAGAAACGTAATAAAACTATTTTTAATGATTTTTTTTTTGTTGAATAAAATTGGTAGAATGGGGAGGTACCCCCAATATTACTAGGTAGGGTGTTAATGGCGTGCTGGGATTGCCAGTAGAGACCCACCTAGAGAATTACTTGTATAGGCTCGCACTACAAGCGGTTCTACCCAGTTGCAGCTACTTAACTAACCCCTGAGCACTCAGAAATCTCCCTAGGAAGGGTTGCCCACCAAGCGAAAAAAAAGTAGCATTAGGGGGATTCGAACCCACACCTATAAGAGAGGTGAGAGTTCAGTACCGGATCCAATAGCATGACAGGATGGACAACACATGCGATTAAATATTAACACAAATAATACAAGATAAGAATAGGAAGGTGACAATGAAGGGAGAATAAAAAAGATAGAGGGGGAGGGGAAAATTAAATAAAGTGAATTTGAGGCTAAGGAGAAACTGAGGAAGAATATGTGTAAGTCAATAGAACTTAGATTCATGTGGAAATTCATTTGATCTACTCGTAAAAACATTATAGTTTAGGTTGGATTGGTTCCAAAAAAATAATAATCCAAGCCAATCTAGTCTAATCATTTGCAAATCTAATTGAGGTCAATTGTTTTAGTTTTTGCCTCGTTTTTTTTTTTTTAAGTGACAATACTCTAATTTTTTTATCTATAACAAATAAAATTTTGTTAATCAAAGCAAAAGTAGAGTTTCAAATCAATACATGATTTTTTTGTGACTAATTTTTCATTTAAGAGATAACACTTATTAAATAAAAAGCCAAATTCATAATAAATATATAAAAAAAATTCAAAATATTAATTCTTATCATAAATTACAACTTAGTCTAAATTATAAATCACAAGTCAAAACAATCTCAAGTTTTCTAATTTTACAATAACTTATAAATTAGGATTTATTTGAGGATAGAATAGGTACTCTAATAAGTTTTTCAAGAAACACTTATAGAAGAATAAAATAAATAAATTAAATTAAACTTCTTTTATAAGTTTAAACTAATTTATGTTGCTCAACTTTTATAAAAGCTTTTTTACCTAATTTTTCCAAAAGTTATGGTGCATGATTTAATTTTAACTTATAAGAGATGTTTATTTCATTTTACTTTCATATTTCTTTTTCTATAAGTACTTATTGAGTAATTTATTCAAACAAGACCTAAGTTTAATATGTTTGTAATTCAATTTGATTGACTTTAATTTTGAATATGATGGGGTTAAATATGTTTTTAGTCCTTAAACTTTTCTCGATTTTCACTTTTAATCCCTAAACAAAAAATTGACCGGTCTTAGTCCCTGCATTTTTCCTCCGTTAACATTTTTAATCCTTACTGTTAAGTCTCAACGTTAAGTGATGACGTCGCAACCACGTTAGCAACCCCGTGAGTTGCCACATCATCAACTAGTCTGACGCGACTGTCATGTGTAATTTTTTTGGCAAATTATGTTTTTAGTCCCTAATCTTTTACAAAATTCACTTTTAGTCCCTCAACAAATTTTTGACTAGTCTCAATCCTTTATCTTTTTACGAAATTCACTTTTAGTCCTTTTACAAATTTTTGACCAGTCTACGTCCCTCAACTATTGTTCGTTATTGTTTTTAGTCCTTCCCATCAAGTATCACTGTTAAGCAATGATGTGACAACCACATTGATAGTCAAGTGACTTGCTGTATGGATTACTAGTATCACATAAGCATGACAATGGGGTGGGTTAGGGGCTGGTTTTGCTTTCCTTGTCCTTACAAAAAGTAAGGTGGGTCCGAGTTTAAAAGAAGTGAGTTTATATTTTTTAATCCCATCCCCATCTCTATCGAGTTTATCGAGTTCAGGTAAATTCGCAAGGAACTCGTCACTCTTTTTTACAATTTTAATTTAGTTATACATTTTTAAATAAATTATATAGTAAGTTATTAATTTTATTTTAATTCAAACAATATATAAAAATTAATAAATAACAAAGAACTTAAAAAAAATATTTAAGAATTAAATTATATTTTTAATTAAATATATAATTATAAGTTTTTATTTAATTATTATTATAATTTAAACTATTTAACTATTAAAATAAATTATTTACATTTTTAATATATAAAAAAATAAAAGTATGAAAAAGCTTAACTCTAATATATATATATATATATATATATATGTGTGTGTGTGTGTGTGTGTGTGTGTGTATGCATATGTAATAAAAAATTGCAAAACAATGTAACAAGGTGGATACAGGAATAAGGGCTACATCTCCTTTTATATTTTTTCCAAAATTTTAAACCCTTTTTCTAGCAGTTTTATGTTGCTAAAAAATTTGTAGCGCCTTAGAAACTGCTTAAAAATGTCTTGAACTAGCAACATTTTATCACATGATTACTATGTCAAACTAATCATCCACATAGCAAGTTACGTGATTGTCGGCATGGTTGCCACATCATTGCTTAACAATGATACTTGATGGAAGGGACTACAAACAATAACAACACAATAGTTGAGGGACTAAGATCAGTCAAAAAATTGTTGAGGGATTAAAAGTGAATTTCATAAAAAGATGAAGGACTAAGACTGGTCAAAAAATTGTTGAGGGACTAAAAGTGAATTTTGTGAAAAGATTAGGGACTAAAAATATAATTTACCAAAAATGATGACGTGATAGCCACGTCAAACTAGTTGATGACATGGCAACTCACGTGACTGCCACGTCATCAGTTAATAGTGGGACTTAACGACAAAGACTAAAAACATTAACAGATGAAAAATACAGGAACTAAGATCGATTAATTTTTTGTTTACGGACTAAAAGTGAAAATCGAGAAAAGTTTGGAGACTAAAAACATATTTAACCCAAATCGAAAACCAAACCAAGCTAAATAAAGAAGCATTTTTTTTTCAACTTTTATATTAACAATTTATTTGATTTGATTTTTTTTTGTGAGTTTATCGGTTTGGAACAATTTAGTAGTTCTTGAAACACCCTAGGTAAAACCATAAGGATTTAATTTAAATTGAGAAAATAGGTTATGCACTGAAAGTGTAAAGCAGTTTTACACTGTCATCCAATCACAACCTACCATGTATGGTAAGTTTGTTGACTTTTAATAAATACCTTAAAAATCATACTAACGGTGATTTTTGATTGGTTGACAGTGTAAAAGTTTTTACATTGGCAAGTATATGACTATTAAACTCATTTAAATTTGGTAAAACTATAAAAACATGTAAATTAATTTAACTTATCTTAACTCCTAAAAATATTGAGAAATTTAGAAGTAGAATATAATACATTTAGACAAAAGTTATTTATTTAACAGAATATATTGAAAACTTAATTGAAAATTTTTATTATACATATTTTTAATCAATATTCAAGCTCTTTATGTTTTAGTCAATTTTTAATATTTTATTAAATTTCTCATTCAAAAAAGGCTTAATTTCACTTTTTGCATGTACCATCAATTTTGTAATGGATTTTGCTGTTGTGACACACATGCTAATGTGGTACATGAGATGGCATTGATGTGATGTTTGAAAATGGAGTTTGAGTGACATGTGGATGTGGCACTCCAAGATGAAGTTTGAAAATTAAGAAAAGTATTTAAAGTGAAGTTTGAAGTTTGAGCCCATTACCTCATGCTTTAACACCAACAGCAAGTATAAGATCTACTAGAACACCTAATTTGCTTGATATATGTATGCAAAATATTTTATATATAACCTAAGTGTACGGAGGACAAAAAATGTACATATATTTACTATTACTAGATAAACAATATAATATTATAAAATCAAACAAATAATAACTTATACTTTTTAATAATAAATACACACACACACACACACACACACACACACACACACACACACATATATATATATATGTATGTATATAAATTAATTATAACTTAATCATTATGTATTAGATAATTTTTTTTCTTTTATAAAATTGTGTTCTTTTAATTTTATGTTTTTTTCATACTTTAGTAATTTAAATAAGATGTTGTTATTGATGTAATAAATTCTTTTTGTATTTCACTAAAAAAATTGCTAAATATATTTATACTTTTATAATCAAATTTTTGCAATAATTTTTTTAATTTAATACTAAAAAGGTTATATAATGCTAAAATTTAAAAAATTTATTTTTAGTGACTAAAATAGGATATTATTATTGATGTAAGATTTTTTAATAAATATAAAAAATTAAAAATCGATTATTAACTTTCAAAATATTATCAAAAAAGTTACTTTAATATTAATTACAATATTGAAATACAAAATAATTTTTCAAGATACGGTATTAGGAATCTCATGTTTTGGTTCTATTTATTTGTTGACGTTAAATTGTCTTTTATATATATTATTTAAAATTTATAATTATTTTTTATATATTATTGGCATGTAATGGGGTTGAGAGAATAAAAGAATTTTTATGCAAATACTTACACACAATGTGAAGATTTTTAAAGGATAAATTTTGTAAATTGTAATTCTTTTATATGATCGTCATTTTTCATTCTCAAAATTAATCTGAATTCTGAATTTCAAATTAATTTAAAATTCCCTCAAATCAATGGCTCCCACTATATGTGCCCCCAACACATGGGAAATGGACAAAAGGTGAAGTGCGATTATATTTGTATCGACATATTAGGAAAGGTACCAAACGATCTTGGATAATTCAGTTAATGGTTTAAAATTAAATATATTGCAGCTTGGGCACAATAAAATATATACTAAACAACCCATATTTTGTAGAAACCATATCTCTTTGGAAAGTCCACGAGATTATCGAGTTAATATATATATATATATATATATATATATATATATGGAGAGAGATTAAATGATATCGATGTAACTTACATCCACTATTATACCATTCAATAACTTAATATAGAATGTGATTTTTATTTATCCAACCGTTGAAATATAATTTCATATTACCAAGATTGTTTGTGTCAAATTTTGTCAAAATTGAATAACAATAAGAAGGTAATCAAATGACTCATGTCTTACTATATTTTAAAAAGTATATGTTACGTCCATTTTGATCTATATGAATAAGGTATCAAATAATTTTGGATTAATATAAAATTTTGTACATATGATCTATGTTAAAGAAACATTTAATCCAACAATGGATTTTAAGATAAAATCATCCAATTCAAAGTTATTGAATAGTGTAATAGTTGGTGTAAGTTATACCGGTATCATTTGATCCCCCCCCCTCTCTCTCTCTCTCTCTCTATATATATATATATATAGGAGGCATATACTATTAGAATGACCTTTTTATGTGAGAATGAGACTAGTTAATCTCAATTATTAGATTAAAATAGAAAACTTAGATTAAAAAATTATTTAAAACCCTAAACTCATTTAAAATCACAACCACTACTGTCGTTGCCACCCCCACTGCCACCACCACCACCACTGTTGCCAATGACGGTGGTGGTGGAAGTAGCGACGATAGTTGTGGTTTTAAGTGAGACCACCTCCACCCCCATCCCTATTATCACCGGTGATGGGGGGTTGGCAGCGACAGTGGTGGTGGCAACGGCAACAACTATGGTGGTTATGGTTTTAAATGAGTTTAAGGTCAACATTCAATAACTTTCAATTAGATAATGTTTTCTTAAAACCCACCATTAGATTGAAAGTTTCTTTCACATATATCATATATACAAAATTGTATATTAATCTAAAATTATTTGATACTTTATTCATATAGATCAAAATCAATGTAATATATACTTTTCAAAATATACTAAAATATGAATCATTTGATCACCTTCTTATTGTTCTTCAATTTTGACAAAATTTGACACAAAACAATCATGGTATTGTAAAGTTATAATTTAACGGTTGGATTGACAAAATTCATATATAGGAAAGGTTCAAATTACACCGGTGTAACTTTACCTACTTTGCACCATCAATAACTTTTATATAAAAGGTGAATTTTGTCAACCCAACCGTTGAATTATAACTTTATATTATCATGTTTGTTTGTGTCAAATTTGTCAAAATTGAAGAAGAATAAGAAAGTGATCATGATAAGATCCATCAACATTGACTTTGAAAGAAGGGGGATTAGGAGCAACCTATGTAACCCCAACTTCTTTTTTGCTAGGACGAAAAACATAATGATGGGCTTTTAACGAGTTTTGCATGAACAAAGTTGGCTTGGGCAAGAATTTGATGATGTAGATTCGAAAAAAGATTGGACACCCCACTAAAAACTATAGCATTGCAAACATTCCATTAATGGTAAGTAACCATTCCAAAGAAAGAAGCCCAAGCACCCGCAGGGGATTTTAAGGCTTTGGAATTGAGATTATAGGCAATCCAATCATGCAAGCCGAGACTAAAAAACTTAGCCCATAAGTCAGGAGGAGTAATGTAAGAAGACCAGAACTCCCTAACTTCATCATAGTCATGGTAGGCATGAATAATAGATTAACTATGCTGTTGGTAACGGGGATAGATGTTTGAATCCATCATGTGCCTGTGGTTCCTTTCACTATTAGTGAGAAAGCACCGGTGCACTAACTTCCATAAAAACACACGGATTCTTTGAGGCCAATGCTAACTATTACCTGTGAGGTACTTATAAGCAGCCTTAATAGAAAAAATTCTATCTTCAAAGCCTTTCCAAATAGGAACATTATCTATATCATTTGTAAGAGGAGGGATAAGAGCTATCTTTGAGCAAATATGAGGAGGAAGCAGGATATGGAGAACCTCCCAATGCCAACCATCATGGGAGGCATAGGTAGAAACCGGGAGGTTTATTTCCTGGCTGGAATTTGGTCTAGAATCAAATTCATTAAAGTTGGAAGTCTAGGAATCTAGGTGTCTGTCCAAAAACAAGCAGCATCGCCATTATTAACAGGCCAAGCCAGATTTTCAGACACATGATGCCAATTGTTCATAATAGCCCTCTAGACATGAGAGGTTTTAGAGTTCATTCTGATAGCGGGAATACTTCCAACACCACAATTGTATTTCGTTTTTAATGTCCTAACCCAAAGAGATCTAGGATCTTTAATCAGTGACCAACCCAATTTTATCATGTAGCTTTGATTAAGCACCCTAATACTTCTGAACCTGAGATCACCCTTATCTTTAGGTTGGTAGATAGTATCCCAAGAGATGATATGCGTTCACCTTTTCTTATGAGTAAATCCCTAGATAAAATCTCTACAAAGTTTGTCAATATCATTACAAATAGCAATGGGTAGGGATGTTGCTGGAGGATGTAAGCTTGGATATTTAGCAAGCAAGATGGCATTAAGGTTACCCTCCTTACCATAGAGAGAGTGTGAGACTTCTAAACCGTTAGCTTTTTTCTTATTTTGTCCACAAGATACCTAAATTGATGGTGGGTGTTCTTATGATGGATGACGGTGAAACCAAGATAAGGATGCAAATCATCGGTAACTTGAATATTTAATCTTTGGCTAAGCTCCATGGCAAAGTCCTTCTCACATTTCTAGAGAAGAAAACCTTGGATTTCTAAAGGTTGACAGTTTGGCCAGACGCTAGCCCAAACAACTTAATTATTCTGTTGACTTCATCCACTTGGTTAATAGAAGCTTCAGCAACTAGAATGATGTTATCTGCAAAAAATAGGTTGAAACCTACACAGTGTGGGTTCTGGAAAAAATGTAAGGTTTCCATTTCCCTGTCTAAATGGAGTATTAGATAAGATGAGCTAACTTCTCAATGCAAAGAATGAAGATATAAAAGGAGATCAAATCCCTTTGCCTCATACCTCTAAAAGGACAGAAAGACTTGGAGTTATGGCCATTCCAATTTATGGCCATAGAAAAGGTGTTGATACAATTAAAAATAAGCGAATTCAAAGTATCCATAGCAAAGTCCCATTCGATCTTATCATAAGCTTTTTGAAGACCCAACTTAAGGATCATGAAGCCAGTATTACTAGCCTTAGTCTTAAAGGAATGAACAAGCTCCTAAAGGATAATGTAATTATCCACAGAGTTACAACCTTTGATTAAGCTGGTTTGTAGAAGGCCCACTGAATACAATAAGATACATTTAATTCTATTAGCCAGAATTTTGGTAAGCACCTTGTAAACAACATTGCATACAGCAATTAGCCAAAATTGAGAAATGGATGAAGGCTTATCACATTTGGGAATGAGAGTAAGTAAGGTCTTGTTCACTGTAGCAATAAGATGAGGTTCCTATTACACCTTGCATATGAATTAGAAAATAGAATCCTTATAGTCTCCCACTGCGATTTAAAGAACATCGGATGGAATCTGTCGAGCCTAAGTGCCTTGTAATTTCCCATAGAGAATAGGGCAACTTTAGTTTCCTGGAAGGAAAAATTAGAATTCAGATACAGAAGGTCCTCTTCTTTGATCCTTTCAAAGGAATGGATAGAAGCCAAGCCAGCCGAATTATGATTCTCGGAGGAAAAAATATTTTTATAATGATTTAGCACCATATTCTGAATGATAGAATTGTCAGAAATCCATTGGTTTTAGGAATCCATTACAATGTCAATTTTGTTGCGTCTCCTTCTAGCTAGGAAGGATTGGTGGAACTATCTAGTGTCACAATCCCCCAAATTCAACCACTTGCTTTTGGAAAGCTGATACCAATACGCTTCTTCTTGGCTAAGAATTTGCGTATACTCTTACCAAAGGTCTCGACGTAAGTTGAACAATCTCTGAATTAGGTTAGTGATGATAGCTCTGTTTATAACCTCCAATCTAGCTATAATACGCTTCTTTCTTTTAAAGATGCTTCCGAAGACTTCACGATTCCAATCTCTGAAACAATCTGTATTTTTGGATATGTTAAGCTCCCAGGGATCATTTTGTTTCAAGATTGATTAATGATGTGTGGAAAATCTTGGTGGTCCAACCAAGGACCCAGGAATTTGAAGTAACTATGGGGAACTTTGTTGCGATCATCTTTGATTTGGATCCAAAGATCACAGTGATCAGACAACAGGATAGCAAGATGAACCACCTTAGAAGCCAAAAAACATTCTTGCCATTGTTTATTAGCCACCACATGATCAAGTCTTTCATGTAAATTTCCCTTAGTCCAAGTGAAGTAGGGTCCAGTAAAACCCATGTCCATCAGGTTACAGTATTGAAGACAAGCCTACAATTGCTTACTAGAATTAGCATTGAAAGGACCTCCATCAATTTTTTCACAATCAAGCAGTGTTGAAATCACCTGCCATAACCCAAGGCCTCGACATGGAATCATTTATTTGACAAAGCTTTGCCCAAGCAAAATGACGAAGATTTAGATGAGGACTAACATAGATAGTGGTAAAGAACCAAGGCTTATTAGACATGGGATTAATATGCAAATGAATATGAAATTTAGAAGAAGAAAGGATAGAGATATTGATCATGGAAGATCTCCAAAGGCACCACAGTCCTTTTGAGAATCCATCAGCATCCACCCTGAAGGCAATGTTTATGCCAATTTTATAAATAACTTTCTTTGCATTAGTCCCACTGATATGAGGTTCCAGAATAGCCGCAAGGTCGAGGTCATAAATTTGCAACAAGTCTCTAATAAGACCTGGAAAAGCCCTTTTACTAGCCCCACGAGCATTCCAAACTAAAAACTTCATAAAGGAAAAAAACAAAGGGAGATAGGACACATACGTCCTATAAATGATCCTCCATATCAACAGCCATAACATAGCTGTGACCAATCCCAGTTCCCATAGTTGCACCACTAGGCAACAATTGCTCAATCTCCACCACCATCTCCGAAATATCTCCTGGGTACATTGGTTTGTTCTTCTCATCTTGAATTGTACTATGCTTGACAAGGACATCATTAGCATGTAAATAGGGATTAGAAAAGGTGGGAGGATGGGTTTCAACGTTTGCATAGGATTATTAGGTTGGGGATGTTCCACGATCATAGTCGATTAAGATGTTGTGGTATAGTTTTGAGGTGTTTAGCTTTTCCCAAGATGAGGGATGGCTTTATGGTGTTGGATGTTTGATTGGGCAAAGTTTTTAGAGTGTGGGCTTAAGTGGTCAGAAGGTTGAGTGTTTGGACATTTTGAAGTATTGGGCTGGTTCTTAGGTTGGACATTCTTTTTGGAAAAGATGGGCTTCTGGATGTTATAGGTGGTAGAGGTACCTATGTTCTCTACGTCTTTGTTAAGTTGCTTAACATTTTCGAGCTCAACTTTGAGAGCCATAAATCTTGGCCCATTAGTCTTGGATTGACCTACTTTTGGTTCTGTCTGTTTCTCTTTAGGATTGGACTTGACATGTTTAGGGCTATTGTTTTTGTGCCTAGATGACTTTTTGGTCAATATCCATAGGCCAAAAATATGGACTCAGTAGGGATAGACCCATGATGTGTTGCTGTCTCCACAGGGGTCTTACCAAGGGTATTAGAATTGTTAAGGTTGGGTTGTTTTATTATTGTGCAAGCCTTAGCAACTTGGTGGGGCGTCGCTTATTAAGTTTTGTCATTAGCATTATCTCCTAAGAGTTGTTTCGAGCATTGATGAAGCCTATGGCCATATTTTTTGCAATTAAGGCATATAAGATGGAGTCCCTCATACTCCAACTTGAACTCTCTACCCAGGACTGTAAAAGACAGAACAAGCTTTCGTTTCAAATCCAGCTCGACATAAATGCGAGCAAACTCCCACACCTTTGAATGGAAGTAGTTTCATTGACCCTTAACATTGTCCCTAGTTTATCACTAACCTCCCACAGAAATTCCTTGTTGAACAATTCAATAGGTAGCATGGGGATTCTTACCCAGGCAGCAACCTTGCTTTTAGAATGCTCCAAAAGGTTGAAAAAAGGTCTCCATCTTTAGACCAAGAGGTAATGATAAAAAATGAGCCAAGGGCCTTTAAATAGAGCAAACCTATAATCATCTTTGATGTTAAATTGAACCAAGAAAAACTCCTCATTAAGGTCCACAGTTTGAATGTTACCTAGTCTCCTCCACAACTTTTGAAGCTTTGTGGAGAGGTACTTCAATGAAACCTTCTTACCCCAAAGCTTTACAATGAGAGAAAACTACTAAGGCCTACACCATGTGTCGTATGTCTTTATTGTTACTGTAATGTTAGGACAAGAGAAAACTTGGTTTCATCTTCCTCTTCTTCTATATCCAAAAAAGGACATATTTCCTATGTCACCGCATTAATAATGTCCCTAGGGTTGGTAGCAAAGTCTAAGAAATGTTCTCCTATGGTCATATTAAAGCGAGGACTTTATCCTTGTAGGATACTATGCTTGAAGGGGGGAGGGCAAGACCTCTCCTTGATGCTCCTGACATGTGCCATCATCAAGAACCTTAACCTTTTTAGTGCTCCTTTCTTTTTGGTCTTTTTCCTCAATAGAGAGGGTGATAACGTTCTCATTACTCTCCATTTTCATTTTAATTAATGTAAATTTCCACTTGCATGAATTACTAATGTATTCAACACCATATAGTTAAATTATTAAAATAAAATAAAAAACATTTTTGCTTTTATTTCTCTTCCTCTCCTAACTATATTTTCATTTTTGAAATTTAAATAAATTTGTTTTGGTCAAATTATTGTTGGTCCATAGTCAAAACGATTTAAACAAATGGTTGGCGTGCAATAGGCGAACCCTTGTTGGCTTTGAATGAATAAGCCCACTAAGTTAAAAGCCCACACACAAAACTTTCATTCAGCTGTTTTATTTTGGCACTCATTCTCTTTCTCATTCTTTTCATTCTAACCTCATACCGGCGAACAAAGTCGGTGACAGAAAAGGAACAACCTCCATCCCCAAACGTGAAATCCGATGACGACCGCTGCTCGACCCACGTGGGCACCTGCTAAAGGTGGCAACGAACAAGGTGGTACTCGAATTTTCGGTCCCTCGCAAAAGTACTCTTCTAGGGATATCGCATCGCACACCACTCTCAAGCCCAGGTATGCCTTTTTGCTTTTTGGTCGTAATTTTTTTTTTCTTTCATATTTTATTTTGGTTGGAAGACAAGCTAGGTTTAGGTTTTCTTACGAATGGAACATTATGTAGTTGAAATTTATAATGGAACTTCGGTTGTTGCGATGGTGTTAATTAGGGTTAGTTTGAGGCTATCTTGTTTGGGGTTATCGCAATTCACATATTTACATATTGTAGGCCTTGGTGCTTGTGCTTGGTTGTGTCATTCTAGTTTAGGTTAATTAAGCCTCGATATTGTTGTCGTACATATCAAGATCGTTGACTTGTCTTGGTTATGTTAACTTCACCGTAAGGTGCCGTTTCTGGAAACTCTGTTGTACTTAGATTTTTGTTCAAATTGTTATATTTGTTATCTATGTCTGTTGACAAGTTTGTTACTGGATTTATCATTCTGGCAATAGAATGGACTCAAAATTTTCAATATCAAATCCCGTTGAAGTATGTCGCTCTAATGATGAGAAAAAGTGTTGCCTTTTACCTACCATTCCCCCGTTCCCTCTCTGTAATCTTGTGTAGTTTACCATGGAAAATTTTGCGTGTTTAATCTAGTTTATTAGTTGTTTTCAGAGCCAATATTGTTGATGGGTGAATGATCATACATTATCATATGGAATAGGCATCTCAATTGATTCATGAAGTTATTGTAATGATATACATTCATCAGATTTATTTATTTAAACCTGTAATCTGACTGGATACGAAATGTTATAATTTTTCTTTCCTCCCTCCATCAGAGGGAAAAGGATTGTGAGTGACATTAAGGGAGATAGTGTCTTGTGCTACATTGTTCTTGTACTCACTCTGTAATGTGATCTTCTTGCACTAGCAAAAGTGCCTCAATCTCCTCAATGCTAAGAGGTTCACTCTTATTACCAATTAAGTGACAATGGTGTCATACTCTTCTGGTAACCCCTTGAAAATGACATCCAATTGCTCTTGAGCTGAGATAGGATCACCCACAGCAGGAGAGAATGAACAACAGCCTTGATACAAAGGAGAAACTCAGTAATAAAACGATATCCAAGTTTGGTATTGTGCAACTCAGTTCAGAGTTGTCAAGCTTTTGTGCAAAGTGGTTGTGGATTTGTTTCCACAATTCCTAGGGATGAACACTCCCTTTGACACAAGTGAGGATGGAGCTTGAAAGAGAAGATTGAAATTGACGCCATGACCAAAGGAGTTCATCTTGCTGCTCCCAAACAGCATATGCATCATTTACTTTGCCACTATAAAGATCATTTTTGCTTGAGAATTGTGGAGGATTAATCAAATTTTCAACAAAGCTATATAGATTGTGACCTTTGATCACTGGTATGATTTGTTGCTTCCATAGAAGGAAGTTGTGATCGTTGAGCTTTTCAAAGATTGCATGAGAGAAGATGACAGGAGCAGAAGAGTTCACCAGTGGTGGAAGAGAGGTGGTGGCAGATTGTTGGAAGTTATGGATTTGGATCAAGAACAAGCTCTTGATACCATATTGGAAAATTATGTTTGAGTGACTTGGAAAATTAGAGCAAGGAATAATTTCAGATTTTATTGATTGATCAAATTAAGTACAGAAAGATACTTATAGAGGGAGTGAAAGTGAGGGTTATCACAAGAAGTTGCCAGCTGTGCTAACAGCTGGGACTAATTGGGTAGCGGCTGATATACATATACTCTAATATGTAGTATGTTTATACAGTGTTTCTTTGTACCCCATGCTTAAACTTTGAATTAAATCTGTATCCTGACGTATGATTGAAATGTTTTCATTTCCTTTTTTTTTTTCCTCTCACTTTTTTCTTGTTAAATGATTAAGAAGCTACACTGCTCTATACTTGTGGCAATGTTGCACATTATCATGTTGGTATGCAGTTTTACTGATACAAGTGGTGTATTTTTCCTCGCTAATAATTGTAGTTCTACCTTGCCAGGAAAGAAGGGCAGGACACACAGGATGAATTAAAGAGAAGGAACCTACGTGATGAACTGGAAGATCGTGAACGGAGGCATTTCTCATCAAAAAATAAATCTTATGGTAAAGTTATCAATGTGTAATGTTTCTCTAAATTTCTATTTGTTGCATTTGAATTCATCATTCCTGTCATTTTTTTTTATTGCAACTTGTAACTGTTCAATTCTATTCTCTGCTCTGACAGATGACAGGGATCATGGAAAGGGTAGCCATCTGTTTTTGGAAGGTATTCTATCTACTAATTAGTATACATTTACTAGAATACTTTGCACATGGCCTTCCATATAAAAAAGGAGGAGAAAACAAGAAGATAAGGAAAGAAACCATAATTGTATTGTATAATCGGTATTCTAGATTGATGGGTCTTTATCTTGACAGGATCGAAGAGAGAAATTGAAGATCACATTGTTGCTCGTAGTGTTGATGCAGATGATTCTGATGTTGAAGTCAAAAGTGATGATGAGAGGTTGATAATTTGGCATGAACTTTATGTTTAACAGTATCGAATGTTTATTTAATGTATATTTGGTATGTACATGCAATTGATTTGAACTCAATATTTAAGAATATAAAAGTCCTCAAGTATTATACAAAGACTTACATAGTATTACAGCCATACAAATATAACTCAAGTTATTATGTACACATATGATAATATGTATTATGATTTGTGTTCAGCAAAGCAAATAAGGCTTATTATTTTATTTAGAACTTAAAATATATATGCCCTTCGTGTGCATGCATGAGCAAATGTGCATCAACATGCATAGTATTTTTTTCAGCAATTCAGCACAGTCAGTCTTTTGTTGATACTTAGGTATGTAATGTAGGGACATGTGTAAGTGTGCAGCACAGCTTTTGGCATTTTGAAGTTATGCTGGATGAGCCATTGAATATAATTTAGTTTTGATGAAGCTGTTTTTTCTTTTTTCATTTTAATAATTTTCATACACTTCATTAATGATTGTTTTTCAGCTGACGTTTTTGTGTGTGTGATTAGTTTTGTTGGAAAATTTGGGGGTGGGGGGGATTGGTTTTGTTGGAAGATGTGTGATATTTTGGGTGGGAACAAGTGGTTTCGCATTATACCTGTTCTCTCCTGTCTCTGGGTGCATTGGAATTATCTTTTTGTTGGTATTTGAAGTCATATTTCTTACATCAAAATTTGGAATCAAACAAGTGTCTTCACCTGTTAATGGTAGTATATACTAAAGTCTCCTTAACTTTCTCAGTGATGGCGATGACGATGACGATGACGAGGATGACACTGAAGCCTTGCTGGCTGAGCTCGAACAAATAAAGAAGGAAAGAGCAGAGGAAAAGCTACGCAAGGTCTTATTCCTTCTTTTACTCTTCCTAGCTATGTTCATGTCATGCCATTATTGTTACTTCACCTTGTGTGGAAGGAAGGTGGATGGGGGAGCGTGGGCAGATGCGTACAGTTGCCTTTTCCCCTCCCTCCTGTAATTCATTTGGATCTTGATGAAAACATATAGTTGAGGGGCCTGAGCAGGTGGTTGAGCCCATAACATCTCTCTCTTTTTAGCAACTTATACCTTGGTTGCTAAGTGGTTCTTCTGATGATGTTAGTTGTAAATTTTAAGTAAATGTATTTTGCCCTCATGTACAAAAAAATTAAAATGTAAATGTCTTTGTGCAGGAGCGACAACAACAGGAGGAAGAGCTTAAAGTAAAGGAGGCAGAGCTTCTGCGCGGAAACCCGCTGCTAAATAATCCAACATCTTTCAATGTGAAAAGGAGGTTTGAGTCTAGATATTTATCAAACTGCCCGCTAAACCAAAATGACAGTTTTTGCGGTTAACGATGTAATTTTTTGGGTTTTTGCATGTACTTGTTTTGTTTAGGTGGGATGATGATGTGGTGTTTAAGAACCAAGCCCGTGGTGAAACCAAAACAGCTAAGCGATTCATCAATGACACCATCAGGAATGATTTCCACAGGAAATTCCTGCAAAAATACATGAAGTGAAGTCCTGTGTCAGAAGTCGGAGTTGTTTGGATTCAACAGAACATATTAATTTGCAGTTTGTATCTAAATGTATGATGATTCACTGTTTTGTTTCTCTTATATAACGTATTTCAACATGCTACTCATAGTTGCTGTAACTGCGGGTATGCTTGTTAATGCCAACTGGGTTTAAGAGTCTGGGCAACCTTTTACCTGATTTCTGCCTGTCGCACTATACGATTCGTTGTTCTATTCGCTTGTTGTATCAATCACGTAAGTGGCCTGGTAGTTGGGTACAATATACCGGGTGCATATCTATCATCGACTTTGCAAGGAAATTAAGCCAGCCACTAGTTTGATTGGCAGTCGTTATTTTAAGTTTTCCCAGCCTGAAGCCATTTTTTTCAACGCATATTCTCGCAACATATTTTATCTTGTTCAAACATTTATTTTTCAGTAGCTACTAAAGTAGTGGTAAACTTGTAAAGCCTCTTTGATTTCTGAGGTTTATGATCCTTGCGCCAAGTTGAGACCATTGTCACCTTTGGGACCTTGCACTTAAAGAATGCGAATAGACATTACAGTTTAATATGCTGATAGACATTCCAGTTTAATATTTCTAATTTCAAATTAGTAACTACATCTCATTGTTTATTTTGGGGGGCTTACATTATAGTGTTCAATGAGAAGTAGAGAGCATTATCATATTGGGACCTTGCACTAAAAAAGACGGATGGAGGCAATACAGTTTAATATTTCTAATTAAATCTAGTTGACCTTTTTGGGCTTACATTAGAAAGTGTTTAATAAGTGGAGAACTTTATCATATTGGGACCTTGTGTAGGGATGACAATAAGTAGGGTGCTATGGTACCCGTCCCTATATCTGTATTTGAAAAAAATATCCGTATTTGGCTTTATAACCGTGTGGGTAGCAATTTTAATTCCTATTTCCATACTCACTAGGTACCTATATTCTGTACCCAAACCCGCTACCCGTACTTTACTTAAGTGTTGATATAAAATTTTAAGGGGTTAGACAAAATTTATAATCAAAATTAATTTAATATAATTTGTCAATTCTCATTTTATTTTTTTATCAACTATGAAATTATTGATCAAAGTTTTATGATTAAGTATTTCTAACATTTCATTATCAATATATAAAAAGGCAAATATATTCAATCTATCCTTTAACATATTTAATATCAAATAAAATTTATATAATTTTATATTTAAAAAATCCATGTTCAAAAATAAAAATAATTATAAATATTGTCAATAATATTTTAATTAGAAGCAATGTATTCATTTGAAAAAAAAGACTTGATCTTTTGATATAATTTAATATTTTTAGTGGAGTATAAATTATTTTTGAAATTTAATTTATATATAATACCAGTACAAAACTTTTTTACACATATGTTTAATAAAATTTGATTATTTTTTCACATCATCTTATTTATCGATGTGGCAATATGGTGAATTCCTATTGAATATATGCATAAAAATATTTTACACTAACAATACATATAAATTAAATTCTTATTTTGTTTGTACTTTACTATTTCTTGCAATATCTTTTTTATTAAAATAAATTAAGATCTTTAATATTATAATAATCACTAGAATTTATCTTTTAATATATATATATATATATATATATATATATATATATATATATATATATATTTGTGTGTGTGTGTATGTATAGGGAACGATGGGTACTATAGTACCCAGACCCGCATCCATCCCCATTAAATTTTGTAGGTAAATACTCGCCCTCGTCCCCATCCCCATTGAGAAGGTATTTACCCTATCCATTGTGAATATTTTTTGTGGGTACCCATAGGATATTCCCATCCCTTGTGCTTAAAGAATACGGATTGAGACAATACTTTTGGGCTCACATTACAAATCATTTAATAAGTTGAGAGCATTATCTAGGGGTGTACAAGACTCGGTCCAGGCCGATAACCCGTCCTGGACCGAAGGCTTCGGGCTGGGTTTGACTCGGTCTCTAAAAGGAAAAAAAGGACAAGAAAGGCAAGACAGTCCAGAACCTAACCTCAGGTTGGGACGGGTTTAGGTTGAAACTCGGGTCACTCGGTCCGACCCGATTATTATTATTGTTTTATTATTATTATTATTATCATTACATTTTGGTAAATACTTCATCGTTTTGCTATTAATTTTCCAAGATTTACAAAGAGATAATTTAGAATAATAGAATCCACTTACTATTGGCAACATTTCCATTACTCTGGCGCAGTGGAAACAAAAATGGATTATTTGCTTACTTAAAGTTTAATATTGCTATTGCAACTCACTAAAGTTAAGCTCAAAATGGATGATTTGCTTTCCTAGATTTTAAAATTGCCCCTGCGACTTTCCCTTAATAGCCAAAGGTGCACAGAAAGTTAGTAGGTTTGAAAAAACAAAAAAAATGTAATATGCGATGTTAAAAAAAAATTCTATAAGAGATAACCTCTTAACACCCCCCCTCAAAAAAAAATCTACGAGATATTTCCTCTCCAGAATGTCTAATACTCTCACTCTTTATGAACTGAATTTTTTATAAAGCAAAACATGAATGTAATTTCATTTTCTTTGGAGTTTATACATTTTTTTGTTATACAAAATAATATAATCTACGCAAAGAAAAAACTTTATCACGTACAGTGTGATTTCTAATAATGTAATGTACCTTCCTCTTCCCTCCACTTCTTGACTATGAAATCTAATTTTCTAATAATGTGTAATGTGTATTAAGTTTATGTCTTGAATTTCTCACCATGGTTAATGAGCACTATATAAACTTTTAGCTTACACTTTGCGTCAACCCGATGTTGTCTTACTTGAGCCCGGTCTTCGTTAAACCTGTGTGTTATCGGATTTCTTCGAGTTGAGGATCAGATTTGGGTCTACAAAATTAGTCCGGTTAAAATTTAGGGACGGGTTAGGGACATATATAACCCGCCCTAACCCGTCCCATGAACACCCCTAGCATTATCATCTTGGGACCTTGCACTTACGAGAATACGGATAGAGACTTTACAGTTTAGTATTTCTAATTACTTCGGGGCGGGGGGCGCGCGGGGGCCTTACGTTACAAAGTGTTTAATAAGTAGAGAACATTATCATCTTGAGACCTTGCACTTGAAGAATACGGATAGAGACATTACAGTTTAGTATTTCTAATTACATCTCATTGTTTTTTCACATTACAAAGTGTTTAATAAGAAGATGGTCAAACTTTTGTGACTGCCCGTGCAGCCACGTTTCAGTTCATGAGGGGCCAAGTTCCGCGGTGAATGCCCTCGAGGACTAGAAATCTAGGACAATTATTAACGTTTTCTTATCGCCCTCTCCTCCCTCCACTCGATACTAAAATCAAAATTTGTCTAAAACTTAGCTCCATGTCATTTTATTAAATCGACTAACTATACAATCTAACATTAATAGACATTTTTTAATCTTTTAAAAAACATTTAATAAAATAATCAAGATTTTAATTTGAATTTAACTGTACTGTATACACACAACTATAGTAAGAAGAGCTCGCATAAAACAAAACACTTCACCCTTTTGCCACGATAAGTATTTCAAATTTTCTTTTTACTTCCATCTTTGTCGGCTCATAGCATCATTCATCTCTTTAATAAATTTTTACAAAAATAAATGTTATTAATTTAATAGTTAAATTTAAAGTTCTAATAATGTAGATTAATTTTACAAAATTTGATGCAATTTGAAAATTAATTGATGTTTTATTGCGTTATTTCATTTTAACATATATGCTATTTAAAATATAAGTAAATATCTACTATTAGGTTACATATCTATGAATGTTTAAATCATCTAAAATTTGATACATATAATAATTAGAAAAATATTATATGATTAATGATTTAAAAGTTAGATTGATAATTTTTTCATTGTTGATGGATAACGGAATCGAAACTTCATATATCGTTAGTATTAATTGGTTTTGTCCTAATGGGTACTTGTGTTATTTTATTTTATTGAGTTACTAATTTATTTAAAAAGTTAAGAATTATCCAGATAAACGTGAAGAAATATTTCGTTAAAAGGAATAAAATATTAAGTAATTATGCTGTTAAGTTTAATAATTATAAGGTTAGAAGGAATATTTTATTAATAAAACTAAAATAAAAGTTAATCAATTCATAATCTGCTTATATTACTATTGACTTAATCACACCGTAAACCACCATTTGCTGAAAGGGAGAATTTATTTTCTCCGTTTGAACGTGTTTTGGGAAACCCAATCTCTACCTTTGCATCCAACAAAATCTTAATCAAACATACTGTCAGTTAAATGAGATAAAATATAAATTTTAAACAAAATTAAATTTAAAGTCATGTGAAGAACTTCAAAGTTCAAAGATAATTGTAACTAGTATTTTAACCTATGTATTATATAGAATAAATATTTATTTTATATAACTTAAATTTACAATAAATAAATATTTTTGAGTATATAGATTATATTATAATTAAAATTTGTAATAATAAATGTTTTTGAACATATAGATTATATTTTAAATTTATAATAAACAATTACTGTAATATAATGTTAATTTTTAATTATTGATAATTTTTTTAAAAAATATTAAAATTCAATTTAGAATTAAAGATATTAAAAATGATAGATTGAAAAAGATAAGATGTTAAAAATTTCTAAAAACACTTTCATTGAATAATGACAGTTAAAAACACCTCTGTTAAAAAATAGTAGTTAAAAACATTCTTATTCATAATAATTGTTTTTATTTAATATATAGGGTGAATTTCTCTTTATAATAAAACCCGTTAAAACCAGATTTCAGACAAGAGAGTGCTAATGCATGTGAGTCGAACTCTTTCTAGTTTGTTTTTTTCAATTTAAAGATGTTGCAAGTGTTTCAGAAGAATCTGATCTATCCAAATCAACCCATAATTCCTTTCGATGGGATTTAGGGGCTTTGTCTTTAATTGGTTTTTGACGTTTTGTCGTCCAAAGAGGGAAACTAATAGAAAAATGTTACACAATATTACAATCAGAATCAAATATCAGCAGCACTTGAATTTGTTTTAGTATTTTTTTGGGACACATATTTTATTTATTTAAGCAAATAAATTTACTGAGTTTTAGGGCCTATTGCAAGCTACGTTTGGAATAAGAACCGAGCTTAGGACATATCATGGTACTTGGAATCATTGATAAGGTTACTTAAACTACCTTGCTCAACTTTTTCCATGATCCCATTGTGTAATGTGGCTACTCGAGAAATGAACGTGTTTGATTACGGTGGACGTAGGGGATTTTTTTAAAATTTTGTTCAAAAATGTATATATTGTTTTTTAAATTTAAAAAGGGCATTCTATAATCTTAGACATCCTGTAGTGAATTATTGATCAATCAAAATACTTCTTTCCAGATTTGGTGAAATATACATTCGTGTGCGCAAATTGAATATCAATAGAGTATGTGCAAGTGTTATTGTTTGTTATCATTTTATTACAATATTGTACTTTGTTTTACATGTTATGCAATATATATAGGGGTGTTCAAAATAGGTGAACTGAACTAAACTACATGAAAACTGAACTGAACTTGAAAAATAATATATCAAACTGAACTGAACTGAAAAATAGTTCAGGCAAGCCAAACTGAACTGTGTGACGAACTATTTTCTCAAATCTAAATTGAACTGTGCTTTGAACTGAGCTGAACTGTGTTGAACCGAACTGAACTACTTTTTTGCACTAAGAAATTTTACCCCTTTATAAAAATAGGTTCAAGTTTTTACAATTCGGTTTAGTTCAGTTTAGTTCCTAAACAATTCGATTTTCAAATAGTTTGGTTCAGTTCTCAAATAGTTTAGTTTAGTTTTTTATAAAATCAGTTTAGTTCAGTTTTTTATAAAAATAGTTTAGTTTTTATAGGTCAATTCAATTTAGTTCTCAAACAATTCAGTTCAATTCAGTTTTTTTGAACACCCCTAAATATATATGCAAGAGCAGGACATGCGGCAATAAGGCATTTTTGTGCAATCTTAGTTTGGCTTGTAGGTAATAATAATAATCGAACCAAGACGTGAATATTTAACTGTAATATTTAATTGTAAATTACATTAGCAATTTTAAATAGAGAAAACAGGTCATGCAGTAATAGTGTAATGTAGTTTTACACTGTCATCCAATCACAAACTATCATTTATTATAAGTTTGTTGACTTTTATAATAAATACTTTAAAAGTCATATCAATAATAATTTCTGATTGGTTGATAGTATAAATTTTTTATACTAACAATGCATGACCATTAAACACTTTGTTATTTATTCTTTCATAAACTCCGCAACATTGCGCGGATAAGATTCTAGTATTTAGTGACCTTTAAGATATGCAGATGACAAAGGTGCCAGGAATATACCCAAAGAACAATCAAGTTTCTTTTTCTTTTAACTCTTCTCACACTCTTTTTGTGAATTTGTGGCATCTTTTGATATGTCTTTATCTAAAATCCACAGCAAAGTGTGACAATTGACAAGCAAAGCGAAAGTGCTGGATAACTTGGACAAGGAAAAAGATTTCTGTTCTATTCTTATTTTAAAGGACTTGTGGACACTTATCATCCTTCCGAAGTTTCTTTTTTTCTTTTATAAATATTCATGGAATACGTAACAAGATAACTTATAATTATCATGGTTCTAGGGACTATTATACGGCTTGACCCACCACGGTAAAACGATCTGCATTGATTTATATTTATTTACTTTTAACTCAGTGTTTATAATGAACAGATATTAATTTAAAAGAAGAGTTCATCTAGAGCAAAATAATGTTATTGAAACAGTTTTTGTATCCATTGTCATACAAATTTAAAAATGTTTTTAGTCCCTATATAAAATGAATAAGTTTTGATTTTAGTTTTTGTAAAAAAATTCTTTAGTTTTTATCTTTCAAAAATATAAAATTATTATTTTTGGTCCCTATTGTCATATGACACTTATTAGTTGCTTAAATATTTTATAAAAGGTCAAGTAATCATCTTAGATAACATCCCTAAGTGTCTAATTCTGTGTTAGCATGTGACACCTCTAAATTGTTTTCTAGATTCCTAAAATGAATATTATTTATTGATCTTAAATGAATGTTAGGGACTAAAAATAATGATTTTAAATTTTTTAGGAATGAAAATCAACGAAAAATATTTTATAGGAACTGAAAACCAAAATTCACTCATTTTATAAGGACCAAAAATAATGATTCAAGTTTTTAGAGGGATGAAAAACTAATTTTTTTTTTACAAAACCAAAATCAAAACTCATTCATTTTATAGGAAAATAAACATATTTAAGCCATAAAATAATTAAGGAATAAAAAGTAAATTGTTTTATTAAAAATCATAACCTTTTATTTTGTTAATTATTTAACTATTATATTTAAAATAACAAATGGTAAAATTGTTTTCGAGAATAAATGGAAATTTTTTAACTATTGTATTTAACTATTATATTTTAACAAAATTCAAGAATGCTATAGCTATGTATGTCTGAGGTGAGAAGTAAAACTGAGAGGAAGCGGCTGGTTGAGTAAATTGAGATACTTTTATAAACTATTTACTAAGTTGGGGTTCTTTTGAAACATATTATCAAAGTAGGGTGGTCAATGTTGAAAAAAGCTAGTCAAATTAGCGTTTTCAGTGTCATGTTAGCTTTTTTTTTTTATCATTTCTTTTAATTTAACTCCAAAAATGCTAAGTGACTGTCACATGGGATACCTTAGAAAACGCTACTACCACTGGGGTATCCCACGTGGCAGCCACTTGACACACAGTTGATAGTGTTGGTGACACTTGTGGAATATGTTAGTACTACTTTCATTTTTACTTTTTTATTATTTTTTTAAAACAAAGGGTGACACGTGTGAAATATACTAGTACTACTAGCATTTTCACGCTAACAATTTTGGTGACATGCGTGGAATATGCTAGTACTACTAGCATTTTCACTTTTTTTTTAAATGTACAAAAAGTGACACATGTGGAATATACTAATACTAATAACTTTTTCACTTTCGTGATGTGAACTATTTGAAGTCTGAACACATGCAAAGTTAACTTTACTAATTTTTTTCCTCCCCAAATATTTTTGGTGGGGTGACAACCACATCATATGTTATTGTTGTTGTTGTTGTTATTATTATTATGGTAAAATTGTGGAATTGTAGAGAGAGAAAGAATAGTACTCTGCCCATTTGGATGAGAAGTGTGATCTTTAGTCAGCTACCATCGTTTCACATTTTTATATTTTACTATTAGTTAAAAAAATAATAAAAGAAAAAACGTTGTTACTATTAGCATTTTGTGTGTTATTACATCCTCCCTGTGAAATTTTTGTCCGTTTTATAGAAAAAATAAAAAAGTGAAAACGCTAGTAGTACTAGCACATTCCACACGTCACCAACATTGTCAACTGTGTGTCAAGTGGTTGCCGCATCAATAGTGTTTTCTAAAAATACTACTACCATTGGGGCATCCTACACGCTACTGCCTCTAAGGTATCTCACGTGACAACCACTTGGCATTTTCAGCATTCAATTAAAAAAGAAAAAAGAAAAAGCTGACATGACACTGAAAACACTAATTTGACTAGTGTTTTCTAGCGTTGACCATTCTACTTTAGTAATATGTTTCGAAAGAGTCTCAAATCAGTAAATAGTTTATAAAAGGGACCTAATTTGATCAACCAGCCAAGAGGAAGTTCAAAGCATGTGAAGGAAATGAGACAAAAGCATATACATAGTATGTAATTTTTATATAGAAAATTTAATATAATTTTTATGCATGAATATGACAGATAATAAAATAAATTTATATTGAATAAATTTTATATTAACAAGATTTATATTGTTTATACATAGTGTATAAAATGATTTATATTGAATACACACACACACATATAAGGTGCTTTTGATTTTTATAAAATTTCAATTTTTTTTTTAATTTTCTACTTCCTTTTATTTTTTTCATTTATTTATTTTATATCAACAATTTCTTAAGTTTAAATTATAATAGTTAAGTACTGACATGTCTATAAGAATTGCATGTCAAAACTATTTACATAGATATTTCAGGTGACGTGATAGCCACGTGTGACAGCCACATGATTGTCATATGAAAAGTGTTATTGTGTCATTATAAGAATATCATTCAAATTGTTGTTAGGGATTAGCGGCTAAAGTGGAAGTAGAACCATGTGACCTATTCTAATGTCAAACAAGTAATCTAAATCCAAATGGGATGTTAAATAAATGCTCTCTTACATCCTTCAGTAACTAACGGAGTTCCAACAATTGGAATTTTTATTAAACAATCTCAACAAACTTTACTAATATCAAGGGTGAATTCTTAGATTTGTTTAGTGTTGATGTGTTTCAGACATGATATTTTTCACTATATAACAATTAGATGTGGCAAAAAAGACTACCCCGCCCAATACGGGCCAACTCGATGCAAGTTGTGGGCTACATTGATTCGGGTTAAAAAGGTCCACTTTCAATTCGATCTTCTAAATTAATGCTTAAGTTCGACCCTATGTGAACTACGGACTTTTGGGTCGACTTGACATTTTTTTTATCTTTCTTTTTTGGTTTTTTTTTTTTTACTTTTTCCAAAATTCAAGACTAACAATTATTATGATAATTATTTTTATTGTCATATTTATTTTAGTGTAATAAATAAAATATAGATAATTGTGTTATTCTATTATTACATTTAGAAAAAAGAATGAAAAGATAGTTAGTGCAATTATTTTTACGAGTTTAATGGTCATATACTGACAGTGTAAAGTAATTTTACACTATCATCCAATCAGAAATCACTATTAATATGACTTTTAAATTATTTATTGTAAAAGTCAATAAACATACAATATATGGTGGTTTGTAATTGAATGACAGTGTAAAATTATAATGTATGACCATTAAACTCTTATTTTTAATATGAAAAGCGTTTATATAATATAAGCGAATATTATCTATCATTTTATAAAAGTTATAATAAAAGTACCTATATATTTAAAAATTTGCACATCATACATTTATACGAATCATGCCTGGAACTTTATATATATATATATATATACTAATTCGAATTGGCTATTGCTTTATTCAACGCAATTTACTGGAAGGTTGGAATATATTATCTATATGCTCATTTTCTTGTATTGCACTTAGGTTTTTTTCTTTTAGTTTTTGTTATATATATAATTACCCATTATTGATATTTGGAATGTTACAAAGTTTTTATTGTAGGTGTTAAAGTAAATTCACGTATTGCGAAAGTTATATAAAGATACATGGAAAAGATTGTACGGCAACTTTCTAAATAACTGATTGTCACATTGGGTAAGATATTAATTAAAAAGGGGGAAAACACAAGTATTAATAGTTGATTGTTACAAGGAAAAAGTGGATAGCCTGAACTTGACCAGGCTAGTCCAGCTCAAGTTTGATTATGATGTGGGTTTTAAATTCAAACTCAAAATTTAAAGTCTAAGCCCTATATTTTATTAGGTAAGTTCGAGTTAGCACGTTAGGTCCAACCCATTTTGTCACTTCTAAGCACAATATCAATTACAACAACACAAAGTTAGGTAGAATTTTCCTTATTAGGTAGTTTGAGTTTTTAAGTAAGGTATCTAAAAAGATTGAAAGGTTGTGATATCCTTTGATTTGTTTTGCCTTATTACATTTGACATTGTGCAATAGTGAAAAATCTCAAGCTTAGATTTGATACTCAATGTCTTATCTAGAGTTTTCTTTAAGATTTTTTAAAGACCAAGTGCAAAAAGGTCTAACCAAGGATCATGTTAATACCAAAGAAATTGAGGTCTTTTCCCTGATATTAACAGAATTTTGTAAAGTGTGTTGAATTAGAGCTCCAAGTGTTATAACTTTTTTAGTTATTGGTGGTGTCAAACTTAATCAATAATAATGGTTTGAACGATATTGTGTGATGTTGTTGGCGAAGTGAAAGTGGAAGTAAATGAAGAAGAAATTACATATTTTAAAAATGAATAAAAGAAGATAAAAATTTAATTAAGGACTAAAATTAAAATTTGAATTTTATGGAGACTAAAATCAAAATTTAAATTTTAGATAGACTAAAATCAAAACTTGAAAATTTTCTAGGAACAAAAATATTCTTACAATTGCACTTGCCATGTGGCAGTCATGTGGATGTCACATAACATCTATGTTACACAAATTTCCATGAAGCATCTATAATTCTATATTACACAAAATGTCACGCGGCTAACATGTGAGTACCACATGTCTGTTACATTACTTAAGGTTTTCACATGTGCAATATTGACAAGTAGTTTTGTTAAATACGTCAGCACTTGCTAGATGATATATTAACCCTTTTTTTGGGTACACATATAATTGTAAGGAGTATCTCCACTTGTTTACCAAAACTAATTTTCTTTGATTGATCTAAAGGTACTTAAAGGTGGGTTGTTTCTCTCAACCAAGTTTTTCCTATACACAAGAATCAAGATTTGAATCCCTAACCACTTACTTAAGGGACTCGAACCCATCATTGCTCAAACCAACTATTTGTTTTTAGATGATACACCAACCTTTAACGGTTCCAATTTAATCCCAATAACTAAAACTATTGATGGAAAACAAGTGAAAGACAATAAATAAATAAATAATTTTATAGAAGCTAAGATAAAAAATCTAAAATTTTATAAGAACCAAAAACGCCATTAACTTCTCTCTCTCTCTCTCATATATATATATATACACGAGAAGAGCTTACAACCATGACGTCTTGGTTGGTGCCGCCATTGAACTAGTGGAAATTTATTTATGTTTAACAAATTAATAAAGGAGGATAAACAATTAAGGACATTTCGATCAGTATAACAGCATTAAGAAAAATTGATAAAGGCTTCTCCACTTGGATGTCAACCGTAGGGTTTCCAAAATGTCAGGGGATATTTAAATAGCAAATAATGTTATTTTCAAACTTTTAATTAATTATATTATAAATTTAAATTTTATTCTAAAAATATGTATAGAATTAAATGAATTAAGTGATTGTTATATTTAATGATACTATTTGTAATTTATGAGATATTTTTTCCATCAATGAATATGACTTATATTGTTAATATTGTTAATAGGTCAATGTATATATCCACTTACATGAGAAATGAATAAGTGTTTTATTAATAGACTTTACAATAAATAAAGAGTATAAAAAAAATAGTAATTAAGACAGTTGCAAATAGGTCTATATTGTTTATAATTAAAATAGAAAAACACATCCATTTATTTCTTATACAAAGGTCCAAAGATAATATTAAATAAAGATAAATATATTTAGAATCTTAACAACGTAAAAATTATTAATTTATTTTTTATTTCAGATGCAGAAATATTCATAAGAAGAGAATTTAGAATTATTCATAAATTGTAAATATATAAACAGTCTTAATATTTGGTTGGGACCATCCCCAGTAAACAACTCGATCGCATGTGTCTACTATCTGCTTCTTATCTGCACAGTGGCCCAACCCAATTCTTGGTCATAGGGAAAATGAAGAAAAGCAGAATCAGCGTATTCTTTTTCAACGACTCGTGTACCCGGAAAAAATATTGTGTGCAAGAAATTTTTGCCTCTTTCTTAGATATTAAAAAAACAGAATAGGAATAATATAATTTATATGCACTTTTTTTAATGAATTATATACACAATTTATTGTTAAATTCACTTTTTAATTTCCATTGCAACATGTTAATATTATTCTCTAAGTACTTGCTTATAATCTAACAATTTATTTGTTGATTTCATCTCGTCTTTTGAAACTCATCTCTATATCTTCCTTCTTATTCTTATATCTAAACTCATAGTTTTTTGTCCATGTATTCAGATAAATAAGTAAAGAAAAAAAATTAATGTGTAAATTTGCACATCTATTGTCTAACATTACTAAGGTAATTGAATGGAATGATACGAAAAAGTTTTGTGCTTTGTAGATTTTTGTTTTCTTAAGTTTTTCATTTGAAAATAAAATCAAAAGCAAAAAACACAGACGCGTTGAATGGGAACGTGCAATGTCCGGGGGAAAATTCCTATGAACATATGAGCTGCGTGTGTGATGTGAACTGGGTAAGCTAAAATTCAAGTCAATTATACCCACTTAACATGCATATGCAAATGAGAATTCAGAAATTAATGTTAGTACGAAAATATGCACACTGATGCTGACTAAATAAGTGAAATGTTTATATTAACATGCCATCATACAATAATATACAATAAAGAAATATTTTAAATTTTAAAATGTTATATATATATATATATATATATATATATATATATATATATATATTATCACTTTTGATATTGAAGCATTTAGCGATTAATAAACTCATATGATTCTTTCAGATAAATATTTATAGCATTGCCACCGGCATGAGGTCATAATCTATTATTCTTTTGTCTCAAGATAGTATATGCTTTAGACTCTCACAGTAAATGCATCGACCCCCCAACTCATGTTTCATTTGATGGCAACATAAACAAACAATAGCATAGTTATTTATATTAATTCAAGCTGTCAAAAAATATATTAATTCAATATACCAATCAATATTGAATCTATTTAAATAATAATAAATAAATAAAACCCATACTCTCTAATCTAACTGACAATCTTATAAAAAAAAACTCTTACATCAATTTTGATTATTTGATTGGTAATATAAAAATTGTTGGACCAAAGCTAAGGTATATAGGAGGGAAATTTTATCAAATCAAAATTTAAAATTAGAATTAATGAACCAAATGATTAAATATTCCTTTTCAATAAATAAAGGACTCAATGCTATGTTAATTTGCTTTTCTACTTTATTTATTCAATGAGTAATATAAGTAAATTGCAAACAACAACCAAGGTTGGGTCTAGGGAAAGAAATTAGTCCGTCATAGATATAGTGAATAAAGGTTTGAATCCTTGTTAAAAAAGGTGTCCACATTTAATGCTCAACAGTGTTTCAAGAGAATAAAAAAAAAAAAAAAAGTTGCATATTGCTCAATGAAAATATGTGGTAATAGTATGACCCACATCATATGTACGCACGCAATAATCTTTTACCTGTTAGCAAAGATTTTAATAGACATATACTGTTAGTGTAAAAGTTTTTATAATGTCAACTAATTAAAAATCATATTGATATAATTTTTAAGATAATTATTTTAAAAGTCAATAAACTTATTACATACATGTTGATTTATGATTAGATGACAATATAAAAGACTTTTACATTGTCAATACTTATATTGTGGCAATGTTTGGGAAAAGAAGATGAAAATCTAGTTAAGAGTTGAAAAATTAGTTGATAGCTAAAAGCTAAAAATTATTAAACCAACTTGTTGAATTATAAGTATTTGGTAAAATTATCTATTGAAGTACCTGATAAACATAAAATAACAAAAATAAATGTAAGCAAATTTAATTTTTATGTACTGTTAGTGTAAAAAATTAGTGTCAACCAATAAAAAATAAACATTAGTATGACTTTTAAAGTAATTATTATAAAAGTCAACAAACTTACCATACATGATCGTTTGTGATTGGATAACAGTGTAAAAAAATATTACATTGTTAGTGCATACACTATTTACTCTATATTTATATGATATTTTTATATAAATCATAATTTTATTTTATGAATAAAAATATTTTTTAGTAATTATAATTTTAGTTTTTTAATTAAATTTGAACTCTTATAATTTTTTATTTAAAGATCAATTATTTTAAAATAAAAATATATTTTTAGTAATTATAATTTTACTATTAATCTTATATTATATCTTAAAATATTCTTAACCAAGTTTAAAATAAGATAAAAATAACATACACTTAAGTAGACGTCATACTTTCATTAAGTTAATTAGTATGGTAATATCATTGCATACTTTTAATGAATATAGTTGTATTATCAGATTAATTAATTATCAATATCTTAAAATACAATTCTAAAATAATAAAATAAATAATATAAATAGTACAATAATTAAAATAAAAGTGTAATCTAAAAAATCCAAAAATAATAACAAAAATAAAATAAAATAAACATGTTATCTATCATTGAGAGTGAAAAGAAAAGAAAATATAAACAATTAGTAACTAGAAACTAAAACACTACTTAAAATAACATTTCAAAAACCTCTACAATTAAAAATATGCAATGGTTGAATTGAAGACATCAAGTTTATCATGAAAAACGAGAATATTGTGGTTTGAATATTATTCATTTAAAATGGATATTTCACTCTAGAAATTCTACATGTCCTCATCTCCAAATTTTGTGCATTTCCATTTAAAAAATTCATGATGATCAATTTCACATTTCAAATGGACAAGTAATAAAGTTTTATTTTACAAAAATAATTTACTATGGACAAAAATTTTATATTATTATGAATCTATCTATATCTATATCTATATATATGTCTATATCTATATCTATATCTATATCTATATCTATACATTTGAAACTGATTTTGCAAGAAAGTATTGTCACATGTCCTCATGTGGTGTAGTGCCTTCCGGGGTATTCTTTACACCTTGCTAAAAAATAAAATTTAGATTAAAACATATGTACAAATAAAAACAAATTATTATTTAAAAACGAAAATTCAACTCCCATTAATACCCATAATAAATATTAACTACCCTTAATAATTAATTTTTAATTTCTCATGCATATTTATTATGATTAATATAAATCAAATATTTGAATTTGAATATTTAACTTTTAAAAACAAAAATTCAGCTCCTATTAATATTCGTAATAAATATTGACTACTCTTAATAATTAATTTTTGATTTCCCTGTGCATATTTATTATAGTTAATATAAATCAAATATTTGAATTTGAATACTTAACCTTTAAAAACGAAAAATTTAGCTCCCATTAATATACTTAATAAATATTGACTACCCTTAATAATTAATTTTTGATTTTTCGTGCATCTTTATTATGGTTAATATAAATCAAATATTTGAATTTGAATACTTAACCTTTAATCTACTAATTTGTCAGCTTGTTTTATTTAATTATTTTCTTCATAATTAATTTATAATTAAGATATTGTCTCCACCTTTTAAGTTATCGAGGATAACTCTCACATTGTTAGTTTTATTTTTCATTTTTATTCCTTCTCTCACCACTCCTTCATCTATTTTTCTCATATGATTATTTTCTACGGACCCTAGCTAGTTTTATTCCTCCTCTCTCACTTCTTTCATCTTCTCTTACTTCTCTTTAATTAGATTTATCAAACCCTTTCATCTGAAAAATGACAAATAATGGGAAGAAGCATGGTGCACCACCACCATCACCAACATTGTTAGGTCCTCCTTCATCACCGACAACTTTGTTTATTGCTTAGAGGCAGGAAAGAAATCATACTCTTTTGCATGAATCTCTTGATTTGACCTATTTCCATTTTTTATTTGCTATTTTTTTGTAGGTATACTTCAAAGATGCTTCTTGCTGCCACGAATGAGTAATGTAAGGAACTTATGATTTATTGTATTTATCAATTTTGAATTCAAGGTAAGTAATTTTAGTTTGATTCTTTCATCAAGAAGAAATCATAAGTATGTTTTTGTATTTTAATTTTTTATTCACTATTTTTTATAGGTATATGATGCTTCTTCCTACCATGGATGAGCAATATAAAGGAATTTATGATTTTTTGCATTTATTGACTGATTTCAAGGCAAATATTTTTAGTTGGTTGATTCTTTCTTTTTGAGAAGAAATATATTTTTAGTTGGTTGATCATATATTTTGATTGCTTTGGCCTTCTATTTACAGTAATGAGAAGCTGAAAAGTAGGTCCTTGATCTTTTCTCATTGGTGCTTGATAATATATTTATAAAAATGGAATGTTAAAACTTGAGTTTCAATGTCCGCTTATTAAAATATCTCATGATAGCTTGCACAAATTATTGTTGTGGATTACAATTATGGTCTTCATCCTTTCCTATTGGAACTTGATATTATATTCTATAAAAATTTAGACCTTTTAGTTGTTCATATTGCTACTCTATTTCTTTAATCGTACATTAATATATCGACTTTAATGTGTCTTCTAAGTAAGAATATTATTAGTATTTTGAGTCAGCTGATAGAGGAACGAAAAACATCCTTTCTTTTTTTGTTAGTGAAAGCATCCCAAATTGGGTAATCTTTAAAAATTAAAATCTATTTGCAAGTATTCTTTTATTCTCCATAATTGTTTTTGAGATTGATTTGAATTGTCTAAATCTATGGAGAAATGCATTCTGATTGTTTTGGAGTATTGTATGCAAGATGTTACTAATTCAAGAGGAAATAAGGATCTTGAATTGGAGAATTGCCTCCACTACTAAAAGATATATGTGTGCCACAATTTTGTAATTGTATTTTTATATGAAAGAGTGTCATAAATGGCTCTACAAGGTCAATGATTGCTTCTTTAATTGTAGAACAAATTTTGAAGGTTAATTTAAAACTGAAAATCATTATGTTTATATGCTTTAATTGTGAGATGAATTCTTTATAAACATAGAATGTAAAGGAGTGAGCAAGCTGATATTATTTTTTTCCTTTTTTGTAGAACACAAGATCATGAATTACTTATATTTAGGTTATAAACATGGTTTATCTAATTTAATATTTTATTTATAAACTTGATTTTCACCTAGTCCAATCTTTATCTAATATGAATAATTTTTTTGGTTCAATATCTAATATGAATAATTGAATACGATGATATGTTTTCATTATTTTGTAAAACCAATGAGCTAAATTTTGATTGCTATTATTTTCTGAAGTATTAGAAGTTTTGGTTGTCTATTATCTATTCTATTATCTATACTATATAAAACAACTCCATTTAAACATGTGGTAAGTTTTTCCTAAATTATTTCCTGCCTATTTTTAACTTAATCAATCCTCCCCCAAAGGGGCAAGGTGATTGCATACTGGAACAACAGGCAACAGGGTCCCATTTCTTTTTGAGTTTTTTTTTAAGAACATTAAAGTCTTAAAATCAAGTCAGACACCTAATTAATCCTAATCAAGTCATGTAATTATTATCAACTATAAAAGTTTCTTTTCAAATTTGAACAGTGGTATGTTGGGTGGGCTTTGAGATCTAAACCAAGTGTACATTTTCTTTTCTTTTGACTGCTTATCTTTTACAAAAGAAAAAAGAAGATTAAGGACTTTGATATAAAATAATGAAATTTAATTATATTTTTTATTCTTTTCATTTGAATTGTATAAGATTTTGATTTCTTAATTTTTTTTAAAGACAATTAAGTTTTATTTTTAAAATTAGGTAAGTTTAGTTACTTCGATAATTTTTTCTACCAAAAACTCTTGAGTTTTAATTTTTTATCTAAATATTTGAGCTATATAGTAATTATAAATTATTATAAATATAAAACAATGTTAAAAATTTTAAAGTAAAAAAATAGTAAAAATTTAATAAAATTCTACACATGTAATGTCTGTTATATATAATTTTATCATAAATTTGTATTGATTTATTAAATTTTTATTTATAATAAAATTGCAAAATATATCTTTTTTATCCATTATTTATAGAAAGAAAACTTTATACTAACTATTTTATTATAAAGAAAAATTATTAATAGAAAGAAAAATTGTAAAATTTCAAAACCAATATTAAAACTCAATCTATTACTATATAATAAAACAAAGTCTTATCTGAACACATGACAGGTTCTTCTTAATTTTTTTTTTCTATTTTCTACTTCATCAATTGTAACTTCACACTTCTCTCGGCTTATAATTGTTCTTCGCTCTACCAATTTTAAACTTTGTTTTGCACGAGTTTTATAATTTGATTGTGATTTTGCATGAGTTTTAGAATTTAAGAACAAGCATGCTCGAACAAAACAGTATATTAAAGCTGAAGTTCTACAAAAGCTAAAAAATAAACCAATGTTTATATATTTTACTGTCAACAGTCTTTGGCTTTAAGAGTCCCACTTCATGCCTCAAGTTAAGTTTTGACTTTAATATGCGTTTAAATTAATTTCTAAAAAGAATTTATTTAAAAATAATACTTTTTCATGGCTTAAAATGTATAAACATTGCTTTAGTTTTTGTCTTTTATAAGACTTATGCTTTAATATACTTTTGTTTTTATATAAACTTATTACATTGGAATGCAATAATTATTATAGAAAATATAATTTGTATAAACAAATACTACAAAATATTTTCATTTTACAATATAAGTAGAATAATCATCCTAAATTTTATTATTATCAATCACATTTTCCTTAATAATTGTAAAGATTATTTCAAAATTTTAAATGACAACCCAAATCTATTCCTATATAATAAAACAAAGTCTTATCTAGACACACGACAACCTAAACTTATTACTATATCCAAATTAATTATTTTGAAACATGCGTGAAAAACCAATGCGATCTGTGCAATCTCACGGGTATCATATTAGTTTTAGTAATAGGAAGGATATGTAATGTTATGTTATTATGTAAAGTAAAGAAAACTTGTGTAGGGACTGCAAAAAGTAATAAGTAAATTAAATTTCGTTAAAACTTAAAAAAGTATAACTATAATTTGCTCTTAAAATTAGACGTACCACTTTGACTCATTTTTCAATTTAACCAATTTGGTCTGATTAGATTCTTTTAATCCATATTGATGATTAATTGAGCTGATATTTCTTCAAACTTTTCTTTTGAACCATAACTTAAGTTCGAACTAGGAAGTTGCAAATTGCACTTTTCCATTTCGAGGGAAATGTGATAGTGTACCTTTCTGGTTAGCAGGGAAGCACATCCGACTCACAATGATAGTATTTGTAACAACCTGCGGTATTCACATAATCGTGTTTGGCCATTCTTTTGGCACAGCCGCACATGGGTTACGTTTTTGTTTTGTTTTGGTTTTGTTCTGTTTTACTTTTTTTTTTTGGACTGGAGTTTTTTGTTTTGTTTAATTTCTATCTATGATCATACAAAAGTCTATCACAGTCTAAACTAAAGTTAAGAATATAATAAGAATACACTGATAGTATAAATATATTTTACATACTAATCTAATTATAAATTTTCATATAATTGAAAATTGTATCAAAATTAAATACTAATGTATTTTTTCTTCTTTGCTGAGATTATATTAATCATATTTTATTATTTTGTGAGGAGGAAAAAATTATCTGTGGTGGAGGGGTGTCTGAGTGAGGTACTGAGGTAGGACTAAATAAAGAAATCACATTTCACGCCGCAGTCAAACACCTTTGCCTCTCGTGTAGTTCGTGCTCTTCTAGTTCAAGCCCTATCCCATGAGGGTGTTATCATGTCTACGCATTTAAAAATGCTATGCACGCAAAATCGAATAGATAAATATGACAACAATAATGGGAAGAAATTTCTGTTTTATTGTAATTATATAATGCAACTGAGAGGGAAATAACGCTTAATGCAAGTAAAGCACTATAAATTGACGGATTTAACTCTTACATAACGAGAAAATTATACTTCAGAGGATAAATTAACAATCCATATAATATTGTATTAGCTTCCTAAGGTTATGGTTGGATTGATAGGAGAGAATAAAATAGAATGAATAGGAATATAATAGAATGGAATGGAATAAAAATATCATTTCATTATTTGAATATTTTATAGATGGAAACAAGTTATAACTTTTTAGTTCTCATATTATTCTTATTTTAAATATATTATTCTTTAGAGACTCATGATTAGGATAAAATTTACAAAGATAAAAAAAGTCATTTTATAATTTAAAAGTTTTGTTCCATTAAGTGTACCTCAAATTTGGAAAAAGAGAAAATTGGGGTTAAGTGATAGAATGGAATAGACTATAATTCATCTTCTTTCGTTATGTTCATTCCTATTTTTATAACACCAAATAATGGAATAACTTTCTCTTTCACTTCATCCCTCTCCACGCCACCTTTTACTACCAATCTAAACATAGCCTAAATAACAGAATTGATCCAACGTTTTGCACATAGAGCATAAGCCACAAGTTGAGTCATCGGCGAAAGTTCCTAAATCCGAATGAAGCTGTAATTGGAAAACTTTTGCAAATGATATCAACAACCAATTTGAGAATAATTGATGTTTAGTAAGTATTTTCAGTTAATTTTTAGCCTTTTTTTATTGACTGAAAAATTGGTTTGATCTTATTACTTGTATTTAGTAAACAAGCTTGTTTTAATTACTTGAAATACTTTTAAATATGTTATTTCAAATAGCATTTTTTAAATGTTAGCTTCTAGCTTCTTATATTTATGTTCTTGTTACCCTTAAAATATTTATTAATTTTTTTTAATCTTTTTTTATATAAGGCGGGATTTTATTATCATTTTTGGTTTCTCTTCTTTCTCTTGTTAATAATGGAGTTTTGTTTTATTTTTGCTATTATTTTTGAATTTTTTATGTTACATTGTTTATTTTAACCACTATACTATTTATAATATTTATTTTATTATTTTAGCCTTCAAGATATAGATAATGATAATTGATATGTTTGTTTTATTTTTTTTTTAATATTTTTATCTTACACTATTTACATTATTTATTCTATTATTTTAACATTATACTTCAAGATATTTTAGCCATTACTTTAATAAGCATAATAAAAGTATGAGGTATACTTAAGTGTATGTTATTTTTATTTCATTTTAAACTTGGTTAGAAATATTTTAAGATATATTTTAAGATATACTATAAGATTAATAGTAAAATACACAATATGAAAAAAAATATAATTCAAATAATTGATCTATAAATAAAAATTACAAGAGTTTAAAATTAATTAAAAAACTAAAATTATAAGTGCACAAAATATATTTTTATCAATAAAATTAAATTAAAATTTATATAAAAGTATCATATAAACATATTCATTTTTGTCGTTTTACATTTATTAGTTATTTTAACATTTAATTTTATCAAATACTTATAATTTAATAAGCTAATTTAACAGTTTTCAATTTTCAACTATCTACTAACTTTTAGCGTCTACCTAATCTTTTAACTTTCAATTAACTTTTCAACTACTTCAGTTGAACATAACCTAAGTTGTCGACACAAAAATAATAATCCTGCATAAATTTCTTTTTAGTAATAATTTTAACATCTAGTTAATTTAATTTTTGGATACAAATTATTCCATTTTGTAAATTGACGACACATTATGCCCGAGGATCATGCAACAAGAGCCAATTTCTATATACAAGAAAATGATATAAATAACTTCAAGGATTTGGTGGAGTGGAATAAGATAGGGTTTCGCGTTTGATAAATTGTAGGTTCGAACCTCTACTCGTCTATTTGAAGTGAGGTAAATATAAGTACCTTTATAAGTGTTCTTTAAGTCTAAAGGCTTTCCTTACCTTGAACTAGGGTGTCATCTCCCCTAAATTTTTTGAATAGAGAAAATGATATAAAAGTGTTCAAGCATATAATAGTTCATTAGCTCCATTACTCTATATCTACTTTTGGATTAGTTTGCATCTTAATCACACCACGTAATATCTAGCGTCATATATAATGGTAGAAATATATTTAGTACTTCAAAATAAGTAATATTCAAATTATGAATTACTCCATATTTTCAAAAAGATGCTAATATCCTCTCTTTTTTTAAGCCAGCTAATATCCTTCTTAATTAGTGACTAATACGCAGGGATGACAAAAAAAACCTACACTTGCAGATATCTGTAGATAAAATTTGCATATAATGAGTACTCACGGATAATGGATATATGTATTTTTTTTTCTACAAGTTTGTTAACGGGGCAGGGGCAGGTATCATGGTATATATATATATATATATAAAATTTCTCCTACTTATGAGATTGAAGTATTGTAATCATATTAGTTTATTGACTTTTGTTTGAACTAACGGAATTGAAGTATTTTAGAATTTAAATTTAGTTTCTAAATTGAAATATTTTGATTAGTATAATTGTGTAGAATATTTGAATAATTTTAATTTTTTGGATTTCAAACTTAAAAAAAAAACTATCAAAATAATTAAAAAATATGATTAAAGTGTTTTTTAAAATATTTTTAAGTTTTTTTAAATATCTATGAATATCCGCAAATATCCGTAGATATTGAAAAAAAAATCACAAGTATCCGTGAAACGGGTACCCACATGGGTAATAAGGCGATTAAGGGTAGATATTTATCCAGCGAGGCGGATAGTGAAGAGCTACTACTTGTATCTACACGTCTCATACTCTTTGCATTTACTTTCAAACAAAAGTAAACGAACTAATAAAAAAACAAAAAACAAAAGTAAAAGTAGTAGAGACACCTCCTTAAATCTGTTTCCAGTCAGGGGTTGACACACTTCACTAACTAATGTTAATTTTAATTTCATTTTCTTGAGTTACTATGAATTAATGACAAACACAAAAATAAATTAATTAAGAAGAACACTTTAAACAAATAAAAATATACTTTTATTAAAATTTAATTTTTAATTTTTTTTATCTATGCGTTAATGAGAAAAGAGGGTATAGTATTTTTTTTTTGACAGCGCATGTGATTGCAAAGGAACATCACAATTGATCATTAAGATTTTTAATCTCCTCTAGGGGATCTGTTGGCACTCATAGGTGAGCTACCTTCCCAACAAGGTTTTCTCTCCATACGTACCAGTCAATATTCAAACCTCTGACTTTATATGCACTATTCAAGATTGGAATCCCTGACTACATGCTTAAAAGACTCAAGCCCAGTGCCACTCGGACCAACCGCTTGTTAGTTGAGGGCATAGTACTTTAAATAAAAAGATAAGATCAATTTTTTTTTCTACGAATGAAAATGGCCAATTTTAAAATTAATTTCACCATTGATATAAAGAAATAATAGAAAACCAATGAGTATGTATTTAACAACTGCCATTTCATACAAACTTTACAAGGTCAAAATCTAAGAAAAAGATAATGTATGTGTGAGTTTCTTTAGTCTTTTAAAGTTCTTTCAATTTCTAGAATTTGTTTAAATTGTTTGAAATTAGAATATCATTTACATTTAATTTTTTTACTTGTGAAAAATAAAATGTTTTAAATTATGAATTAATGATGAATTTTAGAAGAAATATTTTAAAAACTCACTGTTATAATAGTATAATATTTTTGTTTACAATTTTGTCTTCACGTGAAGATTTTACACAGTGAGCGCAATATATAACTGGCAAAATAATAATAGAGACTTTTAGATATTTCGAGAAAATAAAAAATAACTTATCTTGTATAATTGAACATCTATCGTTAGCATTAAATGTATAATTAAATAATAATAATAATAATAATAATAATTCATAAAATTAATACCGTACTCGTTCAACAATATGAGAAAAATTAATAATATACTCTTAAGTGTAATTTAATTTGTCAATAGACGTCTACATATATAATATTGGATGAGTAGTTTTAGCATACAATGCCATTGTAATGTAAAGTTGATTGGTCTTGTAAGTGTAAGTTAGGTTGTTTAAGAAACGAATTTGTCCATTAAAGATTTAAGGTCAACAATGTAAAGTCAATTAAGTTTATAGGACAAATCTTAGACGAAAATTTTTAAGTGTTTGGTGTTAATTTTTAATTGAAATTAGAATTTCACTTTCGTAATTTATACTAACATTTAATACAAATAGTTATTATATAAATTTCCAAAATAAAAGTTTAATTTTAATTAATCAAAAAACAATACCAAAGACAATTAAAATACTATTTTGTCTAAACTCGTATGGGACAAAGAATGTTTCCTTGCCCTCTGTTAGAAAACAAGATACAATAAGGTAGTTATGGGCGGTTATTAGACCATGGAAGTAAATGATTTGTTGAATCCACCGCTGTTTGGCAAGAAATTAGAGTGACAAGTGGAGGCTTTGGTCAGAGGCAGACACGAACATCCACCCAAAGCTGTAGATATCAATATTTTTATAAGAAGTGGGGTTAGAATAATCAAAGAATGTAAATTAAAAAAAAAAATGTAATAGAAGATGTGACCGGTCAATGCCCACTCATATGTAATTATTTAATAAATTATATTTTAATTTAAATTTATAACCAATTATTATAAGAGAAAAAAGACTATGCAGTGACTGTGTAAAATTATTTTACACTGTCATCCAATTACAAACTGCTATGCATGGTAAGTTTGTTGACTTTTATAATAGTTACTTTAAAAGTCATAACAACGGTAATTTGTAATTAGTTAACAGTGTAAAACTTGTTACATTGATAGTGCATAGCCATTAAACTCTTATTATAATTCTAGCTTGTTATTTTTTATCTATAAATATTACATAGAACAATAAACACTGAGGATTGATTACTCTGAAGAATACTTGAAATTTACATTTGACAGCAGACCCTAGGGCTTACTCGAGCTATGTCATTCATTTTATATTTCTACAACTTATTTTCATATTTAATATAATTTATTTTTTGTTCATTTATGTATCTTGCATATTAATACAGTCCTTTATTACATTTTTAGTACTTTGAATTCCCGATAGGCAAAATTTAATTTCTTTCCCTTATTATTTTCTTGTGTTTATACTTCTTAAAGTTTCAAGAGAGAAAAATGAAGAAGAAAAGGAATCAAGAACAAAGGGCAAAAATGATCTTCTAATTATTCAATAGTGTGTACAATGGTTTTATATATGAAGAATTAGAGTGCACAATGTTACTATAATCTCAAATACAGAAGATAATTGCCCATAACAAAAAGATAACCGATTTTAACTATAAGGTTAGTTATGATTAGTGACAGCTTGACTACCATCCACGTGAGTTGGCTCGGTTAACACCCCCTTACAAGTTGGAGCATGCTAAATATCTATCATGCCCAACTTGGAAATGAAGGCAGACAAAAGCTTGTGGAGGAAACTCCTTAGTGAAGAAGTCTACTAACTGAGCTTGAGATGAAATGGGTAGAAGTCTTAGAATTCTAGGTTATAATTTTTCTTGAACCAAGTGACAATCAATTTCAAGGTGTTTGGTGCATTCATGAAGCACCGGATTGGCCGCAATGTACAATGCATCTTTGTTGTCACAATAAAGTATAGGAGGATGTTGACACTGAATCTGTAGTAGATAAAGTAACCATTAAGTTCACAAGTTGCACTTGAAAGTGCCTTGTATTTTGCTTCTGAAGAGGACGTAGACACACTATGCTGCTTTTTGGTTGGCCAAAATATTAAGGAAGAGTCTAAGAAGAAACAATGACCAAATATTAAGTGGCGAGAATCAATGCAACCTGCCCAATCAGCATCTGAAAAACTAAATATCTATAATGAGGAGTTACAGGGAAAAAACAAACCACGACCTATACTACCTTTGAGGTATCTCAACACTCTACAAGCCACATTGTAGTGTGTGATGGTGGGATTACTAAGAAATTGACTTAGCTGTTGCTTAGCAAATGTGATGTCAGGTCGAGTGGTGGTAAGGTAAAGTAGTCTCCTTATGAGACAACGATAAGAGGAAACACATCATAAGCCTTGCCTAAGTCTTGATGCAACTTGATCGAAGTGTCCAACGGGGACTTGGTTGGTTTGGATCTAAGGAAACTAGAATCAACCAAGAGATTTAGGCGATAATGCCCTTTTAAGAGTAAGCAACTTTCAAACCAATGAAGTATTTAAGAGTACCCAGGTCTTTGATTTTAAAAGAATTATGGAGCATGGCATTGATGTGCTGAAATTCAGTTATGGAGTTGCTAGGTAGAATGACATCATCAACATAGACCAGGAACGTAGTGAAATTAATCCCAACAACACAAACAAACAACGAATGGTCTGAGTTGGATTGTTTGTATCCATACTCAAGAGCAAAGAAGTCAAATTCTCATAACATTTCCTACTATCTTACTTAAGTCTATATAAAGACTTGATAAGCTTGCAAACTTAGTTAGGTTTGGTAGATGTAACTCCTTGAGGGGTGGTCAAATATACATCTTCTTGCAAATGCCCATGCAAGAAAGTATTATTGACATCCATTTGATGAAGATGCCATTTGTGAACAAAAGCAGAGCTAACAACATTCTCTCTGTTGTCAATTTAGCCATAGGTGAGAAAGTGTAAAGAAATCCAAACCTTTAATATGATTGTACTTTTTTGCAACTAATCTAGCTTTGAATCTTTCAATGGATCCATTTGCCTTGTATTTAATCTTGTACACCAATTTGTTCCTAAATGGAACCACATTGGAAGGAAGATCAACCACTTTCCATGTCCTATTCTTTTTTAGAGCTTCCAACTTAAGCTGCATGGCTTGATTCGAACACTTATACTTACTAGCTTCAGCATAAGTCTTAGGTTCAATTAGTGTGGCTATAGACAAAGAGAAATCATGTTGTGAAGAAGACAATCTGGAGAACGAGAGATAATGAGATATAGGGTAAGGAATACCTAAGGAGAATGGAGTGGCATGATTAATTAAAAAGTTGCACCCGTAATTGCACCGTAATCTACTAGATGGTGGTTGATGCCTAATTCTAATGGATATCCTTGGAATGCATTGTGTAGGAACTGATTCTATTGAAGGCACAAATTCAAATTATTTGTTAGGTCTATTTTGTGGTGTATTAGTCAATGTGTCTGATTCAATCACTCCATTAGAATCTAAGAAGCTAGTCTCATTAGAGTGATAGGTCCAACTGCTGGTTTGATGTGTACTGTCGTAAAGGATAATAGTCTCGTGGAATGTCACATACCATGAAATGATGATCTCTCTACTGTTTAGATAAAAAAGAACATATCCTTTCATTCATGTCTTATATCATAGAAAAATGCATTTTTGAGCTAGAGATTCAAGCTTGGTGCGATGAGAATGAAGCATAAAATCGAAAGCAAAGGGATCCAAAAAAATTTAATTCAGTGAGGCCAAGTTAGTGTCCATAAAGGAGGGAATATGGTGATTTGTTTTGAAGAAGTGGGCTAATAACACAATTAATGATGTAAGTGGTGTGTTGAACAACATAGGACCAAAAAACTTTTGGGAGTTTGGATTAGAAAAGGAGGGCTCTACCCACATTGAGTATATGTTGATGTTTTATTTCTATTCTTTCATTTTGCTGGGGAGTTTCCACATAACTTGTTTGATGCAAAATTCCTTTAGATGCATAGAAATAATGAAGTGAAAATTCTATACCATTGTTGGTTCTCACAACTTTTACCTTTGTGTCATGCTAGTTTTCAATCATAGTTATAAAATTTTGAACATGTTCTTGCACTTGAGATTTTGATTTTAACAAAATAATCCAAATAAATCTACTAAAGTTATCTAAAATAGTTAGGAAGAACTTGTGTCCATGCATAGAAGCTATAGAAATGAGGGCCCATATATCAAAATGCAACATCTCAAAAGGTCTTAAAGCTTTATCTGAACTCAAACAATATGGTAATCTCTTATATCTAGCATAATGATATACATCACAAACTAGTTTTTTCATCAACTGAAATAAAGGGATATTGACTAGGCATTAAAGACAATCCACTATTAGACAAATGTCCTAATCTTAAATGCCATAAGGTTGCCTCTAGTACCTTTTTTGATTCAACAGTAAGAGCAAGTGGCACTAGAATGTCTTTGGCATCAAGCACAAGATAGTACAACCTTTCAAACTATTCAACCAAACCAATCATCCTCTAGCATTTCTGATCCTGCACAGTACACTTGGATTCATGAAAACTAATGACACAGTTCAATGTTTAACAGAGTTTAGGGACTGAGATTAAGTTAAATAAGAATTTAAGAATGTAAAGAACATTTTATAGATGAAAACCAAGTGAGAAAATGATAGTACCTGAGTGTTTAATAAGAGTTGAATTTCCATTTGGTAATTTGACTCTAATAGGTTTAACTTCTATTATGTATAAAACCAACTTAGTGATGAACAAATGTAATCACTAGTTCCCGAATCTACTATTCAAGAACCTAAACTGACATTATCTGAACAAGAAAGGATTAACACAGTACCTACCTTTGATTCCTCAATTGGTGTTTGACCAAATTGAGTAGACAAGCTGACTTGATCGGAAGAGTGAGATGTATTTATTACTTGTTGACTCAGATTGGATGTTTGGATTAAAGCAAGTAGTTGCTGATATTGCTCTCATGTGAAATTTGGTGTCATTGTTTGCTGTTCTCTTTTGATTGGTGTATCAATTTTGTGATATGCATTATCACTCATAGTGTTATTGGTTATGACTCCTCCATTTTTCTGATAGTGTGGTGGAAAACCATGCTTTTGATAACAAGTCTCCACTGTATGCTTCATTCTTCCATAGCAACTACATACTTTGTTGGAGTTTCTTCCTCCTGATCCATACATACAACCTCTTCCTTAGCCTTTCTACTTTCTACTATCTGCTACATTAATCATGACTTTGGATTCATCACCAATCTTAATATTCCCTTGTCTTTCTTGCCATATCACTGTAGAAAAAAAATTCAATTCGATGTTGGCAAGGGTTCCATCATCAAAACTTGAGATCTCACAACAAAAAATTGGTCATTAAAGCCAGTAAGAAATCTTATTGCATAGTCTTGTTGATGATATAAACGTGCATTCCTCATCGCAACACAAGAAAATCGAATAACACGTGCACAATTAGGCATAGGCCTATAACTTTCAACCTCTTCCCACAAAACCTTTAGTTTTGTGAAGAAATATGTCACAAAGAATGATCCTTGCCTTAAACTGTGAATTTCTTATTGAAGTTATGAGATTCGAATCAAATCTCCCTATGAGAACCTCTTCTTGAGATCTTTCCACACATCACTTCATTCTTAAGAGATACGATGCTTTGAGTTATGATTGCTCTAGTCCCCAATACAAAAGATGATTGCTCATAATAGAAAGGTGACATATTTTAACTAACTATGCAATTAGTTATGATTAGTGACAACTTAATTACCATCCATGTGAGTTGGCTCAGTTAACAATACTCCTTTATTTTCTAGTTCATATTTATTTCATTGTTGTTTCTTTATCCTCTTATGTGTTTATCTATTCTTTCAATTTTCAAGTGTATCTCTTGCATTTTACTTAAAGGGTTAAACGAGTTTTTGGTCCATATAAATATACAACATTTTCATTGAAGTTTCTATAAAATTTTATGACTACTTTTAGTCCTTCTTTGTTTTCTATCAACAATTTTAATTCCTAGCGTTAAATTGGGACACTTAAGTGCTAACATATCCAACAAAGATACACGTCAACAATACCACATGAACATTTTGTTTGATGTGACATTCATGTGACAGTCACATAGATATGTCATGTGCTAATAATCACATGAGAAAGTTTTAGAGACTAAAGTGACAAAGTTGTGTATTTATAGGGACCATAAACTTATTTGACCTTTAGATTAATTATTAATTAGTTTGCTTAAGTTTAAAAAATATAACATAAATTTTTTTAAAAAAATAAAAGAACAAATATTATTTTAGAATTTATATAACGATTATAAATTTCTTAATTCATATTTATATTTTTTTTTAAATACAGAAGAAGAATAATCAACCAACTATTGCATTTGGATTGTTTGTAATTGTTTTTAAACTACAAGCAATCTCAATTGCAAAAAAAATATATTTCACATATAAAAAATTATAAATGCTATACAAAAAAAAAGAGGTTGTAAAATGATAATTTTGAACTTTTTGGTTAGATATTGAATTATATGTTTTGTGTGAAGGGAAATAGGAAATGAGAGAAAAAAAATAAACAAAAAAATAAAGAGGAAATGGAAAAAAGAAAAAAAAATTATGATCAGAATAAAAAAAGATTATCATTAAAAATAATAGAAGGCCAACTGAATGGAGGAGAGCTCTGCTTGAGTTTTGGAGGCCAACTCAAAGGAGAAGGAGGACCTCCTTAAATGGAGTACCAAAAAGGTCAAGACAAGGAAGGCTATGTCGAAGGAAGTAGATGTAGACATGGTAGAAAGCAATGGAGGAAACACCTCCTCTAACACTTTGTCCAACAAGGGCAAGCTTTTGGAAGTAGAAAGGGAAAACTTGAAGGATAAGGATCATTTTATGAAAAAGACAAAGCTGCTGGAAGATAAAGTGTATAAAGACTAGTGGATGATTCGGGGATGGGCGTGGAAGTGGACCCATGTCCTACTATTCCTATTTCTAACGAAGAGTTTAAGGAATGGTGTGCGCCGTGGAAAAATGCACTCATTGTCCATGTTTTGGGCAAGCGAGTGAGTGTCAAGATGCACGAAGTGAAGATACAAAGAGAATGGGCGAAGACGAGTGCGGTTTGTATTATTACCCTACCATAGGATTGTTATCTAGTTCAGTTCATGGTGAGTGAGGATTACAGGCATACCTTGTTTGAAGACTCGTGGATGATAGTTGATTGTTACGTGGTGGTCCAAAGATGAAGGCCTTTCTTCACGGTATTGGACAAAACAATTAAGAGGATTGTAGTGTGGATATGTATTCCAAGACTCCCAGTAGAACTCTATAATGATCGGTTCCTTTGGCGAGTAGGGTTAGAGATTGAAAACATGTTGAAGATTGATAAATTGACGTCCATTCATTTAACTTTTTTAGAAGCTAAGATGTATAAGTTAATTTAAGCTGAAGAAAAAATTCAATGCATTGCCTTTCCCCCCCTATACATGCTTATAGAGTAGGGTTGTGCAAAAAATGGATATCTCAAAAAACTGATCCAACCGAATCAAACCGCTTTTTGAAAAACGGTTCAGTTAATCAAACTATTTCTTATAAAGCGATTCGTTTTAGATTTTTTTCAAAAACGGTTTGATTTGGTCATCCATTTCATACTCATGTATAGTTTGGTTTTTTGAAGAACTAAACTAAACCGAACCAATCCACTTTATGGAAAACAGTTTGGTTAAATGAACCATTTTTTTATAAAGTGGTTCAATTCGAATTTTTTCAAAAATGGATTGATTTTTTAGATTTGAATCGGTTCGATTTTAGAGTGGTTTAGATCAGTTTGAATTTTTTACGCATCTTTATTATAGAGAAGTTTATCCATATAGGATGAACTTCTTTTCCACATGAAAAGCTATCTAATATGTTTTTCAATAATCTTTCTATTGTTAATTAAATTTTATTTTATTCAATGTAAATGAGGAAAATTTTACTTAGTTCTAATTCAATAATTTTTTTTATAATTTTCTCCTAAAAATCCGGCTAGTTATTAAATTATCTTTGTTGGGAAGGGTGTCTGAGGTAGGACTAAGTAAGGAAATCGTATTTCACGTCTCAGTCAAATACCTTTGCCTCTCGTACAGTCCGTGCTCTTCTAGTTCTAGCCGTATCCCATGAGGGTGTTATCTTGTGTACTTATTTTAAAATGCTATACACGCAAAATCAAATAGATAACTATGAAGGTAATAATGGGAAGAAGTCTCTGTTTTATTGCAATTATATATAATGCAACTGAGACCGACCAAAAATAATATATAATGCAACTGAGGAAGAAATAATGCATAATGCAAGTAACTTATTTTAAACTAATGGAAAGTAACGTGTAACGTATTATAAATTAGCTTCCTAAAGAACAGAGTTGATCCAACGTGTCTCACATAGACACACAGCACAAGTTGAGTTTTGGGCGAAAATTCCTGAATCCAAAAGCGAAGCTGTAATTTGACTAATTTCAAAACGTTTGCAAATGATTCGACAATCAATTTGGGACTTAGTTACCAGTACGAAAATAAGAATCGTACATAAATTCCTTTTTTTCATACAGGTAGCCATCTGATTAATTTAATTTTTGTATACAAATTATTCCATTTTATAAAGTAACGAGTCACTGTACGATTGGATCGTAAAGTACGTTAAACACATATTACTAAATGTTTTTAATTACTTAAACATAAATAGCAGATTTTTTTATTTTTTCATAAAAACTATATTTGTAGTTACTTTATCTTTATATTTAATGTATAAAATAAAAAATTATTAATAATATTTTTTCTGTAATAGAAGTAAAAAGCTATTATATTTTCTTTATAAAAAGAGTTTAAAGATCATGTTATAATTTTTTTTTGCTACTGAAAATTTAGGAGAAGGAATGATGCTCAAGTCTAAGGCAATCTCACTTTCAAGAAGATGAGTGAGAGTTTGAACTTGCAACCTGTCAGATACGAGACTTCTGTCTTATTTCATTCGACCAACCGCTTGGAGTTATAAATTTTCATGTTAATCCATGATATTAAATATTCATTCTAAAGTAATTAATAATTATATTTTTTTATTAATTGTGTTATAATTATTAATATTCTTGCATGTTACCTTAACATTTTATATCTATTTATAGATAAATTATTTTTTCATTATAACTATATTTTTACATTATATTTTATTGGATTTTTTATAACAATTTTTTCTCTATTAAATTTAAAAAAAATATAATTTGATATATTTTATACTTTAAATTATTTTTAATTTAATTTTACTATAGAATATCCGGATGATATATTAGTAATAATTATGTTAATTGTGATTGTTAAGTTGGCTAAAATCTAAAATGATAAGTTGAATTTATTGTTCGTTCGGGCAGGCTGACCAAGCGGGGCATTACTTTCCTGGGATGAGCAGCCACATGCTGAATTCCATGGCACAGCTGTACGGACTCTAGATATTTTTAGGATTTCTTTATGTCAGGCATCAATTGCGTTTGCTAAAAAAAACTATCAGAATTCAGAAAAGTATTTATTAAATAAAAGCTATAAAAATGACCTAATATTTATTTTTTTAACAATTAAGATATTAGAGAGAGATATTTAATCAACACTTTAATGTTTATGTATTGTGAGTGTAAAAAAAATTATATTGTTAACCAATCACAAATCAGTGTTGTTATGATTTTTAAAATAATTATTATAAAAGTCAACACATTTATCATAAATGGTATTTTGTAATTGGATGACAGTGTAAAATTATTTTTAAAAATTTAGGTAGTTTGGTTGAATGAAAATAAGTGAAATTTTTTTAAATTTTTTGGTGGGTCCCACTACTTATTTCCACTCTTTTTCTCACCTACTTTAATTCACCTCTCTATCTCTCATCTATTATTCTCTTACCAAACAACCTCAAATTTCAAATTATTTCTTATCTATTTCTCACCTCTTAAGTTATTTCTTACCTATTTTTTTCCTATCTATTTCTCTCATTTCTACCAAACAAATCTCAACATTGAGTAAATAAAACAGAAAAATTAATTTTCTTATTCAGAAATTAATTACAATGAATACAAAAAATATTGAATTTATATCCATTCAATTCAAGTAACTAGAAAACTCAAACGTTTATACGGTCACACATTTCACCATAAAAATATTAAACAATATTAGTAATATGTTTATATGGAGCTTTTTTTTTTTAAATATTATCTATATCAACATAATATTTATATTATTATAGATCAATTGATAACACAAAAAAAAAAATTCACAATGTTAGTGTAAATTGTTTTATATTATTAACTAATTTAAAATCACCCTTAAGTATGTATTTTAAAAAATGATTATAAAATTAATAGTTTTATCATACATAATAATTTATAATTATATGAAGGTATAAAAAAATCTTTATATTGTAATTAAATTCTAACACAAAAAGGTAAAAGAATCAATATTAATTGTATAAGTATACACGAATAAGTAAAATCATATTTCAGTAATTAATATTAATGATTTCTTATTTGGTTTGTCAACATTTCTTTTTGCTTGTTTTACAATTTAAAAAAAATAAATGTTAGTAACACACTTTTCAATACACTCTTTTGAACATATTCTCTTTTATTGGTTGAAATTTTTTAAAAATTACAAAAATTTATGGGTCTCACATCATATTTAATGACTTTCTTTCATGATTTTGTAATTTTAAATAAATTTTAATTAATAATAGAGTGTCTATTAAAAAAAATGTGTTAGAAAATGTTTTCCTAACACTCCTTTATTAAATATTGGTTTAATACATTTGTATTTCGTAGATCTTTGAATTTTTAATTAGATTCTTAAACTAAAAAGAAATGTAATTAAATCTTTGATTTTCTAAATTTTTATAATTGAGTACTTAGAGTTAGTTTATGATAACACAGAACTGTTAGAAAATTTACAATTTGTGACAGTTTTACTAAACTGAGGGACCCAAATGCAAAAATTTAGAAAATTACAATTTTTTTTTAATTTAAAGACTTAATTAAAATTTTCTAAAAAAAATTAAAACGTACAGGTATATTAAACCTTAAAAATTTAAGAAATATGACGAGAGATTCCTTCTGTGGCAGTAGCATCTACGGAGTACCGGCTCAGCTACCATTTAAAAGCTGCTTCCTTCTTCTTTCTCTTTATCCTTATCGATTAATGATTCCTAAAGTGCTTCTTCCTCTATCCCCTTTACTCATTTTTCCCCAAAACTGACTATTCCACCATCTCCCCCTCCCCACTTTTCCACGCACAAGCGAAGGGGACACGCTGAAATTAAAGGAGAGTTCCACTAAGCAGCGTGGCACAGGGAGAAATTAACAGTGGCCATATTTTCACTTCCTATATATACATACACACCTAAGTACGACTTTTCCACCTCACGAACCACCTCATCGTCGCTTCAATTAACACTTCATTTCGTTGTTTCCTCTGATTTTCTATATATTCATAAATACACCTATTCCACCCCACGAACCGCCTCAACATCGCTTCAATTAACACTTCGTTTCGCTGTTTCCTCTGATTTTCTATTTATATATAGATACATAAATACACCTACTCCACCCCGCGAACCACCTCGCCGTCGCTTCAATTAACACTTCATTTCGTCGTTTTCTCTGATTTCGGGGGATGGCCTGGGCGAAGAAGCAACGTGGCTCAAATAATGCAACTTCTTTTATGAGATCGTTGGTGGTGGTCGGTGGTGTTATTGGGGCTGTGGTGTGTGTCCGGCGTGAAAGCCAAGAGGAATGCGTACGCCACCATGATGTACGTAGGTACCCCGAGGGACTACGAATTCTACGTAGCCATACGCGTCCTCCTCAAATCGCTGGCTACGCTCGACGCTCAAGCCGATCTTGTTGTCATTGCTTCCGTTGATGTCCCTCCGCGGTGGATTCGAGCTCTGTAAGTCCCACTCTCACCATCATTGACTTGTCCCGTATTATTTATTTTTACTTTCTTTTTTAATTACCATTTTCTTGTCCTATGCTTGCAATTGGTTTCGGATACATTACCTTATTCTCCCCGGATTTGGGTTATTATTATTTTTTTTAAAAAGATGGAAAGAGATCGATAAAAAAGAGAAAAGATAATTGGAAAATGAAAAGGGGTTCATAACGACGATAAGGTGGGGGAATCGGGACCGCTAGTTCGGTTTGGGTGGATTTGATTTGATTGTGTAGTGACAGCGCATAATGTTAATAGGTTTTGTGGGCATGGATGTCCACGTCCTGGTCCGGTTTCAAAATCTCAAGTCCCATAACTCTTTGCCTGGGTCCACACTCACTTTCTGTGTTGGGCTAGAGCTAGAGATAGAGGTCACGTTTTTCATGGAATTTAATTTCTATCAATTGTTTGTTTAAAACTTTTATTCTCTCAATCAATCAAATCATGTTATGTATAATATTTAAATTTAAAATATTTATTATAAAAATCAACTTTTTTAATTTACTAAATGACAAATATAAAAGCATTTTATACCCTTACTCCATATAAAGGAAAATCTTTTTAATGCAGCAAGTTCTTTTTATTTTCTTAATCATTAATAATAAGGGAATTTTTTTTTTCTTTCATATTTTATTTTAGTACAGTAGTATTAATTTTACCCAGCTGTAAGTTGTCACATCGCATGTGTTGTGAATTGCGAGGGGCGGTGGTGTTCTTTAGTGGGTTTGAGATTGCGCGTGAAGTTCAAGAGTGTTTTGACGAAGGTTTCAACGTCCTTGAGAAATGGGATGGTTGTTCACGGTGCCTTCGTGTCTTGTTCCTATTTGGTTATTGCTTCTTACGGGTCGGCAAGTACTAATCTAATTAGTGTCTACAATTTTGATAGTTTTTATACCCTGATTTTTAATAGGATAAAACTTATTCCTCATATGCTTTGGTACTTGACTTTAATTAGAATTGAAAATTTGTTTTTAGTAATTTACGTAATAAAAATTTGTATTAAAAGTTAATATAGGTTATTAAAGTCAAATTCAAATTTTAATTGAAAAATAATATAGAAAAGATTCTAAAAAATTACAATTAACTTTTGTCTTTAATAATATTTACTGTACATTTTTTTTTCAATTTTTCTTATGAAAAAAAAGATTGCTTAACGTTCTTTAAAGATATATATACACGCTCCATTGGGAAAAAGAAATAGGATGTTCTTGAGACAAAAATAAGAGGTGAAATAAAAAAAATAAAAAATATGAAATATAAAAGGATGTAAGAAAATAAGAAATAAAAATATTAGAGTTGTTATATGTGTTATTTCTTTTTCGTCCTTATTTCTTTATTCTCCCAAAAATTCATATACTTTATTCAAGTGTTAAAAAAAATATTTTTAGTAATAATTTTTGCCTTTTCCTTTTACGAATAATTTAACAATTTTAATATTATTGATTAAAAGTATTTGATATATTTTATTTAATATTTTTTGACTATTCAAAAATATGTATTAAATAATTTTATATTTAAAAAAATACTAAATTCTTCTTAATACACTCTATATATTGTAACCAAAAACAAAATCTATATATTGAGGAACATTTAATGCTTTCATACACTCTATTAAATTTTCTAATTGTTTGAAAAAATATAAGTATTGAATAATTTTTTATATTTTTAATATAATAAATATTTTTGCGGACATTTATTGAAATTTATTGAAAAATATTTAATGCACTCTATTTAATATTTTTAACTATTTGAAAAATACAAGTACTGAATATTTTTTGTATTTTTAATACAAAGAATACTTTTTTGTTAAATAATTTTTAATTTTGTTTCATCCACTTTTATATTATAAAATTGACTCCTCGTTCTTAAAAATGAAATGATCTCTATATGTGGTATCTTTTTCATGAAGGTACATTTCTTTCTTATTTTATGATGCATGATTTACGTTATTTTATGCCATATCAAATCATCACTTTTATTCCTCTTAAATTAGTTATCCAATGAAAGAAATTTTCCTTAATTTTTCAATCAATATTCATATTTTTTTTTTCAACAAGTATTAAGTAAAATGAGATATTTCTAAATTATCATTAAAGTAATATTATATCAATTAAACTATTTTTTAAGATATTTAAAATTAAAATTTTTTAATGTTTATATTTTTATACTTTAATTTATTTATTACTGTTAACAAAATAATGTTTTATTGAATATTTTTTTAAGTTTATTTGGTTCCTACATTTTACCTATATCTATATAAACTCTTATAATGTATTAGATACTAAAGAAATAGTTGCATGAATCACTTATCGTTCACTTCCGTGGTAAAAAGCAAAGCACCCTTCATGTGTCATACCATTTTGTTCTCTAATTGTGTGGTGGTGGTGCCACGTCGTTTGCAGTGCAATTCATTGTAGATTTTTTGTGTCATTTTTTAATATTTCTTCTTTTTTTTTTAATTGTCAATTTTTTTAAAAAAATTATTTCTATTTATTTGTTATTTTCAAAATTCGAGATAACATTAGTTATTTTTTTGTCAATTATACTCTTATTTTTCATTTAATTTTTAATTAATTTGCACATTTAATAACTAATATGCATTTATTATAAAGTAAAAATGACAATGTACAATAGGAAACTTTAAAACTATTTTATGAAAAAAAAATTTATTGTATTTTTCAGTTTGTGTATAAAGTTGACATCAATTTATTATAATATTCAAAGATGGCTTTCTACATATTAGAAATTTTGCTTAAGTGCATTAATAATGTTTTTAAACAAACTTTTTAATTTTAATTTTTTAATTAGTATTCTTAAAATACATATTAGTGTGAAGGGTGTTTTCATTTTAGGCCCACATAATTTTTTACTGTTAGAATCAATATCTGAATAAATGAAAATTATGACAATTTATTCCACGGATAGATTATTGGTTACTATTTAATAAGGCATCATTACGAGTTGTGACAGGCGTAATGAAATTGATGACCAGGGTTTTAGACGGTTGTGGTGTAGTGTGTTCCATATACGACCATGCCATAATTAATATGATAGATGAAAATTTTGCGTGGACATCTCCGCGCACTTTTAAGGGTAGATTATTCTTTGTTTAAAGTACGAGACTGTCCCTTCTTAGATGTGCTAACAATGGTTCTTTAATCTTTGAGCACAGGCTTACTCATCATTTAGTTAGTTTTATTAATTACTCCAAAGCATGGAGGAATCATGAAGACGAGAATTGTGCGCCCAATTTGATTACCGGCTATTTGTCTTATCTGATTTTTCGCAACCTTAGCTAAAAAATGTAGGTGGGAAATGACAAATCATACGTTGGCTATAAGTTATTATATTACTTATCAGAGCAATTAGTCACTGAAGCGACTTTGTTGTGTTTTTGTTTTCCAAAAGACTTTGTGTAAAATAAAAGTTAATCAATCAAATAAAAAATAAGAGAGAAAAGGAGGTTTAAAACGAAGGCGTCGTAAAGAGGCATAAAAATATTCGACGCGTCAAATCACCAAGATAACCAGTTTGTTGGAGTACCCCTGACCCTATTGTTGCCTTTTTTTTTTGTTGTTGTTGGACAAGTTTGCTTGCGCGTATGCACGTATTATTGTTGGTATTATATATTAATTGATAATTGACCCTTGTTTTTATTGGTGGATTGTCCAGTGAAAAGGAAGATGGTGCGAAAGTAGTAAGAGTGGAAAACCTGGACAACCCCTACAAGCATCAAGATAATTTTGACAAGAGATTCAAGTTATCGTTGAACAAACTCTACGCGTGGAGCTTGGTGGACTATGACAGGGTGGTCATGTTGGACGCTGACAACCTCTTCCTTCACAACACGGACGAGCTGTTTCAATGTGGACAATTTTGTGCGGTCTTCATCAATCCTTGTGTGTTCCACACGGGCCTCTTCGTCTTGCAGGTAAATTTGTCCAAAACCCCTACAATTTCGGCATCTGCGAAAGTGCAATACCACTCCAAACATCACATAATTATTGCCACCTTTAAATCGTTTTTTTAATGCTTCATTGTCATTCCAAATGTTGTAAACCACCTCAAATAAATATCTAGCTGAGGTGATTTGGTTACGGGTGAGGAAAATAATGACCAACTTTCGAATGGGTAAAACTAAATTTAATTTATTTATGTGCACCACCGCACCAAACAATATTGCACACACTAAAACATTAGTTATCTATATTTCTTTAGGTGTTTTAGTTTATCTCAAAAATTTTATCACCTTAAAATCTAAGAAAATATTAATTAGTTTTTTTTAATAATATTTTTAAGTATTGACATCTCACTTAAATACTTAAATGATCCAATATTATATTCTAACTCTTTTAATAAGGACATTTTGCTAAAAGAAAAAATCATTTTATCATAATAATTTTGTATAATTAATCATTTTTCTTTAAATGTGTGTATTATCTCAAAAGACAAATTATATAAGATGAAGAAAGTAATATTAATAATAACATCTTATCAGTGTATTACAAAAAAAGGAAAATGTTTTGTTAATGGGTGCTCTTAGGACTTAGGAAGCTCGTCAAGAAAATAAGAAGAAAATGTTTAATTAAAAACATTTATTATATTAAAAATACAAAATCATTTAGATTTTGTTAACGACTTTCTTAAGAGCTCTGATTACGAAGTGTTAAATACATTTTGTTAATGCTTTTGATATAATAAATGTTTTCTTTGCAATAAAAATTTTTTGCTTTTGTTTTCTTATGTTACCAAAATATTTAAGTCTTGTTTAATCTGAGAAAATATTTTCTATTTTTATTTCTTTTTTTTTCATGAATAATTATAAAAATGTTATTTTGTTTTCTTTTTTTATTTTCGAAGATAAATAGCAAAAAAAAGATTAAGTTGTTTTCAGTGTTTCTTAAACGAATCTTTGAAAATGAAAAATAAAATAAACACAAGGTAGTATTTTTATAATTATTTATGAAAATAAATAAAAAATAATAAACCTTTTCTAAAACCAAATAGATCCTTAATACTTATAGTTTTAAGTAATTGAAAACATTTAATAGATAAAATGTCAGTGAGGGAATATATGAGGGAGATATCTAAAAAGTAGAGTATATTAAATGCTACTCCTTAACTAGTATGACACGTTTTTTATGTGAAAAAGTGAATCATCTTAGTTGATCTCATTTGATATTTGCAGCCATCAATGGCCGTGTTCAAGAACATGGTTCATGAATTACAGAATGGGAGAGAAAATCCTGATGGTGCTGACCAGGGTTTCATAGCTAGCTATTTCCCAGAGTTGCTTGATAAGCCAATGTTTCAGCCACCTCCTAATGGCACCAGGCTTGATGGAACATATAGGCTTCCTTTAGGTTATCAGATGGATGCTTCTTACTATTGTAAGTATATTACAAACAAAAAAGGAAATGCTTAATGCACTTCTGAATGCTTAATGCAATCTCATTATCTGAGTTCATGCTAATACCAGTCCTAAATTTTTCAGATCTTAAACTTCGCTGGAGCGTACCCTGTGGACCAAATAGTGTGATCACATTCCCAGGGGCACCATGGTTGAAGCCATGGTATTGGTGGTCCTGGCCTGTTCTGCCATTAGGCCTCCAGTGGCATGATAAGCGTCGCCAAACTCTGGGGTAAGGTCCATAAATGGGTGTATTCTTTTTTGTATCCACAAATTGTACACAAATAATGATGGTGGTCTTCTTGTGATTAACATTTTAAACTTGAAAACACTGGATTTCACACTATATCTATAAACACATAGATAATTCCACGGATTATTATGTTCTTTTATTTCTTTTTTTTTTTTTCTTTTAATGGTAGCACTTTGATTTCTGTCACATAATTTGAGCTGATTTCTAACCGTTCTTTTAAAATCATTTTCCCCTCAAATATCTAAGCCATTGTAACAATTGGCCTATTATTTAGTGCAGGTATGGTGCGGAGATGGCTGTGATACTTATTCAATCAGCAATTTACTTGGGAATAATAGCGATGACACGTTTTGCAAGACCAAGCCTCTCAAAGCTGTGCTATAGGCGCTCTGACAAGAGCTTCAACTTGGTGCAGAACATCCTCAAATTCGTGGCATTGTGGAGCATCCTTGCGGCTTACACAACACCCTTCTTCATCATTCCTCACACGGTTCACCCGATGTTAGGCTGGCCTCTGTACTTGCTTGGTGTTTTTGCATTGTGCTCAATTGCAATCAATGCCTTTCTGCTGCCAATGCTACCAGTTTTGATGCCGTGGCTTGGGATTACTGGTGCCTTGATGGTCATGGCTTTTCCATGGTATCCAGATGGGGTAGTGAGAGGATTGTGCATTTTTGGTTATGCATTCTGTGGTGCACCATTTGTGTGGGCATCTATGACCAGGATAATGGCAGGGCTTCAGCAAAGTCTAGAAAGGGAAGCTTTTTTGCCAAGATTAGGAGAATCTTCGCCACCTTCTTTGTTTAACAAGTTATATTGAGCGGGCATGATAAAATGCTTGGGACATAGAAGACACGCTCATTGAAAATTGAAGGGGAGGAAGTGCCATGGATTTAGCACCATCAAGATGTTACTGTTGAAATTATACATTCTTTTGGAGCGAGAGGGCCATGTTGCACTGGGTCGGAGGAGGGACACGGGAGTTAGTGTGTATATAAGATTGTTTTGCTATTTTTCACATATATCTGTATCATTGCACGATTGGTTCTTGTATTCAAATTTTTAAACTTGTTAGGCAGTGAGATACGATGATAGTTCGGCATGATTAGAACATTTAGTAACAACACTGAATCTCTACGCTATATTATATATTAACTTAGGCACTCTTGGTAAAAATAGAAGAAAACTCGTCTCAATGGTACATCACTGTCGTGACAACATATTGATATTTGAGAAGTGATAGCAACACACTTTTTCTTATTGGTTAAAAATTATTAAAAACTACAAAATCATGAGAGGTTTATTAAATAGGATGAGACTTATAAAATTTTGTGATTTTTAATAAATTTCAACTAATAGGAAAGAGTAGATTCAAAAGAGTATATTTGAATGTGTTTGTAGCATTTGTCTTGATATTCTGTAATTACTTTGCCTGAATGGGGGCCTTAGCAGAACTTCAGGATTATACTTATACATAAACTGATGAAAGTACGGATTCATAAGACAACAGCTTCAATGTCCAACCAACAGTTTATATATGACTCTTTAATACTGGGACCAGGATTTTACACTTGCAAAAGAGTGCTGGATAGCCGGGCAAATATCAATTGCTTTAACCAGAGGAATGATAGCAAAATAAACACTCTTCTAATACTTCTTTTATTTTTGAGCAACATTTCATGTCAATCCTATTAAATAATCTGACTTCACTCTTTATCAGTAGAAACAGAATCAATATGAAAATTTACTTAACAAAAAAATATATAAAATGTGTGCTAGTAGAGTTTCTATAAGAATGTTTTCCAGTCATTATTTGATTGACTTTTGCAATCGTTATCTATTATTGTATGCTAGACTAATAGCTGAGATGAAAGAAAAGATGCCATCGGCCGAGGGAGCCCAAAGACGCGTCCAGTTAGGCCCAGCAAGAACTGAAACAAATAAATGGGCCTAAATTTTAATATTTCAGTTTAAGTTACATGGAGTTTGTGTTAAACAATTCAAGTTTAGATATATTTTTAATTTCTAAAACATGATATTTTTATTTTAGTTTTTATCAAAAAAAAATTATTTTTGATCTCTGAAAACTGTAAAATCGTGCACTTTTTAGTTCCTAATGAAAGACTAAAATCACATCAATTTTGTTGCATATAGAGACTAAAAAAGAATAAATCTTTTTATATGAATTAAAACTAAAAAATAACATAGTTTTAAAAAACAAAGACATATTTAAGCTAATAATTTAGATGATATTACTTCAAACAAAATTTAGAGCATATTTATAGTTCTCATTGTGATTGTTGAGCATATTACAGTCTTTTATTTATAATGAAAAAATGGGGTAGTATATTCAGGTGAATATTTACCGTCTCCACAATTTTTTTTTTTAACAAAATAACTCAATACACTACATGGGTTTAAAAAATTCTCGTGGAAAATATTTTTGAATACGTGAGTCAACAGAAAGCAAGCATTTTTTTTAAGGAAAATATATGTCATTTAATCATTTTCACAAATGAATGAAATATATATATATATAATGTATTAGTTGCTTTTAATTATTTTAGGTATCAATCACCAAGACTGTCCAAATTTCTCTTTAGATATTTGACATGGGTTACACAGTAAGAAAGAATAGAGTATTTATAATACCTAAAAAGTAATAAAAGTGAGTTCATAAACATAATAAATTATTATTTAAATATTTTCGTATTATATAAATATAAATATTTTTTTAGTAATTATTAACTACATTCTTAGAATTAAATGTACCTGTATCTTTGACAAATGTTAGTTCTATATACTATAATAAATTAGATGTAAATTCACTCTCGCAAAAATGAGTTTGACACATACCGTTCAAACTAATAACATTTTTCTTGGATTTGTCATTATTCATCACGTATCAAACAATTCTCAAATTAATTTATTTAATAGTCTTGGTAATCTTCTACAAAATATTTGCAGATAGGTTTAAGTTATATACTAAAATGTTCTTGTGGTATGTTATTATGGTTTGAACCTTCTTAACACCATTTCACCATCTTAATTTTAGGCTCTCATAATCCCACAAATGCAGTACGATTGAAACATGAAAAATAAACAGTTGCAAGGGAAAACAACTTTCGGAAATATGAAGTTTCACAATTTATATTCAAAGATAATATATGTGCTAGCCATCACAACTATCAGTCCATCGCTCAATAAGGGGTGAATTGGGTGATTATAAATTTTCAATTAACTTCATGAAGTTATGCATTTTGATTCACTCAAATAATAAATATAAACAGCGGTACTACTTAATGTGGTTTGGTTAAGGAGATATCTAAAAATATAAACAGCACCAAAGGAAAGCAACGTTCTTCAATTCCATCACTCAATTGCCTTTTCTTTTTCGACTCACGAGCATTACTTGCAACATAGAGCTTTGGTTAGAGGGATGAAGATTAAAAACACTTGGATGATTATTTGCCCTGCAGTAATGTGGTCAATATAGCTAACAAGAAACAATATTATTTCTTGGAATGGATCTTTCATTTTTCTTTGGTTAATCGACACTATAAAATTTTACTCTCAGTCATGGTTCACAATAAAAGTAGAGCATTCTTAATGTTTATTTTGGGATTAGTGTACTAATCTTATTAGATGCATTTCTTCTGTCTAACTGAGACTCATATATAAGGGTTAGAGTATTTCTTGTACTCTTTTAATATTCACTAGTATTTTAACTTGTACATTGCATAAAATAATTTTTTATTTTATATAACTTAAATTAATAATGAATAAATAATTCTAAATAAATAAATTATACTATAATTAAATTTATAATAAATAAATATTTTTAAACACATAGATTATATTTTCAATTTATAATAAACAATCATTGTAATATAATGTTAATTTTTAATTATTGATAATTTTTTTCAAAAAAATATTGAAATTTAATTTAGAACTAAAGATATTGAAAATGATAAATTGAAAGCGATAAGAGGTTAAATTTTTTTTTTCCTAAAAATGCTCTCGTTGAATAATGACAACAAAAAACGTTCTCATTGAAGAATAGCAGCTAAATTTTTTTTCGTTCAAGATATCTATTCTAATTTATATATAGAGAGAGAGAATTATTTTGCTTATAAAAAAAATTGAACAAATAATGCATAAATAGACGTTGAATCATAAAAAATAAATATAAAACAGCAGAATAATATTAGTAAAGATATAAATGATAAAGAAGATTAAAAAAGCTAGAAAGAATATAAGGACGAAGGAAGCAAGGGCAAATATTAATTCTAATAATAAGCTACCAATAACAACCTCACAAAATATACAACATATGGATATGGATATTGTGAAACAAATATAACAATTAAAGATAGTATAGAACTGAGAGTCAAGGTTAAAATTTTATCCATGTTCTTCAACTAACTCCTTATGGTCTACATCAAGTCTTCATGTTTTATATATGAGATTTTTCTCTACTATCTTCAAGCTTAAACTAGTTGTTTGACCTAGTTTGAGCAGGATTGTCTTCCCTAAATAATACTTTTAGTTTCTATCTAAAACAAACTAGTTGCTTGAAAAACCTTTACAAAATTAAAATAGAATATATTTACATTCTTTTAGATATTTTATTCAAGTGTTTGAGCTTCTATTTATCAAAGGATACCTTATCTTTTTTAATTCCACTCTTGAGAGATACCTTACCTTTTTACAGTTATTCTACAATAAAGATAATTTATCCTTGTATACAAGCCTTAAGAGATATCTCACCCTCTCAGAAAAAGTATAAGATGAATGAAAAGATTTACACTAATAAAGTATAACTTGAAAAAGATGTCTAAAAATAAGTATATAAAAACTAGTAATTTATAACTCTTATAGCACAAGCGTGTGCTAACTAATTATTTCAAATGTTCTAATCGATTAACAAGAAAAAAAAAATGTTTTTGGGTTATTTCAATAAATGTAATTAATTATTTGAATATTCTAATCAATTTTTTTCAACACAAAGGCTTGCTAGTCGATTAGACCGATAGGCTAATCGGTTAGTAAATTGATTTTTTTAAAAATTGACCTCAAATAATCATACTTTTTCATTTCTTTCCATTTTATGCAAATGAACAATTTTAGAAAATTGAGTCTATTTTCATATGAAATAAAATTCAAATCAAATTTCAAAATATTTTTTAAGTTATAATCAAAGTAGTGACCAAATGTCAATTTTCGAAACTTAAAAATAGCAATTTTTCATAATTTTGAGCTACCGCCACAACTAGCTTTCAAAAACATGTTCTTGGGGGCACCCTTTAACGTTTAAAAAATATTTTTAAATATTGAACAATACATTTTGAGCTCTTTTCTTGTAGAACCTTTATCTTTACAAAGGAGAAAAGCTTATAAAAGAAAATATATTCAAATTTAGTCCTTAAGTTTTTTTAATGCAATTCAAGCTTCCAATAATTATTTTCTTTAACCTTTCAAATGATTGGATTATCTTCTCATTATCCTATATATCATAACTTACTTGTAAAGCTTAGTTAATCTATTTTCATATTTCTTTTTCCAATATTCGATAAATGTACCAAGTCTATCATGCATAAAAGATTTTGATGGACACTTAACTATTTAAGGTAAGGTAATTCCAAAATGTTTTATTGTAACACTTTTCATGTAACTTTTCATCGAATTAGCCCGATAAATCTACGTATTGTAAACTTATCATGTGCCTAAGGAATTTGTACTATAATTGTTTACAAAAAAATATGAAGTCCAAGTGAGAGATTGCTAAAAAACTCATGTTTCTTATTCTAAATTTACCCATTATATTTAATACAATTATATTAGCTATTTAATTTAATGTGTTTAATTTTAAGTAGTCGATTTGGTAATTCCATAAACTTCCAAAATTGATGCGTGGTTTAATGAGTAAATTTTAATATTAATCCATTAGAAGATTATAGGAACCCTAATTGATCAATATAGCAAGAACTAATTGATTATAGTTCCTAATATATACCAAATAACTACATATTTTTCTTCTCCTCATTAACAAGAGAAATGTAGATTTCATTGAATATTGTTATAATGATTTTGCAATAGTTACAATCAATTGTAATAAATTCATGTATCTAAATCCATAAAATCTCGATAGTCTAGTATGGTTAAAATTCCAAACCTGTCAATATTTCGTTTTAGAATGTTACTATCTAAAATCTTTATTATAGTTTAAGAATATTACTTGTTTGCCATTGCTTGTTGTTAACAGCCAAAGGCCATTAGTATGTATATTTTCGGGACTGCTTCCCATGAAATGATGAAACTGCAATCATTTATCTTTTTTTATTTATTATTATTTCCATGATCGTTTGTCGAATGTCATTGACTTCTGCTGCCCAATTTTCTTTTAAATTAAGCATATACACAACACAATGGGCATCCGTTTTCTCCAAGTGCAATACACTACAAAGGGACATGTAGTATATATTTTATCTTAATTGCCTAAACCGAGGAGTAGACGGTGGTTCTGTTTCCAACTTCCAACGTTCGAAAAAACTGTTTTGGTGGGGGCCAACTTCTCTGGCCCAGAAAGATAAAAAGCCTTGTTCATCACTTTCTTTAGGTTTTATTATAGTATGATACAAAATACTATTCATCATGCTGGGACCATCACGTGTCATGCACACACCACTCCAAATGACCGTTTGAGGCACAAAGACACAGATGCTTTACGACAATGGCAATTGGCAACATCATTCGACGTGGACAAGGAAGGTAAGATCCTGACAATTAAGAAAATTAATTAATATCGAAACGGTGATGAATGAATCTTTAGACTTGTACCTCCTTTAACTCAAGTATTAAGTTGCATGAATTAATGTTTTTAAAACTAATGCTTTTTCTTTATATATATAAAATTTTAGTATTGAACATCACATTAAATATTTAAGTAATTCAATTTGAATTAGGTAAAATTATTATAGAAAATACAATTCTCTTTACCAAAATTTAATCCAGCTTCTTCGTTTTTTAAGGATTTGAGTTAAATACTACTAACTAATTTAGAACAGTCGTGTCAACATGCATTTAATGGTCGTTTTCAATTATACCCTTAGTTGTCCGTTTTTTAGAAAAGTTTTGTTTTTATTTATCTATTTTTTTCAAAGTTCAAGATAACATTAATTACTTCTTTGTCAATTATACATTTACTTCTCACCTAATTTTTAATTAATTTACACATTTATAACTAGTATATATTTATTGTGGAGTAAAAATGAAAAAAGATACAATAGAAAACTTCAAAACTATTTTATGAAAAATAAGAAAATTTATTGCATTTCTTGATTTGTGTAAAAAAAAAACTTTAAACGACATTTAAAAAGAAACAGAGGTAGTAATAAAAAAGTTACATTGATTCACAATTTATTAATTAAACATGACATAATTATAGTTAAATTGATAATAATTTTTTTAAAAAATCTTATATAATATATTAAATAATAACTAAAATATTATAAAAAAACATCTATACATAATAAAGTAATGCAATAATATATTAAAACTAAAAAAATACAAAATTAATAAATTTACAACGTTAAGAATCCGACGTTCATATACTAGAGCAAAACATGTAAATCGAATGCAAGTATAAGAGGAAATATACGTGATAAAAATAATATATGAAAAAACTTTTTTCCCCAGTTTTTCTCTCACTTTTTATTCAAAAATAATAAGTGTAAGATGAAACATATGAATTTGAACGTAAAAAACAACATGTAGCATCTCTATTTTTTAAGTGTTTTTTAAGTCAGTGACACAAGAATTAAAAAATATAATTAATATTTTTTATTAAAATTATTATCAACTTTTCTATTATATCCTTTGTTTATTTTATTGATTAATTTTTCTGTCATTTGTTTTTCATCATTTTTCCTTAAGTAAAGTAAGGACATAGTTAATAAAATATTAATTAATATCATTTTGAAATCTTAAAATGATAAATACAAAATAGAAGAAAGTAATAAATTATAAAGTAATAACTGGGAAAATTTTGATGGTAGTATATAGTACTTTTTTTTTTTTTGAGGTATATAGTACTCAATGTTACTACTAATTTAATTGGGAAAGAGATAGCCGAATGCCCACAACTACAAATCCCAAGAGTGGAAAGTGAAATGGGGGCATTTAATATTTATCAACATAGTCACGGGTTAATAGCTGTGGACTTTAAGGACATGACAAACAGTACCTGAGTATCTCACTCGGAGATGCGAAGCCGAAAAGAGGATGTCCCACATGTCGTAGGGTATTAGACTTTGTGCGCAGTGCCACCCAATCAACGTTCTCAAATGCTTTAAGCTAGCGGTAAGCATGTCATTACTCATTAGGACCAAAAACACGTGATATATATATATGACTTGTCAGTGTTAAGTTTTGGTATGATATTTTTTCAACATATAATTGGGACAATAAGTTGTCCCTTTTTTTTTTTTTATTTTGAAGTGTATTTTTTATGTGTATGTACATATATAAAGATAGAAAGTAAGTAAAAATATAAATAATTATACATGATGTTATGTGTATCAATTTTTTATGTTTAATTAATGAAACTGAACGAACACTAATCATTTCACGTCCGTGGAGACGTATTTATATCTTAAATAGAAAGAGGGAAATAAGAAGAAGAAAAATGATAAAAAGTGTCACAAGAAAGGAAGAGAAACATAAAGAGGTATAAAGTTAGTATAAAAATTGAGATAATATTGTTAAAATAATTACATTTAAGTGTTATTCACTTAAAGTCATTATAGTTGTTTATTACTAGTATTTATATTGCTAATGAAAAGTATTATTTTACCTTTTTCTAACCGTTGGTTATTGAATAAATGGCTTTATATTGTACTGAACACTCCATCTTTCTTCCTTTTATTCTACTTTTTCTCCCCCCTCTATATTGTTTATTCGCAAATGTTTGAGAGAGGGTCCACTTCTCTTGACCTTGTGTGCATAAGTTTGAGAGAATCAATGTGTTAACCTTTTGAAGCAAATTGCACCATTAATCTGTCAAAATTTGCTTTTTAAAGCACAAGTTTATACTATGGTATATAAAGGGACCAAACTTAGGTGTAATACTATCGACATTTTTAGTGTTATTTTCTCATTAAAATTAGAATTTCTTTTCATTAGCTTGCAACCACTTTTAATATATGAGTTATCAAAATAAAATTTTAATTTTAATTAAATAACAATATTAGAAACACCTAAAGTATAATACTTAACACTTAATGGAGTGAATATCATTTACTCATGAATAATGTCAATTAGAAGTGTTCGCATTTGAATTTTGTTTGTTTTTAAACAAAAAGTGATCCAATTTAAACATAATAATAATATGTAGTTCAATTCAGTTTAGTTTGAATGCAATATCAAAACAAAAATAATCTTTTGCAGTTTGGTTTGGCTGTATTTTAATATTTTTTTAATTTATTTTTATATGACTTTCAAAATTATTTTTTATTTGACAGCCAACAATATAAAAATAGTGTCAATAATCAATTGAGTCATGATCAATCCTTGAAAATGATCCACATTTACATAACCATATGCAATAGAGTAATAAACGATCACACATGTTAACAATTGTATTACAAACTTCTTATAAAAAAAGTACATTAGTTCATTCATAGTTAATTAATCATATATTGTCAATGTCATAAACTCATAATTTTTACATAACCAAATCCAACACACACTATCATTGTCAAAAGTTTATATAATACTATTACATAATACTACAAGTTAATTAATACAAGTAGACACACACACAGATATATATTAAAGGTGCGGTTCAGTTTTAATAATAAGAACAAAAACTGAACCAAAATATAATAAAAATGCATTTTTTTATTTTTGGTTTTTTTATTTTCAATTTGATCTTCTTTTTTTTAAAACTAATTACATTGTTTAAAATGGTTTGATGCAATTTTAAATACTCTTAATGTCAATGGCATGCTTGTACACTGCTCTGATGGGGATAGAGATGATTTCAATATTTAAAGAGTTTTGATAAATGTACACCCTATTTTAGAGTGTATATAAGCAAAAGGAAGAGAGAGATCGATAGACATAAAAAAATAAAAAATAAAAAAAAATGATAGATATCATAAGTGATGTAATATGAAAGAAAAAAATAAATAAATAAAATAAAGTCAAAGAAGATATAAGAAATATATATATATATATATATATATATATATATATATATATATATATGTTAATAATTATTCATATTTAAATTCACCAGGCTTAGCCTCTGTTTATGCATAAGCTAAAAACCTCTAAACTCTCTCTCCACCATATTCAATCGGGCCTTTATTCTTTTGTTTTCCTAATTAAAAATCAAGCCTTGCAAAAAATTCGTCAAGAACATTATATATGTAGTCGAGTAAGGAAAATACTCAACATTCATCACATATTAAGATGGATTGAGGTAAAAGGAGGAAAGAGATAGAAAGAGAAAAAAATTAGAGAGAGAAAGTGACGAGTGTGATGAATTATATAATGAAAAAGAAAGAGAAAGAAAAAAAGAAATAAGGTAGAAATAAAATAAAAAAATAAATATATATTTACAATACACCTTGACTAATTTGCATCCGTACTTAAATTATATCTAATAATTTTTACACAGAAAAATAAGATATGAAGAGAAGAAAAAGTATATTATAAAAAAATATTATAAAAGTATTATAAAAGTAAATTAAGAATAATTTAACTCTTAACAATTTTATGAAGCTACAATGTTCTTAAAATATCCAAATCAATACTGATATTTATATATTATTTTATTGTATTATTTGTTGATAACCTTCTTTTAATAATAAAACAAAGGTTATTATAAATACACACTCATTTTTTACCATCTCATTTCCACCCTCATTTTCCTTTTATCTTTCTTTATTTTTCTATCACATCATTTATCACAAAGAGTTGCTATGTACCCAGAGAAATTAAGGGTTTTAGTACAATTTTTTTGCCAATAGTTAAATGATTTTGGGTACACCAAGAAAAAAAAGTGAGATCAGGAAGAGAGAGTTTCTCAATAACAATATATACCAAAATCCTTAAATTTTTAAGAGTATTATAAAATTTCTTTTTATCACATCTATTATTTTCTCTCTCTATTTTTTCTTTTTTCTTTTTATTTCTTTCTTCCTACTGCTCAAATCCAGCAAAAAAATGGGATGGACATTGATAATTATCCATAAAATAAAGACACACATTCTAAAATATATTTTCTCTATCTCTATTTTTCTAAAAGTGTAATGGTTATGTACTGTCAGTAGAAAAAGTTTTATACTGTCAACTAATTAGAAATCATTATTGATATGACTTTTAAGGTAATTATTGTAAAGTTAACAAACTTATTATATATAGTGATTTGTGATTAGATGATAGTGTAAAATTATTTTACATTGTCAGTGTATAGTCTGCTTTCTCTTTTCTAAATAGAAAATTGTGTAAAAAAGAATATGTCGAGAAACTAAATACACCCCAATAAAAAGTGACCGTTAGACGAGGATATATGTTCTATGTTTTTAAAATAGAAAATTATAGATATAAAGTAACACTACACATACACTGATCTTAATCAATCGTAAGGTACCCAAATTACCTCTGGCTATAAATTTTAAATGCCCCTCTCCCCAATTGATCTGTGTTTCGTACTTCCACATTACATATCCACCAGGATTTTCTTCTACTAGCTTACGATCTCCGCACATCAGTAGGCATTTCATTTTCTTGCTAGCTATACAACCACTCTATTTAATTTTCCGCGCATTTCGATGCTATTATAGTGTTGTCTCATGGCTCCTCTCTTCATCTGGCTGCAAATGCTTTTGGTTTTCAGTTGCATACTGCATGCAACAACCGTGACGTGCACAACCTACCACGACACCACCCCCAAAATAGTCCCTTCCTCGAACTCGTCCAAGTGGGTCGGACCCATCGGACACCGAGTAATCACCGTTGACATTAACGGCGGCGGCCATTTCCGGTCTGTCCAAGCCGCCGTCAACGCTGTCCCGGAGAACAACAGAATGAACGTCCTTATTCAAATAAGCGCCGGATATTACATGTACTTTTCTTCTACTAATTAAATCACACACTCAACCTATGTGTTTCACTTCTTACTCTTCTTCACTAATAATAATTCGGACAAAACTTAAACGTACCAAGTTATTGTGTTGTAAAATCATGTAAGTAACTACGTTTTGTTTTGTCCTAATAATTAATGGTGTTGTTTATTTGTGGTAATAGTTGGGTTTTGTTTGTTAGTGTTAAGAAAATTATAATGAAGTGGGGGTGATTTGGGTGCAGAGAGAAGGTGGTGGTGCCCGTGACGAAGCCGTACATTACGTTTCAGGGCGCGGGAAGGGATGTGACGGTGATAGAATGGCATGATCGGGCAAGTGACCCTGGCCCCAACGGCCAACAACTGCGTACTTACAGAACAGCATCTGTTACTGTTTTTGCCAACTATTTCTCTGCTAGGAATATCAGTTTCAAGGTAAAACTAATTCATTAAAATTGACACTCTTCTTCTTCTTCCTCAATATGACTTTTTCTAATTACTACGTGGAGTATGTTTTTTAACCGTTAACCCTAAAGCCTGCACTGTATGCATTGTCACTTTCAATATATTTACTAGCAGTTAGGTCTATTGGTAAGAAGAAAAAAAATAAGTAAAAAATAAGATAAATAAAAATTAAAAAAAGTGAATGGAACTAAATTAGAAAAAAAGTGAAAATAAGAATATTTGGTTTAAGAAAAAGACAAATAGGTGAATAAAAATAAATAAAAATTAGAATTAAAAAAACTAGTGGACTCCACAACTTTTTATTTCTCTCCTCTCACATTTTCAATTAACCAAACACATTTACCTTTTTATTATCCTCCTATTTCTTTCTTTTCTATCTTATTTCTCCTCCATCAAACAAAACATTAGCGACTTTTTTAATGCATGTGTAATGATTCTTTTTATAACAGTACGGTTAAATATTTATAAGAGTTTTCATCAATTTATTTTTTTATCAGTCGTTTTCATCAAATTTTGAACATCGTATCTCATATGATATATATTTATTTTTATTTCTTATTCTTATTTCTTATTTATTAATTTTTATTTTTTCATAAACATGTATATAAAAATATTTCACAAAAATCAAAGGAACGTACAAAAACCATTTTTCTATTTGTGAAGAGAAAAACATTCCCGCGCGCCGGCCCCTTGTTTCCCTTCTTGTGTTAGGGTTCCGCAATAAGTTTTTTTTTGTTTTTTGTTCTGGGTAAAGATGGAGTTTAATGAGCTAAGCTTGAGTTGCGTTATAGCTAAGATGATACTATAAAGTCAATAATTAAGTCAAAGATGGGTCCATGGACATATAATGCATGAACTTTATACTATTATGAACTTTGAATATGTGGAGTGCGATTCCTTTTCCGCCAAAAGTTTAGAAGCAATCAATTAATAATTAATAGCAAATGGTGCAGAACACAGCGCCGGCGCCTATGCCGGGAATGGAGGGGTGGCAAGCGGCGGCGTTTCGCATTTCGGGGGACAAAGCATATTTCTCCGGCTGTGGGTTCTATGGTGCACAAGACACTCTTTGCGACGATGCTGGCCGCCATTATTTCAAAGAATGTTGCGTCGAGGGCTCCATAGATTTCATTTTTGGGAATGGCAGGTCCATGTACAAGGTAATTCACTACTCAATTTTAATGGTGTTTGTGTATTGATATGGGGTTTTCTAACTTATCTCATATAAAAATGGGGTTAAACAATACTATCAAAGATGATTTGTGTAGTTTTTTATGTTGCACCAACTATCTTTAAGTACATAGAGAATTACACCAATCATCTTTGATAGAATTGTTTAACTCTATTTTTATTTAAGGTAAATTAGACAACCCCTATTTATATATGTTAACCCCCTTCTTTCATGTTTTTTTTTTAATCGTTAGGAGAAAATTATATTCATCACACTATTCGTATAATAAATTTGATGAAACATACATTTCAATAAATTATTCCTCCGTCTTTTTATCCACTTTGAGTAATTAAGATCAGTAGTGTAGCAGCTTTAAATTGGCTAGGGAGTTAGTGGAGCACGACATGGTTGCATGAAAAAGGGTATGAGCTTTTTGCCACTTTGCCATATATTAATGTATCTTTTACCTTTGTTTCAGCAGACTTGTCACTCATCAAAAACATGTCATGCACTTTAGATTCTTTTGTCATTTTTTTTAAGACAAAACTTCGAAACAGATTAATTATCATTATCAGTATTACAATTCTTCAGCTTTTACGCTAAAAAAGGGTATCTGGCGCCTTATAATTTTACGTCAAATATTTGATGATATGGTATATAATTAATTTTTGTCACTTTTTTTTTATCTTTCTCGTGTGTGTGTCTATATATATATATATATACTCTAAATTTTTATAAAAAAAAACTATATTCCATTCTAGATGTAAACAAAAAATAATATTATATATTTTTTCTCGCGCGGTTTTAGTTTTTCTTTTGTCAGGTGCAGATTTCTAACTTTTATAGCTTTACTGTTTTGGCTTTTTGTTTCATAATGCCTGTGGCTTGAAAATTGGACTGCACCCTCGCCGTTAGCTGTTGCCTGTTTGCGAGCTAGTCTTGATTGAAATCTCTTTTTGAATTTTTGTACCTGCTCACACACGTGACTTTCATTTTGCTCAATTTTCAAAGCTGTTTTTTTACTTTATTTAGTACTTTCTTAATATTTTCTTTCTCTTATTTTTCTCTGTTTTGTTTTTCTTATTTTGACCATTCACATATAATAAAAATGTAACCCTAGTTTTCTTTTGAGTCAGTTTAGTTAATTAAGCTGTAAGACATGCATTATAAATGTCTGGGTTGGATTTTCTTGCAGCACACTCTATCCTTTTTCTAGTCTTATATCTCCTCTCCTTGTAAATGTACTATAAGCCTCCTCTTAGTATAAGGCTCATCTTGAACTAAAAGAAAATGTAACGCAATTCTTCTCATCAATAACGCTTGCTTGCTCTTGTTTAGTTCGTTAGTTATTATGGGGGTGACTGAGAGCATTGATTGATTCAGGATTGCGAGCTACACTCAATTGCAACGAGGTTCGGGTCAATAGCAGCCCAAGATAGGAAATCTCGATACGAGAAGACGGGCTTCGCATTCATACGGTGCAGGGTGACGGGAACAGGCCCGATTTACGTAGGCCGTGCAATGGGCCAGTACTCTACCATTGTCTATGCCCACACCTACTTCGACAACATTGTAGCACATGGTGGTTGGGATGATTGGAACACTGCCAACAACAATAACAAGTAAGACCTAACTTCTATCAATTATTTTAGTCAGGACCTAACCGTTATCTCATTCATATACATGAATTTCTCGGGTGCTCTTGGCGCCATGTACTCAAATAATAAGAGTTAGAGAATATTATTAGTCGTGTTAGATCATGCAAATTTACTTTTGGCTATCCTTCATTTGTCTCTATAGTATGTTAAAAAGCTTTAGGGTGTGTTTAGGAAACAGTTCAGTTGAATGTGACCCGCATTTTTTCCAATTCATCAATGTCGTCTGTTTTGTGCTTTGGAAAGTACAAACGGATGTTTGGTGCCTTTGAAACGGCAATCCAAACACACTCTTAACTCTTAAGCCTCTTTGTACGTTTTCATACTAAATCACTTATTATGATATTTTCTTTTGATTTAATTTGAAAATATCTCTCTTGATTTGGGCTAATATTGAATTCCACTACCCCAGGACTGTGTTCTTTGGAGTGTACAAATGCTGGGGACCAGGAGCAGCGGCTGTACGTGGGGGGCCCTTGGCCCAAGAGCTAGATTTCGAATCTGCCCATCCATTCCTGGTTAAGAGTTTTGTCAATGGGAGACATTGGATTGTACCCCCTGATGCTTAGCTAACTGCTACTCCAATCGAACCCCCCCAAAAAAAAATACACTTATGCTCGTCCAGTTTCTTTAAGAGCAACACCAAAAGCAGAAATTGCATAGCTACAGTCAATCCAATATTGTTTGTGTCATCATTCCTTTTTTTTTTTGGTCTAGTTAACCATAGGAAATTCATTCAATCTTTGATAAGAGGCCTTTGTTTCATAACTAATATACTCGAAGGCCTGGTTTGTATATTGATTATTCTTTTATCACTTTCAAATGTAATAAATTCTTAATTCTTTTGTCATGAATGAAAATTCTTTACCGTGTTTGTCTTGGAGCTAGATTTACCCAAAAATAGTATCTGAAAAAGGGTGCATTCAGATAATATCCCTTTGCGTCAAAAGAACCAGGTGATGATAAAGGACAAAATGGGTAATTATGACATCATTTACTGGAAACTGGAAAGTCCTTTACAAACAAGATCAAGGGCTTGTGTGAATAAACTTTTCTATAATTACTTTTAAGAGAAAAAAATAAGAAAAAATAATTTATGCATAAGCTTATCCAAAAGTTAAAATTAACTTATGCATAAATTAAAATCAGCTTTTGAAAAAGCTAATATGAACAAACTTCCATAAATTAATTTATGCATAAAGTAATTTTAACTTTTGGAAAAATTTATTTTATTTTTCTTTCTTATTTTCTTCTCCTATAAGTACTTATGGATAAGTTTATTCAAACAGGTTGCAATTCTGGTATCTTACCCAAAAATACTTCTACGATTCAACAATATCAGTCACAGGAAGTCTTGCAGTTGGTCCCGTTAACAATGCTTACGCCTTCTGATCATCAATTGGTGCTTTTCAGTCTTGCAACTAGCTTATCATTACTCATATTATGGACATCATATTCATGGATCTCGAGAATGATTGGAAATGATTCTCAAAAAATCAGAAAGCAAATTTTGTTTGCAACTAGCAACTCGTAATATAATTCCTTGCAGAAAATGTAAATAGACAAGCCCTCATCATATACAACCTTAAACAGAGGCTTTCAGTGTGGGTTCCTCATAATCTTATAGTAAGTAGGGAAAAACATTGAGTGCATAAAACTATTTTATTCTGACAAGTGAAAATTAAATGTTCCTAAGAACCTGTAAACCAGCGGCTGCCACATAGTAGTAAAAGGGAAGAAATAACTTCACATTATACAACAATTTGGCTGAGAGTCAAGCATCTCTGGAGATCTGCAGGAGAAAATGTTCATATCAGTTGATGCACATACAAGAATGTAGTTTGAAAACTAATAGATACAAAAAAAATGTAGGGACCAAGTTTCCAGAAAAGCAAAAAGAATAGAATGACAATGCATGCTGCCAAGTAACCCATTTTCTTTCAAAAATAATATATTGGAAAGCATCCTCATGGGTGAGGTAGCCTAGTGGAGGATCAATCCTTTCATGTCGGTGGTTCATTCCTTAACTAGGGTCTAGTAGTCAATTCTACATAAAACCGTAGCTTTTATACGATGATTTAATACCCATTTCAACAGTAGTAATTTCTCGCAAATTAGATCACTGAATTCCTATTACATTTAATGTGACATGTAATCCTACTACCCCCCGCCCCCAAAGAAAACTAAACAAAATTAAAGAGACAGACTTTACAGATTGTAAGTTGCCAATTTATTTGTGTGGAGTACTGAGTATCAACCATAAGCATGAACTGATATATAGAGCATCACCCTATAAACAGCAGCTCTACAGTCAACTTATACCTACTGGTTAAAATTGCATGACAAATCATTCATTTATTTGAGTATTTAGGGATCTAAAAATAAACCAATGCATATTCATGCAAGACTGTCTTATTTCGAAATAAGTAAATAAAGATTAATGTTACAAGTACATAGTGCGATAAACACAAACACATGCCCTAAGCTTGCATTTTCAAGACTCCAAGGGAACTTACAACTGGCCAAGACTGGCTAAATCGAAATCGGGAGCAAGCTCCAGGACAATATCATTTGGTGGTTGTCCACATTCTTGCATTTTCTGCATGAGCTCAACAATCTTGTTGAAGTTTCCAGGATCATTTTCATAAACTTCATTAAGATTTCGTATCAGTTCATATTGGTGTGAATAGCGTTCATATTCTTCTTTGCTTAAGCTGGTTTTGTGCTCTTCCAACCACTTAGGATATTTTTCAGCTATTTCCTTCATGGGTTCATGAAGAATGTCCTTGGATAGAAGTTGCTGCATCATGGTCTCCACAATAGATTCCATGTCCTAAATAAATTAATAACTATTATTAGCATTAAATCTAAGAAAGAAAGTCAAGATACAGTATTCTCATGATGAAGAATTACAAAATAGCACAGTAAGTAGTTACAATATCCTTGATGACCTTAATCACTTGCTTCCTCGTAGTAAAAATTTATAAACAAGCTTGGCAAGTTATTTTGGTTTAGTTTGGTTCACTTCTTCCTCATCTGTTAGGATATAGAATAAAGGGAATTAGAGTAGTTACTAATTAGAGGGATATCTTGGGTCAGGCCCATTATATCTATAAATAGGAGGATACTAGGGTAGAGGGGAGGTATTCAGATTAGTAGACATTTGTGGGAATAGAGCAGTGGCTCTGTTGTAAAAGGGGAAACCCTTGGAGGAGGGATTTCTCTCCTATTCCTTGTTCTTTTCATCCAATTCAATAAAATCTTTCTTTCTTTCTTTCTCATTTCAATTCTTGGTTCCTAACATCATCTCACATTTAACAGAAGATATAATAGAGAATAAGTTTGTAAATGAAAGCTCAGAGCATTATTCCAGGCCTCAATCGTTGCTTTGAGTCCAAATTTCTCTTAACTTTCATTCTCCTTATTAATAGATTCCAGTTTGGATTCTTCATATATTTTTGGACATCTTTAAGAAAAATAAAAGTTGTTAATTGAAGAAATTGAAGATGTCATACCACAAGTTTCTAAGTATCTAGGATCAATATTACAACAAGATAAAGAAATTAATGAAGATGTCACAAATAGGATACAAGCTAGGCGATTAAAATGGAGAAAAACATTGAGAGTTATTTGTAACTGTAAAGTACCAAGCACAAAGGAAAATTTTATCGTACTACTATACAACCAAGGCTACACAAGAAAGGACATGATACAGAATGATTATATATGATGAGATATTGGTGTGGCACCTATTGAGAAAAAATAATAAAAAATTGGTTAAGGTGGTTTAGATATGTGCAAAGAAGCCACTAGAGCGAGGAGAGTAAATTGCATAGTTTTTAGCCTTATGAAAAGGGGTAGAGGGAGACCAAAGACATTAGAATTAGAGGAAATTATTGAAAGAGATTTCATAGTAATGGTGAATAATATCCATGAGAATTTGGTTTTTAATCGAGTCCAACGGATTGTCATCCATGTAGCTGATCTCATCTAGTAGAATAAGACTATTATTGATGTATTGTAATGTTTGGGCTACTTCAAAACAGATTGATTCATACACAGAACAGAACCAAATCCCAGTAAAAGAAAAGCTGAAAAAGAAATATGAACAGATTAACAAAACAAAGTCCAAAATTGACAAAGAACAAGCCGAAAGAGATGACAGGCATGATGTGCACTAAACTAGATGATCTATTCAATTTTTGCTATTTATAATTTGTAAATACATCTTGTATACCAGTTTGCAATACCAATTTAACTGCACTTGCCTATTAAACAGGTAGCAGGTAAATAATATTTACCGTCCCTTTAATTTGACATTAATTTAACAGTTCCTATTTCATGGTCCACTGGTGTGGTGGACCACTTTTTTATGTGTTCACCTTAGATGAAGCCCTATGATGCACCGATACGCTTCTGATATGTGTCTATAGTACACCGCATGAAAACACTTTTTCAAAAAAATAAAAACCTCTGATACATTCTGATTTGTCTCAGATACACAACCTTTGGCTCTTCTGGTACAAGAAACTCATGTAAGTGCAAACAACTCTGTCTTTTGCAACATTCATTTATTATTAGCAACAAATGTAATTTATATATCAAAACATTCAGGCCTCATTCTCTTCATAAATTGTTACCTTTGTTCACCCCCCACTCTATCACTATTTTGGCTGCTATTGAAAACCACTCCAATCCACTATTTGAATCCCATAGCAGCCCAAGGATGCCCACTATCCCACTATAGTGCACCATTGACTACTATGATCCTCTATTTTTTAAGAATTGATATATCGTGGTATTGGACATGATATGGATCCAATACCCATGTCCTATTAGTGCATCTTAGATGAAGCCCCTACTAACCATCTCTTTACCACCACTCCATACCTAAGGCCTAAGCACACACTTCTATTACACACAGGACACACCAACCAGGCCACAGCTCACGGTCGTCCAATGCAGCAGTAGGCAAATTAATTACTACAAGTGCAACACAGAAAATGACACAATTGTCAAATTTCTTTCTTTCTTTTTTTTCAGTTTTCCAGAGGACCCGGACCCAATAGGGGAGAGATTAATCTCCGGGGACAGAAGGCTGGTGTGGTGTCTTTCCATACACATGGAAAAAGCAAAGATCCGAGTTCCTTCTACTCAAACCAAGTGACCAACATACATCGGTGATTCTCAAATTCTATCTTGAAGGAGTATAAATAGGTTTTAAAAAAACAGTCTGCAATCATCATCTTGGCCACAACATCAGGGTTCTTGGAATCTCAACAACTGCAATTGCGGCCGCATTTGTCTCCAATTTCCCGCAATACCTTCTACCTTGATGGAGTATAAATAGGTTTTAGAAAAACGGTCCGCAACCATTATTTCGGCCACAACATCAAGGTTCTTGGAGTCTCTGCAACCGCAATTGCGGCCGCATCTGTCCGCAATTTCCAGCGATATCAAATAACGCAACGAAACCGTAACCGCAATTTGAAACTATATATGTCCATACATCTCCAAACTGTAAGACTCCATGAGAAGATGCAAAACACAAAAATCCACTATTGATATACACCTCACAACTAGATAACATAACAAACTTAAAGCGCTTTGACAAGAGAATTAATTAATAACTCATCTAGAACAAATTGGTTTGAAGGGAGAAAAAAAAAAAAGAGAGTACCTGAGAGCCAGCAAGCTGCTCAAACTGTTTGACCCAATCTTCCATCATGGCATCCTTCCCGAAATCATCGGCAGCGGGTGGGGACGCAGACTCGAGGCCCTTTACAGCCTCTCTGGTCTGCTCCCTCAGCCTGTTGAGCGCCTCCGACACGCGGCTATCTTTGGAAGCCTTCTGTTTCCCCTTTTTCTTGGTTCCCAAATCAGGTAGGCCCATGCCCAATCCTTGAACCCCCGACAGCAGAGAAGGACTCTCCTTCTTGCTCGCAGTTGCTTCCCCACTTCAACCACATGATATAATAATAAAACAATATAAATTGCGGGGACAAAGGGAGAAATAAAAAAGGGGCAAAGAGAGAGAGAGAGAGAGAGAGACCTTGGAAGGGAAGGATTAAGGTTGAAGGACTGGAAATCATCCAAAGCACCTGAAATTATCGAACGGAGCAGTTTCAGACAGAGAGAGAAAAAAAGAGGATGAAGAAGAAAATATAGAGATTAAGAAGGAGCATACTGTCGAGGAGTTGGTCCAGGTCTTGAGAGGAGTCGGCCATGGTTGTCCCTATGCCATGCTGCTTCTCATCCTATTCCAATTATATTTTCCCGATTACAGTGTTGTCATTCACCAATTACCAGATCAAATATTTTATTTAATTTCTTTATATTTACCTTTTTTATTTTTTTGAAGATCCTTAAAATAGCGTAAATGTTTTATTTCCTTTTTTTAATTATTTTTAATACTAGTATTTTAGTTTGTATATGGTAAGAGATAAGTGTTTATTTTTATATACTTAAAATAAATATTTTTTAATATATAAATTATAATGTAATTAAAGTTCATAATGAATAAATAGCTTTAAATATATAAATTATATTTTGAAATTACAGAAAAAAATAAATTACGATATAAGATTATTTTTAACTATTGAAATTAAAAAATATTAAAATTTAATTTAGAGATAAAATAAAATATAATAAATTGGAATGGATATATTGTTAAAAAGGTCACATGCGAATAATGATAAAGAATGGTAGTTTGAAATAATTGAAAAATATTTTTTTGCCTAATTATAGGGTAGCGAAATGCACCTTAAAAGGAAAGAAAAAAGAGTATTGACAATATATAATTGAGAGAGTAAGCTAAGTATAGGGTGAGATTCTCACTCTCTTTTCATTCAATTGTACATTTTTGGTATTTTTTTCCTCTCCTCCAAATGTATATTTCACATATTACTCACACAACTAGTCAAAAAAGTATTTCTCAACTATTTCAAGCTACCACCATTTTAAATTTATCTAAATATATCATCTTAACTGCCTAATCCTTCTAGTGTGTCTACTCTAGTGTATCTACTTTTATCTTTATCTTTAAATTGATTTCAATATTTTTTTTAAAAAGGAAATTGCTAATAGTTAAAAATAAACCTTATATCAAAATTTAAATTATTTATTATAAATTCAAATATAATTTATATATTAAAAATATTTATTTATTAATAAATTTAACTATACTACTATTTATATATTAAAAAATATTTATTTATTATAAATTTTAATTATATAAAAAATATTTATCATGTACAATATATAGACTAAAATACTAGTTTGTAATATAGGAATAGATATGCACATTGGTACAAGCAGATATAAGAAGAAAAATGAATTATGTTTTTGAAATCTTTTAAAAACACTTGTACAAATATTGGAATGGTTAGTTTGTTGTTGAAAACAACTTTCTGAAGAAAGATTTTGAGTTATAAAATACAATGACTTGGTTACAATATGAACTCTCTTGGTTAGAGAAAATAACATATAAAAGAGAGAAAAGCACACAGTAAATTTATATTAGTTTGTCTCATCCCCAAAAGCTATGTTCTTGACAAACCCACCAAGAATTTCTATTAAACACATAATTAGGTTCCATACATTTATAAATATTATTTTCTCTAAGTTTCTTCAAGCTCAATCACAATATTGTTTTCGTCCTTACCTCTCTAGGCAATTATACCAAGTATTCTTTCTTAACTAAGCTTCTCCATACTTTATGCAAATCACAAAGAAATACTCTTTTGGACTTAAATATAAGTAAAATTAGCTAACTTTTACATTAATTAAGAAAGTTAGTTAATATCATCTAATTATACTAATCACATTTAAAAAATAAGCTCTTTTCCTAAAGTGTCCTTCATTGCAACTTGATATGAAGAATAAAAAAGAGTCATTGGAAATAAAATCTTAATTAATTAATAGGTATTTTTTAGATGATATCATTAAATAAGGTGAAAGTAATTAAAATTTGCTTATAATTGAGTCCACTAAACCTTTTTTTGTCACTTAGAAAGGGTAATTACAAACTATCATCCTATAAGACTAGTAAGAAATAAATAACCTACAAATACTCAAAGAACAATCTAAGTTTACTAATAACAAAAAGGCAAAGAAATCTTTTTCATTGACCTAAGGCTAATTTGTTACAAATAAAAAAAAGTAATTCTAATATAAAATAATCTAGGAATTACTTTTTAGAGATTCTAAAAAAATACAAGCTAATTTATGTTTTTTTTAGAAAGCTAATTTATGTTTGTTTACATTCATAAATATCACCTTTTTTTAAGAAGGAATTGATTTTATAAGAAGCTGTTTAAAATAGGTTATAATTTTAAATCAAATTTTAAATTCTTTTCAAGTCTTAATTATTTTGAAAAGGTAAAACAAACGTATGAAAAACTTAAAAAAGTGATTATTTTATTAAAAGAAGTGATTATTTTTGTGTGTACATGGTGGCAATGAGGATAAAATCTAAAGCCTCATGCAAATTGTCCCAACCTCCCACCACTAGGTTGATTGAGATCTAAACCTTAGTTTTTTTTTATAAATATTATTGTTCATTATATAGTATTATAAAATATATTTATTCAAATAATCAATATTAATATTAATTAATTATATTTTTATCATCTTTTCTTGAATCAATAACAACAAATAAATGAAGGGTTCTTCTAAGAAAAAGTAAAAAAAAGAAAACCAAAAAACAAGAAGAAAGACAGAAAGTGTAAGAGCAGTAGGCCACCTTCACTGTAGGTGCTTCAACCCATTTTTGTTATTAAGCTTTGATACTTAATAAGACAAAAGTATTGAAACACTTTGCTTATCAAGCACTGGGTACTTATTTAAGTGTTAGTTCTTAAATCATGTAACAATAATAAAAAACTATATATATATACATACATATACATATGTACATGTACATGTACATGTACATATGTATGTGTACATATACACATACATATGTACATGTATATGTACATATATATATGTCAATGGTTTTAAATCATTACAATAGGTGTTTATAATTAAAAAAAATCATGTCAGAACATTTTTTAAACATATGAATTTAGACCAACATCTATATAAATATCAATTTTTCATGTTTTAATCAGCACCAACTAACCCCACCCTAGATCATGAAACTTTAATGGTACTAATGGTGGACACTCTAATGCAAAAGAACAGGAAACAACATCCAAGCTCGCATTAGAATCTCAAGCTCCATAGCTAATTATGGAGTTGTGGGGGTAAACCAAAAAACATATTCCATTTGGTTAAGAATTCAAGATAATTACAATGAGTATTGTGGTTACTCACAAGCAAGGGAAGGGACACAACTAAAATGTTGATGATGAAAGTTGAATAGTGTAGTTCAAAATTTTGTAGGGTGCCAACAAAAAACAAAAAGCCTGTACTTCCTCCAATCTTTTTTATTATGAGACCCAATTAACTAATTTACAAGAATTAAGAAAATTAGTTAATTTACTTATTAGCATTAAATTTGTCCTAAATTTGTATCTTTTCTAAAATTACCCTTAACATTAACTAGACATACTCTCATTTTTTAAATATTTTTATTGACTTTAATTCTTTTAATCTCTCTCACCAGTAATATATTTATTGCTTTAATTTTTATTGGCTATGCATGTAAAGAAACAAAGTAAGGTTCTTAAAATGCTCTATATAGGAGACAAAGTTAGACTCCCAAATAGCCCAAGACATTAATATGTTTCACCTACAATTTATTGAACTCAGAAAAATGACTTCATAATTAAGGGTATTTTGTGAAAAAAATAATTAAAGCATAAGACGCTTTAGTAGGGGTGAGTTGGATCATGTTGAAAGGATATTTAGATCCAAATTGATCAATGTTGATCAATTTGGGTTGGGTTGAGTTTTTCAAAATTTTTGACAACTCAAACCAAACCAATCTAATCATGTTTGGGTTAATTTGGGTCGGGTCATTGGGTCTATTGATGAAATAATAATAAAAATAGAACAAGATTAGAAAAGATAAAAAAAATTAGGAAAAAATAAGAAATCATAATAAAATGAAAGAAAGATGATGAATAGCCTTAAGAGTCAGAATTAAATAATTACACAACATAAAAATCATAGAATTACAAAACAAAAAATAATCTTTTTAAGTGGTTTAGTTTGGGTTGGGTCAAGTTCCATGTGCCTAAATTTGATACTCGAACCCATGTCATTGGATTTATAATTTTAAAATCTTAACCAAATTGATGGTTCGAACCAACCCACAATTTTTTCTTTGATTTGGTTTGGGTAGATCGAATCATTGAGTCAATTCGAATTCGTGTCCACCCCTACATTTTAGATTGGTTCTTATAAAAAAGGATTAGACACAACTTCTAATTTAGTTCTTATAAAAAAATAAGAGGGAGTAATATATTAAAAGTAGAAAAAAAAAGCAAAAAATGAAATATGATATGAAAAACAATTTTTCATTGTATAGTTGATTACGGGAAGATTTCATGAAATAATTTATAATATATTTGTTTAAAATCTTATTTATTTCATATTAATATAATAATAATTATTTAAATATATTATACATTTAAATATAGTATTTTTTTTTATTTGAATGTGACCGTAATTACTCTTACATTAAACGAGATTCAACTTTGATGAAATAAATTTATTTATATAAAACTTAAGTTATCAAATAAATTATAAATTATATAAATATGTATACATTAATAAAATATAAATTAAAAGGTCAATGATAACCCACTAGGGTCAGCCTAGTAATGAGAAGTTGGAATAACTTACATGAGGTTAGGGTTCTGTGATTTCTAACTATATTTTCGCTTCCAATCTTTATAAAAAAGTGTAAAATATCTATTTTTCCCTCACTCTCTTTTACTCTTTCTCTTTCTTTTCTTCCCAACCCTATTTTATCAATGTAAACACATTTTCGTTATGCACAATACATAATAAAAACATGTTTTCGTTGTGTATAGAAGTTTGATAGACAACAAAAATCTGTTGTGTATCAAATTCGATACACAACGAAAAAGTGTTTCCGTTCTGTTAATTTTTTCTAAAAATTTAATGAATATATTAATTATGATATAATTTATTCTTTTTAATATTAATCAAATTAATTATGATATAATTACTATTTTTAATTGAAATTAAATTAATTACAATATAATTTACTATTTTTAATAGTAATCGAAATAATTATGATGTAAATTTATCTTTTAATAAATTAATTATGATACGATTTAAAAAAATATATGATACAAGTTGTTGTTTTTAATAATAATCAAAATAATTATGATGTAAATTATCTCTTTAATTATAATTAAATTAATTATGATTCAAATTATCGTTTTTAATAGTATCATAAATTGCATCATAATTAATTCAGTTACTATTAAAAAGGATAATTTAAGTCATAATTAATTCGATTCTTATTAAAAATAGTAACTTGTATTATATATTTTTTAAAATTATATTATAATTAATTTAATTACTATTAAAAAAATAAATTTACATCATAATTATTTAAATTATTATTAAAAATAATAACTTATCTTAATTAATTAATATTTTTCAAAAAAATTAACATAACAAAAAAATATATTTATTGTTCACCCCTAATGCAAATTGGAGTGAAAATAGCAGGCCCCGTAAGGTTTTTGGTGCCTCATTGTAAAAAAAAAAAAAGTCCAACGGACTAGCCCACCCTGCCCCTGTCAACTCGTTTTTCAGCAAACCAAAACAATATGCGAGCTAAGGTGTTGCAACGGCTAGTGCCGCACGCACGCACTCGTCTGTCATCATTTCACACTCTGTTCTTCACTCCTTGTGTTCATCCCACTCCTTTGAAGTTTGACCTTTCGTTCACTTCACTGACTCCACTCTCGAACAGAACACCAGCGTTGCCTTCGGTCTTTCAATCTCTTTCGGATTGCCTTCGCTTCGTGCTCCAAGGTGACCATTTTTCATTTTTTTTCATTCCCTTCTGTTTGTATATGACTTATTTTTCTTATCTTATTTGATTTGGCTTGCGTCTTAGTTGTGGGAGGTTGTGAATTCGTCACTAGCAACCGGCACTTTCCAGGGGGTAGAGCTCTAGATCTCTGTTTTGTTTTTTTTTTTTTTTTATTGTTATTATTATTTTCTCAATGTTTGTAATTAGACTTAATTACTAATTTGGTCCCTTAATTAATTTATTTTATTTAATTAGGTCTTTCTATTATTTTTTGATCCAATCAAATTCTCCTATTTTCAAAAAAGTTCAATTATGTCCTATAATTTTTAAAAATGTTCTAATGTTACCTTTTTTTATTTAAAACAACGTCATTTTTCGTTACGTTTTTCACATTATTTAGTGTAAAATTAGACGGAAAATGACGTCGTTTTAGATAAAAGAGTAACATTAGAGATTTTTAAAAATTATGGGACCTAATTAAATTTTTTTGAAAATAATAAGACTTGATTGGAGCAAAAAATAATAAAGGGCCTAATTAAATAAAATAAATAAATTAAAGAACCAAATTAGTAATTAAGCCTTGTAATTACTATTACTCTGGGGTTTTATGGAGGAAGAGTGAGTTCTGCTGAAGTTTGGATCCAAAGTTCCTTACCGTTTTTTTTCTTTTCTTAATTTATCTCTTTCGCTCACTTCACTGTCAAGTTTTAAGAATAAATTTTTATGCATACTGATGTTAGTGTCGAAGCTTGTGTTTGTGTGCTTCATTGACTTTGCACTGATTCTTGTAATTTAATTTGCTCTGAACTCACTATGCAGATTGTGGATTACTTGTCTGGCAGAATGGAATCAAAATGAGTTGGAACCTACACATGGAGGTCCATTACAATCGCATTAACCATTCTTACATAGAGTAGGAAGCTTTATTGAATATTTTGAAGGTCTCACCTACGCTACCAACATGTCAATCTCATTTTTTCTGGTGCATCACATGCTCAGGTTTCTGCAAAAAGTGTCATTTATATTTTGTTAAGATATTTTATATAAGCCTTGGTTTGATAGAAATTGTTCTGCTTATTTTCTTGTTTCTATAATGTGCATATATCCTGTAGTTGGGTTTCATTGTTTGATCTGAAACTTTGTTGTAGTTCTTTCGTTTTTAATGAAAGGCTACTAGAAAGATTCGCAATATTCAAGTAAAAAGCTTAAACAATTCCATTTATATATGCAGGAGAGTTCATACCCTTCAAATTCAAGCTTTTACAAGGTTGGACTATCTGAACCTGAGAATACTTCATAGTATCGTTACAGTCATGGCTATGAGGTAAATCATCATGTACCACTGGTGGATTAGCATAGGAGACCTTCAGAGAACTCATTGACAATCAATGAATAGACAACAGCAGTAAGCCCAGTTAATTATGTTTTATGCTCCTTTTTCTTCATTATACTTGTATACATTATTCTACATGGAGATAGTTACTCTTGGAAAACATTGTTTGTCCAAATCACTTCATAAAATCCTTACCGTTAATTATGTGTTCTTATGAGTTAAATTGCATCACATATTTTAATTCCAATTGTTTAAACCCATAATGTTCCTTCTGTTGCTGGTTTATTAGTTGTAGAGAAAAATAAAAGTTAATAAGGAAACATTTACGTTAGAAGATTGTCTCTCGGTTGCACGTGTTTTTCAATTAAATGTGTGGGTCCAAATTGATCTTGATGAAATTTAGGTTGCGGCTATCAGGCTTATGCTTTGGTTTAAATTTCTATTAAGGTTATCAAAGAAATTTGTCTCACGTGGTCTATAAATGGGAACAAGTGTGTAAAATCAAATGAAAAAGTTTAGGATTTTGTGTCTCTTTTCTTACTTTACATAATATAATCTGGAATTGGAAAAGGTCCAGATGGGTATTAACTTAAAAACCCTGGGTATTATGTCTGTTTCGTGCTTTGAAGTTACAACTTACGTTCTCTCTGCTAATTTGTTGATCTGACTCGTCTTCTTACCTTATATAAGAATATAATAGGAATACTTGTAAATTCTTTTTTTTTTTTTTTTAATCAGTGGTTGTGATCATGTCATGTAAATTCTTTCAATCATATAACAGTCATACTTGTAAATTCTCTCTCCTGTATTTTTTCTAATCAATGATAATTACAATTCTTCGTGTAGCGATTCCAAAGAACCAGTGCCTGAACACCATGATGAAGTGCATTGCAGTAGCAAATCCAAACCCAATATGGTTGTGACCACGTCATGTAATTTATGGTGTTGAAATGAATAATTATTATAGTTGAGTAATTATGATTATAGCCTAGAGTACTAGAGTAAACTCTGATGAAGACTTGAAGTGTTAAACTTTTTCGCTATGTTTTATGATTTATAGATTCAACGCTAATATATGAATGTAAATGTGATTTAGTATTTATTTTGTCCTTTTTTCTTCAACTGATTTATTACCTTTAAAATTTATTAAATTTTATATATAATTTGGGACTTTTCGCCATTATAATTACAATTAAAAAGGTTTAATTTAATTTTGTGTATGGACTTTAAAAAACTAAGCAAAAACCTCAAAAAAATTGCTCTAGAGTTTGTTTTAGGCCTAAAATGGGCCTGGCCCAATATAGGCCAATCCAATTTGATCCCAATTGACTAACTCATAGCTTAAAAAAAAATCTGAAACCTGCCTTAACTGAAGGCCCAAACAGTCAGATTTACAGTAGTTGATTTGGGTTGAATGAGCCATTTTGGGCTCGAACTTGATCAAACCTGGTTGATGAGCAAGATTATCTTCAAGGACATAGTCGTGAAGACGAAGGGACAACTACGAGATTATAAGATGTTATGTAATGTAATTAAAGGAAAAAAAAATGGTATCATGTAATGTAATGTAATGATGTTTGTTAAAAGAGTCGTTGTTTAAACTAGTCATTGTTTAAATTAGTTGTTATTCAAATTAGTCGTTAGTCAAACTAGCTGTTATTCAAACTGTTCAAACTAGTTGTTGTTCAAACTAGTTGTTAGTCAAACTAGTTGTTGTTCAAACTAGCCGTTATTCAAATTAGCCGTTATTCAAACTAGTCGTTAGTCAAACTAGCCGTTGTTCAAACTAGCTGTTAGTCAAACTAGTCGTTATATTGTCTCTTTATATATTCTTACATCTAAGAGGATTTTCACACCTCTCAATTGTGCAATCTTGTTTCATCTTCTTATCAAATTCTCTCAAAACTTTAACTTTCCAATTACCCTTCAAATGGATTCCAGTGATTCAGACTATGAAGAAATGCTTGAGTGGGAACTCATCGAAGATTTCATAAATGATGATCCCTATGCATATGTGTCTTCTTCTCATCCAAACACGTCATCAAGTTGTGCATACAATTTAGCTTCACCTACTGTGGTTTGTCCAACAGGGACAAAAGTAGCAAAAAGAAAGAGAAAATCAAAAGTAAATGAAACATCTTCTACTAATGTTGAGCCAAATACAATGCTGGAGAAACAAAAGTCAAAAGTTCTTGCAGAATTGACACATGTCAAGGATGAACGAATTAAGTTGAAGATGAAGGAGTTGTAGTTGAAGATGAAGGAGAGAAAGTTCGAGTTGAAAATGAAGGAGGAAGAGTTGAAGATGAAAAAGAGAGAGTTTGAGTTGGAGATCCTTTTCAAGGATACATCTAAGATGACGAAGAGACAACTTCAAGATCATGAGATAGTCTGCAACTTAATTAGAGAAAAACATGGAATCATGTAATGTAACAATGTTAGTTAAAGTAATTGTTATTTAAACTAGTGATTGTTCAAACCAATTGTTTTTTTAACTAGTCGTTGTTCAAAGTAATCGTTATTCAAACCAGTTGTTATGTTGTCTGTCTCTATTCATAATATCCAAGAGAATTTTCACATTCCTCAATTGTGCAATCTTATCTCATTTTTTTAATCAAATTCTTTCGTCTCAAATCATTTATTTTAAATCTAAAATATAAGTTATATATTCAAAGATATTTATTTATTATAAATTTTAATTATAATATAATTCATATATCAAAAATTATTCATTTAATATAAAATTTAATTATTTTATACCATACGCAAGCTCAAAACTAGTTCTAGTTAAATTAAAATCTTATACAAACAATCAATATTAATATTAATTAATTAGTTAATTACAAGTTTTATAAAATTTCCTCAAATCTATAAAAGATAAAAATAATAAATGAAGGATGCTCTTGTTTTGAAAAAAAAAAAAGAGTGTAGGAGCAGGAGGAGCATTAGTTTTAGGCACTGAAAACAGCTCAACGGAGATAAGACTTAACTTGTTGGAGAGTGAGTAGGGTGTGGTGCGGCGAGGCACCACGAAGCAAATGGCTACTACCATTGGCGTCGGCGCCGCAAAAGCAATATCAATAGCAATAGCAGCAAGGCACCTCCGTACAAAACCTTACGCAGCAACAACAGCACTTGCATATCTCTCACTCCACAAACGTCGCCCTTCTCCCTTCCCCTCGCGCCGCTCCTTCTGCGCCGCAGCAACTCTTCCCGGCAACAAGGTGGGACAGTTCCGCAAGAAGCTTAGGGTTTCCGAAATCAAAGACGGCGATGGCGCCGCCGTGCTCGGCCGCGACCTCGTCGTGCAGGGCTGGGTTCGCACGCTTCGCCTTCAGAGCAGCGTCACCTTCATCGAGGCAAGGCATTAGACAGATTTTACTTGCAATTGGCCAGCCTTATGGATTCGTACTTGTATTGCAATTACTGATCGAGTAATTTGCTGATTGAATGATTGTGTGTAGATTAACGATGGTTCTTGCCTTTCTAACATGCAATGCGTGTTGAACTCCGAGGCTCAAGGTTACGATCAGGTATGCTTGCTTTTGCTGTCTTGTGTTTGTGGCTTTTTGTTACACTCCGTTTAAGTTGTGGAGGTTCTTATTAGGTAGAATCTGGCCTGGTTACCACTGGTGCTTCAGTATGTGTGCAAGGAGTTGTGGTGAAGAGCCAGGGATCGAAACAGAAAGTGGAATTGAAGGTCAACAAAATAGTACTGGTTAGTTCTCCTTCATTCTTAACAAAACATCATTTTGTTCTCTTTTAACACGGTTGTTTGCCTCATTGCTTTCTTTTTAATTTTCTTCAAGACTTTATCCATTTTACCTTTTTTTTTTTGGCCTATATATTCCAACATAATGTTGCACAGACTTCTCCCCTATCATATATTGGAATTATAATTGCTAGTTGTTGTTTTCACATTTTGAACATCTTCATCTGCAAGTGTGTGTACCGGTGCGGACTGTCTCACTTGGCTACATATATAAGAAAGAGTTTTGCTCTGGTCTTTCAGTACTGCTCATGGAAATATTTTATTTCAGCTCTATATTAATCCAATGCCTTTTAATTTTGATTCAGTGTTCATTAACCATTGTTTGATTAATAATTGAATCTGATTTCCCAAGTCTAAATTAAGTTTAGACCTCTAACTTCCTTTTTTATTTCATTATGCTTTTACTTGGTTTTTGGTCGTGTGAGTGTAAATAGCAATAGCAAAGACAACTACTTTCCATGGCAACAACCTGGTAACTGATATCACCAGTAGCAATGCAAATGGTTATAATATACTTGATTTTATTTTTCTCCTTTCATGGTCCTGTCATTTGACTCGTTACATGTTTCCAACTTGGTTCATTTAAATCTTAACTTCAAGCTGGCTCATGGAAGACTTTGGTCTTGCAATTTCAGATTGGCAAGAGTGATCCCTCCTTTCCCATCCAAAAGAAAAGAGCCAGCCGAGAATTTCTAAGAACAAAAGCACATCTTCGTGCAAGGACAAATACTTTTGGTGCAGTATGGTTTCCTTTTTTTTGGCATATTTATACCTTCCTTGCTTATGCCATTACTTCATTATACAAAAAGGAACAATTCATTAATCTGCTTTAGTTTAAATTTTTTGTCTTAAAATTCTTCAACTACTCTTATTTTTCATCTATCCTATTATGTGATGATTGAATATGCAGCTGGTTGGTTTCCTGTCATTCATCACGAAGAATTTCTTTACGAGCAAAGTTTGTTTGGGGGCGTGAGTGGGGGTAGGCATCCCCAAAATTTGATGCATTCTATTACTGGTGGGATGTCATTGGTGTTGATCATGTTTCATGTGGAGTGCAAAAAATAGGCTGACCGAACTAGTGTTATTGTCTCTTCAATTAGTAGTTCTAAGTAATGGTTTATATGCTTAAAAGTTAAAACTAACCATCAATAAATTTTTAATTACCACAAATCCAGTGCAGCTACTTTGTGGCTTTTTTGCAATTTATCTACCAAGAGGGTACTCAATCAGTTTATATCACCTTCGTAGGGTTATGCAGAAAATACATACAGTGGCAATGAATTTTTAGCTGCTGGTTGTTAAATTCCTTCCCATATTTTTTTATTACGTATAATGTTTTGATTTTTGATGTACTTTATGTATAAAATTCTGACTAAAGTATTAACTCATTTAAGTTCTGTTACTATTTTCTCTTAGGAAATAACCTTATTTTATATTTTTACTATTATCATTTTCTTGTTGTGATGCAAAATGAATTCAGGTTGCAAGGGTTAGGAATGCATTGGCCTATGCTACACATAAGTTCTTCCAAGAAAATGGGTTTGTATGGGTCTCAAGTCCTATCATCACAGCTTCAGATTGTGAGGGAGCGGGTGAACAGTTCTGTGTTACTACCTTGGTATTCGCAATTCCATGAGCTACTTCCTCTTTATATGAATATTTTTAATCAAATTTTATATTATTGGATGCACTTTGAACACTCAAGGGCTCAATTCTCCACTCCTCTTCCATGCCCCACCAAAAAATCTCATTAGTAGGAAATTTGTTACCAAACCATGGTTGGTGGGGGAAGCAGTCCTGCATCCCAAATTTCTATGAAATAGACAAGAAATAACTCATGATAACTCATGCAATTCACAGTAGAACACACTAAAACCTTTAGAAGAGGATTTTACATTATGCTTTACTTTTAGGCTGTGAGCAGGAGGGGACCTCTGGGGATGCTGCTCTTTGGCTTAGTGAGAAACACTGGTTAATATTAATTTAGCAACAACCAAATCTCATTATGTGCAATTAACCACATGGATTAATCAGCATCATTGAACTCTATCAAAAACAAAATTTTTAGGAAAGCTGTTTGGAGCAAAGCCTTTTTAATGGTTTTTCCTAAATGTTTTCTTTGATGTAGTAACTTTTGTCTGGAAAATATTGTCAATATTTTGAAAGAATTCAAAAACCAACAAGTCATAGGCAGTCAGAATTTATTTGAGTTCTTTATTATATCTAGTTTTTGAACTTTATCTTTAAATTCTACAATGGACATGCAGAGTTTATTACTTTGTTTACTCACTACTACTAGTCACTACTTATAGCAACCCTTTGATAATTTTTTTCCCTCAACAAAGGAAGTTTGTTTCCATAATTTAAAAATGTTACAAGGATAGTGTTACAAGTCTGTCTTAAGCACTGATTTCTTGTCTTATTTAGCATTTAGTTTTAGATTTTTCTCTCTTCAATTTACAGATACCAAGTTCTCATTCTCAAGATACTACTGATTCTCCTGTTGATGCTATTCCAAAAGTGAATGACAGATTAATTGACTGGTCACAAGTGAGTCAGATTCATGTCCCTACTCTTTTGATATAAGTTGTCAATATTCAATAAGTGTGCAAGGTGGTTATTGTATTTTATGTAGTATGTACTAATCTGAAGCATTCTGTGCATCAGGACTTCTTTGGAAAACCAGCATTCTTGACTGTTTCAGGTCAACTCAATGCTGAAACTTATGCTACTGCTCTCTCTGATGTACATACATCATCTTCTCTCTCTCCCTCTCTAATTTTTAGTAGTTGTTTTTGTCTTCTTTAAAATCTAGTATTTTAGAATTGATAATTGAAATAAACTTTGAATCTTGCACTTAATGCAGGTGTATACATTTGGTCCCACATTCCGAGCAGAAAATTCTAACACTTCTAGGCACTTGGCTGAATTTTGGGTCAGTGATTTCTTTTTTCTTGTGTGTTCAATTTGAATAAACAGGAAGCTGGAGTATGCATCCTTTTTTGGTTTTTAAGCTACAGAGACTTTCTTATTAATTGTTGTTATGGATGTGTAATGGAACAATAATTAAAGGACAGGTATCATATTGTTTGTTCAGATGATTGAGCCGGAGCTTGCATTTGCTGATCTAAATGATGACATGGCTTGCGCAACTGCTTATCTCCAGTTTGTAGTATGTTACATTCCACAAATACTGCAAAGTTGTCATGGTCTTTAGACTATTTTTGCAAAGCTTAATTTTATATTATTTCTTCATATTAAAGCTTGTGCGCTTCATTTATTTGTTTCTTGAAGATAAGATATGTTCTCGACAACTGCAAGGAAGACATGGAGTTTTTTGATACATGGATTGATAAGGGAATCATTGATCGCTTGAGTGTATGAGTTCTCAGTGTAACCATCATATTGCTGTTCTTTTTCTAATTTATACCTAGACATATTAATTCTAAATTTCTAATCACCAGTTTGATCTCTTTATATTATTTTGATGTCATTGTAAAAAGGATGTAGCAGATAAAGATGTTGTGCAAATAACCTACACTGAAGCGATAGATCTGCTGTCAGGAGCAAATAAGAAATTTGAATTCCCGGTAACTCACTAATATATATTTTTTTTTCCATTTTCGGAGTAATCCTGTTGAATGTGCAGTTACTTTTATCAAGTGCCTCATCTTTTGTTTTATTCTATCTCATGACCATTTTTTAAAATCAAACATGAAACAAGTATTTTTGTGCTGTATAGTGTTTATTTTTTAGCAAATCAAACACACCAAGAGGATGTCTTGTAAATTCTCTTTTGTTTGCTCCCCCCACCCCTTGGCATTCCCTGTCCAATTCTAGCCTGCATTTCATTCACAATCTGTTGTCTGCTAAATTATTATTCCCAATGTCATTGGTTGATCCTTGTAGCTGGCCCCAACTAATGACTCAAGATTTGATTGTCATTGTTGTATATGCTTTATTTTTCTAAAGTTAAATGACTCGATTCATAAAGTGCTTCCAATTTGTTTTGGATTTGACATATTTTTCTACTTTCATTTATAGGTGAAATGGGGTTGTGATCTGCAGAGTGAACATGAGCGTTATATAACTGAAGAGGCATTCAGAGGATGCCCTGTGATAATTAGAGACTATCCAAAGGCATGCTACTTTCCCCCTCATCTTCTGGACATGGCATATGAAGGACATTAGAGGATGGCATTGTAAATATGCTTTAAAATGAGTGTCAATGTAAAAGAAAGACCAAGAACTTTTGACCTCAGAGGCAAGATATAAAATCCACAAAATCTGAAAGAAGTGGCCTGAGAAAATTGAGTAGAAGTAACATTCTTCCAAACTTTTTTTCTTCTGCTCAACTTACGCCCCTCCCCCCTTCCCCACGCAAAACGATAAACGATAAAGGAAAACAAATGCAAATTTACCTTCTGCTTTGTCATTTTTTTTTACCTAAGGTCACCAATTAAGTTGCATGATATGAACCAATGATCAAGATTTATTGACACTCTGTGTGTGTGTGTAGCAAGTGAGAGAGAGACGAACCAAATATACTGAAGTTGTTGAATTTAATTTTTTCAGGATATTAAAGCATTCTATATGCGACAAAATGATGATGCAAGGACAGTTGCAGCCATGGACATGTTGGTTCCAAAGGTAATTTATAAGATCTCTTTCTTTATTATTGCTATCAAGTAGTGTTTATGAATAACAATTTTTCTGTACTATCCAAATGAGTAGTGGTTTAGGTTTGATAGTACATAAAAAAGAACATTCTTTGTGTCAGAATAATGTTATTAAGATGGGGCTTGGGATGCTTGCTTGATGGGATAACATGGAAATTCTACGGTATACAGCTCTGATTCGGGGTTGGTTCAATCCTTGTGATTATATAGCAGTATTATGTTCTTATTTATGGACAATGAAAACTTATGTACATGTCCTTATGATGTGTTGTCTTTGTTAGATTGGTGAACTTATTGGTGGAAGCCAAAGAGAAGAAAGGCTTGAGTATCTAGAAGCTCGTTTAGATGATTTAAAGCTGAATAAGGATGCATATTGGTGGTATCTTGATTTGCGTCGGTATGGTTCAGGTCAGATATCTTTCCCTTTGAGCCTCTTTCCCTATTTGAACCACACTGAATAAGACATAAAACGTTTTCAAAATAATAGATTACCCTTTCTTTTGCTAATCATCTTTCTTTCTCTTTTATTTGAACAGTCGCATTCCATCTTGGGTCTTTTTGCCCTAGCCTAAAATTATCTGTCATTTACCAAATCCTCTACAATATTGTCATGTCAGAATTTGTTCCATGAATTCCGCATATATGCGGAGCTATGCACAGAAACTGATCTCTTGAGGAAAATGTAACATAATACTGCCTTTATTTAAAAAAAAACAGAGATTGTGTGCATATGCTATCTCTCCACTCAAATAAATCCTGGTGCTTCAATTTTGTTTTTCGGGTTATAAAAAAGATAGGTTTATTTTAAGGAATCGGAAATACAATGAAAAAGGATGGGAAGCCACATGTCCACTGTGGAAAACCTAAACCAGATTTTGCTGGTTTTATCCATCTTGGTTTATCCAAGGAATTTATGCATGCTGATGCAGCTAGTGAATTGCAAGCTCTGTGCAATTGTTTGGCCTTATTCTTTGTTGATTAAACACTTAAATTGGTCTGCCAATGTCACCATATTAGTTCTCTCAACATTTATTATCAAATTAGTATATAAAACAGTTACTAAATTCATACTTACGTTTGTCTTCCATAAAGGAATTAATTTGTTGATAGAAATCTTCAAATAATGTGGTGACATTATTCTTGTATCAATTTAGGGGTTTATTATTTGTACTTTTAACTCATGATATTGACATATTACAGTGTCTTCTTGAGTGCAGTACCTCATGCAGGCTTTGGTTTGGGCTTTGAAAGACTTGTGCAATTTGCAACCGGAATGGACAATATAAGGGACGTGATTCCTTTTCCTCGATCACCTGGCTCGGCTGAGTTTTAGACCTTGCAGATATAAGGACTCCACATTCATTTGTACGATTCAAACCCTGTATTTTGGGCAATAAAGTCTCTTGCATCTTTTATTTTTTATTTTATTTTTGAAAAACAACTTGCTTGCGTCTAAAGGAAGTATTTATACATTCTGAACTGAGTAGAATACAATTTTGAGGTAATATAATGGTGTCTTACACATTGAGCTTGTACATTATCAAATTGTATCGGATACTCATGATATATAAAAAACCTATAAATGCAATTTATCGGCACTGTATAGACCTAAAAAGAAAATTAGATCGCAATAGTAAATGCAAATAAATTATCCGACCGGGGAATTGTTTAATTCCGTATTGGTGACTGAGTGAGTACCTTGTAATAGAACCTTATGTATGAATAGAACCTTATGTTTAATCCCGCAATAGAACCTTATGCTTGAATAGATTTAGAATTGCTTTACATCCATATCAAGCATATATGATTTTTTTAATCAATTCAATAATGAAGTGTAATGAGGCGGAATAAGTGGAATGATCAATATAATAAAATAAACGTTTTAGTTTACGTTTTGTTCAAAAAATTAGTGCAAATGTTCAAGACGACTTTTTGCATTTTGACTAGTTTTAAAATTAAACAAAGCATCTAATCTAAACCTTTTGCATTTCGACTGATGCTCGACTAATTTGATAAACGTTTTTAATCTAAACTTAATGGGTGTTTTTTTTTCTTGTTTTCATAAATGGATAAAATAATTCCTCAATTTCGGTAGCCAATATTTGACTCTTTACCACCAGTAATACCTGTGATGCCCGAAATTTTTTTATTAATTTTTAATTTTATGAAAGTGTTAAATTATTTGAATTTATTTATAACAATAATACAAAAAATAATTTATTTTTCTATTTAAATTATAAGTTATGTTCAATCAATATTTTTAAAATAAATTTAACATCCTTTTTCTAAGTAGATAAAAAGACTTACAAAAATAACATACTTTTCCATTGAAAAGATTTGAAAATGAAAAATATTCTTACCTATCAAAAATCATTCTCAATGTTTCATAGGTCAATTATCGACAGCAATTTGCATGGAAAAGATCAAGCAAACTTTTATAAACATGGTCTAACCACATATCTACAATACTTTAAAGAACAAAGTCTTAAGCTTTGCTAGTGTTATTTGTTTTCATAGGTATTGATTGCATCTCAAAAAGTCATGATCTAAGTCCAATACATTTTTCTGTAACTAACAATGACACAAGGGAAAAATTAATTTGTTTAGATACGATTATTCCACAAAGCCAATATTTTAAATAACTCCTTCCTTTATTATTTTTGGAAATTTTCATAGTAGATGTAGAATAGGCTTAATTGTAGCCTCCCAACTCTAAAATTCAAACAAAGTTGAAAATAACAGTTTAAGAATAAAATATACTAAAAAATCATAACAAATATATATACATATTTGCTCGTCTAATATAATCATTTCAAGACAATGAACATAGAGAAGTTCCATGTACTTAGACTATATAAATATGTGATTAACAGACTTTAAACTTCCAATCAAATTCTTCCTATTAAATATGCAAACCATACATCAACTATACTTCAAATTTAAAAAGCATCATCTACAAAAGCATGCTAACCAATTGCCCCTAGTAACGGAATTAACTGCACGTATTTTATTACACTTTTAACCATTAATTTTTAAATCAATAATTATAATTTCGTACTTTATTTTACAAAATACAGCCGTCACTTTAAATGTATCAAATCCAAAAATCAAATTTCTTCACAATCACTTTGTGGCAGAGCCAAACAAAGATGAATCCAACATATACGGGGACAAAACCAAAAAGAGCCTTCAAATGATACTTGGATGGGACACGTGTATGAAAGATGCAAGGATTAATCCCACATACGTAGTATGGAAATAGCCAGTCTTAAAAAAACGATCCTAGAATGAAAGTATGGTACATTTGGTTAGAGAACATATTTGCTGTCTTTAATTCTTATTTTCACTAATAATTACATAATATCACTTTATTTCAATTATATTTCATGTTTTCCAATATTTATTTTGCTATCATTAGTAAAAACCGGAAACGAAAACAAAAAGGGCTCTCTCAAGCCGTAACTAAGTAACGTTCCCTTGGCATGGCAAAAACACAAACCACTTATTTACAGCATAGGTGGAATCACGCTTAAGAGGGTGAACAAAATGGGATATGTTTTCCCTGATAGGCCTCCAAATTATAAGTTTTATGATATTAATTAAGTAATGAAAGACATAACATAAAACAGCAACTGCAAAATCTAAAACCAGCTGAAGTAATTTTAATTGATAAGCTTGGCATTCCCTGTTTGCCTACTTGCACCCCTATTTCTAATAGAAACAAAACAACACAACAATCTTGTGCAGAAGAAACTCAAACACAATTGTTTGCAAGGAAGAGACATATAGTTTGATATTAACTAGCAAAAACCTCCTTCATTGAACCATAATCAGAACTATCAACGTTTCAGCTCATCAATCAAATCAAAACAAGTGATACATTTTGCAAACTAAGAAAAACCATTCTCCACACGTCTCCCTCACTTCTCCGACGAGTTCGGTCCACGCTTCTTTCCGAATCCCACCACTACAATCAAACAAAGCCATAAATTAAAACCCACATCATGACGGCCCCAAATTCGTAAGCTCTACTATTCCACCACAACAAAATTAGATTTTTCGGTAGAAAAACGAAAAGAAGATAAAAATAAAGCAAGTTAAACATTGTGGGCATGTGGATTAGATATCTGAAAAGTGAAGGAACAAGAGAGGAAGATAAAGTTACCGGCGGTGACGAATCGGCGGTTGTATTGCATTCGCTTGTGAGCGCGTCCGCGTGGCTTCTTCTTCTTGTCTTGCTTCGCCACTTTGGGGGTTTGTCCTCTCACTTTCCCCGCACGTGCGAGAGATCCGTGAACCTTACCTGCAATCCAAACATTAACCGAACAAAAACATTCAAACATCATCGTTTTCGTGTGCAGAAGAAACACCGAATACCATTGAAAAGGAGTTAGAAAGCAACTCACCCATTGTGATGAATTGCTGCTTCTCTCTCTCTCTCGCTCCGTTCAGCTGCAGCGGCTACCAGTGAAATCTCAAACAGAGGGAGAGATGTTCTATTTGTAAAGGTAGGGTTGAATGTTGTGGGCTCAATAATGGGCCTTAAGGACCTTTTGATAAACTTGTTGAGCCCATTTCTCTTGTGGACCGCGTGGGTGGCGAGCCCTGCCTCGTAATCTGTTTTTTTTTGGACAAATGATAATGATACCTCTCCTAATTAATAAATATAAGTAAAGGTTTTACTCAGAAAGTAATTATTTTGGGCAAATGAAAATATAAGGTTTTAAAAAATAATGATGATGGAGGTAAAAAAATAGGATTAAAGAGTGATGAAGATAGGGGGTGTAAAATTAGGGTTTAAAGAATAATGAGGATTGAGGTGTAAAATTAGGGGGTGTAATTATCAAAAGTCTTATTGTGTATTCACAGTTGCGTTGAGTGTGCCTGTTTCTTCTTCGGTCGTGTTTAATTTATATTATAGCGTATTTTTTTTTTCAAGGTTGAATGGATTTATTTAAAAATAATTGATGTTCCAAAAGCTAATTGGTAAAATATGTTTTTGGTCCTTTAAAATATTTTGAAATGTTAGTTTTAGTCTCTATAAAAATTTAATATGTTTTTAATTCCTATAAGCTCATGTTATATAAAAATGTAGGGACTAAAAACGTATTAAATTTTTATAAGGACTAAAACTAATATTTCAAAATATTTTGCAGGACAAAATCTCATTTTACTCAACCGATTTATATTTGGGAATGATACTCACAGGGTTACTTTTAAAAGAATTATTTTATTTGGAAGATGAAGAATTATTTTAAAAATATGGTTATAAACATAATCTTTCTAAATTTTATGGCTTTTGCATCAAGAATCCATTTTTTTCCTATAAAAAACCATATCACCTTGACATATTCACTCTTTTTTTTCCCCCTTTCTTCAATTCTTTAATTTTTTCTAGAGAGTTATGGAGTTATTCTTTAGCTCTTCAATTTCTTCTTCACAGCTTACAATTTCTTTAACAATTCAATCTGTGCTTTACTTGTTTCAACTTTCCTCTACAACTTTTCACACTATTGAGAATAGCAATGAAATTCCTCCATCGATGGAGATTTATTGAACCCTAACTCATCACTCCATAAAAAATAATAGCAAGTCTTTTATATGAGTAGGGGAGAAAACAGTTAGATTGGAGGCATCCTAAGAGAAACAAATACATTTAATTGCAGCTTGCTTCAATTTAGACACCTCTAAAATGTTCTTTTTGGGTTCGTCACACTTCGCGAAGTCAAGAGAATCATTTCATCTTCTTTTGTGCAATACATTTCCCATCCATTGTTACCACAACTTTAAGAAATTATCAAAATCCCTAGAACTCAGTGCCAAGCTAACGTGGAAGCTAACCCTATTATTTAATCTTATGTGCCTATCTGGCATATCAAATGCTCATTTTTGTGACAAATGATGTGTTGAGGTGGTGGTCTTTCATTAGCTACCTCAATAAGTAACAACACGAGTAACAATAAAGACTAATGTGAAAAAAAATATATAAAAAGGAGTTTAGAAAAATAAAAGGACTAAAATGAAAAAAAAAAAGATATATTATGGGGAGGAAAAACATATTTAGATCTAAAAATTAGAAACAAATGTCATTGAAAAAATTGTTAAAAACACTTATGTTTGAATGAAAGGTTAAAAATATAAATCTCGAACACATGTTATGTCTAGCTATCAATAAAAAACTCACATTAACTCCATAAACCATGCTTACGAGAAGTCTTTACATTTCAACTATATTTGCATCTTTCCAAATTTTTACATTTAATTCTCATTTGTAGATTGAGTTTTGGGGTATTGAAGACTTTTATTAATACATTTGATTCAAATGAAGTAAGAGAAGGAAGGGGATTTTAATAGAATGGAGGAAAGAAAAGGCAAGGAGAGGAAAATGAAAGATATTTCTATTTGGTTTGATTTAAAGAGGGGGGGAAAATTGGGGTAACAAAGCAGGCCACCCCAACCTGCCTTACTTTCAACTCAAGGCAGGGCGAGTCAACTTGCCAACAGAAGTGGATTAGAAAATATAACTCACTCCCCATTTAGGGGTGGGTTGATAGATTGATCTACCAAAACTCATCCAAAAGAATACTAAAAAGAGAAAAAGTATTAAAAAAAAATACTAGTTCATTTTTTTTAACTTGTTACTTATTTTACACGTCCACGCAAGCATGCACATGCGCACGCACACTACCCGCAAGTCAACCCACCCCACCTTCAACCCGCTAGGTTGGTAGATTGCCTTAACGAGTTCATCTTGCTTTGTCACTCCTAAAAAAATTTAAAGAAAAACTCTTTCTTTGATTTGCAAGGAAAAGGGAAAAAATATAAATAATATGCTACTAGCCTTATAGATATTAATGGAGATACAAGGTAAACTATGATTTTAAGCCAAATTAATCAGTATAATTTAAAAATCATAAATAAGTTTTTCTCCCTTCTAACTATTGGAGGTAAGACAAATATAATAAGGAAGAGATTTTGACTCCTTTATTTCCCCTTCTTAAAATTTCCGAGCTAAGGTAAAATTGAAAATACCTCTCTCCTCCAATCTCCTCTAACCAAACACATTCTATAACTTCAATCCTTTCCAACAGCTAAAGAAAATAAAATTACAGGCAAGCAAATGCAAGCCTCAGCATTATCTATCTATCAATGCAAGCAAGATTGGCTTAACAAACCATTACAATTATCATTAAATTATATTTCATTTCATAACTGAAACAATTACAAAAGGGCAAAAATATTTCACAATTCCACAGACTATTCTTTTGTCCTTGATCTGTTGAGGCCTCTTTTCCTCGAGGGACAATGTGTTTTCTTGTTTAATAAAATGAACAAATGAGTTGTACTACTCACCTACGTGGCACATCCCCTCGCTAAAAGACACCAGTTCCTCGAGCCTTAAACAGTAAAACTCCTTTGACATTTAAAGTTAAAAAAAAGGAGGAGGGGGGAGGAAAGGGGGGAGGAAAACGGGCCCAGGGAACGATGCCTTTTGTCTCTTTATGAACTTCACCTGATGTATACCCCCATTTCGAACTTCAGAGAAATGCGGCAGGGACGTCCCAACTACTCTGATGACCATAAACAAAATTTGATATTTACAACTTAATTATCTGCTCAAAGTTCAACCTCATGAAGATCTTCTCCAAAACTCCCACTACTCATAGGTGTACGCATTGAAGAAAACTCATCCGGCATAAAAGTTGATGGTGGCATTCCCAAAGCTTCACCAAGAGGTTTATTTTCACCCATTTTAGTGGGACTAAATGAATCACTAATACTCCCACTCCATGAAACTGTTCGCCGTGCTTGAGGCAAATGAGAGTTACTGCCATTCATCATTGCTCTCTGGATTGAGATGTTACCCATACTTGGAAACCTTTGCCTGGCCGATGGTGGTGCAGGTTTGGGGGATTGGTACGACCAATCATTCCTAGAAGATGGTGAAGGATTTTCATTAGTTAAACTATCTTCTTGATTACTTTCTGCTATAGCTTCCATTGTCTGCTCATTTGATGATGGTGCAGGAGCAGGAATAAAAAACTTAGCATTGGCAGCAAGAGCAGGTTTGACAGATGGAACAGATGGTGACTGAAACAATTTTGCAGAGCTTCCACCACCTTGGTTGAACGTGTCAACATACCTGTATAAACCACAAAAGTTTCATCAATTTGAGCTGCTTTACAAATGCTGTTGATGATAGAGATAATCAATAAGACTCTTGTTTCTAGAAAAAGGATCTGGCCGCATAGAAGAGCCAGCACCCATATATGTTCTCCCTAATTTACTTTCTATATTTTATATTTCCAGTATATATATTTTAATTAGGCCTAGAAACACGTCTATCCTCCATTTTATAACTCTAGTCAGTCCTGATAAAGATAAATTACACCTTAAGACTTGGCTATTATACGAGTTCAATATTTTAAGAGCAACTATTCTTACAGTTCTGGAAGGTCTTCAGTTTCAAAATTTATAACCTAATAGAGAAATGAAAAGGAGGTCCACTTTTCAATGCTTGAATAACTGTTAGACCTTCAGTTACCCATGTACACACTAGGAAGAAGAAGCACGTGAGCAAGGAGAGGGAGAATGGGAACAGTGATGAGCAAGAATAAGATAGGATTATACTTATCTTGTTATAACAGAATGTTTAAGTTGGAATGAGTAGGAATAAGGATTATTGTTTTAACAGAATAATGAGTAGATGAGGGAGTTTGTTATTGGTGAGTTAATTAAATCTATACGGGAAGGCTAAGAAAGGGGGAGGAGAGGAATTGAGTTGGAAAAGAGGTTGCAGCCCCTCATTTAGTATTTTATTTCGTTTTCTATTCTGTTATCAATTCATTGTGCTGATCTACTTCTTCCACTGGTCACCCAATAACAGTGGGAATAAGGGGATTTTTCTATCATAAATTCAATAAAATATCAGTTTCCTATTCGTTCTCATTACTCAGGTCCTAACAGAAACTGATAAGTGACAACTACTCCTATAAATAAAGTCGAACGAACTTTGCTTTTAAGTTCCAACAAGAAGACGATCGTAACAAGACTTAAAAAGTATTTTACCTTGATCGCACACCAAAGCGACCACGGGCAGAGAATTGATTTGTGCTAGGTGGTATTGGTGGAATCCCTGGTGGTGTAAGTTCAGGACTTGAAGTTTTTAAATCATATCCCTCATTAGAAGGTGATCCATCATTCTTCAGTGCAGATTTCAAGTTGTATTCAGTTGAACCATTCTGAAAAGCAGCAGTTGTTGGAGGAGGTGGCAGTGCAGTTTCTTCAGATGGAAGTTCAGCACCTTCCTCTACCCATCTTTTCAGTTTTTCATCATAATAGAACTTGTTCTTTTCACCCAATTTAGCCTTCATAAAGAGCAGAATAAGAACCATTCGAATTGGCACAGTCAAAAGAACAGTCGAAACGTAAAAGAAAATAAAACATGGAACATAAACAACTAATAATACCTGTCGGCCAGGGCGAGGTCTCAAGACAAGTCCCATTGTCTTTTGTAAAAGTTGTGAGCCAAAACTAAAACGAGAAAAGCGAGATGTGCCTCCTGATACTGATGGTTTTCCTTGCGAGTCTGGTGAGGCTCCCTGTGATGAATCAACCATTTTTTTCCCAATAAATATAGTATACTAAACAAAACCAAACACATGCAGCTGAAAATTTTCAAAATACACCTTAACAGTAATCACACACCTGGCGGGGGCTTCTACCAAAGTCTGGCTCTGAAACACTTCTATTAGGCTTTGTTGTTCTATTACTGTCAGCTGTCCAATCACTGATAGGTTCCATTGAAGCAGATGGAACTAAGGATGACATTGCCATTGTTGATTGGCTATTGGATACTCTGTTTGCAATAGGCTGGTGAGGTAGTCCATTTCCATGAACAGCTCCTTGAGATGATGATGGAGCAGGTGGTGGTAAACCACCAACAACTCGATGTGCAGTACTATCAAAAAAGTTGAGTAATTTGCCCACTAATTTTGCAGGACCCAAATTTGCAGCATACCCACCCTGAACACATTGTTAATTCAGAGGATAAATAACAATACTATCAAAATATTGAACACTCAAAGACAAGGAAGTACCTGTTGGTGGGTTCTAATCCTCTCTTCAAGAGATAATACCAACTGTTTCCATGTTTCTACTTCTGGTGCGCGGCCAGTTTTTAAGGATTTCAGTACTGCTTGGCAGTACCTGAAGCCACACAATAACAATAAGGCAGATTACACAAAGCATAATATCACAAATAATATTCTACAAACTTACTTCAACGAGTCTGAAACCTTTCCCACTTCAGCTAGCATATACGCATAAATAAGTTTATATGGCTGAAATGGAAGCAAAATAAACTGAGAGTTTCCAAGCACCTTCGAATATTCATATAACTCAGTCCTCTGTTCAAATAACAGTCGGGTTAGATAAGTCTTGAGTGCTTCCAACAACACATCTTACAAAAAATTGTATCTTATTGAAAATAATTTATTTTTTTTAGAGAGAAAGAGATGCTAAGGCACACGTATGTCACGCAGACAGGTTATTTCAGAACCTTACAGAACACAAGGTTCTAAAAATGTCACCTTCCTACATTAAAAAACCTTGGATTGAAGAGGTAAGAAAAACTACATGCAACATTTTAAAAATGCATATGCAATCTTCTTAAGCATGCAATGAAAGATCCAAGTTTGAACATTGTAAAATTCAAATCCCAGAAAACTAAGCAACTGGGAACCAGAAAAGTCCAAGGGAGAAGGGGGGGGGGGGGGGGGTGTTTACCAAATAAATAGTATACATTACATTTTGTGAGAAATAGACTCAAAACATGCTCATGCACATGCAATAGAACAACCAAATTTTGTGCAAGAAGCAACCTAGGAGTTAAAGAGATTTCAATGAACCTGGATAGCCTCTGGACTAGCATAGGTTCGAGGGAATTTCCAGTGATCTGCTCCAATTAGACAGAGCCTTGCACTATCTGAGTATGACTCGAAGTTCGCTTCAGCAACTAAATAGCATATGTGTGCAGCAATGATCTAAAATATGAGTCCCAAGTCAGAAAAAGCAAAATAGAAATCTACATCATCATTAAACAGCAGAAAATATAGACTGAGAACTATACCTGACTTCTTTCCTTCCACAAGCAATCGCCAAGATGAACAATTACAAGTTCATCATCTTTGGTTCTGTTTGCGGTTATTACAGCCAAATTCTCCTCCCAATCATCAAGCATGCCATTAGATCCAAACTGAAATTGCAAAGCAACAACAATGTTATGAGTTTCCAACTTGAATAAAAAACCAATAACTTTTGCAAATAATGAAACTTGGAAGAAGAAAACTGAATTGCATAACCCTTGCATGGCTTATTAGTTTATCCCACTGAGATCACCTGTGTAGCCTGCTGAGGCATATTAAAAGTACTAGGATCCCCACTAACTGAGCTGTCAGAAGAGAAAACTTCAGCTGGTTGGCCAGCGATTAGAAGGCATAATGTGCGCAGAGGTGATCCTGAAACCAGCTGACGAAGTGCCATTTGCTTCACTGTATCAACATAGAACTGCAGTACAAAAATGTACCAAATTCATTCCACAACAAAGGCAGATGAAAAAGGACTGTAAGACACATAAGGGACAGTGCAGTTCAGACATTTCAGGATCAGCAATTCTGTACAGTATTCAACACCGGAAAAATGACAGCTGACCTGATCACCGAGTTGTGAAGCAAGAACAAGTGCAGGTCCCCACAACTGACCTTCTTGTGCATACTGCAAAGCCTCCTTCTTTTTGCCAGAGACAAGAAGGTTTTGTACCTCAGAAGCCGTTGCCTGGATCAAAATAAAAAATCAGTAAAAGATGCATATATTTAAAAATCTAACAGTGAGTTTGGTCAGGAGTTAACTTATACACACCCGCATTTGAGCTTCAGTAGGCAAATTTTGCAGGCAGTGGCTCAGCACACCATACTGAGTGAACTCCTTGCCACTCATCTTGGCAGATGCAAAAAGCTTTGCAACTGCTGACTCAGGAGTATCATTTTCCTGTGCAAAATACAAACCCAGTAGGCAACCAAATCTGGAGGTGATCCCATGAGAAAATGGATTAATGCAGTAATATAATTGAATCAAAAGTACCAATGGGGCATGATAAGTAGGTGGGCCATTTTTTTTACAAATCTACCTAATTAATTCCATGAGGTTAGAACAGCCACATAGATCATTTTTAAAATTTCCACAGTTTATCTGAATACTTCCAATGCCCTATTTGGATCCCTTAAATCCATAAAGTTCTCCTTCTTGTGCTAACGAAGGTACAGAAGATACCGCACCCACTAACATCTGTTTCTTTGTCATTTGTCAATCAAAAGAAATATGAATGAGAATTTAACTTCACATAATTGCTCACAAGAATGACCTTTTGAACCAAGGAAGAGAATATGGCATGGCAGCCATTTTGGAAAGCAATTACAATTTCATAAACCACTCCAAAAAGAGATGGTTAAAAAATGCAAGGAAACAAAGGTGCAGACTGCAGTGTTATCTGCCTCAGCATTAAAGAAACTCTGGAAGGTAGCAAATTTAAAAGGTAGAGCATTAGAGGTCCAAGATATGCATTAATTAAACTTGATAAATAACATTACAAATTGACACTTAATAGTGTTGCAGTTAATCTAATGCACAGTGCAGCTCTTCACAGAGCTTTTATCAATCTTGTGAAGTACAGAAAATTAAACAAACAACGACATAGAAAATATAAAAGGATTTGAAAGGCAATAAATTTAACTTACTTTTAGTATGGTGTCCGTACCAAAAGGAGAACGTAATTTTCCATAATGTTGACAGGCTATTTTAAGCAAGGAGAGAAGGAGTCTCAACCTTTCACCTTTCTTATAATCCAAGTCAGTTGATCCGCAGTGTGCAACCCTCTCATCTATCCATTTGTACAACTCTTTACTTCCAACACTCCCACCAACCAATGGACCTGGGAAAGATTGCTGGCAGAGAGCACGAAAATAATCACCAGTGCCATTTCCAATGCTGGAAGAATCAATGCTTCCCATGACAACTTCCATCAAGTTTAACACAGAAACAGAGCCTTGGACAGCAGTCTTCAGATAAAAGTGAATGCACAGTGTTAATCATTGCAAAAACCAAATGAGACATCGGCCAAAACTGAAAATATGAATCAAGAATTAACCTGGCTTCCATATGATGAGCTTGAAAAACTAGAATCTTTCATTACAATGAGTTTCCCACCAAATCCAAAGGTTACTAAGGCATGAGGAGGACGTCCAGCTGATGATCTTCCAGCATGAGGGGCATAAGAATACTGATGCCCACCCTGGAATGATTGCTGGGCCTGGGAGTAACTGAAGGGCTTCTGACTATTGGCATATTCATTTGAGAAATTATTTGGGTCATCAAACTGCGTATTTGAATAATTAAAATGTTGAACAACGTTCCCACTAGGGGCAAAGCTTTGCAGTTCACGGGTTCCATTAGCCAACCCATGATCATGGTTCCCTTTATTGTACAATGGAACTGTTCCAAAGGAGGTAGAATTATTTTGTTGATCTTTGTTGACAGAAATACTTGAACCAAAGGAATGATCAAATTGCTGGTTTCCACCAGCAGTTGCAGTATCCCCACTTCTAGTAGTAGTCTCAGTTTTGTATGTGTCCAAACCGTGCTGATGGTTAACACCATATGAGCCACTCCAGCTGTCATCTACAGCCTGACTACCAACATCCCGTGACCCATAATTGCCATCTTGACCATACTCTCTATATAAACTGTCATCTTTGTGCAAAAAAGTTTCAGTAGAAGCATGCCCATTTTCATGTCCATGAGCAGCAGATTGAATAGATGAATGATAAGTTTCTAATGAGCGCCATTCTTGGGCAATCGTGTCATAATACCAACCAGGGTACTGAGGATCAAAAACCATATGTTCCGGATACCCATTATTCCCTTGTGAAACCTGATTCCAGCTTGATACACTTTCAGTCGAGCTAGTTTCAGCTAAAGTTCCAGCTACAGATTGCGCAGTTTGCTGCATATAAGAGACCTCCGCTTTAGCATCAGAAGCATGTGTCCAATCCACAGCGGTATTGGCTTCAGAGCTTCCCTGTGTATCATTATGGTCATCCACTTGATACCATTGCCCAGTGGTGTGGTCATACTTCCAGCCAGGATAAAGATTCTCCCAATACTGACTGCTACTCAGATCTTGCCCATTTGTGCTATTTCCCTGAGATGCATCATAACCTTGACCCTCTTGATATTGCACATTTGGAATTTCATTACCAGGTTTCACCTCATTATTAGAATCATTACATGCTTTACCAGATGGATCTCCCAGTTCACTGAAAAAGTCTGAATACGATCCAAACCCAACACCTCCATTTGAATCAGCATAAAAAGAATTCCAACCCACCTCCTTAACCTCAGAATTGTCGACTCCATTGCTCTTGCTCACACCCGAAACCAACGCATTCTCCGATCCGTGATCCATCGCACTATCATGTCCAAATGAACTTCCCTCTTGTGCGTTTCCACCATCCAATTTCACACCACCCTCTTCCTCTTCTTCCCGTTCCAGCTCAATCCCACTTTCTCCAGCATCATCATTAATGCCTAAATTCGCGAACGCTTTCACGTCATCAGAATCATTCCCTTCATCACCATGGCCAGAATTAACAGGCTCAACGTCATCCTCCACCAGTTTATCGAAAAAATCCTCATCCGTCTGATCCTCCACGTGAAATGGAGGATTCGAAGCCATCACGCCAAAACCCTAACCCTTCTCGACCGCACCGGTGACCAATTCGCCGGAAAATATTACAATCGCGCCCAAACAATCCCCGATTTCGCCTCCTACAATTCCCAACCTCGAGATCCAAATCCCGAAAAGTCACCAACCCTAACCTCGAGTTGAAGACGCAAAGAACCAAAACAGAAACGAGATCTGCGAATTCTGAAATGCACGCAATCCGAGAACAACAAAGAAATTTAAAAAATTAAAAATAAAAGGCATTACCTATTTATCCGGAAGCTTCAAAGTTTCGGTCTCAATCAAACGCAGCGTTTTGGGCCGCGTAGCAGAAGGAGCAAAAAAAAAAAAGAATGAAGTTGCGTTAGAGATCCATTTTCAGAATTAGCAGAGAATCACAGAGAGAAAACAACAAAAGAGAACAGATGAGAGAGAAAGAAAGAGTAGTACTAAACAGAGGAAAGCCCTCGATTTCGCACCACCCTGGCTACTACCAAGAACACAAAACTACGACGTTTTTTTTTTTCTTTCAATTTTAGATTATTTTTTTACTTTTATTATTGCTCCATTCACATTATTATGGGTATATAATATATAATTTTAGATCATTGGACCTTTTTTTTTATTTTTTATTTACATTTTACCGCTAGATATATAATGCAATTATTATTATTATGGTTTTTTTTTTTATTTTAAAAAAAGGTACGTGTATTTGCATGCAATTGCGACTTGCGGATCCGGTATTTTGCTGCAACTGTTGCTTGTGTCGTTCGGCAAGGTGCTGAGGTCAAACTCCCTACCTGTAGAAAGTGACCCCACACAAAATTAGAAAGATAATTGAGTAATATATATAATTGGAAGAATTTTTATTCTATGCTTGTCAATTTTATAATAAGGGGTGCAATAACTAGTTCAAGTTTCACCCCTCTTAACTTATTAATGCCAGTTCAACTATTGAAAGCTTGAAAGTTGAAACTACTTCTTAATTAAACTAACACATGCACCTATATCTGACAGCAAATTTTCAGTGTGTTTGTTTTAATTTCACATACGGTGTTTATAGAAGATTGTTTATAACTATGTTATTAATGATATTGGTAAGGGTGTTGAAAAACTAATCTAATAAAAATAAAAAAAGATTAATTTAAAAAATCAAAAATCAAATAAATCGAAAACAGAAAAACCTGAAAATTTTTATTGGATTGGAATAAATTTTGAATTTGACTTTGATAATTGATCTAATCCAATCTAAATCAAACTTATACTTATGTATATATTTTTATTTATAAATTTATGATATTAATCATATTTACATTTTTTTATATATTAGTAAAATTATCACATAAATTATATTTATTTGTGAAAATTTTATTTAATTAAAGATAATATTTTAATAACTATTTGAGTAAAGATACATAAATGTAATTATTAAGTTGTGTAAATTTATTGTTAATAATCCATATTTGAAGAGTTATATTACTATTAACTGTATAATGACTTGTAAATGATATATTTAATATTTTTAATTATTATTTATTTATTTATTATATATCGTACTATTTATTTAATATTTTCTCTAAAAGAAAATAAAGTAAGATTAAAATAGAAAAATGAAGTGGTTGGATTAGATTTTTTTTTTCCTCTTCAAAACTAATCAAATCCTATATGCAAACACCCCTAGATATTAGACCTATTCAATGCTAAGGCTTGGATTTTCAATTTAATATTAGAACAAATATTTTGTACACTAACAGTATAAAAAGTTTTTATACTATCATCGTCTAATCATAAATTGGTATATATGGTACATTAGGTGACTTTTTCAATAACAATCTTAAAAGTTATATCTATTATAATTTTTGATTGGTTGACCATATAAATTTTTTTACATTAACAGTGCAAAAAAATTAAATTCTTAATATTATATGGTTTGAATTTTCCTTTTATTTTAAAATATTGTGTTTTCTTTCTCTAACCCCAAAAAAAAAAAAAAACTCACGCATTCCATTCTCTTACACTTTCTACACGCAAATTAATACTACGTATATCCTTATTATAACCAACATCTATTGCTGCCATATGAAAATGTTAATTTGATTATATATTAATTTTAAGATTATGGTAATAGCATATTTTTGTATAAATATATAACACATAAATAAAAGAATACTAGATATGTATTAACTGTATAATTTACATCGTCATTTCAATCACAAACTACCATGTATGATAATTTTGTTGACTTTGATAATAACCACTCTAAAAATTACACCAAGACTGATTTTTAATTAATTAATAGTGTAAAATCTTTTATGCTTACAATACATATTCATTAAACTTGTCTTTTATTAGGCGACTACCCATTAGTTATTCATTTAATGCTTAACTTGTTGAGTATCAACTTCTTTAATTACAAAGACCTCTAATCTACCACCTTACTTTTATGAGGGTCGTTATCTGGTGTCCCAAGTTATGGCGCTTTATAAAATTCTTTTCATTTCCAAAATTAAGGATGAGAAAGAATAATAGATTTGACCGGTACCTAGAAAAATTACTCATAATTATTGTGAAAAATTGATTTGTTTTTGTGATTTGTTATAGGACAAAATTTAAGTGCGGTTCTTTGAGAATTTTTTATGCTCTCTAAATAAAATTAGAGTTTCTTTGTGATAATTTGCATGCATTAAATATTAATGCAAATTACCAAGGTGAAATTCTAATTTTAATTGAAGAACAGTATTAAAAAAATCCAAAAAATTGTACTTAAGTTTTGTCCTTTGTTATCATCATTAATTTTTTTAGTTATTATAATTAGAATAATAATTTACGTTTTTTAGTTAATGTAATTAATGCAATAATTTAGACTTTGATAGTTATTATAATTAGGACAATAATTTAGACTTTAAAAACTATTATAATTAAAATAATGATTTAGATTTTCTTAATTATATTAATTAGAATAATGACTTAGACTTTCCTAATTATCCTAATTATAACAACAATTAAGATTTATTATTTCATTTTTTTATTCAGGCTCTACTTTTATATAAATGATGTACATAAACCTATAAATATCAATGTGGAAAATAATCATTTCTTACTTCTTAACATATCATTTTCCTAATTACAATAATTAGGAAAGCTAATGATTACAATAAATCATGGAAACAAATTAATTTTCCTCATTAATAAGGAGTAGGATATTTACATATTTAATGAGTAAGGATACAAATATAAATAATTACTCGTAGAATTTGATGGGAATAGGTGTGGATATTAGTATCTTAATACCCCCCCTCCCACACACACACACACACACATATATATATGAAATTTATGTGTGTGTATAATTGTAATAAAAAATTAAAAATGAAATTTATTGAAATCTAGTGAACTTTTACCATATTTTATTTGCCACACCCAAGTCCTAACTTCTTGTGTGACTGCACGAGATATGAGTTACTAAGTTGTGATTGAACCAACACAATGTGCTTCAAAGACTACCTTATTGGAGGTGCACCACCACCATCATCGAACTTGAAAGTTTATAAATTTGTTGTTGTAAAAGTTTATCGTAATGTTTGTAACATTTTATAATTATGTTTGGAATGTTTTATGAAAGAGCTTTGGATAATGTTTTAATTGATTTATAGTTGTAATTTTAATCAATATTTTTTTTACTATTTGATTTTTCATAATTAATCAAAGTGTAGTAAACATTACGAGTATAAGTACTTAATTATCCGATGGGCAAGGGTACGAATATTAAAGTTATTATCTACGTGAGTATGGATCTAAGTAGGAGTATTTTAAAATGTTGATATGAAAATGGGTGATATAGTTCTCTATGCAGACTCAACCTGTTACCATCCTTGCCCAAAATGAATAATTTTAAATTCTCCTAATATTTTCCTACTAATTACCAATTGAAATAATTAAGTTAGGTTAAAGAGTCTTTTAATTTAATAAAATATTTTTTATTTTTAATTATGAAAATATTATTTTATTTTTATTTTTTTTTCAAAATTATATAAGAAATAAAATAAAAATAAGATGATAATTTTTTGATTAAAAATAAAAATAAAAAATATTTCCCCAAACAATGTGACTATTCTAAGTTTTACAATATTTGGATATGGTTCGTTTTCTAAATTTAAGGCTTAGATTTGACTTATTTATTTGACTTCATTTTTTTTATGACTTAAGTTATGTGTGATTTTTTTTTAATTTAAAAGTTACTTTGAAGTCAAAGTTAAAAATAAGATTTTTAAAAATAAAGTAGAAACTATTTGACAATTTTAATATAAACGTTCTTTTTAACACTAAAAGTTTGGATTTTTTTGTCCCAAATCAATTAATTTAGGATAAGAAAAAGTAAGAGGCTAAGGTGTGTAGCATATTTTTAAAAGCTACTTTAGTTAATTGGTTTAAAAAGCTACTTTTCTCATCATTTCTTTTATATATAAAAAAACCTCCTTGATTTGTTGTAAGAGTTTTTGTCTAAATGTGTAGCTTAGTTTCTCCTTTTATGGAGAAAAAAAAGGCTAAAAGAAAGTTAAGTCAAACACTACCTCCGAAAAGGTTATGGAAGGTACTTAGTTTGGAAAGGTGACATACCTACAGTGTGGATGGACATGATGACTGAAAGGTGTCTTTTTAATGCGGTGCTGATTGAGCTTCCTGCAACAACGATGTGGATGGATCTTGCCTGCCTTGGAATTTTTTGTCGCCTTTCATCTATTTTCCTTTCTATCCTCAGTTTGTCTTTGGCGTGTGTCACATCTTTGAGGACTCTTGTTAGGATTTTTGTTTCTCTTGTCCCTGCACTAACCGTCATAGACATAGTGGCCAAGGTGGCCATACCTTATCAACTACTTTATTTGATTTTGGGGTGCACAACATTCTTCGATGTGGTGTACAAAGGCTCAATGGAAATCATAGTGCTTTGTTTTGTCGACATTGTTTAGCTCCTTCATTGGTGGAGGAGGGAGGTTGATGGGGTTCGTGTGGTAAACGTAACATAGTATTTTGGCTCGCTTGGCGTTTAAGGGAGTGTACTGTTCATATCGGGGTAGGGCTAAGTTCTCTTTCGACAGTCAACCTAGTCATCTCTTGTGTTGGTTTTTGACTAGTCGAAATGAAATAGTGGGATGCATCATGGTTATTGGTTTGGTTCGGGCAAGCATTTCTCTCTACCTCCCTTTGGCCATTATCGCTTCCTTAGCATCGATCTATCATGCGATTTTTTTACGAAACTCAGTTATGTCAGTAAGGGGATGCCTGGCAAGGTCGTAAAAGCAGGGGCAATATTTTAGCCCATTGATAATTACTCAAAGATGGATCTTAGGGCCAAGATCCTTGACTTGCATAATCTCCTGGTTAAACCTGCTTATGTAGTCTTTTAAGGGAATGATACAAACACATAAATGAAAACGAATCATCTTGAAAAGTTCAAGTTTAGGGATTTTTTTTCTCATTTTCTTTTATAGGGAAAGGTATTGACGCCACACTCAAGACATAGATGAGAAGGTGAGTGATATACATACACACACACACACACATGTGTATATATATATATATATATATATATATATATATCAACTATAACATATTTTGTGACTATTAATTAGTTAAATTTAATGAAACAATTAAATCATTTGATTTAATTGATTGTTTGATTGATTTAACATTCTGCTTTTATTATTTGTTGAAATTATTAACAAATTAATTTGTTTTTACAAATCTTTTTAATAATAAATAATATATATATATTTTTTATAATTTAATATAATATTGTAATAATATAATATAATCATATATCAAAATTAACATAATTGATTGATTAAAGTTAAAGCTAATATATATTAAGATATTATAAATTGTATCATTAATATGTATTTAGGGTTTAGATTTAGTGTATGTTTTAGACTCACGTGTGCGACGATTTTTTCACTTTGCAGACGTCACATAGTAATACTTATTATTTCTATTAAGGTAACTAAAGCAAGTATCATCATCATTCTATATTAATAAAGTAATCAAATTATGCATGTTGATTTGAGAATAATGTTGCTATTCAGTACGAAAACCATATGCATGAAATGCACAAACTTTTAAAATAGATTAACTTTTAAAATAATGTTGACACCCATTTTTAAAATAAATATTAACTTTTAAAAAATCAAAAATTATAAAATAGATTTTGAGAGAAATCAATCTTTTTGTAAATTTGACAAAAAAAATTTGTATGAAATAGCATGTTTCATTTAAGAATGATTAGTGATATTCATAATTGAAACATTCAATCTTTCTTCAAAAAAATAATTATTTTTATTATAAATAATTTACGCATTAAATTTCATGTGCTAAACATGAATGATTGCAAATTTTAACTTTTAATTTATATTTAAAATTTCTAATTATTTAATTTTAAACATCAAAGCAAGATATTTATTTTTACTGTAACAAATGCAATTTAGTATCATAGTGACAAAAAAGATGGAGAGATTCAATTAATTTGTCACAACACAATTTTAATATAATGATTTGGGTCTAATTATATTATTTAGACTTGTGATTTTAATTTTATGATTTAATATCATGATTTTAATATCTCCAAAATAAACATACCGCAATTTTAATATTTATGATTTAATATTATAATTTTAATTTCCTGAAATAAATATATTTAAAAAATGAAAAATAAGAATTTAAAATACAAAATGTAATTTAAAATGTATGATTTCTTTATTAATAGTAATTAATTATAATACTTTGAACATGAAGATAATTTTATCGTTATTCAAATATACAAAACATAATTAGAAATAAGAATTAAAATATATAAATATGTAATTTAAAATTTTACCCAAAATAAAATTATTCATTAGAAAATAAATAAGAATTTAACATAGATAAATAGAGATTATTTATAAATAAGGATATGCATATTGTCTTATTTTAATGGGGCAATTAATGTTAGGGTTAAATATCGTTTTGGTCCCTATAAATATGTAAATGTTTGCTTTTAGTCCCTTCTTTTAAAATCGGTAACTTTTGGTCTTCCATTTTAAAAAATGTGTTACATTAAACCCCAATCACTAACTCTGTCAATGCAACTAATGGTGATGTCACGTCAGCATTGTACACTTGGATATTTTGAGTGATGTGGCATTTGTGGTTGCCACATAGCATCCACATGGTTGTCATGCAACAAGTGTATTTTTCATATCTAGAAAATTTTCAAAGTCTGGTTTTAGTCCTTATAAACTTTAAAGTTTGATTTAATCCCTATAAAATTTATAGTTTGGTTTTAGTTCTCATAAAATTCATAACTTTGATTTTAGTCCCCATAAAATTCCAAGTTCGATTTTAATCCTCATAAAATTTAAAGTTTGATTTTAGTCCTTAATTTGTTGTCTTATAACTCATGATGCAAAACTTCTTTAAAAAAAAATGAAAAAATTGAATCACATGTGTAAATAGGAACCAATATTTTATTTAAAATCAAATTTTAAAAAACTTCCTTTCTTGGAATGCAATTAAGATCAAAATTAATATAAATAGCACTTTGTACTTAATATTATAAAATAAATACCTAAGTGTTTGCTTTAATATATCACAAAAATCATGGTTAAGACTATTGTCTATTATGTATTTATTTAGAATTAAGTAATAGTGTCATTTAATTTAATGGAAAGGTTTGATATAGAACCAAAAATCACAAAACAAATGTCAAAGGCCATAGTAAAATGTTCTACCAACATATATTTTTGTAAATTATAATGATATAAGACGTGTGAATATACAATTACTTGAATATATATCAATATTTATTATATATATATATATATATATATATATATATATATAAATATTTTTATACATATCTACTAACATGTATTTTTATAAAATTAAAAAATAATTTATAAATATATTAAAAAATATAATAACATAAAATTTATAAATTGTAAACTTAACACCTGTACAAGGTACGGGTTATTAAAGTAGTTATTTAATATTTTTAGATTTTTAAAATATTAAATTTTTCTACTTTTTATTTCATAATTTTTATTTTAATTTCTTAACATGTGTTATAAAGACATAAACAAAATTTTTACTTAAATAAGAAAAAAAAATTTAATTGTTTTTATTCAATTTTGTCTATTTTAATTCCTTATCTATAATCCTAAGATACTAGTTGATAAATGTCAACTTTTGTCCATAAAAAGGATGAAAATCATGACTTAGGAAAGATTTATAAGTAAATGGATAAAGGAAGTTAGCATTTAGCATATATACACGGAGGAGCTAAAGAGAGACAGAAAAATGTAAATGACTTTTTTAAGTGATCAACCAAACCAAACCAAGTATTGTGCAAAAAATGATGTTTTAAAGCTTTTATGTAAAATAAAAAGCATTTTTAGTTTAGTTACAGTTATAAAATTATTTTTTAAATAGTTACAAATTTCAACTTTTTATTTCATAAGTTATTTAAATTAACTTCTTAAAATAATAAAAAATATTTTTAAATTTTTTTAAACTTTTAAGTAACACATTAAAAACATTTAAAGTAATTTTTTAAATAAAATTATTTTTTTATAAAGAATTTTGCAACAAACCAGCTCAAATGCATGTCCCTCACTATAGTTTAATTAGCTACCGTATCTGATGAGAGTCTTTTAGACTGCTAGAAATGCATTTCAATCTAGGCAAGTTTCCCACCAGCTTAACTCATTTGTATGGACTATAGCAGTTCCTTTTCGCACTAAATTGCCTGGAAGCCTCCTAATATTGGCTGGATTAAATATAATACTGATGGTTTGGTGAAAGACAATGGTTTAAGGGTAGCTTGCGGAGGTGCTTTTAGAAACCATAATAAAGTGAGATGGCTGATGAGATACCAGTGCACGGCTAATGTTAAGTGAGGTTTAAAACAAACTTTGAAAGAAATTTTTACTTTAAATGAAAGAATTGTATGCTGGACTTTTTTGCCAACATATATGGTCTTTTTGCTAACATATGTGACTTTTTTGTTTTATAAAAATTAATAGCAAATAATTTTTTGTTGGTAGGCCTAAAGCTTGAGCTTTAATAGCTTTATCTTTGTACCAGTCCTATATCAGCATAACGTAAAATGAAAAAAGTTGAATGTGTGCACCTAAATTTTAGGGGTGTTTACAGGTTGGATTGGTTCGGATTTAGGGCAAAATTAAATCCAAACCAATTATATTTGATTAGATTGTTTGGTTTAGGTTTTGAAAATTTTTTCAGCCAATCCGAACCGAACTGATTATAATTGGGTTGGTTTGGTTCGGGTCATCGAGTTAGGATAAAAAATAAATTATTATTTTTTTAAGCTTTTATTTTTATTTATTGTCTATTTTATATAATTATATAATTTTATACTAAGGCAAGATAAAAATATTCCTTGTTTTTTAATAACTAATTATTTATTTTATCAAAAATATTTATTTTTTATATAATTATCACTTTACATATATCATTAATTTTTTTATCTAAAATATAATAAAAAACTTACATAATAAACATGATCAACTTAAAATATTTTATAACATTAGATAAGATCATAAGAAAATTAAAATAAATAAAAAGAAAAGAAAATACAAAAGTTGAAGCAAAATTTAAGTTATAACTTTAAAATATATTATTTTAAAAGTTAAAACATAATTGATTGGATTGGTTCGGGTTAAAAAAGTTAAATCCGATAACCGAACCAATTATGATTGGTTTGGTTCGGATTTGAAGTGAAAAGAACCGATAACCGAACCGATCCGAACCAATTTAATTGGTTTGGTTTGGATTGTCGAGTTCATCGGATAAATCCGATCCGATGAACACCCCTACTAAATTTGGTGTATATGGGTAGAAAAAGGAGAGAGATAAAGAGAAAAAAATAAAAAAAAGAGACAAAATAGATATGATAAATGATATGATAGAAAATAAAAAAAAAGATAAAAAAATAAAATGAGATGGAAGTAAAGCGTAAGAAAATTTGGGTGTATGAATTAATAACTCATAGAATTGTCCAACACTCTTATGGCGGAGCTATGGGAAATTCTTTCTACTCTTCAGATTTCTTGGGAGAGAGGCATACACAAGCTCTGGATTGAATGTGATTCTGTAGTAGCTATGAGTTTGGTAAGACGGGTGCCAGCAATCACACGTCAGACCCATTTTGGAGTATGGTGGAGTCCATCCAAAGCCTCATTCGTAAGGCCTGGACCACCAGAATTTCCCATGCCTACCGTGAGCCCAATGAGCTCGTTGACAAGTTAGCTAACACGGCGCATAACGCAGAGCTGGGGCTGCATATTCTTGCTCGTGTGCCGCATGAATGTAGCCTGTTGTTACGTTACGTTATGGGAATCTCTTCTCCCAGAGTTGTTAGATTGTAGTTTTGTTTTCTTGAGCCTTTAGGTCCTCCCTCAAAAAAAAAACTACCATATATATAAACTGTGTATAGGAGATGGGTAAGAGAATGGTCCAGACGAGTAGCCAGCCAGGCATGGAAACTAATACCTTCATTATTTTTAATTGGATTCAAACGCGTCGCTTTTTTTTTTTTTTCTTTTAACGTCTCTCTTTACTAACGTCTGTTTATTTTCTATTTTTTAAAAAGTTTAAATATGTTTAGAATCTTTATAAAATGAGTGAGTTTTGACTTTGATTACTATACTATTTTTTGTTGTTTTCATCATTTTAAAATTTGAATTCATTGTTTTAGGTCTCTATAAAATGAACGAAAATTGATTTTGGTCCTTGTATATAAAATATTTTTCTTTGATTTATATTTTTCAAAAATTTGAAATCACTATTTTTGGTCCTTAAGGTTAAGGTAAATAAATAACATTTATTTTAAAAATTTAGAATTTTTTTTAAAAATATCACATGTTGACATGGTATCACAGATACTAATGAGTGTCACCTAGGATGATTAGTTGACCTTCAATTAAACATATAAATAATTAACAAGTATCAAATAAGTAGGGACTAAAAACAATAATTTCAACTGTTTAAGAAGTGAAAACCAAAGAACAAATTTTCTAAGGACTAAAATAAAAACTCTCTCATTTTATAAGGACTAAAAACATATTTAGGCTTTTTGAAAACTATTTTATGTTTTAAAATTAAATAAAAAACTTTTTTAATAAAAAATATTTTTAAAAATTTATTTAAAAGTAATATATCTTCTTAGTTTTTAAAATAAATAAATCAAAACATCTCTAAGTTGTTTAAATTTTTACTTAATTTTTATTTTTCTACAATGAGTTATAAGGTGAGAGGGTCAAAAAGTTCGTTACCCATGTTGGGTTAAATTAAAAGTAACTGTTAGATATATATATATTGTTAAAATAAATTGACAGTTGAGATGGAAGGTATCTATATTTTATCTCAACTATCCATTTATTTTAACAATAAATCCAACAATTATTTTTAACCCCACATAGGTGAGAGACTTTTTTGACCCCTCACCTTAAAATTTACCATTTTCTATTATTCATCTTTTTCCTTGTGCTCTCACATGTTCTTCTTTTGTTTCATTCTTCCTCTCTAAAAATTAGTTTTTAAAAATTAAAACAAAAATACATTCAAATACTTAATACACTCTTATTCTCCATTTTTCTTCTTTTATTTTTCTTGTATCTCTTTATTTTATAAAAATATCTACTCGAATATTATTAATTACAATACATAATTTAGGGAGTAATGAGACTCTTAGAACTTGTTTGATTCTCTTATCACATTTTTGTTTCAAAAATTATTTTTTTAAAATAAATTCACACTACTCAACTATCTTTTCTTCATCCAAAATCTATTAGGTGTTGAAAACTGTTTCCAAAACAAGTGTTTAAAAAACTAAAAAACGGAAACAATCGAGAAATATTTTCTCATTCTATGCTTTCTTTAAGTGTTCAAGGGACAAATTTTAGAAAAACAAAAACGTGTTAAATGGATAAACACTTTCAAATATTTTTAGAGGACAAACAAATTTTAGAAAACAGAAACCTATTTTTGAAAACAATAAACAAATAAATTACTAGCCTTACCATCTCATTTATATATTCTTATTATTTTTTCTTTCCTCACAACTAGTTAAAATTTTTCTTTCTTAGTCATCTCAAATTACTTTTATTTATCTTTATTTGTATACTTAATCTTCTTAACTGTTTATCATTTTCAATCTACCATTTTTATTAACATCTCTAAATTGAATTTTGATATTTTTTTTAAATTGACAATAGTTAAAAATAACTTTATATAACAATTTAGATTGTTCATCATAAATTGAAAATATAATTTATGTATTTAAAGATATTTATTTATTGTACATTTTAATTATATTAAAATAAATATTTATCTCGTCTAATATATAAGCTAAAATACATACATATATATATATATATATATATATATATATATATATATAATGTACACCTACTTATTTTTTAGTTAGAGTATATTACCAAGCTACACCATTGGTGTATTTTAAGATAATCTTTAGTTATAACTTGTTAATATACTCTAACTAAAAAATAATAAGTTGGTGTATGTTAGCAAACCCCACAAGCATTTGTTGACGTACACCCACTTGTTTTATAATTGGAGTACGTTAACAAGCTACATCGTTGATGTATTTTAAGATAATCCTTAGTTATAACTTACTAATATACGCCAACTAAAAATCAAGTGAGTGTACGTTAACAAATTCCTATATATATATATATAGAGTGAGAGAAAGAGAAAGAGAGAGAATTTTTCTTTGAGTAAACAATCCTTTTAATCCTCAAAATTGAAAGATGCTGTTATATTAATTCTTAAATTGAAAAAAAAAATAAAAAAAAAGTTTTTGGATGTGCAAATCGACAATCACATTAGTTCAAAATTCAAAAAAAAAAAAATTTGTGACTTAAGTGATAATATTAACATATGTTTATAGACTAGTATGTAGTTAAGTTGAAGGACTTATTTGATATTCCAGAAACTTATTTCATACTTTTTTAGTTTCAGGGACTAAATTCATTATTTTTGGGAACTAAAGTGACTGTTAATTTATTTATTTATTTTTTACTTTGACGAAGAACCAGGGGCGGAGACAACTTGCAGCACCCTCTTACAGAAGAAGTGCAATTATAGACAAGAACAATGAAGAAAGTAGGCATTGACTATCGAGTTGATCATATTAAGTTAGTATTATTCGTGTGTTTCAGATAAAAAATGTGGGAAGTGCACGTGCATATTGTCAGGAGGATCCAGGTGGGCACGTTATATACGGGGTCCTTAATATACTCTCATGCTGCAAGTGATCGATGCACCGCTGAATCAGCTTGCTGGGCTCGCTGAATCCAAATGTGAAACCATTCTTCCGTAGCGCGAATCCAGGTTAATTCCCCGACAAAAAAATAGGAAATGGAAGTTTGTGCTGGAGTACACTCACTGAGGCAAGCTGCCTGGGGCTTGTGATATACTTCAGATAGGTTCATACGACGTGGGTAATTCGTTATTTGAGGAATGTTATTTAAGTACGATGGTTTATGCACCAAACACACAAAATTACACATGTCGGGGTATTATTTTCTTTAAAATAAATAATAATTTAAAAATTAAAAAATAAAATAAAATGCATATTTAACGGAAAAACAGGTTGTGCATGTTTGACGAAAAGGATTTCATCATATTCAGAATTTCTGTTTGTTATTACAGCATGCATTTCGATATTTTTTTATCAATTAATAAATAAAATAAAGTAAGTGAAATGAATTAAAAAAGAGAGAGAGAGAAAGAATAACTAGAGCATAATTACCTTTTTTATTGTTTAAAAGAATATTAAAAGAATAGAACAAAACTTTAATTCGCTTGAAAGAAAATTATATTGAAAAGAGGGAGAATAAAAATGTGTTTGATTGTGTTTTTGTTTTTTAATTTTTAATTAATTAAAAACTAATGTTTATAAAAGAGTGGAAGAGAGATGAGACAATAATAAAAAGAGTTTAATGGTCATGCACTAATAGTGTAAAGTAGTTTTACACGTCATCAATCACAAACTACCATTTATTGAAAGTTTGTTGACTTTTATAATAAATACTTTAAAAGTCATATTAATACTGATTTGACATTGGATGACAGTGTAAAATTTTTTACACTGACATGCTATGACCATTAAACTCTAAAAAACATGAGTACTAGAAGATGAGAAATAAAATCTAAAACAATTTAGAAATGTTTTAGGGCTTGTTTGATTCCCTTCATATCACTCTTATGTTTTAAAAACTGTTTTCTTAAATAATTTTATATTACTCAACAATCAATTTCTCATCTAAAGTCTATTAAAATTGGAAAATTATTTTCAAACAAGTATTTTAAAAAACAAAAACAATTGGGATTTTTTTTTTGTCTTCTGCTTATGTTTTCTTACAGTACTTCATTCAAGTGTTCAGAGGATAAATTTTTAGAAAACAGAAATATGCTCAAGGACAAATACTTTTAAATGTGTTAAGGAGACAAATAATTTTAAAAAACACTAAAAAAACATGGCATTGCCTTTTTATTTTAAAAATTGAAAAAAAATTATTTTTTAATATAGTTTTTGAAATTATTATTAAATATATTTTTATTTTAAAAAATAAAAAATAGTTTTCAAAAACAAGATAGAGATCTAAACTAGAGCCATATATAAGAACGCCACACTCCACAAGAGAGAAACTCTGGTTACATTTTGGGGGTGATCATGGGGTCAGTTTGAATCAGATTTTGTCAAACTCGTTATTTGAACCAATCAAATAGTTTGGGTTGGATTGGGTTGAGTTGGATTTGTATAATTTTTTTTTCAAATTCGAAACAAACCAACTTAGACAATAACGAGTTGATTTGGGTCGGATCAATTGGGTATAAATAGTTACAAACTATTTAATTTTTTTTTAAATTAATTCTCTACCATTTTGATAAACAGGTACCTTAAATAGTTGTGGGAATAAAATTGGAAAAAAAAATGTTACACCATTGAATATAAACACAATAAATATGATTGATGGGTGTCCATAAAAAATTGTGTTATGTCTCTTTCTTTTTATATAAAATGGCCAGCAGTAATATATCTATGGACCCAAAAAAGAAAAGGAAAGAAATAAGAAATTTGATGAGTCAAATTGAAATCGTGAGGCTTATGTGTGTGTTTTCTCTTTTTTTTTATTTTAAGATATCACCTAAGTTTGAGTGAAAAAATATTTATAAATAATAAATTAAAAATTAAAATATCACGTCAATGAATTGGATTGAGTTGAGTTAGTTCGGATTCATGGTTTTTTGTACCCATAAACACCCATAGGGAAGATCAAGAATACTTTGACAATTTGTAGGTGGGGCAAGAAGAATAAGTAACTGCATAGACAAGAAATGTTCGTATTCACAAACCAATCTTTGGTTGCGTTTTTCATTAGTATTTTATATAATTAAAAATTATAATATAAAATATTTTAAGTATTAACATTTTTTAAAATTGAAAATCAATTTATATATAAAGATAAAATAAGGTAAATTAAAAGATATAGGTGGTTAAAAAAATCAAATATATAGATAAAAATAAAAGAAGAGTAGTTTAAGATGCTTGAAAGAAGAATTTTTTTTTATTGCCGTCGTAGATCAATTGGCCAGGAGTTGTTCTAGTTTAACCAGTGGTTTCGAGTTCAAGTCTTGGATATGCAACTACATTAAATACTCAGAGGAAAGCTTTGCCACCCATAGTGGCCCTACCTGGCTCGAGAAGAATTGTTTCTAGTAGAGGATACCTGTGCTCTTTATCAAAAGAAAGATTCTTTTTTTGTTAATTGCGAAAGTAGTGTGTGAAATGCACCATCGAATAAAAGAAGAAAAAAACTATTGATAATATCTAATTTGAGAAAATAAAGAAATTGAAATTTTCACTCTCCTAATTTATAATATATGAATAAATTTTGGCAAACAAAAAATTGAGCTTTGAAGGGATTAGATTCCATTAACTTCGTCTCCCAAATCGTCCTAAACAAGGGACCAGCAGAGGGGATACCAGCATTGAAAATATTGGTGGGGTACAGTTTGTAAGAGGTATGTTAAACCTTGATTACGATTTTTTAAGCACTTGCAAATTTTAAAACTCGCATTTATGATGGTATAGTTCACGGGGTGCTGCAGAGCCGCGTTTCTTTATTTGTGAGGGGAGGGGTCTTTCCTCACATTGTTGATCTTTGCTTTTAAACCTGCACACCTTGTGCTTGGTTGTTTCACCTTTAATAAAATTCGTTTAGCCTTTCAAAAAAAAAAAATCATTAGTTGTGGTTGAAATACAATGTAGATGAAAAAATTAATTAATTTTATCTAAAATAAACTATATTGGCCCAGTTGGTGGTCAAGAGATGATAAAATAGGATAAGATAACTATCCTATCCTGTTATATCCGTTATTTGCAAGGTCAGTAGGATATGATAATGCTATCTTATTCCTTATCCTATCCTGTTATTTCAGTGTATTTCTTATCTTAAGGGAGGAGCTGGGATAAGAAGCAACAAGATAAGATAAGCTCTTTATATATAATATATATATATATATAAAAGCTCTTTATATAACAAAAAATATATAATAAATATAATATATAGTAGCATATATTAATTTATATATAATAATAATTTTGACATGTAAATTTAAAATATATTATTAGTTAAAATATTAAAATTAAATAATTACTATTCAAATATTATAAAAAAAATTATGTGAATAATAATTATAATTTTAAAAATATTATATAGTTTTTTTTTAAATTTTAAGAAAAGTAACTACATAAATAAAAAATAATATTGTATAGTTTAGTTAAAATTGTAATTTTTTTGTAAAAAAATAAAAAATTAAATTAAAAGCTACTTTTAGAAAATTATATGTAATTTTATGAAATAGTAATTTTATCATTTGAACAAAATTCATATTTTATCATATCATTATCTGGTTTGTTATCTAGTGTGCACTAAATATTAGATAAGATCATAGCTTATCCTACTCTTATCTCATCCTGTCTTATCCTAATCTCATATTCTATCCTATCTTATCCTATCATGACCACCAAACAAGCCTATAAGTAAATTAACTATTTAATTTCAACTCAAAATTGGTTTTGATTAGCCTAAGTTTTTCCAAAACGAACTCTCATTTCATTTTCATTTTGTCGCTATCCTACAAATATATAATCAAGATGTTTTAGATTTAAACTAGATGCATTAAGTTTCAACAAAAAAAACAAAAAACAAAACTAGATACATTAGGTGGTTGGTTGAGGCAACAAACTCATCTCCTAGTCCTACCATCTTAATTCGTATACATATCTTTTCATCTAAAGTTTTCCGAAATATAAAAATAAAAGTGTATCAACCCTTAATTTAATTCAGATTACATCATGACTTTGACCTACTAACACTTAAAAGTAAATATATTTTATTTATTTAATTAATTTGAAGTATAAATATACAATATCTATATTACCAGTTTAATTTTTGTTAAATAAAAATATATTAACAAACATTATCATAATGCCTAACTTTTTTTTTTTTTCAAGTAAATGGCATATTTTTGTATTATAGCCCAAAATTCTTCACAACACTACAACAAAAGTGACTTTAGGTATCCCTAAAAAGCTATGACCTAAAACAGAAAAATCGAGGCTTAAACTTTAGACAATGAATTTGCAATGGTTCTTTAGATATGGTTTAGGTGGTCATTGTTTATTTTAATAGACAACGATTTTTTCACCATGCCCACAAAAAATTAATAATTATTGCCTAAAATATGACAATAGGCAACACTTTTAAAATTATTTTTTTATTAATATACAAAGAAAAAAAGTCATTAATGTTTTATAAAAATTTTAATCATATAATTGTGACATTTAATTTGAATAAACCCATTAGGGTTGACCTAGTGATAAGAATTTGGGTAATTAGCATGAAGTATTAGGTTCAAACTTCATTGCCGTCATTGTATATTGAAAAATAAGACATTTAATTTGAGTAAAAGGTTTTACACTTATTTCTAATAAGAAAAAAAAAATACCTAATATTTTTAAGTTTAAATAAAATTTAAAAATAAAAAAATATCATCATCATCATTATTATTAAATATGATAAAATTATGTGTTTTGAATAAAATAAAAATATAATAAGAGAGATTTTTGTTATTAATAATGAATACTTTATTTTATTATATATTGTTTCGGTAACCATCTCTCTCTAGAAAACAGTCCAAAGATAGCCTATATCCAGTGCATTCAAATGTGTCGTGCCTTTGCTATCTCACCCCGCCGGGGTATATCTCTTAGCTAACCGTCTTCAGATCGTGCTGGATCTTATGGGAGTAACAACTTACCTTCACGTAATGGGCCGACATGCGCCCATGATCTTCGGAGGGGTTACCAATATTTTGAACCTTAAACTGTTACCAACCTCTCCAAATGAGCAGTTTGCTAAGGATATATGTCCGAGCACTAAATCATCAGGACCATGTCCAAAAATCGATATATCCCATGATAATTCGATCGTAATATCTAGTTGTCGGCAAATAACCGAACAATATACATATAAGAGCTCGGTAGGTAAACCGCGAATGACATACAATCCTCTGGTCTCAAACGTAAAAAGTGAAGAGTGTAAGCACTCATTCTTATGAAATATAATTCGTATTAATTTAGTTATTAAGTTTAATTTGATGAAAATGTAGATAGAATTTTTCCACTTTTATAATAGAAAATTTTTAAACTTAACAGAATTTGAAAATAATAGTAAAAGATGAAAGATAGGACTGTATATATATGTGTGTGTGTGTGTGTGTGGTAAAACTGTACATCATGATTTGATATAATAGTCATAAAATACAAAAAAACTAAAATACATAAAAAAGATCCTATACAGAGCAATACCAATCTACCTTATTCCTCATACAAAAAGAAAAATACTATAATATAGGTCTTCAGATCCTCGCCCACTGAAGTGTCTTCTGATTCATACTCAGCATCATGGGGCGTTAACGTCGTCTTCAATAATCACGATTGTTCCGGTATGCCAAAAAATCCCACATCGCTTAGTAGTCGAGGCCAAGGGTAGTTTATAAATACCTTCCTCTCTTTAACCCACCGAGGCGCCTTTTAAGGACAAAATTGTGAGGCCCACTAAGTGCCGAAGCGAACAATACCTCGGATGGGGTGACCTTAACGATGCTAGCGGACTTGAGGTCGGAACATTGGCGCTAGAAGGAGGGCCTGGACCACTCTTGCCCCTTAGCCTCGACTAGGGGGCTTGTTCCGATATGCCAAAAAGTCTCACATCGCTTAGTAGTCAAGGCCAAGGGTAGTTTATAAACACCCTTCTCTCTTTAACCCACCAAGGTGCCTTTTAAGGACAAAATCGTGAGGCCTACTGAGTGCCGAAGTGAACAATACCTCGGACGGGGTGACCCTAATGATGCTATTGGACTTGAGGTCGGAACAACAATCAATCATATATAGAAGAAAAAATAATGGAGTGAGGTGTTTTGTTCTAAAATTACTTTTACATGTATAGTAGGAAGTCTATCATAAATTAAAGATAAAACACAACTGACAATAGAAGGGAACCTAGGGTTCATTCTAAGTTGTATCAGATTATTCTTAATTCGGTATGGATCCATACTCTCCATTAGTGAGTAATAGTTCTCAACAAAATCAGAAAGTGATTGGGGGTACATATACTTCATCAACATCATTACATGGTACAGTCCTCATTAACATTGAGGAAAATAACAATCAGGATATCCATTTATAGAGGTATAATCTTAAACCAATCCTGAAATGCTAAGCAGTTGTCGGGGTTATCGAGCTTGGTCAGAAGAATATCTTGGTTCGAGGGCGACACCTTGGCCATTGAAACCTTCACCACTCAATGCCTACCCCCAAGATCTCTGCAAGTAGGTCCTTTGCCTTTCATTCCTTGGTATACTAAACTGTAGCTTCCCTAGCAAGGTGACATGCTACTGCATGTCACTTGCTTTACATTACTCACTAAACTATCAATTCCTAACTTCTTAAGTAAAGGTTTTCCTAGTCTCATTTAATTTGAGCAACAATACAATCAACATTTCTGCCTTATATTACAAAAATTATACAATTTTAACAGAGTAACAATTTAGTAATTATGTAAAATTTTAGCAAAATAACAATGTAGTAATTATAATTTAATTACTAAAATTTTGGCAGAATAACAACTAAATAAATACATTTTAATTTTTTTAAATTGAGCAGAGTAACAGTTTATTAATTATAGTTTAATTTGCTAATTTTAAGCATAATAATAACTTAACAATTATAATTTACTAATCTAAATTTGACCAGAGTAAAAATTTAGCAATTATAATTTAATAATTTAAATTTGAGCAGAGTAACAACTTAACAAAAGTTAAAGTTTAACATCAAATAGTATAACAATGATAATAATAATAAAATTTATGCCTAAATAGGTTTAGGAGAAAACCCTTCCTACCAACATGCAAAACGACAATAATTTAGAATCACCCTCACTCCCCCTATTATCTCTAAGGTGGTTGATGAAGAGGATGGAATTATTTGTGCAAAGCTCCTACGAAGAGAACTTTACTAGTTGTTCGAAAAGTAGTAAAATCTTTAGCATAAAAACAAAATAAAAAAATTTTCTAGAGATAGAAGCTCTCTAATTTTTTTTCCAGCTAGCTTGAGAGAGGAAAAGGTGCTGAAAAATGGTCCAAAACTATGGCTCTTTATAGAGGAAGGAAGAAGCTTAGGTGTCCATGTAATTATGTCATGCATTAATAATTCTCATTTTTATTTAATTTTAATTTGATTTTAGGGACACATACACCATTTAGGGTGGTGAATCACCCCTCCTAGGCTTGGGGATATGCATAGTGAGCTATCTCAGCTTTATCAGTGTAAATTTTATCTGTAGTTAAATTAATTGGTACCAATAAAATTATCTAAACTTAAAAAATTAGTTTTTAATATCAAATAATGAATTTTAAAGAAAAACTGATAATATACATTATTTTTCATCAAAAATAAATTTCTAATAATTAATTTTAATTTTATTAATTTATTTCAAATTATATGTATTTATTTTGTATTTTTAAGCTAGAAAATTCATAAAAAAACCATTTTAATTCAATAAATATCAAAATTTTTATAGAAATTATAAAATTAAATATTTTACTTATAAATAAACTGAAATTATCATTTTTATCCTTTTTGGATGTCAAACCAATATTGGCTAAGCTTAATAGACAAAAGGAATATTTTGGTTATTTTGCATCCAAATTTCAAAAAATTCTCAGAAAATTTTTAAAATGATATTTTAATATATATGACATGATTCCAAGTTTAAATTGACATTTTAATATCAATTGAATTTTTTTCTCATGTCAACACTTAATATTGAGAAATAAGGGCAAAAGAGTCATTTTTTAATTTTCCCAGGCTCCAACTTGGAAAAATTATTAAAAAAAAAATTAAATAGCTCTTAAAATTCTGACCATAATGATGTCGATTAAAATTTGAAATTTCTTTTCGATTTTTTAGAATTAAATTGTTAAATATTAGAAAATAGTTAAAAAAAATTAAAATAGATTTGTTATATTTTTCACTATTTTTCTTTCAAAATAAATTTTTTATAATGAAATATATTTAGTATAATATTTTCAAAATATTTTGGGGTCAAAAATCTCTAATTGGTTCTCGTAGTCAACTAGGGATATTTTTGTTATTTCATAAAAATATCTCAATAAATTCTTGATTTTTTTTAAATTATTATTAATTATTCTAAGTATCTTGATGACTAAAAATATTTTTTAAACACTTCTAACTATTGTGTCTATTGTTTTTGTTATCTAACGAAATGATCATTTTACCAATTTTCGGACTTTGTTCCCTAAAAAAATCTAAAGTATTACTTACTAATACGAACCGTAAGAATCAAATTTGAGATTTCATCCATTTCTCTAGAAATAAATAGAGAATAATTAAGAAAATAATTTAATAGGAAAAAGTAAGAGTGTTACAAAGAGGCTCATATCCGAGGTCATCCTTGATTAAAGATACTCGGATGGTATACAACCCTCCATCCTCAAGTGTAAAAAGGCGAAGATGCTAATATTCAAGGTTTTCCTCAGTTAAAGGTACTCGGAAGGTACATATATGAACAAATTAAAGAGATAAAACTTTTAAAATTAAAAACAAAAGTGTGGGGAAAAATTATTTTCATAATTTATTTAAAATGTTTTACACCTATTTCTGTAATGTACGTATCATTATATTTTTTTTAATAAAATTAGCATATGATGTTATTATTAATGAAATCAAACTCATTATTAAAAAACATCAATACAAAATTAAATGATAGTGAAAAAAATACACTCATACATTAAAATTAAACTTTATACTTTTTTTTGAGGAAAAATTAAACTTTATACTTAGTTCTTGTTTAATAACCAATCAATTATTAAACAATTATTTTTCAAATGCTTCTACAAAAATGTATATATATATATATATATATATATATATATATATATTATAATTTGACAAGCCAAAATACTTACTAGTATGACTCGGTCTGTACACAATATCAAGTTTTCACTTTATGAGACAACTGTTGCTAACCATTTAATTTTAATTTATTATTCAGTATATGTTTTTAAAATGGAAAATGCTAACTAAGGAGTCAAAAATAGAAAGTTTTTTTTACTGAAAAGTGTAATAGTGTATTCTACTGTGATTTTCAATGCAATCCCACCTTAAAAACTTTTTATCATCAAATCATGCATTAACACACTATTAAATGAGTTTACAATAAGAAAGTACGATGATAAGGTTTATCTGCAACGGAAAACTTTAAAATTCACTTGTTAGCACTAGAGAAAATCAGTCGTGTGGGAAATTCCTAGATTTTTTAAGTTTATTTTCTTAATGTTTTTTTTCTTCTAGATAACATATATCCTTTATAGGAGATAGTTTTATTCAATTTTTTCACACATAAAATTTGAATTTGAGACTTTTTTCTAAAGAAAATCAAGCATTTACTACTTAAATTAATCACACATTGATTGTTTCTCTTACTCTAATGTTTACTATATGAGATATATCATTAAAAATGGTGATATACAATTATTATTTTTTCAATTTTTTCACCCAAATGATATGAAAAATTCTCATGCGAGATCAAATAATATTGTAAAAGAATTTAACTATCAAAATAAAGTTCATATTATCTAGATCGAGATTCTCTGAAGTTTTTCTTACACTATAAAGGATCTGATCCCTTAAAAATTGTTTTTATGCTGTAATAATAAAGTAAATTTGATTAATTAAGATATTATGAATCATTGGATCTCAAACTGCACACAATGTAATTGTTCAAAAACTCCACACTACAGACATTTCATCATCAAATAATGTGTTGATGCATTAATGAAAGAGAAAACTACTCTCTTTGACTCATCCACGTTAGGGGCTTTTTAATCTTTACTTATAGTATTCCTAACTTAGGGTTCCGTTAACATTCCATGTTATTTGAGAAATTACAATGACATCCCTTATCTCTTTAGTTTATAAGTGGTCACTGTAGATTTCAGTCATAGATGAGAATCCTTTTTTTTTAAAGGAGCATTGACCAAGTGTCATACACGTGACTCTTAATGGTCTAGATGTCTTTGTCACACACCCTTCTTTGCGGTAAATGACGTTTTGGTCCTTTAGGGAAAGAAATTTTCCTAGTCCTACTCTCTTCTAAGCGGTGGGAGTTTGGTTCAGCTTTGACAGCTCATTGTCTTTTAAACAAATCGTTAAGCACCTAGATTGAGGTTAGCTACACGGGAAATTTTATTTGTAAGATTTTGTGAAGCTGTAATTTACCCAGATAAAAGAGTATTGAGTTAATTTGTTCTAGGTGAATGATGTTGATAACCTGCAAGTTTTATGGCAATCCTTATTCCTTGAGCAATAAAAAAGTTGAATGATCGTGATAATGTTTCCTTTCATATTTTTCACTCCTAGTTTCTTTGCCGTTGAAGTTGTTATCCGATATTCCTTTGTTGGAAGGGCACTCTTGAAGATTCTCTAGACTCAAATATCATAAGCGTTTTGTCAATAACTTAATCTATATCCTACTTTCCTCGGACGATTTTACTGATGTGTCAAAACCTTCTTTTCAAAACTATAATTATTTTCGCAACGACATTAAAATGTTGGCCTGTTACCAAAAAGAAAAAAAGGTAAAATTGGTATGCGGTGCCAAAATGCAAAATGACTTCTAAAACGTGTAGATTAGGAAACAGATATGTTGCCTTTCAGAACACGGAGAAAGCAGCTAATGAACTTTGCAAGGTTTAGCACAAATGACAATTACTCAATTAGCACATTGGAGTAGAAAGGTTGGGAATAGGCGACAATTTCGTAACGTAAATTTTGTCGTGTATTGATCTTATCTAATGGCCAAATTTCTCCCTCCAATCCCAATTACGCAGCATCGTGGAATGCAAGCTACTTAGGACCAGGGCTGGCTTCTGATTTGTCCTATTTTCCCACTTTCTTTGCTTTTCTTCGCTGAATCTCTATCTTAGAGGATCGAAATCAATGACCCATGACTTAGTTTCATGTTCGGTTCACCTTCTTATACTGGCTTGGGACCAAACTTATAAGAAACTCTAATGAATCACTATCACTGTTGTCTGTTGAAGTAAATTCTCGTGAAGCAACGTATCACATGCACAGAAAAAAAGGCCCCCCTCCCTCATTTTAATTTTAATTTCTTAGTCAAATGAATTACCATTTACTATTATATATAAATAAAAGCAAAAGTCCTCGTATTTACATTTAGTTTATTAATTTATCTTAACGAGCATTTGATGGGCATATCCTTTATCATCTCATAAATCTGACTGATTCTTCGACAAGTATAGTACGGGACCTCCTCCTTTTACCCCGATACTTCGTTCTTTTCAAGGGAGATAAAAGTCTTCCACAATAAAACAAAATATACTTATCCCTCACCCAACAAAAGAATAAGCTTATTCAGACATTGAAGGGCTTCTAAAAATCTTCCTAGTTATTATCTCCGAAACTCCGAGAGCATCAGAACCCAGAAAAGAAATGAATTGTATACCTGTATTCTAACTCCGTCTTAGGAATCATTGCTTTCATGGTTCACGCTAAGACCTACCTCAATACAAGCATAAAAGAAGGCAAAAACGAAGGAAGGGATAACAAAAAAAGAAAAGAAAAAGAACCCATTTATTTATTTATTTACTGTAACCAAAAGTGCAAGCTGGAGGACAAGTTAGAGACCGGTGGAACAGAACCAAAGCATTAAAACAGAATTGCAGCGGCGCTATAGTACTTGAAAGGCCAGAGTTATTGGTCCACAACCAAATCCCAAATTTGCATTGAAACTACGTTTAAGACTTGTAGTACGATGAACCAAGTTGGGTACAGACCAATAAAATTCACAATTCACCATGTAAGTCTAGCCATATCTACCGGATGAAAAGTGAAAAAAAAGAAACAACGCATATCTTATACTCAACTACCATTGTAGAATCAAAAGCATTTGATCTATCAATAAACATAATGAAATATCCTCACCTACTTTAATAAAAAAGGAAAAATCCACTTTACCAGTAGCACCACCAGACAACTAAACATTAAACAATTAAACATATCCGGATCGAATTACGCATCAGAAACAACACTAAGGTTGTCGTCCTCCGCCGGAGCCGGCAAGTTGAGATCTATGAAGCTTTGTTTCGATTTAAGAGAATCGTTAACAACCGAAGACGAAGAAGGAATGAGGTGAGATCTCTTGTGTCCACCAAGCGCTTGACCAGACCCAAACACCTTATAGCAAAACGGACATTCAAAAACCTTAGTATTATTATTGTTGTTGTTGTTGTTGTTGTTATTTTCACCTTCCTCGCGAGGACAACAGACGCTTCTGTGACTCCCGAGCGCACGAGAGGATCGAAAGGCTTTCCGGCAATTGTCGCAGAGGTGCTTCCCGCGGACTCTCTTGAGCTTGATCTCTGATCCGCTGCAGGGCCTCTTCGATCTCTGCGCTGGGCCCGCATTGTTGGTTGCCTTCCACGTGTCCCGGGAGAGCATCATGAGGCACATGGCGACGTCCTCTTCGGGGGAGGTGTCGGAGACGGAGCTGACGGGTTCGGGTTCGGCGTGCGGCGGCGTGGAGGCCGCGAAGCCGAGCTTCGGCACGGTGGATTTCCGGGTCCGCTTGGATCGTTGGCGAGTGGGGTTCTTCGACTCGGTCTCGCTCTCTCTGTCTTGGACCACGGAGGCAGTGTCGGGTGCAAGAGGAGGGAACTCAGGATCCGCGAGCTTGACGCTTTTCTTGGGATTCTCCCTCAACCCATAAATCAGAGCCTTCTCTTCTTGTTCGGAGTCGGAGGAAGAGGAGTAAGAGAAGGAAGCAGAAGCGGTGAATAACGTTTGAGGCTTGGGCGGGAGGGGGAGAGTGGCGAGGTGGGCCTTCATGTGCCCACCGAGGGCTCTGCCATTGCTGAATGACCGTGAACAAAGCTTGCATTTGTGTCTTTCCATGATGACCAACCACTAACCACCACCACCACTACTACAACTATTGCTACCCCAACTTGGAGTGCTCCTTCTCTTCCCTTGTGCTTCTTCTTGATGTTGTTGTTCTCTCTCGCACACAAAAGTCCCAAAAGGGGGAATTCGGAACTTAAAAGGAGTAGGTGACAAGCATTCCTCCACCAAAAGACACACACAACCCAAAAATTATAATTATTTTCTTTTTTTTTTTGGCCTACATCAAAATATGAGTTGTGTGTGCGAGCTAAAATGTCAAAACACATTATCACAGAGTGACATTAATTATTCAGCGCCCAAAATTAAGAAAGTGTGATCGTGAACAGCGAAAGAGCCATAAGTAACATGCAAACCTTGCTGCCCCAATCGAATAACATTTTACCATTTATTGCTTCCTCGCCTCTTAAAACCACCATTAGAAAATTAACACCGCTGCGTTGAGGATATTAATTAAAATTTCAAATAATAATTTTTTTATTTTTTGTTAATAATAATTTTTAGTGACTTTTTTTTTTTTTTTTACTTTTAATTCTTTAACGAACACTCGGTAACGTTTGTCGTTTTTTAAGCTTATTTAAGTTGGATGTAAATTTCTTTTTCTTTGAGGGTCAAATCAGATTATTTTGCGGATTGCTGTCACCCTATTTGGCAAATTTCGTATGTACGTCTGGCTTGGAAGACCAGAATTACATGGGAAACAAAAATATGGGGCCCTGAAATATATTCACTGGAACGGAAGCCGTGATAATGGATAATTATTTGTTTGTGATGTGCAACTCACTAATCCTGAATGATTGGTGGTTCTATTAAATTCTGATTGCAAAATGCAACGAAGATATATAAGATTGGATGCAATATCACGTTACGGAGACAAATTGCTGCTATTTACGAATTTCCTTTTTTTTTTATCACGTGATAAATTTTTTCCATATAAAAATAAAGTTAATTCTCTTTTATATAACAAAAAATCCCCAAAATAGAAAATCAAAATTAAATTGTAGATTTATCAGACTATTTTTCTTTTTCAGTCTCACTATTAATTAGATAGTGGTATTTATAAAAAAAAAAAAAGAATCTAATTTTATTCGTACAGCAAGTAAATAAGAATATATTTATTCTTAAATTTTAATACAAATAAATACACGTAATTAAAGGAGAACAAGAGAACACTCATGTATCATGTATGCACCAAAAACAAGTACATTACGAATTCTTTACAAATCTCACATGAATAAAATTGTTTTACCTATCACATGCCTTCAAATAGCCCGAACAAATATGATTTATTATATGTTGTTCTTTGGACATGTACTATATGCCGATGTACATTTAGCTTTTCCGTAAAAGTTTATTCTACAACTGTTAATATTTAGGATCTTCATTTCATTAATTGTTGGAGTTTCTCTCACATAAGGATTTTTTTTTTTGGTTTGAAAACAAAAGTGAACTACTGTCTTCTAAAAAGTCGAAGGCCTAAAATTATAGGCAAATTAAAAATTTATTTTGATATTTGCAAATTATTCTTTACCTTCTATACATAGAAGGTTAGAAATTTGAGAGTAACTGACAAGTTTCTTACAAAAAAAGAGAAAAACACTAACAATCATCGAAAGATATTTAGGAAAAATGAAAAAAAAAAATTCTTAGATTTCACAGTGTTAACTCTTTTATTTTTTTTATCCATTCAATATTTACTTTAAATTACACAAAGGAGGAAGAATTTCTTAGTTCTATTGTATTATTGATTGAAGTTATCTAATAAACTCAAACAATATTGCATTTTCCACTAGTGGCATATCAAAGCTCTTTAACTCAGAAAACTTTAGCCTATGTTATTTAAGATGGAAAAAGAAATTTCTATTTCATATGATAGTGATATGTTTGAGCTAACTACAAATAATTACTCCTATTAGAAGCTCATGATAGAATATCACTTCTACTTTAAGGACATATGAGCTGATAACCTTTAAAGATAAGGCAAAAGGAAAGATTGACAAGGAATGAAACCTTCTTAATCGAAAGGTCGTAGCCATGATTCAAAAGTATATTAATAGAAGTTTGTTCAAGTATGTGTCTACATACACAAATGCTCATGAGTTGTGGGCAAAACTTGAATCCATGATTCAAAAGAAAGACCACCTCCAAACCAAAGCTTCTTTTTATCAAATTATTGGTGGAGTTAGAGTATAAGGATTACTAGAGTATGATAGAACATGTTAACATGTTCAAAGGTCTTGTCAACGAATTGATGAAAATTGAGTTGAAGATAGAAGATTTGTTACAAACTCTTTTGCTCTTTATAGTTCATTGCTTGAGAGTTATGACACATGGTTGACATTCTTAATAACTCAATCACTAATGGGAAGCTCACAAAAGACATTGTGTTAGACAATTTGCTAATTGAAGAACCTAGAAGGAAAGAACATGCCACATCTTTCTAGCAATAAAGCCAGTGTTGTGGAGATAAGGAAAAACAGGCCTATAAGAATAATGAATCCCATGTGAGACGCAAAAGCAAAAACAAAGGTCATTCTTAATTGCGACTCTGTAGTTATGTATTATTATTGTGCAAGTCAAGTAATAAGAAGTTTGCATGAAGATTTTTTAAGAAAAACCAAAAGTCTGGAACAATTTATCCAAACCATGTAGATCATTAGAAGTATGACAAACCTACTACAACAATTAGAGCAAAGGATGATGATATCTTCCTTATTGGATAAGACAGTTGTCTAGATGTTGCCTATGGTGATTGTTCATGAATAGTTGACTCTTGGACATCTTTCCATGTAGGCCCATGTAAGGAATTCTTCTCAAACTATAAGAAACAAGATTTTGCTATAGTAAAAATTAGAAACAACAATAAGTAAGATTATTGGCATTGGTGATGTCTTGACCATAACTGATATAAGAAAAGCAAACTTTATTGAAGGAGATTAGACATGCTCCAAAGATGTGGCTAAACCATATATTTACAAGAAAGTTAGATAATTTAGGGATGGTAAGCTAGTTTGGTGTTAGAAAATGGAAATTGACAAAAGACAATTTGGTTGTTGCTAAATGCTTAAAAGAAGTCTTATTGTGCATTATGCACGGAAAAAAATTATGTCAGTGAAGTTAATGTCATAAATAACTTTAAAAATCTTTAGTGCTAATGATTGTGCTACATGAGTGAGAAGTGACTCCAAATCCTTGCTAAAAACCATCTCCCTTGCATATAAGGACTATTCTTGAAATTTTGTATTAATTATATGGATAGTAAGCTTCATAGAGTCAACTTTTAGTGATCAAATTATCTCCCAAGAAAGAAAAAAGAATTTGAAGTTGTACACTTAGATGTTTGTGCACTATCTGAAAGGTCCCTTAGAAGAGCTTAGTGTTTTGTTACATCCATTGATAATCACTCTAGAAGAATGTGGGTTTAGTTGTTAAAATCCAATGATTAAGTACTTCTTCAAGAATTTAAGAAATTTCATGCTTTGGTAGAACATGAGACAAGGAATTAGAAGTTGAAATACCTAAAAGCAAACAATGGTGGAGAATACTGTGATCCTTTTGAAGCTTATTGCAAGGATCATGGTATTATACTAGAGAAGACCCCACCAAAGACTCATCAACTAAATGAGGTGACTAAGGATGAATTGAACGATCAAAGAAAAGGTTAGATGCGTGTTGACTCATGCTAAACTACTCAAACATTTTTGGGGTGAAGCTTCCAAGACAATTATTAATTTGATATATCTCTCACCATTAAAACCTCTAGGTGGAAATATTCTAGATGAAATATGGTCTCAAAGGAAAGTGTCTTATGACCACTTAGAAGTATCAGGATGCAAGCCTTTGTGTAGATTCCCAAAGAAGAAAGGATGAAGCTGAATGCTAAAACCAATGAGCTGAGTGTATATACCTTGGTTCTTTAAAGAATGAGTTTATCTATCATTTGTGGGATCTTGAGAATAAGAAGATTGTTAGAAGCATAGATGTTAATTTGTTCTTTGAGGACCAAACAATTAAAATTGTTCAGCAAAAGATAGAAGTTCTAAGGGTAGGATTGCTCATGGATCAAATTTTTAAAAATCGAATAGATCCACTTTATAAAAACGGTCCACTATTGAACTGAATCGGTTTTATAAAGTGGATCTGTTCAATTTTTTTAGGTTTGATTCGATTTAGTGCAGTTATTTATTTCACACTCATATATGGTTTATTTTTTCAAAGAATCAAACTAAACCACTTTATGATAAAATAGTTTGGTTTGATTTTTTCTCAAAAAATGGTTCAGTTCTTAAAATTTAGATTGGTTTGATTTAGTTGCACACCCCTAACAGGGATGATAGTCTAACTCCTATGGTACACCTTGATTTAGGTGGAGAAAATTTGCTAAGGCAAAATGCTCCTAATCAAACAAAGTTTTAAATGATAATTGACCTAACGAATACTTAGAACATACCTCATCAAACGATCCTTAATTAGATGGACAATCAGAGAATATCATAAGTCAACTAGTTTTGTTGGACTCTCACCCCTTTTTCCCCTAAAAAATATATATTCAAGAGAGAAAATAAATTTTAAAAATTAATTTAAGAGTATAAGTAATTTTAATTTGTGACAAAAAAATAATGTAAAAAGAAAAAATTTAAAGTAATTATAACTAAAATTTGGAAGAATAATAAAGATAAATGAAATTTAAAAATAATTAATACTATTTTAAAATTTAAAAAACAAAAAATATTGATAAATAATGGTAAGATTACACGTTATAAAAAAAAATTATGTGGAGGGTGGGTCCCAGTTCCTCCCTCTTCAATTTATGTGTCTTTATTTTTATAATAAAAATTTATAATCTTATAATTAGTTAATATAATTATATATTTCAAAAGTAATTTGTTTTTATGGCTTGTAAATATTTTTTGAATCTATTTCTGATAATAAGGAGAAAGACAATTCAAAATATGTTCTTATGTTAGAAAAAAAAATTATTTATTTTTTTGCTTTTGAAAATTTTAGGTGAAGGGGATGGTGAGCCGGTACAAGGCAGGGAAAATATCTAAGTTCAAAACTTACATTTATCTCACCTAAAAAAGGTAAGTGAAAGCTAAAACCTATGACTTTTGTTAAATGCGAGATTCTATCTTGTTTCACTCAACCAACTCTTTGGGATAAAATTTAATCTTTTTTTTTATTGGTAAAGAAAAATTTAGGAGAAGGGAATGATACCTAGTCCAAAGTTAAGAAAGCCTCCGGGCTCAAAGAGACGAGTGGAGACTTGAATCCACACACTGTCAGATGTGAAATCTTGTGAATCACTTGGACTTTAAAAATATGAAGATGAATATCGTACAAAATATGTGATTTAGCTTTGATTACAGTGAATCAGAATTAAATCTAGCAACCGCTAAAGGAAAGAAGAAGAAATGTCACGGCACTCATGATGCTCAACAAACCCAGACTGATTGCTAGAGTAACAACCTCTTGCTAATTCGTGCTTTAATAAAACTTCCACTTTACGAAAATCAACAAATAAAGTATCTACTTGGTAGAATTTTCCTCGTGTATACCTATAACTTCTTTCAGCCACTCGTACCAAGAATCACCATCAAAAGCACCGGCGCTTAAGGCCACAGGAAAGCTTGCCATATCTGGACCACTGTGGAACAACAAATAAAAAACATGCACTGTTGATTCGACGTGCTGTTCGGAGCTAAACAGCAAAGAGTTATATTATTGCTATATATATATATATGTGTGTGTGTGTATGTGTGTGTGTGTATATTTTACAACATCTCTTTATAATTTATTTTTTTTCTTAATTTATCTCTCTTTCATATAATTTATTTTAGAGTAAATTATACTGATATTTCCTAAGATTTTTTCAGATTATACATGATATTTTTTTTTATTTTTACACTAATCTCTTTAATTGTTTGAAAAACATTACACAGACACATTTATATATTACACTAATTTCCTTAATTATTTGAAAAATATTACATTGACACCCTTATACATTACACTAACCCTCTTAATTGTTTGATATGTATTTTTATAAAGAAAGTTATTGTCAACATTAAAAAAAATAAAAAAATTATATGCAATTTGGAAAAACCTAAGAAATGTCAGTCTAATTTATTCTTTATTTTATCATCTATTTTTCTCTGTTCTTTTCACCTCTCTCTTATAAAGCACTTAAAGAGATACAAAGCATTTAACCTCTTTGCTTCAGCCGTAAGTCTCCTGTTTTCGCGGACAAGTTGCTAGTACCGAACATGATTTTCAAAAGTTATACTAAGTTCTGCATATAATTAGAACACGTTGAAATAAATTGACAGGTGCGAAAAACCGAAAGCAACTTATTCTTACCTAAAATGTATCATATTTGGAAAGTGCCACACTGCTGGATAGTTAGAATTTGGTTGCATTTTAGATTTGATAATTGCTTGAGCAACTTGGAGGCTAAATAGACTATGCACTAACATAACATTGATTATGTTCTGGAGGTTATTCGGACCTATGGGTCTGAGTCGGCCTCACGCCACCTATTCCGGTTTTAACATTTTCGGGTATCCTGGCTCATATCTCCCTATTATTCTAGGTCAAATCTACTTTGACTCCGGCACGGCACCGACTGCACCTAGCGACAAGGAACGCATATAGTTGGGCACCCAAACACATGCTGCCACGTGGCACCTAGCTTTAACAGAACTTCCCTCCAAAAAGCCTTATATAAAAGACTCTACACTCATCAGGTACACACGCTCTCTCTCGCACTCACCCACGCTTAGAACTATACTGACTTAAGCATTGGAGTCCCTGCAAGTGCCACCACCGGAGATCCTAGTAACTGTCGTGGGAGCTCATCGAAGACACACTCTTGTGTTCACCACACAACATTGGCGCCGCCTGTGGGAAACGTCTTTTGATTCTCTTTTTTTCATTTCATTTTCTTCATTCTCTAAAGAACGTGATGGTCAGTACAAGAAATCGCAAGTCCACTGTGACACTTCCACCACCATCACCTAAGGATGACGAGGCAACTTCTGCCACTCTTGAGGCAGTTTCCAGCATGAACGTTGTTCCTACACCGTCAGTCACCATGGCGGACCTCACTGCATTACTAATTATCTTGAAGAAGTACAATAACTGGGAATTGAAGCCAATAAAACAGAAATCATACAAGTTGGTCCTTTAAAATCAAGTTAATTATGGGTGCACTCTTTAGGAGTACGTCCACTTATCATATAAAATACAAAAAAGAACTAATTATCTTGTAGGATGCACATTTTAATTAGTCATTTGTCTATAAATGAAATCAAACCCATTTTGGTACATTTTAATGGAGGTGTATATGGGAAGAAATTTGGCCCATTCATGGAAGGAATTCACACGGTTCTGTTTTGTTCTATTGTAGTATTGTTGTTAATTCTACATTTTTTTAGTAGAATAAAAGCTCATTATTTATGAATACATGCTTCACTCTGTTTTATTTTTAAAATATATTAAACACATATAGAATAAAATTCATATGTTATATTCCGTTTATCAAACTTTATAAATTACAGTGTGCAATTCTAAGGCTATAAATTAAAATGAGTCCTTTCCACACACACACACACACACACAAAATCTTCCTTGTGTGAAGAAAATTAAAATTTCAATCAAATATAAAAATTAAAAACTCTCGTTTAGGTGCTTTCAGAATATCAATTTTGTTTGTGCAAAATTATCACTTTAATAAATAATTTGGCCTTTGATTAATATTTGTCAAGCACCAAAATAGTTCACAAATTGCTTTTCTTGAGACAAAATGATACCATAATAAAAATCATCATTTGAAAACCAATTTAATGTCGTTAAATTTTACAGAGTCAAATTGATATTTAAAAAATTTTAAGAGCCAAATTTGTTCTACTGTACACGAAGATAAAATTTTGTGCAGTGACTCATAAATAATATGTGGCGTATAATTGTAGACATTTATTCAGGAGAGGATTCAAGGGAAGTAAGCGTTGGTCATAGCCTCCTCACCCAAAATTATTTTACAGAAAGTATATATGAATAAACTCTATTTTTTATGTAAAAATATACGTAGTTATGTAATATATATATATATATATATATATAGTAATGAGGTTTGGTATAATTGATAAATAATTAAGTTGTTTAAACATATTAATTATGAGGGAGATTGTATTCATTAAAATATCTATTCCTCTCCAAAGATCTATAATAGCCTTCTACACTTGGTAAGGAGTATTCTTAATACATACTAAAACAGATATAATTATGTATGTTGAGGTTTATTTATTGAGTTTAATTTTTATATATTGTTAGTATAAAAAATTTTATATTGTTAATTAATTAGAATTTATAGTAGGCATGACTTTTAAGGTAAACATTATAAAAGTCAATGGCTAATTGTGATTAGATGATAGTATAAAAACACTTGAACTATATTAGTATATACACTATTTACTCTTATTTATTTTTCTTCATTTCTTACTTGATTTTTAGATCTACTCCTCCTTTTATCCATTTTTTCAATCAATCAAAAGTAAATTAGAAAAGAAAAAAAGATAAACCATTTAATTTCATCTTCAAATTTCATTCACTTGCAACCGTTTTACTTACGACAGAGGCTTCCTATTATCCATCATTTCCTGAAGTTTCAAGCATTTTACATCCACTTTACGAAAGAGGCTTCCTATTCTAAAATCAAGTCCTTATATCCAACTTTAAGTTACACCTACTTAGTAGTAGTTGGTTACAGTAAAAGTTGATTGTAATTACTTGCAACGCAAAAGATTCGAATCTACTTTGTGAAGGACTCCACTTGATACAAGTAGAATAGACCAAAAACAAAACCTCCAAGATATTCGTTACACACCATTGATTTTGTTTCAGAGTGTAACTTGGATTGAGGATGCATCCGTAGAGAGTTTATTTTTCTCACAATATATGTTGTACTTGCTTGTCCTTCAAACTGATCACAAAAGCTATTTTTCACATTAAGACTCAGGTTTATAATTTGTAATGCTAAAAGAAATTTAAAGCTAATTTTAATCATCGAAAGAATAGTCTTTAAATTTGTTCTACACATCATGCTTACTGCTCAAGCAATGATGCAAACAAGGTCAATACGACAGTACAAACACTTAAAGGATCCAAATCTAGACAAGTCACATTTATAGAATTCAAGACTAAAGTAGACCACTGACTTAACGTTCGAAGGACAAATTCTTACCTCAATGGGGTATGAAAATTCTTAAAATCTGTGGGTATAATCGCTTCATTACGCTATGCACTTGTTTTAATTCATAAATGGTCTTACTTACTTTAACATTCAACAAAGCATGCAACGGTACGGGAAAAGATATAATTGGAACTCTGCATACTCCTAAAGTAAAAAAGGAAACGTATTTTAAACAAAGGATGGCTTTTAACTTAAGCAATGTTAATTAACTAACCAAAACCTAAAGGCTAATTCAAATAAATGGATCTTTCTTTTTTACAAATTTTTCAAAGAAAAATACTTGTTCGATGGTACTTGTTACAGAAAGTCTGGTCACAAACCTTCACGGACATGACAATTATATGCTTGAATGAAGGAAAGTGCTATATAAAGATAGAGTATGAAGGATTACGGGAAATGCTATATAGATAACTAATCCATTAAGCTATTCACTTTCATGTCGACGTGTGAAAAAAAATGTTTTGACAAGACCCTACATAAATTTAAAGAACCATCTAACAACATAAAGAACTCCAATATTGTGCATATTAAATGTTTTGCATAAAATTACTAAGAAAAAAAAAAGGTATAGGTAAGACACAACATCAAAGTCTGCTAGCATCCATGACTAGTAGTTGGTTTATCCCAGTATCAATTCTGTGACAGTGATAAATACCAGGCTTGTTTTACCATATTAATTAACAGCCAGGGATTTCAAATTACAAAATGGTACTTTAAATCATTCATGCCTTGTGACAGAAAATAAATAATTAGATGAAATTGCTCCTGCATTCAAACTGAACACCAAATAGTAAATGCTGTCCCAACAACAAACATAAAGTAGTAAATCTTTTTTTTCTTTTCTCTTTTGTTGAGTTTGGCATTTTGCTTTTGGCAAGCAGAGTGCTGCTCCTGGCTAGTATCTACTGAGGGCAAGTAGTGACTCTGACAGGGAAAAGGATGTAGGCACTACTCTTTCCTTGCACTTCAGTTCTTGCATTTTTTCATCTTGAGGACTTTGACTTCACTAGGGGGATGAAATGAATGTAGGGCATTATATCTATGACGCCAGGTCGGGTCACATAAGGGGAAGACATGCTTAGAAAAATGAAAAATCTGCTACACTTTGAGACTTGGTTTGCTCCAAAAAAAAAAAAAAAAGGTAGAACCAACCTAGCTTTAAGTCTCACCTATCAAATGCTTGTTTTTGGCTTCCAAGTCAAGTATATTATGACAGGCATGATGACAACGATGAGGCATTGCTTTTGCATCCGAAGAAGAGATGAATCCCGAGGGACCACCCTTCGGTGCTATAGACCAAACATGAGAGACATGTGTCAAGATTATGGAATGGCCTACAATACTAGACGTGTCGTTCCCTTTTGTTCCCCTTGTCTGCTGGAACCGCAACCAACCTATATAAGCTCCTATAGCCAGAAAACACAAACCCCAAAATTAAACAGCAACAAAATCCTTAAAATATATATTATTGCTTAGACTCATGAAAATTAGGAAAGTATAAGTGTTCTTTCTATAATATATAAATGTCCTATACTAAAAATGCAAAATGTTACAACTTGGGTATTTCTTGGTTGAGAGTCAAGGGTCAACCTAGTAGTGCGAAGTTGAGGTAATATAACCATTGTACATAAAAAAAAGAGTCAAGATTAATTTCTGAAATTACTGAGATCTATTTAAGAGATTAACTTTTCTCAACAAATATTTTTCATATATAGAGATCGGACATAAAAATCAAATTCCTGAAACTTAAAGGACAAGGTTATTTTTCAACCATAACATACCATATTGGTAACTAGTTTACCTAATTACTATAAGCATAGTCTCCAAATACAAAAAGGAAGAAACAATCATATAAAAATCCGTCATTGTATACTATAATCCTTTTTCATCTGACAAGTTACCGTTCCGCACTTTTATCGGTCTTTACAGATCATGCTGAGATAAGAGTACCTAGTAAATTCGACATTATATTTGTATAAACAATTAGAAAACGATGGCAAGTTGGTTGGTCAATGAGAAAATGATGTTGCATGGAATGCAAATCCTGTATTATTGCCATGTTACCGAATCCCCGTAACTGCTTGATCAACGCCGGCAAATGCAATTAATAAATGATGGAGAAAAGAAATAACTATGAGGTTTGTTCAATTGCATTAAACACAACAACAGAGATGCAACTTGTACCAAAATTCTTGGTTTTTCTAAGACTGGTAAGCGAATTGTGGTGACTTGTGGGCATGTCAATGACGACATGAGGTAGCCTTGGAAAGTTAGGCAGAACTCAGCAGCCCATCCCTTGCGGGTGTTGCTGAAGTTCTATAATTAATTAAAGCCGGTGTCCTAAAAATTAAAATAAAATTAAATTATCATAATTTTTTTCAGCTTAAACAAACAAGTCTGAATTATGATTTTTTTAGAGTGGGGTAACAAGTCAATTTGAAACTTTCCGGATTGGTCAGTGGCATTGACATTTCATCTATTTGAGAATTGAGACTAGACTTTGAAGAAACTTTTGATGAACTTCGAAATGATGACCAAAAGATGTCGTATTAATTCAGCTTGAAAATTTTGCCACTGACTTGTTCATTCCCACACAGTCCTTTGAAAAGTTACATTGTAAAATATGTTGACATATGTAGGAGAATAGTATTTGTTAGTGAGACCTGTGGATTCCTACAGAGAAAAAATGCTAATACCCACAAAGGACCGAAGTTGTTCTAAAACGAGAGATAATTCCTGCCTAGTTCGTTGTAGCTTTTTGGAGAGGAACGAGAATAAATTAATATTGTGCACAACTGCACATGGAGTGTCCGATTCCGAGTGTGATAAACGAAATTTGTGTTTCAGTAGCCTAACTTTTGTGACTTGTCATTAAACATCGAAGCCCTACAAATGAAAACTAAAGAAAACTAGAAAAGGGGCACATCTTAAAGCTCTATTACAAAGGGCAAAAATCATGTTGAAATGACCACGCTGTATTGGAACTCCAATCAAAAAGCAAAGGAGAAGCCATAAATCCCTTCTAAAGAGACGAGCGAAGAAAGGTGACACATTCTGGCCATAAATTCAGATCGGTTATCGGTACTTCTTGATGGAATGAAAGTGGTAGGAATGAGAATGAGTGAAAATTTGGGGAAAAAAAAAAGAATAATCAATGAAAAATATATTTATTAGTAGTAGCTGTTAAAAAAGTGTTTATCCTCCTATTCATACAGTTCTTATGATTTCAAATTTGCCATTAATTTTATAACTTTTGTCTTATTTCCAACTACAAAATTACCCTTAAAAAATGAACATGAATCTCCATTGGAAAGTTAAATTTAATATTGAAAAGCTAACTTCAGAAAAATTACTTAATGTATATTTGGGTGAATGTTGGTAAAATTGATTTTAAATCAAATTAATTTTGAAAAAATTGATTTTGAAATGAAATGATTTATATTTGGATGTTTTTATTCTAAAAACAAGTTAGTAGCAAAATTTAGTATGAAGTTTGTTATCTAACACAAAATTACATAAAGTTGTTTCTACTCAAAATCGATTTTGGATCTAAATTCAATCTCTCAATATGAAATCAAACATGTGAACATTTACTTGACCGCATGTTTGGTTTCACATTTTCTAAGGAAGACTTGCATTTTATACGTGGTTTTTAGAAGCTACAAAGACTAGCTTTCTTGTCCAACATAGATGTAACATGCTGCACGTATGTTTCAAACTGGATTATAAACACACACTAAAACCATGTTGATTTGTATTTTAAAGTGATTTTGAATAATCTAACGTGAATCCAAACATACACTTACAACGTGTTTAGTTTAACGTTAATTGATAATAAATTCACATCAACTCTAAAGCAGTATATATTATAGCTTCCACATAAACTTAGAATTCAACTTGAAAAAAAGAAGAAACGCGTGTAGTAAATACACAAGCAAACACGCTATTAGCTTGTGTTTGGGATGGGGTTTTTAACGCATATACACCCCAATTTTCACATCAAAATTGGGGAAAGATGCAAAAATTAAAAAGAGAAGCTTCAATTGGACCCAAATCAGTATGTAATCAACGCATAACCAAACACACGATTACTACATGTTTGGATATACATTTCAATCGTGTGTAAATGCTCAAAACCACATTCAATAACACAAAAAATACCCAAAAGCGACAAATTAATATTAATAGTAGCTTCTCTTTAACGTGATCAGACTGGAACATGATAAGTATTCAAACGTGCACTTAGTTCATCCTTTAAAGTGACACTGACTTTAAAAGCTCATAGGATTTTGTATCTGAATTTTTTATAACTAACAGATAATTACTTAGTAAAAAAATTTATAATTACACATAAATAAAATCTATAGTAAATTTAAACCATTAAAAAATTCAAAATATTTCTATTTGATATGTAAGGAGTATATACGAAAAGCAATTATGTGTGTGTGTGCAATTTTGGCAATGTAGACCAGTTATTAAGGTGATGGCATTAATACATCTAAAAGTTGGCATGTGTCGGGTGCGCATGCCAGCGGATCCATATTCCACTAACTCTCACTACTCACCAAAAGTCGCCACAAATTACCAAGATCAACAAACGTAAAGAAAGATTTTCATGTAGGGATCCTTGGGTACTAGAGATATTAAAATTAAATAATATTATGTAACTAAAATAAAATTTAAAAAATAAAAATTGATACAATACTTTATGTAAAAAATTCCATAAAAATAAGGGGAAAAAATAAGAATAAGAATAAGAGATTTTTATTAAGTTAAAGATAATTGTAATTTCTTTAAATAAAGGAGAAATCAATAATATTCTCTCTAAAACATGAAAGAATATACAAGAAGATATTATATGCATTTTTTTTTCTGAGATATATAAAACTAACGGAAGATACTTGACTGCTTGTATTTATAGGGAAGCTTAAAAAGAGACTCCTGAACCTCTAATGTCTCACCGGCCACCGCAAAAATTGTAAGAGATTTTTTCTCCTTCTCTCAACATTTATTGGTAGCAAAAAATATAGGAAGCTTGCACCATTAATTTGCTACTTGTGTTTGATTAATATTTCTGTGACTTTTCATGCCACAAAAGTGGCTTTACCACTATTACAATTTACCACTTAAATTTATTTTAGGGTTTGTTTGATACACATTGAGGGACAACACAAGAAGAACAGCACAATACAAATACTCAAGTTATAATATAATTTTTAGTTTTGTACATTGTTTGGTAGACAATGAACAATAGAGGAAAAATAATGTAAAATTTACCAGATTATCTTTTTTAATATTAATTATTTGGAATACTTCATCTTCGTTCTTCCCTTCACCTTTTCAACACTCCTCACCCTTCACTTCTTCAAAAACTCCTTCTTTTTCATTATTTCACAGACTCCATTAATTTAATTTCCTAATATTAGTGTTCTATATGGAATTGACTCCCATAATTATTTTAGGAAAAAATTTCCTCTTATAATTGTGAAGGCATTGTGATGTTTGTTTTGTGTTGTTTATTGATAATTTCCAAGTTGGTGCTTGTGGGTTTTACCAATGCTAGTGAACTCCATGCCCAACCCACATGATCAAGAAAGCTTGACAAGATATTGGAGGGTCAAAATCGAAAACAATGCCCAACCCACAATTTCATTCTCCTTCACCCACTCTCTTGCTATCCTTCTTTCTGAATCCTTCCTCTTCTTAAAACAACCTACACAATCTTCTCGCAGAGGGGGTAAACGCAAAGTTGGGTATGTCATTTGCGTATTCCATGGAGAAGGGTTTGTCAAGGGTGGCTTTCCAGTAGAGCATTTCGAGTTTGAGAGGGGTGGGCTTGGGCTTGGATTTTTGAGGTGGGCTTTCTTGAAGCCCTTGGCCTTGAAGTTGCGGAGGGAGTAGCGGTGGCCACTGTGCTAAGCGAGGCAGTGCATCGGTGGGGGGCAGAAGCAGATTTGCTGCTAGCGTGTGGTGGTGGACGGTTCGCTTGCAAAGATGTGAACTCGCGAGAAGAAGTTCAAGCCGATTGCCTGTCACATGAATTTGAAGCACCACGTGGATGATCCTGTGGCGTACCCTTGTTTTGTGGCCGGAAACATTGTGCCAAAAATCGCAGCAGCGACGCACGATAATTTGTTTCTTTCTTTTTTCTTTTTTGTTTTGTTTTGTTTGGCTTCTAATGGTTGGATGGCACTGATTTTTGTGACTTTGTTGGGGGGGTTTTTTGGTGCACTAGGACTGTGTTATTTTGGTGGTTCAAGGTGATGGTTTTATGATGGTTTGAGTAGGGGGCCATCGATCTAGCAGAGGTTCGTGGCTAGCAATGGTGGTTCAGTGGCTTAATAGGTTAAGATGCTTCAATTTTGGCTTTCTGTTATCTTTATATGTGAATTAGAAAGAAGGAAACTTTTATTTGCAGTGGTCAAACTGCCAATAAATGTTTACTGTCACCAAACTATGAATCCAAATTTTGGGGGTTTAAAACTGCTAGAAATTGTATTTTAAACCGCTATAAATTGAATCACCGTTAACTGCGCCTAACAAAGTTAGTAATTGAGATTTATTATGACACATTTTTAAAAATGAAAGACCAAAAGTCAATGTTTTTAAAAAGAGAGACTAAAAGTAAACTTATGTATATTTAGAGGGACCAAAAAGATATTTAACCCACAACAAAATGATATTAAAGTCTTAATATATTTCCTCCTTCAATAAAAGGTTAAATTATTTACAATTTGCAAGGCACTTTGGTGGTCCCAAAAATAGCATCACAAGATCTTCGGCTCCTACATCGATTTGCTTCAGTTGCATCCTAAAATGTCATATCTAGCTAGCTGAAGAATTAAAGAGGAGAAAATCTATTTTGTCATGATCCAGTCCTCGAACCCAATAAGCCTCTACCTCCTTCAGAGTACTCAAGTGCAATTCAGAAGGCCCTTTTTTACGAACATGGTTCTGCCAAAAAGTTAAAATGTGGTACTTTTGTACACCTCCATTACATTCTAAAACACATTGTTGGCCACATCTAGAGCTTGCTTTGCTATGTTGTCTCAATATTTAAAGGAAAATGCTGGGTATCACGAAAATTAATTGAAAACACAAAAACAAACAACTAATTGTGATTAGTTCCTTTTAACATTTATCCATATTTGATTTCAATCGAACACAATTGTAATATTTGTTTTTTCTTTAAAAACAAATACACTTACAGTGTGTTTGGAAATTCATTGAAAAAAAAAGAATTACGCTAGATGTAGAAGCTATAATCACATCCGAGATATAGTAAATCACATCTAAAATGTAAAACCAAGCTCGCTAACAATCATTCATACAATTCGTGTAAAAAAAGTTTCGTACTATTTAGCAATTCTGATACTTAAATGCTTAGTTGCCAATTGCCATGATGTCTCAAATGTATTTTTGCTGGTTGCCGTATACCACTTGTCATTAAGCGCTTTAATCTAATTGCATCGCTTATTTAATTAGAAGTAAGGTTGGCATATATAACGCAGCACCTTATCCTAAAACCCTTCTTAATTAAACTTCTATTTTTTATTTACTCTGTTTCTGTGGATAAGATAAGTACACATTACTGCTTTGACATTTGAAAAAATGTCAACTTAAGAGAGGCTTCTCTGCACCATACTCACTCTCTAAGCCACCTCCTTTTGCATAGCCTTCTTTCCCTTTGGCCCAAAGCACAAAATAGAGCCCAGTGAACATGAGGAACATACCCGCAAAGCTGCAAAGCAGTATTGTACTGACGAATAAGATACCGTAGTTGAGAATATGATATGAAAAAAAATCAATAGCTAGGAAATAGGAATATTATCAAAGTACCTTCCAATATTAATGGTTTCTCCTAGAGTAACAACCGAGAAAATGACCGAGCAGACTGTGCCAACAGGGCTGAACATGGAGACCAACACTGGCCCTCTCTTCTCAAGTGCCCAACCATTGAAGCTCAAGCATATTCCACTCAACGCACCTCCCTGTGCATTAGAATTTATGCCTTTTAACATCCAATCACCCATGTCAATGAGAATATAAAAGTTTTACATTAAACCCAAATTGATGAAGCCTTTTGAAAAGGTACATTATACAAATCACATGATAAATTAAGTGTCCAAGTAAGCATATAATCGATGGGAAAATAAGACTAGTTGAAACTACCAGAAGAGAATAGCCAATCATATCTCCAACACTCACGGGTGGCCATCCAGTTTTGAATTCGTGATCTTCAACTAATTGAACTGTAGCAGTTATGAACGTCCCAAAAAAGGAAGTTAATGCACACAAGGACATCGGTGCAGGAAAATCTGCTAGAGTAAAGGCCTGCAAGAACCGCAATTTTTGTTGTGTAAAGAAATTTAATGCCACATGTTTGTGTCTTCTTTCCTGTTTCATTTTAAGTTACCTGTAGGACAATGTTGCTTGACAATATGAGGACTGCGGCCAAGAGATAGAGACAACCGATTAATTTGTGTCTGTCAAACGTTACATTTGGTGGTGGAGATGATGATTGAATGGTTCCCTCTTTAGCGGACGTAGGTGTAGAGATGCTTTGCATTATGCTCATTGTGAGAGCCCCTAGGACACAAAGCAGTGTGCCAATGATTTTTACTCTACTATATGTGCAGCTCAAGTTGACTTTTTCCAACCTGCCTAGCATAAAAATTTTCATCAATTAGCATGGAAATGATATAAATAATAATAATGCTATACATACAAATCTTACACCTATTTTTATTCCTTTAAATATATATGTTTGTATTGTCAGTTTGTCACTTTTAATGTCTCTTAATATGTCCAAGTGGCTCCTTTCCCCTAAATCGTGCGAATTTTGGGGGTACATAATAAGTGAGTGCACCATCCTCTGCAATAAAATAAACCCTTTATCCCCTAGTGTTAAGAGAAATATTGAAATTATCAAGCTCGTGTAAAAATAGATTATATTACCGAAAAATCCATGCTATGATGAAGATGAGACCTGGTGCAAGGTTTGGCATGGCAGTTCCCATTGCCGGCGAGGTTAAATTGATTCCTTTAAGGAATAGAGACTGGAACAATGTTACCCTGCATACCATGATACCATTACCAACTATCAAGAGAAAGAAAACGACAAACCAGATAAATATATTAGAAATTGGAAACACGGAAAGAAAGCGGGGGAACGACGAAAAGAAAAAATATATGCAAAAACATCAGAACGACGAAGGATTGTAGGGTCATTTGACTAGTTTTCTTTCTTCTCTACAAATAACGATTAAGGATAAATTATAATATTGACAACTATAAGATTTCATTAGAGTGAAGTCATAACCCGCAATTAAACTAATTAAGCAATAGAAAGGAAAAGTAGAAGAATAAAAAACATTGTAGCCCACTGCGTAAGGTAATTAGAAAATGGAGTGACAATTTGATTAGAAGTGTTTTTTTTTTTTTTTTGCAAAGATTACAAGTATACTCAACAAGAGGCAATTCTATTCGAACTCAAAACTAGTAGTTATGCTAAAATAACTCTAAACCAATTGATCTATGCATTCAGTGTTATTTGGTTAGAAGTTATTGCTAGAGTTATTTTTCCTCAAATACATCGTTTTCTTTTTCAACCTTTCTCTAATTCTTTCCTGTTCACTCGCAGTAAGAAGCTATACCTCTTGAATTTGGATTTGTCATTTTTGTTAAGTTGAAAACGTTAACGGATCCATGAGCCACTTGTTCTACACTACACAATAACAATTATGTCTTTTTACTCTCAAATTCCTTAAAATAGTACCTACCTTTCATTATAAAGTAAGCCTTTGCAGTCCAAAGAGAAAAGGATAAGTTAAGGTTAAGCGTTCCTTTTTAATAGGGGGTTTAGCACAAAGTACGGTGCTCGCACTTCATAGTAGGAAATAAGAACAATTTTGGCGCTCGACACAAACAAGATTCTAGGGATCAGATATTCCCTAAAATCCATGATAATGTATCCGCCTTCGACAATTCCCTAAAATTAGTTTCTTACCGCCTTCAACATTTGCAGTGCTCTTAATTCCCTTCCCATAACTTGGATTCAAATACCCAGCATGTTCTCTGGAACTTATTTTGTGGACTACCAAAAGGTGATTGCATGGTATATAATATAATGGAATAGACCCAAGATTCTACCAATTCAAAAACTACTTCCATGCCCGAATTTTAGAAAATGGAAATTAATCAAAAAATGTACACTTTAAACTCGAAAGAGTTAAACCAAAAAACGGGACCTGAAAACAGGAATTGAATTCATTTAATTCCATGATCCATCGTCCACTATTTTTTTTTTTTCAAAATTTTGAAAGAAAAAAAAAAGAGGATTTAATGGCCAAGGAAATTAATTAAAAAGTTAGTCACAAGATTTGCTTACCCTCCTAATGAAAGCAAGAGAAGCTGTATAAGCAACTTGAAACTAACTTTCGTGGGCCATTTACACCTGCAAAAGACACACACAACCATGAAATTTATCATCAAACAATATTTTCCGGTGATCCCATCCACAAAACAGAAAGAAATAGAGAGAGAGAGAAGGAAACGAACCTTTCATAATAGAAGGCAAGGGGGAGGAGAATAAGGAACGTAGCAAAGGAAGTAAAAATGACAAGGGTAAGAGATTGGAGGCCCAAAGACATGAGATAACTCAGCAGCACCGCATTCGCTGCGTAAACAAATTGCACCCCTATCAACCCTCCAACTATTGCTATGTCTTCCATCATTCCTCCATTCATCACCCCCACCATCGTCATATTTTTCTTCTCAACAAATCAAAATGCCTTTGTTATCAAGAGAGGACATTTATGGCATCCCATCCTCTCTTCATTCTCTTGTGCCTCCTTTTTGCGTTCTTCCTTTCAACTTCCTTTATTGCTTTTGTTGGTTACAGAAAAAAAAAATTAATAATAAGTAAAAATAGAAATGTTGTATTTATTAATTTGTGGTAACTGTTCTGCATAGATCCTTGTGCAAAATCTGAGTTAGAACTGAGCTACCCTTCTTGTTGTTTCTGCCAGTCTTCCTAGGTTGTCGCTTCTTCTTGACAGGAAATTCTTGTTGATTCCTATGATCAGATATCGGCTGCTGTGTACCTACCTTTCTCTCTTATTAGTTTTGTATTGTTCATTTTTCCCAGATATAAATAGTGGGAGTTGGTTAATTTGAAATGTTTTTCGTTAAATCTAAATCTAGATTTTTTTTTTCCCTTGGATATAGGGGAGGATTGTCCGTCCCCCCCCCCCCCCCTCTTCTTTTTTACAAATAATTTTAACTGTATTATTTTGATATGTTCTTCGAAAATTATTGCTTTTTATATTATTCAAAATTTTTAATACGATTAAATATTTAAATTAATATTTAAATATGTTTCAAATAATATATACTTTTACTCTCGTAATGATATTCAAACATTTTTGAATATCAAACACTTCATTAACACTCATTATTTTTTTCTATTTCTTTTTTCCTATAATATCATATTACCTATTATATTTAGAAGGCGTTTGTTTCGAGATTTCATATTATATTTTCAGGAATCACATTTCCAAAAATGTGATAACTAGGAATGTTATTCCTAAGTATATTTAAAAATATGTTTGCTTGTATTTTAATGTTCCTAGAAATATTTTTTAAAATTCAAAATAATTTAAATAAAATATAAGTTATAAGTGTGTTAAACAATAACTACCTATATTTCTATGGGAATATCATTTTTCCATCCCTTCTCATGAGATTTGAAATGTAGGAAAACATGGTAAAAAGAAGAAGTTACAATTTTCTCAAGAATTAACAATATCCAGGAATAATTTTGTAAAACTTGTAACAAACATAGGTATATTACATTTCCCATGTTTACATTCCCGAAAATCAACTTTTAATCCATAAAACAAAGACACTCTTATACTTTTCTCTTTTGTCTCTCTTTCCCTCTCTAAGTATCATATAGCATTGACATTTGGGCATCCATTTATTATTTTCCTTACTCTTTCAGATACTACTTTCGTTTTGTCTTTTTATCGTTTGTGGGATAGGAATTAAAAAATATAATTAATGTTTTAATTTTTATAAAACTAGTTAATTATTTTTTTTCATTATGTTTTTATCCCTCATGTTAATTAGTTTTTTAAAATATATATATTAATTTTTAAGGAAGAATTCAAAAATATTAATTTTTTCAATAGTATTGTAACATGATAAAAAAATTAAAAAATATGGTTGAAGTAATGAGTTTTGTCTTTTTATTATTAACACAATATATATTGTTGTGAGTAGTAACTTCTTAAATAGTATCACGAGACATTAACTATTATTTATTATTTCATTCTTTTTTTAATATTTTCATATGAGAAAGAATATAGTGAATTCATAAATATTAAATATTTTAATAAAAATATTTAGTTAAATATATTCTCTCCATTCCTTTTTAATTGTTGTTTTAGTAAGAGAAATATATTCTATTTTAACTACCGATTTATAATATCAATAGACGATCAATTTTATTTTATTTTTTCTAGTTCTATCCTCGACAAGTAATTAATATGTAGTTTTAAAACACCGTACTTAATAATGCATTCACATTAAAGTAAGAAAAAGAAGATATAGATAATAATAAGAAAGCTTAATTGCATTTCTGATCTCTTTACTTTCTCAATTTTATAAATTTTGTTCCTTCTTTTTTTTTAATTTGATCTCTCTTTATTTTAATTATATACTTTTAATTCATCTATTAACTTAATATCCAATATTGAATAGAAATGTTTATGTGAGAGCTTAATAGAGTGTTATGTCAATATAGATATGCTAACGTAACAATACATTAGAGTATTATGTTAGCATTTTTGTTAAATATTAGATATTAAGTTAATAGATAAACTAAAATCATACAATTAAAATATTGAATAGATCAAATTTGTGGGAAAAAAAATAGGAGACGAAATTTGTGAAATTAAAAAAATAAAAGGACCAAAAATGCAATTAAACATGATAAAAATAATCATCACTCATTAAGATATTGATTGTCTTTGTTAAACTTTATATCAAAACTTTAAACAATACTTAAAATTAAGAGAACAGAGAGAATTATTTTTAATATTAAAAACTATTTAATAATTTTTTTGAAATCTTTTCATCCTGACTAATTATTTTAATCAATATATATTTTAAATCAGATAGAGTATACATAACATTAAATTAATTTTTTTACTAACAAAATTAAATTAATTTTTAATTTCATATTTTTATTAAATTTATATTTATGAACATTATATTAATCTTCAAAAGATGTATCAGATTATATTATCTGCAAACCTATTTCAAATATTTCTTTTAGAGTTATTTTTATGCTCAATTATTTGCACCTTTCTCACACTTTTTTCCCCTATTTTTCTCTTTATTTTTTTTTATCACATTTGATTATATTTATTGCCTTTTTCTTTCTTTTCTAAGTATATAAATCCTTTTAAGTGTAAAATGAATGTTGGATTATTTTTTGTTGATATATATATTTTGTTTAATAAAATCAAATTATTAATATAAATATTATAAGTCTATATTATATGCCTGCATGTGTCCGTATGAAACATATCAGATTAGATATAAAAGTGTGAGAAGAATAAATTTCAATTATATAATTCAAATAAATGGTTAACATTAAAATGAATTAAAATAATCTTAACTATTCATTATGAATAAGATTAACTTCTCTTAATATATATGTGTGAGTATGATGTTAGATTAATTTTTGTTGATATATATTTTATTTAATAAAAATCAAATTATTAATATAAATATTGTAAGTCTATATAGGGATTTGCTAATGTACACACACTTTTTTTTAGTTGAAGTACATTAGCAAGCTATGCCGTAGGTGTGTTTTAAGATTCATTGTAGTTTTAGCTTGCTAACGTATTCCAACTAAAAAATAAGTGTGTATACGTTAGCAAATCCCACAAGCATTTGCTAACATACACACACTTATTTTTTTAGTTGAAGTACATTAGCAAGCTACACCATGGTGTATTTTAAAATGCACTATAGTTATAACTTGCTAACGTATTCTAACTAAAAAACAAGTGTATGTATGTTAGCAACAAATTCTATGTAGTAAAAGTCATACTATTACCAATAATAGATAAACTAAACTTTGCAAAGGCATCGGCAACTTGATTTGCCTGTGCATGATGCTACATTGCCCCAAGCTACTAGTCAAAAAGACATACTTGTTAGGAGAGCTTGGGAATGCAACTGCATTTGTTGGGAGAACTTTGTTGCCCTATGTGGTCCCTTTTCAGCTCTAAGTGGTTGCACACTTTGCCACCATTTTCGGTACCAAAAAAAAAAAAAAGGCATACTTCTTCCACTAGGCCAAAGCAAGGATGATCCCTAGTGCAATCATTCCCAATCAAATTAATAGCGATTTGCGAGTCGGATTCAAGAACTAAATTTGAAAACCCAAGCTGAGAAGCAAACCGCAATCCATGGATAATTGCCCACATCTTCGTGAAAGCTATAGAGCAAAGTCCCAAAGAACAAGCAAACCCAAACCTGAATCTATCATTCGAGTTCCTAAAAACCCCTCCGCAAGCTGCCCTACCCCACAAAGGAAATAATATATGTTAACAGCACAAATATATTATATTATATCATTAATATAAATTCATAATAATTATCTATAACATTAATAAAGGAAATACTCTAAAGTAGTGTACCCATATTTTGTTTGACTATTTTACCCTTCAGGTACTCTCCAAAGTTACTCATTTCTCTCTTTCATGCTCTCGCAATAAGTTGATCTTGTTAAACTATTAAAAGATAAAAAAAAAATTGCTAAAAGAAAACAAATTTAACGTTTTACTCAAAAAAAAAAGTGCAGACAGATAGACATAATAGTACCTGTCTTTCCATTAGTATTAATAATTTAATTTTGATTAAATAAAAAATATACAAAATAATTTTAATACTTCACATTTTTTATTTATTAGAAAATTACTTTACGCTGCTTTAATAGAGGCAACGTCCACATGCTGGAATGGAAGACTCGCTTGTATAAGGGTGTCAATTACTGGGGTAGCTAGCTTCTATCATATTCCAGTTATTTTGTTTATTTGCTCTTCTACTTAAATAAATGTCACCCAAATTACACAAAGGATTATTAACTTCGAAAAAAATGCTAGGTCGAGTCATCATTAGTAAAAATATTAAAATATCAAACAAATATATTGCTGCATCTTCCAGATTACCTTTTCTTTTTAAGTCAACATAGGTTGTTAACTTGGAAATATTAATGAAAAGTATTTATTGCTGTGGCCCATTATAAAAGAATTAAATTCGTTGATTAAAATGAGAGAAAGAAAGATAAAAACAAATGAAAAGTTGAATTTCCAATGTTCTCGTTTCAAGTTCCAGCCCATTCAATAACAGTGACGAGTGAATTTGACAAATGTAGACCATGCAAGCATTCAATTTTGTTGTTGCCAACACATCAATTCCACCATCTTACGCTCTTTTTTATTATTTTTATTCAAAGGAGGGCCAAAGGCCCAACAGAGATACATTAGGGAGGTGCATCCAAAATGTGCAATCCAATAGGGAGGACATGTGCCAAATTTGCAAGGCGATCTGCTATCTCATTGCCCTGTCTAAGAGTGTGGGATATGTAGACTCTCCAGTTATATGTTTGCCATTACCGAATGGATTCAATAATGCTTCTAAAGGGATGTTGTCGATGACATCCATTTACTAAAAGTTGCACAGCAATCATAGAGTCCGATTCGATCCGTAGAGAAGTAATTCCTCTGTTCCAAGCAATTTCCAAAGCTATTAATATAGCCAAGAGCTCAGCCATCAAAGTATTTGTAGAGCCTAACCACTTCTGGAAACTGACAATCCAAGCACAATCATGATTTCTAAGAATTCCTGCAACTGTGGCGCTTTTACCATTTTGTTGGACAGAGCCATCCGTGTTGCATTTAGTCCATCCATAAGGGGAGGTTTACAATTTTACTGATTGTATCTTGTGGGAATGATCAGTTGTAACCCAAAGAGTATTGGTTGAAAGATTTGGATTTTATTAATCACTGGTAATCAATTATTTAGTTAAAGAAGTTCAAACTTTGTACTAAATTACTATTTTCACTTAAAACTAAAGAAGATCACATAGGTGTGTGGAAAACCTCTCTTCGTCACTCGCACTCTATCTCTTCTCCAGAGGGAAGAAGATCAGGTGTGAGGGAATAATTTGTTTTTTTATTTATTTAATGATATATCTTTATTTTGATAAAAACAAATATAACACAATAATTTTAATAAGTTGTAATGGTCTAGACCATTTATTATTACAGAGAGACTAAGATCTATGCACTTTATCTTTTAAAGTTTAAGTTTACTTTAGAAGAGCCTAATCCCTTAAAAAAAACACTAGCCCACTACACCAAGATCACTACTCCACGCTTTCGTTATGTGCGGCAATTCTTGATGCATAAAGTCATCATGTGCAATTGGCCTAGTAGTCTTGAAAACTGTACATATGTAACTTCTCCACTAACAGCTACATGTACAAACTTTTATTCCCCGCTACCAACGACAAACCAAGTCTTCTAATCACCAACCCAAATTAATCATGTGCAATAATGTTGAAATAAGTATAATCTGTACAGCTAACAGATCCAGGTCCAAAAATATATTCGGGCCCAAAATAAACTGACCATACTAATGTTTGGCCCCAGATCAAATGGACTCTATTTAATTTAGCGTCAACAATATGAAGAGCGATGTTATCTTTTAAAAATAATATGAATTTAATTAAGCATGCATTGTTAGTGTTAAATTTTTACACTATCAATTAATCGAAAATTATCTCTAATATAATTTTTAAGGTAATTATTATAAAAATCAATAAACTTACTATATATTATAATTTGTGATTGAACAACAGTATAAAAAAATGAATATATTACTTATTCAAATAATATTTAGAGTAAACCATCAATTTAATCCTTGAATTATCAACCTCTCTCCTACTTAGTCCCTCAAGTATTGAAAATTAATAAGTACTCCCTAACGTTTTATTACATTCGTCCCGTTAGTCCTTCGTGTTAATCAAACGGTTCTTAAGATGCTAACGAGAAGGACTAACGGGACGGATGTAATAAAGCGTTAAGGACTACTTATTAATTTTCAATACTTGAGGGACTAAGTAGGAGAGAGAGTAATACTTCGATGACCAAATTGATGGTTTACTCTAATATTTATGTCAAAGTGTTTCAAGCTATCACACAAATTAGTTGATTCATCCTATTTTTATAAGTTATATTATTTATATAATACTTTTTATAATGAAAAGAATAAAAAAAAATTAAAAAATTACAGAAATTAAATAAAAACAAAAAAACCGATATATTTCTATGTGGAGAAAGATATTTAAACCTAATTTATGTCTTTTAAAACTTAAAAGTTTATTGAAAAATGTTAGTAATATACTCTCTTATTGGTTGAAATTTATTAAAAATAATAAAATTTTGTAAGTCTTATATTTTATTTAATGATTCTGTTTTTTGATTTTTAATAAATTTAAACTAATAAAAAAATATATATTCAAAAGAATGGGTGTGGTGTTGCCATCACTCCTCAAGTTTATTTCCACTCCTCGTCCCCACTAATAACATGGAAATCAAAGTCGTCCGAAACCTGCACCGCTTGCTTCCCCGTGTTGCGTGCTGGAAAATGATTCCTGAGGCCGCGGATTTTGAGAGAGCGCAAAGCCGCTGGGAACAGATAGTAAATCTACTAAAATGCCCGGAAGACATTAGCATAATGGTCGATGAAGCTTCCAAGCCCAAGATACAAAGGGTTCCAGATTACATGGTAGGACGCCTAGAGTTTGAAAAGCTCTTCTTGCCTAACCTCATTTCAATTGGTCCAATTCACTTTCTAAAACCTTACGTGGAGCCAGGAGAATTATTCAAGGTCGTGTGGACAGCAGCGTATCTTAAAGACACCGATCAAACCTACGACGATTTGCTAGAAAAAATTCGCAGTTCATTTCACGAACAGCTTGCGGGCTTGTTCGCAGAGGAATGCTGGAAATACGACAAGGCCCGCGACCTGCGGCGCTCCCTGCGAGTGGAAGAAATGTTGGTGGTGGATGGGTGTTCGGTGCTTCACGTGTTGGACAAATCCGTGGATTCGGATTGTCCAGAAAAAGAACTCAAGGTGAGCGTCGGGCATCTTGCGCGGGTGCATCATGATATGGTCCTGTTGGAGAACCAAATCCCTTACCAAGTGCTCAAGCTGTTATGCAACGACAAAGCGAGGCTAAAGAGATGCAGGCACAATTTCCTCTTGGTGCATGGAATAGGGCAGGCATCGAATGGGGAAGCAGTGTCACGTGAGCACTATATAACAGTGGAAGAAGATGAGCAAGACAAAGAGGAACCGTTTCATCTTTTAGACTACTTACGAAAGGCTGTCTTGAGAAGGGAGCGGAACCCAACCCACAGGGAAATAAAGATGACGCAGAAATGCCTGCACCTCAGAAAGTACAGGATTGGGACCGTGCGGGAGCTCAAGGCAGCAGGGATTCGAATAACTAGATGTGCGAATTCTATGTACCCCAGCTTCATTGATGGACAACTACAACTTCCTGATATCGTTGTGGACGGCTCAACGGCTCCTATTAGCTTGAACCTTATAGCGTACGAGATGTGTCTAGGCTTTCGGAGCGATTTTGAGATCACCTCAATCATTGTCTTTCTCAGCTCTCTCATTGACCAGCCAGAGGATGTGAAGGAGCTAAGGCGTGTGGGTGTGCTTAGAAACGAACTCGGCAGTGATAAAGAGGTGGCGGATATGTTTAATAAGATGGATGTGTTGCTGGTGCCCGAGACTGCTGCGTTTGCTCTCATCAGAGACCAGATTGAAGTTCATTTTAAGTCCAAACGTGGCAGGATAAAAGTGTTGCGATGGATGGGAGAGGGTTACCATAACTACTTTCGATCGCCTTGGACCGTCATTGCTTTGTTGGCTGCCGTGCTTGGTCTTTCTCTCACGTTTATCCAGACCTTGTATGCCATCCGCTGTAGAGGTTCGTGAGATAATCAATATTATCTAGTCAAATCACTCACTGACTATTGTATATGCAGGTGATTATATGAACTAAGTTGTATTTAAACCTAATTATCTATTAGGGTGTCTTTTGTGGCTTGAATATGATTCTCTTTGATGTCAAAGACAAGACACAAAATCGTTAGCTATTTTAATTCCTGAACTGGGTGTATCATCGCATTCTAGCTGAGATTGTATGCCAGGCTCCTAAATTTCTAAAAAGATTCCATCATTACCAATTCAATAACTAATGCTTTGGCTAACTAGAGTTTTTGATGGAATAAGTTGTATGTTCATTCATTGTGGGATTCATTCATGAGTGATACTTACCAAAATAATTATCGAATATGGCTGAATTAATTTTGTCAAATAACCATTCTCTTTACTAATAATAATGTTAATTGCGGGGTTGTGCTCATGCTCGATGGCGAAGTGCGAGAGGGTAAATGTTTTTTGTGCTTGGGGGTCAGGATCTAATGTATTATATAGGCACTTGCACTTTTGACTCATTTGGGGTTTTGGACCATGAATCATTCCCACTTTTGACTATGATTTCTTGATGAACTTCTAGTAAGAACTGGAGAAAAAAATCAGTCTAACAGGCATTCAACACGATTGGGTAAAGCAAGTGAAATGGAGGCAGGTGTAGGCAGTTTGCAATTATAATTATTTATACACGGGAATGAACGTATAAATCAGGACGAGTATCTTTTATTCAGCAAAAAATCATTTTCTCAGCCTGAAAGAATTACAGTTAGCCGCTTTTTGCATATTGATGTAACAACAATCATAAATCCAACCTTACAAACACAAAAGGGTTTCTTCAATCTCTCTTCTAGCAGGTCACCTTGGGACTGATAGACCAAGCTCTAAAATAAAACAAAGGCTCAATTAGTAACATGCTTGAGTAGAAAACCCTAAATAGAGCAAAGGACCAAAGACTGAAACAAAAACGTTAAAGATAAACTCCTAAATAAGTGCAGTTGCAATGATGCCATGGTACAAGATGAGCTAAAATGGTTGATGTGTAATCTGAAAATTATAAGCTCCATTCATATGGCATTTGTACAATTTGCTTTAGAATAACATGCATAGCTAAACATATGTTTTAAACACAAATTGTGAGACAGGCTAAGCTATGGTTGTCCAAGCTATTCAGTCAGCCAAGACAAAAAGATCCCACCTTAAGAACAGCATGCATGTTTCACGTCCCATCAATTCCATCTGACGAAAGTAGCAGTTATGTTATCGTATTATATTTATTTACTACAAAGGGATCATTCAAAATATCATAAATTTTTAAGGCAAATATTTGCATTCAAGAATCTAATTGGCTATCATAACAGTCCTTAATTATTTATTCAACTTTCAATACCCAAAGCACTCCTAATTTCAATTTTCCTTCGTATTTCCAAATATATCCCACTGGCAAACACTGATAAAAATTTAAAGCAACAAATAATTGTTAACACAGAAAGACACGTTAAACCAGTACACTCACTCTGACCATCTTTGTTGCATACTTATTTTGTAAATTTGAAGACTTCAAATCTTCAATAAAATTGTATATGTTGCTTTTAGGGAAATGCTATTATTGCCAGCTCAAGTGCAGAAGGGCTGGAGCCCCGACTGAAGGTGATTTATTTTTCTTTCAAAACTTAACAATAAGATTCATGAATCTCAAATAACAAAATAATCATCCTACAGGCAAGACATTCGAGAGCTTAAGTTCAATTATTTCATGTCATCAGTTCATCACCCAATCAGTTAAGAGTAGGTAGAGTATAATAGATGGAGGTAATAAATTGAAATCAATATCAAAAGCTTTATATAATATTATGGCTATTTTCAAAAAATAATGTAAAGGACTCCAAGCTCACCCATATGTAGAATGTAAGGAAGAAACATAGCAATTAATGCAGTGAGACATCAAATCAAAATAGATCACTAACAAAATGCTAATCCAATTTGCGGCTTGCGTAGATGGAAGAAAAAAAATGGGATTTTCTAAAAGAAATCGCCAGACCATAAAAAAACGAACAATTGATTACAGTGTAAGTAGAATATAATTAAATCCTTTGCTTAGGAAACACTAAGAGAGGAAAGCATGGGAAATGGAAACTGTTGATGCATATAGTCATGATACAAGATTAATTTCACCCAATATCATTTCACTAACTTCTTCTCCCCCGCCCCCCCTATCATTTCCCTCACAAAAGTAAAGGGAAGCCATTATTGCAAAGGAAATCCATTCAGACTTCAAATAACAGCAGAAGCTGCCAACAGAGCTTGTTCTTAAGATAACAGAAAAGGAAGCTCTATTCTAATATTGTTGAAGAGATTATTATATGTTAAACAAACACTAATTTTTTCATACTTGATAATGAAGCAGTACGCCATAATTGGCTGGTCCCGCAAATTCCCAATTAACTATGTGCCTGCAGGAACCAAATTTTACGGTTAGTTAACATCAAAACTGCCGGTTAAAGCACTTTTACTTCTTTCTCACAGCCTCCAAATTTTTTTCCCACAAACCTAGCTACTTAAGCCGCAACACCCCAACTCTATAAACTAGAGGCTACTATGCCACACAATGCCTGTCTGAAAGACTCTAAAATTATAGAGAAATTCTTGGCTAGACACTACATGTTGAAATTATGCTATAGTCTGAACAAATTATCAAGCTTGTTATCTAAGAACTTCCTAATCCTAAACGTTCCCTACACCCACTTTTTTGGCTAAATTATCTATAACTTTTTTTCTTTTTCTTTTTTTCCGGCTAATTCTCCATACTGCTTTTAAGTGACTACTATCAACATTTAACGCAGCAGTATCATCAAGAGGCTAAATGTTGCACAAATTTAACAAGCAGCAGCAAATAGACTAAAACTTTTTAATAATTTTGAAAAACTCAAATTCGCCAATTAAACTCAAATGAAAAACTGCCAGTTACGTAAGAAAAATACCAAAGCAGGGGTCCCAACAAAACTAACAAATTTCTTAAAGCTTTTCAGTTTTTATTTTAACATTGATACTTCACTCACAGAGCTTATTCAAAGCGGGAAGAGAAACAAAAATCCATAGAAAAAATCAACCCAAGAAGCAAGGAAGCTACTCACACTTTGCGAATAATTTTGAAAAAGAAAGTATTAGAGGCCGGGAGAGGTGCAGCAGAGAGTACCCTGAGAAAGCGCTCGGCAGCTTCTGGAAGTTACGCTCAGGCACGACGTCATCCTCGCCGCCGCCACCGCGCTGTGCAGCGGCAACATCGACTGGGTGCATCTCAGTTCCGGCGAAATCCTGCCACAGACCAACCACAACAACGAAATTGATTATCTCAAGGCTCGTTTGCGATTAGCAAAGGAAACGAACGTCGCAGGGTGAAGGGAACCTTGTCAAGAAGGACCGCCGAAGAGGAGAAGAGGAGGAAGCTGGTTTGGAGAATGAAGAAGCCCGAATGTTGGATTTGATGGCCGATTTTATGGACGAAATTGATGTTCGTTGCGCGATTCTGCTGCACGCGGAAGCCATTGACGATGAGATCAGATCGGAGGATGAACCAGAGCAGCGCAAGCAAGGGTTTAGGGTTTAATTGCTACGAAATGAAAAGTATCTGGTTCTGGTAGGGTGGACTATTGGGCCTTTTGATCCGTTGGGCCTGGCCTGTTTTAGTTCGATCTACAAATAGTTCTCCCATCCTGCTCTGTACAGACTGCAGACTAAGGAAGTGCTTATTTTAAGCAAATATTTTTATTTGCAATTACAAAATAAGCTTAATTATGTTTTTAGTCTCCTAAATTTGAGAAATGTATTTTCTTAGTCTCCCAAATTAAAAATTAATCTTTTTAGTCTCTCAAATTTTAAAAATTTCTGTTTTGGTCCTTTTGGACGACTTACAGTATCATTTATAAGATAGATTGAGCCAGTCGTGCAGCATCGGTTGAGTTCAATATAATGTTTTTACTGACAGAGACATTACTGGGTGGTTTTGTGTGGTAGATTCACTAATTGCGTTTGGACAAAAGGATCAAAACAGGAATTTTTAAATTTGAGGGATTAAAAAGATTAATTTTTAATTTGGGAGACTAAAAAATACATTTCTCTAATTTGGGGGAATAAAAACATAATTAAGCCTACCAAATATTATGTTATTTTTACTTTTATTTTTAAAAACATATAAACTTTAAAAGCACACCTTAAATAAGTGAATAGAAAAGTCAAATATTATACACTTCACAAGTTCAGGAGCACTAGTAGCAAGCCTATGAAAATCCCACCATCCATCAAACCACATTATTTACCTTCATATTAGCATCAAAGATGTTTATAAAGATCATGCCAAACCGTTAACATAAATATTTATTTTTATTTTTAAAGATTTATAAACTTTAAAAGGACACCTTAAATAAGTTAATAGAAAATTCAAATATTATATACTTTACAAGTTCAGGAAAACTAGTAGCGAGCCTCTAAATATCCCACCACCCATGTAGCATCTCCAAATATGTACTCAAAGTAAAAGTATTTAACGCACTATTAATGGGTCTGATCATATCATATCAAATCTAAAAACCTTAACAACTTTAGAGTCCAATGGTGCAATCATTTAAGAATTTAAAATGAATCTCACACATTATTTCACAATTTTTTTTTAAATTATAAAAACCAGCTGCTTATATAAGAATCAGCTTCTTGTTACTAAAAACCATGTTAGCCTCGTCCAATAGTGATTCTGAACAAGAACTAATGCTTAAACTTAAAAACCTAACAAGAACTGTCACTCGAGATGACTTCAAATACTCAAACTCTAGAAAGTGCCCTCTAGAATCCCAAGACTTTGGATCAACGTCCAAGATAACCTCGTAGGTCGCAATAGGGCCAAACGTTAGTCCAAAGCACTATATTGAAAAAGAAAAACAACAAATTTGTACATATATATATATATATATATATATATATATATATATATATACAGAATTACGAATATTTTATATAAAAGTTAGAGTTTATACACATAATTGTTTCAAAGATTTTTAAAAGATAGAAATTAGGGTGTATACAAACTTTAAAAGAAATTATATAAAAATTAGAATCTATAATATATAATATCTCTAGATCTATCCATGATAATATGAAATGAAGACTTGTTTATTTAGACGTTACACTTTCTCATAGAGTAAGGCTTTTACCATTCTTATTCTCTCAATTAGACATTCTCAATATTTTTACATTTAATTTCTCTTTTTTTATGTGTATTATACACACTACCTCTACAACTAGCCAAAAGATTTTCACCATCTAAAACTACCATCCTTTTATTTGTATTTGTATCTTGATTTTCTTATATGTTTATCCCTTTTAATATACTCTCTTTTATTTAGAAGTTTTTATGAGTTGGTTTGGTTCAATTTTATGAAGAATAGAAACCGAACCAATCAAAATTATTCAATTTGGTTTGGTTTGATTTTGACAAATTTTTTCATGAAACCTGAACCAAACCAACACAATAAAAAACAAACTGGTTCAATTCAAGTCTATCAGGTCCAATATTATAATAAAATTAAAAAAACTATTTTAAGAAATCTAAAAGTTCATGTAATTTTTTTGTCTCCAACAATCCAAATCTAATTCAAAAGCAAAACTTAAAAATATTTAAAATCTAAATTTAGAGTTTATAACAATTAAAAAACAAAAGAAATAAAAAAGAATAATAAAGGAAAAGGAATAATAATAATGAAAAGGATGGATGACAGGTGATCAAGATGTAAATCATAAACCAGATATCTAAACAAATTGAAGTTAGGTCTTATTTGTTTGCTTTGAGTTAAACTCGCTCAAAGGGGAAAAAAAGAACTTGATTGGTTTGGTTTGAGTGGTCAAGTTTATTGAGTCGAACTAAACTAATGAACACCCTTATAGTTTTATCTCTATTTTTAAATTAAATTTTAATATTTTTTTATAAAAATATCAATAGTTAAATATAATTTTATATTATAATTTAAATTATTTTTTATAAATTTAAAATAAAATTGATATATTTAAAACATTTAGTTAATATAAATTTTAATTATATAAAAATAAACGTTTATGAGAAATACTAGTTTCTATTTAACTTTATAACAAATAGAGCCGAACTTGTCATGATCATGAAGCTTGTTTCGAAAAATGTCTTCAATCTCTTTTGTGACCCTGAATATCCACTTATTCGGTGATTGAAATCCTGGGTTGTGTAACACCCCTATTTTTGCATATCAAATTATTATTTTTAATTATTCTACATTCATTTTTGAAGAACCGGATGAGAATCTTAAAAAAATTGATCCCTATGGTTATGCATGTATTAATTAGTAATACTTAGTTTATATTTTTAATAATTTTGGAAAATAGAGTCCGGAAAAAGGTAAAATGACTATTTTACCCCTAGAAGGACTGAATAATTGAGAAAATAGATAAAAATAATTAGAAGTGTCTAAAATTTATTTTTAAGTCATGTATGTGCTTAGAATAATTAATAATAATTTTATAAATTTTTCAGTAATTTATTAAGACAAATTTTGTAAAATGACCAAAATACCCCTAATTAACTGTAGGAGCAGACTAGAGACTTTTGACTTTAAAGTATTTTAAAGATTTTATACTAGGTATTTTTTAATTATAAAAACTTTATTTGAAAGAAAAATATAACATTCTTATTTCAGTTTTTCAACTATTTTTTTAATATTTGACTATTTAATTCTAAAAAATCGGGAGGGAATTTCAAAATTCTGATCCCCATCATTATGCTCAAAAACTCAAGAGCTATTTAATCGTGATTTTTAATAATTTTTTCAAACCAAAGCCTGGGAAAATTAGAAAATGACAATTTTGTCCCTATTATTCAATATTAAGGGCTGACATGACAAAAAGATTCAATTGATATTAGAATATCAATTTAAGCTTAGAATCATGTCATATATATTAAAATATAATTTTGAAAATTTTCTGGAATTCTTGTGTAAAATGACCAAAATGCCCCAAGTGTTCGATAAGCCAGTCAGTATTGGTTTGACATCCAAAAATGGTGAAAATGGTAATTTCAGTTTATTTATAGGTTAAATATTTAATTTTATAATTTTCATAAAAATTTTCGTATTTCTTGAATTAAAATGGATTTATTATGAATTTTTAGCTTAAAAATACAAAATAAATATATAAAATTTGAAATAAATTAATAGAAATTAAAATTAATTATTAGAAGTTTATTTTTGATGAAAAATAATGTATTTGTCCAGTTTTTCATTTAATTTCATTATTTTGATGTTAAAAGTTAATTTTTCAAGTTTAAGCGATTTTATCAGTACCGGCTAATCAATTACAGTTAACATTTATACTGGAGAGCTTTAGGACAACTCACCCAGCATGTTTTCAACCTACAAGGGGGTGATTCACCACCTAAAATTGATATGTGTCCCTAGTTTTACATATGTGTCCACCTAAATTGAATTTAAATTAAATAAAAACCAAATAATGACATAATGGATGATGTAAATGGTGAGGCATCTAAGTCTCCTCTTCCTCTATAAATACCTCCATTCATAGACAAGATTTTCACCATGCTTCTGCTCCATAAGCTAGAGAGCCTCTCTTTCTATAATTTTTTCTTATTTAGTTTTTATGTTAAAATTTCACTAGTTTTCAACTAGTAGAATTTCTCCTCCTAGAAGCTTTGCACCAACAAATCTATCCTCTTCATCAACTACCTTAGAGGTAATGGGGGGAGTCGGGTTGGTTCTAAATTATTGTCACTTTGCATGTTGGTAGGAAGGGTTTTCTCCTAAACTCATTTAGGCTTAAGTTTATTATTATTATTATTGTTATATTGTTTGATGTTAAACTTTAATTTTTGCTAAGCTGTTACTCTGCTTAAATTTAGATTATTAAATTATAATTTCTAAGTTGTTACTCTGATCAAAAATTAAATTATACTTGCTAAGTTGTTACTCTGCTCAAATTTAAATTATTAAATATTAAATTATACTTGTTAAATTGTTATTATGCTCAAATTTAAATTATTAAATTATACTTGCTAAGTTGTTACTCTGCTCAAATTTAGAAAATAAAATGTATTAATTTAATTGTTATTTTACCAAAATTTTAGTAATTAAACTATAATTACTATGTCGTTATTCTGTTAAAATTTTGGTATTGTGCAATTTCTGCAATATAAGGTAGAAATGTTGATTGTACTAGTACTCACATTTATTGAGACCAAAGAAACCTCTGTTTGAGAAGTTAGGAAGTGATAAATTAGCGAGTAATGTAAAGCAAGTGACATGTAGTGGCATAGCACCCTACTAGGGAAGCTACGATTTGGTACACTACGAGATGAAAGGCAGGGACCCATGGTTAGGTCTAGAGGGTATGGTATCAAGTTGTGAGCATCCTAACGACCAAGGTAGCGCTCTTGAGCCAGTACAATTACTTAACTAACTTGATAATCCTAACAACTGCTCAGCATCACCAGGATTGGTAAGAGTATACCTCTATAAATGGATATCCAAAATTGTTATTTTGTTCCTCAATGATGATGAGGACTGTACCATAAGATGATGTTGAGAGAGGTATATGTACTCCCAGTCACTTCCCAGGTTCTGTTAAGAATTATTACTCACTAATGAAAAATATGGATCCATACCGAGTCAAGGATAGTATAACATAGAATAAACTTTATGTTCCCTTTTTATTATCAACTGTGTTTTATCTGTATTGTGGTAGAATTCCTACCATACATGTAAAAGTGATGTTAGAACAAATCACCTCACTCCACTATTTTTCATTTCATGCATGATTGATCGCTTTTAATGAAGACTCAGCTGTTGATGAGGACCTATAGGCTAGTCTAATAGTTTGTTATTTTATGGATAGGATAGACGGACACTACTCTGACTAGGATCTTTTGATGTACTAGGAATAAGTAATAACTATTTTTATGTATATTTTAATCTCTCTGTATTTCAATAATTTTTCTGATTATAAAATCATGATGTATAGTTCTACAATGAATATATACATATTTTACTTTTTTTTTACTATCGTTTTCAAATTCTGTTAAATTTACAAATTTTCTATTATTAAAAGCAGAGAAAAATTTTACTCGCATTTTTAAATAAGTAAATAAATATGGGTTGTGTTCAATGTGAATGGGTGTCACAGGTTGTCCTATAAACCTATTTTATGGAGATGGCAAACATTTGAAATATCTCAATATTCAAACAATGATTTATTTGCTCATTAATCACTTAGTAGTCAATGAATGATACACGTATAGAACATGTTCAATGTATATTAATTAATTATTAAATTTCTTTAAATGGCTATATCTACAACTGAGACCAGAAGATAATAGGTTCGTTATGTTATCTTTTTGACGATGACGGTTGGAGTTGTTGGAACTTGGAAGTAATGGAATGGACAAAAAGGAGGGGAAGTAATGTTATCATAGAGATCAGGAGAATGAGATAAAATCTAACGAAGTTATTGGCAAGTTATGCTACCCTTTAAAAAAGTTTACAAACTAACATAAATCACAATACTTTAGTCTCAATTCTCAGATCATTGGCATGTGTATCTCAAACCATTGGTGCATAATTGTTGGTGCCTACTGTTGCTAGCATTACTTGTTGCAACTCATTTTACATTAGATTATTTCTTGAAATTATGAATATTAATCAATTTAGTCTCTTAAATAATTAAAAAAACAAAGTTTGGCCTTTACTTTAATAACTATCAATTGATTCAATTATTGGAATTGATATCGCCAATTAATTTTATTCCTAACATTTAGATAAAAAGATCATTCAATTTAGTTTTTAAATTGGATAACCATTATTAATTTAGTTTCTAAATTGGACAACCATTAATAATTTAGTTTCTAAATTTCACAATTATCAGTCAATTTAATCTCTAATGTTAAAGATTTAAAAAAAACGCTAACATTAAAGATTAAATTTGACTGATATATAACAAAAAAGTAACTAAAAAAACTTTTACGCATTAAAGTCAACAGTCAAAATAATCGATAGTTATTAAAGTTGGGCATCAAATTAACAAATGTTTAATACTAGAGACTAAAATGATTGACAATTACTAATTTTAAGGATTAAAATTTCCTTTTCATAATTTTAAGAACTAAAATTAATGATAATTATAATTTCAAAGATTAATTTTATAGTTTATTCTTTAGTTCATTCTATCCTATATAAAGCTATAGGAGCGACCCAAGAGGGTTGGATTAGTGGTCACCAAGCTAAACCGTAAGGTGTAGACTGTGTATAAATACTCTCTAGTGAGAGGTCTTGACTCGAATCTTTGCAAACAATTCTTTGGGAGGGGGTGAATTAGTACAAGCCCTTACAAGATTACTTCCAAAAGCGGAAACATGTGAATAACATCCAAAAAAAAACTATAGGAGTAAGCTTTATATTTTCAAACAGAATATGTAATTGTATTACATCTATCCCATTTTATTTGACGTTTAAGGTTTTGACACAGAAACTGGAAAATATAATTAATATTTTAGATGAACATTATTATGTAATCCTGATATATCTCTTACCTTTCACATTAACTAGTCTCTCATTTATACTTTTATTTTATTTTCAAACTTCACAATAAATAGTTAAGGATATAATAAAAAAAACACTTGATGCTTCATTAACAATGTAAAATGACAATCAAAATGAAATAAGAAAAAATTTGCCAAAACATCAAACAAAATGGATTGAAGGAGTAATTTTGTTCGCCGCTACAACATGTTACTCCCTCCCACGTTCATCGCTTGAGAAACTCTTTTATAAATGTAGTGCATACAATATATAGGCATTAAATCGATAAGATTTAATATATTATTATTCGTTAAATAAATAAAAAAACTCATACATATAATTTATTTCTAAGAAATAATATATTCTTTTTTATTTAGTTTGCATATGATAATGTAGGCAAATTTATATAAGAATTTCAAATATAACGTAGTATGTCTCACCTTGGATATATAAATCTAGCTCTTACAGATTGGAGGAAGCGGGAGGTGGAGAAAAAAAATAAGAAATCAAAATCCCTTGCTTTTGATTTTTAACTCTTGTTTTCTTTCAGCCTCAGGGATTCTATTTTTCTTTGTCTCTCTTCTTTTGCTTTGACTTTGAACCATGCGGTTCAAAAAGATTGTTTTCTAGATTAGTTATTGAAGTTTGAATAATGAAAAGAGTTTAATGATCATGTACTGTCTGTGTAAAAAGTTGTATACTGTTATTTAATTAGAAATTACTATTAATATGACCTTTAAAGTATTTATTATAAAAATCAATAAACTTATAATAAATGATGATTTGTAATTGAATGACAGTATAAAATTACTTTATACTGTAAGTAGACCATTAAACTCTAATGACAAAGATAGAAACATTATATGTATAGTCTGATCGAGATAATAGATCTACTGTTCTAAGCTCTCTCTCTCTCTCTTTTATAATGGCGATAATGTTAAGATTCCAGGCGAACTATTTGCTGACATTAGTGGATTCTACTATTCTAAGCTAACACCAATACTGAGAACAACTACAAATTACGGTCTCTGTGTGAATGCTATAAATCGTTGCACCCGCCAGCTTGAGTTTATGATTGCAAAAAACGTAGGTATAACACTTTATGGTTTCTAACATAAAAACAAAACCAAGCTTTGGGCCCACCTGAATGTTCGAATAAATGATTTTTCATGGATGTTGATTGAAGTATATTGGAAATGGAAAAGGAAAAAAAAATCCGGGGAAGACCAGATAAGCAGCATAAAACTAGTTAAGGTAGAGCTACTCTAAAATGACAAAATGTGTAAAGTAAAAAAAATAAAAATGAGCATCTATCTTCACTAATTTAACTTAAAACATTTTATAAATATAACTTAAGTTAATAGTAGTTAAGCACTCATCTTTTCACTTAATTTAAAAAAGTCAAATCCAATAAATAAAACCTTTGTATTTTAGATAAAAATCTCCCTTGTGCTCTTTAATAAATCTTTTATTTGTTGATAATAATAATAATAAACAAGAGACCAGAGCAAAAAGTTGCAAAGATTTTACCTGTGAGACAAAACTTACATATATTAACATAGCTATATTTGGTCTCATTTGCAATCAAAATCAGTATTCAATTTTTATTATCAATTTTAGTTATTAAGATGAACGTAGTAGTTAACAAGACAAAATGTCAATTTTAATTAGAAAATTATAGTAAAAATACATATTATTATATAACATTTGTCCCTTAATGAACCAATTGTGACATCACTACATCAAATTTTACATTTGACGATAATTTTTTAGTAGCCAAAAGGTATATGTCATTAATTCTTTTTATAAATTATAGTTTTTGCAACTATTCAGCATTAGTTGGCAATATATTATCTTTTATTAGCCATAAGTATGAATTGCAAGGAAAATCAATTGGTTTACCTAAATACTTGTTATTAAATTTATCTCCTCCATAAGTTTTAATTTTCCTTCTAACATATTATAAAACCCGGATTGAATCCCAAAATCAACCAAACCTTATCTCTTAACTCTTTCCAACTTTGAACCCTAGCTTTTTTTAGATTGCTCATCTTCGTTTCACTCCTCCCCAAATCACTAGTCTTCAAACTCGTGATGAACCTTAGTCTTCTTCAAATTGTTTGTCTTTGTTCCACTTTGATCTATCTAAGTTCATAATTCTTGCTTGGTCATTTGTGATTTTGCTTTTGTTTACTTGATTGTTTGGGATTCTCAATTGCTCATGCAATTCCATGTTTGTTGGTAATGTCATTGATGTTTTCTCGAGATTTTTAGCTTGTTGTTCATTTTGGGTAAACCAAAAACATACAATTCAATGTTGTTCGTTTGTGATTCCAAGGATTACTCAATTTGTTTGTTTGTAATTTCATGCTCATTTGCACATGTTGCTTGTTATGCTCACATCCTCGCTTAGATTTTGGTATTTAAGGTTAGACTATAACTTTGTTTCACTTGTCTATGCAACTTTGCCTCCATTTTTCATGGATTTACTTTGTTTCACAAGTTAACTGCTTCTTTTATCTCTACCTACATGAATGTTGTTAATTGGATGATTTGGACTCAATTTCTTATTCAAACATTGGTTGTTATTAGCTAAATGGACTAAGACTTCGTATTTCAACTTTCAAGTTCAGGTAATCCTCTTCATTAGGTAATTTTTTTTACTTTTGATTATGATTAACAATGTGTTTTTTGAAATTATAATATGCAAATGGAGAAAATGCATGGACTGCATAGATGGAATTACTAGTGATGGCTTTCATGGGCCCAAATATCATAAAGTCCCTAAGTTAGAAGCATTGATCAAAGTTAATACTAATAGTAAAATAATAAAGTAATGAGCTACATCTCATATATCAATAAAGTTAACTTGTCATTAGACCAAAACAACGTATAATTACTCATAAAGCAGCCTTAGGCCCTATGTTAATAGAAGCAGCCTAGTTATGACACCTATATATATGTCATTAGCATCCCTATAGTTGGTACACATTTAAATATCTCATCACTCTAGTGGGATTATTAGTGACTTGAGCATTAGAGTGTTTTTTGCAAGTACCCATTGTTCACTTTGGTGTCCTAGACATATTGAAGCCTTAGCCGACATCTAGGGAGTTCTCCCTTCAAAATTTTGAAACAATTGTTCTTGGTCCTTACTATTATGTTACACCTATTAACTACTTATTTGTTTAATGGAAAGTTAGGTGATTATCTTAGGAGCTACCTGTTGGAACCAAATATGTAAAAGTGTCTAAACCCTCAATGTTTTGAAAATAAAAAAGCTTATTAATGTTTATATTTATGTGTATAAACTAACCCTATCACAGCGAAAAACGAAGACTCGCCAATAAAGACCGTCCAGTTGATGCAACAATGACCGTCCAGTGGACACTTTGAAGACCGTCCAGTAGACGCGATCAAAGACCATCCAGATGAACAGACCGAAGGCGATCGTCCAAATCCCGAGGATCATATATTCAAACAATCAAGTTTTTTTTATTATGAAAAAAAAAACAATCATGGCTATCCACCTCGAAACCTACACAGTACCACTTCAGTGAACCAACGTTCAAAACGGTTTGAAACATCAACATCAAGTCAGTACAAAAGCACAGCAGAATGGATAAAGCAAGTTAACTTATCAAGCCGACAAGACAAATGAAGAAAGTTCAGAAGAACAGACTGTCAGCGCAGCCTTGAAACTTCTATTGTCGTGCAAGTTTTCAACTGCCACGCCTGACTCTTCTGAAAAGTTAGTCTGCACGCGCCTCATCACGTGAAGAGACAAGTTATTTGTAACAGATCTCTTTCCTACAGATCGTATATATACGAGCATCAACAAAGAGCGAAACAGAGAATAGACATAGGCAAAAACTTGTTAAAACAACAACGTACACATTCTTTCTGTGATATTCTGTTAAGAGCGTCCAGTGGACGATAGCCAACTTTTTGTGTAAAAACCCTCAAAGTGATCCTGAGTCTAAGTTTTCAAATCCTCACTACGTGAGTTGATCTTTTCTCTGTAAAACTCTTAAGCGTTGTGAAAGCCTGGAGAGGCTTAGTGTAAAAAGAATACTTGGGATAAGCAATCTGGGTAGATTGCGTTGTAAAGCCTGAAGAGGCCACGAACAATACTTGTAACCAAAGATTGGTTAGTAGAAACCTTCTGGGTGAAGGGACTGGACGTAGCTCAGTTTGAGTGAACCAGTATAAAATCTTTTGTGTTTTTCTTCTCTCTACTCCTTCGTTTTAAAAACGTTCTTGTTGATATGTTTTTAGTAAAAATTTGAAACGCATAATTCAACCCCCCTTCTTGTGCGCCTTTTTCACACTTCAATACCCATCGGTGTTTGTGGTACTATGTAACACCTCATAATTTCAAAGTTCGTATCATAGCACCGCCTTCGACGTCTCGGTAGTTCACACTTGATGACACTTCACTCGATGACACTTCACTCAACTTCCTTGTTGGTCAGAACCCTTCACCAGTCAGAACCCTCCGTAGATAGTCTTTTCCAAGACACCGACAACCAACTTTGATACCACTTTGTAATGTTTGGCTGCTTTCAGGATCAATGACTGTCCCCACAAACCAACACAAGACTTTTTAGCGTACTTTGTCCTCTCTCACATGCTTTTTAGGAAACTTCCCAAGAGGTCAGCCATCCCAGAATTGCTCCAAGTCAAGCACGCTTAACTGTGGAGTTCTTAAGTGATAGGCTACTGAAAAGTAGATGCATCTTGTTGGTATAAGTAACACTTATTAATTTCTTTAAGCTATCCTTAACTGTACAGTCTCATACATGCATAGCCTCTGGATCCTTCTCATTCCGATGTGTATTTGATTCATTCATGTACCTAAAGCTGGCAAAATTGGCCTGGCCCAACGGGCCAGCTAGATGGCCCGACAGGCCAAGCTAGGCTGCGCTAGTAAAAGTTTGGCCTAATAAAAATCGGGCCAGAATGGCCCAGCCCGATTGGCCCGCCGGGCTAGGTCGAGCCTCAAAAAAGTCAGCCTGAAAGAAACTAGGCCTATTTGGCCTGGTACCATATTATTATTTTTTTCCTTTGTAAAATATACTAAAAACTAAGGAAGAAATAGTCACAGGCCATTTTGGCCCAGCCCTTTGGGCCGGTTGGGCCAGAAAAAAAATAGCCCATTAAGAATTCGGCCCAGGTTGGCCCGCTTTTGATACTTGGCCTGTCGGGCTAGGCCGGCCCTATCTGATCCATTTGACAGCTCTACATGTGCCCCTCCCGCTAGAAGCCTGCCATGAGCCACTCTTTGTCTGTGTCTTATCTCTTTTGTCCCTACTTTCATCAGCGCCTGAGATGTTACATGCCCATTATTTCTGCTTGGTTCATCCTCGAACCACACCATACTGGGAGAAAGGCCTTGCTCTAATACCATTTTGTAAACAAACACACATATCATGTTCTAACAAACAGAAAAGGCACATATAACAATCAAAGAAAATCCTTAATGAAGAAACATAACTTGGCTAGTATAACACAAACCACACCAAGTGCAACAACATTCCCACTAAGGGTCATCATATCAATCAGTGAAAGCATGCGCTAAAACAATCTATATCTATACACACAAGCATTTAAGTAAGGATAAGGAGTTTGGAAACAATTCCTCATCCTCCGCACAACAAGAAAAAGGAACATATTATCCTTAGGACATGCAAACAACCAAAAAGTCTATCACTTGGGGAACGCATACCTAGGGTAAGCTCGTCATCCTTGTTGGTTTCTCTAATACTTGAAATGAAGGCCCACTACAGCTAGGGGTATAAGGTTGATCGTTTCTTCCTTCTTAGAGCTAAGACATTCCTTGACATTGGCAGGACACTAATGTAATACCCTAAGGGGTATTATCGTAACTAGGTCTAGATTTCTAAGAACGAAAAAAAAACAAACTTAAAAAAGTAGAAACAACATGCAAATGCTACTCATAAATATAATTAGATATTATATACGAACAATACAATAAAAAAAACATACTTATCTATTACAACTTATCTATCACCCCGAAGGTGTCATACAAAATATAAAGAAGAATATAAAAACACAATGTAAACTAGGCTACGTCTTCTTGCATATGACTCCAAGTTCCATCTACACATGTCTTTACATGTATCCTGAAAAAGGAGAAACTTAAAGGAGTGAGACATAATGTCTCAGTGAACTCTTCTACTCGGACAATCTTCATCACTTATCTCTCATGGCTTTAGACTTACTAGGTCTCTCATAATTTTCATACCTATGGTCGAGTCTACACCTTTCAACAACAATACTTCCTGTTAACTCCTCTCTCATTCTCACAACTGTTATACAAGCTTACTATCTCATTCTCAACCTAAGAACTCATCCTCATTACTTGTATTTTCTTACCCAAAACTCTCTCTAGTATTTAAACCCTTCATATTTAGATTTTACTCTTCTTCCTTTTGATATTCAAAGTTGTCTCAAGGGGTCAAGTCTAAGGCTACAGACATTCTAAAATACCTTTGACACTCCCTTAACACTTACCTTGATACTCTCATTTTGTTTTCTATTACTAGTCTTATACCTTTCTATTATGCTGTACGGGAATTCACCTTTTCTTTATCTCTGTCACAACTATTATCATCCAACTATAACCCTCATAACACCATCCTAGGGTCTAGCCCCTCACATATCCATAAGGTAGCAAGACAATCCTAATTACAAGCATACATTATTTCAAATCCTTTGCCTAGTAACTAAACATACACCACATTTTGTTTTATGAAACAGGAACAATAAACGTGCATAATATGATCGCATATCCATAACTTTGACATTTCATCACAATAAACAATTACATTTTCACATGTGTACACACTACATCAATCACTCATAAAGAAGGTCACACAGACTTCACATAGTTATAACGTAAAACACTTTAACATATCACACTACAACAAGATGCATATGCATGTTATGTTCCTGAATCACTACTTATGCACATGTGGTACCAACTTAAACCTTTCGGAAAGTAGATTAAGAGTAATTGCACAACAATAAGAAACGTCATCGGTACCGATGCCTTCAGCTTTTACACCCTCAACTAGTATGATATCCCCCAGCAACTAGTCAAGGTTATCCAGTTTTGCCAGTATGCCCCAGCTCCATGAGATCAGTATGGACCATTAGAGTTTTCCCAACCAGATAACCCCAAGGCTAGGGTTAGACAACCCATCACGACTTTCACCAACCAGATTCTTACATACTTTCCTCATCACATAACTCAAATGTTATGATGCATGGTCACATACAATGTTTACCGCTTTTCATAGGCTTTTATCATGAAACAATAGCACAATTTCATATCACACTCAATTTTCTCAAGGTAAATAGCAATTACACAATATAAACTCAACAAGGCATAAAGAAAGAAGCAACAATAAGTTAAAAAACTGCAAAAAGGAATTCACAAGCCAAAAACGGAATAGCCAAGGTCATACTCGCCCGGCAGGCAATTGAGGCAAGAAGGGCCTCTCGGTGGGTCACAGTTAGACTCACCCCGCCCAGCATTAACACGGAGTCCAGTTTTCGAAAAAAGGTCGCCCAACAGCTATCTAATCCTGTCGAGCGGATCCAAAGTATGAATTGATTTATTTTTCTTATTGTTTTTGGTTTCTAAATGCTCCAAAAATAAATAATTAAATTTTTAATCACTTCTTCTACCTTAATAATTGGTCAATCTAATCTATAAACTCCTCATTCACTCACAATTTCCTTAATCCATCAATCCCTAAACTTAGGCATAAGGAGGTGAAAAATAAATAGATAAACAAGCACAACATAAAGGACAAGGAAAGACACGGGAGAGAGCACTCACCTTTAGGGACACGCAATGTTGAGTTCTAGGGCTTGGGTTTTCTGGTTTCTATTCCTCCTCTTTTGTTTCCTCTTCTTCTTTTTCTTCTCATTCTCTATATCTTTTTTCTTCTTTTATTTTGTAACGACTAAACCTAATTCTCTTTCCCTATTCTCTTCTTATAATATGTGGGTGGGTATGTAGCTTAGTGGGCTTTAGTCCCCTATTTGGCCTTAGATGCTCTTTTGGGTCCTATGATAACATTCATACTAATTTCTAATCATAAGGTGTTAATAACAACAACAATAATAACAACAACAACAACAACAATAATAATAATAATAACAACAACAACACAACACAACACAATAATAATAATAATAATAATAATAATAATAACTGCTACAACAACAATAATAAATATAATAATAACAGTAATAGGCACAATAATAATAATAAGAGATATAATAATAATATGTCAGTATGTGACACCTCAAATTATTTTCTAAATTTCTAAAATAAATGTTATTTATTTACCTTCAAATAAACATTATAGATCAAAAACAACGATTTCAAATTTTAAAGGGTAAAATCTTTCAAATTTTAAAGGGTAAAATCCAACGACAAATATTTTACAGGAATCAAATCTAAATTTCACACACCTTATAAGAACCAAAAACAATAATTTCATATTTTAGAAAAAAAAGAAGAAGCTAAAATTAATATGTTTAAGGTTATTTTAAATTAGGTTTAATTGTATTTTTGGTCTCCAAGTATTATTATTGTGCGATTTTGGTCCTCTATTAGTCTTCCGTTAAAAATTTAATCGATTTTACTGACATGGCAGATGATGTGGCACTAATGAATGATAAGACGACTAACATGGTGGTTTAACACCTATGTTGACATGGTAGGTGACATAACATGTTGATGTGGCATGAAAAATTTTACAAAATGATAATTGTGGGATTGAAAACCCTCGCCCCTACATCTCAATACTGCCATCACTTCCACTAGGCCAAAATGTAGTTTTGATATATAAATGAAAATTAATATATATATATATATATATAAAAAACTTAATTTATATTTATTAATATTAATTTCTACTATATGTATTAATAATATGAAATATTAATAAATTAAATATTTAATAATAAAAAATTATAAATTAAAATTTATTAAATACTAATACATTCATAAATATATAATAAAAATATTAAATTAAAATTAATTTTTTAATATTAGTAAAAATAATTTTTTAGTTAAAATTTAAGTTATATTAATACTTTAATAATTTATACTAATAATATTGATTGATGCTTTAATAACTTACACTCTTATTAATTTTTATTTTTAATATTACAATATTAATATTAATTTTAATATTATTAGTATATATTTATTAATTTACTTGTATTTAATAAGATTAAATTTAAATTTAATAGTATTTAATATTTAATATTTTAATATTATAAGTATATATTAATAGATTAATATTAATAAATATAAATTAAGTTATATTTAATATAAATAATTTATGCAGTAGTAATAAATATATGACAATTTTAGTGTCAAATTTAAATTATATATAATATAATTTTTATTTATATTTTAAACTACTTTGGCCTAATCGTAATAGTAGTATTGTTAGGATTTAGGAGCGGAAGTTCAAATCTCACTACTAATATTTGTAATTTTTTTATTTTTGTATTTTACATAAATATGTCATATCACCTGTTATGTTAGCATGTTAGTAACACATAAGCATATGTCAGTTGTTTATGTTATCTACTAACATCATATCATTTGTTATGTCACTCTATCAATGTCACATCAATAAAACTATTAACTTTTAAATAAAATTTGACAGAGAAATCAAAATTATATAATTACAATACTTGAAAGATCAAATTTACTCAATTAAAACTTAAGGACAAAAATCACATAATTATAACACTTGAAAAAATAAAAATACAATTAAGCCTTTAAATTATAAATATGGTATGAACTACGAAGCACACAGGACACTCTCTCTGGGGACGGGGGCGTTTGCCTCGTGAGATATTTATTATTCCATGCTCCTTTCAAGAACTTTGATCCCTGTTCCCGTCGTAATTCACGTAATTTCATTTTCTGTCTCTTTCTTTTTCTCGCTGTCGCTAACTAATAAAACCAGGTCACGACATTATTTCTCCCCTACTCATCACATCTCAGGATATATCCTCCGTAATAAGAATCGAATCTAAGTAAGCTACGGCAATCTAAAGTAAATTACAAATAAAATTAAAAAAAAAACAGAAACATTTTCATTTTCGGGAAAAGGAGTTTTGTGCTGAGAAGAGAGAGTCTCCTCCCTCCACGCCAATTCACAGTTCTTCAAAACCCTAAATCAGGGCTCGACATCCACATTGCTTCGGTTCGCTCTCCGGAAACCGCCTCGGGATGAGGAATCAGGGTGGGTTTTGGTGACGGAAATCGAAATGGGTGTGTGGAAGGGTCGGTGGTTGTCGACCAACCTGGCTCTGTTGCACCCTAACGGCAAACATGTTTGTTGGAGATCCGCGGCAACGCCCAGGCCCATCTCTTGGTCGGTGGTTTGCGGGGTAATGCTATTCGGGCTGGGCCTGATTTCCCTCTTAACGGGCCACGTGGCCTCTCACCTCGAATGGTACTCGCACCGACTCGGCCACCGCTCTCTCTACTCCGCACTGGTTCGTAACCTTGTTTTTCGTGTTACCAATGTGTTTGGTAATGCTACTAATACTAACCGTGTTTTAATTGATGGGAGTGCTTGTAGGATGGAAGTGATCGTGCGCCAATTGATATTTGGAAATCGCAATATTCTAAATACTACTATGGATGCAAAGAGAGGGGGCGGCGTTTTGGTCGTAAGTAAAGTGTTGTCACTTTGTTGTGTTAATGTTGCTGTCTCTTGTTGTTTTGAATTCTTGTGCGATCCAGAGTGCATGTCTTCTTATATTGCTGATGTATGAAGGTTTATAAAACTTAATTGCAGTTTTAGAAGTTTTTAATTTGAGAGTGCTGTGAGTTGCCATCTTGCTATGCGGGTGATTACTCTTTGAAATTTCTTCGCTGCTTCGGGTTATGTGATATCAGTAGGTTAACTAGAGATCATTGCAAATCTTCCGTGAGGTTTGTGTGGTTCTGAGTCCTTTTCTTACTTCATCGCCAAGATCTTGACCTGAACGTGAGCCTAAACATCAACACCAACAAAAGAAAGGAAAGAAAAATAATTCCTTTATGGATAATATGGCAAGATTAGGAAAGCAGTTCATGATGTCAAAGACCAAGAAGGCCGAAGAGACTGTTTACCGGGTGCTATGATCTTTTCAGTGATTTCCATCATGCTAGCTAATGTCGTATATGTTTTTGGTGTTATATGGTGTTTTAATTTACCTTGTGGGATTCTTAGTATACAAGTATTTTCTACTTGGTTCTCTGATTTTGTTGCAGAACCCTTGGGTGTTTTACTAGAATTCGATAGCCCTCTTCTATTACCATAAAATAATAGGTTTGTAACAGTACAAGTGATTCTACTTTGACAGTTGTAGGCTAGCATTTTAGGCATGGTGTTTTTCTGCTTTTGTGTATGGTACAGTTCTATGGATATCAAATTCTTCCATATTACTTGTGGCAGCTGAATGGTTTACAAAACTTAAGATGATTTGCCCTCTATTTGACTCAGCATGCTAAGTCATCTTCTTCCTGCTATTTTAAACATGTATGTATTAAGTGCAAGTGAAGGAGTATTGCCCTCATTCCTTGAATTTTTAATGTGTCTCGATCACTCATTTCTCTTTAAGCTATATATATGCTAAAAAGCTAGAGTGGTGCAATCCATGTTGTGAGATGTTTTCTATATGATGCTTTATGTGGTTTGTGAACAAATTTAAGGGTTTTGTCTTATATTTTGTTTTGCTTCTAAACAAATGAATTCCTTATGATTGGGCTGAACTATATAATTTTTCTACATGTCACTTTTGATCTTATTTTTGTAATTGGATAAATATAGCTGCTGTACATGAGCGCAAGTCCAATGGCTATTTGCTTATTGCAACGAGTGGAGGACTGAACCAACAAAGAACTGGGGTAAGTAGGACACAAGTTTTATGCATGGAAAATATTAGTCCATTTGGTGGTCCTAGTTGCTCTCCTATTGATTAAAATCATGAAAAAGATAGGAACTGTTTTCTTTTAGCTCATTTGTTCTGTTTCAGGTTTTTTCAGAGAATGAGCCTCAGATTCTCTCTGTAACCGTGAATCATGATGATAATTTCTCTCTTTTTCTCAATTAAATTAATTAATAAGTTCTTCATGTGGAAATGACAATCATATTCTTGCCTCCAGATAACAGATGCAGTTGTTGTTGCAAGAATTCTGAATGCTACACTAGTTGTACCTGAGTTGGATCATTACTCTTTTTGGAAGGATGATAGGTAATCTGGAGATCCTATCATACATTCATTACTCTGATTAGAGTTAGCAAAATCAAGTTAACAATTTTTCTGTTTGTTGAAAAAGAGAGAACAGAGGACAGGTTTACTGAACTGTGTGTCCAAAATATCCAGCAGTGATTGTATTATATAGGCCTATGGCAATAAATACGATTGATTATAGGAGATTTTGTTCCTGTAAATCAGATATGATTTTTGCCTACACAATCAATACAGAATATTTGATTTGATCTGATTAAATACAGTATATTTGATCTGATTTTCAACACTGTTGATAACATTTTTATTTGAATACAGTGACTTTGCCAATATTTTCGATGTGAATTGGTTCATTACTTATCTTGCCAAAGATATTACTATTGTTAAAAGAGTTCCTGATAAGGTAATGCGGTCAATGGAGAAACCCCCTTATACAATGCGTGTCCCGAGGAAATCAGAACCTGAATATTATCTTGATCAAGTTTTCCCGATACTCTTGAGAAGACGGGTAATGACACTTTTCATGATTGATACATGTTTGAAATTTCTTTTATCTCACAAGAAAATATTTTGATTCTGTAAATGACTACCATAATGAAACGTTAGTTGTTGCTTAATGACAGTTTGGATAATTCCCTTGTAACTTTGACTGAGGTGGTTACTGACTTTTGGGTTATTTTGCAGGTTCTGCAACTGACAAAATTTGACTATAGACTTGCAAACAATCTTGATGATGAGCTGCAAAAATTACGTTGCCGTGTTAATTATCATGCTTTGAGATTTACGAAACCTATACGAGAACTTGGTCAAAGACTTGCAATGAGAATGCAAAAGATGGCAAGCCGATATATAGCAGTCCATTTGAGGTTTGCTCAATGAACCTGATGTGTGAAATTCAAATTCAACTTCTATCTAAAGCAAAATGGTGTGGTCTGACATGCAATCCTTTAATTTTTGTAGATCTTAGGACTGCTTTTCTTTCCTTTGCTCTCTCACTCTCTCCTAATCACATATATGCTGTCCAACGTTGCCCTTTTTAATATTTTGACTCTTTTCAATCTGGTTGATTTGGCTTTCTGTTTTTCACAAGTCCTTTATGATTTTCTGAAATGGGTTGTGTTTGCATTGAACAATTTGAAAATGTGAAATATCCAACGCAATTTAATAATAGCAATGTGGCAGGTTTGAAATATGGCCATTGCCTCTATAAAATGTTAGGCTCTCATAATTCATAATGATTCATGGCAGGTTTGAGCCGGATATGCTGGCATTTTCAGGTTGTTATTTTGGTGGGGGTGAAAAAGAAAGACGCGAGCTTAGTGAAATCAGGAAAAGGTGGACAACATTGCCCGTAAGACTGCAATCCTCTGACTTCTAATGACAAAGTGTGTGTTTGTATTGCAGTTACGTTAAACGTAACTGCAATCCAACCCCACACTTCCTTTTACTTTTTTACATTGGAAAGTAGAAAATGTCCATTCAATGGATGTTGAATGGTTTTCCAAAAAGTTGATGACATTCTGTCCTTTTCTCACTTGTGCTGAAGTCCGAAAGTAGTTAAAACTAGTTATTTCTTTGCTGATATGGATGAGCCATTACCTTGTGGTAATACAGGATTTGAGCCCTGATGGAGAGCGAAAGCGTGGGAAATGTCCTCTTACTCCTCATGAAGTGGGTTTGATGCTGCGAGCACTTGGTTTTACAAATGACACATACCTCTATGTTGCATCAGGAGAAATATATGGTGGGGATGAGACCATGCAGCCTCTCAAAGATCTTTTCCCCAACATTTATACAAAGGAGATGCTTGCTGAAGAAGAGCTGAAACCTTTTCTTCCATTCTCTTCCCGCCTTGCTGCTATTGACTACATCGTTTGTGATGAAAGTAACGTATTTGTCACTAACAATAATGGTAACATGGCCAAAATCCTTGCTGGTCGTAGGTAAGAATAGATGATGTCATCCTTTTATTCTTTGTTTCAAAAAAAAAGAAAGAAGGAAAAACATGTTTTTCTTATGTTTTGCTTTTACTATCAACTTGCTGATTTCCTTTTCTACGAAACAGGAGGTATATGGGTCACAAAAGAACCATCAGACCAAATGCAAAGAAGCTTAGTGCGCTGTTCACGTCAAGGCATAAGATAGATTGGGATACATTTGCTAGTAAGGTTAAAGCATGCCAAAGAGGATTCATGGGAGAGCCAGATGAGATGAGACCTGGACGAGGAGAGTTTCATGAATATCCAAGCACGTGTGTGTGTGAGAAACCATTTATGGATGATCTGAGCCAAGATGGATTCCGTCCCCCTAAACTCGCAGCCAACAACGTGACAATGAAGGCAGACTTGGCAATGAATGGTGGGAATGAAGAAAGTGTTGTACTACGAAAGCGAAGTGGGAGAAGGGCAAGCACGTGATAAAGATGAGTAACTTTGGATCAGCGTCATTAATTGGAGGAAGAAATAAGGCAACTGTTACTAGCAAGAAATGTCTACGGCATGCCTCATTATCGTCTGATTGGCACTAGAGTAGTGCTAATTAATTAGTCACGGCCACGATGAAATCCTTTTCATTCACATTGTGAATGGCTCAATTCAGATCCATGTATAGGGTAAAAACGCAAGAAACATCAACGCGTTGCAAATGTTAATAATAGGTATGTTTGGATTAGAATAGTTGAGCTCTTTTATAGGTAATTTGATTTTGCGACAAATTTATTGAGTTTTTTTCCCATCCGTATCTTAACTTATTCCTGTTCATTTAATAGATTGCCGGATGACTTAATCCCCGGACATGGCCTAACATTGAAAATTCTTGGAAATTTTGCTTAGAAAAAGCTTATAATGAAAGTTGATGGATAGATTCTCATATACTATACATGATTCGTCAACCATATATGAATAACTCACCATTGACCCATTTCAATTTTCCAAATCCAACATAGCTTACCCTTCGTGAATTTCAATTAAAAGAAGTTCATACTACTTACTGGAACTATTTTTTGTCATTCTTAGCTGCTGCTGTTATTATCATTATTATAATTATCATTAGCACCCTAAATTTTGTCAACCTAAACTTGCGGCAGAAAATATAGCAAAGGACAAAGTGGAAGTGGAACGGGAGACGGGTACAAGTCGAAATCCAACGAAGAGGAACATGACCCATTTGATCATATCAACAAGCCTTTCTATAAACATGTCAACATGGATAAATTCCATATACAGCCTACTGGATTAAATTAAATCATATTGTAAACAAGATAAAATCAATATTAACATCTACTGGACTAGTCTGCCTAAACCGAAGGAAACAAGAATTTCCACTCCTATGTTCCCTATTATAAATATACACATCTATGCCGAGTGCTTTGGTCTTTCAACTGAACAGCTCATTGCAACTCCTCGTTCAACCTTAATTATTACCTGTTGCAGTCAAAAAGTTGAAATGTAAATATAGATTCACAAGGTTATTACAAAACAGGCCTCTCACTCGAAGAATTATATATATACACAGATTCTCACCCCTAGAAGTATTCCGATTCTGGTTTTTGTGACCCTTTTCATGTGAAGCAGAAGGAATCTTTGAGATAATTAAAGAGCTCTGCAATCCTTCTAATAGCTGCCAACCCAAAAGTCAACCCCATCAGACAGCGATATAAAAATACTTTCTTTTACAGGTCGGACATTGGAAATGGCTTATTATACTTAAGACAGAAAATAAAAATAAATTAGACGCAACGCAACCTAGAACAATCAATTTCAGTTGATGGCAGGCATGTTCTTACTCTTGATGTTGGCTGGATCCTGCGATTGGATCTACGAGGCTCAGTGATTTCAGATGTTGATTTCACTGGATTTCCATTCAAAGCTTTTTCCTCATCAATCCTACCCAACCTTCCACCAGCAGGTGCAAGTTTTCCCTTACTTGCCCTTGATGTTGATGGTTTTTTAGTGGGATGAGAATCAGTTGAAGACGCAAGTGATGAATACAAGATTGGTCCGCCCCCAGCTCCCGTGTTTCCAGAATAGGATGCTCTTTCCACCTGATTTTCACTACTGAGATGCATTCTTAAAATGACTTGAAGACTCCTTGATCCTTTCTGCACGACTTGTCATATCATTAGTGTAAGGGTTTTCTTTCAGTGGTATCACTCTACCCAAAACGCTCTGCGGCTTTCCAGACTTAAAGGAGGGTCTGGAGTCGGCTCCTAGTTTCTCCTTGGTATCATTTTTGGAACTATTTTTCCACCCACGTGATCCAGTACCGTGAGGTATCAAGAAATTTGCAAGCTTGACTGAATCATTTCCATCGTTGATCTTACTTGTCCCATCTGCAACGTAATGCTTGCTTACTTCCATAAATTTCCTTTTCTTCCCAGGTTTAGGAACACCAAAAATCACTCTCGATCCTTCTTTTTGAAGACCAGTCCTCACCATTCTTTGTGCATCAGATTTATTTTCGTTCTTGCTGTTCTTACCAATATTGAACACTTTATCATTTTCAGTCAAGTTAAGCAACTCGCCAGGATTTGCTGACTCCACGGCATCAGTACCTTTGGGAATCTTGCCTTTCCCTTTTACTTCTACTGGAGGATTACCTAACTTAGGTCGTTTTTCATGAGGTGTATCACCCTGCATGCAAAATGTACAACTCAGTACAGGCATGCATTAAGTTAAAACATCAGAAGAGGTTGCAAACAAAGTACCTCATGGGTAAAACTGTCATTTGCTCCAACCTTGGGAGACTCGATCCATTTCCCATCCTTCCAAATAAGGGATGGACGTAGATGCCAAGCTCTGACAACTGATGTTTCTCCACTCACTGCAGTAAACCAATTAGATTATGTGTTTCCCAGAGGTTGGCTCTATACAATTTTAAGCACAATATAAATTAATGTTTAATCAAATAACGTACATACCTGGGAAGTGAACAGTTAATGTTTTATCTTTCTTGTTCTTATCTGTAACAACTCCTTCCTGCCAGCTGATTACAAAAACCATCAAATGTGAGATAACTTCCACAGCAAAAATACAGGTGAAATGTATAGAACTATGGCCCTGTTTGGATAAGCTGAGGTGATAAGTTGATTTTAACTTACAAAAAAAACTCAATTCATTTTACCTTCTAATTTTCTTCTTCTACAAGTGTTCATAGAGAAATTTATCTAATCAAGACCTATGTACGAACTAGGAACTACAAATTAAAAGTGCTGCAGCTTTACAAAATTGCAGTAATAAAAACAATGATGCTTCAGAGCCAAACACCAAGATTTTGCAACTTTGAAGTTTCTGTGAGACAAAAGCTAATTTTAGGATGAGTTGAATCTGTAAGACCTTTTTGTGTATATTATTCTCCCGAAGTACCAATGTGTATTTAAAGATGCTATTTATTGATATTATCTGAAAAACATTCCCCAAAATGGTGGGTACCATGTATCGAAGACTATAATCAAGAATGATTATGCCTGTGCTTTGAGCATAATGAATCCTATCAGCACAATAAAATTCATTCCCTTAAACAAATTTCTTGATCCGCATCTGAACTATAATTAATGAAGCCATAGAAATTTCGCCGTATCAACAATCAAAACATTCAATACAAAATATACTCAATGGTCAATACAACTATTAAAAAAAATATCTAGGGACTTCATTTATGTCGAAAAGAAAGTTGGAACTAAGTCACTTCCCCTGTATCTGTGGATTATTGTCAAAAAAATAAAACCTTAAATAAATGCATTAGAAAGTGTCACAGGAAAATACCTCTTAAAACATGTTATATATTATATAAACTATAAACTATATATATTACAAACATCAGTTTCTATCCCAGAATCATCACTTGAAAACTGTAGATAACTATACCTTTCTTGTATCCACGCATCAACCCTATCCCCAACAGACCAAGTATAATCTACCATAGCTGCCCTCCGTCTCTTCCTTGTTCCTTCATTATGCAAACCAGTAAGAGGACGAGTAGTACGTATTCTAGGAGGTTTGTTTTCTTCACCTTCAAGTGAAACCCATTCCTTCAAAGGCCCTGCACCTGGAAAATAATTTTTTCTTAATTAATTTTCCAAGCCTAAATTGAGAATTTATGTATTAAACCTATGACAAACACCTTCAGAAAAATATCAGATACAGAGTTATATGATCCAATCTAATAGCTTTTTCATTCCAATGTTCAATTCTAGGATTCCTGAATATACACACAATGAGCACAAGTCCCTTGGCTCTTGCAAATAGTAAAAAAATTGAAACACAAATTCATTTAGTTTGTTAAGGTATTTTATTCTCAAAAGCTTGACCAACCTTCATCATCTACAAGCACAGTGTAGCATACATAAGCTTTACCATCCTTCAAACTTAATATATTGGCTGTGTACCATGCTGCTTTAAATCCTTCTCCATCTTTGAAAACCTGATACATATGATTGCTTCAGATAGCCAGGAAAAGATATAATTTAAGAGCAGTTCCATATTGGAAAGAATGCATCTAATTTTAAATATAAACTATGACCTAATCATCACCAGAGATCTTATGATCACAATGAAAGCAAATTGCCATTAATCTGGCACCTCTAACCAAATCAACTAAACAAAGCATAACTCATTAAAACAACCTCTACAAGTGAGCCCTCCTTGATGTTAGTTTCCTCCAGATTTCCAGGTCCATTACCAGCTGTGAAAGCAGCCTGTATTTCAGTCTCAGATTCAGGAAGCGCATCAATGGGATTGACTAAATCAGAAACCTTGCGGCCCTTTGGTCCTTTTGAACTCTTTTCATTGATGTTAATAATAGGAGAAATGCCATCAATGGATCTCATATGGTCCTGAGATGCCTCACTATGCATTGTATGAAAAGGAGACTTCTCACTTGCAGCAGTCTTTCCCATTTCATCAGACGAAATATCTCTATTACATATACGAGAAGTTTCTGGTCTGTCTCCAACATTGTCAACATTCACCAGACCACTGGTCATGTCTTTCAACGATCCAACTTGCTGAGAGGACTCTCGGGCAGCATTCCAACAACCCTCTGGACCAGCTTCTACTAGGTCATTTAATGCCAAAGGATCACCCATAGTTACAATCTTTCCAGCCTGGGATACAGCTTCTGCTGCCAGTTCAGCAGCCTTCACAATAGCATCCATATTTTCAGCTCGTTTTCTGGCAGCTGAAGCAGCTTCCACCCTCCTCCTTGAAGCCTCCTTTGCAGCTCCTATAATAGAACTAGAGCTATTGGTTCCAATAGTACCCTTCAAGATGGAGGCAGGGGTTGCTTTTCCCAAGTTACTCATACCCTCTGAACGAGAGATTTGGAAAGAATTATCATAACCAGATGAGACTAATGCTTCATCAGCCATAAATTTTGCATACAATGCAGCATTTGATGCAATATTTGCAGCAGCAGCTGCTGCCTTTGCAACAGCAGCAGCAGCTGCAACTGCTACTGCCGCAGAAGCTAATTTGGCCTCAATATCTGACACCAATCCAGAATTTTTTGCTTATCCAACTGTTTCCATATCTCCAGGCTATGATTCACAGCAGAAGCAGAAAGAGCAGAAGCTTCCTCTGCATTTACCCTTGCCTCCTTAATTTTCTTAAGAGATTCATCTGACAGAATCCTCTTCTCAACATTCCAGTTACTTTTGAGGTGATCAGCAAGAGATAGAGGAGTTACAGACACAACTGATTTTTCAACAGTAGTTATAGGCACACTCCCAACAGGGGTTGCAGTGGCAACAGGAGTTGGTACTACTTGAGACTGCAAATGCATAGCCTTCTGGCCAGGATCCTCAGACACCATGACTTTTTTTCTTTTTTTGGGCTCTGGATCTGAAGAATGCTGAGCAGTCGATACCATCACATTGTTTGTATCAAGTGGAGGGGCAGTTGCTATAAATACACTTTGTAGGCCTGCACCAGAAGCTGGCAGACCAGGAGGAGCATTCTTTATACTAGAGGAAGGAGGCATGGATGATACTTTGACCGAACTGAACTGAATTGTATCTGTTAGAGGTGATGTGGAAGGATGGGAACTGTTGTTATCAGGGGCAGGAGTAGGAGTCCATGCTCCACGAAGGGGGGCTTGGGATAACCAAGATGTGTTATGTCCAAGAAAATTTCTGAGAGGTGGGGTTTGATAAGGATGCAAAGAAGTAAGTGCCTGCGAATAATCCACAACAGAACCTCTCGCAAGGGCACTAGATTGACGGGAATCACAGGAAGGAGTTGGTAGGCTCCAAAGGGGAGATGAAAGGGGTATTAATGCGTTTGCAATTGTTGAAGTAGCCTTGTTGCTGGCTAGGCCAAGAGGTGAAGAGATATCTTTTCCTTTAAGTGCATTTTGCTTAACTGCCACATCAGTGATTCTAGGACCTGCAGATCTCAATTCTCAATAGTTACACAATCAAATTAGAGAAAAAAATTAAAGGAATTAATATATATAAAAACAAATATAGGATACCAGATCGTGATTGCAGAGGCGTTTCTGGGTTAATAGGATGAGACTTTTTACCATGCTGCCTTTCCATGCAGGAAGACCAGGCATTCTGCCAAATGCTCCTTCCACCATCTAAAAACACAATAGAACTCAATACTCTGTTACAATCAAATAAGAGAAAAGAGCATGCAAAGGGAACATGATTTAAAAAAAAACCTGGGCCCCCAAAAGCTGATATCATATACGCCTCATCAGGTACTGTGCCTTGACTGCAGCAACATCCATCAATAAGAGAAACAATTGGCATTATTGATTATCATACTGAAGAGTATAGAACATATCAAGCTGCCTAAACAGATTACTATCTCATTAAGATACACCAGTCCCTTGCTTTAAGATAGTATATTGATTGAACGAGCATAAAATAGGTCTAAGGTTCAACACATCAATCAAATCTGAAACCCTTACAATAAAACTGGATACCCATTTTTTAATTAACCATGGGGGATTATGAGAGTAAGGTAAGGAATAAGTGTGTTGGGGAATGGATGAAAAACATGAATCATACGAACATGTGCACATCACATCTATGTAGCATCCATAACAATGAACAAAGTATAATGTAGCTAACATTAGAACTCACATCAAAGCCCCATAGACAAAAATCTGTGCACGCAATTGCACTTGCTGAATATCCATGAAAGGTTGTTGAAACAGAACAGGTGGAGAAGCAGAAGAGTTCAAATCTGGAAGGCTAGATGTCGAAGCATTTAAGATAGCAAATGGCCTTGTACTGATGGAATCAACGTGCCCATACTGCTGCACCTCATTTGATTGCACCACCTTGAAACCAGGTGATGGGCTCAAAGACACCCTAGTTGATCTATCCCCTCTTTCTGACTGTCTTCCTGGAGTTTTTCCTTTATTCCCTTTTCTAGAAGATTCCTTTCCAGCTGTCTTATTAGAGCCTCGCCTAGTTTTGCGTTCAGGCGTAACTTGAGAAACACTCTGTGCTATAACACCATCAGATATTTGTGGACTCCCAAGGGAGATATTCCTGCTACTTTGGTTTTGGGAGTACCTAGTGCAGAAGCCAGTGGAGATTCCTCTACAACCTTCAATAATAAGAGTAGGAGAAAAAAGAATAAAATGAGTGCATTGGATCACTTTGTAATGAAAAATGCAGAATATAACTTATAATGAAAAACTAATCACGATATAAACAATACAGAGAATAACATTCAGATAACAGTGCCTTTAGACATAGATTATGAACTGTAACAAGGATTACCGTTGAAGCTTTATTGGCTGCAGTAACAGGAACTTGTCGCCTCTTGCCAGAATTTGTTCTTTTTGCGGTCTTTTCTGGAACATCTTTTTTGGACAAATTTGCCACAGGATTTACCTCAGGAGCTAAGCTTCTCTCATCTTTAGATGCATCATTCCCCTTAGGATCATGATCAGTAGACGTGTTCAATGCATCCTTATTTATGCACTCAGAAACTGGAGGGTTCAGATGAGCAGAAGCCTTAACTTGATTCACATCCTTTTCAGTTTCAGGATGGCTTCCAATTATAACAGAGGCACCGCAAGTATTATCAGTATGATTGGCAGGACTGCTTCCAGTTTCATGCAACTCGGTGCAAGAATCAGGTAAAGAAGAAGATTTGGAACATTCATTTGCAAATAAATTGTCACCTACAAAATTAATTAATCTTCTAATAGGTGCGGAAACATTTGAATAAATGTTAAATAGCAGGAGATGCATGTTACAATTATAAAGCTACTAAGATGTAATTTGCATTTGCATATATTACATTCAACAATTCTACCACCACCATAAGATTGGGTAACTCTAAAACAGGACAGGACAAATTGGTAAAAAATTACAAAACATTTTCCAATATTCACCAGAAGTTCACTACTACCTATGCTGTGCAAGGACACCACCAGCAGAAACAAGAACAGGGCAGATCGAATGTAAATTAAAAAACATGACAAGTAAAAAGGAAGAAGAATGCCATCATATGCAATAAACAGAGACCATCAGTAACAGGGGCACACACATGACAAACAAAACACGGTGATGGGGTGATGAAGAGAGAAATATGATCATCATCAGCATGGTCAGTCAGGATGAAATTTCTGAGAAGACTGACACAAATAATACTTGTGTGACTTCTTGTGAGTCTTAGTGGTGTAGTTCGATCCACCGAGTCAACCCAAACTAGTGGCAACAGGTATTTGCTATTGTTGTGGTGACATGAGAATCTCAGAAGAGGAGCCCCTTAGATTCATCCCTCTTTTATACATTTTTCCATCTCATTCTTTACAAAGGGGAGATTTGCTCCTGATTTTGCTTTTGGAAGGATGTGTTACTGATGACCTTCTTTTCAAGAACCCTTCTTCACATATAAGCAAAGGGATTCCAAGTTCCCAGTTCATAACGGGCATCATCCATGATCTTGGTCCACAACAAAGGTATTTTGAAACTTAAAGAGCACCTTCGATTGCCCTACATAATCAAAATATTGTGTTTGTTGCCCCAGGATCATATATTTCACTCTGCACATTCTAAATTGTATTAGGTTTGGAACTTCGATTTTTTACTTTTCCTTTAAACACGCATACCCCCAAAAAAATTAAAATAAAATAAAAAAGCTGATGACTTCGATTATATATGATATGGGCAGAACAACTCAACTGCCTTTCATAAATTTTGTTCCCTACTATTTAGTCAAGAAAAAAGGAGGGGTGTTCGACTTCAAGAACCTATCCAAATTGCTAAACCAATCCAAAAAATAAAAAACCAAACAAATAGTTCACCAAAAAAACTGCATTTTCTTTATTCAGTTTGGCTCAATTTCCGGTTCCCATGTTCAAACTTCAAACTGAACTGAATCAAACCAAACCACAGGCAAACTAAACTTATATTAGTTTTCCTATTTTATATTCAAATAAACCCTTACCTAAAACCAGTTGGATTGTTCAATTTATTATGAACATGTATTTGTATTTTTTGGAAACTTGAGATTATTTTGACTTGCGATTTGTAATTTAGATTAAGTTGTGATTTATGATGAGACTTAATACTTTGAACAAGTTTTTTAATATGTATTATGTATTTGACTTGTTATTTAATAAGTACTATCCTTTAGATGAAAAATTAACCACTACAGAAATTCATGTATTAGTTCAGGACTCTACTCTTACTCTAGTTAATGAAATTTCATTTCTTTGTTGGCCAAAAACTAAAGGGTTACCTCTTGAAAAAATAAAAAAGGACAAACCAAAATAATCGATCTAATCCAAACCACAAAAGATTAGATTGAATTGGTTCGAATTTGATATACCAATCCAAAACCAAGCCATGAGTCTTTTTTATGATTGGATCGGATGGTTTTTGCCCCAGAATAGATTCAAATTCCTAAAAAGAGGAAACAAAAGAAAGCACATTTTTCAATTTCATTTTTAGTTCCAAAACAGTCCATAGTTTAATCAAAAGCTTTTTCAATAAACTAACAAAAGTTATAGGGCTGTAAAAAATAATAGGATATCACATAAACATTTCTAAATAATTAAACTTTATTCTCTTCTCCCCTGATTTAACTCCATTTTTCCTTGCCTCCATCATTTCTTCTTAACCACACAGGTACGTGCATTACTTTCTAGTTTCATATGGAGAAAAAAGCTGACACCTCCTATAACCCAAAATCTTTAGAGCAATTATCAAACCATAAATTCAATCTACAATGAAGCCAAAATAAGAGAACAGTGGTAATTTTCATCTTAGATATACTGCAGAGGCTTCCCTTACTCCGGACATTTCTGTATGGTGCAGTAAAAGTCTCCCAAAAGACACATGACGATTAGGTATCCCATGTACTATAGTTTGACATCTAAGAAACCAGAGTCACTTTTTTAAAATAGAATAGTCAAGCATTCCTCAACAACAGAACACTGACAATTTTTTGTGAAAACCTCATTAAGTGTACCAAAATTAACAAAAAGAAAGAACAAACACAGGAACAACATTTCTTATTGTGTGCAACAATAAAAACTTTGAGGAATAATGAGACGATCATGACATTATATTTCATGAATGGATACATAATGACAATGCTTTCCTTAGAGTTACATAAGGTAATCAACAGAGTCGTTAACAATGAGAACATAAGCAAAAACTTCACTAAAATCATTCAATTAGAGGAAAGTACAGAAATTTGCATAATTGATGTCATATATTACATAATTTTTTCCAATGTTCTAGAATGGACACATAAATCTCATACAACAATGAACAAACAACAGAATTGGAAAGGAATCACAAAAATGGACAAGACTAAAAGAATACCTGATATTTTTGAGGATGACTTGTCATTGTTCTCTTGTATTGCCTCCTTGTCATCCTCGGTAAAAGAAACTGCAACTTTATCACCCTGTTTCTCTATTGATTCACACAGAACTGCAGCCACACCAACCTCTTTAGTGCATTCTTGATCCACCTTATCACCTGGTGTTTCTTGAGGTTCACCCATCTTTTCAGAAGCAGTAGTCACACAACTGCTTACTGTCTCGCACAACAATTGTCTCGATGTATCAGAAAAATCTTGTTTTTCAGATCCAGTAACAGGACAAGGAGCAGTTTCCTGCTCAAAAGACCCAACAGGAAAAGCTGTGCTTGCTTCATTAGCTATTTTAGCTTCAGTGCTTGCTTCATGGGCTATTTTAGCTTCAGTGATTGCTTCATTGGCTATTTTAGCTTCAGAGTTTGCTTCATTGGCTATTTTAGCTTCAGAGCTTGCTTCATTGACTATTTTAGCTTCAGAGCTTGATTCAATGGCTATTTTAGCTTCAGAGCTTGCTTCATTGGCTATTTTAGCTTCAGAGTTTTCCTTTTCATCAATAGAAGCAGACCCAACAAGCATCACTCCTTGAACTTCATAGTGATCTGTAACTTCATGTGTGGACACAACTCTTCTAGGAGGTGGAACATCCACTATCTCACAGGATGTCGAACTAATATTTTCAGATACATATTGCGAAGCTGAAAAATAAGATGAAAATAAACCATGTAGTTAAACCTTATAATGACTTAGATTATATCCTTACGTTAAATCAACTTTATTTGCTTAAGTAATTCTAGTATACCTGAATTATTGACAGGCTTGACGTCAAATGATACTGTGGAAGGTGTCACCTTAGTTTCCATGCTACCTGCACTAGGAGATGAACTAACTCCTGTATCAAGAAGATGGGATTGGTCAACATCACAATGCATTAGGCTGGAATCAAAAGTGGCCTTTTTATTCTCTTGGTCAATGGCAGAAACATCTCCATAAAAGTTTTCACGGTCACCCTGCTTGTCATGTTCGTTGTTTTCACATACTTGAGTTGCCTCACCCAAAATACAAGATTTTGTAGAAGCCACTGCACCTAAACTAGAAAAACCTCCTGCTTTGCTATCATTATTGCCTTTACTAACAGAAGTGTTATTATCCCCCACAGCAAACATAGATGCCTCTGACTGATTTAATAAAACCTCTGTATCCATCTGATTACCAATGTTCAATAACTCCTTTTCCTTACAAACACTGCTTTCACTATATGTATTCTCAACAGTACCCACGTTCTGCTGAAAATTAGGACATGTAATACACTCGGATTTGCTGACCCCAACTATATGCCCCTCAGAACTGGAATCATCTTTAATAACAACCGTTGGTGAGTCACTTGTATTTAGTGCAGATTGATTCTCCACAATTGTATCTTCCTTTGCATTGCCCCGAGACAAATCTCTGAAACATGCATCTTCATTGCATCTTTCTGTGTTCTGCAAGTCAGAAATACCATCAGATACCATGCTCAAGGAGCCCTCTAAACTACTTCCAGAAGTCTCAAGCCCTTCAACTACAATGCCACTTTCCACTGCTTCTTCCATAGGAATTGAACAAAGAGGTTTATCAGAATGATGTGCTTCACCCCCAACTGCACTTACATCCAAATTTTGAGTGTCAACATCAGAATCTTTGTTAATCACAGAAGAATCCAAATCTTGCTCATTAGTTTGTATTTGTAAAGAACTTTGCTCCTCGTTACCCATACCAACGACATGATTTTGCACATTTTGAATGTTTAAGACATCACAACTAGAAGAGATATTTTGTACAGAAATTGCAGTAATACTAGTCTTCACCCCAGAAGCAGTTGAGTCCTCTTGAGTTTTTTCTTCAAGAGAACCATCAGCCACAGTCTCAACTCTTCCTTGATTTGTATCATTACTTTTGCCATCAGTGAAGAGAATCCCCCTAGCCATGGGCAAGTCAATATTTCTAAGCATATCATGTGGTTGCATATCACTTAAACTTCCATCAATGGATAGTTCACCTTGGGAAATTCCAGCCAGAGACTGCTCCCTTTCTACATCCTTCAATCCAGCCATGTTTTCATGGATACAACCTGGTGGCTGTAAATCAGTAACATTATCATTAATTTCATTTCTATCGTCAGGTTTTGGATTGGGCTCCATTTGCTTAGCTAAGCATGCCAGTTCATCACAGGCATCAGATTCCTGTATAACAGTTTCTCTAGGGATAAATTCCTCCTGTCCAACAGATTTTAATAGCATTTCAACAGATTCTGTGGAAGTGGCCTCAGACCAAACATTATTATGCCTTGATATAGAGCAAGATTCAGCTGCAGTTGAACCAAACTCTATGCCACTACTCCCCCGGGAGTATGCGTCAATCCACTGGTTATCTTCGTTACTTTCAATACCAAGGAAAACTTCAGTTTCAACCAAACTATCAAATCTTAAATGCCCTTGAAGGCTTTCATCAAAATCAAACTTGGAGAGAGCATATGGCCTTAATACTGGAGGAAATTTTGTGCTCCCTTCACCAGCTAAATGGAGATTCTGGCTTTGAAAATCATTGTCATCATAATCCATGGATGTATCCCTATAACAAATAAGCATATTAGAATAAGAGAAATAAGTCAAATAACTAGAAAACCATGCTTAAATTTGATATACAAATATTCATAAATTGACATGCATGCACATACAGACAAATTTACAAGCAGAGGTTCATGAATAAGATCCACCACATAGACATACACATCTGTTTGTGGCTACATGGATTAAACAATGCTATGATGCTTGTTTAAAACACAAGATTAAGAATGTTAATGTTAATAGTTTTAAAACTATGTACCATAAACAAAAATTCAATATTCAAAGTTGAAGGGAAAAAATCCATCATTCATATCTGCCTAATTTATGTTAAAAAAAATTATAAACTTAACCAAATAAGGGGAAAAGAAGATAGTTAGTAACTACTACAAAGGACATCAAGGTCAATTACAAAAAAGGGCAGTTATGTCAAATGTCAACTACTAGAGAAAAAGAACGGTGTTCTCTTGTCATTTCTATTTTCTAATAAAAAAAAATTATTTGGAAAGTTCAAATTTGGGCATGAGAAACCCAATTGCGCATGATCTGTGCAAAACAAAACAGAGGAAAAATGCTTCCTCAAGAAGGTTCCATTAAAACAGAGCAGAACAGCCAGTGGCACAGGAGTAAATACTAGATATGGGACTTTGGGCTCCGGCTGGATGCACAATGGGTTCTCCGATCTAGATCTAGTGGTTAAAGAGACCTTTGTCCAACCAGATCTAATCCAGAAACCCTGATAGTAACTGTTTATTGTCCACCATCTATGTCTCTGAAGTGCCAAAATTGAGGTGCACCCCACAATTATACTAAAACACTGTCACAAGCATCTGGGAGCTGGAAAACTCCACCCACCTTGCCCCACTCTAGCTGCTATCAATTACTTAGGAACAACAACTCCACACGAAGCAGGTAACATATAACTTCAATTTACCCAAAGCAGAAAACAACTTGATCATTAAACATTTGGCAATTACATAATTTAAAATATCAAGTCAATTCAAGAATTACATTAAATATCTGAATTAAAGAAAATCCAAAAATCATATTCATATAAAAAATAACTTGTTACTATGGATTAATATTTATGAACCTATCTAATCTACAACTAATACACTTAGAAAGCCACCAGACATAGGGAGGAGGGGAGCAGTGGCTAACAGGTTAATGCCTCAGGTTTAGAGACTGTCTAGTGATCTGGGAATTGTTTTGAAAAGTATAATGTGGAAAAAAAGGCGCGCGGCGCGCCCAAATTGAAGGCGTCCATGTGTTTTCCATGCATTCACTACACAGATAGGTTAACACAATCATCATGCAGTAAGAAAGCCTCTTCATGGTTCACAGTGCCATGGTAACACTCACGTTAGCTCCTTTTCACCAACCTATTTAATTAAAACAGCACTGCTATACATCGTGAAAGCTTGTCCGTGAAATCACTCACGAACGGCTTGTATAACTAACTTTCAAGCAACCAAAATATAATAAATAAAGGCGAATTAAAAATAAAAAAAGTAACCATTTGATTCGTGAGCAATTTTGTAAAAAGTGTTTCATAACCAATATCATCCTTCTTATTGAAAAGACACCAGTTTTAGAAAAGATACAGGATGTGCACTTTGCCAGTCGCATGATCAGATCAGTTTACACTCTCACACACAGCACCAACATTCCCAATGAACTGAGCAACCGTACACTCCTTAACACACATCCTTAAAAACCTTCCAAACCGAGACTGACCACCTTTTTTGTTGAATTAAAAGGAGTTACAGAATAATTCTTCTCAATACCAATTAAATTGGCCAGCCCCAATCAGAAATTAAACACCCCCCCCCCCCCCCAAAAAAAAAAAACCTCCAATCAAACACAAACCTATATCTTTAGGGGAGGGAAAAACAAAAACTCGCCACTAAAAAGCAAAGCAATCCTAATCAGAACAACAACAAGGAAAAAAAAAAAAAAAACGAGAACCCTATATCACAAAAAAATAAGTTGGACATGAACAGTACCAGAAGAAGAAAGTCTAAAGACGCTACCTCCCTCCATTCGGCGAGGAAATCCAGCCCCTCTGATCTCACCTATTCCCAAGTCGTACAGTCATCTACTGCATCAATCAACTCATGCTTTGTGAGTGTACTTTCAATCAAGTAAATAAACTTCAAAACGAAAAGGCTTAAGAACACCGACAAGGTCAACGAAACCTCGCCGGAAGACAGAGACTCACCGGTGTGTGCGAGGTCCGGCGGATCGAATTAGGGTTCCGGCGATGAAAGAGATAGACGGAAAGATAGAGAGAATGGTGAGAGAAAAGTGAAACGACACCAACAACGCGAAGTGTGTGACACTTTCCCAGCCGATTTTTTATTTTTTGCTTTTTTTTTCTTTTCCTTTCTTATTTTCTTCCGTAAGCATTAAATTTTATACAGGAAGTATATACCGTCAATTTGTCATTCTCGTCTGTCTATTATCACTTCCATGACCACTTAAGAATTTTTATTTAAAATAATTTTATCATTAATTAATTAATAAAGAAAAAACGGTGTATTAAATAAAAATTACTTAAAAAGGAGTAGAAAATTAGTAATAGACATATTAAAGTCAAAGTATACACAGCCTTTTATTTATTTATTTATAAATGTTAACATTAGTTAAAAAATTAAAAAATTACAAAATATTATTAATATATCCCATCTTAAGTTCTAATACATCATTTTCAATAATAATAAATTATTATTATTTCTTACCCAATGTCCTAGTCCAACACATAGAAAATACTCAAAACAGGTGGCGAAATTGGAAAGGTGGGTAGTAGTAAATAGTTGAGAAAATTCACATCCAATATTATTATTTAATATTTTAAATTATTTTATTATTTTATTTCATAAAATAAACATATTTATTATTATTCTTATTTAATAATATGATATTGATAATGACGTTTCAAGTCAACCTAAAAAAGTGTCCGACATATCTCCTGTAGTGAGCTTAATTTATTAAATTACGGGCTATAAATTTTGACTACACAAATTGATAGGTCAATCTCGTGTTTGTTTTTTTAATTTAATTTCTATGGACAGTTAGTATAAAAAAAATATTTTTAATTAATTATAAATTATTATTGGTATAATTTTTAAAATAATTATTATAAAAATTAACGAACTTAACTTATATAATAATTTGTAATTGGATTATAATAGATACTCTTTTCTTTTTTTTTTCATTCTCTTATTCCCTTTCCTTAGATTTTCTAAAGTTATCGGATGATAGTTTAGAAGATAAATTACACTAATAATTATTTATTCAAAAAAATAAAAAAGTGGAGGTTTTAATAACTTGGTAATTTATTATATATATATGCATGTATTTTATCACAATTTTAAGAATAAACAATATATGTATTGATAGTGTAAAAAAAAATTATATTATCATTCAATCACAAACTGTCATATATAATAATTATTGACTTTTATAATAATTATCTTAAAAGTCATATCAAATATAATTTTAATTGTTATTTTTTAATTAATGGTTAAGGTGGATTTTATCTTGGCTTAAACAAAATTTGAATGTCCTTAATTTTCATATTTTGGTACTCTTAGTTCTAATTGAGCGAATTTAGCCCTTAAATTTTATTACATGTTAAAATTGGGTCCCTCCATTAGTCTACATCTAAATACTAACGGAACTTGCTCATATTGGTCATCTTTTACGTTAATTGACAACACCTGTAAGTAACTAATAATGTGAAAACAATATTGGACATATCAAACTTTAAAAAAATTAAATAAAATTCATATTAAAGTTTACTTGAGTTTTTTCACCTCTATTGCACACATCGTATTCACCAATGGTTGGAATAGCTTCATGGAGAAAGGAATGCTTTTTGACTTGTGTTAGTTTGTCAATTAAGTAGGAGATGGTTGATATCAACAAATTTTGATACAATTTAGATGTTGCACTATCGGAGGAATCTAATTGTAACATTTGATAAAATTTAGGGACCAAAATCGCTTAATTAGAAGTATAAAGAACAAAATTGCACAAATGTAAAAATAAAGGGACTAAATTTGTATTTAAATCTCTTATCTTTTACAAATATATGCTCTTACTTTAAAGGAGACAAAATATTTTCCCTTTTTCATCTTTATAAAGTTTATTATAAGTTTCTCTTAAAAATAAATAAATAAATAAGTATCAACATGTTGTTTAGTTATCATTGGGTGGTTATGTCTGAATTGGAAGAAAGAAAATAGAAAAAATGATTTAAAGAGAAAGTAAAGAAAAGGGGGAAGTTGATTTTTAAAAAGAAAAGATTAAATTATTCACTTTGTCCATATAATTGTTCTCATTTTAAGTTTTAGTTCATACATGAGAAAACAATAAGTTTTAGTCCTTACACATACATAAAAGTTAAGCTTTGTCCATGACGTTAGCACCAAAGAAAATTTTTTAGTATTGTAAAACCACTATAAAAACTTTTTGGCAATTATAAACCACTACAAAAAATTGTCTAGGGACTAAAACTTACAGTTTACTTGTATAGAGACTAAAATTTAAAATAAGGACAAATATAGATACTAAATGAATAGTTTAACCAAAAGAAAATTTTAAAATTTTCTTTCTTTTCACTTTCTCATCAACTCAAATTTTAAATTTTCTTTTTTTTTCCACTCTACCAAATATAGTTTTTTTTTTTTTTGAGGAATTCAATAAACTAAGACAACTAACTAGGTATAAGATAAAATCAAGTGAAAGATATGATGTAATTCAAATTGATAATAAATATGCATTCAAATGAGAGATTAAATAAATAAATAAATAAAATAGCATTGACATGCACTCTAATTATTATTGATTAATTAGTAAACACTTAAATTCAATAAATAAGGTATGTAAAAAAATCAATAAACTAGGGCAATTAATTAGGTGTGAAATAAAATTATTTTACCATAGAGATAAAATAACATGAGAGATACACACTTCAAATTGATAACAAAGAGATCTAAGGTAGTATTTGCTTTAATCATTTTAAATCTTAAAAGTTATAAATTTATTTGAATTTTAGAGATTATTTTAAAAGTTATTTTACATTTATTTCATTTTTGTTTCAAAATGGACTTCCAAAGAGGTTCAATTTCGAGAGCACAATTATTCAAAATTACAAAATACTATTCTAGCATCTATGTGTTCAACATTCTCAACATTTGCAACATACACATCACCTTAACAACTAAGAGAGTACCTTTGCCATGACCATGGCACATCAACCCTTTGATAGCCCTTTGGGCAACTCAGTACATTTCTAAGAGGTTGGTCTCGGACTTACTTAATCCCTTCCCATGTGAATACGCATGTTGAGACTAGTGTAATCACATTTAAAAGGTAATATTTTCTTGAAGCTCAAAATACTTCGCTCATGATATTACTATGTGTCTTATCATGTCATGTACCTTGAGAGACATCAAGATCACCCTTAACTATTGATCCAAGGCCAGAGTTGCATACATCCAACGATGCTCTCTGCCTTTCACGTTGAGACGAGGCGGTTAATGGATAATTGCTCACGCAAGTTGGTAACTTTTTACACCATAATCAACAACCAACTTTGTTAAAATGCTTATAGTGCTATGTGTGTCAACTCATTAATTTAATTTTATTCATAAAGCTGACATTCCAATAAAGTAATAGACACATAAAAATAGACCTAGATCTTCACATACTAACCTTTTTATGGCAATATAAAAATATTTTCAAGTTAAATTTTAACATAATAAAATCAAGTTTAATTATTTTGTTTTGTTAGAGTTGGTGACCCAAATTTTTGAGCCAACTCGAAAAGCTCGCAATGTGACCAAACTAGGGAAGAAATATTTTTGACAATTTTTTAGAGTGTATAGTGGTGTTAGAGTTCTTGGGCCGATAAGCCTGAGACTAAATGCCACCACTGATCCCATTTGAAGGTGGCAGAGTGGAGCCCACACAGTATAGAACTTTATGTTTTGAGTTAAGGTTTTATATGTGCAAATATAATAGTGCTACAACTGGTCTCTTTGTATCTCCCTTATACCAATTTTTGATGATTTTAATTGTTATAATTTTTTTTACACTATCAACTAATCAAAAATTAATTTTAGTATGATTTTTAAGGTAATTATTATCAAAGTCAACAAATTTATCATACATGGTGAATTGTAATTAGATGATTGTTTTAGCCAATTTTCTCATTTTTGATATAATGAATTACATTTCCTCTACTTGTAGATTTCTTCCCAGTCAAGAATTTTTCACGTTAAATCAGTATGTTCATTCTTCTAATTTCTTTATCTCTGTTACACATTATTTTTAACACGTTTATTTCGTTTCTGACAAACATGTGAGATCTATTTAATGTTTATTAAAAGAAATATAAATATATAATTTAGACATGACCTGTGTGCATAAGAGGATTCTTACCTTTCCAATAATGATGATACAACATATTCAATGCTAATTTTTTTTTAAAAAATAATTATTATGATTCCTGTTTAAAAGTTGTATATTTGTTAGAAGGTATGCGACTAATTTCATCAGAATTTACAATGGTCTTAGTAAGAATATGGTATCTAAGGCAAGCAATGATCGCATCATGTTACAATGTACCCGAAATTTCAAGCACCTACATTTAACTTCCTCGCTTTCTCAAACCAGTTAAGCTCCACTAATCATATAATAATCTTTACCAAGCAGTTAGATGTCATACCCACCAAGGCTTGTCTACAACATCCTGGGAGAACACGTACCGGAACCTTGAACTATAAGGCAACCATTCTATGATCTGAGATGGCTTTTTGCTGGATTTAGAATTAAGGCTCTTCTGCATCGAATCACGCAGCTTCTTGTCAACACTCTCCATGACCCATTCAATGAGATCATCTATGCTTATTGATGCTTCTCTAGAAAATCTTTCCACCAATTTTGGGAGAAAAACTTTTCTGGACCTTTTCACAATTACATTTGCTTGGAGAAACTCCCTCTTGGCAGTATTCAGTTCTTCACTTATATTTGATGCTGAATAAACTTTTAGCTGCAACATTGTAATTTGTAACAACAAAATTCTTAATCAACTCTCTTTAAAATCCGGGTAAAAGAGAGCAGGAAGTATTATAGATGAAAAATCAAAATTACTATAAGACTTCTGCAGCATTAGTTTAGAAGATGGTTAGATTCTTCATAAGCAAAATACCTTGAAGTTCAATTAGTTTAGCAGAGAAAAAGTTCATGAGGGTGTCAGTCTTTATTACCACAGGATCTGACAAGGCTCCAGTACAAAGGGCAAAGCAGACAAGGGGTTGGGAATTAGTAAGACCCAATTTGGAACTGAGAAGTTGTCTTTCTTCACCACTTTTCTTCCTCAGGGCAGCAGACACAATGCTTTCAAGCCACTGTATTTGATAAACAACAGACAAAAAGAATAATTGTATGAAACATTTGATTCTGTCCTAATTAACATCAAAATAAGTGTTTGAAAATTTTACATTGAAATTTGCTTTTGAAAAGAAATTGCAGAACAATATCAGAAAACAATATAAAGGTTTGAATAACTACTTAAGCATATCGTCACTCACAAAAAAGAAGAAAGCTGATTACTGTCTTATATTCTTCTCATTCCAGTGAAGAAGCAAAATCTAGACCAGTTTACAAGAGCATGGGTGACTATTGAATCATAGCTGTGCTTACCAATTTATGATACCAAAAAGATTCAAAATCCAAATAGATACATTGATGTCTTTCTAAAATAACATAGGATTGGAAGCAGCGGATGCAAATCATACGAAGAATCATTTATTTGTAACCCTCTACTGGTCAAAACAGAAAGAACAAGGTAGGAAGTTTAATAGTCGGACACTTTGCTTATCAATGAATTCCACGTTTGACAGAATTAATCCTTAAACATACCAAGACAATATGTATTAAGAGTTTTTTAAATGCATAGATAGGTTAAGGGGAGTACCCGTCCAATCCGAGGAGTTCGGAAGCAAAATATCATTTGCTCTATGGCATTTGCACTTACGATATGACCGCCAATATTGTAAGCAGCCTGCACTATACAATTGCACTCATCAATTGATAATAAGTATGATGTTTAGTAAAACAAGGTATATGCTGTCAAGAAAGAAAATTTATATACCAATGCTACTTCTGAATGCAATTAGTGAGGTTTGTTTTCTTTCTTCTTATTTTGATTTCCGTTGTTGGTAATGAGAAATAAATAAGTTACTTGGTTATGTTTCTGGTTTGAGCTTCGCAAGAAGTATAATTTGGAGAAAATATAAACCTTCCAAAGTTTCAACAACATTCTTAAGGTGTCAGATATTATCTGACAAATATTTTCCCAGAACTCATAAATACCGACAATTTGCTTTTAACTGAAGAATAAATAAAAGTAAATTAAAAAAAAAAAAAAACGAACTACCTTGTGAAACAAGGCGAGTCTCCTGAGAGAGCCCTGGGGAATTCCATATGCTAAATATGCCTGTCAACAGGGGATCAAAGTTATGCATGCTTGGAAATTGGTAAAACAAAATCATTGTTGGTCATCTGAATATTACGTGCATCACAAGAGCATTGTGCACATTGATCCAGAACGCAATTTGTGCATCGCAATTCATTTGACTGACATTCACCCTTTCTAGTTGTTCAACTAGAACTCTGAATGTAAACGAGGAGGGAAAAAAACATGTCAGATCAACAATTCAATAAGAAATTTAGTGCATGAACAAAGTATTATTACAGTATAAATAAACAACTAAATTAAAGTACTAAAAGAATCGTGTTTTAAAAAAAAAATTACACACATCCCAGATTCCCAATAAAGATATAGCAGAATGTAATTGTTAATTACTCAAGCTATAATTACCAAAGAATTCCTACTCCCTGAATTTCCAAGCAAGGAAATAAGTTGAAGGCTCATCACTGCCTTTAGATTCTTTACTGACAGTTTTAATATTTCATTTAAAATTGTCATACTTATAGAACCAACCTGTAATTGTTGATGGCATAAGAAGCGTGAGAAGAATGACGTTTGTGTGTAGATATCCAAGATATTTCAACTGCTGATTTGCAAGACCAGTCTCGATCGTCTCCAACACAATGTCGAGGCTGTATAGCGTTAGTGGATGACCTTGACAATAATGGTGACCTACCGTTTTCAGCATTTACAGAGGTTGCCCTACGAAGCCAGCAATATACAGTGGCCATGCATCTCACCATTTCCTCAGAAAGCTTGCTTGGACAATGGTATAGATGGTCTTTCAAAGTACGTAAAATTGGAGTTTTCTCGATGGTAAAAATTTTTTCGTGAGCCTGACATATGATTTAGATGAGAATGTTTAGTACAAATATCACTTCATCTGGATGCATGTAAGCATGTTAAGTGTTAATGTGATATGGGGTTTCTTTTTCTTTTGGTTACAATTCAATGAATTCATATAGGATTTGATTTGGCAAAATGTATTGTAAAGCTCTTATTACTTGAACAGTGGGCTTATAATTATATATATCCAAACTTGACAAACTTGTCATGAGTAAAGAAATGGTTACTTCAATAGTGGCCAATTGCTTCTGGTGTTCTAAATTCGGGCTCGTGAGAATGGACTGGACCAGCTGGCGAACTGGCCACAAGTCTGATTCAATTATCTCTTGAAAACAATTTTTCATAAAATAGTATGAAATGCGACTCGGTTCTGGCAATAAATTAGCGAACCAGACCAGTATATGTTGTCCCAGTGGTGGTGTCCTGGGTGCTTATGAATCTGCCACATCATCTTGAGTGCCAGTTCTGGCATTAATTAGACCAGTTACTAGTTATGACAGTGGAGGTGACCTAGACACCCGGTAACATATCAATCCGCCACGTCATCCAGAGTTGAGCATCTACTATCTGAACTCAACGTCTAGACTAGAGCAACACTCGCTTGCATTGTACAATAGTTTCAAATATATTTATATTTTTTTAATTTTTTGGTTAAACTAATCAGTACTAAGTAATTATTTGAAAATTTTTAGTTAGGTCCTTCAATTAAAAAAATTTATAATTAGGTATTTGATCTTGTAAAATTTGTGATTAGGTCATTAATATTAGTTTATAACAGCTTAAAATAACAGGTCATGATATTAGTTTGTAGCGGCTTAAAATAGCTAAAAAATAACAATTTTAAAACTTTAAGGACTTAATTATAAAAATTTTACAAAATCAAATATCTAGTTATAATTTTTTTTTAATTTGAGGACCTAATTAAAATTTTCAAATATCTACTGATAATTTTAACCTTAATTTTCTTAATATTGTCATATCCTAACAATAACAAATCATAAATATTTAAAATTTATTTTTATAGATTACAAGTATTCCCATAAACTGGATAGAACCATTATAAGTGACAAAATTCTTATTCTGAATATTTAAGGTAATTGTATACTGATCGCATGTTCAAGCAGAAGCTACTCACAGTAAGTTCTGCGTCTTTTTTCTCATTTTGACACAATTTTTCTATTGTACGCACGTTATTAACAAGTTTTCAAACACCTTATCAGACTTGAACTCAAAACTATTGTTTAAGTTGGATCAATCCTTTAGCAATTGATTCACACCTTCAATTGTAAATACTTAATAGATATATATATATATATATATATATATATATATATATATATATTAAAACATTTTTAAAAATAAATTAAGAAAAAAATTCTATAACCATAAAATTCTTTTTTGCAAGGAAACATAAAATTCTACCCAGCGGTTGAAACAATGAAAACAAGAGGAAAGAAAACTAACATATAAAAAACACGATTTTTTAAGATTTTCTCTTAAAAATATTAATTTTAAAATTTCGGTTTGACCATAATTCAGTGCCAATCAAACCAGTAATCACTGAACACGTATCGGTGCCCTTTCTGGTTTAGTCAACAATGCTTTCAGATATACTCCGAACATTTTTTAACACAGGATTTATATTTGAGCCAAATGCTATCTAAAACAGTGTTAGTAATCAGATGATGAAATGAATTACACAAATGCTAAATAGATTTTATTGGAATAATCATATACTCTGATAAACAGCAAAGGCAAAGGAAACAATTAATGCATATAAATGGTAGAAAATCAATATCAATGTATCATACCTTGGTGGAATCAGAACAAGCCTTTTCAAAACAATTGTTGCCTTTGCCACGTGATGAAGGAGCGTGATTAGACCCAAAGATTCTATTCCTCAAGTCATTATTAGAAACTAGAGCTTGCAGGGGTCGAAGAGGGAATTTTTTTGATGAACAGAATGCACTTGAAATTATACTCGGATGCTTCCTGGATCCTTGCCTTGTATGAACAGGTGAAGTAACACCAGAACTTTGTTGAGATGGTGGCCGGCTAACACACTGTTCAAAAATACTCCTGTACAGAGAAAGTACTTGCTGCTCACGGCTTGTAACCTCTTCTTCAAGTAACTCAATTTCAGCAATCAAGTCTTTTGTCTATGAAAAAGGAGGAAAAACGGAAAAAATAGTTATCTATTTTTCACTAAACATACATTTGTAGCCATGGCCTACATGGGCCATATTACAATGTATATTATAAATTTAAAAATGACATCAAGCCGGAACCTTCGTGTCCATGCCGCACATTCCAATCAAAATATACCATCTACCTATCAAGTGAAAGTGAAGAGTCTATTTTAGTTATATATCATCTAACTAGGATCATTTACATGAGAGTCAATTTCTCTCTCTCTCTCTCTCTATGAAAAAAAGTATTGGGGAAGGGGAAGTTAACCCATTCAAATGATTCCTATAACCCTTCGATGAGGCTCATGGGAATCTTTTGAATTCAAATACAATACCTTCATATGGATCATGCTCAATCCTACCAATTGAGCCAACCTATATTCGAGCAAATCAACTTTGCTAATTCCATCAATTCAAAGTTGTGTGTCAGATTTCTCAAAGGCTATAACACATAACATGGATTCTTAAAATCTAGACCTGTTAGGTAGTAGCTCAAGACCAAGAAAGGTTTTATCTCTAATAAGCCCTGTCTGACATTTACAGCTTAAAGTGTATACAAAGCACAGGATCAATCAGATCTTATATTAATTCATAATTTAATAGATTAGAAGAATGGCAGAGCGATAATCAAATTTCTGATCATTTGGTCACAGAGGTTCTAATATGTTATTAAAAAAAATCATCCTGAAAGCTTAATGTGTTGGGTGGAGGCTTAAACATGAATTGCACCTTTAACGTAGTCAAGCTGAGGAGGAAGTTACGAAACCATTTACAGTATTATAAGGAATGTTATCAGAATTCAGAAAGTGATTAGGTCCAGGTGTAGTTCTTAAATGAATCCTTTAAATAGTGTAAAAAGTGAAATCAAGAGTGACTTTACCTGAGACGCTATAAAGATTTACTAACTTGGTAATCAACCACATATAAAGTTAAATGGCTAAACATTTTATTATTTTGTGGGAACGGGGGTTGAGGAGCCTATTGGATAAATCTTGAAAAGCCACTAGAACATAAGACACGAATGTCAAATTACCTGGGCAGTAAAGTGCCTGTGTCCAGGGGATAAAGTACTTGAGGCTCGACCCATCGCCCTTTCAAGCAGAATGCGCATGGATCTCTCCTGTTGTAGGCGTAACTGTAGTTGCTCAACCTGCAAATCATTATAGTGAGTGTCTCAAACTTTGCTTATCTTCGTATGCGTATTATCTAGGGTTGTTTTTCCGTTGTGTTTTCCTGAGCTGAAGATGATTCCAAAAATCTACTTGCTTATGTAATTCCACAATAAAGGACTTTGATGGTTTTTTTTTTTCCTATGAAGACTGAAGACATTATGGTAAATTTATTCTAGAAACACGAAACTTTTTATCTATAAATTCCATGATGAAATCAATCAAATTTTTTCGCCTTTTTAAAGAGGGCTCCCAAGCTCATACATCCAATGGAATTGGCTTTGACCCCTTTGTTCCTATTTCCCCACTTTTCAGTTTGAACTTTTTTCAAGCGTCAATACTAGAAGAGAAAAAAAAAAAATTCAAACTAGGCAGCCAATTTTACTAGGGTTAAATGCAAGCAAAAGACGTCAAAACCAAGAAGCACAAAGTCGGTCAGAGTCATCTCAGCATGTGTAAAGTCAAACAGAATTGTTGAAAATAAATTTTGAAGTTGAGAACCTACAGGTCCAGAGATACGTCATACGATCCTTTTGCACGACAAAATAAGAGATAAGAGCTTACATCTTTTTCTAAGGATGCTCTATGACTTGAAATGGTATTTTTGTTTATACAAGTGAGATTGTCATGCAAAGGACTCTGTAACCTAGAAGCACTCACTGAAGGTGGTGAAACCTGTTCAAGTCATGGTAAAACCAGTGAATTATCTTCCCAGTAACATTCAAAATCAAGATATAACGACTACACAGTGCATCTGTAGTGCACTAATTGTTAGTTAAGAAGAATTATGAGATCTGATTTGAAAATTTAACGATCAAATTTAAATTGCAGTCTCACAAGGGATTCATTGTGGTCTTTCTCGAATGCGTGTGAGGCTCCACCTCTTGCGTTTTTTAGGATCCTTTCAGAAGCACTGAAAAGGGCAGAAGTAAAAAAAATGCCGTGTCACAAAATGAATCAGCTGAAGCCAGTAACTGTAATATGTCTAAAGAAACTAGATCGGCATCGCCAAGTTTTCCAATTCTCAGGAAAACTAATCTTTCACTAATACATTAAACCAGAGCCAATCAGCCAACATTAATTAGCCAACCAGTTACTTTAAAAGAAGAAAAGTTTAACAATGAAGGAAAATCCATAAGGCAAATTGAACCCCAGAGACCAAAAATCTTTATCTCAGTTTTCTCATAAAAGCACATTTACTTGGAAATGCAGCTCCCAATATTCAAATTACTTCCCCGTATCTAATCTCTAAGCATTCCAAAACTTTCATCCCCTCGTCTCGCACTTTCTCTTTTTTCCACAATGTTTTTAGAATTGAAACGAAAGCAGACCGTAAATTTTCCACCGACGAAATTTCACACTAACATCCACACATTACTCAAAACACAGAAAGAAATACATTAATATTAATCACTAAGCGAGAAGTATATTGGCATTACGCAATGCTATTATTTGTCTGGCTGTAAATAATTGAATTATTAAAATAAAAAAGGACCTCTTAGATCGTCTGTGTCTAGGTTTGCCATGTCGAGAATCTCCGTGATCCTCATGCCTACGCGCTTCTGCGTCACTCTGTTCTTCAAATACACGAAACTCACTCATTATTAATTCTCAGCTATTGTAGAAGGCGCATGCATTGTTCTTCAGTTTGAGAGTGGTATTTGTTCTTTTATTAAGGGGCCAAGTTTGAACTGGGTATAAAATCATAAATGACAAGTACAAATATCAATGGCGCAGAGAGAAAGAAAGTGTGTGGGCCTGGGTTAATTGAATATGAACAGAGCAAACTTCCACAGGAAGAATAATTGAATCGAATCTGAAAGAAGTGAAGAATGTGAATGTGAATGCGAACTGTAAATAGTAATATAGGTTGCCGAAAGAGTGCGGCAACGAGACAAGATAGGTGGTGTCCCCGCAATTGAATTCGAAGGGGTTTGGGTCGTTGGGCGCATTCAATGATCGTTGATCAACTTCCACACACACACACACTCTGTTACTTGGTGTACACGAAGTTAACATGAAAGGAGAGTGAGTGAGTGTTGGTTTGACTCGGTTCCGGTCGATTCGATTGAGTTTTGAGCTTGAATGCTTGATTCCCCGCTAATGTGTGTGTTAGCACTTACCCGCCACGCCACTTTAAACTCGAAAGCGTGGAGGATACGACTACGAGAGAGAGACAACTCCTGGGAAAAAATTTTCTGACGTCAGAAAGTATAAATTTGATGTAACTTTAATATTTAATATTAAAAAAATAATAATAGCATTTAAAAATAATTCAATGGCATTCAAGATTCCACTCCTCAAAAATGCATTTTTTGCGTGCTTAAGTTATATGTAAACGTTAATGGGTATTTTCAGGGTATTGATTAAAAAAACAAAATAAAAAAGCTCACTGAAAAAAATATTATTTAAAAAATATTAAGATGGTTGAATATTATTTTAAGTAGTTGAAAATATTTAACAAAATAGTTCTTAGGTCAAATGTATTTAATCAATCATTTTAAGAAACTCGTTAACACGATCCGGTGTGTGTTGGTGTGAGAGTTTGTAAAATTGACTTTACAAAATTATTTTTGTTAAATTAAAATAAAGTGATTTATATTTGATTTATATTTTATTTTTAAAGTAAATTAATAATAAAACTCAATGTAAAAGTTTAAATCCAATTCAAAGGTTACTTAAATTTGCTTCATGTCAAAATCAATTTTGAACCTATAATCAATTCTTTCATGTAAGATCAAACATGTGATTTTATATCTAAAATCACGTTAGTTGATATTTCAATGTTATTTTGATTTTGAATGGTCACACATACACACACACACTCAATTATTAAAATTGAAAATATTAATTAATCATTTTGTTCTAGTTTACATGATATTTCAACCACGTCCATTAATTGAATGACTCGTTGTACAATAGATTGGTACAATCAGTATTGTATACAAAAGAACTTCTCCTATACAACTAATTGGAATAACCAACTTTAATAACTAATCAACTAAGGTAATTGAAAAACAGTTGTAGTATCCAATTAAAGAGTGGATACTCGGCACTCCTAGGCTTGGAAATGAATCAAGAAAATAGAGGAAGATCAAGAGGTTTGGTAAACACATCATCTGGATGATCAACACTAGTAACAGGGGGCAAATGAAATAATTTATCTTAACGTTTTACTCTCACTACATGACAATGTAGTTCAACATGCTTTGTGTATTCATGGAAGGAGGAATTGACAACAATATGGCAAGTAGATTGGTTGTCATAGTATAATAATGTTGGAGAAATAAATGGCAATTGCAAGTCTTTCAAGATATAAGTGAGCCATTGAATTTCACACACAATGTATAAGAAGCCCCAATATTCTACTTTTGAAAAGGACTCGGAAACATTGGATTGTTTCTCTGATTTCTAAGATATTAGGAAGTTTCCCGTGAAAATGTAAAATCTTGTAACACATCATCGTGTATCAAGATAGTTAGCCCAGTATGAGGCATTGAAGGCTTTAAATTGTAAAGTGGATGGGCAAGGTAAAATAGACCCTGAGCTAGACAACCTTTGATGAAATAAAGCACCCTAATTGTTAACTCATAATGAAGAAAGGTAAGGGAAACTCATAAATTGGCTTTTGTTGGATAAAGTAGTTAATATCTACTTTAGTAGTTGTAAAATACAAGAGCCTCCTAATTAATCTTTTGTATGCAACAAAGTTTTCAAGGGGTCTACCTCCTTGCTTTAGCAATTTGGGTCCTTTGACCATAGGAATGGATGTTGGCTCAACAATAAGTCTAAAGCATATTTTCTCTGACAAAGATGTATTCCAATCTTGGATCTAGTTGTTTCAAGGCCAAGGAAATACTTTAGGTAGCACAAATACTTTATTTTAAACTAATTGTCTAGGAAAGACTCAATGGCACTAATTTTTGTTATATTAGTACTCACAAGCATCAAGTCATTCGCATAGACCATTTATGGAAGTTTAAAAGAGAAGAAGAATCGAAGATGGAAAGTAGTTACAAAATATGATGGACAAAAATCAACCAATAAGGAAGGAACGAGACAAGTTTATTTAAGGTTTCCTTAAAGAAGACAAATCGACAGTTTAAAGCTATGGCTGTGGTGAAGGAAATTTCACAAAGATCATCGAAAACCTTACCACCATTTTCTCGATAACCTTATAAACCCTAAATGTGAGGGAGAAAATGTAAAAGAAAAAAGAATATAAGAGGAATGCCTGGAGATAAAGATGGCCTGAAAACTTAATAAAGAGCATTGAGAGTAAGCGAGTTCGAGGTGGCAATCATTAACAGTTATAGAGGGAGTAAAGAGGAGAAACATGAGAAAGAAGAAAAGCAACTTGATACTATTTATAAAGAGGATTTACAAGGGCAAATGCAACATTTTAATGATAAAAGCAAGGGCAAAATGGCATTTCAACTTTAAATTGTTATGATTACTGCGTGAAGTCTAATGGTAGTTATCTTAACTTCCATAAGAAACCAGGGGCAATGTCTAACCATAACATGTCACATGTTCATTATCAATTCACAACTTGACCAACATGAACAAATAAAGTCATAACAACATTTTGTCTTAAACACCATCTACAGTCAAATAAGGGTCTCAAAACTAGATTCACAGCTAGACATGATTGGCCTTTAAGCATGACGAGATGCGGGCAACTATTCTAGATTGGGCTTGTAGCCGAACCAACATAATGGGCAATCTTGACCCAAAAGGCCTAACCTCAAACTACGGGTGTTGACCGTAGTCAATGCTTAAATGCAAGATACCTAAGATACACTTGTGAACAATAGATTATACCTCGACCCAAAGCAAAGTTACTAAGTTGCTACACCAAGATAGTGTATCATTATCCTCGAAAGGCCTTAGGCCTTATATCAAGGAATTTAACCCATCTTTAGCCTCTATAAATACCACTAATGTCTTTGTATAAGGTAAGCTTTTAAGATTCATCATTACTTTAGTGGAATTCCTACTAACATGAGCATCAAAATGCCTTTGTAGATATTCACTCATTTTTCGTGATGTCTTTGCCTTGCTAGAGAGCCAAATGAATTCAAACAACCTCGAATCTTAGTCCATGAGAAGCACACTGATCAACATTAACCAAAATTCAGTCTTAGTCCACAATCTATTTTGGAACACGTTATCCCAATCTATCTTGGATTGATCACAAACATAGTACAAAAAGTGGATAGCAAAATATTCAAGAATAAGGATTGATTGTAATTAAAAAAATAAAAAGTGTAATTGTGTATGTTAAGTAAGAGTGAATCCAAATTTGAGTAGATTAAAAAGTCCAACTTATGTGAACCCAAAAAATTGAGTTGGTTTGAGTATTTAATTTGGTTTGAATTAAAAAAATTCCATGAGCATTTGGTTTGAATTAGATACTGGGTTGATAAAATTTAAATTTATCATTTGACTTGAATTTTCTTCGTTTTTAAGTTTTCTTCTTATATTTATTTTATTTTGATTTTTAATAACATTTTTTTAAAAGCATTGACATTATTTTTTATCCAACCAAAAACTAACTTTATTCAAATTGATTATGTTCGAGCAACGAACCGTAAGAGAGCTTTGATACGGCGAACTCGATCTTCAGCAGGCTATGTGCGGTGGTGAGGGAAAGGCAATGGCCACCTGCAAATACTCTAACGCTTAAGTCAGTGGGAGAATGATGGGAGTGTGAGAAAATGCTGGGATCTGAATCATACCTGGGGCACTAGGCCCTTATATAATGTGTCTTTGGCGAGAAAGCTTGTTATTTGACATGTAAGTTGGTTATGCTTTTGTGGACAGCGTGACTTAAGGCCATTTGTGCCAAACAATGGTTGATACTTTGGTTAGCCTAATGATGACTAATGCTCGTCTAACAGTGATCGATTCAATGGTTGCAATGGTCGATCTAGCACAAAAATACTCCAAAACAGATTGAATTCAAATCAAGAGACAAATTTTATTAGAAAATAACTTAACCTTGTGTATTTTGTTTGAATGTTTGAATTAAATTTTTCTCCAAAATCCAACGAGCCCTTGTTAAGTAAACTAATGGAAGTACATTCAAGTTATTGCATTAGCACCTGACACCTGTGTAATTTTTGTTTAAAATTAATTAGTAAGTCCCTAAACTATTTAGAAAATTTTAATTAGGTCCCTAAACTAAAAAAATTTATAATTGGGTCATTGATCTAATGAAATTTTTGCAATTAAGTCCCTAAAGTCTTTAAAACTGTCACAAATTGTTATTTTTTGGCGGTTTTAAGCTGCCATAAACTAAATTAGAGACTCTATTACAAAAATTTTATAAGATCAAGGATTCAATTACATTTTTTATTAGTTTAGAAACCTAATTAATTTTTTTAAATGATTCAAGACCTATTGATTAATTTAACTTTTTTTTTTCAAATGGTGCTACTACTCTTCGTTGCTATGGTTATAGATTATATGAATAGTTTGAGTAATATATTCATTAAGACTATTTTTATTATTGGTTAATATTTATTAAAAATTATAAAATTATGAATGAGTGGAAATAGCTAGCAATAAAAAATATATTTAAAAATATATTACCAACATTATTCTTATTCTTATTATATTATTGAAAAGATTCTTCCATTATGTAGACCACTTAGTTTATGGGTGCGTTTGATATGCACTAAGGTACAACACAGGATAAATACTCCAGTTACTAGACAACTTTTTATCCTGTATATTGTTTGGTAGACAATGGACAACATAAGAAAAATAATGTGATATTTACTGTAATACCCTTTTAATATTAATTATATCAATACAATTCATATTAATTATCTTAATACAATGACGGTGATGGTGGCGACGGGAGTGACTATTGCAGGGAAGGTAGTGGTGGTAGCAGTGACAGTGACAATGGTTGCAATGATGATGGCGGCTGAGGTGACAACAACGATGACGATAGTGGTGTGGAGGCAACGATTATGGTGATGGTGGTGGCGAGAATGGTGGTAACGACGACAATGGTGATGGCCGTGACGATGATGGTAGTGGTGTAAGTAGCCACAATGGCGGTGGCGGCAGCGATAATGGTGGCAACGGTGACAATGATGGTGGCGGGCACTGACGATAGTGCTGGTGGCAATGGCTATGGTGGTGGCGATGGCAACGATGATTGTGAGTACTTTTGTTTTTTGAGTATTTTGTATTTGGGATAAAAAGTTATTCTATGATTTGTTGAGTAACAAAATTTTAGACTTTTGTCCGATCCTATTTCCCTTATTTTGTGCTGTCCTCTAACCATTATTTCAAACAAACATAGGACAAATGTTTTTGTATTATCCAGTCTCTTGAAAATTTGCAAAACAAACACACCCTATAAGAATAATAAAGAAAAGAAATATAACAAGCAAAACGGCATGTCGTGTATTGGAACACATGACACGCACCGCAAGAAACGAATCAAAGGATGGATATGTTGGCCGAGGATTGAGAGAGTGCGGTGTTGGTTCAACGTATGGAAGTTCGGCGTTTGAACCCGAACGTTGCGATTCAGACACACAGAGAAGAGAATGGCCATGGCCCGAAGAGTCCCTGAACTTGTGGGATTGATCAACAGGAACAGGAACATGTCCTTCAAATCTTTGGATCCCCCTTCCTCCCTCACCCACGGAATCCATGTCTTTCGTTGCCCCGTAACCAACATTCTTAGCCTTTTCTATTTAACTCCTTTTTTTTAAGTAAAAGGAACGATTTTATTGCAGGGGTTGGGAGTGGGAATTGAAATTGGTTTTGTGAATAGGATGCGGTTGGAATTTTAGCCAAGCTATCGGACTGTATCGCTTCTAGAGGTGGAAACATTCTTGCCGCTGATGTTTTTGTTCCTGAAAATAAACAGGTCTTCTACTCTAGAAGGTACACTCGTTCTCTAGTTTCCATGGTGCATTTAAGTATTAACACACACACACACACAATTAATGTTGTCCTGTGAGTTGACTGTGAATTGCGTTGTTAATTCGTTAGGTTACTAATAGGACAAAACATAAATACAATACCATAGTCATTGTTCTCTAATCAAAATCAGCATTATATCCCAGTTATCTGTGCCAATTTTAGTTATTGAGAATTTGAGATGAAAGCAATGGTTACTCAGATGAAATGCCAATTTTGCTTGGAGAACACTAACAGTATCTAAGTTTTGTCCTTACCAATAGCATTTTATCTTTAAGCTTTTAGGGTAAAAGGAATCTCTCTCTCTCTTGCTAAGTGCCAACACTGACTCTGCTTACTATATGAAGGAAATTTTAAACCTTCTCCCTTAGGGACAGTTCTTAACAAATACTAATACTATGTATGTATGCTTTATCATGTACTGATGTCCAGTTTGTGGTGCTTGAGCTCCATAATCCAGTGCATGCTGAAAAGCATCAGATCTAAATGCAACAGAGTTCAATTAATTAGTCATTTGAATGGGTATATGGAAACAATGACTGCAGCTGCATTAAATTGTGTTGATCATTGCAGTGATTTTCTTTTTGATCCTATTAAATGGCCTCGTGTGCAAATGGAGGAGGACTTCCTAAAGCTTTCACAAACATTCAATGCAATAAGATCTGTTGTAAGGGTGCCCGCTCTGGATCCAAAATATAAGATAGCTGTTCTGGCATCAAAGCAGGTGTGCATATCACTTTTGTTATCTTTTCTTGTCTTCTTTTGCTTTCAAAAGAATTCTCTACAAGGGTGAATATCAATATTTTTTTTTTAATTTTATTTTGCTGCAGGACCACTGCCTGGTTGATTTATTACATGGATGGCAGGATGGAAGACTTCCAGTAGATATCACTTGTGTAATTAGGTGAAATTTCTGTAATTACACCATCAAATTGATTTATATGTCTCTTATATATTTATTTATTTTTTAATTGTCTTCTATGATGCATTCTCCAGTAACCATCATAGAGGTTCAAACACCCATGTGATTCGTTTTCTTGAAAGGCATGGTATTCCTTATCATGATTTATGCACAACTAAAGAAAATAAAAGAGAAGGGGAGATATTGCAGCTGGTTCAGAATACTGATTTTTTAGTACTTGCGAGGTATATGCAGGTAAATAACTGTATAGAATTCATGTTCTCAGTGTATTTATTATATTTCTAATATTTAAAAGAGATTTTGGTAATTGGACTTATTCTTGAAATTTGGGTACTTCTGGGAAGAACTGGCTCTTCTCTTTGTCTACATGTTATGAAAATCTTAGAGTAGTTTATAGTTATCTTCTATTGTATATCAATGTTACTATTTGATAGTATTGAACTATTAATACTTACAGCATTGATTTATGTGCAAAGATATTATCTGGAAACTTTTTAAGGAGCTATAGGAACGATATAATTAACATTCACCATGGTCTGTTGCCATCATTCAAGGGTGGTAATCCATCTAAACAGGTAGGTCTTCCTGCACTTTCATAGGTTAAACTTTTGCCACTTTAAACCATTTTTTATGTGCTCTTTCTGATTCATTTCTTCATTTGCATACATGTTTAATATGCTAGATTATTTTGGCAGGCCTTTGAGGCAGGTGTTAAATTAATCGGTGCAACAAGTCACTTTGTGACTGAAGAACTTGATGCTGGACCTATAATTGAACAAATGGTGAACATAAAATCTTTCATACTTGTTTTGCTGTTGCTCACGTTTCATTGCTTCCTTTGTAATAATATTTGAATGATAATGTTGATCTGAATTGATCATAGGTGATAATAAACATTAGCATGTTTAGTACCATTTATTTATGGTGTTTTCGTTACTTTTTAATTACCCTTTATGCTGGAGACTAAGATCATTTGCTAGGGCAATATTTCTGCATCTGCCTTCTGATCCATCATCCATGAAACCCTAATCTGGAGCGACCTAGAGTTAGATGGGACACTAAGATAGAGTGAACAAAATGTAGGTGCAATTAACATGGTATATGTGCCACTAATATAGGGCGAACAAATTGCAAGGCTAACTTCAGTTTACCAAACTCTTGCAAGATTTATGTTTTTTGAGGGTGGATTTCCTAGTTGATGTTCTTACTCAACATTTTTGTTGTTTTCTTGCTTTAAAATAAAAACAACTAGAGCACCCACACTTTTGCATGGGTTCCAATTTGTGAGTAGATATTCCAATTCGAATGCAATAAAAAAAAACCAGAACAACTAATGGTGGGAAACTATTGCATCAAAGCTTGACATCTGTCCAAATCCTGAACAGTTTTTATAATACTATTATAATACTCTCTAGATTACATTTACTGCATTGAGATTCATCGGCACCCCCTCCCATTGACAAAATAGAAATTGATACTGCTCCAGAAGAATCTGTTCAGCATGAAATTCTTTAGGTTTCTGTTTCAGTTACAGGCAGACTAACTGAAATAAGCACTTTGTTTGGATACATATTAAAAGATCTTTTGAGAGCTTATCTTCTGGAATAAGCACTTTGTTATGTAAAAAGTGATGTTTGGATGTATATTTTTTTTAGTTTTTGGAAAGTAAAAGCTCCCAGTAGAGCTTATGGTGAAACTAAAATTTTCAGCTTTTCAAATAATTATCATTTTGAATAAGCACTTAAGAATGTATTATCCAAACACAATATTAGTTTATTTAAAAAGATCTTTTCATAAAAGAGCTTTTAAATAAGTTCTTTTTCTATAAGTTCTTTTAAAAAAGCTCATCCAAACAGGCTCTAAGTGTTTTACTGTGTCATTTGGTAGACTGTAAATTAAGCATACTTAAATTGCGCAGATGCACTGTATAACATATACTTCATGGACAGCCTCGAGTATGGGTCGATACTATTTATCTGCGGGTAAAATGGTTTAATCTCATTTGCAGGTTGAGAGAGTTTCCCACAGAGATAACTTGCAGAGCTTTGTGCAGAAATCAGAAAACCTTGAGAAACAATGCCTTTCCAAGGCTATCAGATCTTATTGCGAACTTCGAGTGTTACCTTATGAAGAAAAGAAGACTGTTGTATTTTGAGGGAAACAGCTAATAACCAAAATACATTGCACCAAAATGGGTGCATCAATATTCGTATTCAATCATTTACTTGGAAAATTTAAATAATATCCTACTTTAGTTGTAAAATATGAGCATAAAAGAAGAGTGAGCTTGATTCTTTGAGTCCTTGTAACATTGTTAATTCCGTGAAATGAATTCAGCAACATCTGAGCTTCGTTCTCCTGATTGTCACTTGTAATTACTGTCTGCTTTTTCCAGACATGTTATTGTTAAATCGAAGAAAATACCATTTTCATGTAGAACCATTGCGCGGTTGACGTGCAAAATTGAGGAAAACAAATGTAAATCCTTTGATTGGGCCCTAATATTAGTGTCGTGCACTTTAGATCTAGAGATTATTTTGTCTTGTAACTTATCATTCCTTTCTTGCGTTGAATATGAACATTTTTCCCATTTGTTTTTTAGTAACAAAAAATTGATTAAGAAAATAATTAAAAGAGTGCTAGCAACACACTTTCTAACACGCTTTTTTCTATTAGTTAAAATTTATTGAAAACTACAAATTCATGAGAGAGATTCATTAAATAAGATGTGAGACTTACAAAATTTTGTAGTTTTTAATAAATTTTAACCAATAAGAAATGTGTTCAAAAAAGTGTGTAAGAGTGACTTCCTAGCATTTCTCAAATAATTATGGTATATCCCCTCCTACTTTAAGTTACAAGAGATGCCTACAAAACATGTCGGGAGAAGAAAAGTATGTTGAGACAAAGTAACTCAAGGAATGCTAACAACATTTTCTTAAATACTCTCTTTCTAATATTCTTTTTATTATTAGTTGAAATTTATTAGAAATCACAAATTTTGGTGGGTCTCATTTCTAAATCAAAAGAGAAATTCATTAAATGAAAAGTAAGGTTTGCCAAAATTTGTAATTTTTAATAAATTTCAACTTATAGTAGAGAGTGTTAGAAAGAGAGTATTTGAGTGAGTGTTGCTAACATTTTTCAAGTAACTTTATGAGGATCAAGTAGCCTTCAAAGATATTTAATAAATTCAAATTCAATGTTAAATAGATTTTTGAGAAACTTAGTTGTTTTTAGGGCTGTCAACCCAGCCCTATCATAGCTCAATAATAGGATCTGATCCATTAACTTGGTAGCTTGTCAAGTTGATCGTTACTGTCTCCTTATTTTCCCACAATCCTAGAGAAATTTGAGGACATTTTCTCCTTGATTTTGCATAAGATGTCAAGTTTTAGCTTATGCATCTCGGTCACTAGTGACCTCATTGCAAGTTGCAACCAACTACACAGCTTATAAAGTACTCCTACAAGAAGTCTTTAATAGGTTCAAACACTTCAAATTCTACACACTACCCTCCATCGCTTACCCCACTTGAGCGTGAAAGTATCATTGCAAGTGCTTCACTACTTCCTCATTAGCTCTGACATGACATCCACACCACCACCAAGAAAGAAAATCTGAGTCTATTAAGATCACGGCCACCGCACGTACATCTCTAATTCATGTACATAATAACTTGAGCTTTTAAGTATAATTGTGTTAATTCTACACTCTTCTTTATGTTGTTTACCACTCCTTCCGGTCCTATTTATAAGACTCAATTAATTATATCACAAAATTAAGAAAATTGGTTAATTTAGTTGATAATATTAAATGTATTAAATTTGTATTTTTTTTCTAAAACTACCCCTAACATTAGACTTTCTATCTTCTAATGAGTTTAAATTTAATGAATGTAATAACTACTTATTGAACTCAAATAAATGACTTTAATTAAGGGTATTTTTATAAAGAAAAAAAATTAATGCAAGAGACATTATGGATTGATTCTTATAAAAAGCATTAAGCAACATTTTTAATTTGGTTCTTATAAATAGGACCAAAGGAAGTATTAGGTAATCAATAAGAATGAAATAGTACGAAAAAGGTTGCGTCTAGTAAACCGTATAACAATAAATTCTAGTACAGTTAGCAAACAATTGTGCCTCTTAAGGATGCAAACAAAGATTTGATTTTCTAATGGTGTATGTGAAAATGACTTTGTTGAAAGAGATAAAACCTATTTTCATGATTTCTACACTTCAAAAGGATTGGTCTTTAACATGAAAAATACTTTGGTGGGCACACAAAAAGAATTAAATAATATTACATTCTTTTGTTGTAAAAATTGTATTTAATTTTTTTTACCCTGGATAGTCTCTCATGTTTCCTTAAGATTTATTCTTTTCCCTTTTTAAAAATTATTTAGACATTCTCCTTTTCATCTAATCATCATTTATTCTAATCCAAGCTTTGAATTAGACATTAACTCACTTTCCTCTTCTTCTTTTTTCGAATTATATATTAGGCTTCAAATATATATGCTTAGTTTTACTGAATTGATCTGCAGACAAACTGACCGAGTACTAGCGGCCATTTCCTGTAGTGGCTACCCAAAAACATGAAGGCAACTTTAACTAAGTTGGTTTTTTTCATGAACTTTATCCTTTCATCTTTTGGTTCATCTTTCTCCTTATCGTTTGTTTATAAATTAATGGAAAGAGTACTAAAAACTAAAAGATTGATATATTTTTTGGGCCACAGGTTTAACATTCAAAAGAATGATGGGATTAGGAGTGCAAGCCAAAACTTATGGATACAATACTGATGCAGATTGTGAAAGATAGTGTGATCCTAGAAGGGATGATGCTATTCTTACTCCATTGTTTGCTTTTTTCACCCTAATGTATTTTTTTATTCCAAAAATACCCCCAATGAAAACATGTTTCCATTATGAACAATATATAACGGAAACGTGCCTCGTTATGTATGTATCTCAAATACATAATGGAAATGTATTTTCGTTATGCATTTGGAAATTAATAATTTGTATTTACTAAAATCATTTATTTTTTTGAGCGACAATTTTTAATGGTTCATTGATGCCTGAGTAGGGCACATGGTTGAATCAATGCAATCTGGACCCTTGATTCATTGTGTGTAATCTCGACCGTTTCTTTTTCTGATGCACAAGACATAGTTTTTAATGATTCTCTGACACGAGAACAAGGCATGCGTTTGAATCGGTGTGATCCAAACCCTTAATTCAATTAATGCAATTTGTACCGTTTCTTTTTCTAATGCACAGGACATTGCTTTGAATGATTTTCTGATGCATGAATAGGACACACACTTGAATCGGTACGATCTAGACCTTTGATTTAGTTTATGCAATCTCAACCTTTTTTTAATGATTCATTAACACGTGAACAGTATCTGCACTAGTTTAAAAGAAATGTGTGCTTTGAAGCACTTACCATTGCCTTTCTTCACAGCCATCTTCATTCCATATTGTTTCTTCTCCTTTGAAGATTGACATATTCCTTGCTGTGGTGTATTACGATGGTCACATGACAACAACATTTGAAAAGGTCTTGTTTCAATGTCCTCATGGTCTTTCTTTTCTTAGGGTCACTAAGGACATGACAGTTGCTGCTCTGAAGAAAAAAATTCATGATGCAGTTGGAAGTAGTAGAAAAATACTTGATATTCATTACTATCAACCTATATCTTTAAGGGATGGCTGATGGGCAAAAATTGCAAGTGCACGGTTATCGTCAAGTAATAATATCGAATCCATAGGGACCACAGTGTTAGGCTTAGTAGTTATCACCATTCAATTATAATTAAACAAAAGGGAATAATTTAAATGAATGTCGATTCAATGAAGAGAAATCACAAGTAAATTCAAAAACAAACAAATAACTTGAAATTGGGGAAATTTGATAATTGAAACTTCCAAGATCGGGGTTCACATTATGACACTTAATAGATTAATTTCATTACTGTTATGCTTTCACCTAGTTCTCATTGAGGGTGAATTAACCTAAGGTACCCTCCGTTCCCTTTCAAGATACGGAAAGATGTCTAATCAAATTACCCACCTACTTTTGGGATGGTTGTGTTTAATTAAACCCATTGTGCTCTTTGTTAATTTAATTAATTCCCTGAAGGTTTCACATACTTTTGTGGTTTAGACCTAAGTCCTTTTCCTATGGTTTTGGTGTTTGGGTTCTCCTTTCAGTAATTTTCCAAACCCCTAAAATTATGTAAAATGCAGGCCTAATCGTTTTGCATAGAGATAAATAATAGAGAAGGAATCAAGAGGAGAACAAGATTCACACAACGATTACAGAAATTAATTCATTAAGAAGTTCATAGGGCTACACCTAATCCTAGAATAAAGAAGAACTACTCACAAATACCCCAAAAGGAAAAGGAAAAATAAAAATAAGAAAAGAAGAACATCAAACTAAAAAAGAAGAGGAGAAGATGATCCTTAGATCTCACCTCTCCATTCCCAGCTCTAATCAAAAAGTGTCTATCTCTCTTTTTCTAAACCTCTATAAATAAAAGGGCTCAATAAGGTTCAAGTCCATATTACATGTGAAAAATAGGAAAAAGGGGAAATGTTGTCGGGTTGAGTTCATGGGAGTGATCAAGAGTTCACGGTGGTGAACTCCTCTGCCCTCAGTGTAAAAATCATGAACCAGAGAAGCTCACGGATTGAGCAAGAATTCACGGGGGTGAACTCCTCTGAACTACCACAGGGTGCTTGCAATTTGTCTGTTGGGTCTCCAAACCTACTGACTCAAGTCGTACTGCCTCCAAATGCTTCCAATCTTTACCTTTAGTCCCTCCAAGTCCATGATACCGACTCCTACAACAAGAAAATGCCAAACGCATAACAAGTTCCAAAAAGAAAGGAAAAGCAATGAAATATGTGACAATTAAGTCTTGAATGCAAAGATATATAATGTATCCTAAGTGGGATGCTATGCATAAATGATGTAAAATGAAAGCATCAATGGCTGAAAGTTTATTATGGACCTATGGACATTAAACACAACAAGGATGTGGCAAGGATGTTGTCCATCTTTGCTAAATTTCCTAGACTTGCATCAATTGAGTTGTACGCTACATTAGGCAGATCTACCAAAGAGATCCTTGCCTATCTGCATCGACCACGAACCGCTGAAGAGATCATCGCGTACTTGCGTGAACCTGAGGCGTCAACTAGCTCCAACGACCAAGCAACCATTAGTTTGAGTGAACCAATGATGTACCTTGTTTACATTTATTTGTATTTGTATCAAATCTATGTAGAAGTGGCTTTGTTTTATTGAATAATATTATTTACGTTGCGCTTGTTTTTTTTTATTATTATTTGTATTGTGTGCTATAATTGTAACAACGTAATACCAAAAACGCAATAAGTGTAACATATATAAAATCAAGAACGTTTACTAAATCTAAAAATATATACTATAAGATCTATACATATGATATAAAACACTAAAAAAAATCAAACAATAATAAACAAAAATAAAAAATCAATCCTTGAAAGTGTCGTCTTCCTCCACCTCCTCCTCTAATAGGTGCACCTTGATGACATGCTTGCCTATGCAATGGCCAATGCCTCCCGAAGCATCCTATCACCGTTTGTGCCCTCAGGCCCCACCCTCAGCTGCAGCATGCACTCCATAATGCCAGCAACTCTCCCACTGTGCCTAAAAAAAAAAAGAAATGCAAACTTTTACTAAAAAATGTGTCATTGTCATTGAAAAAACACAATATAAATATATGGATACTTACCTCGCATGAATGGGGGTTGCTTGATGAAGACTTCGTCATAAGTTGATCATGCACAGGCTGTTACTGCATAAGAACTCAAGAAGGGCCTTGCAGAGGATCTCCCTCCACCAGAGGAATCAGAAAAGGATGAGAAACATGGTGGAACCGCTCCAAGTAGCCATCGACAGATGTTCATGGAGCCTCGTGCGACATAACAACTCCTTTGTCTAGCACATGCGCTTACTAGTCCTCCAGTCATCAAACTGGCTGGTAAACAACGGGTAGTAAACAGGCAGGGGGAGAGGGATCTCTTAGATGTACCCAAACAGCTTGAACACCCTTTCCGATAGATAGGCACGCATATGGGTACCACAGTGTATGAAGTCAGAGTAGAATGATATCACCTTCAACAACCAAATGACCCGGTGTGTGTCATATGACACCCAAATGATGTCGTCCAACTACAGTTGGTCTAACACTTGCTTAGTCTCCAGTGCAAAGCTCGTGCCCTCGTAGGCTTCCACCGACAAAGACAAGGAAGCTGCTTTGAATAACCTGTGGTTGGTTCTCGCTCCAAGGTGGGAAAGTGCTCATAGATCCACACTCGTAATCGACAATTAATATATTAAATTACATAAACAAAATAAACCCTAAACACAAATCTACAAAAAATAAAAAATCATACCATGACCAGGCTCATGTATCCTCCAAACTGTGCTGTAGACTGGAGGCTGGCAACGCTAAGCTGATCATACAAGAATGCTAACGTAGCCTAACCCTAAGAGTGTCTGCCGTAGGCTTGAAGGTTCTCGAAGAGGTCCAAGTAGTAGGCTTGCACATGCATTGAGCTCTTGTTGGCAAATATCGTGCAACCTGATAAGATGTAACAAATAGGCTCACATAGTAAATGTGGTCTGTTTAGCTACCTGGCATGCTACGTATGTCTCCCTCAGCCACAATAAGGTCATGCGAGCTCCTCTCACAATCGTAGTGGATGTGTTAGCAAAGGTCATTCCTAGCTCGCTCATTAGTAACCCTATGACGTCCTCACGCGTATAATACGCATGCTCGCACACCTTGCCTATAATAGGCAATTGCACGAGATGACACATCATCTAGAGTAATAGTCATCTCCCTTACTGGCAGGTGGAAGGATCTAGTGTCCTTGTGCCACAACTCAATAAAGGCATAAATAAGGCCCTTGTTGGTAGCAATATACTATGCCTATATAAGAGGGGCGAGCCCTAAACCTCGCACGATTTTTGCGACCTGCGAGTGTGAAGGCATCGACAACATCTTGCCCCTATGGCTGATCAGCCTCAGCTCAGGACGGGGTTGTCCCAACCATATATGTCCAGCAACATGGTCCTTATAGGATTTGAGCAAGGATAAGTTTGCAGGACCTCCTGGAAATGGAGGTCCAATAATGCGCTCAACCAACTCAACCAAAGGCACCTTTGCCTCTGCCTTTAGTACGTCAGCATGTACCTCCTCCTCCTCCTACTGCTACTACTGCCTAGATGTTTTAGCCTGTCTAGCTCGATGTGCCGATGCAATTGGCCATGGATGCCTAGAAGTGCTTAACTCATCATCTAGTAGAGGGCCTTGTTTAGGATGATGGGTACCAAACCTCATGCATGGCATAATGAATTTGAAATAGTAATAATAATTTAACAATTAAGAAATAATTAATAATCAAATATAATCAATATTATTATAGAATTATTCTAAAAAAATATTACTTAAAATTAATTAATTATTAAAAGACAAAACAGAAATTACATATTACATAAATATTTTAAAAGACAAAAAATAATTAAAAATAAATAATTTAAATCATTTAAGTCAAATAAATAATTAAAGGATAAAAAAAATTAAAAGTAAAAAATACATAATGGAATCGCGATCCGTTATGTATCTTGGTTTTTACAACAGAATCGCGATTCTGTTAAATATAAAAATTAAAAAAAAAACAAGAAAACACTCACTTGAGTGTGAAGTTTCAACAAAAGTGTGACCGCCTGAAGGGGAATACGAGTGCGGTGCTCTAGCGAGATTTTCTTCCTACGACGAAGGTTCGGCGGTCCGGCAAAAACATGCAACGAAGGAAGTAAAAGGGAGAGAGTGAGAGGTTGGGTGAGAAGGGAAGGGAAAGGGGTGGGAAGTATTTAAAAAATAAAGGGGGCGGGGCGGGGCGGAAGTAGTTAGGTCTTTTTATTTGTTTTCAGAAAAGAAAGGGGTGTGGGAATAGCAGCATCCTCCCGGAGGCTGCTTGCAGAGCTGCTCAGTATATGCGTCAAAGGCCTATGTGCGTGCCCCTTTCGCCCACAACACTCTTGTACCAAAACCCTCCCAAATTCAACTTGCACCGTTGATAGCGATTGCTCAAATCAATGTCCTTCGGACTGCACCATTAGAGCTACCTTAAGGACAAGTGTCAATGCGGGTGTCAAGGATGAGGAGGCATCCTCCTTTATTTTTGATCCATCTCGCAATCCAACTCAGTTTCTTTGCAAACGTGTAATGTCTATCTGACTATGCAGTAAATATTTAAAATAACATGTTTAATCAACCTTCATCAAAATTACAGTTGTTGATTTTTTAATTAATAACTCTAAATCTTGTCAAATTCCTAACTATATATAAAGGTAACGACAATCATTGACGTACAATAATAATGATTCAAGCTGACTATTCTTATCAAATAATCTAAGTAAAAATGGTTGGTGTCCCAAATATAACTAAAAGGTTTATATTAGATGATTTTTTACTATGTTAAATGTTTCTGGCACTTGTATTGATACTTGATTATAATTGAGAAGCATCTCCCTTTAAAATGAATAAAGAAGTGTTTAAAATATGTTATCCAATATTCTTATTCCTGCTTTTGTAGTTATTTCTCTCTTCATCTCTGTCGACATTAGTTTTACTTGATCAAACCAAACTATCCTCCATTCATGGAACTCTACAGCGACTGAGTGTGGGAAAAAGCTAGGGAAAGGAGAAGCAGTGATTTCATCTCCTAATAATTTCATATCATTTCAATTGCATATATCCCATTTAAAAAAAAAAAAAAACTTTTAAATGTTTATGAAGATGAAAAATGAAGTAAATAAACATCATTGCTTCACTTCTGTATCTTAGTGGTACAGCCATCATAAGAGTACACGCGTTTGGCAAAATTTTGTCCTACTCTTCTAGACACATACATATACATAATACAATTACACACTTACATAATTGTACTGTCTTCAAAGAAATTAATTTACAACCTTAACTTCTCCTAACATCTTTTTGAAATGTCATCCCGATCCTTTTTCTTTACAACTCTACATATCTTGAAACCTTAAGTGACTTCTTACACTCCTTTTCATTTAAAAAAAAAAGTATTCTCAAATATTCTTCAACACTTAAAATTTTCTCTACCACCAAACAGTGATACAATGCAATTCAAACCAGTCACATGCCGCTGTTAATACTTAAAAAATCTAGAGAACGTTCTGTTGCTTCAACAGAGTTAACTCGACGAAGTAGACCCCCTATCCCATCAACCCATTTTTGCTTGTGGAGTTTACTATCACACTTAAACTCTAAAAGACCTTGTGCAGTTTTGAGGCCAAAGTAGAACTCTTCTGAAGTTTTCCTTTCTTTTCTGTATGGCCATGCCCCATCTTTGTCACAAATTCCATAAACCACACCTAGTACATTAATATATAGAATGAAAGTTAGACTACCTAACTCCAAAAATATAGAAGTAAGTAGGGAAATTAGAAACTTCTTGATGCCAAATCAAGAAAAAAATAAAGGAATTTTATAATGCCAACAGATGTTTGGATAAAAGTGGTGGGTATGCGCTTGATAGAATTTTTAATTTGAAAAATGCTTACATTTATTCTTTTTGGAGAAGGTCCCTCCAACGTGCTTGCTTTTGATCTTGATTTTGACCTGAGCAGAAAGAGATTTAAAAATTCATTCCTTATCACTGTGTACGAAACCATCATCACATGAATATTTGTTTAAGCTCGGATTAAATTTAGTATACCTGACACTTCTTGTTGATGTAAACAGAAACATGCTTCCATCGTAATACACCTGAAAAAATAAAGCAAAGCAGCATTAGAAATAGTGATAAGCAAATTCCTATTATTGGTCATATATGACTATATGTTTACTTCTGGCATTATAAAATTAAAACTTGATTATAATGGACAGTATCTTTGTGGTTATCACCTTTTCGTGTGAGCTGCAACAAATCTCCCACACATGGAGGATGCTGTTCACACGTCTGACCTTCAAAAGCAGGAAACCAATGAGATTGTGGTATGAGTACCCTATCATAGGGACTTATAGATGCATTCCTCTTTGCTTCATTTGGCAATCTTGCTCTTAGAGCTGCTTCTCCTCTCAAAGCTGATTTTGCAATGTTAAAAAAAAAAGAATCTAGTTGTGAATGATCAACAGCTCATATTCTATAACAACTCTTGAAAACACTTTTCAAATTGGTAAGGATAAAGGTGAATTTCCACCCTAATTTTAGGGTGGATAGAGAGGGATTTGGATCTTCTGCCATGGACATGTTCACACATTTTTTATTTTTTATTTGTAGTTAAAAATTTAGTGGGAGGGAATGACACCCCAATCCAAGGCAGGGAAAGCCTTCGAGGTCAAAGAGCGCTGATAGAGATACTTACATTTACCTCACTTCAAATAGATGAGTGGGGGCTCTAATCTGCCACCTCCCTTGGGGTTACATGTTCACACATTTAATCATTCAGAATATCAGAATTGTTGGATAAAGATTGGAACTCATATTTTCTTTTAGTAAATTGCACTTAAAACACACATTTAAGATGTGAGCTGTCTAATCTTCATAGCTCATCTAACAGTTATAAATTATCTAGTTGCGTAAATGCATGGAAGCTTTGACTCTACCAAATCCAGTCCAGATATACATATGCAAGGAAGTGAAAGATAGAAAGAAAAAAGAGAGAAAGTGAAGAATGTAATAAATGATCAGAAAGGAAGAGAGATATCAAGAAAAATGAAGTAAAAAAGGAAATGGAAGGGAAAGTAAATATATGAATATAATTATCCAATTGCTAATGCTTTCTTTTATTGGGAGAAATCATTGTTTTGCTACAAAATTCTCCCTCAAGGCTGGCAATTTTTTTTTTTTTTTAAAATTCAAAATAACCAAACATGCATTAAGCAAATACCTGTTGCAGCTGCCGCTGTAAGAGTCATTAGATCACCCGGCGTTTGAATATCAACCGCAGACTTAACAGTAGAAGCCACATGGTCATGATCAGCTCCAGCTAGTTCAGCCATTTCAATGCAATGTGATGCCAAGAGTTGTGTGGCTGAAGCCAGAGCAAGGTTCAACTTGGAGTGAGAGCCACTAGAGTCCTCTGCTGCAGCAACAGCAGCCAAGGCAGAAGCTAGCCCAGCAATGGACACAGCAGAATGCACACGTGCATTTTCTAAACGTGCCCGATCTTTCTTCTTAACAGTAATATTAGTATTCCCATGCTGCCTCTGATGAAACCATTTTCCAATAGTACCCATCTTTTTACAATTAGGAGAATGTATCATCTTACCTGTCTGCAAAACAAAGAGTAAACAAACTTAGAGCGTGCAAAGAATAGGCCAAAACACAATACAGTATTTGTTATCACGCACTTTGGAAGTGTATATTTATCATTTGGACTTGTAATTAGGAATTAGCAGGTAATTTTGTAAACATATATTTTTTTAATTAATCAGTTATCATTTACAGTTTTGGCAGATGATGAGATTATAATATGAGATTCAATCAACAATTAATGCAAATTAATGGGCATAGCATGATGCATGGGAAGGGGCATGACTTACTACTAACTGAGGTGCCAAAATAGCTTCAGGCAAGGTGGCTTGATTCTTGTCATGGACAGTGTGCTTCTGCTTTTCCGAAAGAGCCTTTGAAATTTCTGCAGCAGAGAGACTCCACGACCTGGATAAGAACTCCATAGGCTCATGTGGGGTAGGTGGCTGAGGTATGCCTGGTAACGATGAGACCAGTTTGAGTTCATCATTTTCTTGCACATCCTCTAAGTCTAACCCATGCCATGAACCAATTTTGCAAGGTGGAAAATAACCACCATCCATTTTGGTTTCTATCAATCAATCTGTCTCCGCACTAGTGCTGAATGTTCAACTCAAGCACTTGGAATCCTTATATAGGCAGATAATAAACACACGACCCAAAAAGCACTAAAAAGAAGGTTAGTTTCAACTTCTGATTGACATACACTATTTAAGGTTCACGGGAGCCGAAAAGGTAAAGGCAAAAGTTTGGTGTGATTTGAAAGTACCGGCTGAGAAGTTGCTTATGGAAACGAGTACCGTTTTCAGTGTTTGTGCGCAACAGCAACAGATAAGTACTTCCAATATCCTTGGCAAACCGTGCCTTATGTTCCAAACTCGTCACTGAATTGATCAGCTAAAAGAAGAAATGGTACATATAAAAGCACAACAAAACATCTGAAGAAACTTCAAACTTTGGAAGGCACATAAAAAAAAATCCACTGAGAAAACCCAATTAAGTCCCTTACAAACTTCAAAAGGCTGAATCCTGAATATATAATAATCCGATTTCTCAACGTAATTTTAAAAGAATAAAAAACACTTACACTGAGAGAAAGAAACGTGCTTTACAGAGCTTGCAACCTTAACAGAAGCTTTTGACCAAGGTACCTGCTTTTGCGACTAACTTGAGTCTCAAATAAAAGTTAGCTTAGAAGCAACGAGGCAGAATAGATTACATGAACACTAATCTAAGTCTTGTGCTTTGGACCACCATGAATTCAGGTTGAAGTTGATTAAAGAATCGGAGACAACCCGGTGTTCACGAAGCTCAAAAAACAAGTATACTATAAATTAAATAAGACATGTTCCTGAAGAACCGGGCATTGGTTCGTAGGACTCATGCACAACCTTATTGTCGATGAGAGAAACATTTTGATTGATATTATTTTAAAATTATGGTCACATTTCATGGGAGAAGGAATATTAAGATGTGTCATCAACTATGAGGGTAGGTACTCTAGGTTGTTGGAAATTGGAATAAAGTGCGTGCAGTGCAGGACAAGGATCTACGAATATGATCATATTGCATGGACCTTAGACTAGACGGCGGTGGGTGGGGGCGGTTTGATTATCGTATATTAATATTACTAATTCCCAACTCCCCGTGACACTAACCTTAGCAATTCAGGAGCGTAGTCCATGGACTACTCAGCAGTCAGCGGATAAAAATATTTTCAATAATGATATGTTGACACTTCTATTCTTACATTATTCTCATTAGGGGTGGTTACGGGTCGGTTTGAGTCGGGTTTGGCCAAATCCGATATCCGAACCGATCAAAATAAATTGAGTTGGGTTGGATTGAATTTGTGTAATTTTGTTTATCAAACCCGAATTGAACCTACCCGATTAATAACGGATTGGTTTGAGTTGGGTTCATGAGTATTCGTTCTTATTTAGTAACATATTAAATACACTTTTATAAAAAAAAGGAAGAATTATAAAAACTAAATTATATTTTTTAAAAATAAAAAATAATAATAAACGTTGCATTGTTTACTACTCGTGAATGATGGGCTCTACTATGTAAGCCAAGGTCCAATAACCACATCCATTGTTTTCATTGGATTGACTTGGTGGTCGATATACATATATTTATGTTTGTATGTTACAATTAAAAGGAGTCAATTCAATATTGAAACACTCATTATTCATAATTTTTTTAAACTAAAAATATATATAAATAATAAATTTAAAAATTATTTATGTCAATAAGTTGGGTTCACAGGTTTAAAAATCAAAACCCGTTACCCAACCTACACATGAATAGGTTTGAACGGGTTGGGTTGGGTGCTACCTGAACATCCAAAAAATCCAAACCGAAATGTTTGGGTTGGTTTGAGTCAGTTTGGGTTCATGGGTACCCGAACACCCCTAATTCTCATGTCTTATATCTTTTACGATAAAAAAAATAAATTCTTCCTTTACTAATTTTCCACAAGAACATATGTAAGACTATTATTCAGGGCCATAAAGGGTGGTTTGAAAAAACCCTTTCCAAAATAGCAATTTTAACTATATAGTCTATGCACTAATAATAAATAATTTTTATGTTATCATCTAATCATAAACGGTCATGTATACTAAGTTTTTTCACTTTTAAAATAACTAACTTCAAAGTCATAATAACGATAATTTTTAATTAATTGATGGTGTAAAATTTTTTACATTGACAATATATAGAAATTATACTCTTTAAATTTCTCTAGCCATTAAATTTTGATCAATTATAAAATAATGTAAACTAGTATTTTAGCCTATCCAATACAAAGGATAAATATTTATTTTATATAACTAAAATTTATAATAAATAAATTATTTTAAATGTATAAATTATATTATAATTAAAATTTGTAATAAATAAATATTTTTAAATATATAAATTATATTTTAGATTTATGATAAACAATTTATATTGTGGTACAAAATTATTTTTAACCATTGATAATTTCTTTAAAAAAATTAAAATTTAATTTAAAAATAAAGATGAAAGAATCCTAAAAAAAATGAAAGAAATAGATTGAAAGAAATAAGGGATTAAGAAAAATTCTTAAAAATGTTCTCGTTGAAGAAAAACTCTTAAAAATGCTCTCATTGAATAATAGCTCTTAAAAATACTCTCATTCAATGTAAATGTTCTAATTTATATATATAGAGAGAGATGATAATGGATAAAAGACATAAAATATAAAGAGAGCAGATATAATGAGAGCTAAAAAAGAAAATAAAGATATAAAATTATTTGAATCACATAAAAGGTATCTATATTGTTGAAAATTGCCTTAGTACTTCAATTAGGATGTAACTGAATAATTGGTTGACAAACCAAGTCTTTTTGAGATTTTGTTGAATTGTTTTATGTTATGTTTTATGTTTAAGAGTAATAATATTAAGGAGTTTATTTTCTAATTTAAGTTATCTTTTAGCTCTATAAAGTGCAATAACTTTTTGTAATAGGTGAGTTTGTTATAAACATTGTCCTTTTATTTCTTTGCCTTCCAATATATTGTTTCATCTTGTTTTTCCTGCCTTATTCCTTTCATGTAACAACAAATTGGTATTAAGAGCTTTTATTTTAAAGGATCTGTGAGTTGAGAGAAATAGAAATGGAAGCAAACATATCATTTATAATAATGCCATCACCAACTTTTTTATGGTGAGGAGTACGAGTTATGGACTGCAACGCTAATTACTCATTGTGAAGCATTGGATCTTTGGGAAGCTATAGAAGAAGACTATGAAGTTTATCAATTACGTGAAAACCTTGTAATGGCTCAATTGAAGAATCACAAAGAAAGGAAGATAAGAAAGGATAAGGCAAAAACTTGTCTTTATACTAGAATTTCAAAAATTATATTTGCAAGAATTACCAACTTGAAGTTTTTTAAGCAAATTTCTGACTATCTCAAATTAGAGTATCTAAGCAATGCAAAAAAAACAAAAAAAGTATGCAGGCGCTTAACTTGGTCAAAGAATTCAATATGCAAAGCATGAAGGAGACATAAACCATCAAGGGTTATGTTGACAAGTTGTTAAGCATTGTAAATAAGGTATGACTTCTTGGTAAGGATTTCTTTGATTAAAGAATAGTGCGAAAAATACTTGTTAATGTACCTAAAAAATATAAGTCCAAGATATATTAACATTAGAAGAGGCAAAAGACTGGCAAATACACCTTGTGAGAATTGGTAAATGCTTTACAAGCACAGTTTGAACATAGAAGAATGATGAGACAAAAGAGAAAAGAGGAGGCAATACAAGGTGCTTTCCATATAAAAGCACAAAATTTTGGATGTGGCAAAGACAAGAAAAACAACAAACCTGAAAGCTTCAACTAGTAGTAGGATGAGACTTTCCTACCTTGTCCACATGGCAAAAAACCTAATCATCCACAAAAAGATATTGGTGGAGGCTTGACACAAGATGTTACAAGTGCAATCAATTAGGACACATGGAAAAAATATACAAGTCTCATCAATAATGAGAGGTTAAGGTTGTTAAGGATCAACTAGAGGAGGAACAACTATTTGTAATGTCATGTTTTGAATAAGCTTGATATTCAAGAGGAGAAATGAAGAACTTTTTAGAGGAACTAAATCATCTTCTGTTGTAACTGGGACACATGGAATGTTGCTATCTTGGAGTTCCATAGGATATAAAGAAGTTGTAACTGGCCAAAAATGGATAAATGTAATGAAGGAGGAGCTCAAGATGATTGAAAAAAAAATCAAACATGGATGCTGATGGACACCAAATGATATTGTATCTTCAAGAGAAGCTAAAGTTGAATGTGAAAGTGGTCCCACTTAAGAAAGATAATGATAAGAATTATGAACAAAATAAAAAAGAAGAAAGCAAGAGTCAAAAAGAAGAAATTCATATTTGAAACGTGGTAAATTTAAATTGAGTCTCAGCATCTAAGGCAAGAAGGAAATTTCTTGAAAATTGCTTTAGTACTTCAATTAGGATTTTACTAAATAATGGATTATCAGACCAATTCTTTATGAGATTTTATTAAGTTGTTTTTTTTTTTTTTTTTTTTTATGTTTTATGTGTAAGATCTTGTTTGAGTTCGTGGGTTATCATACATCTTAAGCTGTTTTGTTCTAGTTTGTGGATCCCATATGAGTTCGTGGTTCGTATAAATTTGGCTTATTGCAAAACATTAAAATAATATAATATAACGTTAATAAGTGCGTATAATCTAGCATGCATATAAATATATCAAAAAGACGAATAATTCTAAATTAAATAAAAGTACATTAAGCCTCATAATTTGAAACAAATAGTAGATTACCCTGATTCCTATATTTTCTTACTCAACAATTTAAACTAACAATGTTTTATATGCCAATACAAATTAGTACCAATAATGATTTTTGTATTGCGTTTAAACCAATTCGAACATTACCTTTCTATTCGACCATGAGCGATAAGACAAAAAAAAGTACTAATACAGAGGATGCATCCTTTCCTTTCTTTTCTTTTACTTTTTTTTTAACAAAAGCAAAATTATGCAGAAGTTGTTTTTAACAGTCACGAACAACTATCATTTGGAATGATAATTGTTCGTGACTGTTAACATAACATGCATAAGCGTTCGAAAAGCCATCTAACAATCGGTCCAGTTAGGCTAATGTTGCGGCATTTGTAGTGCGTGGATATTATTATAGAGTTTATCGTGCTAGTTAGGCACATAATTGAACATATGACTGTGTCTTTTTATTGGCAATAGTTGGATGTCCACGACATATATCCGATACCAAAATAACTGAAAGTTACTTCTAACCAACCATATATTTGCACCAGAAACTTCAAACTCATATTTATGGCATATTCATTACAAGACATCCCACTTTTCATTCCTGACAGAACCAAAAAGCTTTAGTGACCCCAAATTTTGATTAGCACGAATATGATGTGTTATTTCCATCAGAGTAAAGATATTGGCCATGATTTGACGCATATATATTAGATCTAATATTAAAAACTAAATATTTGGTAAGATTGAATCTCTGCCGTCGTTCCATGCAAATAAACCAATCTTGGATGCGACTTGCGGGTCACTCAGGTGGGATTTTTTTGGAAGGTCGATGTCATTTGTATAACTTTGGCTTTTGCAAATTAACATCTTATAAGTTCAATTATTTATCAATATATCAACTTCACCTTTTTCTTTCACGCTTATGACCAGTGCATTAACAATTATTCTATAAAAAATATCGTGTTGATTTTGCGAAATCGAGTTGTTGAAAGTATTGTTTTCTTATATGGGAAAGGCTTTCATTGTGTGGTCCTTGATGGCGCTCTCTAGTGTTCTTTCTAGCTCCACTCCCCTGCATCGCTATAAATTAATCTAGAATCAACCAAGAGGTTGAGGGAACGACACGGATGAACATACATACGAAAGAGTTATGTGAAGATACTTTTTTATAATTTTTTTTTTTATCGTCTGATTTCATTTTTTTTTCTTTTCCCTTTTTATTTGTGTTTTTTGTTGCACAATTTTTTTGCAAACTTAATTTATAAATACAATTCTCTCCGTAAAACTTGCACACAAACTTGTGAGAAAGTACATTTTGTAGTTGAAGCTGAAGAAAGCATTAAAGTTTAAAACTGATGAAGATGATCAATTAATTAGTGTAAACTGCTCATGTGCATTGGCATCCCAGCTATTACAAAGTGACGGGAGAAAGCGAAAGGCATTGTCTGCCAGGGCGAAGCTCGTTTGGCATGCATCATTGATCATCCACTTGCTAAAGTCAAGAAGCTTATCCATATATAGATTCCTTTTCGACAGCACTAGTTCTATCTATTGAGATATTTTTTGGCTACTAATTATTAATCTGATTTTTTAAATTTAAATTTACGTTACTTTATTTTTAGTGACTAATTAACTCGTTATTTGACAAGCATTTACATTTTTAAGCAGCAAAAAGCTAACTTTTTAAACAAGTAAGCTCTATAAGATAGGATAAGTTAGTGTGGGATAAAAAGCAAGAGAACAAAACATAGGCATAATCTCAAACAAAATTGCCTTTGAAAAAGAATATTTGTGAGATACCAAAAAAATATATCTCAAATATAATAATGACTTCTTTTTGCCTCGGAGTTTTTTTTTTTTAAAGCAAAAAAAAATTTCTATATGGTGTAGGTATAAATGTTTGTGAACCACATTAATACATTTTTTTTAATGAGATGTATATTATGTTTAATTGATATTAAAGATACTACCATGAAAAAAGCAAGGCTCACATAACGTAAAAAGAGTAAATGTTTCATAGTAGTTCATCACTCCGAATTCTAATTCAGTGAATGCTTATGTTAATTTTAGAACATGCACATAAAAGTTTGAACACTATCAATCAATTAGAAATCATTTTTAATATAATGTGTAGAGGTAATTTTTATAAAAATAAACAAACCTAAATTTCTAATTAAATAACAGTGTAGAAGACCTTTATGAGACTGCATGTATTATTTAATCTTAATTTTATCCTCATCTTTGTGAGAATGCAAGTAATTCCGCCTCCCAAGTTACAACAATCAATACTTTATGCTAAACCCAAACACATTTTTTGGTCGAAACCAAACCCAAAAGTATTTATTATTCTGGTCACCACCCATCACCGCTAGCCCAAGTTCTTAATGGACTTGTACGATCATGATGCTATAGATTTGGGTTTGACGTTGAAAAAAGCAAAGGCCCAATACAGATTTGTATATATTGGTATTCGTTTGGAATTTACCATATGTGTATCCGTATTCCGAGGCTAATATATGGAAAATGCGCGTGTAAAATCGATTCACTTGTTCCGTTAGAGAAGAGGAGAAGCTTCTTCGTTTACCTTGACGGTGGAGCAAACGACAAAACAGCGAGTGGGAACATTTTCTGTTTGGTCGAGATGCCTGTAAGTAGATGCAAATGCTATTAGGGTTTTCAATTTTGGATCGGAAGGTGTTGATCTCTCTAATCGGATTGGGATTGTAACGATGTGAATTGTGTGATGCAGATTAGAAGCTTGGTAGAGGTGGAGCCACCAAGCCCACTGAGATACTTAATCGGAGCAGCCGTTATGATGATCGGAGTGGTGTTACCCGTCGGTTACATGATGTTCCGTAACAAGCGCGTTCCCTCCTCTTCCTCCTACTCCAAACAGACGTAGGTGTGCCCTTTCTTTTTTCAATTCCCTTCTTTTCTTATTCTTATATCGCGTTTCGCTATAAAAATAACCGAATCCATTGTAATGTGGATAATTGAAATGAAAAAAAGAGATTGTAGATCCAAATGTAGGAACGTTTGGGTGGGACTAATCTTGATTGCTATTTCAGGAACAAGGTTTTGATTTGATATAGAGACATGATGGTGGTGGTGGTTATGATGTGAGAAGCCTCCGGTTTAGTGGATTTGGATTTGTTTGGAGGGGGTGATTGATTAGCTTAGAGGTTTCAACAGATCTACCATTTGTTCAATTGTATATGCATTTTGACATCCCAAATCTCCTAACTGCTTGTTCTCCTCATTCTGAACTCCTATACATGCTGCTTGTCTTTCCATTAAGATACTTCTGGTATTCAATATTGTGTGGCACAAAAAAATTTCAATGTACGGTATTTGCTTTTATTTGTTCATTTATTTATTTATTTCCTTTTAAGCGAGAAGAAAGGCTTGCTTGTTGTTGCTGGCCTTGACTATTTGATTTTTGGTCTTGTTCTATGAGGATACTCGAGTGTTGTGAATTATATTGGTTTAGGGAATTAGGAACTTGAAGTTGGGCAGTAATCTTTCAAATATGTGAATCCTTTAGTAACTGGTTTTCACTTTTTGCTGGATTTTGTATACAGGTAACTCCTGTTAGTTGAAAGATTTATGGGTGTCTGGTAAGAAATGTTAGCAACTTTTTTAGTTTGATACGGCTAGTAACTATTTTTCATTATGTAGAGAGACTATTATAGCACTGTGGCATATTAACAAGAATAGTTATGATAATTTTAGTAGGATCATGTTTATATGGGTTATGCTTCATCCGTCTAAATTGATCAAATCCTGCCCTGATAAACTTGTACATTGAGGTGTTGATGGAGAAACTGTAAAAGACATAAAAGTAGAAAGCAATGTTAGCTCTTGGGTCTTGGCTTTCGAGGTGGTACTTTTGAAGCATTGGTACGCTTTTGGTATTGTGGGTTGTTCTTAGTTATCAACATGAACCAAGTCAAGATTATTTTGAATGAAAAGTACGAAATTTTAGGCAAAAAGAGGTAGTGAAGGACTCACTAATGTGGAAGAATTCATGACAAAATAATGAATTAATATAGGCTATTATCATATCTTATACAACAAACGAATATGGAGATGAACCCCCCCTCCCTTCTTTGACTCCAAAAAATAATTGAAAGCAGGCAAAAAGGATTAGTATTTGCTGATGACTATAAATCTCAATTGACACACAGACTTATATGCACTCCTTGTCTAAACAGATTGACACTAGTCATCAATCTCAATTTTGTTAGAATGTGAATGTTAGGATATGGTGTTCCTTTAGGAAGAATGTTCCATTCAGCTGGTTAATGCACCTGACCTGAAGTACCACCAGGTTGAAAGACCCATCATCAGCGGAAAGACTAGCATTGGTTTTGTCGTGCAATGCAAGAGAAAAACCTTTTGTTTCGGCGACATACTTAAGAATAACCAATACAGAATGCAGCCTTTTGAGCTTTGCAAGCAATAAAAGTGTTGACATACAAAATTTGCATGCTATGTAGTTCAAACTACTCGAGTTTTCTAGTACTTATAAATCAATTTAAATTAGTAATAAGAACCATATGCAAAAAGAAGGGGGGCTTATCTCTGAAAAAAATAAAATTAACTTCTACTCCACTGACCAACGACTTCAAATATATTCGACAGAACCCTTGGCGTCACTCATGCACCAAGTGCCAGATGCTCTAACACCGTTATCTCAAATAGCCATTAGAATTTAGAACTACCTCATAAAGGCGAAAATCAATTTTTGCTGTAAACATTATATGGACTTTTGACCTTCTAACTACTCTATACCCTTATCGAGCAGTCATTGAGAAGCATCAAAGCCTTAACAACACCAGATGGTTTGTAAAGAACAAAGTTTTGTTTCTTCATGTCTTCGTTTGGTACCCAAATTTGACTAGAGCACCTTCGAATTCTTCATGGTAGAATATTAATTCTTATATTTTATTTGAAAAAGATAAAGTAATTCTTTTCCTCCGTAAAAGTCTGTATGACACCATCTGCCCCATTTACTAGTTAGTGAAATGGTTTTAATTTCTATTACTGCCGGTTTGTAAGATCATAAGTTTATATAATTCCTAATCAATTTTTTTGGTGCAATCCGGGATATTGATAAGTTTATATCGATTAATTCAAATGATGGTAAAAATATGAGTAAATTATATTGATATTTCCTGATTTTGTCAAATTTTGTCCGATATTTTTTTTGTTTCTATACTAATTCCTTTAATTGTTTGATGAATATTACATTGACATCTTTATATATTACATTAACCCACCTTAATTATTTAAAAAATATTATACCATATATTCCTATAAGGGAGGTTATTATAAACATTAAAAAATAGAGTTATATGTAATCTCAAAAAATTTTAGGAATGTCAATGTAATTTATTCTAAAAATATCGATCATATCATATTTCTCGGGGATATTGAAATAAACAAGGTAAAGTAAATGCATTGCCAACTATATTGTCCATTTAAGATCTATTTATTAATTTAAAAATTATTTAGTGTCACATAATTATTTTCTTTTAACTATTATTTATAAGAGTAAATTACATTGATACCTCCTGAAATTTGTTGAGATTACTCATAACTCTGTTTTTTTAACATTTATAATAACCTCTCTTATAAGGGTACATGATGTAATATTTTTCAAAGAATTAAGGAGATTTGTATAAGGGATGTCAGTGTAATGTTTATCAAACAATTAAAGGAGTTAGTGTTGGAGTAAAATAAGGAGGGATATCAAGCGAAATTTGACAAAATCTCAAGAATGTAAGTGTAATTTACTTTATTTAAAATGTAATTAATCTTATTTTGTATACTGATTATGTCCTTAATAGTTTTATTACATAATATTTCAATGAAAAATGGGTATTTACAATATATAATCTTTTTACAATTTATTGAAAATGGAATGATAAAAAAGCATAATCAATAAGATAATCTTGTCTAGATGCAAAATAAATATATCCACTCTTCTTTAACTTTCCAAAGGTGTTGCAATTGTATGGGTTCATTTTGATCATTTTCGAACTTGGTTAAAGGCTCAAGGTAGAACGCATATCAACAAGTCAACACTTCATGCTACCATGAGCTATTGACTTGGGGGCTATTGTTACAAACTTGGTTCAGTCCAGGCAGTACAAGGCCCAATGGCCCCAACCAAAGTCTAAGAACACAAATAGCCCAAAAAGGCCCAAGGCGACCTCCAACAATATTAACTGTAGTTTCTCCTATCAATCAGGGGATAATTCAAAGGCTCTTACTATCTTGCCATAAGATAATAGCCTTATCTTGAGGAGGATAATCACCTTATCTTAACATATGTTATCAAGAAAGACCTATAAAAGCCAACAAAGTTCCATACTCTAGGTATGCCTAATCCTTAACTATCTTGCCTTTGGCTTTTTCTGACTTTGGTGTCAAAATCCTTATATATGACCTCCCTTTGTCTCTCTAACAAGGAGTCAACATATCAAAGTAGTAGACCAAAAGCAAACTACCCTTTGGTGACTAACTCAAAGGCTCGTGAGAAGCACCTGAAAGTTCCTTTAGGTGACATCGGAATAGACCCAAAAATAGGGGAGATTAATTACTTTTTCTAGATTGCAATTGAGCTTGTATAGAAGAATAATGTATATCAATCCAACCCAAATTATTCAGACATCTAATATAGTATTTGAATATTAGTAATTTTAGATTTTAAAAAAAATGCATTATGCATTTTTATCTTACCAAATAAAATAATAAACCCCAAAAAAAAGACTAATAGCTTTATGAAAAACTCAATAATGCCAATTTGTTTATCTTTTTAAAAGAAATAAAATATGCACTTTACTTCTTAGCGAGTTGAACCGGTGCAAAGAGAGATTAGTTTAGCCCGCGGGTCTAAAAACCACCTGGTTATACAAAAAAATATATTTTTAAATTATAAAGGTTTAAATATATATTTAGTCTCTAGAAAATGAGCAAGTTTTAATTTTAGTTCTTATAAAAAAAATTGATTTTCATCTCTCAAAAATTTAAAATCATTGTTTTTGGTCCCTACATGCTCATTAGTTGCTTATGTGTTTAATAGAAGGTCAATTGACTATTCCAAGTGGCATCCACTAGTGTTTGTGATACCATATTAATATGCGACACCGACACCTTTAAATTTTTTTTTTTAGATCTCTAAAATGAATGTTATTTATTTACATTAAAATAAATGTTAGGGACTGAAAAAGAGATTTCAAATTTTGATGGGATGAAAATCAAGAAAAAATGTTTTATAGAGACTAAGACCAAATTTCACTTATTTTATAAGGACCAAAAATGATTATTTTAAATTTGAGAGAGATAAAAAACAAAGAAAATTTTTATAGGAACTAAAATCAAACTCAGTCATTTTATATGAACTAAAAACATATTTCAGCCAATTATAAAACACGTGTCATATATTGTAATTATTAAAAAATATATTTAAATTTCCGTTAAATATTACTGCCACTTTTTTTTAATATGTGATAAAAATGTAAAATACAAATTGTTTTCTCAATAACAAAAAATAATGTGAAATAAGTGTTCTTCAATCTACTGTCAAGTGCGATGACGTCAAATAAAAACCTAATTTTTCTATGATAAATGGGCATCGACGATATAACTTAAAATAATCACCATCAAAGTGAAATATGATATAATGATCAGTTTATCAAAAGAGTTTAATTTTCAATTCGAAATATGATTTTAAATTTACCCTGAAAAACGGCTTAAAAGACCTGTAATTTATCACTCTATTCTAATTAAAGTCTTTTCGAAAATGGAACAGAGTAAATAAATAAAATTAAAAACAAAAAAATAGAACACAATGCAAAAAAGATGCGAACTGACATGGCTGATTTTGTCGGATAGGGAACAATCAATGGATGAAACCTCCTCTATAACTCTAATTACCAGATTTTTTTACGAACCAAAACAAACCCAAGAGTTGAAGAGGTGTTGTTAGATTAGAAGAATCAGAATTCAGAATCCATGGCAGGTGCTATAGTAAAGTACGGAATCATAGGAGTAGGAATGATGGGCAGAGAGCATCTAGTGAATTTGTACCATCTTCGCACCGAAGGCGTGGCGGTTGTCGCTATTGCTGACCCTCATCGTCCTTCACAACAACTCGCTCTTGACTTGGCACACTCCTTTAGTTGGCCTCTCAAGGTATTCATTATGAATGAAAATGACCCACCCTGCTCTTTCTTTTTCAAATCCATCTCTTGATTAAATTTCTCGGGATATATTATTGTCATTATTATTTTCACTTGGATGTAGAAATGCTATGCACAAGGTTTCATTTGTAAACATCTAAGTTCTATCTGCAATTATCTGGGCAGTATTTGTATTTTGCTGATAGTTTAATTAAGCATACAGTGCTTACATATTTGGGTGAATGAATGACCTTGAGTTGAAAGTTGTGACTTGTGAAGGTTTTCTCAGGTCACCAGGAGCTGTTGGACAGTGGACTATGCGATGTTTTGGTGGTATCCACTCCTAACATGACCCATCATAGGATTCTTATGGACATAATCAATCATTCCAAACCCCATCACGTACTGGTAGAAAAGCCCTTGTGCACCACAGTTTCTCACTGCAAAGAGGTTTGTCGTTCCTTCCATAAAATTGGTTGCTGCTTGTTGGCTTAACTGCTAGAATGTAATTTTCTATAAAGACCAATGACTGGTCTTCATGGAAAAGCCCTCGTGCTCTCCATCAGGAATGGAGATATCAACTATACTTGTGCCATTTCCTTAACTGTTATCGTGTGACAGTTGAGTTTTGATATTAGCTGGATGACTTCATAAACAAGTAAAGCATGCTGCAAAAAATGGCATGAATGAGCATTGTTATGGTTGGATACCTTACCATTAGCTGAGGGAGGGCATGAATGATCTTTAGTAACTTGTACTCTTTCTGCACCGAAGAAGAAGTAGAAGAAGGAATAAATATAGTCATCATTTGATTTTTTGTTGTCGTAGTAAATAGTAAAGAAAATAAAATTTGTTTCTTGGTCTTTTTGAGAATAAAATGTGTTGTGTTTTTTTTTTTTTTCCATTTAGTTAAGGTAGACTGGATTAAATGTGTTTTTAGTTTTGTTTTTGAAAAAAATTATAATTGGAAGTCTAGATTAGGCAGTGAGGTATTGAACTATGCTGTTTTTTATCCTCTAATAAGTATTTGATAATGCACTAATTTATTGTCCTTGTGTGTTGCTTTGGATTAGGTTGTCAATGCTGCAAGAAAGAGACCAGATATATTGGTACAAGTTGGACTGGAGTATAGGTACATGCCACCTGTTGCAAAGCTGATAGAAATAGTAAAGAGAGGAGACCTTGGACGAGTCAGAATGGTAGCAATTCGGGAGCATCGGTTTCCTTTTTTGGTTAAGGTTAGATTTTATTTTATATTACATGTTTTGGTTCTCATAGTGAGAAAGGTGAAAGAGTGATATTGGTCATAGGTGAACAATTGGAATCGGTTCAATATTAACTCAGGGGGCACTCTGGTAGAGAAGTGTTGCCACTTCTTTGATCTGATGAGGCTGTTTGTTGGTGCAAATCCTGTTCGTGTGATGGCTTCTGGAGCTATTGATGTTAATCACAAGGATGAAATATATGATGGAAAGGTAGATTAGATACTGTGCTTCAGTTACAATGACTCAATGACCAAGTTTCAAATATCAATCCTTCTGTTAGTCTGTATGATGCTTTGATCAATACTGATTATAATCTCTGTATAATGTTCTTCAATCCAAAAAAGGGAATATGCACTGAATTTGGTTTCATTTGTTCAATACTAACACATAATCCTTTATAAAAAAAAATAAATGCTAACACATAATCCCTTGAACTTGAACCAAAAAGCATATCAAACCAAATAGTCCTACAAATGTATAAAGGGTAACCTGTGTTTATAACACTGGGTACAAGTCTTCTTGAATAATGAATGTAATGATCCTGAAGAACCATTAAATTAAAATCTCAACGTGTTTTAGGAAAAAATATATATATATATTAATATATATTTGTGCACCCATCACTCACAGGCTTGGGAGAATTTTAGAACTTGACGATTGATTATTTGAAAGATTTGGTTTGCTTAGAGAGAGTTGAGGTTCCCGGGTGTTTGTCCTTTATTGTTGAGGATATACTGATGATGACTTTTTCCTATATGAAGATTATGGTATATTCTGTTTTACAATGTTCGCAATTAAGGACTTAGTTCTTTTTGTCACAGTTCTGAGTAGAATATATCATGTATGTGCTTCTGTGCGGCAACAGTAATTGGCATGGGGTTTTTCTCTAAGCATGATTGTTTCATATTATATTATTGCTATTCACTGGTTTACTTTGGGCAGGTGCCAGATATCATTGACAATGCATATGTTATAGTTGAATTTGACAATGGTTCTCGAGGAATGCTGGACCTTTGTATGTTTGCCGAAGGGAGTAAAAATGAGCAAGAAATATCTGTTGTCGGTGATATTGGAAAGGTAAAATTCTTTCCCTATCAGCCATTCACTGTGCTTATTATCTTCAGTTGTATTTCTTGTGGTAACCTCTTGATTAAGATACAATTAAGGTTGATCAGTTATGCTTCAGTTCAACATTTCAATGATAGGGTGCGTGATTTAAAACTAGAATAAATACGCAACCTGTCTTTCTTGCATGAGTTTCTTTCATGCGTAAATGTCAAGATGTTAACAATTTAACATGCTTTGTATCTCAACTTAAACCATATATAACAGGGAGAAGCCTTTGTTCCTGAGAGTGTTGTGCGGTTTGGTCCACGAGAGGCAGGGCGAGATGGTGTCCAGACTTTGACAGCTGAGGATCACAGGATAAAGTGGGTAGCTTCTCTGTTAAATATTTCATCAATTAACTAAGCTTTGAGATGGTGAAATGAAATTAAAGTGGCTCTTATAATTATGAAATATCTTTTGTGATTTGGATTTTCTTTTTGTATTTTGGCATCTATAGATATGATGGGTTACACCATGGGTCTAGCTATCTGGAACACCTTAACTTCTTGTCTGCAATCAGAGCTGAAGGAGAAAAGGCTCCTAGTGTAGATCTCCAAGATGGATTAATATCTGTTGCTATGGGAGTTGCAGCACAGCTCTCTATAGAAAATGGTCGATTTGTTACTATTGAGGAAGTTATAGATGAGCTCAAAATTTGAGTGTTCCAACTTGGAAGTGAAAGTAATGATCGTTTCTGATGTCATGTGTTCTTTGACATAGGGAAACTGTACCTGCTATCACTACCTCATGAAAAAGTGCTAAATAATTTGTGAAATTTACATTTCTTCCACCTAAACTCCAGCTCCTATCTTTTCTGCAACTCATTTTCTGTAAACTGAAACAGTGGAATGTTAGAAGTCAGAGCTGAAAGTTTTAGCCAAGTATGTTTGTGAATTTTCAGCAAACGAAGTTAAATCCATTCTTTGGTAATGTTTGTGAATTGTATGATGAAAAAAAGAGCAAACAAAGTTAAATCTATTATTTGGTATTGTTCATTCCATTATCCATGAAATAAGGGAAAATCCATCTTGATGGTCTCTCTCCATGTCAGAATTTTTAGAATATGTAAATGTGTGCAAGTTGTAGAGAGGAGATGGAAGCAAAAGTTTCAACAATAGTTTCTATTGTGTGCATGGAAAGCTCCAAGGGTCCTTATTGCGTTTCCTCCAATAAGAATCATCTAACACCATCATGCAATGGGAGCATACTGCATAATAGATGTTGTGCATGATATTATTAGTGGTCGGTAGTGTCATATGTCACGGCGTTATATTCTTTGTCTTCTCAACATGGTGATGATCTCCATTTGATGCGTAACAAGAGACCCTACCTTGCAATTTTACTCTTTACAGTTCAAATAAAATATGAGGTTGGAGAAAATAGTAAATAGGAAGCAGAATGTGATCTTGAAAGGTTAGGGAAGCCCATTGAATTCCAAAGCTTTTTGAGCTCTCGGAGTTAGAAATAGTAGTCATAAGCAGCACAAAGTGGAGGAGCAACAAATATAAAGGTGCAAAACTCTAGTCCTATTGACTAGTATATGAAGGTCATTCTACATGTGTGCTACGAAGGCATCTAAAATGTCAAATAGAATCTGGTTAAGATAACAGGCATAAGTTAATGTTTAAACTAATGTGAAGGATAAAATATAGATTCAATGACTATTTTTTTAATTTCATCAAATTTAAGGATGGACTAATATAATAGGAGAAATGATACTTGTACAACAAATTATATAACAAATTGTACAACTAAAAGAGAGAAGTTTGAAATGTATTTAAGTTTGAAATATAATAATGTGATGGAGGGAGATAGATATAGAAAATGTTGTAAGAATTGAACATGAATCACATCTCATGTGCCAAATTTAGACACTAAATTAGAGAATTTATGACTTTTCACATTTAGTCTTAAACTCGTCAAAATAGTTCCTCCACACATGAAATGTACAAATGGCCATGTGTGTCACACAAGCACTTAACGTGCCACTTAGGATGCTTCGTGACTTAATAGAAAGACTAAGGTGAATGACGAATTACAAATTCAAAAACTATTTTTTTCATTTCGTTAAATTCATGGATTAAAATAACAACACTTGTTAAATTCAAGGAATAAGTTGGAGGTTTATTCTTTTAATTTAAAGATATCCCAACCTTATTATGGCTAACACACAATGAAGAGCATGTAAAATTGAGATTAAATTTGATAGCCCATAACAAAACTGCCTCGGCACTGGATTGTTGAGCCGGGAAAGAGGATCGACTTATTTACAATAAATTGGAGAAAAGCTTGCAACTTTCAAATCATTCCGCATTGTATACATAAGTGATAAGTGATTCTATATTTAAAAATCACAATATGCATTGTAGAAAACCTTGATCCAATTTTTTTGACCCACTGTGAATCCAATTGTAAAAATCGATTTTTTGACCTAAACATGTTTTCATTTGAGAAATTACTCTTAGTTATTTATATTTAAGATTTCAATTTTAATAGTGTAAAAAAATTACATTATCAACCAATAAGATAATATTCTAAGCATAAATTTTAAAATAATCATCATAAAAATTATTAAATTTAATTAGAATATACTAATAGTATAAATATTTTTACATTATTATTCAATTATGAATTATTATTTTTAAAGAGAATTATAGATGGTTATATATGATAAGATTGTTAATTTTTATAAAAATTATAAGAATCAAATCTAGAATCATTTCTAATTAGTTAATAGCATAAAAAATTTTACACTAATCAATAATTTTCAATATGATAATTCAGAATTGACTGAGAAGTAATTATATTGTCTTCATGTTCTAATTAAATACTACTTATAATTATATGATTAAAATTTAATTTTCATATTTTTTTCACGTCATTGCGTGAGAAAAATAATTGACACCTAGAAATTAATTAAATACAATGTTTTTAAAACCAGACCGGTCATTGAATTGGTCAAGACACTAGTTCAAGGTTCAATAGTTCAATCGTAGTTGAACTGTAGTCAAACCAGTATTAATAAAATAATAATAATTAAATAATACATAAAATAATATTAAAAAAACATAATATCATGACTTTATAATACTAAAAATTAAAAATAAAACATAATTTTATAGGTTTTTTACATTTACAATATCTACAAAAGTGCAAATCAAATATGTTATGATACTTAAATATAAGTTTTAACTATACACATCAATATTTATTAACAAAAATAAGTTTATATTAGAAATGAAAAAGAAAACGATAAATATTTTAGGTTGATTTTGTTTTTTAAGGAAAAAAATTCAAAATAATATTGTGTTAAGCATTTTTTTTGACCCGCTGTGAATCGATTTTTTGTCGGCTTTTGACCGGTTTAACCAGTTTTTGACTGATTTTCTAATTTTTTAACCAATTTTTCTTCAGGCTAATTCTGTAATTTATTTGAATTGGTCAGATGATTGATTCACTGATTTTTCAATCCAACTGCTGGTCCGATTTTCAAAATATTAATAAAATAACACGACTGAAAGTTTAAATTTTACCAATTCATCCGTAACTAAAAGTTCTCAAGTCTACGAAATTTAATCCAATTAAACTAAATAACACTTCATTTCAGTTTAATATATAACATGATATTTAGAATATAATAAATTTCAATTATTAAATTTAATATCTATAAATGTATGAATAATCTAAAATTTTGCGAGTATGTTAATTAATAATTTTGCGAGTATGTTAATGAATAATTTAGGGCTACTTAAGCTAAACTCAACACACTTCTAATCCGAAGGGAGAGAATTGAACGTACAAACTTGTTTTATTCTGAAAAAGCGACAGGTATTGTACACACTGCTATTAAAATTAAAATTTAAAAACATTGAACCGCTTTACCAATACAATCTAGTAGAGTACTTATATTTAGATATTTGCAAATTTCAAACACTTTATCAACACTTTTCATTTCTCTCTATCTCTCTCATCCTATCATATCATATCATCAATCATAACAATCACTTATATTTCCTTTCTTCCTATCTCTTTGAAGGTATAAACACCCACAAGATGTCTAAAAATCATTTTCCAATCTAGTACTAGATCATTTATATCACCAAACTATCATTTGCAACTTTACAAGAAATACTAGCACATTCCTTAAACATTATCATTAATAATTCATTATGAAATCAAACTTCAAAAAACGATCCATTTCCAAAATAACTAAACTATTTTGTCTTAAAAATCAATAATAAAGAAACATGTTAAAACAAACATTTCTATTTCCATCTTAAACCGTTTTTATACATATCATTTACCCTAAAAAAAATGGAAAGGAGAAAAAACTTTACGCTCGTGATTTTCTTTAATTTTTCACCTCTAAAATAAATACTTGGTCAAGACCAAGCTAAGCAGGGAGATTACCAAACAACAAAAATAAACTGACACCAAGAAAAATCATAGCACCAGATTTGCCATGATGAAAAAATACGACAAAATAAAGAACAATTCCAGCACATAGAAAAACTTACATCATTAATCTCTCCCATTTTACCACTAAAACGAGATTCGGGAAAAAAGGCATGATTCAAGGCGTTCAAAACTGACAATTTCCTAGAGTCTACATATAATGCACTCCAAATATTCAGAAAATGATGCAACATACGAAAACTGCAAAAACATCAGCGGTAACGACGAAGGGAAAGGGTGTTGTTTCTCTTCCAGGTTGCCCTGCGGGATGGACGATTTTTGTGGTACAGATGTCCTCTTCCCCGTAAACCCCTGTTACTTTTCCCAGCAGAGGTAAGGCCGCGCAGTTCCCTGTGTTTATGGACTGGATTGCAGAGCCAGTTGATCCTTGGATCATTTCTTATAGCACCATGGGCAACATCCACCAGAATGATCTCATAATATCTGTAAGTAGAGTCCTGAAACACATAACAATAGCATCAGACCAACCAGTCAGCAGTTCATAACCAAGTTTCACTTTCAACACTGGTTTGATAACAAACCTCGTTCACCCAGTACGAATTGAGGACCCTGAGGCCACCCAATTTCCTTCCAGCTCGCTCCTCAGCAACAGATCTCTTGCTCCGCTGGAATTTCAGTTGCGTAACACCTTGGTTGGTTGGCTTACCATAAACAATACCTTTGGGAACTGGTCTCTTTCGGCCACCCCTCCGAACACGGACACGGTAAACCACATAACCCTGGAATGTTAAAAGAATATAATCACAACCAAGATTCAAATGAAGCAAGGTGCAACAACCAACAGCTCTACAAGGACTGGGCCAGTTGATAGTAATGAAAAAAGGCACAAGAAAATGAACAAGTGCAAGATAGTACGCACTCTATAATTGTCAAGTAACAGTTGATAAAAAACACAGAAAAACTGTGTCGATTGTTACAAAAGCAAATTTGGTAAGAAGGAAATCTGCTTGGTCAGATGATCGACTACTCATTTTACTATAGCTGGTCTCAGGAAGTATCCAATCATTGTACATATGCAAGTTCCACAAGAGAAAACACATATGCATCAGGACACCGCTTATCCAGCACACAAGGTTTGTTCCATCATAATTCTAATATAGCTAAGCTGTTATGACACATTTTCACAAACAATTTAAACAAGAGAGGAACTACATATAATTCTGACTGCTTTGGTGAAAAACTGTAGGGCCTGTTACACAAGCAAACTTGGTAAGGAGGAAATTTGCTTGGTCTAATGATCGACTGCTCCTTTTACTATAGCTGGTCTCAGGAAGCATCCACTCATTTGTAGATAAGCAATTTCCACAAGAGAAAATACATATGCTTCTGGACACCGCTTAACCGGCACTCTGTTGTCTTCTACTCTCATAGAAATTTACCCAACTCAATTATGCATTATTCACAAGGTTTGCTCTGAGCACTTGTGTCACATTTCGCAAAACAATTTAAATAAGAAAGGAATTACACACAATTCCCACTGCTTCCATTATTGGGGCAAAACCATCCAGCTAAGAATGTCATTTATTTATTGATAAACACTTCCAACTAAGATACACCAAGAAAAGATAACAAACAACAGTAAGAAAATAATAATAATATATAAGACAACTCTCACAGAACAAAATGGAAAATAAAAATATCAGGTGAATAAATACAAAGAAATAAACCTCTAATGCCAAACAAATAAAAAATTCTTCACCTGTTTAGCCTTATAACCCAGACGTCGAGCCTTGTCTGGGCGAGTAGGCCTTGTCACACGGACAATAGAAGGTTGCTGGCGATATTCCCAGCACCTCACCCGCTGCAAGAATCTCATAACATCAGACTGCTTCTTGCGCCAAAGCTCCGAAACATACTTGTAGGCACCTATTGCCACAAAAATCAACACAAGTCGTCAATTCCCACTTATTCCAACACAACTAATGCCTAATTTCACTTGAATAGCAAAACGCTATGACAGCAAGCGCATACAGCATAACGAATAAACATCATCTTCCAAAAACCAAATAGGAACAAGTGACAAAACGCCTCCACACAACACATCAACGTTACATTTATCATTAATCATTCAATCCGTTTAGGTTGATAGAGGAAAAGTTAGGGGCAGACTTGACCACAAGCACCAGAAAATTGTATAGTATTTAAAATCTGGTCAGTGCAATCAGCCAAAACGATATGAACACCAAAATCAAATATGAAAAGGAAACACTAAAATTCATCAACAACCTCACACTCAGTGGACCGATTTTCCACCACTTACAGTTCCTCAAATCTTACTATCAAATCCGAAAAGCTTCCAAAAGAGAGCGAAAAAAGTTCCATCTTAGCATACACGACGTGACAATGAATACTATGAACTAAGCTTCGCGTTGAAGCGGCAGATCGAAACCGACACATTCATGAGAAAACCAAACTAAAAGCTAGTAATGAGGGGGAGAGAGAGGAAATACCCATCGTGCAGAAACGCGCAGTCACAGTGGCGAATACTAGGGTTTGAAGAAGAGTTCCTCTAACTTTTATAGCCGCCACCCCCTGCTCAACCCTTGGATGAATGGATCTGAGCCGTCCGTTAAATTTGTATGACCTAGGTTTTGCATGACCAAAGATCCGTTAGAACCGGTTCGAGCCGATTGGGTCGATCCGGTTAGCTACATAATTTATATCAGTTATTAGTATATTTATTGAACGCAGGTTCACTTGAACTGTCCGTTTAAGTGTCATTTGTTTTAAAGTTTAATGATTAATTTTTGATAATTTTATTTTTTAATCATTATTGAAATATATGTCTAATTAATCTTAATAACATATTTTATATTAAAAATAATTTTAGATGATAAATAAATAAACACTAACTAATGAACAAGGGTTAAATGAGTTAACAATGGATTGTTTAAACTCAATTCATATGGTGGGTCATCTTAGCTTAAACGTTGGATCATCTCAAATTATATAGGATTGGTTGAAGTCAACGCCACCCAAACACAAAATTCCTAAAGTACATCTGGTACAAAGTGAACTATATCTTGATTCGGAATAAAGTTACCTGGTTGCATAACATAACAAAATAATATCACCTTTAAAAGGCCTTGGGCTTCATGCCAAACAATCAATCTATCTTGAACCCCAAGCGTCATTATAGTAGATAAACATTATTTCATAGTCACTTTGGTAAAATTGTTACTGATTTGATTGCCGGGGTGCCTTTTGCAAGTACACACCCCCTGTCCATAGTGTCTCAATCATGTCGAAGAGCTACACCACCATCTAGAGATCTCAAGCCTTGGTCCACAAGGAGTGCACTTCGGGCAACAATACTAGAGTTTGATCTAAGTCGACAATCCCATCTCAGACGCATCTTTGGCGCCATTTGTGGGAATATGTAAATCCAATTCCAATCTTAGCATGGTCAACACCAGACATCATATTTCTCAAGCTAAGGCCACTTTGGATGACCATGTGGAGGAAATGAATTCACCTCACATTATCCATGTCAGTCTTACTCCATCTTAGCCCCCGTTACTTGCTAATTGTCTAGTTTACGAAACCATAACCAAGAGTGGAATAACAATGGTTGATATAAGGACATGCTCATACATCAACTTCAAAAGAATATTGTTGAGTTAACCACTTTAGCCATTTGTGAATGAACTTGAGCAACGTATAAGACAATTGGAGCATTTGTTGTCCTATAATAAAAAAAACCTCATCAACAACATTAGTTATGCTATGAGGAACCTTAGTATAGTGTTACAACTCCCAATCAGCACAAGTCTAAGCCCCCACATGACATATACCAACATTAATGAGGTATATCATATCACATTTGCATTACCATATCAATATTTGTTTCTTTCCAGCATCTTTTTTGTAAGGAACATCATTTTTGTTGAGACAATAGATTAGTATTGAGCTCTTTTTCCCATTAAGCCTTACATTATAAAAAAAGATCCCAATAAGCATTTGGATGCTTTCTTGAACGAGATGTTGTTCATTAGGCACCAAACACAATAGTGTGCAGAACTTTCCTAAGAACACTAAAAGAAAAGACTCTTAGTTGGTTTCAATCTCTTCATTAAAGGTTGGTCCACAACTAGGACAACCTTCTGGCAGTCTTCGCTTGACGTTTCATCATAGAAAGAGAAGATCCCAAAGATTCTTACACATTGGCCAAGGTTGTCCAATAGCTTAAGGAGACATTGCAACTTTTATAGGGAGGTTCTACGAGGAGGCAGTTTAGTGTCGAATTTGTCTAAGGACTTCCAACTTCATATTGTGGTAGAGTTAATTAGAAAAGGGACGCTCATTGCTTTGTCTTTGGCTAAGTGAAGTCTTAGAAGAATGGAGAAATTCAGAGTTTAAGCTGCATAGTATGTAGAATAGGAGCAACATTTACAAGAAGCAAGGATTAGCTCCATTTCATTGGTTCCTTAAACAATGAAAGGGGGGAGCAAAATGAGGTACATCATGGCCAAGCAAAGGGTTAAGGCTAGAACTGGTATCAAAATTGGAAGAAAAACAACAGGTCCTTATGAGGGCCCAAGGAGGGAGTTGAAAGGCAAGTTTAACAACTACACTCCATTGGTGATTAATCAAACTCATATTTATGACGAGGTTTGTTCGATTAAGTTCTCATAGGTCCAACACCACCACCTTTAAGGAGAAAGCACGATGAAAACATGAAGATGTATCATGTCTTTCATGATAATTATGGTCATACCACTAATAAGTGTATTCATCTAAAAGATGCAATTGAGGAGCTTATTCGACATGAACATTTAAGCTGATATGTATAAAGAAGTCAAGATAAGGAGGATTCTTGTGATAGACATAAGGTATTAAAAGAGAGAATTAAGAAGAAAAGTTGAGATAGTCATCCACTAAAAGAGCAATAGAATGCAATTAAAGCACATCCATTAAACATCTTGCTCTGAGGTTCCTTCGAGTTGGATCTCAAGTGCTAACAATAAGAAGAGATCAACAAGTAGTTTAGTGTTTCTATAATCTCTGACTGAAGATAGAAATGAGGATGGACAGAGGAAGAGAATAACGTATGGCAATTATAGCTTAGTTCAATTCAAATATAGTGTGTTGGAGTCTAATGCACTCACAGTATTTACAATGTTTACAAAGAATGTTTTTCTAATGATTGAAAATAGACAAGCATAACAAATTCAAGTTCATCAATCTTTTTAATCTCTATAATTTGTTGGCCTTTGAGACTTTTATAGACAACTTTAAAACCAGTCGTTATGAGAATTTCTTCTTGTCAAAAATAAATGTTGAGGTGCATGAAATGTTGCATTAAATGTTGAGGTGCACTTTTATGTTCTCTTTTTGAGCTTTGTTTGTGTGACAAGTTGAAATTTCCATATTCGTGCATATATCCTCTAACTTTTTTTCGTTCAATTGTCTTGTCTACTTTTGCTTTCATGACAAACGCTCTCTTCAAGATGTAATGGTTGGTAAACTCTAACTTTTGTTTCTTTTGGATAAGACAATGATCCTTCAAGCTTGTTGGATACAGCAAGTAGAATATCTACCTAGATGCCTTGAAGTCTTAAAAGTCTTTTTATTCGACAAACAAAGCTTGAAGCTAAGCGATAGGCAAACATCAAGTTTTCTTCTACCTAGCCGATACAATCACTCTTGCAAACTTAGAAGATATTAGCCTTTATCCAACAAATATACTTTTTTTAATCTTGTTTATTATTATTAAAACTCTAGGTTGAATTTTCTTAGACCTAACAAAGAGGAAAATAGGATATTTGTCTAAAATGATGAAAGAATACCATCATTTCCACGATGAGGATTATATAAAAAGAGAAATAGAATATTTGTTTAAAAATAGGAAAAGGATAAATGACACTTGAATATCATTGTCTCCACAATCCCTCACTAATGGCAAGCAAGTGAAAAACAAATTGTGTAAAGAAAGGTTTTGTACTCAAGTGTTAATATCCTAAGAATTGAATTGACATGCAATGAGTTAAGACAACACCTTATACCTAATAAGTGAATTACTCTTAAATATATTGGACTTAAAATGAGACCCCCACATCACACACTTCTACCTTAAGGACCTTTTATCTTACCCTCTTCAACTACAAACTATGAAAAATAATTATACCATTGCTAACATAAAACGAAGTAGGAAAAACCAACTTTATTACATGGATGATTATGCAAATTTGTTTGAGAGGAACCAAGCAAAAAAGGACAACAAATTTTGTCCAAGGATAACTCTAAAGGACCTATTTGAAATTTAAAGTTAATATTATATTTTTTTATGTAAAGCATTGAAAGAACTAAAAATTAATAACTAAAACTTTATCAAACCTAGCAAGTAATCTTATGTTTTGCACCATACACACCTTTAAAATTTGTGTGCCCAATAAACCACCAAGTCACCCCTATATAGTTATATAAAACTAAACTAGTAAAAAAATTGTTAGTCAATTTTCGTATGCCATATTTCATCCTAAATAAGACTGTTGAATTGGTAGTGTCATATTTATTATTAATAAATAAAGTCTCATGCTTATATGTAGAAATCTCCACATCTCATAAGATTGAAGAAAACTAACTAAAATTTTAAATGAAAAATACTAGTTGCACAAATACCCTATATAGAGATTGCACAAGTTTGGGAGTAACTTTTAAAGATCACAAGGGCAGAGTCTTGGTAGCTACTACAAGCCTTCTTAACATTGAAAGTGAACCAAGAGTGGTTAAGGCCATCTACTTTAGATAGGCTTTACAGCTAGCAACACACTATGTGTACGAAAATCAATATTTGAGACTAATCGCTGTCAACTCTATCAACGATGGAAGAGACAAAAAAAACCAACGGAATAAGCTACTTTTAAAAGATTCTTGAAGATTATAACCTACTTAGCACAAGACTATTGCACTCTTAATTTTGCAAAGAGAGCAAAAAATAATGTTGCACATGCACTAACATCTTTAGCTTTTGTTTATAACAAGATGTATTGGATAAGAGAGGTCCTATGCCAAATGGAACAATTAGTGGCAAATGATGTAGAGTGTGTTTGATTTCACATCCTAAACCATTTGACACATGTCCATTCAAAGCTGTAGAAAATAGCTTTCATGTTATTTTGTTATTTAACATGAAAATTTAAGAGAAATATGTGTGATTGATGTCAAAGCAATCATGCTCGCAATTGGTATTGAAACTTCATTGGAATAACATAATCCAATATGCTCCAAAAAAAAGATTGCATAGGAACAATAAAGTAGTCTTTGATTTTGTGATTGTGAAAAAGAGGCATAGAAAATAGAAAAATAAGATAACAAAACCTAAGTCGTTTCATTCCAAGTAATATAGTAAATAAATATATTATTAATTTAAAATAGTTTTACTTAATGTTTTAGTTATTAATCTGAGAGATATTAATATCTTAATAAATGTGATAATTTTTCAATAAAAATTGAATTTAAAACTTATTTAAATCTAAATAAAATAAAAAACAAAATATTTAAACACACATAATTATACATTGTTATACAGTCAAACTATGCAATGTCATCATACATAAAAGCAAAGCCTAAAGTGGAAGACCCAAGCTTAAACCAAACAACACACATCAAGAGCTAACTAATTAATAGATGCATGCATATTATTTTTCAACAATAATAAGATGTGATCCTTATCGTGAATACACAAATATAATATAAAGTTGGTCCATTCTTTTATTTACTATTCCTCTTCTCTCCATCAAACTAAAGCAGAAGATCCTTCATGTGTGTTAGATGAGGCATCTGGTGCGTTTCCCGAAGGAGGCCACATCTCTAGAAAAAGGCAGGTAAAAGCTAAGAGTCATGTATCTAGTCAAGGAAGTAACATAGATCCCATCTTCCCATAAACATGATATGACATCATAGGATGTCTACCCCCACATTTAGCATATTCTTTAAATATAAAGAATTCATATTCAAACATAGAATTAGATAGGTAAGTAACATAATGTCAACAAATAGTAGTTGTAAATCAAAATAATAACAAAATTTGCATATATCAAAATAACTCAAAATATTATTATCATATACAATTTATATATAACTATCTATAATTAATATGCAATGTATATGCCCATGCATAGGCTCAAACTTTTACTTCATGGAGAGAAGTTTTTATTCTTTTTTTTTGTTATCAGAATAGTGATTAGGAGGACATGTTCCATATTCATCAGCAGCCCAAAACATAATGCAAATCTTATATTACGCGCCAATTTGCTATGCCAGAACACTTTACCATTGATCATGAGAAACATAGATCATCGTTAGGTACGCCTTAACATTTACAAGATTGCCACGATACAGGGTTGCTACCCCCTGATCCTCTATGGAATTTCATACTAATTGGCTTCCACATGGGTATTGTGACCCCTTTATTTGACTTGTACCCACACTTAAGTGTAGCTAACTCCATCGCATCATTATCATTATGCCATGCATTATAAATTTCACATAATAACACATTAGAATACATAGTTCCATACCAACATACCATGGCATACTTTGTTATACTTTCTTGGAGCAACTTTTGGTAAATTAACAAAATATCCCTAGCAATGTATTTTCTATTTTTTTTCTTTCATATTTTTATTTTAAAAATTCCATATAGCCTCAATATCAACTCCAGGACATCACTCGTCACTTCACTTATAAGATTGGTGTTCTTCGCCAAATTATTTCTAAAATTCTTATTTTCTTTATATTGGTTTTGTAAAATAAGTACTACAATTAATCCTTTCTTTACAAATTAATTTATAAATTCCGTAAGTCATCTCAAATCATCTTCAAAATTTATTTTATAATTTCTTAATAATAAAAGAAGCATTCTGAAATTTTAAGATTTTAATTTAATTTATATTTAAATATTTGTTAAAATACCTAATATTCATAATAAATAACATAAAAAATACTTATTTAAATTTTGAAACTTTCTTTGCAATACTAAAATAAATATTTTTGAATTTTGAATTTTTTGAATTTATTATTTTATTTTATTTTTATAATTTATTATTTAAAATAAAATATAAATAAGCATTTGTTTAGTTTAAATACTTATTTTAATACTTAAATAACTTATCAAATTACTTAAATTCTTACAAAAAAAATTTTAACTTAAAACTTATATAAAACTCCGTTTAGAACTTATTTGGACATTTTTTATTTACAAAATAACTATTTATTAAACTATAATATAACATAATACTTTATATAAAATTAAGTACATAAATATTTAACGAATTTGGGTCTCGATCATAGACATGAAGCTACCCAAATATTTCCAAAATTGTAGCTTAATTATTTTTTCAAAATAAATCCTAATAAAATTTCCATACAAGTTATAATTTAAACATAATAATTTCACACCCATTCATATATGAATCATACATAACCAACCATAAATCATCCAAGAAATAATATAAATCATAGAATAATTATATCTACCTTCTAAAAAATATTTTTGGCCTCAAGATGACTCTTTTACTTTCTTTTACTCAATTTTCAATTAATAAATAATTAGAGAATAAATCCTACAATTAAGATTGGAGAAACCTTAATACAAACAATTTTTTTATAACAACAAGATATTAACACTTCCTACTCTACCTCTACTATTCCAAGATTTGTCAGTTTGATTTTTGAATGTTGCTCCTTTGTTAATTGTTTAGTAATTCCTACAAAATTATTTGTACCAAAATAATTGTTAAAAATTGAAAAATAAACATACTTAAACATGATGATTGATGAGTGTGTGGTGAGGTCTACTTGAGTTTGTTTCCTTTTTAAGTTAGTAAACAAAAAGAACATATGGTTGGTTATTATAAAGTATGTTAAATTTTAGACTAAAAATATGTTGAAAATGATGTATGAATGAAAATAGAAATAAAAAAAGAAAAGAACTCGCACTTTCTTTGGGCAAACATCCAAAACTTGCATGTAATAGAATGATAAAGAACTTAAGCCAGCATATGACTTTTAAAGTAAGTTATGTGACTTAAAAAAATTGGAATTAAAATTAATTAGATTAAAGTAAATGAATCTTATCTTCTCCTGACACATGATAAGGTATTGCACAAATGTATGACTTATTTGAGTTTGCTTGTATAGATAAAATTGTCACTTGGATGATTATAATTTAAAGAAAGACTTAGGCTTACTTTGAGGACTTAATTTTTAGTTTGTCTTATTTTGTTGAAATTGAACAAAGTGGAGTGGTTATGAGAGAGATATTTACGTGGGTTTTTTGTTGACTCATATGACTCAATGTAATTCACTTCTAATTTGGTTAGGAGTTAGAAACAAACTATAACTTGGTTAATTTTAGTGGCTACCATAATATATTTTGTTTAAAACAAATTGAAAAGAATTTGGCATGTATAAAACATGTAAGAGATTTCATGGTCTATATATTTATTTATTTATTATTTTAGTGATTTGAATAAAAAACACCATTTTTTAACTAATGCTATAAAATTTCATAAAAATAATGAAATATACTATAATTAATTAATTTTTATAGCAAATAATTAAAAATTGTGTTTATATTTTTAATATTCTAATTTAATTATTTTATGATTATATCATATTTTTCTGTAATCATTTTATTTATTTCGATACTTATTTTTGCTATATTAGATTAATTACGAGTTTCTGCATTACCGTAATTTGCAGAAAACTCAAATTTTGCACGTTTATTATTAATTTCTACCAAAACGTGTTTTTATTATATTATTTTAAATATTATTATTTTAATTATTATCAAAAATTCAGGCTGTTAGAAAAAAGAAAGCGAATGGGCATAGTGAATTGTTTAAAAAATGTGTATAGTTAAAATTGCTTCAATATGTAGTTAAAAATAAGAGTAGTTATATTAAATGACATTAAGTAGTTGAATAAATAACCATTTCGTTGATACCATAAAACTAGTGGTGCAGCTAAAAACTTAAAATTTATATTTAAATTCTTATCCATCTTAAACACTTCAAAAAGGGAAAAAGAAACAAAAGACATACATTCCCAAAGTAATTGACATAAACAAAGTAAACAGTAATCATAGAAACAAAAAAAATGAGCTGGTATACGATAAACTAACCAACGGATTCATTGGATTTGAATAAAACAGTCATAATTTTACAAGGCGAAATTATTGAAAATTGATGGGAGTCAGTCACAACAAAGTTACATTGAAATTCCTTCCAAGAAGAAGTTTATTTCGAGCTTTGGAAGCGAGTTTCGTTGGCACTGATCATCACATCGTCTGTCTCTCGGCAAGCACGGCAGCGGTGGCAGTTGCAGTGTCTGTTCCCTTTGTCGTTGGCAAATGGCTGCCAGCACAACTGTATCAAAAATGTCTGTCACCTATGCTTGCGCTCCCTCGATCCTCTCGAATGCCTTCCTTCCTCCTCCCTGTCGCCGGGCTGAGGCGGAGGGGACGGCTCGTACCTCGACGGCCTCCGTTTGAAATGCCGCTCGTCGTCGCTCGATTCGTAATCCGCAACGGCGCTGTTCTTCCTCCCTTCGTAATACCCGTTCGACACTGTCTTCAGGTGTGTCGAAGAGGCACTGGCAGTGGCAGCAGCAGCGGCTGGTTCCGTTGTCGAAGAAGCGGCGACCTTTCTCTTCTTAGGGGACTCCTCCCCGGCCGGGAAACTTATGCGGGAGAACACGCTGGCCTTATGCTTGCGGTCAGCCGCCGCTGATGCTGCGTTGGATGCAGCTTTGTTCACTGGTTCCGATGACCTTCTGGATGAGGATTCTGATCGGTGATGGCGCTGATGGTAGTCTTCGCGTTCGCGATCCGAGTGGTGGTCGGATTTTCTCTTCACTGGACGTGGAGGCTCCACCTCGCGCGGAGACTGATCTGGTGATTGCCGCTCCGAACGGAAACGGTGGTGATGGTAATCGCTACCCGAGGACGGTGGAATTGACTTCTGCACCAAAATAAAAATGCCGAATTGTTAGGGCCGTGTAACTGATATTCTTAATATATTTGACTCGTTAAAATAAAAATAATATAACAAAAATATATTAGGAGCAAGCATCAGCATTGGGCCCCAACAAAATGCAATTCTTTCAAAAGAACAACTTCAAAATCATTAAATGGCGATTTTAAAACAGGAATATTTTTCTTTCCTTTTTCTTTTCAAAAGCCAATGCAAGCGTAAACGTGCCATCATGAATTTAGTTGCAATGAATTTGCATAGTTCCCGACATTTTTTCAAGATTAATGCTTCTTTACGCTTCCAAAAATAGTGAATAAATTCTTCTCAACAATTTACAATAACTCCATTGAAAAATCACAGAAGCAATCAAACAAAATAACCAAGCTATACCCATAAAACCAAGACAACGCCAAGGACAACGCACACGATTCTTTTGTTTTGTCAGTTACATAGAGAACACATTACAATCATAATCGTTTAGAGTTCATTTTACTTTTGTGCATGAGGGGAAGTGGCCCAACACAAGCTCACTCGTGTTCACCATAGCCAATTAAATCAGTCGAGCTAAAGAATCAACAGCACAACACTTCGTCTCCAGCTTCCAAACCCCGTGTCCCTCTCAACAGTAATTATAATTAACTTCAGTTTTTTTTTTTCAAAAAATAAACAAAATATGTTTATTAAAGAAAAACAATTTTCTTCTACCCAAATATTACATGGACCATTCGTAGACCATAAAAGGTGGATTTTTTATATTTGATGTGACAAGAATTATGCACATATCTAAAAATTCGCGGGACCAGCTGAATCCACGCCAAGGGCATCCAGGTCCTTCAGTCCCCACCCAAAAAAAAAAAGGGAAAAAATTTGCCGGTAATACAGGGGAATATCACCAGAAATTAATATGCTCACAAGATCCTTTAGCCGCCCTTGAATGAGAATCTAGTGTCAACTCCCACTGGCATCATTCACCCATGGTTAGCCCATTAAGTACTAATGAAAAGACTAACTTGTAAAGTCCACATTCCATGCATTAGTTATTACGCACATGCTACACAACTTTTACGTTCAAAATCAAATATCCAAAATATAGGAATCTCAAAACTTGATGAACCAATTTATTCCATCCTCATCAGTAAACATTGATTACCAACAGGAAAGCCAGATGCAGAAAAATCAGTCATTATCTTGCATGAGTCAACAAAAACTTAACAACCCTAAAGAAAAAGCTTCACATTGCAAGGATAAAATTGAGGTTTTAAATATTAGAATCCGTTTTAAGGTTTAAAGCATGTCCATAGTCTGGATAAATGATCACGAGAGAGGCTGACACTGGGATCATGAAATATTAATAACACCACTGCACCATTATCATGTAGTGCACAGATACAACTCTATACCCTACTTGGTTTTAAACGAATTGGCTGCTGTTGACCACAGGATTATGGTGAGATGCGTGGGCATGGCTCCCTCGACCATTTCATGATCAACCAGAGTATCGCTTGATGAACAAATCTTTTTATTAATAAATGAAGCCAAAATAATTAACTGCCAATGATTACTATAATTAAAGAAACAAAAATAATAAGTGGGATTATCTTGTGCAATCAGTGCTCTTTTGCAGGCTTGAGGTTTCTGGCCAAAGTTCCGGTAGAAAACCCCAAAAAAGTGAATGGCACATAAAAGTCCATGAAAAAAGAGAGAAAAATTGAGACAATAAAAAGCACATACAGTTTTTGATTTCATTGAAGAAACATCCCCAACACTGCTCACTTCCCTACCAAAGTCTCGATCCTTGGAGAAGTCCCTGTTCAGTGAAGGAAATAAACTCATTAAAGATCTATGTGAAACAAAAATTGGGGACAAGTCCAGAGAACTTCATTAAAAAACTTTGCCAATTAAATTCATGAAACAATGACAAGAATAAATATCCTACGTAGTGTTTTGCAATTATTTTACCAAAACACTATTTAGGAGGGGGGAGGGCAGTAACAATAAATTCACTCTAAAATAAAGTGTCAAAATAACATCCTAATCTCCTCAGTCAAGAAACAAAATAAGAAAACTGTTAATGGGAAACACTGATGATGCATTAAATATATGCAGGAGGTTGAATTTTCTTATAAAAAATAACAAGGATTCAAAAGCCAGATGATAATGTCTTGAATGTTTCTATTTTAAGTGTTTGACATATAGGTTAAAAGTGAATCAAACTTCTTAACCACATATAACAGAACATGACAGCCAGCCAGCCAAGAATGGTTTCGTGTACCTTTCAGCCCATCTATCATTTTCACGCTTCCTCCTCAGATCAGCTTTACGGGCTTCAAACTCCTCTCTACTCATAACTGGGGGTGGAACATTCATTCCCCTGCCGAAGTCAGCAAGATCCCTGAACACAGTCATAATTATTATATTACAATGTATTGACCACGGTCAGACAAGCATACAACCAAATTCACCAGAAGAGTTCAATCCGTAACCCTCAAATCCCTCCCTCAGAATCAACAAGGCATAAAATGTCAAGGATATGTGTGTGAGTTTGTTTTTGTGGGGGGAGCAAGCAAAAACCTGAATTTCAATTTTAAAAGACATACTAATATGTACCTATGTGGTGGAACAACAGGCATCATGTATCCTTGCATGCCAAATGGGTCTTGAGGCATACCACCTGTAAATGGCATGTCCAAGGGGCCTAGACCATAACCCATCATTTGCATTGGAGCAGCATAAGGTGCCATAAATCCATCCATAGGTTGCATGCCATTCCAGTACGGATTGTAACCAGGAGGTGGACCCATTGGCATCATATAGTTCTCAACCCCAAAGTCATGTGGGGTTTTCCATTGCAAATCTGCAAGATAAATAAAAAATTATTTCAAATTATTAAAAACGGAGGTAAAAACCACTGTATGCCCCCTCAACCACTAAATGTTCTCATGCTACCAGATCCAAGCAAAAAAAAAAAAATTACAGATACTGATATTCATGTCATAGAACTGCAGATTTACCATTTGGGGGCAAACGGACTTTCTTCTTTTTCTTTTTCTTTCCTGCAAAGTTTAAAAAACAAATGAGATCACCCTCAACAGAAAATCAACAAAAAAGAGAAATTTTTGCACGTCCAAGCAATGGTGCCTCATTATCTCCCATTTTTTGCCAAATCATACTCGAAAAAAGTAGGGTGACATAGCAGCAATCTACATTACCAGCCTCAGTAGGAACCAACTTTTGCTGCACTTCTTCCTCAACCAGCTGAGCACTCCCTTGTGAGGCCGGTTCCTTCACACTCATAGACTCATGAGTAGCTTCAGATACATCAGCAGCTCTGGGGTTCCTTACTTGCTCTGATGTCAGCTGTGGAGCAGAAACAGCCTTTATATCATCAGCTGTTTCCTGTATATTTGTTGTTTCTTTATTAACAGGTGAAACCTTTAGTTCTCCCTTGGACGCAGCAGATGAGGTTGGGGATGGAATCTTAGGCTGTGGACAGCGAGCAGACTCCATATCTGAAAAATCAAAATCAGAAATAAAAAAATGTATACATTGACAAAATGATAATCAATAATAGTTCAAGTAAGAGACATCATAATAGTTTCAATAACCTTGAACTTGGAAAGTGCTCCCAGCATTTTCAGCACTACTATTGCCTGACTCCAATATGCGATTGATGGTATCTCTTAGTGTCTTATTTGGTAAAAGATCATCCGCAAGAATATTTGTTGCACCACATACACACACAGACTTGGAGATAATATAGTCCCTAATACCTGAAGAATTTTTCAGAATAACCTTGCATAACTTCAAGAAAGGAATTTTACACAATAGTTCAGGGCAAGAAAAGCAGAAAAGACATAAAACACCTAAACTGTTCTGTGCTTGCACAATGAGGAAGGACTATAAACTAAGAGAAATATTAAACATAATATTCAAATTTTGAAAACCATAAATACAACAGATGAATGAAAAGCGTACATTTATCACAAAAGCTTTTAAAACAACACTTGCTTGTCAGTACAGCATCTTTCATAACTTCATTACACAAGGGACAGCGAAGCTCAGGTGGTAGGTCCCCAACAGAACGTGTTGATGGCAACCCTTCTATTTCTTTCTCAAACGCGGCCCTGTTTGCAAGGAAAAGATTAAACTCAACTTCATGTCTACATATGACAAAATGGACAAGCATAATCAAGATGAACTCACTCATTTGGCTTCAAAACAGCCACTGAACCATTTGGTAAGGCATAGGAACCTTGTGGATTTACCATCAGCATGGATCTTGGAATCCCAGTAGGTTGCTTGACTTTTCTCATGTCATAATTTGGGTCACCATTTGTAGGGCAGTGCTGAATAAAATGTCCTAGACAAAAGTGGGAAAAAAAAAAAAAAGTAAGCAAAGAAAACTGACATTGCTATGCAGCAATTTGCAAGCAGAGGGTGATTAGAAAGTTCAGAAACATAAACATACCAGGCACCTTGCATCTGTGACATACATAGCCTTGTGGAGGTGTTTTCTTCTCCATCCCTGCCAGACCTCAGCAAGTAAATGAACATTAGTTGATCAACATGTTAAAGGTTGTATTAAAAGCAGCAAGTAACTCAAATATACATATATAGATAGATAGATAGATAGAATAGACAAAGAGACTCACCAAAACCACGTCCACCGCCCATCCGTCCACCCGTACCCCTTCCAAAGCTTCTACCAGTGCCAAAGTCTGAACCTTGACTGCATGCCCAAAAAAAATAAAATCAACATAAACAAGAAAATGTTTTCACCAAAACAAAAACACATTTGGTATGTGGAAAGAATCTTCAATAGGAATGGCGATACCTTAGGCTATGCTAGAATTAATGGAATGGTGGGAAATGGAATGACATTAGTTGCCATTGTTTGAGTAGTGTTTAAAATAGGGTGAAATGGAATGGAACCTGATCAGACGGCGTTTATTCCTTCCGATTCCATTGGACACCTTTATTTTTCTCTTCCCTCACTCCCCTAATTTTGGAGGTATGAGATGGACTTAACATATTGCTTACTAAAATACTTACAATTTCATTCACTTCTGATTCCTTAAACAATAAAATGAAAACTTTCTCCATTCCACCTTAAAATATGCAAACAATGATATGGTAATTTTATTCCATTATATCCATTCCCATCTCATTCCATTCCACCCATCATTACATATCCTAACATAGTATTAGTTTGGTAGGAAAAAACTTGAAATAACTATTTCAATACAGGTCTTTCAGAGTTAAGGAATCCCCATTTCCTCTTGAAGAAATAGTTATACCCATTCTTGCGGGTGGGAAAGAATTAGTAATTTTTGTTTCCTCATCTATTATCATTATACTTATTTTCATTCTATGATGACTCCATGCACCAAACAACACAACTAAAGAAAGGAGGATACTCCACTCACCGTTGCCAATCCAAGGCTGGAGTATCAACAAAGGCTTTAATCTTACTGTCTTCATCAGCTTTGTTAGGTGGAGGAGCCTCTGGAATTAAGTTGCTTGATTGAACAGGCAGTTGATCAGGAATTGTATACAAATCATTGCCAAATTCATCCCAATCTGAATCTTCAGGCTGTCAAGTGGTATGAAGAGCTTAATTTCCAAGGAATTCCATCTGAATTTTTATAAAGACAAAAAGAAAAGAAAAAGGACTCACATATTTCATGGCAGATGTATCTTCAGCTAATAAACTTCTGTTTTCAGGTTCAGATTCCACCACCTTATTTTCCACCTTTTGTCTGCAAAAAGACAAAAGACGGTTGCAACTCGAGAACAAAATTTATCTCAAACGAACAATGTAGTTTCAGGTTGTGGTCCTATATACAAATTGATGACTGCCCATTTTAAAAAACTTGCGAACACAATGCATGATCAATGGTGAAATTTCAAAAACAGTAATGAGATTAAAGGTTTGAGGTAGTACTCTAGTTCAGTAACAATTGGTAAACGTGGCCGTCCTGGAACGCGACGAATTAACACTGAGGTATTTTTAGGAATCAACATTTCTTCATCAAGATATTCTGAAATTCCAAACAGACAACTATAAAACACTGTAAATATGCTATTCATGAAAAGCCTACTATATGAACTACCATACTAATTTCGCAAAGTTGGGGGCACCAGTAATTCCTACAACAAGATTGCAGCCTAACTTCATCTTAATACCCAGGTCAACACTCTAAGCCCTTTTAATTTTAAGCATTTCCTTTTTTTTATTTTATGAAGAGGAGTGGAAGGCAAAATTCAACTCAAACTAATTTCAGTTTAATGACAGATAGGATCATAGGACTAGTAAAAATTTGTACTTCGAGAGGTACAGGATAAATACTGTGAGTTTATCCAAGGAAACCCCTCCTCAAAGCCAAAGAATATGCAAAAGGTTCATCGTTTAAATTTAAAATTAAGCCCCGAATTAAAAGCCTAAAACCCACACTCATGTTATCGCCCCAACCCTCTAGTTAAAAACAATAGTTTAATCAAAATCAGAACCAACCTTCATTGGTCTGGGCGTTGGTGACCACGAGGTCGAAATCCGTACCCCTCCCTAAATGCTTGGATTCAAAAATTTTTTCTTTCAATGTACCAACAGAGATGAAAGGACCGTCCATGGGAATTGAATCATAATCTCTTGCACTCTTAAATTTATAATACACCGCCATGGTATATTTCTCTTTCTATCTATAAAAAAGATTTTAACTTAGAAACAATAACAAAGGACGATGATAATCAAAGGGCCTCCGAAATAATAAGAAAAGGGCCCTGTTATTAAAACTAAAAAGAAATCAAACAGTACAATGAATCAAAGCTCTTTTTCTTTCTCTTCTCTTTACTTTTCTGTTTTTTTCCCCTCAACTTGCAGATTACTGAGGTTAAGATCGAACAAATCGAACCGCCACGACGATGAGATATCCCTTCTAGAATAATTCTTCGCGAGCAACCAGATGCCGAGTCTTCACTTCCTCCCGAGCGCACTCTGAATTCAGATTCCGTCCAGAGACTCGAAATCAGAGCGACAAAATCGTCGTCGGAACGATCGAGGATGAAATCAGACGAATCCGAATCCGGCGAAGCAAAGCCCTCTCAAATCAAAATTCCGAAGAAGCCGCAGCAACAGTTAGGGCAGAGTAGTGCAATCGAATCGAACCGAAGAACAAAAACGTGGTTCGTTCCTTCTGCGAATGACTTGAACCTGCGACAGCGCGTTCGGATTCGGAGCGAATCTCTCCGATCGGCGGCGGCGGCGGCGGCGGCGGAAGCTTGAAGCGAGAGTCGCGAAGAACTCCTCCTGGTGGTGGAAGCAGCGAAAATCTGAAGCGATTTGAAGGAACGGAGATGCAGATCGAAGATCGATTGTGGAGAGAGGGTTAGACCTATCGGAAGCGCATGGTTAGGGTTGGGAAAGTTTGGGTGAGAGAAACGCCAGTGGGAAGAGAGGTAGCAAATAGAAAAAGAGGGTGCGGTGTGGTGTGGTGTGGTGTGGATGATGCGGGTGTGGGTCTTTGGTTTGGGGGATTCCCAGACAAACCTAGAAATAATGCCTAGTTTTTATAACTTGAATGGATGAATCATATGAATGGCTTGCTTTGCTTGCCCTGCACTGAGTGCTGTTTTATTTTAACGCGTTTGGACACTGTTACCGCCTTTATTTATTTTTCAATAATTTCGCTTCGCTCCATTATGGTGAACAAGTTTAACAAATTTTGAAAATTACATCAGTAATCAAAGATTTTAATTAGCCTAAAATCTTCTAAATGATTGTATTAATTAAAAGGAGGTTTTCTTGATTCAATTAAACAGATTCATTAAATATAATAATTATCTCGTTTCGTGTGTATCTAATTTATCAAATATATTAATTGTTTCAAATAGTGTTTTGAATTTAAATACATAAAGGATTCATAAAAATATAAAGACTTAAATATATTTTAAGTCTCTACAAATATGACTATGTTTGGTTTTAATCTTTGTATATTTTTTTTGAAAATTTTAAATCTCTAGTATTTTTTTAGTGTTCTTTTTTAGTTTTTATCATTAATTACAGTTAATTTAGTACTGACATGACTAATAAAATAAAATATATTAATTAAGATAATTAAGACAAAGAAGAAAAATATTTTAAATTAAGATAATTAAATTATTTTTAGCTGTATAATTCAATTAAGTAATGTATTTATTATTTTATATAAATAAAAAAATTACATATAATTTACTTTTATAATTTATTTTTAATTTTTAATATATTATAAACAATGATTTTTATTGTTTTTAATATTTTTCTTACTTTTTAACTCACTAATTTATTTTTTAACATTGTATTTTTTTTAAATATATAATTTGCTTAGAAGTTTATAATTTACTTTTAATATATTACTTTTGATATTGTTTTTATATTTTAATTCATTAATTTTGATTGATTGTAATATAATTTATTTTTTTAATATATTACAAGTTGTGATTTTGTCTTCAAAGACAAAAGTAATATATTAAAAGTAAATTATAAGCATCTAAGTAAATGATAATTTAAAAAAAAATACAATGTATAGGTAAATTAGTAAATTGAAAAGTAAGAATAATATCAAAAGCAATAAAAATCATTGTCCATAATATATAAAAATTAAAAATAAATTATAAAAGTAAATTATATGTAATTATCTTATTTATATAAAATAATAAATACATGACTTAATTAAATTACACACCTAAAAATAATCTAATTATATTAATTTAAAATATTTTTCTTTACCTTAATTATCTCAATTAATATTCTTGAATTTGTTAGTCATGTCAGCACTAAATTAACTAAAGTTAATGGTAAGAATTAAAAAAAAAAACACTAAAAAAATGCTAGAGATCTAAAAATAACAAAAAAATTTACAAAGACTAAAATCAAATAAAGTCATATTTGCAAGAATTTAAAACATATTTAAGCCAAATATAAATTATTTTCATAAAAAATTGTTCTGCTTATTAAAATATTTGGTTTATGGTATTTTTTTTTATTTTTCTTAGTTCATCTTTTTAGTTTAGTCCTTTGTTAGTTTTTTTTATTTTCTTATCTAGATTTCTATCTTTGGTTATTCAATTCAATTTTTTTGTTTAAAAATTCATCATCTTTATTTCTTTTATCGTTTTTCTTTAAGTTATGTTTATAATTTTTGTAGGTTTTTGTTATTTATACCTCCTCCATTTGTTAAATATACTCTCCTTTTCCATGTTTTAATTTTTTGTTGTTATAAGGTATAAACCCTCTTCTCTATATTCATATTCATGGTTTTTTAAACCCTTCTCATCTATTCTCTTTCCTTTTTTTTTTTTTTTACTCTATCAAGTATTAGAATTTTACCTTAATTTAGTTTCATTGCACTCTCATATTCAATTTCACCATACACATAAAATACTTTAATCAAATTGTTAATATTGTGTGTGACAAGATAAGCTGTAATCTTTTTTTTCTTCCCAATTTTGGAAATTATTTTTATAGCAATATAATTACTATTTCAAAAAGTACTTTTCAAAATAGTGATTATATTGCATTCCAAAAAGTACATACCAAAAAACACCGAGAAGAGAAACGAAAGGGGAAAGTGCAATAAAATCAAAAGTGGGGAAATACGGTGAAACTAAGGAAAAGAAGTGCAGTAAAAACCACAAGTGAAAGAGTACAGTAAAACTAGAGTAGGAAAGTGCAATAAAATCACATGTAAAGAGTACAATGAAACCAAAGGGAGAATGCGATAAAAGGAAAGCCATGAGCAATATTTAAAAAAGAAGGAAAAATAAGATTATTTAATTAAATTTATATAAAAAATAGAAAATAAAAGTGTATTTAGTGAATGAGAGGAGCATAAATAACAAAAAGTTTAATAGTTATGCATTGTCAATGTAAAAACTTTTACACTGTCAACTAATCAAAAATCACTGTTGATATGACTTTGAATGTAATTATTATAAAAGTCAATAAACTTATCATACATGTTAGGTTGTAATTAAATGACAGTATAAAACTGCTTTACATTTTCAGGACATAACGTATTTCTTAATAACAAAAGCCTTTTTCCCATTGTCTTTTTTTATTTTCTAATATTTAACAATAAAAAATTGTTTACCCTATTATCTTTTAGTTTCTAAATTTTATTTGGATATCATTTCAAGTGATTCACATGTCAATACTCAATACCTCGAAAGTTTTTGCTATTAAATTTTTTTCTTTTTTAATTCTTTTTCATCAATTTAATTCATGGAAAAATTCTAAATTGGATTCCTTGTTTTTAATTAAGACTATTTTTAAAAGTCATTCTCTTTTGTATTAAGCTACCTAAATTCCCTTATATTAACTATTTAAATTTATTTTTTATTTATAATTTTTATTTCTTTCAAGCACTATTATTTAAATTGGCAGTCGTATTCTTGTGACACACAATATTTTTTGTTTAATAGAATATGTGTGTGCCAACTATGTTTGACAAACAATTTAAGTTTTAGCATTTTTGACTAATTGAAGAGCTTGTTTAATTATATTAGTAATATTTAATAAATAAATTTATTTTAGTAAGTTATAGTGTTTTGTGATATGTTACTTTAAGTAACATTTTAGCTTATAGTTTCTATTCTCGAGGTTACTCGGACACTTAGCCTTAAGTCAACTTACTTGCTGCCTATCCTAGTTAGCATAGTCAAGTATGTCCCAGATAGTAATTCCTTGCCACCCTAGTCCGCATTTATGCCTACCTCGCATGGCATGGAAAGCACCTAATAACAAGAAAAACGTGTAATGAGGCACCCAAACACACGCTGCCACATGGCACCCAACCTTAACGGTATTTCCCTCCAAAACACCATATAAAGGGCTCTACACCCATTAGGAACACACGCTCTCTCTCATTCTCACTCACTCTTGCATCCTTACTGACTTAAGCATTGTAATCCTTACAGGTGCCACCGTCGGAGGTGTTTGCAACCACCATGGGAGTTCATCGGAAATCTTTCCTTGTGTTCACCACACAACATTGGTGCCGTTTGTGGAAATTGTTTTTTGATTCTCTTTTCCCTCTTCATCATTTGAAGATTTGTTCGTGATGGTTAGCACGAGAGACTTGAAACCACAAGTTTGTTGTGGCGCCATCGCCACCAAAGCTTCCACCACCATTGCCTAAGGATGGCGAAGCCGCTTCCGCCACACCTGAGGCGGCTCCTGAGGCGAACGATGTTCCGGCACCATCCGTCAGTATGGTTGAACTCGTTGCGTTATTGCAACAGCAAAGGGAGACATTGAAGGAATAGGAGAGGATCATTGCTGAACTCCGAGCGGAGAGGGAGAACAAGAAAGCTATAGAGAATAGCTACGACCAAACCAAGAGGATAGCAGCATCTGCTCTGAGACTAGGTCACGTTGTGCATGATGTGCATATGGCTGTGGAGGTGAACAAAGATGACGAGATGATTTCGTTCAACCTTCATTTCTCTACAAGAATTTTGAATTTATAGGTTCCAAAGCAGCTACAATAGCTGCCTTCATTGGAGTTATATGACAGATCCATCAATCCAAACAATCATATCTCAGTGTTTAGAGTCGGCCATGTCATACAAAGGAGCTTCTGCTTCATTGACATGCAGAGTGTTTCCGCTCTCGCTGAAAAGAATGGCGCGAAAATGGTTTCAATCTTTGGAGCCGAGATCCATCGATTCGTGGATGACGCTGAAGGTAAGGTTTTATTTTATTTTATTCTTTCTATTATTCTTTTAATATTTTTTTATATTACATTATTTATTTTAACCATTACACTATTTACATTATTTATTTATTATTTTAGCATTATACTTCAAAATATTAACAATGAATTAGTATGGCAATACTAATATGCAATGATATTTAAGGGCATGCAATAGTATTATCATATAAATTAACAAAATGAAAGTACGACGTTTACTTAAGCATATGTTTTTATTTTATTTTATTTTAAACCTAATTACAAATGTTTTAGGATATAATATAAGATTAACAGTAGAATTCACAATATAAAAAAAATAAACAATTGGAACTGAAAAATATAATTAAAATAATTTATCTTTAAATAAAAAATTATAAGAGCTCAAAATTAATTAAAAAACTAAAATTTAAAATTACTCAAAAATATTTTTTTATCCATAAAATAAAATTAAAATTTATATAAAATATAATATCAATTTCTATCTTTTTACGTTTATCAACTATTTCAATAGATAATTTTATTAAATACTTACAATTCAATAAATTAGCTTAAAAACTTTCAGTTATTACTTAACTTTTCAACTTTTAGTTAGCTTATCAACTATTTCTATCAAATATAGCCTAAAAATATAAAATTTTATGTAAAATAATAGACTATGTTTTTATATTATATCATCCAATTATAAAAATACTTAACAATAATATTAAAAAATTGTAAATGGTGTTTTTTTTTTTTACAATTTTTTTTGTAACTAGTATCTTAACTTATGTATTGCACAGAATAAATATTCATTTAATATAATTTAAATTTTCAATAAAGAAATACTTCTAAATATATAGATTATATAATAATTAAAATTCATGATAAATAAATATTTTTGAACATATAGATTATATTTTAAATTTATAATAAATAATTTATATTGTGATACAATGTTATTTTTAATTATTGATAAATTTTTTTAAAAATATTAAAATTTAATTTTGAACTAAAGATATTGAAAATGATAGATTGAAAGAAATGAGAGATTAAAAAAATTACTAAAAACACTTTTATTGAAAAATAATAATTAAAAACACTTTCGTTCAATATAACTATTGTAATTAAGGATTTGATGGTGTGGCCGGTGAAGAGTACATCAAAGAAACTAATTTTGTTATAAGAAATGTTAAATTTAAGGAAAAAAGTTTGATTAAGAAAAAAATAGGCTAAATTACACTTTTTGTTCCCTTATAATTCTCAATCTACAATTTTGATCTCTCTATTTTTAATTTTACAATTTTAGTCTTCTAATTTTTGAAAATCCACAATTTTGATCTCTCTAAAATTGTAGATTTCCTTGGTTTTTAAAATTTTAGTTTAAAATTGGAGAATCAAAATTGCGAATTTTTAAAAATTGGAAAACTGAAATCACATAATTAAAAATAGGAAGACTAAAATTGCTAATTTTTAAAAATTTAAGGACTAAAACTGCGGATTTAAAAATAAGATGACTAAAATCTCAAATTAAAAATATAGAGACTGCCAAAATTCCAATTTAAAAAATAAAATGAAGAGACCTGTTTTTTAAGCTTTATATCAAGTTAATTAATTCATGGATCTACTCGAACTAATGCCCCCATATACCCTAATTTTTAGACACGGAATATATTATTTTTAGAGTATTAATTAAGAATTGAAAATGCCTCAACAAGCCTTGCATGCTATTGGTCAGCATGCCCCACAGTTTGACATGCATCAAACTCCCCTGAAGATGTTTGAAGAGTTCACTCTTTATGATAACTGGACTCTTACTTTCACGCACATTCGTAAAGGTATTAGCATGTGTTCAATGCATGGTGTTTTTACTTTCCCCCCAGGTATGTATTGGCACCCTATTGGAAGTGATTGTAAGGGTATCTCTGTATGTTACCCGAACCTCGTGTACTCTTTGGCCTTAGGCCTCCGGTAAAGCAAAAGAAAAAAATGCCTCAACCTAATAAATTAATGAATGAATAATTTTTTGAATTAAGCCATATCAGATTCTAATCAAATTAATATATACCAAAAATATCACAATTAAATTATAAAGTTTATACAATAAGGTTAAAAAATAGTCAATTAATAAATTAAAAATAATAAATTAATTAAAACTAATTTACCCAAATTTTTAGATTGTATACTTATTCGAGTGTAATTGATTTAATAAATTAAATTTAGAAAATGTGCCTGACCATTCAATATTAACTAATATTATGAAGAAATAATTTTAAGATTAATAATTATAACTTTATATAAAATTAACTCATTCATAAAATTTGATTTGGCTTACACTTTAATATAATATGGTTTCAAGATTTATAAATAAATAAATTTTGATGTATTAAAAAATTATTATATTTGGTAATATATAAATTCAAATTAAAAATTTTCAATTTAAAAATAAAAAATAATATTATTAAATAACTATATATGATAATTTCATGCAAGACATAATGTATGTTTGGTAAGTATTTTCAGCTAACTTCTAACTTTTTTTATTAGTTGCAAAGTTTGTTTGAATATATTAATATTATTTAGTAAATGAGCTTTTTTTAGTAATTTGTAACATTTTTGTGACGCTACTTCAAGTAGCATTTTTTAAAATGTTAGTTTCTAACTTCTAACTTTTTTATGTTTTATTCATTTTTTATCCTTAAAATATTAATTAAATTTCCTTATTTTACATAAGGTAGGATCTATTTTATTTTATTTTTTCTATTATTTTTTAGATTTTTTTTTACATTACACTATTTGTTTTGACCATTAGACTATTTGTAATATTTATTTTATTATTTCAATTTGATACTTCAAGATGTTGATATTGATATATGATAAATTTATTTTACTTTTATTTTTGCTATTATTTTTTGGATATTTTTTATAATGCACTGATGATTTTAACTATTATATTATTTACGTTGTTTATTTTATTATTTTAACATTATACCTCAAGACATTTAAACCATTACACTAATCAACATAATGACAATATGACGTCTACTCAAGTGTGTATGCTAAGTTATTTTATTTTAAACTTGATTAGAAATATTTTAAGATAGGGTTAAATATGTTTTTGGTCTTCCAAAAATATAACAAAATTAGTTTTAGTCCCCCAATTTTTTTTTCCTTGAATAAAGTCATTCAAATATTAAAAATATCTTAATTAAATCCTTGTGCTAAGCTCTGTTTAACTTTTTTGTTAAATAATGGCCATATCAGCTTTCAAGTAAAATATTTTATTACCTGAAGTGCCCAGTGATCATTTTTAATAAAAAATCATGTAATTGCTTTTGCTTTAGGGTAAAAAAAAATCAGTAGTTTAGGGTTAAACATGTAATAATTTTATTTAAAAAGCATGTTACTAATATAACCTGGACATAATAGTTGACATAGACAGCCACATCAGCAAATTAATGGTGACTATGATGTTGATGTAGCCATTATTTAACAAAAAAAGTTAAAAAGAGTTTAACATAGGGATCTAATTAGGATATTTTTAATATTTGAGGGACTTTATTCAAAAAAAAAAAAACCAATTCTGTCATATTTTTGGATAACCAAAAACATATTTAACCCTTTTAAGATATAGTATAAGATTAATAGCAGAATTCATAATATAAAAAAAATATAATAATTGATACAAAAATGTAATTAAAATAATTGATCTGGAAATATTTTAACACTATACTATTTACATTATTTATTTTATTATTTTGACTGTATACTTCAAGATATTTTAACCATTATACTAATCAACATAATGAAAATATAACATTTACTTAAGTGTATGATAATTTATTTTAAACTTGATTGGACATATTTTAGGATATAATATAAGATTAATAGTAGAATGCATAATATAAAAAAATATGATAATTGATACTAAAATGTAATTAAAATAATTGATCTATAAATAAAAAAATTACAAGAGTTTAAAATTAATTAAAAAATTATAATTATAATTATAATTACCTCAAAATATTTTTCAGAAATAAAATATAATTAAAATTTATGTAAAAAAATATATAAATATGTCCATTTCTATTTTTTACATTTATTTGCCACATTAATAGATAATTTTACCAAACACTTATAAATCAATAAGTTAGCTTAACAACTTTCGACAATCAGTTAGTTTTTCAACTTTCAACTAGTTTTCTAGCTTTCAGTTACATTTTTAGTTATTTTTGCCAAACCATAAGTTATATATAATTTGTCATATGATGTTTTTTTTAAGGTCATATGATATTGTTAACGATTATTAATATAGATAAAATAAATATTCATTTAAGTAGTTATTTGCAAATACTTCAACACCACCGTGTAGACAAAATCCCCCAATAAGGATTAAGATAAATTTACCTCCGTTTAATAGACATGAGGTTATGATCAAGATTTTCATCCTACACTACAAGAATGTATATCTCCATCTATTATGGAGGAATAACAAGGTTGAGCACTCGAGCTCGGACTTAAACCTACCTACTTGCTAATCTCTTCCAATTGATCATGTAACACTTAGCTGCTTTCAGGATCAACAACTGTCCCCACAAACCAACACAAGACTTTTCAGCGTACTTTGTCCTCACTCACACGCTTTCTAGAAAACTTCCTAGGAGATCATCCATCCCAAAATTGCTCCAAGTCAAGTACGCTTAATTATGGAGTTCTTAAGTGATAGACTACCGAAAAGTAGATGCATTTTGTTGGTATAGATAGCACATATTAATTCTTTAATCTATTCTCAACTGTACAATCCCATACTTGCACACCTTTGGATCCCTCTCATTCTGGTATGTATTCGATTCATTTATGTGTCCCTCCCGCTAAAAGCTTGTCAAGAGTCACTCCTTGTCTGTGGCTCATCTCTTTTTGCACCGACAATCACTCCACGCCCTCGTTAGTGCCTAGGATGTTATAGATCATGCACTTAGTTCTGCTCAAAGGGCTACCGCCATTCAGCGATCAATCACTAACGGCCACATCACCTTCACCATCACGTCAAATGACTTATGTGGTCGCAAAAACCCACACATGAGAAGACAAGAGTTGTAGCTCGAAACTCACACCACTTATCAAAAGGACAAAATCATCATTCACAAAAGACTACGACCCTCCAATCCATTGTTTATAAATACCCCCTTTCAATACTCAATTAGGTACACATCTAATACAAAGTGACACCCTACTGGATTCTAATTTGAACGTTGGAATCTTTGTAGGTATGCACCCCCATTGCGAACTCAAAGCAAGAAGATATGTTCATCCCTTAACACTTGTTGTATGCCACAGGAGACCACTACTAGAAGCACTGCTCTACCAACCAACCTTGGTACACCTCAAAACACCATCGTTAATTTAAAACACAAAATACAAAATATTTTTTCACATATTAATTAATTAGTATTTTAGCTTATGCATTCTATAGGACAAATATTTATTTTATATAATTATAATTATAATTATAATTTATAATAAATAAATATTTTAAATTTATAAATTATATTATAATTAAAATTCATAATAAATAAATATTTTTAAATATATAAATTATATTTATAATTTATAATAAATAATTTAAATTGTGATATAAAATTATTTTTAAATTGAAGCGAATAAGCAATTACAAAAGTTAAGTATACAAATAAAAATAAAATGATAGTAATTTAAAATGATTAGGAGAGACTTTTTTTACTAATTGCGAAGGTGTGTGAAATGTATCTCTCGAAAAAGAGTAAGAGAACGTTGAGAATCTCTAACTAATAAAATGAAGAAAGAGTGAGAAGACTAGGAGTTTCATTTTGACATTTTCCAAATTAGAAATTTTAATTTATAATATAAAAATAGATTAATTAATAATTGACAATTGTAAGTACATAAATAATAAATAATCACAGAACCTTGTTAAGGACACTAGATAATCAATAAATATTTTTTAATTAAACATCACGATAGAAGTCCATTAAAGTCAAGATGTAGTACTTTAGCAATACTTTTTTCTTAGAAAATTTTAATTCTAATTCTTTAACTAATGTCTCTGAGTCACTTGTTACCATTCTCCATGACTATAATATAAATGCGTGTAAAAGATTTTCTTCATATAAAGACAAAGGAATTTTATATTAATTGCATTATACAGTTTTAGAAACTAGTATGATTGCCGGATTTCCAATCTTAAGAAAACAAAACAATTAGAACGTTCAAATTTAAATTTATATTATTAAAAAATATAGTTATTTTGTTATCGTGTCTTGTAAAAAAAAAAAAAGCCATCGTGTTATATGCAATATATTTCAATTTTATACATCCGATGCGTTTGATAACTCACACAGTTACACCTGATTGTGTTTTTGATTCTTCCAAAATAATAGAATTAAAAAGCTGAAAATAATCCACGATATCATAAGAACGTCAACGTTGTTCAAATCGACAGTCTACTAATAAATCAAATAAATCCTATTTTGGTGATAGACATAATGACATTCCTAGGATGCTTTTTTTTAATTGACATAGAGGATCTGCCAACAAGAAATCCGTTATCAGCCGAGGAATCCCAGGCTTTAAATCCCCCCCCTCCCTCATTCCTGTATCTATAATATGGTAAAATAAGAGAAAAGTAAAATCTACAAAAGAAAATACAAAGTGAATTTCATACATCTGTTAATATTAACGAAGATACAATGACAACATATGCCAGAAAAAAGAATACTGCAATCTGTATGAAAAACTTCGGATTTTCCCTCATGTTCGGTGATGTCACCGCCCTGAAAAGCCGAAAATGAATTATATTATAAAGTCGCTTAAAAATTCAATAGGGGAAAAAATAATAGCATGCAAGCAGAAGCAGGAGGAAGACAAAGTCCATGACAGTTATTCAACTGATACTGTGACTCGGCTTTGTTAGTCAAGCACAACGTTACCTAGCAATTCGTTGAGAGAGTCGATGAAAAGGTAAACTTTGTATGAACACAATGCCTGGTCCTGTTAGAAGAGCTGTGACCGCATTGTCACCCTGCAATATCGATATCACAATCATATACACCACATTCTAGAGAAAATTATGGGCGTTAGAAGATGCATGTTAAAAGAAAACTATGGCATGAAAATTATGACCACATTCTATAAGATGCACGGTGGTCCCCATAAGGAAAATGCTAATACGGTGTATAAAAGGTGGCTGTAGCCTGTATCATCATTGTCATTATAGCATAATTGCCAACTAGATCCATGTGGATTAGAATTTTATGGACGGGTTGGACCCACCGCTTGGCCTATAGATGAAAAATCATAAAAATAAGCACCATAGAGCTACAAAGCTCCTAGTATACATGGAGTCCAAGGAAAATTTGGACCCATTGTGTGGCCGGATAACAAATTATGGTTGTGAAAAATTTACTCCCTTTGATTTTCTCTAAAGTGAGGGGCGTAAACTACACCGCACTTTAGAAGATTTAAATCTCAGGCTGGTTTAGCAATGTAAACACTCAATTTTTGCAAGCATACATGCTCAACTAATTACAAAGTTTGCTACTGAATTTGTCAGCTGGTAAAGTCTTTCGCAATGAGCGTAAAGACTTGGAAATTGGAATTAAATCCTACCATTATCAGGGAGAAAGGGTGATACCACCCATGCATAGTTCATGAGCCCCAACAAAAAAAAATCTTCATGATAACAGTACTGATTGGAAACATAAAAAGGTTTGAGATATAGAAGCTGGTTACCCCAAACATTGTCCTTCTTGCAGGACCATTATATTTTATCTGTATATTGACTGTACTTGTCACGGCAGCAATGGAAGAAACATCAACAGCTAGAACTTCACCGATCTCAAGATTTTTCTGTACAACTAACAAACAGAAACCAATAGAGTGCCCCAATGAGAATTACAAAGGAGTATGGTGGAAAAGAAAATAGAAAATACTCCAAAGCAAGATCTTAATCAAATTGGCATTTAAAAGTCAGAAGACAAATTCGGAAGGAGGTAAGATTTGCAATGGGAACAAAAAAAAAAAGCTTTATAAGCATGTATCAGTCTAGAAGAAAAGAATACCAGATCCACCCGCTAGGATGAATGCAAGCCCTTGGCCAGATAGCTTTTGCCTCAAGAATCCCTACAAAAAAGAACACGGTCTTAGAGAAATGACATGGAGACATGAATGACAAGAAGACTGGCCTATTTGATTTAAGAAAATATTTTTTGTCTATTTTCACAATGTGTCATTTTTGTAATTATTAGTGAAAAGCAAAAATGAGAACAAAAAATGTTTCCTCAAAATAAAGGAACCCCTGACTTTTTTTGTAACGGGGTGAGCCCTAGCGCAACAGTAAAGTTGGGCCTTGGTGACCGGTTGGTCATGGGCTCAAATCCGGAAACAGCCTCTTTGCATATGCAAGAGGAAGGCTGCATCAATAACCCTCCCCCATACCTTGCCTTCACAAAGCAAGGAGCCTTTGGCAATGGGGTTCGTTAGTTTTTATTTTCCAACAAAAAACATCTAATATTGATGCAATGTGGTTATAATAAATTTTAGAGTTAATGTTAATGAGATAAAGAGGAAAGATTTTATTGGGAAAGAAAACATTTATTACATTTTCTTAGAATTTGGGCTTAGGGCCTAACTCAATCCCACAAAATTGACTTGTAAGGTGAGGATTGCCCAAGTTTTATAAGGTCTATTTAAACCATATCTCTAGTCAATGTGGGACTAAACACACCTCCTTCAACGTTGCAATTCAAGCAGCCCAAAAAAGCCACAACTAAGGTGGGCCAAGGATGATCACAATTAAGACAGCTTTCCAACACTCTCCCTCACACCCAGGGGTACTGGCCTAGAGCATGGCAAATGCAGGTAGCCCAACAAAAGATCTAGAATAGGCTCTAATACCATTTTAGAATTTGGGTTTAGGACTTAACTCAACCTCATAAAACTGACTTGTAAGGTGAGGATTGACAAGCTTTATAAGCTCTATTTAAGCCGTATCTCTGGTCAATGTGGGACTAAACACACCCCCTTCAACGCTGCAATTAAGGTAGCCCAAAGAAGCCACAACTAAGGTGAGCTAGGGGTGACCGCAATTAAGGTGACTTTCCAACACATTTGAAATACAAAAGTCATTTATTTCCTTTCTTTTCCAATAAAAAACTTTTCACTTTTATTTCCATAACACCAACCTTTTTTATTGAAAGAAATGTGGTAAATAAATTTTAGGGCTGAGTTAAGAAGGTAAAGGTGGAAATTTTTTATTGAGAAAGGAAACATTTATACAAAAGTCATTTATTTACTTTCTTCCCAATAAAAATTTTCACTTTTATCTCCCTAAGGGCTGATGTTAATAAAACCTTAAATATTATACTTTATAGTAACTTTGAGGAAAATTATAAAAAAATTCTAAGTCATGTTCTATATGTGGTAGTGGATTATATGGTAGAACCACACAATAACTAAAAGCAAAGGATTAAAATCATAAATTGATTTATTTATTGGTTTTCTTTTCCATATATGGATATAATAAACTCATCATATGCATGCAAATGCAGCCTAAAAAATATTGTTTATGATCAAGAAGTTGTCCATCAATCACACCAAGATCCATTAGTAGACAAGTAATATACCCTAAGAACATATTTTTTGTTGATAATATATTTTGGTACAAACAATAATTCAGTGTAGAAGTTGGAGCCTACACAAATTGGAACATTTTGGAGTGCAAGAACAATGTCCATTTTATGTAACAACAGAAAATAATATTAAAAAAAGCAAACTAAGATTGCCTGCCAGGCAAATGATACCAAGTTACTAACAAAGACAATAATAATAATGGGAAATATCCCAATTATCTCACCTCAGCACCAGCAACAACATTTCGTCCCCTCTGATCAACTATGTTGCTAACCTTCACATCATTAACAGAGCAAAGAAATGCATCTGGCTACAGAAAAATTCAAAACGAGGTTATGTTGTATTCTGTTCCTCAGATTTAAACGAAAATTGAGAAAACAGTAAACCCATAGAAATCAATTTTTTGTATTTAAAATCAAACCGAACAACAATTGCAAATAAATTGGTTATACCTGACACAAAATCTCTCCATTGAACATTGCCAAATCAATCTGTATTTGAGTAACAGACACAACCACATACAAAGAGAAATTCAGTCAGATGAATACAAAATGTGTTTCAGATGATGAATTTTGAGACTTAATACAAGAGTAACAGTGAATTATTTAACTAATTAGGAGAGGCATGTAAGTACAAACCGGGAGAATTCTTGCAAAATAAGGTGCAGCAATTCCAACAAATCCATCGCTTGGTCCAGAATTGCAAAGAACAATGCTAGTTATAGTTTTGCCAAATAACCATTGCCATATGCCTACTTCATTTTCTGGAAGGTAGGCATTTTCCATTTCAATGGATCCAGACATAAAGCACATGGAACCTACAATTATAATAGCATAGAGATTCCATTAAAATATTGATAGGTGTGATCCACAAATTCCAACTTATACAAGTTATGTATGCATAGAAACACAAATGTGTTGAATTCATTGGTATCAATATACATTAAAAGATATCACAATGAGGACTACTGGGAAAACACCAAAAGAAATTATCTGTACATCTCCACTTCCACTAAAATTTACTTCCGGAAAACTCATACTTGATGACACTTGCCCATTTAAGGATTGGGGAGAGCTAAAAAAGTAACAAATGTGCTTACTGGCAAGCTTGTGAACCAACAGGTCATAAAGCAAATTAACAACTAGGGTCTCATTATTCATTTTTCTAAATGCCTTTTCAGCCTTATATATTTTAGGTACTTTCTCAAATATTTTGAGCAAACTAAAACAATATATTTAGAACAAAAATATCATTAAATATTTGCAAACCAAATAAATAGGTTATTTCATCCACATTTGATGCTTAAGAGCTAAGTAGTCAATCCCGAATAGCAGCGCAGAGAGACCACCCCAAAAACGCTATAGCAGGATAGTGGATAGCGGGATGACCACTATTGCAAAGTCTAGAAAATGATATACATAATTTATAATTTTATATCATATACATATAAATACTGAAAAATAGAAAAATACACAAAATTAAAGAGTAAAAAGACATATTCATAATTAATATTAATAATCAAAATCCATTGTAAAGTGAAAAGAAATAGGAGGTCTGAGACTGAGAATAACAGTGATAGGAAATGACGAGAACACAGAAGAAAAAGAAGAACGGTTAACAAATGAGAAGGAGTTGGAAACTTAAAAAGAGGCGAAATGGGAAGATGCAAGTCAGGTACACAACACTTCAGTGCATGCAAAAGAAATAGAGGGAGCGAAATGGGAAGGTAAAAACATTAAAAGGGGCAAAAGGGGAAGACAAAAACATTAAAAGGGGAAATTTGGTAAAATGCTTCCAATGAGAAAACAGAATCAACGAGAATTAATAGGGGGGTGGGGCAAAACCAAAAAGGTTTTTAAAAAATTAAAAAACCCAAACTGAAATCAAATTTGGAACGGTAAATATCAGGGATGAAATCGATTTTTCAACCCCAATGTTGCAATCGTGGCAGCTTAGGAGTATGACTACTGCAATTTCTCTGCCAAACATGACCGCACCCACCACAACTCTAAGTCTGAACCCACTCCACAATGAGGTTTCGTGTTGCGCCACCCGCAAAAACACAATTCGCCGCTATTGACTACATAGCTTAAGAGTCATGACAAGTATTGGCCATGTTAAACAGACAAACACCCTGACACATAATTGATCTAAGCATCCATTGCAATATTCATTAAAAGGCAGCCTAGCGCATGCAGCTCCCTTCTAGTGGTTCTTTTTCTTTTTTTTTGGGGGGGGGGGGGAGGCCTTACAACCACAAGGGTTTGAACCCATGACCTCCAAGTCACAAGGCAACAACTTTACTGTTGCGTCAAGGCTCACCCTCCTTTGCAATATAGATTATTATCTAGAAAAATCATGTTTGGATCAGTTTTATATTAAAGCATATAATTGATATTTACAGTTTAGAATGACAACACAAAATTTTCATTAGAAGCCTGTGAAGAAAGATCGTCAAGGAAAAAAATTCAAGACCCATGAATAAAAGTGTCTAACAACTTACCAGGCTTGGCAATGATTTTTTCTTGTGGCCTCAACATTATCTGTGTTGCAAGAACCAAATGAAGAATGATATATTACAGAGTCATATAGATAATATAAAAGAAAGGTTTAAAAAAATTGACATTTTAAACTTAGGATGGTCATACATACCTGAACCACTTGAGCCTCACCCCCTAAAATCTGAAAAGGTATAATTGCATCTTGCGGGCTCTAAACAGCATAACATGAAAAAAATCAGCAAGAGGTTATAATTTATAAGGATATTAGGTAAGAGCAACTGAACATTGTAGATGTCAGGCATTTCTTCTTATGATAGAATCCGACCCCATGATAAGTTGAGGGGCATTGAGACACCCTTGGGCCTTGATACATAATGCTCACAAGCAAATATATGAATAAATCTACCGAGAAACTTTCCTTTTCCTTAAATTTGTGCATTAGGATTGCTAGTCAGCATTTTCCATTTTCTGGCATCTGTTTTGCTGGATTTTTCGTGAGGTTAACTTCTCCTTACCTCCTTATCCAGGTAACACCAACACCCCCCCCCCCCCCCCCCAAAAACCAAAAAAATTCAAAGCTATTTCACTGAGAATAGTATGCATGATAATAAAAACATACCTATTTATCAATTTTAACATTCCTCAAAACCACACCAAACACCAAAGAAAAGTTTTTTTTTAGACAATATCATTTTGCACATTCCAGAGGAGATATGTAAGTTCCATGCAGGCATGGATCAAAGGAGCAAATTATCATGATCCTGAACTCAAACTAAATTTTGTTGATCATACAGCGAAGCTATCCCGTCAAACTAACTAAACACCAAACTTGGTTGCAAAAACTTGGCAATGTATGAAAGAAACAAAACAATCTTCTGGAATACTCCAATTTCACAAATTACAATCATAGGTGAGAAGTCATCAATGTATCAAACATATTTAGTATTCAATTTCAAACTCAACTAAGCCGTTCTAGAATCAAGATTAACAGAAAGCAAATGATTGGAGCCAAGGCAAGTTAAAAAACTTATATATTGTCAAGGGCAAGTATTGATGCAAGTACCTGATAAACATAAGGCTGAAAAGGCGTTGAGAAAAACGGTGCAGCCATGGCTGGGGCACAGGGATTAAATTGAAGTTACTGGAGATGAAGGCAGCCTATCTGGAACCATATCCACAAAGAATTAATTGAGCTTTTATTGAAGAATTTATTTGAATTCTATCATGTAATAAATTATCGTGTCTAGATGTAACAAGTTTATGACTGACAATTGATACAAGGATTCAATTAATCACTTGACAATTCAAAATTACTAACGGGGCATTCATACAAATGAGTAGACAGGTTTAATCACAATGCCAGTCATTATCTTTTCTGTTAACAATATTGAGAGCAATAAATAGCCAAAATCAGGATTCAGCACAAATTTAAGTTAAAGTTACAAAAGATATATTCACCTCCGTATCCAACTAACAGTTTCTTTTATCTTTTGGCAATTAACTTATCCTCCTTCTTATCATTCCCTGTCCATCAGGAACTTTTGCACACCAAACAAACATTTTAGTTTTTTAATTTTCAAGACTAAACAAAACAAAAGAGGCTCTTTTTTTTTTTTTTCCAACCACTCCAAAGGTGAAATCTTCACGAGTTATTTTTAAACTATTGACATTTTGAAAGATTAAGATACCCAATGGAATGAGCAATATAAAGTAAATTATAGCTTCAATGGCAAAGCATTGTGCTGACGACCTGGGAAGTTAGGAACGACAAATGGGAACACAACCAAATAGTCATTGAAATTCAAAACCCCATGCAAGGTTTTATATTGCAGACCACATCACGTGATGCAACTGCAACATCTCTTGGTTACGGTGGCCACTGCAACCACACCAAGCTGTGATTGCAAACTGCACCTATGACAACTCGTGATAACATGAACAAGCCGGCCAGCAAGTTTGTGGACTTTCAAACATAAACAGTTCTGCAGACAAGTGAAAACCCTAGATCCCAAAAACACTTCCCTGCATGCTTATTTTTATTATATGATCTAATCCACTGAGCCACCCACTTGAGCATTTTCATCCCACTATCTTTTTCTGATAATTCATGTTCAGAACCAACTAGATAACAAAACCATAAGAATTAAGAAGTACCCATTAACATACAGAACGTGGGCGCACACCTATCCTTGGTGGTGAAACAAATTAAACCCTGATACATATAAAAAATTATATGGTGAAAACAAAAGACGCACTTGATTCAACTAGCCCAATGAAAGAAAACTCAATGTTGTGCCTCAGTACTAGCTGCAGCACCTTTAAATGGAAAAAAACCTACTCTCAATTAAACCCTTGAGACAAAAATCGTAGAAGTATAAGACAAAACCCCAATGAAATTAATTGTTAACAACTTAAAAATCAAGACTAATATGTGCAATTGAATATTGTAGAGATAAATCTCAAATTGCAAGTTCTCTTGCGTAACAACTTACTGAATAATAGTTGGTACCCAATCGAACACAGTCCCAGATCTCGTTGATCAATCAATTCCCATGGCGAGCAAGTTTATTTAAGAGGATGATGATATGTTGGGTTATTTTTCGGGGGTTCCGGTATGTTAAGCTCTTATTTTCTTTACTTTTTAACTAAAAAAAAAAAAAACCCTCCGCCTGTGACGATGTTGTTGCAATTTGTCCGGTACACGTGTCTTTCATTCTGATATGGCTCATTTCTATTGGCAGAGTGGTCAGGCATGATGTATTGGTCAATTCCTATTGGCTAGCGTGATCGACATCCCACACGGTGCACTCATGGAAACAGATCCTATGCATTTTTTTCAAAACAATTCAATCGGCTTTTTTTACCTGTGTGGTATATATAGGTAAAAGGTATAATTGTAAAAGTATTAATAAAAATAGTGTAAATGGACAATGGAAATGTCGAGATTGAAAAAAAAATAACAATGAAAATGTCGATTTATTTAATTAAGCATTTTTTTATTTTAATTGAGAAAAGTCAACAATTTCATTGTTTACTTTTTTTTTTCTTTTTATATAGAAATAGACAATGTTATTGTGTATTTTTTTTTTCATCTTTTTTAATTTTGAAAGTAAAAATGATATTGTCTATTTTTAATTTTTTTAATTTTTGATGTAAAAAATAACATTGTTTACTTCTTCTATATATATATACATATACATATACATATACATATGTATATGTATATGTATATGTATATGTATATATATTTAAAATAAATAGTTTAATTTCTTTGTATTATCAGTGTAAAAAAATTAATAATCAATCAATCAAAAATCATGATAAGTATGACTTTTAAGATAGTTATTATAAAAGTCAATAAATTTACTATACATGTCAATTTGTGATTAAATAACAAATAAAAACTCTTTACACTGTCAATATATAAACTATTTTCTCTTTAAAAAATAATCGGTCTTCTTCTATTTTTAATAGTAATTTAATACATATAAATTTACGTAAAAGGAAAAAATTGTGAGATCCAAATATTTATTACTACTTTTTTAATTACTTGGATCTCACAATTTTTTCCTTTTACGTAAATTTATATATATTAAATTACTATTAAAAATAGAAGAAGACTAATTATTTTTTAAAGAGAAAATAGTTTATACACTTACAGTATAAAAGGTTTTTACTTTGTTGTTCAATTACAAATTGACATGTACAGTAAGTTTGTTGACTTTTATAATAACTACTTTAAAATTCATACCTACTATGATTTTTGATTAATTGACTGTAAAAAATTTTACACTGGCAATAAATAGAAATTAAATATATATATATATATATATATATATATATATATATATAGAGAGAGAGAGAGAGAGAGAGAGAGAGAGAGAGAGAGAAGAAGAAGAAGAAGAAGAAGAAGAAGAAGTAGACAGTGTTAATTTCCACATCAAAAATTAAAAAAAAAAAAAAACAATGTCATTGTCTACTTTTGAAATTAAAAAAATAAAAAAGCAAAGTAGACAATAACATTGTCTACTTCCATGTAGAAAGAAAAAGAAAAGGGAAGTAGACAATGGGATTGTTGATTTTTCTAAATTAAAATAAAAACATTCCTACTTAAATAAATCAACATTCTCATTATCGATTTCCTTCCAATTATGCTATTTTCATAAATACTTTTCTAACTACCTCATTTACGTAAATTTTGTTTGAAACTATACTATGCAGGTAAAAAAAAAACCATCTCAACCCTTAGTTTATTTTAATATTTAATAAATATAATATATAAAGTATTGAAATAATATATATGAATGGTGAGATATGCAAACTGGACACTCCCTAGTTTTTTTTGAATCGGAAAGGATCCATGTCTATACATGTGTGTGTGTGTGTGGTTACATACAAATGGCACATTTTAAAATAGGAGTTTAATAAGTTGGTATAAAAGGTTTTACATTTTTATCCAATTAAAAATCATTTTTTATATCTTTTAAGATAAGAAAAACTCTAGGAACACACTCTTTTGAACACTTTCCCTCTTATTAGTTAAAATTTATTAAAAATCATAAAATTTTGTGGATCTCACATCCTATCAATGATTCTCTCTCATGATTTTGTAGTTTTCAATAAATTTTAACCAATAGAAGAAAGTGTATTGCTAGCACTCCTCTTAAGATAATCTTATCTACATATAATAAATTAGAATAGTTATTTGTTTTGTAAAAGTTCCACTCTCTCACATTTATATTCAATTTTGTTTAAATTTTCATCTCTCAAACAAAGGGGAATTACACACTCCCCTATAAAAGGGTCTATTTGAGACAATTATAAAAATTAGATTATTTCACTAATTAATTATTATTATAATCGATTATAATCAAAACAAAATTGTTGTTTTTTTTTGTTGTATCCAAATAAAATTAATTTTCTTAAAATTGCTTTTCAACAAACTTATCCAAACAAAAATTGAATTATTTCACAAACAACTTTTTTGTCAAAAAAGTTGAAATTCCCAAAATTTCAGTTGTCCTAAACATGTTCTAAATATTCTTTGTTCTCAAAAACTGTTATCCTAAGATTTATCTTCTTCCCTTCTTATCTTCTAATTTAAAATTCTTTATTTTTTTCGTAATTCTTTCATCTCTTTCTTGGTTTAAACTAAATTTCCCTTCTCATCTTTGATTTCATGGAGATTTTCTCTGATTTCTTAGAAATAAATTATTCATATCTCTTTTAACTTGTATATTGATTTAAATTGCTTTATCTCTTACTTAATTTAAACTTTTTTCTCTCTCATCTCCAATTTCATCAATTTCTTAGGGATAATGATTTATTATGGTTTAATTACTCATTTGGTTCCTATATTTGCATCATCTTTACATTTTGGTCCCTATACTTAGAAATTATTTGTTTTAGTCCCTATATATGCACTTTTGATATCATTTTGATTCTTGCCGTCAAGTGTGTCTTAACTTTGAAAAGTAAAATTATCACAAAATAAAAATTGGCGAAGTAAAACTGCTACATTTTTTGGTGGTTATTAAACTGCCACAAATTTAATGAGTTTTTTTTTTTTAATTTTATGAGACTAATTTATGGTAGTTTTAACTGTCAATTTCTATTTTGTGGCGATTTTATTTTACGGAAATAAGACACACTTACGACAAGGACCAAAATAATAGCAAAAGTGTATGTGAGTATTAAAACAGATAGTTTATAAGAATAGGGACTAAAATGTAAAGATGATACAAATGTAGGGATCAAATGAGTGATTAAATCATTTATTATTATCATTTTTTTTATCAAATCTTTAAAATTTGTATTTTTCTTTTTATAAAATACTCAAATTTAATAACTATGATATCTATTGATCAAGATTTTAAACAACCTTTTTAATGTTTATAACAAAGTATTTCTAAAGGAAATTTTTTTTCTTTCATTTTAAGATACCTATTGATGAAGTTTTTCTAGATTCATACATATTAATAGGGAAAAACTTTATTGAAAGAGAAAAATAAATTATATTTTTGTTTTTTTCTTAAATATTTTTATGGAAATATATTTTTTTAAAAGTGAATAGAAAAAGTGAAAAATAATTACATATTTATCATTAATTTAAAAATTATTAATTTTATAAAATATATTAGTCAAAGATAATAAACAATATGAAGGGATTTGTTGTAGAAAAAACATACCAAGAATGACACACTTTATATGAATTTAGAACACCTATTTAAACACTTGTTGAAGACATGATCAGAAGTGCTAGGAATTGCCTATGTGTTGTACGATTCTAGAACTGAGAAGCCAGGTCTGATCACATAGTCCAAATTCTCTGCCTCATCACACACTCCAAATCCTAGGTTTTCAATGGGGCAAACCTTAGAGAGTAATTGAAAGTTATGACAGCAAAAGTGACATAATCACACTATTTATTAACCTTAGGTATCTCCCATTATGGGCATAATGGTTAGATCTATACTATCTTCCTCATAGATTAGCATTGTGGAGATTTTATGAATTCACCCAATTTTGTTATTCTCAAGCTTTCATGTATAATTTTGCAGGCAGGGGAAATTTGACAAAAATGATTTCTTACACTGAAATAGGGTTTTTAGTTTTTTTAGGTTTAGGTCAAATGGTGAGTTAACATCTTTCACCAAAGGGGTGTTAAAGTAATGTAAAATAATGAAAAGGTATTGGGTGAAATTGCGAGAAAATACAAAAAGTACAAGTGTAATTTCCTTTAAAATTTATGTTGACCTCATTGAATACTAACGTGGGAGTCACCTAATTTAGTAAGAGAATTTAACTTTCATCACAAAGAGTGCTTACCTCATGTGTTCTTTGTAATTTTTTAAAATTAAATAAAGAGTACTTATATATGAATGCCCCAACAGTAACTGACCACCAATATACACCTGCCAACGTGTCATTTTTTTAATTAAAAATTAAATCAATTCTGACTCATCTAAGAATGATTTAAAAATAAAAACTTTGGGAGGGAAACGTATCTCCCGTCTCACGAACTCCCCAAAAACGGAACCTCTGCTCATCTAGTCTTCTTCTTCACAACTAGCGGTGGAACAACAGTCGGACAACGGGGACAACGACATTTATAAGGTGTTCTATCTCCTTATCGTTGATTTTCGCAGAGGAGTATTGCGAGTACCCCTTAAAGCAGATTGGGCGGTTGATTTTCACAGAAGAGCAGTGTCAATTCAGGTAAAAATTTCCCTTTTTAGGTGTTAATCACCCCCATCGTAATGTAGGAGTGTTTGGGTGGTAGTAATCTGCATTGTTTGTTAGTAATTGTGGGTTGTTGGGAAATTATGAGGGTATGGTTCCCATTTTGAGTGAATTTAGCCTTAAAAGGGTGTTTTTGGGAATGAAGGCATTTGGGTTCTTGTTGGATTTAGGTTTGGACAAGGCTTCTGGTATGGAATGTGTGAGGAAAGTTATGGCTGTGTTGAATGAGGTTGGTAGGGTGTATCAAAGTTGTGGAGTTCAGTTGTTGATATAGATGTTTGGCCTTTCGGGTTCTTTTGAGATAGTCGAGTTTGTGATAAGAACAGTTGGAAGGAAGGTGAAGCATTATAATGTGTTGATAAGGATAATGCGCAAGAGAGGTGATTGTGAAAGAGTAGCATATTTGGTTTAGGAGATGAAGAGAAGTGGTTGTGATGTGAATGCAAGTACTTATAACAAACAAGACAATTGCAAGGCGTGTCTGGAACTAGAAACAAGAATGTGGGTTTTATTGTATTCATGGGTTTAGATTCAAAGGTGAGCATCCTTTTGGGATGTGTGTGTGTGTGTGTTTTTTCACCAACCAGTGAGTCAGAGGGTGGGTGGGTTAATTTTAGATTCAAGAACTGTGGTGGTGATGGTGATAGGTATTAGAAAATATGCTACTTCTTGGAATTAATTGCTCTTGCTTTTCCTTTTTGTACTTATTGTTTAGTAACTAGTAGTTGTTATGGCAATCTTGTATATGCATAATTGCGTTTTAGTCTATACCTAATGGATCTCTTAAGTAATTAACCAGTTTATTATGGAGGAATTAGTTATGGTCTATATGAGATATTCTTCATGTGCTTAGGCTGAATAATGATTTACTTTTGACTTAGGATGATTGTGAATTGTAACATGAGAGTTTTAGTAGACAATATGGTTTTGTGAAGCCGTGTAAAGTTTATCTTCATCATGGGAGTTGTTTGTCAAAGTAAGACTGCACTTAGATGGCCAACCATAAGAAAAGTTCATAAATGAAATTTTGTCCAATAATTTCTTGAAATGATCATCAAAATGAACCTGTTAACTTTCTAAAAGCTGGTTTTAATTACCATTTTTTTCAGAAGTCTAATAGGATTTTTTTTTTAAATAACAATTAAGATTTACTACTACTTGTGGTTAAGTATAAATTTATAATCCTATTTGTTAAATTAAAACAAATCCTATTTGTTAAATTTCTTGGATGAAAGAGATGGCCATGGACGCCAAATTTTTTAGGGTGACAGTGATTAAGTAAAGTTCACACTCATAGGGTTCTTTAACAGGATAAGAAAGAAGTTGGGAAAGTTTTGAAAGACAATTGAAAACTTATTGAAGGTGAAAAATTAAAGGTACAAACAATGACGGGTTTTGAAAATTTAGAATATATAAGGTTTTTGTGACATAGTCATAACAAGATTCTAAAAATCCAAGAGTAGACACTAGAAACAGCTTGGTCACACAGTTGGAAATTGGAGTGAGAGGGGTGTAACCTTTTCTGAGAGTCTTGACCCTGCTCTCAAACTCTTTCCACCTCAGTTCCAACAAAGTACTAGTAGACAATCATCATTATATTAATAGTATATATTTTCTCAATTTACAATTCACTCTTGCTATAACACCCCAAAAGAAAAATGACATAGGACTAATGTTGTAATGTCTTGGCAATAAGTATTTCTATGTTGCAACTCATATTATTTGTACCTTTTTTATTCTACGGCCCTTAAATCTAGGGAATTCTGAATGAATTCTAGCTATTATTGGACCTTGCTGCAAATAAACTAATAAACAATAATAAAACTACTCTCCAAGTTCATCTACAGACCAGTCATTTTCACAATAAATCTTGTTAACTAATCTTTCTTGAAGTAACCACTAGAGGCTCCTAAGAGATCCTAAGAGAGTGATTCCTCTGAAGGTTTCTGCTCTAATTGTGATAACCAATTTTATCCGAGTGTAAAAAAAAAAAAAAAACCAAGACAAAGGAGACAAAAATAAGATTTTTGAAAATTTGAAAAAATAGAAGGTCAAAGAATTTGGCAGAATAAAAAAAGATAGGGAGGTTACAGAGAGTAAAGACCACTGAGCTAAAAACCAAGAGATCATGGGATAGTAGGGGAAAAGTAGATAGAGTGGTTAGGTTTGTCTATTTAACAGTCACATATCCACTTTCTGAAAGGGGTTGGCTTTGACATGAAAAAGAAAGAGGGAAGGCTTTCAAATGACAAAAAAAAAAAGTTGTCAAAAAAAAAAACTAGACTGAGACACTCTCATCCAAAGAATAGAACGTTTTGGTGGCGATAAGAATAAAAATTGGTGTAGTGTTTGCTATGAGAGGAAACCATGCTCAAGCCACGATACACGGATTCACTCAAAGGTTTTATTCTATTTTAATTTTTAATCTTATTGTACAGTTTTGTATTCTTAAAGAAATACAAAGAGCATGTTGCTCTTTTCCCTCTTTTTTTTTTTCTTCTCTCTGGGTTCAAGTGTAATGGGTTCACCATATATGTTGCAAGGATTGTGCATTCTATCACTTCCTTTTAATTTGTGAACATCACGTCACTGTCTCCTTTTCTTTTTCATTGGTTCCATTCCTATGTGTTAAAATAAAGGACAAATTTGTAGCCCGTAAATATTTTGATAATAAAAAACGGTTAAAAGTGTGTGAATTCACTTTATGATTTGATCTTGCGCTTACATTATCGTCTGATCTCTAGTTTGCAGTATATCGTCTGACGATGTTTTTAAAACTAAATGTCGACTTATCTTTATATGTATAAACTATTTAACTAACAAAGCTTATAGACAATGTCTATGCTCTAAAAAGATCTGCATATCAATCAGAGCATAAAGCTACCTCAATATGTATAAAGCCTACACGCCTACTCTCGAGGAAAGTCAACGAAAAAGAAAGAATATGTGTACGATTGACAGAACGGGAAAGCGAACATGACAACTACTAAAAGATTGAGTACAAGAATAGAAAAGATAAGCAGGTTGGTTTATCTTATCATATGACAAGTTGGTAAAAAGCATTAAATGCAATAATTAGTGCTCCAACGACTCTCTTCATTAGACGAATGTCGTCTCCTACAAAATACTCAACAGATACTTTTGGAGAAGCCTATAAATAGAAGAAGAGACCTCCTTCAAGCTATTGTTCAAAAAAAATCTACAAGTGTTGTTGATATATTTGTTGTTGAATCAAAATACTCATAACTGCTTTGATAAAACAAAAAGCCTTTGCAAAAATAGTTTTTGAATATCTGTTGTTGAACTTCATTGTTTATTCGTCTGATAAGACGTTAAACTCATTAAGGTAAACTCACACAAATCTCTTTCTAAGAGATTGGTTGAAGCCTGAAGAGGCTTTATTTCAAAGAATATTTGGGTGTTTGCTTGGAGAGGCAAGTGAAAGACTACTTAGGTTTGAGCCTGAAGAGGCTTGTGGAAAGAATACTTGTAACGTGTAAAGTTAGTGGAACTTGGTTGTTGCCAAGAACTGGACGTAGTCTCTGGGATGAAACGAACCAGTATAAAATCTGTGTGCCCTTTTATTTGTTATTTCTTCTTTCGTCTGCCTTCTTTAAAACATTTTGAAAATCTTTCTGATCTAGTTTTATTTATTAAGCTTCTTCGAAAAAGGTTTAAAGGATTGTGAAAATTAGCCTTAACACAATTTAATCTCCCTTCTTGTGTTCAACTTGTGCCTTACAATTGGTATCAGAGCTCAGCCTCTAAGGGTTGGGTACCTTAACAAGTGATAGAGGAAAAAGATCCGCATGACACACCTTGAAAGACAGTTCATTCCTGAAGAAGCCTCATTGTCAAGGCCTTTAGCCTTCAATGGAGAAGGCTATGCATACTGGAAGGACAGAATGGAAATGTATATCAAGTCCACTCACTACAGTATCTGGAGAATCATCACACATAGAGATCATGCTGTAATCAAGGCAGAAATCGAATATAATCAAGATGATTACAATCTGTTACAACAAAACGCAAAAGCTAAGTATATCATAACCTGTTCCTTATCAAAAACTAAATATAATAAATTTTGCAGCTGCAAAACTGCTAAGGAAATATGGGATGCTATATGCATAACACATGAAGGCACGGAAGATGTTCGTCTCAGGAGAGCAATAACTCTTCAAAGACATTATGAAATGTTCACCATGAAGGAGATTGAGACCATTCATGAAATGTTTGGAAGATTTCAAACAATTCTAAATGGACTTCAAAGTCTTAGTGTTGAGTTCTCTAAGACTCAAAATAATCTCAAGATCCTAGACAGTCTTCCCAAAGTGTGGGAACCCAAAGCTACAACCATAGCTGAAGCAAGGGATATGAAAACTTTAACTTTGGATGAGTTATTGGGAGTGCTAAGAGTACATGAAATACATCTATTCAAAAGAGACAAAGTCAAGAATAATGACTCTGTTGCCCTAAAGATTGGCGAAACAAATAAAAGAGCAGATGAAAAAAATTAAAACAAAAGAAGAAACAAAGCGTTGAAAGTTCAATCTGAAGAATCTGAGAGCTCAGACGAAAGCTCTAACTACTCAACAGACGATGAGATCTCCTTCATCACCAAAAAGTTCAAGATGATGCTTAAAAAGAAAGACAAATTTAAGCAATCTTCCAAAAAGAAAAATACCAGATATAGAAGGTATTCACAAGAAGAAAACAATGAAATTATCTGCTATGAATGCAAAAAACCTGGACATATTAAGGTTGAATGCCCGAAAATGAAGAAAGGATGGAGTTCAAAGAAAAGATATAAGAAGAAAATTCTTCTAGCTACCTGGGAAGATCTGGACAGCAGTAGTAGCAGCTCAGACGATGAAAAGGCTAATATTTGTCTTATGGCAGACGCAGAAAAAGTAACATCTGAGGTAAACTCTAAATACAACAGCTATTTGCAAGAGTCTAAAGACAGTGAATCTGAATTTAAAGACAAAGATATGTCATATGACATTCTTCTTGCTAATTCTCATAAGATTGCTCTTGAGTACAAAAAATATAAAGAAAAATATCAAGAAGCTCTTTTAGAAAATGAGATACTTAAGAGAGATCTGATGAAAATGCAAAAAAGTCTAGCTTCAGATCCTGAAAAGGCAATGCTTCTTTCTGAAGTTGATAAACTGAAGAAAGAGGTCATTAGTCTTAAACATGATTTGACCAAATTTATAGACGGATCTTCAAAACTCCAAATGATTTTAAAACATAGAAAATCTCCGTCTGACAAATCTGGAATTGGATTTATAGAAGACAAAAGTGCTAAATCATCGTCTTTTAAACCCTATTCAACCTTTTGTAACCTTTGTGGAAAATCTGGACATTCATTGCAAAAATGTCAACATAAAAGGAAACAAAGGTTAAATAAGACCTTTGGGATCAACATAAAAGGACCCAAAAGTATTTGGGTACCAAAATCTCAAATAATCCCTGTTGCAGATATCCTTAATGGGAAAAAGAAAGGATTCATTCTGGTGCCTGGATAGTGGATGCTCACATCACATGACGGGAGAAAGGTCTATGTTCCTAGATCTCCAATCACATGAAGGAACAGTCTCTTTCGAAGGAAATGGAAAAGGAAAAATCATTGGAATAGGTAAAGTTGGTAAGTCTCCCCTTCCATATATAGATAATGTTCTATATGTTGAAAGATTAAAATACAATCTACTTAGCATCAGTCAATTTTGTGATAGTGGATTTATTGTATCCTTCACCAAAGAATCATGCATAGTCAAAAGAAATGATGAATCTATTCTTTTTATTGCCAAAAGACACAACAATCTGTATAAGATTGAGTTTGAAGATCTGAACAAACAAAATGTAACCTGCTTAATGACCAAAGAAGATGAAAAATGGATTTAGCACAAAAAACTCAGGCATATCAATTTAAAACATATTTCGAAGTTATATAAAAAGGGTTTAGTGAAAGTATTGCCTGAGATTTCTTGGAAAACTCATCTTCTTTGTGAAGCATGTCAAAAAGGGAAACAAGTCAAAACCGCTTTTAAATCAAAAGATGTTGTTTCCACTTCTAGACCATTAGAATTACTACATATGGATCTATTTGGACCTACTAAAACTCTTAGTCTTGGTGGGAAAAAGTATGGTTTTGTCATTACTAATGACTATTCTAGATATACATGGGTTTATTACCTAGCCCACAAACATAAGTCCTTTAATGTGTTTGAAATATTCTGTAAGAGAGTTCAAAATGAAAAAAGGTTTTTGTATTACTGCAATTAGAAGTGACCATGGAACTAAATTTGAAAATACTGAGTTCAAATCCTTTTTTGAAAAGAATGGAATTTTCCACAACTTCTCCTCACTAAGAACACCTCAATAAGATGGGGCAATTGAAAGGAAAAATAGAACCCTACAAGAGATGGCAAGAACCATGCTCTATGAAAATTCAATCCCCAAGTAATTCTGGGCAGAAGCTGTAAACATAGTATGTTATGTTCAAAACAGAATATTGATCAAACCATTAATTAAAAAGACTCTTTATGAACTGTGGAGAGGTAGAAAACCCAACATTTCATACTTTCACCCCTTTGGATGTGAATGCTACATTCTCAACACTAGAGATCAATTGGGAAAATTTGACTCTAAGGTTGATAAAGGTGTTTTTCTTGGATATTCTGATACATCAAAAGCTTTTAGAGTATTCAATCCCAGAACCTCTGTTGTAGAAGAATCTATACATGTTAAATTTAATGACACATTAACCCCTGATAGGAGACTATCAGATTTGGAAGAAGATTTTGCATATTTACAAATAGAACTGTCTAATCAAAATAGAACAGACGAAGCAAAAGAGTCAAAAGAAACGACTCAACAACAGACCAATAATCAGACAAAGGGATTTCACAAAGATTAGAAGTTCGTTACCTACCATCCTCAAAATCAAATTATTGGAGAATGAATAAAAGGAATCAAGACAAGGTCATGACTAAAGAATCAAGTGTCTTGTGCCTTAGTCTCAAAAATTGAACCTAAGACGATAGATGAAGCACTTATAGACAATGACTGGGTGATAGCAATGCAAGAAGAATTACATCAATTCACAAGAAAAGATGTTTGGATTCTTGTTCCTAAACCAATACAAAAGAGCATCATTGGAACAAGATGGGTTTTCTGCAACAAGCTTGACAAAAATGGTAAAGTAATCAGAAACAAAGCAAGGTTAGTGGCTCAAGGTTACAATCAACAAGAAGGTATTGATCACTGAAACCTTTGCTCCTGTTGCCATATTAAAAGCTATTAGAATTATGCTTACCTTTTTCACTCATACAAACATTAAGTCTTTTCAAATGGACGTGAAAAGTGCGTTGTTAAATGGTTTTATTGAGGAAGAAGTTTATGTTCGACAACCTCTTGGCTTTGAGGATCCAAACCTTGTAGACCATGTCTTTAAACTTAAAAGGGCTCTGTATGGTTTTAAACAAGCACCTCGTGCCTGGTATGACAGACTGAGCAGTTTTCTTATTGAAAATGGGTTCATGAGAGGCAAAGTAGATACAACTCTCTTTAGAAAGGAATCCAACAAAGATTTCATTATAGGTCAAATTTATATAGATGATATAATCTTTGGAGCTACTAATAAAACTCTATGTAAGGAATTCTCAAATTTGATGCAGAGTGAATTTGAGATGAGCATGATGGGAGAATTAAAATTCTTCTTTGGACTACAAGTTAAACAAAAAGAGACGGGTATATACATTCATAAGCAAAAATATACAAAAGAATTGCTTCAGAAATATAAGATGAATGAGTCAAAACTGATGAGCACACCAATGCATCCATCTGTAGGTTTAACAAAGGACGAATCATGTAAACCTGTAGATTAGACTATCTATAGAGGTATGATTGGCTCACTTCTCTATTTAACTGCAAGTAGACCAGATATCATGCATAGCGTCTGTTTATGTGCTAGATTTCAATCTGATCCTAGAGAGTCTCATCTAAAAGTTGTCAAAAGGATTTTCGGATATCTTGTTGGTACATCTAACCTTAGTCTTTTCTATGAGAAAAACAAAGATTTCAGGTTAATAGGATACTGTGATGCAGACTATGCTGGTGATAGACTTGAACGAAAAAGCACAAGTAATGGATGTCATTTCATCGGACCATGTCTTATATCCTGGACTAGCAAAAAGCATAACTCAATTGCATTATCCACTGCTAAAGTAGAATATGTATCTATTGCAAGTTGCTGCTCACAACTCCTATGGGTAAAATACCAACTTGAAGATTACTCTAGCTTTGAGCATGACATTCCTATGTTATGTGACAACACTAGTGCAATCAATTTATCTAAAAACCTGATTCAGCATTCTAAAGCTAAGCATATAGAGATAGGACATCATTTTATTCGAGATTATGTTCAAAAAGGTGTTTTTGAAATTAAGTTCATTGATACAGACCATCAATGGGCTGATATCTTTACAAAAGCTCTACCTGCAGAACGTTTTGACTTCATCTTAGAAAACCTGCACATGAAAGTTTTACAAGAATAGACCGTCTTAAAAGCATCGTCTCATTTGATCATTTACAATTCGTCTTACTATATTTCGTCTTACTCTATATTGTCTTATCCTACTTCGTCTTACTAACCGGATTGTCTGAGAATATGAAAAGTTTTTAAGTTGATTCAGTTTGATATTCTCTTTATTGGTTACCCTCGATAACCACCCAAGAAACGTGCATCGTATTCCCTGCCACATCAAGTCACCATTAATGCACGTCTCTTCGGTATTTTCAGAACCTTTTTTTTATTCAAACTTACCGCTCTTTCTTTCTCTTTACACTCTCTGAAAAACCTCTCAAACTTCCTAAACTTAAACCCTATTCCTTACCTTTACTCTCAAATCTTTTTCCCTCAAACTCACACTCATGGCCACCCAAAAACAACTTGTGCCCATGGAGAGATTTCCAGAAAGTGACTTCATTGCTGGAAAATGGGTTGACTTGCAAAAACTTGAGGAAGAAGGATTTCCTCTACATATGTTTATCAGGAATGTCGGATGGGAAGCCTTCGTGCAGAAGAAAACTTCCTGGTATCATGCACTATATGCATACTTCTGGGCCTCTGCATCTGAAGTCAACAGAACTATCACTAGAACCGTCAACAATAAAGCCATCATCATCTCTACCGACGCCATTGCTGCAGTGTCTGGCTATAAAGAGGAGGGTGGCCTTTTTACTGAAGATTGGGAAAATGTCATAATCCCAGAAATTGTTGACAAGGCATTATATGGAAAGCTCGGGCCTCAAACTGAGAACAAGGATGTTCTAAAGAAGGTCTTGTACGCTTCACACATGAAGCCTATATGCTGATTTCTCCACAATATCTTGCTGCACATTATCCTACCCAAAAAAGGTTCAAAGGATAACGTAACCTCCAAGGACAGGTTCTGCATCTACAAAATGATGACGGGTCAGAAGGTCAATCTGCCTGCCTTAATTCTGGACAACTGGAGATCATGTCTCTCCAAGTCAAAGGAAAGTGTCTAGAGTAAGCAGAAGCATCCTATCCCTTACACCATGCTCTTCACGAAAATCATCCATCTGGCAGGTATAAAAGAATCTGGGTTGGAAAAGATGAAATAAGGTTCTGAGATCGATGTATCCATCATTCGGAGGATGAGGATTGTACATCTCTTCTCTAGGTATGTTGCAAGACATCCAGAGTTGGCATTGATCAAGGAAGAACCACCAGAAGAAGGTGTTGGAACTGCATTCAGAGTGGGATCGTTTACTAACCCCTCTACTGGTACTGCGCTTAGTCAACCTCCAACATAGACGAAATCCCAATCCTCTCAAACACAACCCAAACAGACCAAGCCACAAAAACCTAAGTTACCAATCAAGAGACCTTCACAACCCAACCCTCAACCTAAACAGACCAAACCTCAAACCTCTTCGTCTCCACCTCATAAGAAACAAAAACCATTAACCATTCGTTTAAGATCCAAACCAACTCCCCAACTCGACTTAGATGATGACCTCCTCATCAACACACTTCTGCCTACTCCAAGCACAACCATTTCCACCCCTCCGTTAAAACTACCACCACCACCACCATCTAAAAAGGTCTCAGTATCCAAAACGATTCCAGCACCAAAAACAAAGGCTCAAGAAGAAAAGAAGCTTAGGAGAGCCCAAGCTGAATCAAAAAAGGCTGAAAAGAAGAAGAAAGAAGAAGTAGAAAAACTAGCTGAAGTTGAACAAGAACAGATTGAGAAAGCAGTGCTTCAATCTATAATTGAACACTCGCTACAAACAGCCCCTACAGAGCATGATGAGCAAGAATTGCTTACACAAGAGGACATGACTGTTACCTCAAAAGGTAGATTACCTAGATCTCTCTTCTAGGAAGCTCCATAATCTGTTTCTTTATCTCAAGTCTTCAACCATCTTTCTGTAAACCTAACAGCTACACCCAGCCTTAACTAGCCTGTAAGGGCTGTTCCACTCTCTATTTCCTTCGCAAAACATGAAGTAGAAGGAACTTCGTTTGGAGGAGCTGGACTGATGATAAACGAAATGGCACCAGAAGATTATCGCTCTGAAACGCCTCCATTTGAACGTCTTCAAAGGCACACAATGATTTACTTTGAACAGCCTGAGTCGCGTCAGAGTGGAACGACGAAGGAATATTGCTTACTAGAACCCTTTAACCCAGAGCTACTTCAATCTTCAATTAATTATGAACTGGGTGAAGTTAACAACCCTAGGATGTGGACGACTCTCGTTAAAGAAGAATGGATTTTTCTAGTTCGCCATGGTTATGCCGAAAAATTCCCATCATTGAAGAAGAAGCTACCCCAGCCATGTCATATGAGCCACACATCACCCCATACGTCTGGGAGGAAGGCTACAGTACTCTGTTAGACGGTCCGATCTTCGTCTATCTACCGTCAACAAGAACCAAATTCCTAGTCGAATACGAAGTATGGAGACAGCGTGGGATTCGTTGTCACACTTCTCCCTTCATTTTGAAATGCAACTACTCAGAGTATCTGATCATGTACAATATGTACCATTACAAGCCCAAAATCATTTATCCGTTCTGTCATGGGATGATCAAAACTTATCCTCTCGCCATCCGTCCAAAAGATAGTCCAGACTTTGAAGATTGGTAGATAGGTAATGATGACTGGGAATTAGGGAGAGTGATGAACAACTTCTTGCGGGGGAAGATGCAAATCTTGTTGCAGCATGCTATTTGTGAGCGAAGGTGTCCAGACCTTAATCTAGGCCTGCCTAAATTCATGATTACTCGCATGAGGCTCCTTATGAAGCCATGGACTACCCTTCATATATGTTGTCGGAAGAATTATCCTATGCCAAAATCTATCTATGGGGAAAGGAAAAGAACCGAAGTTTAGGCGCAACCCCCGAAGGCACTTGATGATTCAACAAAGAGCACTTTCATCTGTATAGCTGGCAGAATTAAAAGGAAAAACAACTCTTCGAAGCACAGACCACAAAAGGTTGCAGGACCATGTTGAAGCTGTAACAGCCCAAATTTCAAGTACTATAAATAAACCACGAGGTAGCTTTTAGTAGAACCCTTCTTATATGTTATTAGACAAAAGATGTCTTAAGAATTATTGTTATTATATTTCCTATTATTATTATTATTATTATTATTATTGTGCTGTGTTGTTGTTATTATATTTATTGTTATTATTATTGTTGTTGTTGTTGTTATTATTATTATTATTATTCTTATTATTGTTATTAGTACCTTAGTATTATAAATTAGTAGGAATATTATCATATAACCCAAAAGAGCATCTAGGGCCCAATAGGGGACTAAAGCCTACTAAGCCACATACTCACCCACATGTTATAAGAAGGGAATAGAGAATGAGGGTTAGGTTTAGCCGTCACAAAATAGAAGAAGAAAAAAGTTAGAGAGAATGAGGAAAAGAAAGAAGAAGAAGAGGAAGAGAAGGAGGAAGAATAGAACCGGAGAATCCAAACCCTAGAATTCAACTTTGCATGTCCACAAAGGTGAGTGCTCTCCCCCATGTCCTTCCTTGTTCTTGTTCATCTATTTATCTTTTCCCTCCTTATACCTAAATTTAAGGATTTGATGGGTTTTGAGGGGATTGTGAAGGAGTAAGGAAATTATAGATTAGATTGACCAATTATCGATGTAGAAGAGTGATTAAGAATCTAATTATTTATCTTGAAGCATTTAGAACCCAAAGACAATAGGAAAAATAAATTAAAATTAGTACCTCAGATCCGCCCGGCGGGATTAGATAGCCGCTGGGCGACTTTTCTTCAAAAATTGGATTCTGCATTTACGCTAGGCACGCAGACCTGCTGGGCGGGGTGCGATACCCGCTGAGCGGGTTCGCTGGACCGCTGGGCGAATACGACTTACTATTACGTTCCTTATATTTGTGAACTCCTTTTGGCAGTGTTTAACTCATTGTTATTTGTTTTTCTTATGTTTTGTTGAGTTTATATTGTATGGTTGTTATTTACCTTAAAAATATGAGTGTGATATGAAATTGTGCCTATGATTCATGATAAAAGTCTATGAAAGTTGTAAGCATTATTTGTGACCATGCATCATAACATTTGAGTTATGTGATAAGGAAAGTATGTAGGAATCTGGCTAGTGGAGGCCACATTTGAGTTATGTGATGAGGAAAGTATGTAAGAATCTAGTTGGTGGAGGCCGTGATGGGTTGTTTAACCTTAGCATTGGGGGTTATCCAGTTGGGAAAACTCCAATGGTCCATGCTGATCCCATGGAGCCGGGGCGTACTGGCAAAACTGGGTAACCCTGACTAGTCACCGGGGGATATCATGCTAGTTGAGGGTGCGAAAGCCGAAGGCATTAGTACCGATGACGCTTCTTATGGCCTGCATTTACTCCTAGTCTACTTTCCGAAAAGTTTAGGTTGGTACCACATGTGCATGAGTAGTGGTTTAGGAACATAGCACGCATATGTATCTTGTTATAGTGTGATATGTTAGAGTGTGCTATGTTGTAATTATGTGAATTCTATGTGACCCTATCTATGTGAATTCCATGTAAGAATGTAATTATGCCTTGTGATGAAATGTTAAAGTTGTGGACATGTGATCATATCTTGCACGAGTGTCGTTCTTGTTTGATAAAATAAAACGAGGTATATGTCTAGTTACTAGACAAAGAATGTGAAACAATTATATGCTTGTAATTGGAATTGTGTTTGCTACCTTAAGGATAAGTGAGAGGCTAGACCTTAGGATAGTGTTATGAGGGTTCTAGTTGGATAATAATAGTTGTGAATAAGATAGAGGAAGGGTGAATTCCCTCATGGCGTAATAGAAAGGTATAAGACAAGTAAGAGAGAGAATGAAATAAGAGTATTTTAGGATGTCTGTAACCTTAGACTTGACCCTAGGGGACAGCTTTGAATATTAAAAGGAAGAAGAGTAAATTCTAAAGAGGGTTTTGGGTAAGAAAGTATAAATAATGAGGATGAGTTCTTAAGTTAAGAATGAGATAGTAAACCAATATAATAGTTGTGAGAATGAGAGAGCAATTAACAGGGAGTATTGACTGTTGAAAGGTGTAGACTCAATCATAGGTATGGATAATTATGAGAAACCCAATGAGGCTAAAGCCATGAGAGATAAGTAATGAAGGTTGTCCGAATAGAAGAGTCTAACCCAGCCGTAGAGTCCTTAGAGCACTCACTGAGACATTATGTCTCATTCCTTTAAGTTTTCCCTTTTTCAGGATACAGGTGAAGACACGCGTAGATGGAGCTTGGAGTCACGTGCAAGAAAACGTAGTTTAGTTTATATTATGTTTTTGTATTCTTGTTTATATTTTGTACGATACCTTCAGGTGATAGATGAGTTATATTTTTGGCATGTATGTTTTTTTTATTGTGTTGTTCGTATATAATATTCAATTATATTTATGAGTAGTATTTATATGTTGTTTCTACCTTTCTCAGTTTGTTTTTTTAAAATCTAGACCTAGTTACGGTAATGCCCCTTAGGGTGTTACAGAAGCGCTTAAATGCTTCTCTGGCCTCTCTGCTGATGAAAAGAGTCTGCTAAGTCATGAAGCTGCACTACGTCCGACGGGTCACTGGACACAAGTATCTCTATCTCCCTCCACCTCTACACTCAACCCCCAAAACCAACAACCCCTCAATCAACCCCTCACCTATATCTTCTTCTCCTCTAAAACCTTTGAACTATATTTACCCTGTGGTCACTTTTGGTTCTGTGGTCCTCCGGTTCCATATGTTTTCAGCTTATGTTTTGTAGAAGAACCAACTGATGAAGCAGCTACTAGCTCTGCACCTGCACCTTTAGATGACAAGCAAGCTATCAATGAATTGAAGTAGACTGTGCTCCGTCTTGAAGCTAATCTTCAAAAAGAACGCAGAAAACGTAAATGTGCAAAAGTTCTATTGGCCAAGCTAGCAAAGCGCTTCAAGAGTGACCTTGGCTCATCGTCTACACCTTCAAACTCTGAATCCTCTGATTGATGATGCCAAAAGGGGGAGAAATATAGAAGACAAAAGGGAGTATAAAGATATTGATCTTAGGGGGAGTATATTTTATTTTGATGAAACTTATGTTGAATAATATCGTCTGGCTTATTTCAAATCCCTATGTGTTTGTTTACAACTCACTAATCAAAAAGAACTTTCATAGAAAATTGAAAATTGTTTTTACAAAAATTATAATTGTTTGTCATCATCAAAAGGGAGAGATTATTAAAATAAAGGACGAATTTCTAGCCCGTAAATATTTTGATAATAACAAACAGTTAAAAGTGTGTGAATTTACTTTATCATCTGATCTCGCACTTACATTATCGTCTGATCTCTAGTTCGCAGTATATCGTCTGACAATGTTTTTAAAATTGAAGGTCGACTTATCTTTATATGTATAAACTATTTAACTAACAAAGCTTACAGACAATGTCTATGCTCTAAAAAGATCCGCATATCAATCAGAGTGCAAAGCTACCTCAATATGTATAAAGCCTCTACACCTACTCTCGAGGAAAGTCAACGCAAAAGAAGGAATATGTGTACGATTGACAGAATGGGAAAGCGGACATGACAACTGCTAAAAGATTGAGTACAAGAATAGAAAAGATAAGCAGGTTGGTTTATCTTATCATATGACAAGTTGGTAAAAAGCATTAAATGCAACAATTAATGCTCCAACGACTCTCTTCATTAGACGAAGGTCGTCTCCTACAAAATACTCAATGGATACTTTTGGAGAAGCCTATAAATAGAAGAAGAGATCTCCTTCAAGCAGTTGTTAAAAATTTACAAGTGTTGTTGATATATTTGTTATTGAATCAAAATACTTATAATTACTTTGATAAAACAAAAAGCCTTTGCAAAAACAGTTGTGAATATCTGTAGTTGAACTTCATTGTTATTCGTTTGATAAGGCGTTAAACTCAGTGAGGTAAACTCACACAAATCTCTTTCTTTACGAGATTGGTTGAAGCCTGAAGAGGCTTTGTTTTAAAGAATACTTGGGTGTTTGCTTGGAGAGGCAAGTGAAAGACTACTTGGGTTTGAGCCTGAAAAGGCTTGTGGAAAGAATACTTGTAACGTGTAAAGTTAGTAGAACTTGGTTGTTGCCAAGAACTGGACGTAATCTCTGGGGTGAGACGAACCAGTATAAAATCTGTGTGCCCTTTTATTTGTTCTTTCTTCTTTCGTCTGCCTTCTTTAAAACGTTTTGAAAATCTTTTTGATTCAGTTTAATTTATTAAGCTTTTTCTAAAAAGGTCCAAAGGATTGCAAAAATTGGCCTTAACACAATTTAACCCCCCCTTCTTGTGTTTAGCTTATGCCTTACACTATGTTTATTTTATTTATTTGTTGATTCTTCTTAATATATTATTATTTTTACGTTGATGTAAAAGTCTTTGAATATGCATGTTTCTTTCATTCTCGGTTTCTTCCCATTGTATTAAAGGTCATGTGTTTTTTTTTCCTTTTTTATATAATTCTTCTTTTTTTCTAGTTTTATTTTGTTTATTGATTTCTTTCATTTCATGTTTTTTGCTTTTGGCTTAGGCAATGGAATTTCATTTTTGCAACATTCTTTTATTTATTTCTTATTTTTTTATTCGTATGTTTAGGTGTTATACATCCCTCACTCTATTGTTGTTCACATATATCAACTTTTAATCTTCCCTAATTATTTTCGGTTTGGTTTCTCATTTATTCAAAAATAAAATTGATATCTAAAAGTACTTTTTTTTTATAGTATAATTCTCTTTGAATTTCCAATTTTAATCGATTGCAGTTTTATGTATATATGTTTCTTTTTCTTTTCATAAAAATAGAGAAGAAGGATAATTTTGATCTAGGCAAGATTTATGATATTAATTGAGTAGCGGATGTTATCTTCGATGTCATTTGAATCATGGAGGTTTATGAATAGCCATTTGCTATCATAAATTTTTATGCCTTAATAGGTTGAAAGGTAAGCTTCTTATACATAGTCGAAAAAGTAAAAATTATTCGAATATGCAACAACCTATAACGTTAATTGAATAGCAATTACTATCTTTAACATTATTTGGATTGTAAGGGTTTACTGATTAGCCATTTGCTAGCTTGAACCCTTGTGTGAGGATAAATTCTTTTTTTAAAAAAAATCTTTTCAAAAAAAGTCCTTTTGAATTTTAAATAAAAAATACATTTTCAAGTTTTCTTTACCATAAAGATAAGAAGATAAAATCCTTTAAAAAATATATATCTTTTCAAATTTTAATTTAATTTTTTTTTCTTTAAAATAAAACAAAAAATCAAATTTCTTTCTTATTTGTAAAAATGCAAAAAAAGTAAAAATTAAAAATCATAAAAATATTTTTATTTTTCTTGTTTTCTTATTGGGGGTAAAATAAATATTTATAAAGTCACGTAATTTTGTACAATTAATTAGAGGTACCACTTTTAACAGGCATTGTAGGATGCTAATACCTTCCTTACATGTAATCGACTCCCGAATCTATCTCTGATTTCAAAGACCATTTTTAAAGGGTTTTCCAATATTTTTTTCCCTCAAGTAAAATTTTGGTGGCGACTCCATTTAAAAACTATTTTTGCACCATCTCCATCATGGCCCCGGTTGCAACACTGATATTAACTCTGAACAATATTTTTTCTATTTCTCCTTTATTGATGACTTTTGCTTGAACTGTACTCCTGAGATTCCTCTTTCTGCTTTATAAAGACTTTTGAGATCTTCTTGAATTAGAAGGAATTCTAGGGTTTTGTCTTTTTTTAATTTTTTCTGGATGTTCTAGATATAGTCTGGAAAGAGGGGCTGTTACAATTTCTCTGATGGCTAAAGAGGGTCTAAGTTTGAATTCTATGGCTAATTGATCAAAAGAAAGATTGGAAAGGGTTTTTGTTTTTTACTTCTGGATATTTAAAATTTTCAAGTTTTTTATCATTCCCTCATTTTCTTTCTAGACTCTAGCTAGCTCTCCTTTCAGGAAATAAATCTCTTTGTCTCTTTCGAGAAGAGATTGTGATAATTCTGTAATTTTTTGATTTAACTGAAAACAAACTTGATTTATTTGGTGAGCTTGCACTCCTGTAGCTATTTCTGAATATGTAGAAAGCATTGGGGGTTGAATATAGAATCCAGTTCCCAAATGCATACTAACATAAGCTAGGGCATTATTAAAATCATAAAAACCTTTCCACTCGGATCCAGGGAATTGGTCTATAAATTTCTTGATGCATGGGTAGTCTTTGTAAATACTAGTCTAAGCTCCCTTTGTAAGTACTTAAAAGGAAAAGATTTTTTTGAAAGAGGGGGTTGTCTAATCTTTGAAAATTAAAATGTTAAAGCATTTAAGAATGCTATTTTCTCCTTACTATCTTTGGCATTCCAAAGATTGTCTAGGAGACACTGTTGTTACTTGTCTACCTGTAGAGTAGGTCTGAATTTAGCAAGACTGTTAAGTAAATACTTAGATAGTTGGTCATAAACTTACCTTACTTTCTACATAATTTATTCACTGTCAATGCATGTGCACACTTCATGCTTGATAAGCTTTATCCAACATGAAAATGTACACTTTTATTTGCTTTTATCTTTACCACGTTATGAATAAACTTTGTTTGTAATAAATTGTTATGAATGCTAATGTCTTTAATGTTCTCTCTGTTATTCAAACTTTGGTTGTAACAGGACAAATTACTTGCACACATCATGGGTCGACTCAAGTGAAGTAAAGGAACTGTTGATGAACATGAGAAAAATGTATATGAATTTTGAAACTTTTATGTTCTTTCCCTCTACACTAACGAAAGTTTTATGGTTGTTACGTTCATTAAATGGTTCATTTTTCAGATACGCATAAGGCATGTAGTGGAGATGAAGATATTGGCAAAAATTAATGAAAATTTAACAAAATTACAAAAAGAAAGAATTGAGAGGATGTCATTCAAATGGGTTGTCAGAATGAAGAAACAAATCAAATTGAATGGGGTTTTGTTGCGTGAGTTAGTAAGTAGATGGGTTGAACACAGTGAAGGCTTTAAGGTAAGGTCCAGGGTTGTTCCATTTACATCGTTAGATGTATGTGTTGCACTTGGTTTGCGTATAGTTGGCAAACCTGTTACGTTAGATGATGTTGGGAATTGTGTTATAATGTCCTTGTTTACAAATAAGACAATTACATTAAAACGTATACTTGACAAGCTTACCACCCTAAAAAATGATGACAATGTAGAAGGCTTTTGTTTGGCGTACATTCTTCTTGCTTTCTCAGTCTTTTATTTTGCTCGAACAACCCTAGTTATCAATATCTTTCCACTTAAACTTTTAGATGATCTAGATGCTCTTAATGAGTACAACTAGGGTGTCGCTGTGTATGATTTCTTAGTTAAGAGTCTATGTCATGCAAGTATGAATTATAATAAGGGAACGAACAGTGCCCAAATGCACATTGCAGGTTGTGCAGCTGTATTGTAGGTATTTATCTATATATGCATCACTCATTCAGTGTGCGTTTATCATGTTGTTGTGGTTAATTTTTTCAACTAATATGTTATTTTGATGGTATATAGATTTGGGTCGTTGAGCATTTATCAATGCGTCCTATTGGAAATAGGACTTCTTTTCCGTGTTTTCTTCAATGGCCTAAGATTGATGGAAAAAGCAAAATACTTAATGCATTTGCATTCCATAGAGTAAGCATTAATATGGTAGCTCCATTAAATGCATATATATTGATCTTTTTTGGAATTTACAGTTACTTTTTATTATGGCATGTTTTTTCCTAACCAAAAATGGGGTGAATTTTGTTTAATGTGATTAGGTCGTTGTTGATTTGTTTGCCACCAATGAGGACTAGGACCATCACATCTTCATTGAAGCTGTGAACGAGGCTGAAGGGGGATTTGGACACTGGAGAAATCCTTTGTTTGATATGCAGGAATTGTTAACTGAGCATCGAATGTTGATGGCACAAAATCAACAATATGAAAAGAGAATTTCTACACTAGAGGATGAAGTCAAACTCCTGAAAGCTACAGTTGCTCTTCAAGACACAAGGGAAAGCCAAGAAGGTGATCGATATAGGAAAAACACACAGGGAAGTTCCCAAGTCCCTATACATAGTCCTGTGTCAACATTTCCATCCACAAATGTTGATCGCAAGCAGTGTTTGGACAAACTATATGCATTTTGCACAAGCAAGACTAAATGTGACCTTGATGAGTACGTGTCTACTGACTTATCAAATTTCATATTCCTTGTTTAATAGTCCGTATTGACTGTGATATATACGTATTTATTGTTTTATAACGTTTTAGTTAGTGTGGACGACTAAATACTCAATCGGCGTGACCTTCAATCCAAGAAGGTTAGGGCTTGGGTGGACAATATGGTAAGTATTAAATGGACTCCATTAAATTATCTTCCCAACCAACCATTGAACATCCTAATGTATGTGTTCTTTCATTATGATGACACGACTCAGGTCATTTTATTTGCTGCAAATGTGCTGATGCAAGATGAAATCAGTCAAACTGGTTAAAAGAAACGTTTTCTACTCACTCCATTCTTTGTGGTGAGTGTCTAAACTGTAATCAATAAAATAATGTCTTTTTTTTTTATATATATACTTGTGATATATTGTGTTTTTTTTATATTTTGTTATGATAGGACCACGTTCTTAGAGACCTAAAGCAATTTCGTGGAGGCCAACAAAAGAAATGGACGAAGACAACAATTTCACATTTTGCCCCCAACAAAAGTGTTCCAATAGAAGACATTAAGCACTGTGACTTGGTAAGTTTATATTCCAAAATATTTTTCTGTGAAGTGACAATTGACTCTTTAGAAAATAACAACAACTTTCTTTTACATTTTTCAGGTATTTGCTCCTACAATACATGAGAGTCATTGGTTTTATTATGTGGTAGATCCAAATGCAAGGAGCATATATGTGTTGGACTCTTTATGTGATCAATCTTATGCAAATTGAGAATTGGTGGATCATGCAATGGTACCAATTTTGTTAACATCCCATTACGTTACGTTTAGTCAAATAATGCGTGTCAGAAATTTGTGTAACAAATTTTGTCTTCGTTTGTGTCTATAGCAGTTCCGTTTTTGAGGAAGTCCTAGATTTCTTCTTTGAACCAATTGGTAATTGTGTTTCAGAGTTGGAGGTCATTTATGAGGATTTTCCTAGACAACATAATACGTAATTCTATTTAAGGAACATTGTATTCCTTTTTCTGCTGCAAGTGTGCTGTTCGTGGTTATTATAAGTACCTCCTCACAGAGTATTAATATCGATAAATGTGTAACATTGCTCGAGCAGTTATGATTATGGAGTATACATTTTAAAATACATGGAGTTGTAGGATGGTGTTATTAGATGGGGTGACAAGACAATTCCCAATTACACATTGGTAACAACTTCCATTCTTAATATTTTACTCAATACCTTGCATATTAAATTACAATATCAATTCATATTTGCTTAAGACTTGTACTGGTTAATAAATAAGTGTAATTGTATAAGCTGAAATTGGCGACTTTCGTCGAACTTATGATTGTTAGTGGGTCCTTCACCCTAGAAATATTTATCGTAACAATGTCTTGAAAGAAGCTGATCTTCCTTTAGACTTGAAATATGAATAGTATAAAAGGTGAGTATTGGCATGTCAACATGCTTATTAGTAGGTTGTTATTCGTCTTGTATATCACTTTACACCCACATAATGTTATTTAATCTTACAATGTTTCTACATTTTTATTGCTTGCTTTTAACTTCACCGCTATTGTTAAAATAAAAGACGAATTTGTAGCTTGTAAATATTTTGATAATAACAAACAGTTAAAAGTGTGTGAATTCACTTTTTCGTCTGATCTCGCGTTTACATTATCGTCTGATCTCTAGTTCGCAGTATATCGTCTGGCGATGTTTTTAAAACTAAATGTCGACTTATCTTTATATGTATAAACTATTTAACTAACAAAGCTTATAGACAATGTCTATGCTCTAAAAAGATCTGCATATCAATCAGAGCGCAAAGCTACCTCAATATGTATAAAGCTTACACGCCTACTCTCGAGGAAAGTCAATGAAAAAGAAAGAATATGTGTACGATTGATAGAACGGGAAAGCGGACATGACAACTGCTAAAAGATTGAGTACAAGAATAGAAAAGATAAGCAGGTTGGTTTATCTTATCATATGACAAGTTGGTAAAAAGCATTAAATGCAACAATTAATGCTCCAACGACTCTCTTCATCAGACGAAGGCCGTCTCCTACAAAATACTCAATGTATACTTTTGGAGAAGCCTATAAATAGAAGAAGAGACCTCCTTCAAGTTGTTGTTTAAAAAAAATCTACAAGTGTTGTTGATATATTTGTTGTTGAATCAAAATACTCATAACTGCTTTGATAAAACAAAAAGCCTTTGCAAAAACAGTTTTGAATATCTGTAGTTGAACTTCATTGTTTATTCGTTTGATAAGATGTTAAACTCAGTGAGGTAAACTCACACAAATCTCTTTCTTTACGAGATTGGTTGAAGCCTGAAGAGGCTTTGTTTTAAAGAATACTTGGGTGTTTGCTTGGAGAGGCAAGTGAAAGACTACTTGGGTTTGATCCTAAAGAGGCTTGTGGAAAGAATACTTGTAACGTGTAAAGTTAGTGGAACTTGGTTGTTGCCAAGAACTGGACGAAATCTTTGGGGTGAGACGAACTAGTATAAAATCTATGTGCCCTTTTATTTGTTCTTTCTTCTTTTGTCTGCCTTCTTTAAAACGTTTTGAAAATCTTTCTGATCCAGTTTAATTTATTAAGCTTCTTCTAAAAAGGTCCAAAGGATTACAAAAATTGGCCTTAACACAATTCAACCCCCCTTCTTGTGTTCAACTTGTGCCTTACAATTGGTATCAGAGCTCAGTCTCTAAGGGTTGAGCACCTTAACAAGTGATAGAGGAAAAAGATTCGCATGACACACCTTAAAGGACACTTCATTCCTGAAGGAGCCTCCTTGTCAAGGCCTCCAGCCTTTACTAGAGAAGACTATGCATACTGGAAGGACAGAATGGAAATGTATATCAAGTCCACTCACTACAGTATCTGGAGAATCATCACACGTGGAGATCATGCTGTAATCAAGCCAGAAATTGAATACAATCAAGATGATTACAATTTGTTACAACAAAACGCAAAAGCTAAGTATATCATAACCTGTGCCTTATAAAAAACTAAATATAATAAATTTTGCAGCTGCAAAACTATTAAGGAAATGTGGGATGTTATACACATAACACATGAAGGCACAAAAGATTGGACCGATGAAGACATTCTTTTTGTGTAGTCATTGTCAGAACATATCAGTTGGTGTAATGTGTGGCAACCATGGCAGTCGGTTTTTTTCTTTCTTTTTTTTGGTATATGTTGTCTACCCATACTTAAAAATGACACTGTTGTCCAACGTGTACTCAGTTTGAAACCTTAGTCGTTATTTGTACATATTATTAAGGTTAATTGAATATTTACAAATATTCATTTTGATATGCTATATCTGACCTAGATGTAGTAGTTAACCAAATACATGGTTAACTCCACGTACTAAAATGGTTAACCATATGTTGTCTATGGTTAAATCTTGATGCTTTTAGTACATGATGTATGGCATTCGTAACTTAAAGGTTACTTATTGACAATATAATGGTTAAGTCGTGTGTATAAAATGGTTAATTTTTTTGGTCTTATCTATCCATTCAATTGGTTAAGTGTTCAATATGGTTAACTTTAGCTAAATAAATGATGAACCATGTGCTGTATGTGGTTAAATAATTATATTCCCAACACAATGACTCATTGCATACCAAAGACTTCAACCTCTTTGTAGATAACTATTCCCTGTGGTTAAATAGGGTCCATAAATTCCCTAACCGACTTATAATGTATATGAGGATATCCAGGTCAAAACTTAATGGTTAATTTTTCTTGTAAAAGGTTAACTTATTCATAGATGCATTTAATAATTTTTCTTTATTAAGTGAGGTGGTCATCCAAATGTTTGACATGGTTAACTCTGTGTTGCATCTCTTCAATCACCAGTCCTTCTTGTTAATTAAGAGTAAACAACTTGTACGAAATACTTGATATATTTCAAAACTTAATTTGATGTTAATGGTTAAATATTCATAGTATAATGGTTAAGTTGTTTTATATATTGGTTAATTTCTTGGATCTCAAAAGTCAGGTTGTTACATATAGTTAACTCTATATAAATAAATGATTAATCTCTAAAGTATATGGTTAAATAATTATTATAATTCTAATGCACTGTGAGACATTGCAATTAATCAGTGTCATCTCTAGAATCACCACTCCTTGTTATGACGGTCCTTAAATTAAAAATTCAACAATCTATAACTACTTTAACTTCAACGTCAAACATTACAAAAATTGAATGCCACGTTAATGGTTAATTGTTAGTAATATAGTGGTTACTTGTATTTATAAATTGGTTAATTGATTTCCTCACATATTTACACACACACACACACACACACACATATGGTTAAATCCATGCAAATAGATGGTTAACCATATCATCTATATGGTTAAATTGTTATTATACTTCCAATACACTGACACATTGCAATGAAGAGTTACATGTCTTTCGTCACCACTCATTGTTGTTAAGCATGGTCTTTAAATTATACATTCACCAATTTGTATAAATGGCTTCCACTTGATTTATTACAAAACTCATTGGCACGTTAATGGTTAATTGTGAATAATATAATGGTTAAGTATTATTTTAATTTGGTTAATTTTTGTTGCCCTGATGTTTGACATGTATATATATATGGTTAACTACATGTGTTTTCATGGTTAACTCTGTCATGTATATGGTTAAATAATTATTATATTTGACGTAAACACTGAGAGACATTGCAATCAATTAGTGGCATCTTTAGAATCACCACTTGTTAATTTCGGTCCTTAAATTAAACATGTAAATATTTTGTATGTATAACTTCAACTTTAGACATTACAAAAATTGAATGCCACGTTAATGGTTAATTGTTAGTAATATAGTGGTTAATTCTATTTGGAATGCCCACACTCGACCCATACATTCCAACATTTTACCTGGACTGTATCTTGTTCCAATCACTTTTGACCCATACGAAAACTCCCAATATTCAATGTCATCCATTTGATGAATGAGAGGAAGAATTTTGGTTCACAAATATATGGTCTTACACATTTTATTTATAAGGCAAAGACACATGTAACTGGTACATTGGCCATAAGTGGTCTAACATTGTAGGAATAGTATCAGACGAATAAAGTTAACCACCCATGGTTCCATATTAACCACAAAACCACTTGTACTTAACCATCATATTCTGTTTTCTGTAAAATTTGGATTTTTAGTTTTGGTTAATCAAGCTATTTTGTAGCTGTGCCTGTAGAAGGAAATACTTATAATGATATTGTCTCATATATTTGGACATAGAGTTTACCCACTACTACAAACTTTTACAGGCTTAAGACAAGCAAGTCCCTACAAAGGAGTTACATTGCATGAGCGAAATAAAAAAAAAAATAAAATAACCACTTATGATTTACAGTTAACCATTTTTCAATTTGTACTTAACCACAGTGTACTGTTTATGATAAAACCTGTATTTTATTGGAAACCTCAATCTCAATTGAAGTGACAAAGTGTTAACTCATTGTTTTCTACATTTGTTTATGAAGTTAAGGAATCAAAGCTTTGATGTGATGTCAAGTAGATATGTTTTTAACCAAGTAAAACAAATTATTAATACTATTTATATGCATAGTTAACCAGCTAACATTTCCTGCTTGTTTACTATAGGAGACAATCACCTTTGTTAGGTCACATGTTAAGACAGACATTGTCATCACTAAAACCAACTTTTACATGCCTCAGACAATGAACTCCCTGTACTGGTGTGACATTACGCAAACAGTATCAAAAAATTAACAAAATAACCACCAATGATTCATAGTTAACCATTTTTCAATTCTTAATTAACCACAGTGTACTGTTTCTGATAAAATTTGTATTTTATTGGAAACCTCAATCTTAATTGAATTGACAAAGTGTTAACTCATTGTTTTGTACATTAGACTCATCTTTATGACGCTAAGGAATCAAAGCTTGAATGTAACATAAAAAAGATACGTTTTTAACCAAGTAAGACAAATTATTAACACTTTTTTATGTGTCGTTAACTAGCTAACATTTCTTGCACATTTGTTGAAGGAGATAGTCACCTAAAATAACCACCTGTGATTCACAGTTAACCAATTTTCAATTCTTCATTAACCACAGTGTACTATTTCTGATCAAATTTGTATTTTATTGGAAACCTTAATCTCAATTGAACTGACAAAGTGTTAACTCATTGTTTTGTACATTAGACTCATCTTTATGACGTTAAGGAATCAAAGCTTGGATGCAGATACTTTTTTAACCAAGTAAGACAAATCATTAACACTTTTTATATGTGTTGTTAACCAATTAACATTTCTCACATGTTTGTTGAAGGAGACAGTCACCTAAAATAACCACTTGTGATTCACAATTAACCAATTTTCAATTCTTAATTAACCACAGTGTACTGTTTCTGATCAAATCTGTATTTTATTTGAAACCTCAATCTCAATTGAACTGACAAAGTGTTAACTCATTGTTTTGTACATTAGACTCATTTTTATGACGTTAAGGAATCAAAGCTTCGATGTGATGTCAAGCAGATATGTTTTTAACCAAGTAAAACAAATTATTAACACTATTTCTATGCATCGTTAACCAACTAACATTTCTCGCATGTTTGCTAAAGGAGACTATTAGGTCACATGTTAAGACAAACATTGTCATCACCATCACTAGTACCAACTTTTACAGGCCTCAAACAATGAACTCCTTGTACTGGTGTGACATTACACAAATAGTATCAATAAATTAACAAAATAACCACCTGTGATTCATAGTTAACCATTTTTTAATTCTTAATTAACCACAATGGACTATTTTTGATCAAATCTATATTTTATTGGAAACCTCAATCTTAATTGAACTGACAAAGTGTAACTCATTGTTTTGTACATTAGACTCTTAGACAATGAACTCCCTGTACTAGTGTGACATTACACAAACAATATCAATAAATTAACAAAATAACCACTTGTGATTCATAATTAACCATTTTTCAATTCTCAATTAACCACAGTGTACTGTTTTTGATCAAATTTGTATTTTATTAAAAACCTTAATCTCAATTGAACTGACGAAGTGTTAAGTCATTGTTTTCGACATTAGACTCAACTTTATGATGTTGAGGAATCAAAGCTTGGAAGTAACATCAAGCAGATACATTTTTAACCAAGTAAGACAAATTATTAATACTTTTTATATGTGTCGTTAACCAACTAAGATTTCTGGCGCCTTTGCTGAAGGAGACAATCACCTCTATTAGGTCACATGTTAAGACAGATGTTGTCATCACTAATCTTTATACACATTAGATATCAGATACAATCTATTAACCTTTTACTAAACAAAATTAACCACTCCCAATAACATAATTAACTCAGTTTGTATTACCCTGCAACACTCTACTTTCTAGCACCAAACAATTCATCAAACAAACAATTCATACGAACACAATATTTTTCCACGCCCCACATTGAACAACAGAAATAGGACAAGTTCTTAGCAATTGTATTAAATACTAAATAGCCATTCTGAGTAAATGAACTGCACATACATAATCGTCAGTGTTTCTTGTTGGTTGCAACTGAAGCAAGTCTCCTTTTTGGTGCCCCCTCTTTGTTATCGCCCTTTCCTCTGAAGCAACTCTACTCTTTGCAATCCTCTTTCTTCTTCAATGACTGTCTCTTTCTCCTTCCCTGCCAACATCTCTTTCTGCCTCCTTGTTCCCTGTTCCAACTTTCTTCAAGCTCACTCTTTCTCCCACTACCTTCTATCTCCTTCTAATTTTCCTGTTTCCCTCCCATCTTCTTCGTAAAAACCTTTTCTCCTCCTATCTCCCCATCCCCTATCTTCTATTTTTCAACTTTGGTCTTTTTCATTTTCTTTTAATTTTTTTAAGCCTCCATGTAAGAGTCCCTCAATGACTCAACAAAAAAGATAATTTTAAATGAGTTGTCCGATGAGTGTCTTTCAAACGGGGGGTGTCAAAGTCTAATTACTCTTAAATAAAAGCTAGGGAAAAAAAAAAGTTGACGGCGAATGGAACAAGAAGCCGTTGTTCTTGCCTTGATTTGGCAGTCAGCATCGTCGAAAATTGTAATAGCTTGTGAGCGAAGATTTTGCTGTTCCCCGTTTGTGACGTTCCCGTCAATCTCCTCATTTCTGAGATCGGCGTCTGAGTTTACCAGATTCAGATCCACCGTCTGAATTAGGTAAACATTAGATTCTCGTAAGCGTATCCACTATTCATTTAAACTGCGATTACCTACTTTAGTAATTATGCATAACATCACTTTACTCCATGCATTATTCTTCTCGAGATTCACCCGATTCCACTTCGCATTGCATGGCTTAAAGAATTAAGGTTCTCGGTTAGTAAGTAGTGATTGATGATTCTTGGCGCAGAATTATTATTAATTTATCTTGTTTATTCCTTCCAGTGAAATCAATAGGAATTAGAAATTGGTATTGGTGGTGAGATTCGCGGAAGCATTGAGAAATGAGATGAAGAGGGTCTTCCAACGAACTGCTTTCATCTTGATGAGGGAGTTATCGTGGCGTTGCTTTGGGCACAAAATCAATTGGCGAAGATTCTTTATTCTGGTGGCTGTTTTGACTGTATCTGCTTTTGCGTTTCAGATGCTTGTGCATACTTATTTAGCCCTACCAAACAGATCGTTTCATTCTCATCACCGAACTCATTATTCATCATACCAATCCTCTAATAGCTCCCTACAGTCCAACGAATTTCTCAGAGGGGGGAGACTTCAACAGGTTCACCTCACTCTTACTAACTCTGTTATTTCACCTAATGCGTCTAACAAGTTGATCCAATCATTCTCAGTTGACCAAGAGAATGTAGAAGAAGCACAAGCTCAAAGGAAGAGTTCCTTATCTGGGAGTAAAAAGGACAAAAATCTTGCCGATACAACAAAAGTTGCAACATCTTTATCCCCTCACAGGCATGTTCCTTCTGGCAAGCAGGTAGAAATTGATGAGACTTTGAACTTACCTTTTTTCTTAAGTATGGTGAGGAGAGGCACCACCAATAATTTGCTGGATATATATATATCTCAGAGACACATATGGTTATTGCCACCTAGTGAGGCCCTTGTGTATGCAAAGAAAGAGATTGATCATGCCCCTTCAGATAGTGAAGATCCTAATCTTTATGCTCCTATATTTAGGAACATTTCTGTTTTCAAAAGGTACTTAGATTTTTTTTACTGTGCATACTTATTCACCCTCTTGTTACTGAATTGTGTCATGAATTGCTGGGGTTGTTAATTGATTTATCTGATATTTTTCAGAGGATTAATAAAGGAAAAGATCCTTTAAAGTGAGCAAGTAATGGTGTATCCACCCTTAATTTAATCTGAAGTGCATTGTTATCTTAATTCACTAAATAATTTATGGCAGATACATCTTTGCTTGTTTACTTAAGAGACAAACTTGCTTTGGAGGAGACTTGTCTAAGAAAAATCACAATACATATTGTTCAGCAAAATAAGCTTTTACCATTTAGAAACCAGATTTTGCTGTTGTTGTTGTTAAACTTTGTTGAGAATATAATTCAATTCTTCTGACATATTTTTCTATTCTATGTTGAGGAGGGAGGCTAAGCCTTTCTTATACCCTTTAAAACTCCTTAAATTTTACTGTGTTTTGATGAATGTTTTTGTTTGACCGTAGATGCCATAAAAGATCATTCATTAAATTATTCAATCAAAGAAAAAAAAGAAACTACTAGTTCTGTATAAAACCATCTTCCATGAATATAACTTTGTGTGTGTTAGAGAACTGTGTGAGTTAGAGTGTTTGATTTATTATCTCCGACACCAAATGGACATTCCCTGCATCCGAACTCGGGCATGGTTTTATTCAGGTGAATTCTTGTTCGTTCACCCTTTACTTAATTCATGCATCTAATGTGGGTTGGGGTTGAAGCAAGAAATCCTTGCTTTCTTGTTTCAAATGTGACTGTTGGAGAAACAAAGTAGATGTTAATTTGCCAACAACCAGTGAGAGATAAATTTAACCTTCATTGGGTAAAAGGTTGGACCATTTTTTGAGAGGGGGAATTTATTCAAGAGGCATTATTGCATAGTCTAAGATGACTCTTTGAGCTTCAAAATGGTTTGGTTTGATTCCTGTTTGATTTGAGCTCTTCTTCTTTGGTCTGTCCAAACTTTTGTTGTGGTACAATTACTCCATCTATTACTTCCACTTTTTGGAGTTTATCAATTTTTTTATTTTATTTTGATATTTATTGCTTTGAATGGATTGGTGAGCAATAAGTTTTCCTGTACTGCTTTGAAGGTGTTTCCATTTTTAAATTTTTGGTGGTCTTTTAGTTTTTTAAATACCGCTCAAATGATATCTTAGCCAATTTTTTCTTTTGATTATAGTGGGGCAATTTGTTTTTTTGCATTATTGTGGATGGCATGGCAATATTTCCTAGTGATGATCATCCTACCCAATTAAATTCTTGGCGGCAATTTTTTTTTGTAATAGTGGGTAGCAACATTGGTGGGTTAAGTTTTAGAAGAAAAAAAAAGGAAATGGTTTGCTTTGTCATCACTCATAAATGTTGTTAACGTCTTGTTCATGGTTAGCAAAATTAACAAGGAAGAAGAGAAATTGTGATTTATAACCACACAAAACATAGGTTTTTTATTGGTTTTGAAATATTGGTCTTTTATAGTTTGATTATGTTTTTAACCATTTGATTATTTTTGAAATATGTTTAAAGTAAAAAAATAATTGTAATATTTCTTTTGTAATGGAACGACGACTAACAACAAGATCCAATTGCAAGATATGATACTTGAGTCTCACATTGAAATTATGGGATTCTAGTGTGGGCTTTACAAGGCTTTGAGCTCTCCAACTACAATAGCTAGCTTTTGTGATGTGACTCTCCCAAAGTTCTTATCAATTGGTATCAGAGCCTTTCATCATGTCTCTTAGTTGCAAACAAGCGGCGTGGGTGATGATGCCGACATTATAGTGTTTGCCTGTGACTAATTAAAGGGCTAGTGCACAACCAGCCTGTGTGGGTGCTAGGGTTGCAAAGCGTGGTGAGATGTTAGGATCCTATTGCAAAGTATGGGACTTGAGTCTCAAAATTGGAAGTCTGGGAGTCTAGTGTGGGGTTTACAAGGCTTTGGGCTCCCCAACTACAACAACTAGCTTTTGTGGTGTGGCTTACCAAGGTTCTTATCAAGAGACATTGTAGATACCCCTTTAGTAGAAGATGAAGCTCATAAGCCAAAGGCTACGTGGGATTTGAAGACAATTGAGCATTATATCCAAGCATGCTTAAAAGAGAATGCAATAGAACCTATCTTCCAAAGAAACGGTGGAAAGCTGTTATATCCCAATTTAACAGGAAAAGTATAAGGCAATTTGACAAGAATTAGTTGAAAAATAAGTAAAATAATTTTTAGAAAGAATGAGAAATATAAATTGTTTGCTGAAGAGACCGGTTTGGGACGGGATAGTGCAAAAAATACTGTAGATGCACCAAATGAATGGTAGAAGGAAAATAGTTGGTATGATGTTTTTAGTGTGAATTTGTAAGTTTTATGTTCCTTCATATGAAAAATTTAGGCAAAAAGGAGTTTGTTTTGCCTGTGAATTAACCACATTAATAAGGATGTGGTTGTTAGTGGAAAATTTGAGTGGTCACCCGTTTATGGGTATTGCTAAATGGCATAGATGAAAATTATGATGGGTACCATCCATGATTTCAGAGTGGTTATATAGATCTAGAGTGGTTTAACCAGTGCTAGTGTTGGAGCAAGTGTTAGGGTTTGAGCAAAATTCCAAGATATGAATTTAAGTACTTCCTAGGAAAACAATAGTCAAATCTGCATTTGAGTTTTGTTCAGTTGCTGTTAACACATTTGTAGTACCTGGTCATGAGAGTTCAAGTAGTGGTTGAGACAAAATATAAATACAGGGAATTTGCTGAAAAGATTAGGGTTAGTATTTGAGTGGATGTTACCTATTTTTCCATTAATTATTGGGGGACCATGAAAATGTGGAGAATTCAGCAAAGCCAGATATTAACAACCATGTCTTTAACTTATATGACCATTTCTTCATGACATTTCTAGCGAATCTCTTTTACTTAGCTTGTAAAATCTAGGTCTATCAAAACAATGGTGATGAAGAGTTAAAGACAAGCATATGGATATGATGCTTGACATGTAGTCTATGACATAATGGTATCTAGAGTATTGTACTAATGGCTGTGCCTCAGAAAATAGAAGAAGAGCTATGCACGTCATATGTTCTCCATCAATAACAAGAAATTAAATAACTACACTTAATGCTTGAATTTTCCATGTGAGAATTTTTTTGCATGCGAATACAACTTATCAACACAACATATTACACTAAAGGAATATAAAACTTACAATTTGACATTAAAAACATCATATCAATTTTTTTTTTCCCATCATTCATCTAGTGGCCATCGCATCCCAAAGGATCCAAACTTGTCTCTTTGGTGAACAATCTTTCTTAAGGTTATCCCACTTGTTTTCCAGCTGACTCTTGTCATATTGTCAACAAAATTTATGAGTAATTACAAAGCAAACCCTGAGTAATTATAAAGCAAACCGTTTTTTTTTCTTCTAAAACATAACCCATCAATATTGCTATCCATTATAATTTATAACTGAAAAAATAAGTTGCCCCCAAGAATTTGATTAGGTAGGATGATCTTCATTGGGATTTATTGCTGCTAACAATTAGATTGGCTACTCAATGTCACACAAAAAACAATTTGGTACCCTGCAGTAACCAAAAGAACCTGTGGGTAGGATGTGATGAGAACTATTGAGAAACATGGTACAAAAGAAAGGTTGAAGAGAAATTTGAGAGAAGTGGAATTGTTTTTGATAGATGAGAAAAGTGTTTACATAAAACCATTTGTATGCCTTATATAGAAGGAAAGAAAGTCATCAACTAGTAACTAACTACTAACCAACTAGTAACTAATTCCTAACTCCCCGCAACCTAGAAGTACAAATTATCACTTCAAGCTTGGGATGAACAAACAAGAGGAATTTCAATGCAATTGTCTAATGAAAATGAACAAAAGTGCAACGTAACCTCATCAAAAAGAAATGAATTTGTTATGTGCCCTTGCTTGGGATCGAGTCACGGGTCTAGATATGGTAGACACCTTGCAATCTATAGTGAAGGCAAGGAGTAGACTCGTCCTTGACAGAGCCCCTCCTAAACCCACAAGAGAGTTTTCTAAAGAAATAATTTTTGATGATTTTATTCCAGTCATAAACTGCCATTTTTAAAGGCTACAGATAAGAAATCCTACCTGAATCCTAATTGATAAGATCTTATCTAATAAAATATATTCTAGCTAAATTCAAACTAAATTTAAAACTAAGGTTGATGAGGATTTTGTTAAGCAGAATCTTATCTTATAAAAACAAAAAGAAATCCCAAGTTATTTGAAAATAAAAGCTAAAATTATCCTAATCTGAACAGGGAATGAAAATATGAAATTATCCTAATCTTTCACAATTTTCCTGCGCTGATATTGCTTCCCAATAAATGCATCTATATCATCACTCCCTTCCTCGACTTTGAGCGTGTCCTCAAGCTCAAATTCAGGATAAACTGTTTGAAACTGATCAAGAGGTTCCCATGTAGCTTCCTCTGGAGAATGGCCAGCCCAATGGATGAGCAACTCTCTATTGCCTCTATTCAATCTACTGCGAAGGACTGTGTGGGGAGTAGGCAAAGCTTTGCCATCAAACACTGGGGGTAAGGTGCCTACAGTAGCTGGTTGGTTGGGGTCCCTTATATGGCTTGAGAAGAGAAACATGAAAGACGTCATGCACTTTGCTATCTTCAGGGAGTTTAAGTCTATAAGCAACCTAGCCGACTTTGGCCACAATTTTAAATGGCCCAAAAAATTTTGGGAGGAGCTTGTGATGTTTTTGCTTGGACACTGTGAGCTGTCTATAGGGATGGAGATGTAGCCAAACCCAATTGCCAACCTCAAATTTAATTCTCTATGCCCCATATCGTAGCTAGTTTTCATTCGGTGTTGAGCTTGCATTAGTCTAGCACGAGCTTCTTGGAGGACTGCATCACGTTCTTGCAATGCCTTGTTAACAACTTCAAGTCGAGTGGAACCTGCAGAGTAGGATAGAAGGTGTGGAGGATCTCTGCCATACACTAGTTGACAGGGGGTGGCACCCAATACAGTATGGTAAGATGTATTATAGCAAAATTCAGCCCAAGGAATCCAATCAACCCATTTGCGAGGGTGATCACCAATAAGGCAACGAAGATACATTTCAATTGTGTGGTTAACCACTTTCGTTTGGTCGCCGGATTGCGGATGGTACGCAGAAGAGAAGGCTAGTTTGGTTCCGCTAAGGTGAAATAATTCCTTCCAAAACAAACTTAAGAAAACCTTGTCGCGATCGGAAACTATTGACTCTGGGAGGCCATGAAGGCGAAACACCTCTGCAAAGAAAACCGTGGCAACTGATAGAGCTGTAAAGGGATGTGCAAGAGGCAAGAAATGGGCATACTTTGAGAGTCTGTCCACCACCACTAGTAAAACTGATTTACCACGAGTTTTGGGTAATCCTTCACCGAAATCCATGGAGATATCAGCCCAAATTTGTTGTGGAATTGGGAGAGGTTGAAGCAAACCAGCAGGTTGAAGATTCTACCACTTGTGCTGCTGGCATATTGAACAATTCTGCACAAACTCAAATATATTAAGTTTCATCCCCTTCCAATGAAAATCGTGCTTGAGACGATGAAGAGTTTTCAGGCTGCCTTCATGTGTCAAATCATGAATGGCTGAGAGAATTGTAGGGATGAGAGGAGAAGTAGGTAATAAATGTACCCTTCCCTTATAAAAGATTAAGCCATCACTGGTAGACCAAACTGATCCCAACTCCCCATTTGTAATACTTTGCTGCAGCTGCAATAACTCAGGGGTGGTGGTTGTTTCTCTTCTAATGGCATCTACGATTTCAGCTTGAGGAAAAGACACTACCATGGCTTGAACAATGTCCTCATCTCGCTTGGACAATGCGTCGGCACCCTTGTTTAATTTGCCCGCTTTATATTCCACTCTAAAATCAAATCCCATCAGCTTACTCATCCAATATTGTTGGGGAGATGTAGTAAGACGCTGTTCTAACAAATACTTGAGGCTGAAATGATCAGTGCGGATAAGGAAATGTCTTTCCCAAAGATAAGGACGCCAATAAACAACTGTCTTGGCCAATCCTATCAATTCTCGCTCATATGCAAGTAATTTCAAGTGCCTTTCTGCTATTTTCCGACTAAAAAAGGCAATGGGGTGCCCCTGTTGTTGTAGGATAGCACCAAAGCCACTACCAGAAGCATCACATTCCATCACAAATTCTTCTTCAAAGTTTGGCAATTTAAGCACAGGGGCTGTGGACAGCGATACCTTCAATGTATTGAAGGCAGTTTCGGCTATAGCACTCCATTGGAAAGCCTTCTTCTTCAAGAAGCTCATTAGAGGGGCTGTAATTTGGCCATAATCTTTAATAAATTTTCTGTAATAGCCTACTAACCCAAGGAATCCTCGGAGGGCCTTAACTGTTTGAGGAACAGGCCAATCTGTAATGGCCTTGATTTTAGTTATATCTGCCTCTACGCCAGCCCCATGAATAATATGACCAAGATATACAACCTGTGTCTCGCCAAAACAGCACTTGGATTGCTTCAAAAACAGCATGTTAGTCCTCAAAAGTTCAAAAACTACCCTCACATGATGCATGTATTCCACCCATGTCTTGCTATAAATTAAGATGTCATCAAAGAAAACCAAAACGAACCTACGTAAGTATGGTTGGAAGACTTCATTCATCAAACTTTGAAAAGTTGAAGGGGCATTGGTGAGCCTAAACGGCATGACTAAAAATTCAAAGTGGCCATGATGTGTTCGAAATGCCGTTTTCTCTATGTTGGATTGTGCCATTCATATTTGGTGGTACCCCGATCGTAAATCTAACTTTGTAAAATGTTGTGCCCCATGGAGCTCATCTAACAATTCATCCACTACGGGAATAGGAAACTTATCTTTAACAGTGCGGTTATTGAGTTCCCTATAGTCCACACAAAAGCGCCATGACTCATCATTTTTTTTTACCAAAAGGACTGGAGAGGAGAATGGGGACCTACTAGGTCGAATAAGCCCTTATTGTAGCATTTGTGAACATTGTTTTTCGATCTCATCCTTTTGAAAATGTGGGTACTGATATGGCCTCACGACAACAGTTTATGTTCCTGGAATAAGATTGATGTGATGATCACAACCTCTGCTAGGAGGTAAGTAAGAGGGCTCCAAGAATAAATTTGCAAATTCAGCCAGTAAGTTGTCCATGAGCACGGTTGGAGAATTTTGTCCCTGCATCAAACTTAGTCTAGGTGCTGTTCCAGGGGGTCGCCCTTCCCATAGCACTTTCTGTCCATTAATCTCAAACGCCATTGTTAAGGAATTGAAGTCCCATAGGATTGGGCCAAGCGTGCGCAGCCATTTGACCCCTAAAATCATGTCAAATCCCTCCAATGGGATAGTATAAAAATCTACATGAAATTTATAATGAGCAATTGAAAATAAAACTGATTTACAAATGCCTATGCTGAGTACTTTCTCTCCATTTGCCACATATACTTGGAGTCCCGGCCTTTTCCATACTTCCAATCCCAATTGTGGGATTAGGCTCTCACGCAAAAAGTTGTGTGTGCTTCCCGAATCCACCAAAATTGATGCAGTCACTCCTGAAATTTTTGCAAGCAATTGCATGGTATAGGAATCACAAGTTCCATTAATGGCATGTATAGAAATCTGAGGGTCTAGTGCAGTTTCCTCTTTTGAATCGCTATCCTCATTTGGTACCTCAATCCAAAACAACCTTTTGCATTTATGTCCTATTGCATAAGATTCATCGCAATTGTAGCACAGCCCCTTCACCCTTCGCTTCACCATCTCTGCTCGTGTTAGTCTTTTAACAAACGATGCAGAAGAACCCATTTTGCTACTGCTCCCAGCTGGTTTATGTGTGTGTTCCACCTCTTTTGCTGTCAAACTTTTCTAGGTGGAGGTAATAGGCCTGCTTCTAAAAGATTTTCTCACAGTATCCTGAGAAACCTTCTGCTTGCGTTCTAATGCTCGAGCCATATTCATGGCGACGCCCAAATTACCTGGTTGCTGGAACTCAATATCAATTCTTAGTTCCTCTGACAACCCAGCTGTAAAAAGATCCACCTGTTGGCGAGGTCTAAGATCAAAGGTTTTGGCTAGTAAGGATTGAAATTGTTGTTGATAATCCTCTACAGAACCTGTTTGCTTCAGGTTGGCCAGCTCGCCTAATGGATTATTGCTCATAGGTGGCCCAAATCGTATATGACAGCATTCCTTGAAGCGCCCCCACTCGAGGTCTGTTTCTTCTCCTTCTATTTGGTCAAACCATAATTGCGCCTCTCCTATTAGATGAAAGGCTGCTAATCCCACTTTGTCTTCATCTGCTATCCTCTGATTTATAAAAAATCTTTCACAACGTTTCAGCCATCCCAATGGGTCCCTAGTGCCATCATAAATGGGAAATTCCATTTTGGAATAGCAGGGAACCATGGAACCTCCAAACTGTTAGTAACTTTTGTCTCCTGAACCTTTATTCCCTCCTTTGTTACCACTGCATGTTTCCCCTAACTTCTCTCCAACCAAGCTTTTAGTAACCGCAGCAGCTAACCTGCTCCTCTAGTGCACTCTGCCTGGCAGCCATCTGCTCCATGAAGGCATTCAATTTTGCAGCTAAATCTGCATCACCCATGCTGGCTCTGGATACCAAGTTGTTATGTGCCCTTGCTTGGGATCGAGTCACGGGTCTAGATACGGTAGACACCTTGCAATCTATAGGGAAGGCAAAGGAGCAGATTCGTCCTTGACAGAGCCCCTCCTAAACCCACAAGAGAGTTTTCTAAAGAAATAATTTTTGATGATTTCATTCCAGTCATAAACTGCCATTTTTAAAGGCTACAGATAAGAAATCCTAACTGAATCCTAATTGATAAGATCTTATCTAATAAAATATATTCTAACTAAATTCAAAACTAAGGTTGATGAGGATTCTATTAAGCAGAATCTTATCTTATAAAAACAGAAAGAAATCCCAAATTATCTGGAAATAAAAGCTAAAATTATCCTAATCTGAACAGGGAATAAAAATATGAAATTATCCTAATCTTTCACAATTTTCCTGCGCTGATATTGCTTCCCAATAAATGCATCTATATCAGAATTGTTTGAAAATTAATCATTTGAAATGAGTCAACTTGTTAGAACCGACATAGGTCAAAAGTTGCTTCAAACTGGGCTCTATAGGCTTCCAAAGAACAATGTCAATTTGAGGCGTAAGCTTAACTACCAAGCATAAGCTACACTCTAAGGCTTAACTACTTGGCTGAAGCCAAAAAACAATGATCAGAGCTTAACTTTCATGTAAGGAAGAAGCCACCAATCCTTAACCATCAAGAGCATAAGCTAAATATGAGGGTTAACTGCTCAAGGCAAAAACAAAACAAAATATCAATCTTAACCACCATGAATAGAAGCTTCCATCAAAGCGATCTTAGGCTGCAAACCAATCCTTTTCAAAAAGAACTGGAACTGTCTTCAAGGAAGACCAAAACCAAATTCCTTGTGACTTATGAGCACAATTTTAACTTACTAAGTGACAGCAGAGATATCCCCAAAGAACATTGAAATCACACCCCGTCCCTTCTGATCAACTATACTGCTGACTGTGTTTCCTTTGAACAGTAACTCCCCCCCCCCCCAAAACCTAAAATATATCTGTTGTGCAAAACGCATGAACAAGAACCAGCAAGTTGTGAAAAAGATTAAATCTAACATAGCTTGATGTTTATACAAATGAATTGAAGATCCGAACCCCCAGTGGAGAGAAAGACAGCAAACTGTACAAAGCCATTGATGACAGGTGAACCAGAGCCAGATGAAGTTTCATTAGCGAGCTTCCAAACAACTAGCGAGTCTTTGCTTCAGCCCAATGCTAGAATTGCTTTGAGGGTGAGTATTATGGACCAAAGAAAGATTTTATTGATCAAATAGAAAATAGAAGAATACTCCTTCTCCTCCAAGGGTTTTTTTTCACTAAGGATTTCTCTTTTCAGAAAAGTTCTCAATTTGCAAATGATACACAACAGGATGAAACTCTTCCCTTCAGTCCTCCTATTTATGGCTTATGCCATTAATCCCCTCTAACTAACTAATATCCTAACTATCCTAACTAACTTTCCCTTCCCTCTCTCCTAACCCTTAATAGTTAGCCAGCAATGAAACCAAACTTGCATTTGTATGCAGCAAACGTCAGTTTGGTGTTGCTAACAGTAAACCAAACATGCTCTTGGTTAGAAAGGCTTAATACCTTGTCATGAACCAACCATTCCAAAAGCTTAACCTGCTGGGTCAAAACACGCAGAATGTTTTTATATTACATCTCTAACAAGTAGCAATAATAATGTACTACTCTCTTTTATGTAAAAGTTTTCTGAACTTGGAAAAGTATAGAAGGCATGAATTCATAACAGATTCTGAAGACTGAGGCAACAAGGCTTTAACTTTAGAGTTGGACTACTTGGTCAACTACCTAGTCAAAGAACCACCTAGCCTAAATTTTATCACAATTATAATTAATAATTATAAATCCTTCTAAATGGGAAGTTTGAGAGGTGATTTTCAGGTAGTCATTATGGTCAATCTCTTTCTATCCAGTAAATATTTTGACCATGTTTAAAATTTTAATATCTTTTAAAGTAGCTGTAAACTGCTGGATCCAGGTACTTTGTTGTTCCACTAAATTTTCAAGCTTTAAGTGAAGATTAAAGACTTGGGGAGCTAGTTGTGTAACTTGTCGGCTGTAATTTGTGTTCCATGAATTTTCTGATGGCACCGTGTATGTGCAAGTACAGAGCATTAATTCCCTATTTACAAGAAAACAATCCTTGTACTCAGTAAACATTCCATCCTATGCTCTTACAACTCTTCTGTTGGTGATTATCAATTTAGAAACTTGCCGTTATGAATATGACAAAGCTTGGTAATTGCTGATGAGTGCTGATTATGTCTTTGGATTGTACTGACCTTTGGTATATGAATAGCATCATAAAACCATCTTGAAACAATATTGAGTCTTAATTTCAGGAGCTATGAATTGATGGAAACGATACTTAAAGTATATATATATCGTGACGGATCAAGGCCCATTTTTCACAAACCGTTCCTTAAGGGAATCTATGCTTCTGAAGGATGGTTTATGAAGTTAATGGAGGAAAATAAGCAATTTGTCACCAAGGATCCTGAGAAGGCTCACTTATTTTACCTTCCATACAGTGCACGCCAAATGGAGTTGGCACTCTATGTGCCTGGATCACATAATTTAAAACCATTATCAATCTTTCTTAGGGACTATGTGAACAAGATTGCTGCAAAGTATCCCTTCTGGAATCGCACGCATGGGTCAGATCATTTCCTTGTTGCTTGCCATGACTGGGTATGGGGCTTGTGTATGTTTTCTGTTGAATTGATTGATTCTGATAATTTGATTTTGCTAAGATTGATAATTGTAAGAGTATTAGAATTTTTAATTCTTATATTTCCATATCTGCATGCTTTACTTTGATTAGATGGAAAAATGAAAATGAAATTCTTTAGCAAAAATAACTTGGAAGTGTCTTTGATCCAAAAGGGTGTACTCTTATATTAGATGATGATGGTGATGATCATGATAAATAGATAAATAAATAACTAATTATGGTACGAAAGATTTGGCTAGTATGGGCGCACAAACACATGACATGATACTTTTAAGATGTTTGTGTATCCGTGTGCGTTACATGGCTTGCAAATATGTTTTTGCATTGTTTCTACCTATTTATTATAATTTAATCTCATTTCCTCCCTTTCTGTCTGTTTAAAAATAATAATAATATAAAAAACAATTGAAGGAAAAATTCCTGCTTAATGCCTTAATCCCCTGTATTATTGCACATTGTTCCTGCAACTGGTCAAATCCCTTTCGTAAATTCTAATTTCCCTAAAACAACATATCTTTTTTCAGTAGTGTTCTATTACCTTCAAATATACAATAATGCAAGTCTCATCCTATTGAGTATGACAGTATGCATCTTTTGCTTGTTTTCCTAGAAGTTTTCCAAGATATCTCTTTCTTATATGCATTTGAACACCTGAAAATGTTTTTGGTGACTTCGAACAAATTATGTACTGATAAAGAGCGTGCATAGTCTGCAGCTAATGTGTGGTTGAGATCATGTTGACTGTATTCATGGAGAGATTGAGTATCATAGATCTGCCTTTTGCAATATAGCCTATTCAGTGTTATCTGTGCTGTTGGAATCTGATCAATTGCATTTATGAGTTTACTGCATTGAAGTCATTGTCATTTTTAACGCCTTCTGTTCAAAACTCATCTTTGCAGGGTCCTTACACAGTGACGGGACATGAGGAATTAACAAGAAACACCATAAAAGCTCTATGTAATGCTGATTTGTCTGAAAGAATCTTTGTTGCAGGAAGAGATGTTTCCCTACCAGAAACTACCATAAGGGCACCAAGAAGACCTCTTAGATTTCTTGGTGGGAATAGAGCATCACTACGTCCAATCCTTGCTTTCTTTGCTGGAAGCATGCATGGTAGAGTGCGTCCTACTCTTCTTAAGTATTGGGGTGGTGAAAAAGATGAAGACATGAAAATCTACAAGCGTTTACCTCTGAGAGTTTCCCAAAGGATGACTTATATTCAGCACATGAAATCAAGTAAATATTGTGTATGTCCAATGGGCTTTGAAGTTAATAGCCCTAGGATCGTTGAAGCCATATATTACGAGTGTGTTCCTGTTATCATTGCAGATAATTTTGTCCTTCCTTTTAACGAAGTTCTGGATTGGAGTGCTTTTTCTGTGGTGGTGACCGAGAAGGATATTCCCAGGCTGAAGGACATTTTATTGTCCATCCCTGTAAGAAAATATCTTACAATGCAAAATAATGTGAAGATGGTACAGAAGCATTTCCTTTGGAACCCAAGGCCAATACGATATGATCTGTTTCACATGATTTTGCATTCAATATGGTTCAACAAGCTGAACCAGATTCAAACTCCGCAAATATAGAAATCATTTTTGTATTGAGTTATTAAATTTGAAAGCACAAATCTTGTTTGGACGAGGTCTTGGATAGAGTCAAAAGTATTATTGAGGGGGATAATGCTTGACTTCGTAGCCTTCTGTTGCTTAACGATGGGCTTCATGCGTAAGAAATTTGATTGATTTAATTTAATTTATTAATTGGGTTCAATACTTGATGCGTAGATCTGAGGGTAGGTGGTTGATTATGGGTCAGGTAAAATGCTTTATAAATTTCTTTTTTAGTTTAATGATTATGCATTATCAGTGTAAAAAGTTTTACACTGTTAATCAATCACAAATGACAATTGTTATAACTTTTTAGGTAATTATTATAAAAGTCAACAAATTTATCATACATGATGGTTTGTAATTGGATAACAGTATAAAACGACTTTATACTGTTAGTGCATATTCTATTTTTTCTTTTTCTTTTTTTAAAAATAGTTTATTATCCCTTAGTGGTGATATTATATGAATGTATCATTGTATCTAGATATATCTAAATATTACACATCAATGACTAGAGAAATGCTAGTGTTTCTTTCCCTAATACTTTCTTTCAACACTTTCTTTATTATTGGTTAAAATTTATTAAAATTATAAATTTTAGTGAGTTTTACTTTTAAATCAGGAAAGAAACTCATTAAATGAGATGTGAGATTTATCAAAATTTGTGATTTTTGATGTAATTTGTGACATGACATGTTTACATTAATGACTATTTTAAGATGACATATGACATGATATGCTTATAATTATTAATAGGCTTAATTGTATTTATTGTTCCTAGAGTTTTACAATATTGCAAATTTTGTCACTTTAAAATGTTTTTCACGAATTTTGTCCTCTAATTTATAAAATATTGTGAATTTTGTCTCCAAATAGAAAAATCACCACAATTAAAGGAAAAATCGTTACAAAATTATCTTAATTGTAGTTATTTAAAGGAAAAATTGTTATAAAATGTTTTAATTGTGGTACTTTTTATGTTAGGACAAAATTTGCGATATTTTGTAAATTGGAGGACAAAATTTACAAAATTATAAAACTTTGAAACAAAAAGTGCAATTAAGTCTTATTAGTAAGTGGTAATAAAAATTATTTTACCAAAATTTGAAATTTATATTAATAAAAAAATTAAAGAAATAAAATCAAATTTATTCATATTGGTTAAAAACATATTTTAACATATTTTTTAAGCCTTATTTTACCGTATTATTTTTTAGTGTGTAACGAATGATGGTTTTTATTTCCAAACGGAACTTAGATTCCTTAAAATCTATCAGCTTCTATTGTACACAATTTTAGGGATATTTTGCTGTATTCCCAATATACTTTATCTATATTAAGATTTCAATGTATAATAATTGGTGGAAAAAATGAAAGGGGGAAACCTTGCTGCGCATTATCAATCTCGCCCCTTCTAGATTCTACTTTGTTCTGTGTTGTGGTTCTGTGGGGACATGTGAGAGTATTGAAGCACTTATTGTCGAGCTCTCACGCCACCAAGCATTTTTCTTTTTAAAACTTGACCGATGGTTAAGCTCTCTACTTCAACTTCTGGTCCAATTCCAACTTGCCATAGAAGTGGTTCTTTAAATTTAACGCGTTAAGATAGCAGAGAGGATCATTTATTTATGAGTTATTATAAATATATATTTATTTTCTTTTATCTATTTCTTTCTTTTTCACTATATCACTTATATATTTATCATTTTCTCTTTGTATCTTTTATTTTTTTTCTTCCTATCTTCTCTTCCCTCCACCCAAAATAGGATAGAAGTTTAGACTTTTCCTTTATTTATTCAGGTAATAAGTAAAGTAAAATGCTACATATATAAACAATAAGAAACTTTCAGAACAGTGTTTTTTTTTTTAAATTCGAGTGAAAAATGAATATTATTTAAACAGAACTCAGAATTTAACTTAACAGAAAATTACAAAGTGGTGTGTGATAGAAACGGACCATAGGCACTCCTGCTCGCTTTTAGATTGAAATTCTCTATAATGACGTTTCAGGGAAAGGCATGAATGATGAGAGTGTGCCATCAATGATAATTGGTTCAATCCTTTTCGTTATCTCGTCAGTTGCTTCACGTGACAAAAAATATTGCCTCTACATTCCAAAGTCAAAATGTCATTTTCAGCCCATGGGTTGGCCAATGTGTTTACTGTTTACATAAATATCAGTACGGAAAAAGATGAACGGATACCCCAATTTTGGATATATAAATTAAAAGAAAAGAAAGATAAAAAGAAAGAAAGAGATAATGTGAAAAGAAATGAAGAAAGAATAAATAAAATAAAATAGGTTAGATTGTATTTTTTATTTTTTTTATTTTTTTATTCCGTAATTTTGGTTATTTTTATTTTTTTTAAAGACATTTAGTTTTTCTATTTTTAAAAATTTGTAATTTTGGTCTTGTTGTCAAATTTCTTGCGTTGATCATTAGTTTTTTAATATTAACTTTGACGTATCAATACTTAAATGACATGTCAGAGTCAGAGTTAGCGTTAGAGTTAATATTGACACGTCAGAGTTAACATTAAACTACTAACGGTCAACATGAGAGATTTGACGACAGGGCCAAAATTACGAATTTTTAAAAATAAGAAAACTAAATACCAATAAAAAAATAAGAGAACCAAAATTTTAGATTTTTAAAAATAAAAGAACTAAATGTCTCTAAAAATAAAAAGACTAAAATTACAGATTAAAAAAATAGAAAGACCAAAAACATAATTCAGCAAAAAAAATAAAAAATAAAAATGAGATGTAAAACGGTGGATGCATGATAATAATAACTTCATTTGTATTATGATCAGTTAACTATTTTACAGGTGTACTTTGGTAATTTGGCACTCCAAACCATTTGGTCTAAAAATATCAACTATTACCAAATCAATTTTGCAAAACATATATTTTATAAACTAACAAAGCAGTAAATATAGAAAGTATTAGTGGGAGGCAACAATAGTGCCCTGTTAGTTAGGAGTGTACATGCTTAAGTTAAGCTGGGTTTGCCTAAACCTATTATCTAGTCTGGTTAAAATAGTATAGGTTAGATTAGGTTGGGTTTATTTATTTATTTATTTTGTCAGATCCAAATCAAACCAATTGGTCACTAACAGGGTTGGTTTAGGTCGGTCAATCAGGTCCGTCTATTTAAAATTTTGTTAGATTTTTTAAAAATTATATATTTTTTTTACAAATTTTGACACATAAAAATATTATATCTAGTGTTATGGTCTTTTTTTATCTAATAAAATAAAATCTTATTATTAACAATGAAGACTTCTATTGTATTTATTTATTACGATAAGTGATTGTTATTATTTAACAATGGTAATTTTTATTTCTTAAATAATATTTTTATTTTTAAATTTTGCCTTCAACGGGCTGAGTTCATGGGTCCGTACATCAAAGTCCGTTACCCAACCTGTACTTGAATGGATTTGAATAGGTTGGATTAGGTATGATCCAAACACTCAAAAAAAACTAAATCGAAGTAATTGGATTGGTTTAGGTCAATGGGTTGCCCGTACCCGTGAACACTGCTACTGTTAGTGCTAATTCCATATTATATTTGATGAGGACCAAAATTTCGTTACATATTTACTTTTAACAACTTAATTTATATACAAAGGTTTGTATAAAATATGAATTTAATTTAAATTCACGAATAGTGTAAGGGCCTATTTGGTAGTTAAGATAGGATAGAGTAGGATATGATATGACAGCAGGATAAGAACATGATAGGATAAGAGCAAAATAAACTATAATTTTATCTAATGTTTGGTGTACACCAAATAACAAACTAGATAATGATGAGATAAAATATAAAATATGTTTAAATGACAAAATTACTATTTTGTTAAGATTACATATAATTTCCTAGAATGTAACTTTTAATTTAATTTTTACAAAAAAAAATATAATTTTAACTAGAGTATACAATATTATTTTTTATTTATGTAGTTATTTTCCTTAAAATTTTATAGATATATTAATTATTTAATATTTGAATTAATAATATACTTTAAATTTATATGTCAAATTTATTATAAATAAATATATATATATATATATATATAATAAAAATATATAATAAGTTTATATATATATATATATATATATATATATATATATATATATGTTGTGTGGTGAGCACGAGGAAGAATCTCTAGTAAGCTCCCACGGTGGTTATTAGCATTTTCGGTGGTGGCACTTGCAAGGATTTCGATGCTTAAGTCAGTAATGATGCAAGAATGAGTGAGTGTATGAGAGAGCGTATGTATCTTATGAGTGTGAAGCCCTTTATATAGAGTGTTTTGGAGGAAAATTTTGTTAAGGTTGGGTGTCACATGGCATCATGCGTTTGGGTGCCTTATTACATGTTTTCCTTGTCGTTAGGCGCTTTCCATGTCGTACCAGTGTAGGCATAAGATGGACCATGATAGCAAAGGATTATCATCCAGGATATACATGGTTGTGCTAGCTGGGACAGGCGATAAGTGAGCCAACTAGCCGGGATAGGCGACAAGTGAGCTGACTTAAGGTTGAGTGTTCAAGTAACCTCCAGAATAGTTGCCCCTAAGCCGGTGATATTTGGAAGAAACATCACTGGCTTAAGAGTTTGAAATGACCTCCGGGATGATGTTGCCCCCAAGCCGGTAAGGTTTTTGACAGTAACATTCTCGACTTAAGGTTATTTGTAATCGAAAGGTTCAGTTTGCGTCTTTTCACCTTATCAGACAGCTTCGCCATATTTTTGAGATGATCGAGGCGCATTAAGTACGCAATGATTCAAAATCTCTTGAAATGTGTAGCCTTTCAAAGTCTAAGAGATTTTGGCGGTTATGTGAGTTCTTGTACTGGTTTTCAAATTTTATGGGTTTGGGCCCAATAATGATATAGGCCTGTGTCTTATATATTATTATTATGTTAGCCTTTTACTCCATTCACTTTTACTTTTACTGTTACCTTCCTTCGTGAGAATTCTTCTATACACTTTGCAACTTCCCTTTCAGTGAGAGTTTTAATGCTTCCTATCAACTCCGTTCACTTTCCAAGCATCCATTTGTCCTTCAAATTAAGGTAATGTCCTCATCCCTATCTTTCATCTTTATTGAGTCTTTTCTTGCATTGCGCTATGTGTATACATGTTTTTTCTTTGTTTGTTTTATCGAAGATGGACCTGTGTAGACGCAACGCTCTATGTTTTGCATGTGGTGGTCGCTCAGCGAGCTTTGTTGCCAACTGGTTGTTTCGGTCTCTGGCCCTCCCTCCATCTCAGCCCATTGGCCAACGAAGGTCCTCTAAGGGCCATGGGGGCGCTAGAGGCCTTATTGGCTCTTTGACTGCTTCTGTCGCTCCTCGCGATAGGGTAGCCACCTGGGGTAGGGAGACTAGACTGAGAGTCGCGAGGAGGAGAGATGAACATCCAATGACAGCTTACCCAAAGGAACCCCTTTCGCTGAAGATTAGAATTTTCCTCGAGATTCTCAAAAAATGCCAAAGTCAGCTAACGGCTATAAGAATGTCGTACGGCGCTAATGAGGTGCTGGAGTATGCCAAGGCTTGGGTGCAATTTTCAGATTTGATGAAGATCCCCTCAAGATTAGGGGGAGCACGCTCGGGGTGGACACGTCGACAAGAAGAGGTGCCGAGATTGCATTGAACCAAACATCTCTATCGGCCGAGTTTGACCATTCTTTAAATATTTTTGGTAAGGAGATGGGGAAGACCGTAAGGAATATGGAGACCGCTCCAGAGGCCTACCATGATGCAGCAAACCTCAACGTAGACTGGGTAGATAAGGAGGTTGCTAGAACTCGGTCGTGCTTCAACCAAGCAGCATTAGATGCGCTGTCAAGTCGCTTAGAGTTGAGCTGGGGTGCCGTGAACATGCCCTTTGATGTGGTAGCACCTAGGGACGACGACAGGATCTACTCCGAAAGGCCCAAAGAAAATATGGGGACGCCTATGGATGAAACCGCAGTCGCAGTGGCTAGCTACCTATACCTTTTTGGCTATGTACTTAACCTTTTTTGAGCATCTCAAGGTTAGGCTCCCGCTCTTCGATTTCCAAATATTCGTTCTAAACTTCCTAAACGTTGCCCCCTCGCAACTCTATCCTAACTCCTGGGCTTTTATTGTGGCATTTGAAAATTTGTGCAACAGGGAGGGGGTTATGTGTACCCGATATTTATTCTAGTATTATTTTCCCCCATCCGCCAGACTTACGATAATAAGTTCTTTTCAGTATCCCTCTGCAGTGTCCAAGGTCAGGTGCTACTAAAGCCTTTCCAAAAGTCTTATAAAGAATACAAAGACAAATTCTTCTTCCTTCATCCCCGCGAAGAAAGCTGGGAGGCTCTGTTTGTTGTATGAGAAGCGGGGGAAAATGTAACGAAACCTCGTTTTCCCTGTATTGGTCGTATAGTTATTACTGTCTGGATTCTAGCCGATTTACAATCCGAGAGAGTGACTTAACCTTAAATGAGTTGAGAGCCCGAAATCATTTTTCTGAATTAATAAAGAATTTGCAGGACCGGATTCCCTGTCGATGGCTTATCGGCATTACTCCTTCAGAGTACCGATAGAATTTTGGTGTGTTTGCATGTGAAATTTTTTAGTTCGCTTTTGTTGTTGTCTTTTGTTTTATGCATTACCTAGTGCGCTAACTGAGTTTACAAATTTTTCTACAAAAAATATGGTGAAGTCTAAGATGGCCGATTTTGCGTTGGCCCTTCAACAGGAAAGTGCAGTGAAGCCTAAAGAGTCGAGAAAAGCCAAGGGGAAACATAATGTTGCTGCTGTTGATAAAATCAAGGCTCTTGGTCCTCCGGCTTGCCCTGCAAGCAAAGAAATTGTAATTTGGGAGATCGAAGCTAGGCATGTGCTGAGGAGGCTCTTCCCAAGATTACTATAGAGGCCGGGGCTTTTGATGTTATATCGACCGAGATATCTTGAACTACCCTAGCCGTCGAGAAAAGAGCTGGGATTGGTGAAGTAAAAGGAGAGCCACCTTCCAAGAAGTAGCGGAGCTCCCCCTCTAGTGCTACTTCCGGTGAAATGGCTGTCAGGCAGATCTTAGGCGGTCACTCTTTTGTTTTTGAGGATGGCATACTTGGTGAAATAAAGACCATGCAAGACAGGTTGGGGGTAATGGCCTCTCTCTTTAGCCATATGTTTCATGGGTATTCTCAGTATGTGCTAATGAGGGAGGCCTATAGTGACAATAACCCACTCGATGTTCTGGCTGAGAAAGATGCCATTATAACTCGACTAAAGTAGGCTAAGAATGGGGCACGCAAAGCCAAAGAGGAGTCCAGCCATTGCATAACCAAGCTAGAGGGGAGCGTACTCAATTTAAAGGAACAATTGAAGGACGAGCAATTTGAGAAAAGTCAGTTGGAAAGGATCGAAACAGACCTTCAAGTGAAATTGTTCGCCGCTAATGCCAAGTATGTACAGCTGGAGTTGAATCTTTCTTCCTAGCTTAAAGGTTCTAAAATTAAAGTTCAAGATCTTGAAGCTAAAGTACAGAAGCTGGAGGCCGGCGTGGCAATTTCTCAGGAAGAATCTCAACAAATGCACTACCGCTGGATATAGTCCGTCCAGTTTTCCTTTGAGAACACAATCGAACAAGTGCGCTATCTCCTCCAGGGAACATGGACATCGAGTGCGGCTAGGTTGATTACGAATTCATCGACGGCGATTGTCATGCAAACATTAATGGTGAGATGGTCCCGGCGGATCCCACTATTCCTGTCGCTGTTTTCAACCTTGAAGGTGATGCCGATGAAGAGGCTGGGACCGGCCTAGAGCAACCGGGGGTTGGGGTCGATTCTGGATCCAACGTTGACAGGCAAGATGTCGAAGGGCAACTTGCAGACAGTTTCATATCGACTCCACAGCTAACGCCGATAATCCCTCCTTTAAACGAGGTTGTGGTTTTAGGTGATGATCTTGACACCAGGATCGCTGGTGCCTCTCACCCTGGAGCTGCTGATGAAGATGCTGCTAAAGTCAGAATTTGGAAGGCCAGGATGTCGATTTTGCCTGTGATTTACTTTAAACAATTTGTATATCAGTGTATTCTGACAATTTATGCACTTTGAAATTTAAACAGTTTGTATGTTTCTAAATGTCCTCGTCTATTTTATCTCTTTTTGTCTTGTTCCTTCGCACGGATTGTGGACGCTAAGTAGTTTATCATACTTTGTTATCCTTTTATAGTATTTTACCACCAACACTCACGCCTTTAGCTTTGTGCTTTTTTTTTGCTCATGTTTAGATTTCTTCGCTTTTCGTCCTTTTGATTTTGTTTAATCTCGGTTAGTTTGATGAACTTTTGCTTGTTCATCTCAAACCTAGGTTGGAGCAAATCCACGTACGCGAGGTTATAACTTTACCTCCCCACTTAGAGCGAATCCATGTACATGGGATGTTTATCTTAATCTTCCTATCTCGACTGGAGCGAATCCATGTACACGAGGTGGAGGTCTTAATCTTCCTAACTCGGTTAGAGCGAATCCACGTATACGAGGTGGAAGTCTTTCTACCCCGACTAGAGCAAATCCATATACACGGGGTAGTAATTTTTCCAACCTCGGCTGGAGCGAATCTACGTACATAGGGTGGAAGTCTTAATCTTCCTACCTTGGCCGGAGCAAATTCACGTACACGAGGTGGAAGTCTTTTTCTACCTCGGCTGGAGTGAATCCATGTACATGGGGTTGTAGTCTTTCTACCCCGGCTAGAGTGAATCCACGTACACAGGGTAATAATTTTTCGACCCTGGCTAGAGCGAATCCACGTACACAGGATGGAGGTCTTAATCTTTCTACCTCAGCTAGAGCGAATCCACATACACGAGGTGGAAGTCTTTCTCGCTTACGTTTTTTTCTTTGCTTTCATCTGTTTCGTTCTGCACTTTACTTTTTAGGCCAGAAAAACTCTTATTTTATTAATCACGTGGGGCAAAAAATAGTACAAGAGCTACGAATTGTAGTACGCAACTCAACCTAGCTACACTATGAGTATAAACTACCTTATCAAAATCAAAAGTCATTTAAATTTCATTACCACTCAGGCTTCAGCTGTAATACCGTCTGTGGTTGCTCGCATTCCATGTCCACGGGATGGTAACCCCAGGTAGCGTCTCCAGCATATACGCCTTTGTGCCAATCTTTGAGGTAACCCAATAAGGGCCTTCCCATTTTTCAGCAAGCTTTCCCTGCTTGGCATTCTTCCCTCCAATGTCAGCACACCTTAGTACCAGGTCTCCGAGCTCAAAAGTACGAAGAACGACCTTCTTGTTGTATCTTGCTACAACCTGTCTCTTCAAGGCGGCTTCTCTTATGGCTGTAACCTCTCTTTTTTCTTCAGCAACATCTAACTCGGTTCGGATCATTGCCTCCATGCCATAGGTAAGGTGCAAAGGAGAATCTCCAGTGGAAGAATGGGAGGTTTTGCGATACGCCTAGAAGACATGTGGTAGTTGCTCAACCCAACACCCATTTGCTTCGTCCAAACGCCTTCTGAGTCTGTGAAGAATGACTCGATTTTCCGCCTCTGCCTGCCCATTTGTTTGCAGATGTTTAATCGAAATAAAGTGTTTCTTTATTTTCAGCCCGTCAATAATTCTTGAAAACTTCTGTCTGTAAACTACAGTCATTGTCTGACACTAGGACATCCGATATCCCAAACCTGCAAATAATCTGTCGAAATACAAAATTTTCCATATTCCTAATTGTGATAGTGGCTAGTGCATCTACTTTGATCCACTTGGTGAAGTAATCAAATACTACTACTAGATAGTTCACTTGACCAGGCGCCTTCGAAAAAGGGCCAAGTATGTCAATCCCCTACCAAATAAAAGGCCAGGGGAAAGTGAGCATGCTCAACTCTTCAGGAAGGGTGAGATGAATGTCAAAACACTTCTAGCATCTATCACACTTTTTAGTAAATTCCAACGCATCGTTTTCTATCGTCAATCAGTAGTAACCCGCTTTTAGTATTTTTTTAGCCAGGGCTTTGCCTCCTAGGTGCTGACCACAACATCCTTCATGTATCTCCACCATTACATATGCAGATTCTGACTTTTTCAAGCATTTGAGTAACAGTTGAGAAAAGCCACGTCGGTAAAGCTTGTCGTTGACAATACAAAAATGTGCAGCCGACCTTTCCAACCTCCTTGCTTCTTTTTTATCTTCCAGGGTGACATTTTCCTTTAGATAATCGATGATGGGTGTCATCCAATTTTGCTCCAACTCTACTGTGATCATGAGATTAGGCTCGTGGATTGTTTGTTGGATAACCGACCTATTATTGTTGGAAGATTTTGACTTTCCAACTTGGATAAGATATTGGCTCTAACATTCTTCTCGTGGGGAATATAGACAAAATCTATATTGTCAAAACTCAGGAGAAAAGTCTTGACTTTTGCCAAATATTTTTGCAACATTGACTCTTTAACTTGGTATGCCTTGTTGATCTGTGAAATCATCAATTGTGAATCGCTACACACACGAAGCGAGGTGACACCAATGTCGAATGCCATGATCAACCCGGCTATACATGCTTCATACTCTACCTGGTTGTTAGAGGTAGGGAATGTAAAAGCTAAGGACTGCTCCAACACAACTCCATCCGCCAATTCTAACAGTATACCGGCTCCGCCTTTTTCATTAGATGATCTATCAACGAAAAGAGTCTAGGTCAAGGCTTTAGAAGAGGAATCTGCAGAAGTCAATTCCGCAATAAAGTCGGCTAACGCTTAGGCTTTAAGCGCCTGTCTTGGTTCGTACTCAATCTCGTACTCAGATAATTCAATAGCCTAAGTCGTCATCCCTCTAGCTAACTCCGATCTATGCAAAATATGTCAGATCGACCAATCCATCCTCACCACAATCTAATGCGACTAAAATACGGTCTGAGCCGTCTTGCTGCTATAACAAGCATGAATACAACCTTTTCCATCTTTGGATATCTCGACTCAACACCTTGGAGGGCTCTGCTTACAAAATAGACCAGCTTTTACCCCTCTGATGTCTCCCTTATTAATGCGGCACTCATAGCTTCGTCGGTCACTGCCAAATACAAGTACAATACCTCACCTAGCTTGGGTTTAGTGAGTAAGGGGGAGACAACAATGTTTCTTTCAACTTTCTGAATGCGGCTTCACAATCTTCGGTCCATTCAAAAGGTTTGCCTTTCCTTAAAAGCTGGAAAAAGGTAAGGGCATTATGTGCTGATCTGGCAATGAACCTCGTCAACGCAGCTAAGCGCCCTGTTAACTTTTGAACCTCCTTTACATTCTGAGGACTTTTCATTTTCAGTATAGCCTGACATTTCTCCGGGTTTAACTCGATGTCTTTTTCAGATAATATATACCCCAAGAATTTTCTGGCTGAGACTCCAAACGTACGTTTATTAGGGTTCAACCTCATGTTGTACTTTGTTAGCTAGGCAAAAGTTTCCTACAAATCTTAAAGGTGCGCCTCGGGGGTGGCATTCTTCACAATCATATCGTCCATGTATACTTCTAAGTTCCGCCCTATTTGCTCTTTAAACATCTTATTCATCATCCTCTAATACGTGGCTCTAGCGTTCTTCAGCCCAAAAAAATGACCTTATAACAATAATTAGCCTTCTCAATCATGAAGGCAGTCTTTTCTTGGTCGCTCGGGTATTGAGGAATTTGGTTATATCCCGAGTAAGCATCCATGAAGGACAAATAACGAAACCTGAAAAAACCATCTACCAGTCTATCTATGTCAGGGACAGGATATGAATCTTTTGGGCAGTGCTTGTTAAGATCAGTGTAATAAACACACATCTTCCATTTACCATTTTGTTTCTTAACAAGTACCACGTTGGCAAGCCAAGTAGTATATTTCACCTCTCGGATGAACCCAACTTTCAATAGTTAATCAACCTGCCTATCAATGTCCTGTAAGCACTCTGGGGCCATCTTCCTTCTCCGCTGACACACCGACTTTATTGAAGGATCCACCTCTAACCGGTGGCAAAAGAAATTAGGATGTATCCCAGGTATGTTTGCCAACTTCTAAGCAAACAAGCCGATGTTGTTCTTCATGAAAGCTGATAAGTACTCTTTCATCTTCTGGTCCAAGTCAGCGCCAATTTTCACAACCTGTCCAACTTCCTTCCCAATCTGGACCGAGATACACTCCTCTTCTGGCTTTGGAAAGGGTATTCAGGAATCTCGCTTTATCTCATCCTAGCAATCTAATTCTGTTAGCAACACTTCACCTTTCCTGAGATTGGGTTTGTATTCCATCTCGGGTTTAGGGTCGACTTTTAGAGACTCCTTATAGCATTCCTTCACCTTTTTCTGGTCTTCTCGCAAAGTGACTACCTCCATATTATCGCCCCAAACTTCATTACTAGATATGAGACCGAGATAACAACTCCAGAGCATTTAGTGTCGGTCTCCCCAGAATGGTATTGTAGGAGGATTTGGCGTCTACAACGATGAATTGAGTAGTCACAGTCTTTGTAGAAAGCAGTTTCCCAAAGGTCACATGCAATTTTATGTATCCAACCGGCATGATGTGGTGCCCTAAGAATTCGATCAAATCTTCATTATATGGCATCAGCTCAGATTTAGGAATTTTCAGCTTCCTAAAAAACTCATAAAACAAAATGTCGGTAGAGCTTCCAATATCCACCAGGAGCCTATGCACCTCTTTATTTGCTGTGAGAGCATTTACCACAAGGGGGTCATCATGGTTCGACATTACGTCAGCATAGTCGAAATCATCAAAGGTTAATGGCGGTGCCCTCTTCTTAGCAGAATTATCACCAGCACGTATCCCAGAAGAAGTTGTCAATACTTCATTGGCGTGTCTCTTTCTTGCATTATTCGATAGGCATCCTCCAAAGAATCCGCCCGCTATGACATATATGATCTCGTGACTCCTAGTAGGAGAATGAGCGAGAAAATTGTGGGCTGCCTAGAGGATGATCGCCGTGGTGACCTTCATCGAATAACCTTAACCTCGGCGTCATCTCATGATGGTCGAGGTGGGGAATGGCTCCTCATAGGATCATGTCTACATGGTGATTTCTCCCTCTTAGGTGGAGAATGCCCCTTCTAAGACTCCTTGTTCTTTCCCTTTTTGATGCTGAGGAATGTTGAAATCTATCGCGATTGCCTCCATTCTACTTCACGAAGCGGCTAAGTCTTCCCCGCTTAATCAACAATTCAATGGCGTCCTTCGATTGATAGCATCTGTCAATGTCATGTCTCGGCACCCTATGATATCGGCAATATTTGGACTAATCTCCATCCTTTTTGTTTTTTATCAGTTTTGGGAGTTTTATCCTTTCTTCAATAAACTCTACATTGAATACCTGGTGCAAAATTCTTTCTCTAGAGGTGTTCAACAATATATACTCCTCAAACTTTAGTCCTTCTTTATACAAACCCCGGTTGTCATGAAGCAGCAGTTTGTCGGCCTTTGGTTGCTAATTCTTCTTCTGAGTTACATTCTCGGCTATCTTCACTTTCCCGGCCTTAAGCACATTCTCATAATTAATGTATTTCTCTGCGTTTTTTAGAAACTCCTCCATTGATGTCGAAGGCATTTTAGCAATCGACATGAAGAAAGGTGATCCTTCCTTCACCCTGTCTTTTGCTAGCATCAACACCACTTCAAGCTACAAGTTCTCAGCCACCCTTGCCTCCTGATTAAACTGCTAATGTAGTCTATCAGTGGCTCATCCGCGCCTTGGCGGATCCTCTTTAGTTTGCCTTGGTTTTAGGTCTAGCCTTGCTAGTTGCAAAGGCTGTCTTAAACTTTTCTCTCAGCATCATTCACGAGTTAATGGATCTCGGCTCTAAAGACTGAAACCATTTCAGCGCCATTCCCTTCAACGAGAGAGGGAATGCTCTGCATGTCAACTAGGCGGAAGCTCCTTTATAGGACATTGCTGATTCAAACACCGAGAGGTGATCGTTTGGATTAGTGGATCCATCTTACAACTCCAGCAAAGGCAGCTGTTGCAACTGCTTCGAAACTTGCAGATTCAGAATTCTTGTGGAAAAAGAAAGGTTGAATGGGATCATCTCGTCATCTTCGTCCACCTTCATAGCCATATACGCATCATGCACCTCCTACGCAACATGACCTGGTCTTAGAGCAGAAGTTGTTGTCTTGTCGGTGTAGTCGTAACTATTCTCCATAACCTTCTTGTTCTCCCTCTCCACTCAGACTTTAGCAATGATCCTCTCCTGTTCCTTCAATGTCTCCCTTTACTACGGTAGTAACACAACGAGTTCAGTCATACTAACGGATGGTGTTGAAGCACCGTTTGTCTCAGGAGCTGCTTCAGGCGTGGCGGAAGTGGCTTCACCATCCTTAGGCGATGGTGGTGGAAGCTTTGGTGGTGATGGTGCCACAACAAACTTGCGGTTTCTCGTGCTAACTATCACGAACAAATCTTCAAATGATGAAGAAGGAAAAGAGAATCAGAAAACGATTCCCACAGACGACGTCAATGTTGTGTGGTGAACACGAGGAAGAATCTCTGGTAAGCTCCTACGGTGGTTGTTAGCGTCCCCAGTGGTGGCACCTGCAAGGACACTGATGCTTAAGTCAATAAAGGTGTAAGAATAAGTGAGTGTATGAGAGAGCATATGTACCTTATGAGTGTGGAGCCCTTTATATAAAGTGTTTTGGAGGAAAATTCTATTAAGGTTGGGTGGCGCGTGGCATCATGCGTTTGGGTGCCTTATTACATGTTTTCCTTGCCGTTAGGCGCTTTCTATGCCGTATCGGGGTAGGCATAAGATGGACCAGGATAGCAAGAGATTATCATTCAGGGATATATGCAGCTATGCTAGCTGGGATAGGTGGTAAGTGAGTCGACTAGCTGGGATAGGCAACAAGTGAGTCGACTTAAGACTGAGTGTTCGAGTAACCTCCAAAACCATATATATATATATATATATATATATATATATATATATATATATATATATATATATATATATATATATAATATTTTTTATAATATTCAACATATTACATAATATAAATAGAGAGAGAGCAAAAAAATTGAGCTTATCCTATCTTGTTACTTATTAACCCAACTTCTCCTTGGAACAAGAAATGCATTGGAACAACAGAATAGGATAAAAGATGGGATAACGTTATTATATCCTGTTGACACAACAAACAACGAATTACAATAGGATAAGATAATTATCATATCCTATTCTATCATATCTTGACAGTGTAATGTATGGTAAAAATTATTGACTTTTATAATAATTACTCTAAAAGTCACCTTTGAGGTACATTTTAATTGATTGACGGTATAAAATTTTTTATATTGACATTGTATAAAAATTAAATTCATAAAATATTTGGACATAAACATTCAATCAGAGTTTATCTTAGAGTTTAATTTTGATACACTATCAGTATAAATATTTTTATATTGTCAACTAATTAAAAATCACCCAACATATGTTTTCAAAGTAATTATTAAAAAAGTCAACAATCTTACAGTATCTAACAATTCATGATTGAGTGACGGTATAATTTTTTTTACAATATTAGTGTACTCTAATTAAATTCTTTATCTTATCACAATATTATATTAATGAATAAGATACCAATATGTCGTTGGCCTGAGTGGTACAGAACTTGGATCCTTTAAGCAAAGTCTCGTGTTCAAACCTTATGGATAGAAAAAACGTGATTAGGAGGGGAGACTCTACTAAAAGTGGCCAACCATGTTTCCACTAGAAATTAGTCATTGACAAAGTTAATAAATACTTCGTACCTATAACATGGTTACCCAAAAAATAAAATATTAATGAACAAGATGGTATGATAAAATAATTTTTAATCTTATCACAACATTATTAGACGTGTTTTATTTAAGTTATTTCCAAAAAAAAAATATTTTACCAAAGTTATTATTTCCCTAGAATAAGTTATTATTTTCTATCAGCTTTCTTATCATATTTTACATAAGTTATTATTTCCCTGAAATAAGGTTTAACCGAACGGCCTTTAGAAACAGAGACCATGTAACCACAACTCTGCTACATAGTCAGTTAGAACGCAGAGCAACATTTTTCTTTTCACACAGAATCTTCAACTTCATTGCAGCTAATGATTTACAAAAAGCTCTTTCAGATATCTTTCGTACCCTCAGGAGCGTGGTCCAGTTCTAAGTACTTGTTCAGCCACTCAAACCCATTGGGTTCCTCAGAGGAGAAGTTGAAGAATTCGTTCACGTCGAAGTTAACATCTGTGTTACCACTTTCATTAATTGCTACCTCATTTTCTAACACTGCACTGTTGTACCCAGCACTCTGATTCTGGGCAATAATTTCTTGTGTCGTTGAAGATTCTGGTTTCTCTTCTTTTTGATTGACTTTTTTGCACAAATGAGAATTCCAGTAATTCTTAATTTCATTGTCTGTTCGTCCTGGAAGCCTCCCAGCTATCAAAGACCACCTAGACACAAAAAACTCCATCATTTCATTATAATGTTCACGAGTACTGTGACAAAGACACAAAATACTTACAATAAAATGCACTGCTATGTCGCATAAGTATATGGACATGAATAGGGAGTATGATATGACGTAATGCATAAGTACAATAATTTTTTTAAAAAAATTAAAATACAGATACGACAATATATATTAAATAAAACATAATTATATATAAATTAATTATATTTTTAATTCATTTTTTATTTCTTTATTTTTCTTAGTATAACTGATATTTATAGTGGCTTGTCATCATCGTCGTGTCATATTATTGTTAGTTTTAATTTTCTTGAAAATTATTAAAAAAGCATAATCATAATTTAATTTAAATAAAAATGTTATATTCAAGTTATAATAATAATTCTTTTATTATCTAAAGAAAAACAGTACGTTAAAAAGTTTGAAGACGGTCAGATTTTGATACGGAGGCAGTTGAATAACGTATTAATAGGCGTCTCGAGAGATAGATACGCTATTAATTTTAAAGTATAGGTACATCAAAAGATCAACAACCATATTAAGTAGTGCTCATCAATTATTTCGAGTTATATTATTTATACAATCTTTTTTAGAACATTGTTTTTTTATCTCTTCTTATGACATCACTTGTTTTAGTTTATACTTTTCTCTTTTTTATTTTTACTTAGGTACAAAAACATGCACGAGTTCAATTTCTCTGTTTTATTTTTACTTAGGTACAAAAACATGCACGAGTTCAATTTCTCTGTTTGTGTTTTTCTTTTCCACATTACTTACGAGATAATGGGGGAACTTTCTGTCATTTTGGTGTAGGAGAGTGAATGGAAAAAAGAAACTGAAAAAAAAAAAAAAAAAACATAGTGATAGATGTGATGAAAGAGAAAGAGAAAATGATATTAAATCCCTTTGTCTTTTTTTTTTTTTGTCTTTTTTATTTAATTTTCTTCTCATTTTTTTCTTTTCCATCACACCTATCACTATCTTTTTTATTTATTTATTTATTTCTGTTTCTGTTTTTCATTCACTCTCCTACACCCAAAATGAAGTTCATCCTGTTATATCCTTGTAAGTAATGTGAAAAATAAAAGAATTTAATAATTATGTATTGTCAATAAAATCTCAATTAATTGAAAATTATTTTTAATATAATTTTTAAAATAGTTATTATAAAAGTCAATAAATTTATATTTTTATACTGTACATATATTATTAATTATTAAAAAGTAAATGTATGTTAATAATAACTCAACTTGTAAACACTGTAACTGGTGCAGCATTTTTCTTTGGATGATGACAAACCTGTTTCCCAGAAGTTTGTGAAGCCTAAGAATCAAATCCTCTTCTTCATCTGATATGTTTCCCCTCTTGATATTGGGTCTCAGATAGTTTAACCATCGCAGCCTGCAACTCTTCCCACATCTATTTAAACCTACCAAAGAAGTGAAGCACACACAACAGTTAAGAAAATTAATTACAGCACATGCTTTGGTAAATTTCAACTTTTAAGAGTTATATATCCATATATTTTTTAAAAACTTTTAAGTTGTACTACTTCTATTCCTTTTTATTTGTCTATTTTTTAGAAAAATTTTGTTTCTATTTATCTGTTATTTTTAAAGTTCAAGATAATATTAATTACTTTTTTGTTAATTATATTTTTATTTCTCACCTAATTTTTAATTAATTTATACAATTACAACTAATATGTATTTATTGTAGAGCAAAAATAAAAAAGGGTACAACAAAAAACTTACTTCAAAATTATTTTATGAAAAACAAAAAAAATTATTATATTTTTTGATTTGTGTATAAAAACATTAAACAACACTTAAAAAAAACAGAAGTATTAACTGTTAAGGATGTGTTTGTATTCACGTTGGTTTTCGTTCAACGTGAATCTGATAATTTTCTCTAATCACATTTATTATTTCAAAAAGTAGGAAACTGCCTTGGAAAATGGAAAACAAAGAATGAAACGGATTCACAGTCACACACTAACAAGTACTTGGGTTGTAGTTAAGGAACTTGTCTCTCTAATCTAACCTGATTTGACTGCAACGGCCTTCCACCTTTTGGCACCATGAGTTTCAATGCATTGGGCTAGCTTTCGGTCTTCCTCTGGGGTCCATGCCCCTCTGTTCATTGCTCTCTTGGCTGCTCCATCGTTTCTGGGTGCCATGAGGATGAGGCTTTTGGTGTTGGGAGCATGAAATATTGTTGGCTATAATGGCCTTTATATGGGGAACGGCACGGCACGGCACGGCACGGCACGGAGCAGTTAAAACTTGAAACAATTAAGGTGAATTGGACGTATTGAGGTTGAAGTGTCGGTGAGTGTATCTACCCTTCATATATGGTCAGAGAAAATGGGAAGCTCCAACCACCGGTTACAGTTAATGATTCGAGAATGGAAAGTAGAATCATGTTCATAGATGCTTAGGAAACATTTTGGTTGGTTTACGGCTTGATTTTAAATTAATATATTTTGATGTTTTACGATTAATGAACGAAGAATGTCACCAATTAACACGCTCGTACGTTGACACGTGTTTTGAATATTCTGTGAGTTGTTGTAAGTCTCACTCAATAATTGGTGTCTTACCTATTTAGTTTGGTTGTCCACATTCCTAGGATTTTACTACAGTTAAAAATGTTGTGAAAAGAAAATGTGTTAGATAATAAATAATGAGTTTAAATACGTATCAAACTATCAATTTATTCATCAACGAATCAATAATATAAATGAGGAGATTACATCATTAATAAATAAATATCATATACCACTCCCTCTTATTTTTTTATTTGTCGATGTTTTAGAATATTTTTATTTTTATTTATCAGTTGTTTTTAAAGTTTAAGATAACATTAATTATTTTTTTATTAATTATACCTTTATTTTCTACTTAATTTTTATTAATTTACACATTTACAACTAGTATGTATTTATTGTGAAGTAAAAATGAAAAAAGTACAATAAAAAACTTCAAAATTATTTTATGAAAAATAAAAAAATTATTACATTTCTTAGTTTGTGTATAAAAATCTTAAACAATACTTAAAAAAATGAAAGAAGTAAACCAATTAAATACAACTTCCTTCCCATATTTTCAGATGTTTAAGGTTAACTAATGCTCATAGATTAAGAAATATTTAATGGAAGTAAAGTATTATCGTATGGATCTTGCTAACTAGTGGGTACTGGTTAAAAATTAATAAATAGAAAGTTTTTATTAAAGATTACATTGGGGTTGCATTAGAAATCACAGAAGAGTGCACTCCAATAAAAACTTTCCACTTTTAATTCTTTAACTAGTACCTTTAGGGCACTAGTTAGCATTTTTTTATTATATTTGGAGTAAAATATCCTCGTTTAATATTACCTCCGGTCCAAAACTATTGATATTTTAGCCTTTCTTTTTTGTTCTAAAACTATTGATGTTTTACAAATTTCAAGTCTCATTAATTATTTTTTTCCTTATATACCCCTATTTAATAATCATGTAAAACACAAAAATAACATAAGAAGAAGGGTTGAATTGTGTTATTAAATTTTTTTGCAAAACCTTTCCAAACAAATGTTTTCATATGAGAAATAAATATTTTGAAAGAGATTTTTGAAAACAAAGGTAAGCAATAAACAAAACAAACAGAGTTTTATACTGGTTCATCTCACCCCAAAGACTACGTCCAGTTCTCAATATACTACCAAGTCTCACTATAACTTAATCAAAGTTACAAGTATTCTTTTATCCAAGCCTCTTTAGGCTCAACCCAAGTAATCTTTCACTTGCCTCTCTATGCAAATATCCAAGTATTCTTTGATCCAAGCCTCTTTAGGCTTCCACCAATTTCACAGAGAAATGGTTGAGGGTAAGTTATCACACTAAACTAGCGTTTTATCAGACGAATATACAATGAAGTTCATACAAGTGTTACAAGAGAAAATATGTTCAAGATTACAGATTGAGAGAAAGAAAAGTTTGCCAAGAGTTTCGTTAAAGTGACAATGATCTTCTCTTCTATTTATAGGGTTCTCCTCAAAATGTCCATTGTGAGTGCTTTTGGAACACCCTTTGTTTGGCATTGCAAAAAGAAGAAAATAGTCATTGGAGCATTAAATGCCGTATTTAATGTTTTTCACCAACTGATCACTCTGATAAGATAAAACAGTTTACTTATCTAGCCTTTCTTGCACTCAATCTTGTTGCAGTAGACATATTTGCTTTCCGTACTGACATTTATACACAAATTCTTTCTTTTAAGCGTAAAGTTAAACCTTTTCAGAGATAGGTACGTAGAAGTCTTCTTTTTCGAGAGGGTATGTGAATATCAACACTAAAAAGTTTATCGTGTAGCAGAGCTTCTAAATAAACAAAAAGATTCAACATATATATTGTCTAAAGGAGTTAATTGACATAACATCTTTATTTGTAAAACACGCGAGAGCAGACAATAGTATGATCATGCAATAGAAACGTGTAATCAGACAATTAGGCATAAGATTGTTTGTTATTATCAAAACAAAGTGAGGGTCCTTAAGATGTGTGCATTAACCTTAAACATCAATAGTTTTGGACCAAAAGAAGTACCTTGATCCTTGATGTCTGCACCATTAGTAGTGGAATCTTAAATAAGGGTATATTTGAGAAAAAAAACATTAATTAGATTTTTAAATTCCAAAACATCAATTGTTTTGGGATAAAAAAAAAGAAGACTAAAATATCTAAAGATATAGAAAGGAGGCAATACTCCTTCCATTCCTTTTTATTTGTTGATTGTTTTAGAAATTTTTTGTTTCTATTTATCTGTCATTTTCAAAGTTCAAGATAACATTAATTACTTCTTTGTCAATTATACCCTTACTTCTTACTTAATTTTTAATCAATTTACACATTTACAACTAGTATGCATTTATTGTGGAGTAGAAATAAGAAAAGGTATAGTAGAAAACTTCAAAACTATTTTATGGAAAACAAGAAATTTTGTTGCATTTCTTGGTTTGTGTATAAAACCCTTAAACGACAGATAAAAAGGAATCAAGATTGTAATAAATATATTAATTTTAAGAATTTAATTTATATGTAAAACTTTTTTTACAAATATCTTATAGCATTTAATCATTTTATCACATTGTCTCATTCATTAATATAATCTAAGGATAAGATAAATTTTTATTGGAAGTTTGCGTAAAAAAAAAAATTACACTTACAGTACATATAAGTTTAACTCTAATTTTAAAAATATTTAATTAATACTAATAAATTGAATAGAAAAGTAAAAATTTGCCTTCAATAAGTTCAAATAAGTATATTTGGACATCTTAACAAGGCAAACATCTCATTCACACCTATCATTTCTTCAAAAATTGTTAACTAGTATTTTAAGGGTATTAGTTAAGGAATAATAAGTGGAAAGTTTTTTATTGGGAAGTGTAACAATGCACTCTCTAGTAATTTCTAATGCAACCCCAACATAATCTTTAGTGAAAACTTTCTATTTATTGATTTCTGAATTAATGCCCTTAACATAACCTTTTTTTTTTCAGTTTAATTACATTTTTGGTTCCTATAGTTGTGTAAACTTTACCTTTTGGTTCCTATAGTTAAAAATAATTTGTTTTAGTCTTTATATATACACTTTCGATATCGGTTTGGTCTCTGTCATTTTAAACTGCCACAAATTGAATAAAAAAAACCAGAAAATGTCAATTTGTAGCAGTTTTACACCACCAATTTTCATTTTGTGATGGTTTTATTTCACTAAGTGAAGACACACTTGACAGCAGAGACCAAACTGATATCGAAAGTGCGTAAAAGGGACTAAAATGGTTATTTTTAACTATAGGGACTAAAAGGTAAAGTTTGCACAACTATAAGGACCAAAAAAATAACTAAACATTTTTTTTTATCTATCACTCAACTTGGCTTCGAGCCTTGACCACTTAGATCGACCTCGTGCCTAGAGTATACGACTCAACTTCACGCCTTGAGCACTCAGCTTGACCTTGTGCCTTGAGGTATGTGGTTCTCTTCAGCTTTGAATTAGCATCCTCTCACTCTAGAGGCACTTCGCCTTCCCAGGCCGATGTAACAATAGCAAACACGACTTTGAGAAGCCTTTGTAATGTAGCATTTATATCTCCATTTTTACTTTCTTACTAACATCTTACAAGAGGATTACTCAAGCTTGGTAATGGATCACTTGACATCAATTGTGACGGCATTTTGACATCTCGAAACCACTTCAGTAACAGGCCGGTGCTCATATCCACATAAGCCATTGACTTCGAGAGCAACTATTTTGGACCTATTTAGGGTCAAGCCATGTGGCCTGGGGCTGTAGTAACCACTTAGCCCCATTCCCCACTATTTATTGATATATAAGACATCACATGTCTTCAAGTACATATCTAAGTTTCATCACTCACTTCCTATACTTACTGACTTGAATATCAGAGTGTCAATGCAAGTTTTGTAGGCTTCGCCACTCGCCAAAGATTGCTCAACTATCTTGCATATCCACCACGTTTCAAAGTACCATAATTCCCTCGAATACTTTTCTTATCATATCGTATCATTTATTATATTTAGGCTAAATTATATTTTTGGTCTCCCTATTTTTCTCAATCTGTAATTTTGGTCCCCCCACTTTTTTTTAGAGACATTTAGTTTTTCTATTTTTCTCAATCCACAATTTTGGTTTCCCTACTTTTTTTTTAGAGACATTTAGTCTCTTATTTTTAAAAATTTGTAATTTTGGTCTTTCCGACAAATTTCTTGCATTGATCGTTAGTGATTTAACATTGACTCTGACGTATCAATGTTGATTCTAATGTTAACTCTGACTTTAACATGTTATTTAAGTATTGATACGTTAGAATTAATGTTAAATTATTAACAATCAAAGCAAGAAATTTGACAGAGAGACCAATATTACAAATTTTTAAAAATAAGGAGACTAAATATCTCTAATAAATATAAAGGACCAAAATTACAGATTAAAAAAAAAAAAAGACAAAAAATATAATTTAACCTTATTTCTCTCTTCTATCTCTTTTCCTATGTGATTAGTGTCACACATCATTTTCCATTAAGTCCTCTCTTTTCTCTTCTCAGTACCTAACTATCTTCACGCGCTGCTCCCTAAATAATTATTTTTCATAGTAGGACAACGAACAGTTCATCAAGTACTCCCGAAAATTTGCCTTCTCCAATGTTTTCATTCCAAAGTGCCATTTTCAATTTTGTCTCGGTCTTCCTCTCGTGTACTGTCTTATCACGTAACTCAAAATTATTTGTGAGAGTATTATATTTATTTACAAGACAATAAAAGTTACAGGTTGCCAGTAATTTTCATGAACCGTTGGATTTTTAAAAATTTATATTTACGGCTGTAACACTTTTGCCCATTGATAGAGAGACAAATTCAGAGTCACCCTGCTAAACCAATAAAACAAGTTTTGACACAATTTATATATTTGTATACTTTATTTTTAAGATATATATATATATATATATATATATATATATATATATATATATATAGATGATTATTATTCTTGATTTTTATTATTGTTATTTTTAGATAATTGTGTTTTTGTTATTCATATTATATCAATATTATTTATTTGATTTAGTGAATTATTTTATTATTGATTAGATATTACAAATGTTTTATAAAAAAATATTTAAAAAATTGACTTTAATAACAGCTATATATAAAGGTATGTGTATAACTTTTAAAAAAATAGTATGAGGTATCTCTTAATGCTTATTGAAACTCTAAGATTAATTTTATTAGCCTTATTCGCATTTTTACACTCAAATGAGCATCTTTTTGACTCTAAATTCATAAAAAGTTTCTGTATATTAATCATTCGGATTAATATTTTGTTCCTGAAGGATATTAATTCGAAAAATATTGTATAACTTGTGCTCATATTTTTTTTCCTTAATTTGATATCTTTTGTGTGATAAAATTTTACCTACTATAAAATTTAATTGATATGATACTCACATTTTTATTATTTTATTAAATTAGAAAAATTCTATTCCTATATATGTATATTGCACCATGATCATAGCCTTGTAGGGGTGAGCAAGGAACATGTTGGAATCCAAAATTTTGATAGTGTCATTTATTTGAACCAGAACCCAACTTGCTCAAGACCCTAAATATATGAGACAAGATCAAGTTAACCTAGCTTTTTAACATAATATATTAATCTTAATATTATATATATTTAAATCGTAAAATAAAAAGAATATAAAACTTAAATTAAGGTATATATTATCATATATATTTTAAAATAAATAATAACATTATAAATATAATATATTATACAAAATTATTATCTACTAAATCAAAAGGTTTTATTATTAATATATAATTGTTCAAAAAAATTATACTTTCTAAGAGATTATAGGATACCAAATCAGGTTGGAACAATTAGAAGCATAACTTAAACCTATCCTTAAAAATGCATTGGATCCAATTTTAAAACTTGAATTTTTATAATCAACATCGGACTAGGTCAGATTAGTGAGACAGGTTGAGTCTTACTCACCCGTACAGTCTTGTATTTTCCATTCTCTCCTATTATTCCTATTGCTTTTTCACACTCCTCTTGTGCACACGTACACATGCAGACCGTGTTCCCACACTTGCATAACCATTAATCTTTCAAAAGAAAATTTTCTCTCTTGCACTATGTTAAATCCGTTCCGGCACAAAAAACATGTCTATACAAACCATTTTTTATTTTAATTGTGCAAACTCCCTCTCACTTTATGAAAATTAGTGTGAAGTTTTTTGTTTTTTTTTGTGTGTGTAGCTTTTCTGTAATATTTTACTATTTAACTCAATTTCGTTAATTTTTTATGATTTTTGTAAGGTACTATGTTTAGGTTGACCCTTTTGAACAATATTCCAATTTTGTGTCCATTTGAATTTAGTTTAATTTTATTAATTATTGCTTTTAAGATAATAATGAAGAAATTAAAAAACAAAAAATGTTTATTAAAAAATGCAAAATTTAATATTAAAAATATATCTTTATTGTAACTTTTAATATTTTTTATTTATTAATTTCTTAATAATCATTATTTATAAGACATTAAATAATGAATAATAATGTCAAATTTATTTGTGAGTATTATATTTATTTGTGAAGTAACACTAATATTTTAAATTCATTTGAGCTAAAAATATAAATATATAAAACTAGTCGTAAGTTTAACTTGCCTCCATGATAATAAGGGTGAGTTTTATGTGCCAGAACGTGTATATCACGTAACTCAAATTTATTTGTGAGAGTATTATATTTATTTACAAGACATTAAAAGTTACAAGTTGCCAATAATCTTTATGAATAGTTGGATTTTAAAAATTTATATCTACGGTTGTAACACTTTTGCCCATTGATAGAGACAAATTCACCGTCTCCATGCTAAAACTCACCACGTATCAAGTAGGGGTGTTTACCAGATTGGATTTATCCGATGAACCCGACAATTCAAACCAAACTAATTAAATTGGTTCGAATCAGTTCAATTATCAATTCTTTTCACTTTAAATTTGAACCAAACCAATCATAATTGGTTTGGTTATCGAATTTAACTTTTTTCAACCTGAGCCAACCTGAATCAATCCAATCAATTATGTTTTAACTTTTAAAATAATCTATTTTAAACTTAGAACTTAAATTTTGCTTCAACTTTTGTATTTTCTTTCTTTTTCATTTATTTTAATTTTCTTATGATCTTATCTAATGTTATAAAATATTTTAATTTGATGATGTTTATTATGTAAATTTTTTATTATATTTTAGGTAAAAAAAATTAATGATATATGTAAAGTAATAATTATATAAAAATTAAATATTTTTGATAAAATAAATAATTAGTTATTAAAAAACAAGGAATATTTTTACCTAGCCTTAGTATAAAATTAAATAATTATATAAAATAGCCAATAAATGGAAATAAAAGCTTAAAAAATATAATAATTTTTTTTTTTTATCATAATCCCGATGACCCAAATCAAACCAACCCAATTATAATCGGTTCGGTTCAATTCGGATTGGCTGAAAAAATTTTCAAAACCCGAACCAAACCAATCTAATCAAATATAATTAGTTCGGATTTAATTTTGTTCTAAATCCAAACCAATTCAACCTGTGAACACCGCTAGTATCAAGTCTCAAACTTCGGGTTGTTACCATTTCTTTTCCCACTTTTCTATAGCTACTTCCTTAATCTGGTATAGTTTCTTTCATGATTGGAGCATAGAGAAATATATGTTTTGACATATACTTAAATATATATTTTTATTGGTTAAAATTTTTTAAAAATTATAAAAATTTGTGGGTCTTATATTTTATTTAATGACCTGATCTCATAATTTTGTAGTTTTTAATAAATTTTAATCAATAATAAAATGTATTTTAGGAAGAGTGTGCTACATAGTGTATTACTAGTACTTTGTAAATTGTAACTTATAAGGTAGCAAATTATTAAATTATTAAAGTAAACACCATTGATGCTTTTAATTAGATTAGCACAAGTTTATCAAAGTGGTTGATGAAGATCAGTGTGGGATAGCTCAGTAGCGCTGAGATCTAGTCAGCTATATATTTGACATTTTTTTGGGCTATTGAGAAGAGAGAAACAGATAAGAAAGAAATGTGTAAGAAATTAGTTATGAAATAAGAAATAGATAAAAAATAATTTAAAAATTTAGATTGTTTGCCTTAAGAGAAATAAATGAGAAATAAGAGATAGATAGGTGAATGATAGTAGGTGAGAAATAAAATAAAAATAAATAGTGAAACCTACCAAAAAATTTAAAAAAATTTCATACTATTTCTACTATACCAAACAATAGAAATTTTTAAAATTTCTTCACCTCTTCTCTTTCACGTACCAAACGAAGACGTAGTGCTAGATTTCAAGTTTTTAACCCTAGTATTATTATATATGATAGTTTAACTACTATTATTCTATGAATATTCTTTTGTGAAATGAAAAGGTGCTTAAATGATCTATTGGAAAGTGTTGGACCTCGTCATTTTTTGTCATGAAGAACTGATAATTATTTTCAACAAGTAGAATTTGTTATTTTTTAATTTTATTTTTTAAATAAAATTGCTTAAATTTAATATAATATATATGACTTGTGTTTTATTCATAAGTTGTTCATTAATAAAGAATATAAATATATTTTTATTATATCACTAAGTGTGTGGATCAACTGACAAAGGGTTATTCTAATTTAATCAATGATCTCAAGTTTGAGCTTTGGGTATGCAGCTGGGTTAAATAGTTGGAAGGAGAGCTTTGTCAGCTATAGTGATCTTATTCGATTCGAACAAAATTGTCTCTTGTAGAAAGTACCTGTGGTCTATATCACAAAAATATATTCTTATTATTCAAAATTTATATATAAAACTTCATATAAAGCTCTTAAGTAGTTGAAAATGAATAAACTAAACACTTTTTTTTTAAGTTTATTTTCTAAAAATAAGAAATAAGACATCAAAACAAGTGTTTTAAGTTTTAAAAATATGAAAATAAAAATTATTGTAAGAAATTGAAACTAAAAATCACTTTTTTCAACAAAACAGACCTTTAGGTTTATTCTCATTTTAGTTATTCATTTATTTCTTTAATAAATTAATATTTTTAAAGTAATATATTTATCATTTAGTCCTTAATGTAAAATTTATTCATTCACGATCAACATAACACTCTTTTTTTGGTGCACATCAACATAACGCTGTCATTCATCGTTCATATATCCAAATAGATAATTGTTTTATTATATTTAAACTCATAAAGCTATTTTTATTTTTTGTTTCTAAGAATTTATAAAAATAAATGTACAAAGGTAACAATCTTATTCTTGCTATTTTTTCTTGTATAAATTTTTGAAAATAAAAAATATATAAAATATGTAGTATTTTTTAATATTAGTGAGAATATATTAAATGCAAATAAAAATAAAACTTGCTAAATACCATCTTATTATATGCTCAAAGAGAAAGATATTTTCATATAAAAATAATTTTATATTTTTTAATTATATTTAATTATTTTTAACGTTATATGTAAGGTAACACACATTTGATATTAAAAAAAAAAAAACTTTTGTTCCGAGAAGACCAAAAAATTTATGAAAGTAACATAATTTCTTCTTTTACCATCCTTCCCAGGCCACTTATTAATATGAGGAGTAAAATATATTTTATTTTTTTCAAAATACTCCCAAAGTAAATAAATAAATAAATAAAGTAAAATATAATTTTAGTTCTTACGAAAATAATTAATCTTAATTTTAATCTTTAAAAATAATCAATTTTAATTTTCATAGATTTTAAGATTTTTTAAATAATCCTTATCATTATTTATTTTATATATAATAATGTCACGTATATATTACTTTTAAATGATCATTAACATTACATGATTAGATGTAATTTCATCACTAAATAATAACATACTTATTTTTAATAAATTTAAATTTACAAATATCAAAACCAAAAAAAGTACTTTTAAAGAAGCGGAATCAATTTGTTTTGATCAGGAGAAGCAAAATCAAATAAAACAATATTTACAGACAAAATGTCACTTTTCTAGACGAATATGAAAATGACCAATTTGGATTCACAAGTTACGGGCCTTGGACTCCGTGTGAACGCATCTTGTCAGATTACTTGTTCTCACTCGTCCGCAAGTTGTCATAACATTATTATTTTCGTCCATATCAGAATTAATGGAAATCAGTCTTTGCCGCCTATTGGCAGTTTCCACCAGATATTCAATGCAACGACAAAGACCAACCCGCACTTCTTTAACCCACCACGTAGCAGGTTTTCACTGTGTAGTGCGTGATGCTCCACTAGCCACGGTTAGTAACAACATACCATGAATATTATTAGTACAATTATTCTTAGAAGAGACACGATAATAATATTCTATCAAAAAGAAAAGAGACGATATACTTTTTAAGACTTCTTTACATTAAATATGTGGATTTTATTTTGTATTTAGTATAAGTCTTATTATTAAAATAATAACTAGCGTAACAACTACTGTCTTATATGAGTACTAAGTTTGTAATTTATAATTTTTTATGTTATTAAGATTTTTTAATGTACTTTTCATTTTTTTTACTTTTACAAAAAACATGTGTCGGTAGTTATATATTTATATAAATTTATAATTATGAATCAATAAAGACAAATAAATATGTAAATATATATTTATTTACTTTTGTATATTCACAATTATTTATTTATACATATAAATAATTTAATTTTAAGCAAATCATAATATGTGTATCCCTTTTTCTAGCTGTAACACCAATGTTTTTTTAATATGAGATTTAGTGATTTAATAATTGAAAGTGAAAATTAAATTTAGTTTTGTAATTAAAAGGTAATAAATGAATTGTAGATGTGTGGATATTGTTTTATGTTGTGTTGTCTTGGAAACTCCAATTTGAATTGTGGAATTTGAGAAAATGTGTTGAGCCAAATATTTTTGGAGTTTTTATGTCTATTGGTCTAGTATGTGAACGTGGTGTTGGGCTATTGGGCCTTGATGAGCCCAAAACCTTTCCTAAAAGCCCTATTTAACATAGAACCTTCTCTTTTCCCTTCATTTGCTACAAGACACTCTCCAAAATCTCTAAACTCTCTCTAGCCCTCTCTAATCTGCTTCCTCAATTCCAAAGAATGGAACAAGAAGTTTCGGAGCAAAAACCCCACTCCCACAGCTTGTGTGGAAGTTGCGTCTTCTTAAATCGATGAGTTCTTCCCCCTTCCCTCTAGATTTTCGTGGGTCTCTATTGGGGGTGTGGGAAAACTTCGATTGAATATAAGTTTGCTATTGGATATTGATGGATTTGGGTATGGGTATTGTGGTTGTAGAGATCTCTCTTTGATTCGGTCCAAGGGTTCCATTTCCCTTTTCTCTCCTATTCTTTTAATTCAAATCTCGAAGGTTCTAAGAGGTAAATGAAGCTTATTCATAGTTGTTCTGTATTGTGTGTGTGCTATTATACTCATATATGCTGAAGATCTGCAAAAGATTTGTGTTAGAATGAGCTTTGTGGTGGTGTGTTGGTAAAAATGGGTTTGGATGAGAAAAATGAGATTTGGGTGATGAAATGTTGAATTAGTTGTACAATCTAATGCATATGAGCTTTATTGAGGTTGATTGATGATGTTGAAGCTCTCAATGAGTCGAAAATATGGATATATGTTGTTGGGAAGATTAAGTTTTCTACAGAAAAATCGCGTTTTTGCAACTCTGTCGCAGATAATCGATTATAGCAATTATCTAGAATTCCAGAAGCTGTTTTCGTGATTTTGACTCTAGAATAATCGATTATGGAAGCTAATAATTGATTATCTGAGCTTCAAGAATTGTTTTCCTAACACTGGTTTTGAAATAATCGATTATAGAGATCCATAATCGATTACTCTGCCAGAAAATGAATTATAGTGCATTTTTCCTAACTGATTTAATCTGTTGTACAAGAGATAATCTGTTAATACAATACTTAATCTGTTATTTCAAAATTTAATATGTTATTTTAGAATTTAAAATTTGAGTGTTATGCATTTTCTAAAAGTTATATTTATCTTGTATGCTCGATTTTCTAAGGAAATTGTGTTGAAGTGAATTTTTTTTTCTAGTATGCGTTTTGTTGTTGCTCTAAAGGGTTTTGAGAATATTGATGAGTTGTTGAAGTGGAAGGTTGATTAGATAGGACCTCCATTTGTTGTCGAGAGGATTTGTTAGTGAAATCCTAAAGAGGTATCGGCTGCTCAAATAGGGCCTAACCTGTTCACCATTTTAGGTGTTAAATTGAGCCTACATGGGGTTATTGGTGATTGTTGACCATGTGAGGCGCTGAATTGAGCTCACATGGTGTTGTTATTAGACTTTGTTATATTGTTGTTGTTAAATCTTATTAAATTGTTGATGTCGGATTAATGGTGTATGGTGTTGTACATGCATTCACGCATGAGTCCGCAGTGGTGATTACGTTGTGAGCAGGCACGTAAGTTGGTTGGTTAACAGGAGCTGAGGCTTAGACGAACCTCCAACCTAATGTCAAAAAGGGTCAGTAGGGGTCATTGCACCTAGGGCCTGAGGATAGGTAGATGGGCAATTCCACAAGAGGCCAAGGTTGTTGCAAGCCTTGTGTTGTGGTGAGCCACTACCCACGTATATCTATCCTAGTAAACCACTATATTCTATCCATAGATCAGAGCTACAGTGTTCCCCAATAGCTGTGGTTAGGTTATGTTAAGGAACATATCTGTACTGGTTGCTCAAAATGTTGTAAATCTCTTGAAAGTAGTGTCTTCATGCATTGGCATGGTGGATGGTGAAATTGATATATAATGTGGTCATGCATCATAGATGTGTTTATGGAGCAATATATGTGTGTGTGTGTGTGTGTGTGTGTGTGTGTGTGTGTGTGTGTGTATGAATGACGATATTATATCATGGTAATTGATATCACTGACTTATAAGGTGGATATTTACTATGGAATTTGTATGTGAATTCTCGGTATATATGTAAATAAGAGTGCTAAATTATGATATAGAATGTGTACGTTTATTTGTTGATGTATGAATAGGAGGTTTCGTCTTACTTTTCTTTCACATTATATGCTATGTCATTTCAAGTAAGCTTACCCTTGCACTGTTTTGCACATGTGGCTCGTGCATGTGATGATTGTGTCGTTGATGTGGGAGCAAATGGTGAGGCTTCCGTTGATTCAGTTGCTCACAGTTGATGGCAGAGCTACCGGTGTAGAAACGAGGAGATATGATGAGTCACATCCTTGCTTTTGTGGTTCTTTTGGATAGTTGTTTTGTTGTTTGGCTTCCGATGTATAGCTTGACCAACCTTAGGGAGTGTGTATTGTACCCTTATCCCTTTTGATGTATATTTTGGTTGTGGTGGAGTCATATGCCTCATTAAAATCATTGTTTTGTATATACATATATATTGCACAATTGATCATGATTGAGACAGGTGGTCTCTGATTTCATGCACATATTGATGATGATGTTGGTTACGTGTTGTTGTTTGAGGGATAATTTTCATTAAATCCTACAGAAAAAAAATGGCAGTGTTGTCCAGTTGTGATAGTGGGTCATTAGACTAATAATGTGTATCCTTGTTTATAAAAAGAAAACTCTATTTAGTTATTTGGCTTGAGTATTTATTCTCTATTAAATAAGTTTATTTCAAGCATTATGCGTATCCTTGCTTATAAAGAAACTCTATTTATATATATTAAAATCTTATTTAATCAAGTATTAAATAATGTTATTTCAGATAAATCATGATATTTGTACCCTTATTTCAAGCAATATGCATATACTTTTTTTTAAGGTAGCAATATGCATATCCTTATTTATAAAGAATTTTTTGTATATTTATGTCAATTGTTATTTATTCTCTATTAAATAAGTTTATTTCAAACAATATATGTATCCTTATTTATATAAAATAAACTCTACTTATTTATGTTAAATTATTTTTTATTTTCTTCCTCTTTAGATTAATATTAAAACCGTCTTAATCATTTCATGATATTAAAATCGTGTCATGATATTATAATTGTGTCATGGCAAACTGATATTAAAATTGTTTAAATAATATTTTAAAATAATTATTATTGATAAAGAAATTTTGTGTTTTAGATTACATATTTATATTTTAAATGTTTACTTATTTTTTTAAAATATGTTTATTTGAGAGAATTAAAATTGTGATATTAAAATCATACATTCATTCTATTAGTTATTAAAATCAAGTATTAATTTTTTAATTTATTTTTTTCATTTTTTAATATTGTTCCTTTGTATGTATTTATAATCAATAGCAAGCGTGGATGTGAATTTTTTCTATTATTTGAGGATAAGTGTAGGGATGATAATGAATAAAGTCTGGATAAGATACTATAGTACTCGTTCCTATACCTACACTTAAAAAACAAAAAAACTCATAGTCGGCCTCATCTCCATGCGGATACAACTTTAATCCCCATCTCTGAGTTTGTTGGGTACTTATATACCTATAATTGCACTCACTATCCGCAATTTACTAAAGTTTATAATCAATAATATATTAAAATATTAATTAAAAAAATTGTTATAACTAAATTGAAAAATCATTCTTAAATCATCTAATGATAACCATACAAGTAACATTAGGAACATAATTAGTTAGCATAATTATTATTAAATGTAATGTCCTATATCATTTAGAAAAGAGTAAAGAACTTAGGGTTAAAAATATATTTAATAATTAATTATATATATGAGATATTTTGATTAAATAATTATATATATAGGTGTAGGTATGGGACAGGGTGGATACTATAGTACCCGCAACCAGGCCATCCTCTTTAAATTTTGCAGGTAAATCCTCAGCCTCATCTCCATTGAGCAAATATTTATCCTATTCATTACAAATAGTTTTTGCAAGTACTCATAGGGTTTGTCTAGAATTGTCATTCCTAGATAAGTGTAATTAATGAAAAAATGTATAAGGGTACAAAATAATTTTTATAAAACATATAAAAGTAATAATTTTCTTTCCTAAAACAACTGTTGTCTACATTTAAGAATAATTTTTTTCTCTCCACTCATATACTTATTCTTTTATTGATTGACTATAAAATCATTTATAACACTTTTTACAAAAAAATAATTATTCACACCAAATAACACAACCGATGATTAATAAGATCAATACGTTTCGTGTCATAAGTTAATTATGTTGTATGACTTGACTTTATACTAAGTTAATATGTTTTATGTATTTATTTCACATCTAATACTCCAAAATGAGGAAAATTTTCACAATAATATTTTTTGATAAGCTAAATTAAAAAAAAAAAACTTGTACTTATTAAATATATTTTATATTCCTAAACAATAATAAAATTGTGATATGTTTATTTTAGGGATACTAAAATTGTAATATTAAAATCATTCATTTAGATTCAAATAATGACATTAAAAATGCTAAATCATAAATTTAGACCCAAACTCACCATGATTGAAACTAATAATTTAAACATTGAATTAAATCTAATAAAGTAAAAATCTTATATAACTAATAATAACAATTTGTATATATAAATAAGCAAAAGAAGCATTTGTATGAAATATTATTCCTCCTTTCCCTTATGACTCTACAAAGCTTATTGGACACCATTTGTTCATCATCGTCAATTTCAATGTTAACTTTGACACAAACAATCCTTCAATTCAACAATATTTGAAATTGCGTTTAATACATGAAAAATAAAAATTAAAATTTGAAACTTCGTTCAATACATGTGAATTTAAAAATCAGTGTCTTGTATATCACACAATACCTGAACCTAATTAAATGACAACATTTATGAGAAGTTTCTAATTATATTTTAATATGTATCACACTGTTGCTGATTGACTAAAATTATAATATTTCACTATGTCATAATAATTTTACTACATATATTACAAGTTAAATTACTCTTTTGGTCTTTCTATATATATATATATATATATATATATATATTTTTTTACTTTATTCAACTTGATCCCTTCATTATTAAAATGTTCAATGCGATCCTTTAATTGCCAAAATATATGCAATGTGGCCCTTTCTGTTTATTTTCTAACTAACCACGTTAGCCTAGTCCAATGGAAAATGGACATGTCACTACCACTTTAACATCCTTGGTGAGAAAACAGAAAAAAAAAAAGGGTCACATTGCATATATTTTGGCAATTAGAGAATTACATTGAACATTTTAATAATACAGGGACTAAATTGAACAAATTAAAAAAATAGAGGGACCAAAGGAGTAAATATTTCATTCAACTTAATACGAAAGCTGAATAAATCTAAGGTTATGTTATTTTTCTACTACCATTTTCAAACTTAACAACTTAATAAATAAATATTAAGCTTTAATTAAGTTTAAGAAAAAATCCAAGAAATAAGTAGGAGGAACAACACAATTCATCCGCTACCATATTATGAACAAATTCTCCAACCTAGAAAATATTTTTGAACATTTATTTATTATTGTGTGGAGTTTTAGATCGAATAAGGAAAAAATTGCATATTAACAAATGAATTTGTTCGAAGATATTCTTCTAAGTTGGAGAATTTGTTCACAGTATGGTAGCAGATGAATTCAGTTGTTTCTCTTATTTCTTTAAATTTTTCTTAAACCTTATTAAGATTTAATATTTATTTATTAATTTGTTAAGTTCAAATATGACAGTAGAAAAACAATATAACCTTAGATTTATTCAGCTTTTGTATTAAGTTGGATGACGTAGTGAAATATTATAATTTGAGCCAATCAACAATTGTGTGATACATTTTAAAATATAATTCGAAATTTCTCATAAATGTTACTCGATTACAATTCAGGTATTGTGTGATAAATTTTACATAAGACACTCATTTTTTAAATGAGTAAATTATACTGATCTTTTCTAAAGTTTTGTCATTTTCTTCAAAACCATTTTCTTTTTTATCTTTCCCCTTAAATTATTTGACAAGTTTCGTCAAATTCTCTTTGATACCTCTTTTTTTTTTTTTTTTATTACATTTCATGTTTATTTTAATTTTTTAATTATTTAGTGAATATCAAATCTAATTTAATAATTAATAATATATCAAAAAGAGTTAAAATTTACGTTTTTATAATTTTAAAAAAATCATACTTTGTGATTATTTAAAAAGTTTTATGTTTGTATAATTTAGAAACAATTTGAATGAATATAAAGAAAGGACCACATGTAGTAAATTCTATAGTTTAATTGTTACATGAACCAATAATTTTATTAGTTTACGAAATACTATATCATTATATCTTAGAGGAGTTGACCAACATATTGGTCTAAGTGAATTTGGGTTTAAATTTCTTAAGCAAAGTCTTAAATTTCGAGTTTTGTGAATAGAAAAAATGTAGTTAGAAGGAGAGACCTTACTAAACGTGACTAACCAAATTTTTTGGCAAAGATTAGTTATCTAATAAACTAGTAAATACTTCACAGCAATACCATACTGACTAAAAAAAATCTTAATAGATATGAACTCCTCGTCACCACATCCAAGCGACATCGCTACCTGTGTTTTTTTTTTCCTTTTGGTGTAATCAAACTAGGCTTAGAGGTGTTCATGGGTCGGTTTGAGTTAGGTTATGCCAAACCCGTTATCCAAATTGATTAAAATAGTTTGGGTTGAACTGTTGGATTTATGTAATTTTTCCATTGAAATTGTACTGAACCAACTTGATCAATAACTGGTTGGGTTAGGTCTTCGGGTATAAAAAAATAAAAATAATTTTAAATTTTCTAAAAATTGTAATTTTTCTTACCATTTTAATAAACAATTGTGCAAATAAAATTGAATGAAAATATTACTCCACTAAATATAATTACAATAAATATGAATGTCCATAAATTTGAATAATTGTATGACTTTTCTTTTTTTTCTTTCCAAGTCAAATTTTTTTAGAATATGTATTTTAATATTTGTTGTTCATCTAGACAAATCAACATTGTATATTTGAATAATACAATTTGACTATTTGTTAAGGAATGACTCGTTCGGACAATGTGAAATACCAAACTTGTAGTACTTTTGACTTAAAAAATGCTTGGTTGATATCAACATAGCACATAAATAAAGCAAGATATCAACGGCTTGTGTGTGTGTTTTCTCATTTTTTGTTTTTCTATTTTAAGATATTATCTAAGTGAAAAATATATATAAATAATAAATTAAAATTTTAAATGCCACGTCATTGGGTTGAGTTGGGTTTGCAAGTTCAACAATAAAACTCGTTACCCAATTCAAACAACGACAAGTTTGATTGGGTTCTACCCAAACAACTCAAAAAACCAAACCAAAATATTTTGGTTGGATCAATTTGAATTTATGAGAATCTGTACCCGTGGATACCCCTAACTAGGCTCGTCCCAGCCTAGTAATCTAATTTCCTTCCTTCTCTTTCATTAATTTTTATTATTACTAATCCAAACGGTGGTTTGGACAAAGAGAGTTATATGGAGAGAGAAAGAGTGGAGGGGGTGTTTAAGAGGGAAATTTTGAAAAAGAAAAGGGGGCATGTAAATAAAAATGAACAGTATAAATAATAACTACCAAAGACAAAACAAAAATAAAGAATCCAAAATAGGCCACCTAAGCCCAATTACAACCACCTCGATAAAAATACAAATGAAAAACAAACCCAACGAATGGTCCGACGCAAAGTGCAAAAGTTGCTTTATGCATTTGGGGGGATGTTTGTTTCTCAAATAGACTCCAATATACTAAAGCCACATGCAGCAGCACTCCAACTCCAAGCTGCCTGTCAATGACCACAAAGAACCACAGGGTCATCGGTCCAGAGCTGTCTGCGAGAGGAGAATAAAACAAATGAGCAAGGAACAGATAGTGACACTGCATTAGCTTCCTCAATATCACGATCCTCGTGCAGATTTCCCCCCATGTCAAAACAAGACCAATTAAGATAATGCCACCAAGCAAGCCTGGATTGGGAATTCACGAGAAACAATGATCTTGTCAAACCAAACATACCCGTGAAAAAGTTAAATTCTGTGCCTCTGAAGTGTTGAGATCAAACACTGCAATAAAAGAAACGTGCCCACTGCGCCGGGGCCGGAGCTTTCCCTCCCTCTCGTAATCCACGCCGCCGTGGACAACAGAGCAAGAGAGGGTTCTTTCCCTTTCCTCTATGTTGTGATGCAGCAAATGCTGCTTCCAGGTTTCCAAACCCATTTTTCTTTCCTTTCTTATTTTCTTCTTTTGTTATTAACTTGTTTTATTTTGTAGAGAGAAATGCTGCTATTACGATTTTTAACACACTTTTTTAAACGTATTTTTTTATTGTTACCAAAAATTTATTAAGAAATATTATTTGTACAATAATTTATATGACAAGACTTTTTTATGTCTATTACTCTACATATTATTTATTATATCTTATAATGATAAAGAAAAATAGACACAAAAACATTGTTGTATAAATTATTTTATAAATTGTTGTACATATATCATATATGAAATTTATTAAATATCACAAATTTTTATGGATTTCACTTTATATTTAATGAATCTCTTTTTTAATTTTATAATTTTTAATAAATTCTAAAATAATATGCATTAATAAGTGTGTGTTAGAAAGTGTAGCTATCACTCTTCTTTTTAAGAATGTTGATTGTGTTTTGGGTTTCTGAGTGACGAAGCTGGACCAACCCGGTGTTAGTTTGGGTCTATTATGGTCCATAATATTTGCTGGGCTTATCTTCTCTGTGCGCGGGCCGAGCCCGCTCTCCTGGTTAGTCCTTTTATAAATGTTGGCAGCGAAATTGGTTCTCTTACTGCTTAAGCTTATCTAGTCCTTTCATGTATGCATATTGGGTTCTCTTTTTTATTTATTTTAAAAATTGTAGATATGTGAGCATCAATATTAAACTCCAATTTTCTTGTAAAATAACTTGATAAAATAATAAAAAAAATAAAGTCGAAATATTGTGTACATGTCTTTATACTAATCCACAAACAGTAATAACAATAAAAATAAAAGTAAATAAGTAAAATAAATTTTTAATTATTAATAATAACAACAATAGTCTTCAATGAAAAATGATTGATTAGATGTGACATTTTTTCTTAGGACATAAGTTATAACAATTTGGCATCTTTCAAATTCTTCCTTAATTGGTTTTAATCGTTGTCAATCATAATTAATAATAATAAGTTCCTCTATAATAAAATCCTCTTGGGAATACATAAATAATACTAATAATAATAATAATATCTCATGACGATTATAATCAAATTTTATAATAAAAATAAAATAATACTAATAATAACTACGTGTCATAATTATAAACTTTAATTAAAATATAAGTTATATAATTTAATTCAATATAAAAATGATAATGAAATCCTTGATAGAAAAAGGGTTAATCGGATGTGTTATCCTCCTAATTCTAAAATTTTAGGCACAAGTTGTAACAATTTAATATCTTGAAACTTCTCTCTAAAATAACAAATGTCAAATTAAAATTAAACGATTAATTTGAGTGTGACACCTTTATTAATTCTATTTTTAAGACATGTGAATTTTGTTAGATTAAAAATCTTAAAATTTAATAAAAAAAATAACCAACAGTCAACACTATAAAAACTACATAAACTTTGATTTTTCATTACATTAGGAGATATGTAGGAGCAGAGAATCATTCTTGTTGAGTCCAAAACTAAAATTTAATCATTCTAAAATAAAGGTACACAATTAAATAAAAAAAATCTTTATAATTTTTTTGCCATAATTAATTCTTGATTATTTTAGAATGAGATAAATATTTTAAAATTATTAATAATTTGTTTAATTAATTAGATATAGCCATTTTTAATAGATGTCGTAGGGGGTTAATACTCTCCTTATGCGTAATCAACTCCTAAACCCATAATTTGATTTCAAAGATCATTTTTGTTTTAAATGTAATTTTCAACGTTTTTGGAATAAAAACTTTGGTAGCAACTATTTTTTTTTTCAAAACTTATTGTTTTGAGCTTTTTGTCCTCCCACCCTGATACTAGTTGCTACAATATAAAGATAGTTTCTTTATAAGCAAAGATATGCATAGTCTTGAAATAAACTTATACAATAGAAAATAAATAAGAATATAACATAAATAAATGGAAATTTTTTATAGATAAGGATACGCATTGTTTGAAATAAAAATAGACATATCATAATTTACTTGAAATAAAATTATTTAATAGAAAAATAATATATATATATATATATATATATATATATATATTTTAAATAATTTTATATTTATAAATGTTGAGTCATTCTAATGTATATAAACATGTCTTTTAAAAATTTCAATTTTATAAATATACATTAGAATGATCTCAACATTTATAAATATAAAATTATTTGAATATATATCAATATATATATATATATATATATATATATATATATATTTTAAATAATTTTATATTTATAAATGTTGAGTCATTCTAATGTATATAAACATGTCTTTTAAAAATTTCAATTTTATAAATATACATTAGAATGATCTGAACATTTATAAATATAAAATTATTTGAATATATATATGTATATATATGTATATATTAACTAATACTTTTTTGAAATTAAAAATAATAGAGAAATATATTAAAAGGTATAATATATAATAATTTATAAAATATAAACTTAATATTCGTTAAGACATAGGTTATTAGACTAATATTATAATCATTTTAGACACAAGTTTAAAACTAAATAATATTTTTTTTATTTAATTTATATAGTTAACTTTCTAAATAAAGTGACATTATTATTGTTGTTGATTGTTGTTGTTATGGTATTATTTTATAAAATTTAATTTATTTTTATTCAAAATAGATGAAAATTATATATAATTAATTATCACATTTTAATGTTTAATTACATTCACATCACATTAGCATCTTTTTATCTAAACTAGATTTTATATTCGTGCTTTGCACAGATTTATTTATATTATATATTTTTAATATTTTTAAATTTGTGTACATAAATAAAATTAAGAGTTGTTAATTAGATTAAAATTGAGATAGTTGCAAATATGTATTAATATATATATATATATATATATATATATATATATATATATGTATGTATATATCTTTAATTATTATTTTAAATAAATATCTATAAAATCCTTATTTATAATAATAACAATTATTTATAAAATATATTTTAAAGTAACTAAATTAAAAAATAAAATAGACTTATGTATATACATAACAATTTACTTAACTACATATTTATAAAATAATTAGTATTAAATATTATTTTTGGTGAAATATATTTTAATAACTAAATTAAAAAATAAATTATACTTATATATTCATAATAAAGATCATCATACTAAGAATTTATAACAATAATTAAGATAGGAATTTATATTAATAAAAACTATGATGATTTATTTTAGTATTATAAATATGGAAAGACTCTATAATTTATTATTATTATTATTTATTCTTTAATTTTAATATCGTCATATGCTATTTTTATTTATCAATAGTGTTTATTATAAGTTTTTATTTTAGCATAGAAATCGTTGTTATAAATCATGTTATTATTATTTTTATGTTTGTTAATTGTCATTATTTAAAATTTTATATTTGAGTAAAAAGTTGCACCATATTTTCAGAGTTAAACATGCATTGCATCATATGTTCTGGGCTAAAAATAATGTATATATTTAATTTAGTTATTCATTGTGTCATTCTTTGGGATATTTTATACAGTTACTCATTGCAAATTTAAAGTAATCTATTTAAAAATTACAGCTATGTTATTGATCTATTATTAACTTTTTTAATATTATTAAATGTTAATTTAATATTATTAGGACAATTATATTTTATAAAATCATTTTAAATTTAACTACATATCTATAAAATAATTGATCTTGAAATATATCTAACTTCTGATAATATTATAATTTTAATGTTATTATTATGGTATTTATATATCTTTTATCTATAAAGTCCATATTTTTAATTATAATTGTTCATAAATATATTTTAAAGTAAGTAAATTTAAAAATAAAATAAACTTGCACATATTCATAACAATTTATTTCTTAATTTCTATCCTTAATTATTAATTAAAATAAAATATTATGAATCATTTTAAATTTAACTATGTATATATAAAATCGTTAGATTTGAAATATATCTAACTTTTTGTAATATTATAATATTTAATGTTATTATTTTGTTTTAAGCAAAATGTTATTATTATAGTATTTATAGATCTAACTTATTTTTATTATTTTTTAATTTTGAAGTATATATTATTAAATTAGAATTATCAAAATTATATAATAAATAGCATTAATATGAACAATTAAATTCTTTATTAATAATAATTAAATATATTAAATTTGATTTGATCTAACGGTTATTATAACATTCAAGTTTTGATCATCGTTTGTTCAAGTCTCCTTTATTATATATATAGGTGTGTTACTTTTAGATAAGGAGTTAAATATGTTCTAAATCAAAATTATTTTGAATATTAATTAATATAATTCATGCTAATCAACTAAACTGAATTGTTTATATACTTAAATTGAACAGAACTCGAAATGAAAAAAAATAATACATGTCAAACTTGAATAAAATTTTAATTTAAACCAATTTTTATAAAATCACGTCAAATTAAACGAAATTTCACCCAACACAATCCATTTCCAACCTTATTGATCTAAGCTGATTTCCTCCGGTTAGTGCATATTACAATGACAACATACTTGTCAGAAAAATTACAGATGATCTTTTATATATATTCGTATAGAAAGAGACGAATATAGTTTATAGTTTCACAAAGGCCTCGAGGAAGAAAGTAATTTTTGAAACGAGAAATATCATTTACAGTTATTTTGTGTTTTAATTATTTTTACTTTTTCTCACTTTAATTCTCTAACTTAATTTTTAATTCCACCGTTTTTTTTTATCAATGTCATTTCCGTGCTTAAAAGTGTATTATATCTTTTTTTTTGTTAGACCATGAGGTATCTGAAGCTTATTTTTTGCACCCAACTAATCTTCCATCCCACCAAGTTGGCCCCTCTGGAAATAAAGTGGTACCTCCAATTGTGATTCCATGCCCAAGTCGAAAATCCTCCATGCCCCAAACCTTGAGTAAGGACCTCAAACGCCAAACCACTTGAGCTAACAACTTTCGGTGTATTATGTTATCTCTACATCACAATACTGTCAACTCTTGGTAATTAATTATCTTAAAACGTTTTGAGCAAACACAATGGTACGCTGAAACTTAAAATACAGAGACTAAATTGAATAAATAATATATGAACAAGACTATAAAAAGCTTATATTATCATTTAGTCACAACACATCATATATAATAAATTTGTTGAATATAATAACTGCCTTAAAAACTATCAAATATGATCGGTTAATAGAATACTTACACCGATAATATATACCTATTAAATTCTTAATAATTTTACACAGGTTCATTTTTCCCTATTCAGTTCTTTCCTCTTCATAAAGCCTCAATCGCAAACCATCGACAAAGGCCTCTACAAGTCATAATTCCCAGACAACAAATCTCCAAGCCAGATCGTGAACAACTGCACCCTACAATAGTCTTACACAATAGAAATTTAGACATAAATAAACCTTAGTTCACAACCTAAGACAAACTCAAAGCATGTTTGGTCTCATGTTGCATCAGGAAATTTTCACATCTGATGCCCACGGCTAAGGAAAATATAGACGAGCTTACGAAAAACATAGACAAGCTACTGATTTTTCGCGTTCTGAATCCACGTTATAGGGTGTTAACGCAAAACCAAACGCCGGGTCAATTTAACTTCAAATGCTTTTTTCAAATGAAAAATTTGTATGCTTAAAATTAAAGCCTTTTCTCACTAGGATTTTAACATTAGTAAGTTTAAGGCTTTGATTTTCATCAGAATATAATGTTTTTGAGAGAATTATTTCTTTCTGTTGAAAGTGGAAGTATAAGTTTTGTCGCTTTTTGGTTTTGGGGAATAATGTTGGTAAAGTCAAATATCATTACAGTTAATATAATTATTAGTGCATACTGCAAGATGGGCAAGATTAGAACTGCCATTTAAGTTTTGGATAAAATGTCCACCTTAACACAGGAAGAATAGAGGAAATACCAACCTTAATGGTGGAAGAACAGGAAGCAAAAAGAGACTATAAATAGGAAATGAGAACACTATTGAAACATATTTCAAATAAATCAAACCCCCATTGCAAACTCATTAGTCACGACCGGACATAAATGATGGTTTACAACTAGACTGTGAAAAGGAAAAAGAATAAACGTAGGAAAGAATGAAGCACTATTCTTTATACAAAATTATCGTCTAATTTTATTTTAAGTTCTAGTTTAGTCTTTTGTTTGTTTATTCAAAATGACAATATTGTAGGATGTTAAATCATCAAATACGACTCAGATAATGACATCAATGCCATGAATACCACGTAATACATTTTTGCTAAGTGAAACAGGACTAACAAAGGAAAATGATGAAACCAAAATATAGAGAATAAATTGAAAAAAAAAAAAAAAGGAATAAAGGACTAAACTAAATCTTAAAATAAACATGGGCTAAAAATTATAATTTTGAAAAAAAAAAAAGTTGCAAAAGTTTTACGCATTATTAAAAATTGGGTGGCTTTTTTCCAAAACAAAAAGAAATGGTCGACCATTGCTCAAAAATTTCTTTTATAACGTCACATTCTAAATAAAAATGAGATACCCTTAATTTTTTTCATTGCAGCTTTAATATGAAATCTGCAATTACTTACATTAGCTGACCTGAGTTTAGGCCTAGTCGAGCGACATCGCTAGTGCAGAGCGGTTGCAGTAAACTATTTCCATTACTGCACTCCAAGTGAGCAGAATGGCGGACTGGCATTTTTTTTTTGGGTTACCACACCACTTGTAATTACAGAAGCAGAAACACCTTATGCACAATAACTTGATATGAACAAAATTCTCTTTGTACTTTCCACATCTCTATACACTTTGTATATTCAATCTATATTCTTCCCCACATACCATGGACTGCTCGAATCAGTTTCTTTAATATGCCAAAAGCAACATATAAAACAAAAACCATTACAACCTTCTTGGAGGCCAGTATCCTTAAGTTCACCCTCAGACCATATTTTCGCATTAAACCCAGAGAAGCAGCACCCAAAAATAGAAACCAAGAACCAATGGTACAGAAAAAGACCTTCAGGGCCTCCGAAGGTCCACATATATGGGCAACATCCGCCGATACCTCCACATAGGATACTGTTGAACTTACTTGACTAGTCTCTGCATGATTCAATCCAAGACTCTCATTCAACCAATTAGACAACCTAATTAGTATTTTTGCAAGCCATGCAATTTCATCATTGGAAATGGGACGTCTCATCCAGTCACCTTTGTATTTAACATCTGCAAATGCATGATTGCCAGCTCTTCTAGGCTTGAATATTTCATCACGAGATTGTTGATGTGGCATTGGTTCAGGGCAGGAGGATGATGACTTTATAATGTGTCCATCAAATAAGAACCCCAATTTTGCCTTCAGTGAATCTATGCATTGAAGGCTGGATACAAGATTATTACCAGATATAGTTTGTAATTCAGCTTCTGCACGCAATATAAACAACTGCAGTGACAAAAACTGAAATGAGAAGATAATCTATACATTATACATAATGATTACTACAGTTAGAAAGACAACTCACAACTCTGCCTATGTAGTGCTTTGTTACCAATTTTTACATAGTTGGTCCAAACTAAAAAGCATGGAGATACCAGACAGGACATGGATATGATATGGTATGAAGACGTGGTTATGGCAAATTTTAAAAATTATATATATGTAACAAAACACAAAAATAGTATAAATTAACATAAAACATAAATCAAAATAGAGAACTGATGTTTTAAAAGTGAAAGTCAATATAGAAATTATAAAATACTACAACTTATCTAATTATTGTGATATTCCAATCTGCATTGGCATAAAAGCTTAAAAATTTTAAAAATAAAGTAAAAAAGTTGTAAAATACAACTAGAAGTACTTGATGTGTCCATGAGGTGTCTGACATGGATGTGTCCTACACAGATACAACATGAATACAGTTACTATTATGAAGCATCCGTGCTTCCTAGGATCCCAAGCCCAGATAGATGAGGAGGATTAACCTAAAACATTGTGTCATTACAAAGACAAACTAGTGATCGTGTAGTTATACTACAGTAATTAGAACACAAATTTACAATAACATGGAAAAATATAAAAAGACCTGAAGAAGCTGTTGTCCACCATCCTCTCCATCAGCAAAAAGTCGCAAATCTTTGTTCCAATTCTCATGCAAAAAAGAGCCATCAGCATCAGTCTCACATAAACCATCCTCCCAGTCCTGAAACAACCAGTAGGATTAATAAATATATAGATATTAGGTCATGCCATGTACTTGTTAGGCGCAGAAGCATTTAATCAAGCACCTAAACTAGCTATGAAACAAAATAACAAATTTATCAACAAGTGTAAAAAATAAGACATGAAACATCAATACATATGTAGAAAAGGATAAAACAAAGACATATTTGACTGAAACCGTGTGTTTGAATACACCACGGAAATGCGTTTATATAGGCTTATTACATTAACTATACATAAATAGAGAATATTCAGTTTCCTTTAAATCGAAGATTACATGCCTATAAACTACAATAAATGCAGAATATTTTATTTTGATTTTCAACACTCTCCCTCAAGTTGGAGCATATAAATCATATGCGCTCAGCTTGGTACATATATAGTCAATTCTTGGTCCCCTCAAAGACTTGGTGAAGATATCTACTAGCTGGTCACTAGAGTTGATGAAGCTCGTGGTAATGTCTCCTGACTCGATCTTCTCCCTGATAAAATGGTAATCAACCTCAATATGTTTGGTTCTTTCATGAAAGACAGGATTGGATGCAATATGCAAAGCCGCTTGATTGTCACAAATTAGCGTCATTTGTGTGGACTCTTCAAACTTGAGTTCCCTGAGAAGCTGCTTCAACCACATGAGTTCACAAGTTACTAAAGCCATGGCCCTATATTATGCTTCAGCACTAGATCTTGCTTCATTTTGCTTCTTACATTTCTAGGATACCAAGTTTCCTCCAACCAACACACAATACCCAGAGGTGGATCGCCTATCACTGGGTGAACCGGCCCAATCAGCATCTGAATATCCAACTATTTGAGTGTGTCCCCTGCCTTCATAGATGAGGCCTTTACCAGGAGCACTCTTAATGTATTTGAGTATCCAAATTACCACATCCCAATGATCCTAGCCAAAAGAGTTCAAGAACTGGCTTACCACACTCACAACAAAGGCAATATCTAGACGAGTGGTTGTGAGATAGTTCAGCTTTCCAACCAGTCTCCTGTATCTCCCAGGATCTGATAAGGGCTCCCTTTGATTGGGTAGCAGTCTAACATTAGGAACCATAGGAGTCTTTACTGGCTTGGCATTTAATAGGCCAGTTTCTTCTAGGATGTCAAGGACATATTTCCTCTAAGAGATCACCAAACCATCTTTGGATTGAGCAACTTCAATAACTAGGAAATACCGAAGCTTACCAAGGTTTATAGTCTGAAATTGTTGGGAGAAGTACTGTTTCAAACTGAGAATGTCATGCTGATCATTGCCCGTAATGACAATGTCGTCTACATAGACAATGAGATAGATGCACCCCTAAGGTGAATGGCGATAAAAGACAGAATGGCCGGCTTCACTGTGAGTCAAACCAAACTGTTGTACAACGGTACGAAAACGGCCAAACCAGACTCAGGGGGACTACTTAAGTCCATATAGGGACCTACGAAGCCGACACACCATAATAGAAGGCTCCCCCTGAGCAACAAACCCGAGAGGTTGCTCCATGTAGACTTCATCAAGATCGCCATGCAAGAAAACATTTTTAATATCAAGTTGGAAGAAGGGCCAATGGCGAATGGCAGCCATAGAGAATAAGAGGCGGACAGACGCTTTCTTGGTTACCGAAGAGAAAGTATCAGTGTAGTCCTGCCCATATACCTGGGTGTATCCTTTGGCCACCAAATGAGCCTTGAAACGATCAATGGTTCCGTTAGGGCCAACTTTAAGAGTGTATAGCCAACGACACCGAATAGCAAATTTTCTAGCAGGAAGAGGAACCAAATCCCAACTGCTCTAAAGTGCACACATCTCGTCAATCATTGCTTGCCGCCATTTAGGGTGAGATAAGGCTTCACCTGAAGAGTTAGAGATAGACATAGAAGACAAAAAAGAGAGGCAAGTATAATGCAAAGGAGAAAGACGATGATAACTAAGGTTAACATAGTGAGGAGATGGGTTGCGAGTAGAGCGAATACCTTTTCGAAGAGCAATGGGCCAGTCAATGTCAAAGGACAAGCTCGGATCTGGTAAAGAAGATGATGCCAAGGAAGAGTCTGATAGGGCCTCTACTATATCTGCAGGAGCTGTTACAGGTGCGGGTGTAGGAAGGTCAACAGGGCGTTAGCAATGTTGATATGTTTGAAGAGTTCGCACGGCTGGAGGCTATGCTGGAACATCGTGATTCTCCACAAGGACATACAAAGAAACAAAAAAAAAAGGGGACACAAGCAAGGGTACCAGGAGGAGCAGAAAAACACATATCGGGAGGGGAGGGAGGAGACTCAAAATAAGGGATAGACTGAAAAAATGTGACATCGGCGGAAAGGAAATACCTTTGAAGGGTAAGAGAGAAGCAACGATATCCTTTTTGCGATCGATGGTAACCCAAGAAGACACATTTGATGGCCTTGGCAAAGAGTTTGTCAAGGCCCGGAGCCAAGTTGTGGACAAAGTAGGTGGAAAGGGCAATCATGGACATATAACACAGACTCGACAGTTAGGGAGGGAAGGGGATGTGTGATGCCAATGCCACTGGACTTTGTTTGAGAATCACTGGCAGATGTAATTGTGGGTAAATAGCCAGATGTACACAAAGAAGAGAAAAGGGAACAATAACCAGAGATATGGTCAAACGCACCAGAGTCAAGCACCCAAGGACCCAAGGAAGGAGATTGAGAGATGCAAGCAATACAATTACCAATGTGTGTAACTGAAGCAGTAGTGCCAGGTGAAGCCATGGTGAGGTAAAAAAAAATTGTCAAAATAGCTAGTACCTGACGCATAGGTAGAAAATAGGGGGCGTTCAGAAAATTGCTCGAATAGAGGCAAAAGTCGAAGGGTGGGGTTGCCTGGGGGGGCGACGGCCACGCCGAAATCGCGGTTGGAAAGGCGCCACGCACTAGTGAGAAGCACTGTTTGGCGCAACAGCAAAATGCTCGTGAAGGCGCATGGGACACCAAATGAGGATGCTGTCGATAGATCGACAGACGGCAATTCGGATGACGGGGTCGTCGGCTAGAAAGGTCGGCGGTGACCGAAAAGGATGTTGGAGTAGTGGAAAACAGCGCTGGAATAGAGGGCGAACCGAATATGTACACAGTTCACCAAAAATTGTCTCCGAGGACAGTGGGTCCACCGGGCAGGCACGGTCCTTGAGATGCCTCTGTCAGGCTCTAGATACCATGTAGAAAAGGAGAAAACAGAGGCATATTTGACTGAAACCGTGTGTTTGAATACACCACAGAAATGCGTTTATATAGGCTTATTACATTAACTACACATAAATAGAAAATATTTAGTTTCCTCTAAATCGAAGATTACATGCCTATAAACTACAATAAATGCAGAATATTTTATTTTGATTTTCAACAACATACAACCAACAAAAAAGTGTTAAGAACAAATAATCACAAAAACATAAGTTATTATTACGTAAAGACACATAGATGGTTATTTATTAATCTCCAACACACCCTCTAATGCAAGAGCCTTTTCGACTTAAAGCATGGATAATGCACAAGTCCACCTACATTCTGCCAAAATTCAACTCTTTTATTAACAAAATGAGAGGCAGCAAGGATCAAACTCTAGACCACTTCGTCATAGAGGCTCTAATACCATGTCCTAAACTAAATAACTCAAAAGCTTAAGTCAGTAGGCAGAGGCACATGAATGATTTTATACTCATCTCTAACAAAAATAAAAAAAATAAAGTGGGTAACTAATAGTTGGTATAGAATCAACTTTTAGCGTGTAGAGGTATATTAAAATGCAAATAATAACAATTAAATTGAAAGATCAATGAAATTGGGAAAACCGTAAAAGCAGAAGAGAAATATCAAATCACCTGCAACTGTTCACGGATAATAGGAATATATTTGTACAAGTTATTCAACATTGTTTTGCCTGATCCAGCCTGTTTGGAATGGAAAAGGGAATCCACAGTCTTCAAAAGGTCAATGAGCTCTTTTGATGATGTCAAGGTGTCTAACACCTGTAAAATGTAAATGCAGGTTAAAAAGTGAGAAGTCCATTCAGCTAAACCTCAAAAGTCTGTTATAGCTATAAGATCTGTCAGGAAGTTACAATCACAAGAACATTGTTTATACATGATAAAAATGACAAATGAGTCACTACGAAGAATTGATTATTTTTTTAACCAAAAAGGCATACAGATGCTTCTAACATGAACAGCAATGTAAACTTTGTCCTAGCATGCAGGCAAATAATGTGCCTTGGGTGAATTTGAGGTTTCAATGAGAATAAATAAAACTAAAACTGAGGGAAAAAAAAAATTAAAATATGAGAAGTACAGTTCTATAAGGATCAAATTAATAAGATCAATTATCCTTTCCAGAATAATCTTTTTTTCCCCAATTCAGCATTGGAACACAATGGGACTACCAGGCAGCATTTGGTGCGTGAATAGAACAGTATAGAATGAACTGATTCTGTAATGATCTATTCTCCTTGGTTCCACCCTTTTTTAATGAAACCAATAAGCACTGATGCACAACTTTTTAACCACATGTTCTGCTTTATAACTATGTTGTAGTTTTGCAGTGCACCAAACATTGAATAGAATCCATATGTTATCTTCCCTGTCATTCTAACACATCTACCAAATATTACCTAAAATTCTTTACAGCAGTCAAGCAATCAGTGGATATTATCACAAACAACTATTGAACAAACCCAACAAAATGTATACATGTGAATGTGGTTCGTGGTGTGCAGGACAGTGCGCCGAAAGCAGATGATCAAATTATGCTTAACAAATTCCAGGGATATAATTATGAATAACTAATAGATAGACTGAAAGACAAGTAATCCTCTGGAAGCAAAAATTACAGGAAGGCACCCATACAAGTGTCCTCCTTTTCTTTCAAGAATCAATTCCCTGGCCATATGACTGGGTTTTCCCAGTGCATGACATTGCTAGTCAGTGACACCACTGAAACAATAGAGAAAGAAAATTGAAATAGACATCGACATCATTCAATAGCCACATTTTAATGCTCACAATATTGCTATGTTTTTCACAATCTTCATGTACACAAACTCACAACATTGCTATGGTTGATATTTCACAACACCTATGATTTATTATGCACATGCACACAACATTGACTCTTAATTTTCTCATCAATGACTAAGATTAGTTGTTTTATCCAATAATATAAGTTGCCCATTTTAGAGGAGCTGAATCCCAAACTAATATCCACCATAAAGCAGTCCCCAACATAAATTGCACCAAGTAAAACACTTAATTACCTAAATTTGGAAATTCAGTATAAAAGAGGGGTAAAAAACCAAGGTTAAGAAACACACCTTGAGCACCATCTGGACTATAATTTCAACATCACTATGAAGAAACATGACATCTTAATGCTCACAATATTCCTATGTTTTTCACAATCTTCGTGTACACAAACTCAAGAGAATAGCATTCATTTGCAGTTTCAGTTTCCACTACATGCCCAAAATAGAACCTTTTAGTTCAAACCATCAGATATTACTCTTCCAAAGTGAATAAGAGTAAAGTAAGTAATTTCAGTCATTGATAAGAAAATAAATAGTTTATAATCGCACCTATGATTTATTATGCATGTGCATGCAACATTGACTCTTAATTTTCTCATCATTGACTGACTATAAAGTGAGTTGCTCACTTCAGAGTAGCTAAATCCCAAACTAATATCCACCATAAAGCAGTCCCCAACATGAATTTCACCAAGCAAAACACTTAAATTACCTAAATTTGGAAACTCTAAATAAAAACCAAGGATAAGAAACACACCTTGAGCACCATCTGGACTATAATTTCAACATCACTATGAAGAAACCTGTGAGCGAACCCAACAAAATGCATGACCAAGGAGCTGTAGTAGAGATAATTGGAGAGAACATAATCCTGCCACCGTGGCATAAATCCACCACCCGCACTTGCAGCCACCGAATTCTCCTTCTTCTCACCATTGATTTCATCCACCTTCGAAAACTCATCCCCATTCATCGTCCAAGGCTCCAAGTAACCAGCCCAAACCGACAACACCTGCGACACATTCTTGACCGAAGCAGCCATGGGGCAGAACAAGAACGTCCTCAACAAAAACCTATACAGAGGCCTCTGCACACAGAAGTTCCAGCACCCAAGCGAGCGCGCCAAATCCTTGCTCTTCGAACCCTCTAGGGTCCTCCACCTAGGACTCCCACACTCACCACCACTCTCGCGAAACGCCGCCACGGTGCTCAAATTCAAGTACCTCACAAACAGCCTCACCACCTCCCCCAACCCTGGCGCCGGAGGAGCCTCCCCGGCCGGAAACGACACCCCGAGCGAGCGGCAACCCGGCAACGGTGAAAAATCGTTGTCCACGAGCCAGAAATGGATTAGCGTGTTGACCACAAACTCAGCCCGTGCCGCAACGGAGGCGTCGTAGCCCGAACCGTAGTGGAGAATCGAGGTGCGGTAGGGCTGGTGCGCGCTGAGATCGTAGGAGGGAACATACGCGCGTAGATACGCGCAGAGGAGGCGCGTGTATAAATCGCAGTGAGGTTTTCCCTCGGGGGAGCGCTTGGACGCGGAGAAACTGGGAATCGAAGAAGTCCAAGTCCAATCCTCTAACCTAAATTTTTTTACTCTCTTGACGGAAGCGGGGTCGGGATTGTCGTTTTTGCCCCTGGAAACGGGGTAGTACGCGAACCAGAAGAAGAAGTACTCGAAGACGTTGAGTTGGATTTGGGAGGGGGAACGGGAGGGTTTGAAGAGGGAGGGGCAGAGATCGGAGAGGGGGCGGGAGTCGGCGAGGAGAAGGGAGCGGGTCCAGTGGGGGAGGCGTTCGGCGGGGAACACGTATTTGACGAGGGAGAGGCGGTCCACGGCGGCGATGGCGCCGGCGAGGGTGCCGGCGGGGGAGAGGAGTGAGAAGAGGGTTTGCGCGAGGTCGGGGTGGTGGATCCACGCATTGGCGGCGGCGGGGTCGTCGAAGCCGAAGAGCTTCGAGATTAGGGTTGGGAAGGCGAGGGAGAAGAAGTGGCGGGACTGGTCGGGTGAGTGCGAGTGCAGGAAGGACTCGATAGAGGCGCACGCGGCGACGATTTGGGAGGGGGCGGAGGCGGATTGGACGGCGGAGGATAGCTCCTGGGACTTGGAGAGGGAATCGAAGGTGAGCATGGCGCGGTTTAGGGTTCTGCGGAGGAAATATGGGTTGGGTTTTTGAATGTGGAGTGTTTGGTGTTGTTGGGTGTAGTGTGGTGGAAAAGTTTTTTAAAATGATAGGTAAAGGCAAATGGCGCCCTTTTAAGAGGGGAGAGGGTGCCTTCGTGGCGACGTAATAGGCGTCCCTGCGTACATCGGTGGGACCGTTTTTGTTTAGAAAAAGGAAAAGAAAGCTACGGCGTGGACTTCTGCTGCTGCTCTGTCTCTATATCGGGTTCATCAGAGCATTTCCATTTATGGGTTGGTTATTGCTTAAAGCATCTTTAATACATGTTCTTATGAGTTGCTTAAATATAAACAACCGTATCTTAATTTTTTTTCTCCATTGGAGCACATTTAGCTAGTACATAGAATTGCTTAAAAATAAGCTTTGTTCCTTATACAAAATACAGTTGCTTAATAATAAAAAATTATTTTATTGCATCAATTAACCAACCAAAAATAGAGGGAAACAAAACTGCAATGAACGAAGAAGAAAAATATCAAAGCAGAACCAAACAAATTCCAGAAAATGAACAACATAAAACGATATCACCAAAAAAATTTACATGTTCATACACAAAAGGAAAAAAAAACTCTAGAACCAAAAATAATCTTTTCTTCAACATTTGCTTTCACCTCTTCATGCTACTAACAAACTTCCATTTCAGATGCCAGATTTGCTCTCACCTCTTCGTTTGCAGATCAATCTCTCAAGATCTAAGGGTTTTTCTTCAACAGTGTGGAGGCACGACACTCTCGAAGAGCAGTGGTGGTGACTCAACGAGAGGGATGAGAGGGAAAAAGGGACGCGGGATATAGAAATTGAGAGGGAAAGAAGGGTGTTGGGTTGAGAGGGAGAGAGGGACGGGTTGAGGTTGGGGGTAAAGGAGAGCGACGGGGTTGGGGGTGGGGGGAGAGGAGGTGCGATGACGTTGGGGGTGGGGGGAAAAAAGCGGGACGTGGTTGAGGGTAGGGGGAGAGGAGACGCGTGGGGGTTGGGGCGAATACTAGAAGCGTAGGGGCGGGAGGGTCTCGAGATTTGGGAGAAATTGGGAGAATTGAAGCCATAGGAAGCTTCTAGGAGCTGGCAGAAAAAAATAATTATTGAATTAAAATTATGTAAATGTATCCGTTTTGAGTTCATATGACCATTTGAAAACCCAGACAAGAAAGAATCAATAAACAAAATTGACCATTAAGATATTATCGTTCACAAAATATTACCGTTTGAAAAATTACTATAAATAAGGGTTCAATTCATACCATTTTTGCACACAACTTCTCAACACTCAATCTATTATTTTGCTACTATCAATTTCTAATCTTGTTTCTTTTCACTCAAATGGATCCCAATCAGTTTAACTACTAGTGTTACATAAATTTTTTGCAAAACCAACCACCTCCTACCAGTGACAATTCTCAAAATCCTCAGTATTTTATGTATCCACCACCACTAACCAACCCTACCATGTGGTATAAGCCTCCATTGGGTACCAGCGGCGGTGTGGAGTCTTCTAACAATGAACTTGAATCACCATTTGGGTCGATGTCTAAGTCTCTAGTTGGTTTGGAAAATATCACGCTTGATGAAGAAGGAGCACATGGTACTAAAAAAAAAACTTATGCCAGATTCTCAGTGGAAGAAGACACACTACTTATTCAATCATAACTGAACATTTCGAAGGATGCAATTGTGGGAGTTGACCAAACAAGAACTGGTTTTTGGTTGAGAATCAGCAATAATTATAATAGCTACCGCAGGTAATTTCAAGAAAGGGAATCGACTCAACTAAAATCACGATGGTTTCGAATAAATACTACAGTTTAAAAGTTTGTTGGTTGCTACAAGGAAGCTGTTAATCAGAAGAAAAGTAGGAGCTCAGAGAAGGACTATCATGGCTGATGATATAAGATTTATTCTCAAGATGTATGTGAAAATTTTAATTTTGAGCATGCATGGAATTTGTTGAAAAATGAACCAAAATGGAAGGGAGAATTATTGGAAAACTCTTCAAAGAACAAAGGCATATGCTTCCAGGGGGTATTCATCATCTTCCAACACAGAAGCGCCAATTGATTGTTCAAAATATGACCCAGTAGTAGCAACGACTCGCCCAATGGGACAAAAAGCAGCAAAGGAAAAGGAGCTGAAACATCTTCTAACAAAGTTGATTTGACTGGCGTGGAAAATACTATAAAGGAAAAAAATGCCATCATGTCAAAAATAGCTGAGGCAAAAGAGACAGAGAACATTCGTATGTTGTATGATATCCTTATGAAGGATACATCTGCGATGTCTAAAAGTCAGCGCAAAGATCATGAGTTGTATTGTAGTTATATTAGGCGCAAGTTAGGAAACTAAATTAATGTTGTACTTTTATTTATATTCCTTGTTATGTTCTAGTCATTATAAAAAATTCTATCCTTTATGAAAAACTAGCCGTTATGCATTTCTTGTTGTTTTTAATTATAGAAGTTTACGAAATTGTCATTCTTTTATTTATTATGGTAATAATTAATTAACTTGTATTTTTCTTTTTTTATTATTTAAATTTAATTAGGCATATTAATTAAAATAGGTGAATTAATATTTTAATTTAACACAAAATGAAGTGTAAATAAAAAAATATAAAAGTGTGAGTTGCTCAAGAGTTGCTTAAAATTATATGCATCGGAGCAAAAAGTATATAGATTACTTAAGAGTTGCTTAAAAATGATGTGGAACTGTGGAACCCATTTAAGAAATCCAAAGTGAGTTCTTAAATTGCTACCATTAAAGTTGCTCTTAGGACAAATTTGTGGGCCCTACAATGCCACCTAAGTTCAAGAACTCTACTCAAAAATTTACTCTAACGCTAAAGTTACTTAAAGTGAGTTCTTAACTTATTTTAGTGAGTCTTACAATTAACCCCACATATTAATACTTATATTTATATATTTTTATTTTAGATTAAAATATTATTTGTATTGTAATTTTAAAAATAAATATGTAAAAAATTAAAGAAAAACAGAATAATACTAATTTATTTTATTTATGACAATGAAAAATACATAAATGACAAGTATATAACATTATAATAATTAAAAAAATTAATTTTCACTATCCTCGTGTCCAAAACATTCCCAAATATTTTCCACTAAATCTGCTTGAAGTTGTCGATGACGTTGTTTTTCACAAACTTCAGCTCTCCTTTGCAAGTAGGTTGCAAAATCAAGATGAGGACTATTGGATACTTCAGTTGTAGAGAAATCATTGTTTACATGATCATATTCAAAATTACCAACACAAGTCTGTCGTTCATCTTCAACAATCGTGTTATGCAATATAATGCATGTATATATTATTTGCTTAATTGTATCCATGTGCCAAGCACGTGCTGGACCATGTACAATTGCAAATTGAGATTGAAGCACTCCAAATGCCCGTTTCACATCCTTTCTTGCTGATTCTTGGTGTTAGGCAAATAATTTTCTCTTTTCTCCTTGCAGCATCGGAATGGTCTTAACAAATGTAACACACTCAAGATAAATACCATCTGCTAGATAGTATCCCGTATTATACGAGATTCTATTCATTGTATATTGGACTGTAGAAGCTTGTCCTTCCAAAATGTCATTAAACAGAAGGGATTGGTTTAATACATTGATGTCGTTGTTTGAACTCGCTATGCCAAAAAATGCATGCCAAATCCATAAGTTTTATGATGTCACTACTTCAAGCATGATCGTGGGCTGGCATGATCATCTCAACAAAGTTGGCCTTTCCATGCAACTAGACAATTTTTCCATTTCTAGTGCATACAATCAATGGAACCCAACAAACCAAGAAAGCCATGTGCCTCCCTAATTTGTAGTAAGCGTTGAACATCATTGTTGTAGGCTTTCTTAAGTGTTCATCTCCAAATACCTCATTCACACCATTTACAAATCTCTCTAAGCATTCCACTGCAATACTTTCACCAATTCTAACATATTCATCTACATTGTCTACTAGTGATCCATATACTATTATACGAATAGCGGCAATGCACTTTTATAATGGTGAAAACCCCCTCCTACCAATGGCATTAACCCTCATCTAGAAATACTTATCATGATTTCCAAAGGCTTTTACAATTCGAAGGAAAACATGTCTTCGCATCCGGAACCTCCATCAAAATTGAGTATCTGGGTATATCGGATTTTCAAAGAAGTAGTCATTGAACAATCGATTATGACCTTGTTCACGATTCCGATCTATTATTGTTCTTGTACGCTTGCACCTAGTGGAGTTGTTGGCTTTGGCATTCAAGTATTGACATCATGTATTCTTCAATGTTGTTCATTAAATCATCTTCTATGATTTGCCACCATAGTTTGTTGAAGTTGTCTGAATTATTTGGATCCATTAGATGGATTCACACTAGTAGAAGATTGATATTATTTTTGAATGAAAGAAGATTTCACAATGTGGATTCAGTATATTTGTAACACCCTACGAACTTTTGAACAAACTTATTCAAACGATGCCACCGAGCTTTTAGTTGAACAGCTTCTCGCTTCTTCAATTGGCCACGATAATTGTTACAATTATCTCTTATCCTTAACTAGAAACTATCTCCATTTTGGTCAACTCCCACGATTGCATCCTTTGCACGTTGAGCCATGATTGAATAAGAAGTGTATCCTCTTCAGTTGAGAATCTAACTTTGGATTTTTTTTTATTAGAATTGTCTCCTCCTTCATCGAGTTCAATGCTTTTTATGTCGACTTGAGTGGAAAATTGTGGAATTTGAGACTCCGATATAGAGACAATCGCTATTTTAGGTTCCTCATTAATGAAGTTGACTCCACTTATAGGGGTTTAGTTGGTTGGAGGAAGGGTTGGAAACATAGGCCAAGATGGAAGAAACATGGTGGGGTAGGGTGGTGGGGTTGGAAACATAGAAAAAGATTGAGGATTTTGAGAATTTTCGCTTATAGAAGGTTGGTGATTTTGCATAAAATTCCATAAAGAAAAATTAAATTGATTGTTATCCATTTGAGGACAACCAAAAAAAATACTGATTTGTAGATAATAACAATGAGTAAAATTAACTTGAAAGAAGTAACAATAGTAGATAAATTGGCTTGAGATCAATTGTGAGTTGAAACACATTTGTCCCACAACTTATAAGAAATTTTTACACTCAAAATAACTCACAATTTTAAGTTAATGGTAACTTTGTTACCAATTTAAGTTAATTTTCACAACATCAAGTCTTTCAACGGGTGAATTTTTACCATTTATGTTAACATTGTTTAAATTATTTTTTATTTGCAAAAGTAACATGTCTACTGTCTAGAACCATTTAGCCATTCCTTTTTGTTTAGTCTCGCTCCACACTCCTTCTCCATGCTCCTTGTCTAGAACTATGCACTTCTCCACACTTTCTCCCCAAACCTAGCATCTTCAAGCGATGATCTCGATCTGCGGTAGACCTCCAACAGCAAGAACGATAGCGCCATTTGCGAAGATGCAAACACTCGCAGTGCTGATGACTCTAATTGACTTGAACCTCGCGGCGGCACCGTTTGTAAAGATGAAAATGCAACCTTGCCAACTTTGACAACTCTCCCCGGCACATATCGACTCTCCCTAGCACTCCCCCTATGCGGATTGACGTTTTCCAACTTATTCACCATCTACTATGGCAAGCATTCATCATGCATGTTTGATTGTTCAACATCTTTGCAGATCTTTGTATTTATTAATTTTTTCCCTAATTTTATTGTTGTTATGTTTGATTCTACTGGTTGAGTTTCGATCTGATTTTGAAGGCTCTCTTCAATGTTATTTCTTAATTTTTTTTTCTTCTGTTTCTAGAGTTTGAAACGATTCATGTTTTGGACAAAGCTTTGATTCATGTTTTGGGAAATGCTTTCATTTTGTCCAATATTACTGTTTCTTTCCCTCTTTTTTCTTTGGATTTCGATGGAGTCTGAGCTTCAAAATTATTTTTTATTCTCAAAAATCGTTTAAGCAACGCAGTTTGTGTAAGGACCGCCACGTAATTTGCTTTAATGATAATGTTTCATAAGCAATGCATCTTATAGATAAGGAACGAGCTTACGCTCCCGCGTTGGAGATGCTTTAAGTTTGTTACGGTCTAGCCAAAAAAAGTTTGTTGATTGATATTAATTTTCTTTTATCAAACATGAGTTTAATTTCTATGTTTTTTTTATACTTTCAACTAGTTTGAAATTATCTTTAATATTGTAATTATTATAAAAGTTAATAAATTTCTTATACATAATAATTTATAAATGAATGATAATATAAAAACTATTTACACTATTAGTATGTAGATTATTTATTATATTTTTATATATTATTGTGTATGAAAGGAAGGATGGATAAAAAGGAAAAAATGTATGACAAAATAAGTGGTGTGATAAAAAATAAGAGAAAAATATAATATCATGAAAAATATTGTATAAATAATGTAACTATTTTTTATGTTTTGATGATATGTTTTGGCTTAAACTAATGATTATTGTTTGCTGGGTGAATAAAAAGAAAGAAGTTATTTTGTTCTATTCATTATTATTTTAGTACAATTAATATATGTTATTTTTTATTTTGTATCTTAATTTAGTAAAATCATATATTATTTATCATCTCAATCTAACCTCTGGACTATTTATATGTGTACTTGTGTGACGTAGACGTAGATATCATTTATTATTATTATAATTTCATTCATGCTACTATTCGGGATAAGGATGGATGATGTTTTGCAACTTCTTCTGTGTCTTGAGTACCATAATGGACGACATTTTTTTTGTGTGAAATTCCCTTGCCCACAAAGCATTGTTGATGTTGCTATTGTAATGGGTTCTTCTTTCTACATTAGATGCAAGGATTGAGACCTCAAAATCTCTAATAAGATCGAAGTCTTTGATTGACATGGAAGATAAGAGGGTATGGGTATATTAGGCGTACATAGAGTCTAGCTTTCTTCAAAGCAAAAAAAATTATTATCTAAATATTAAGAAAATTGCCTCTACCTAAAATGAGCTATATGAATTGTGGAAGCAAGAGAGAAAATTCTATAGTGCTCAAGACTCAAATGGTCAAAATGAGGGAGTCAAAAAAATCAAATTTTTCCATGCAACTATTCAATGAAGAGGGAACGCTTATAATTTGATCTATCATATAATACTTGGTTATTAGAAGATAGTTCAGAAGGTAAGCTTCATGATTAGAAGATAAAAATATTATTAAAAAGTAGTTCAAAAAATTTGCTTCATGATCAAAAAGTTAACTTTATGACGTATGCAACATATGTATGTATGAACATGTAATGATATCAGAATCATCATTCTCAACGTAAGAAGACACAATTATGCAAAAAGTATTGAGTAAACTCATTTTTAGAAAGATAATTACTTGTAAAGTATAATAGAATAGGTAAAACATAACTTTAATTCTTTGTTTGGTTGAGTGGAGATGAGAAGAAATTTTTGAATTTTTAAAAATTTAGGTGGTTTGGTTGAGTGAAAATAAGTGAGAAATTTTTAAATTTTTTGGTGGGTCCCACTACTTATTTCCACTCTATTTCTTACCTACTTTCATTCACCTCTCTATCTCTTTCTTATTTCTCATCTATTTCTCTATTACCAAACAACCTAAAATTTCAAATTATTTCTTATCTATTTCTTACCTCTTAACTTATTTCTTACCTATTTCTTTTCTATCTATTTCTCTCCTCTCTACTAAACAAAGGCTAAAGACTCATTTTAGAGATTGGTGTGACCTTTACAAAGCATATTTAATTTCAACATTGAAGGCATAAATGTAGATGGTTAATATTCTGATTACAACAAGTTTGTATAGAATTAAATACATATTCAAAAGGTAGTTTAACATATAAAATAGTTGATGAAAATAAAGTTAATCCATGAGCTTTCTGATCAAGTAGTGAGTTTTAGAAAACTACTTATTACATTTTTTGAATCAACTTTCTCAATGGCTCAACTGACAGCACCTTCATTATGCTAAATGAAACAAGTGCAAGGTAAACGATTACATATTAAAATGCTTAATGTAGAAATCACATAAATAATAAGATTCTTTAATGGTTTTCAAAAAAAAAAATTGATGAATATAAGTTATGTAACAAACTTAAATTGTCTCAAAAAGCTAATAAATAAATGAGTTATAAAAACATGTTTTATACATAGATATGGTTATATGAATGTAGATAGAGAACAAAACTAGAGAAAGACATAAGGATTTTATCTTGGTTCACCCAAAAAATCATTGTGATACATTGAATCCCTACACTAAGTGAAATTTTTCCACTACTTCAAGCACCAATACAAGTATTTTTCATATACCTCTTCAAACCACTTGAGTATTATTTTCCCATAGTTTCTCCAAGCCTATCATAATAATAACGATCACTAGTTATGACTTCTCACTGCACAAACTATAAGACCAACACTAGCATGTGATATAGTGTAAGACATAAAAAATCTAGGCGAGATGTTATGAAAAACATCACAATAGATGAAAAGGATGAAGAAAAGATGAACCCAAATCTTTTGTAGAACAATTCTTTTATACCTCTAATGTTTAATAGCTTGTAAGGTGGGAGGAAGAGGAGAATCCATATTTGAAACATTTTAACAGATTGTACTTTATCTCCAAGTATTTTCAGCTTGCCTTTGTGTTTATATTAGCCTTTTCCCCTTGTATTAATTGTTTATGATTTTATGGCTTGTTTCCAAGTGATTTTGAAATGTTCATAGTCATATACAACTGTCATACACATTTTTCAAACATGTTGTCATGTTGTTATTGTTCCCTCAAAAAGCTTGAAGCTTTTTTATACATCTTTCTAATGGTTCTATAGATCAACTTTCTAACACCTTTCCTTTAGTGTTATGGAGCTTAGATTTTGAATGTGTATCCTTAACAGTGTAAGAACACTTGTCCATTCATTAGAAAGTATAATCTTGAAATTTGATGTCTTTTAGAAGTTAAGGCCTATTAGTTGAGTGAGTATTGATATGAACTTGTAATTTATGACCAATAACTTTTTTATGCATGTCAAGCACCATTCTAATGCTTGGGCACACAGTTTTCTGAACTAGCTTTCTAAGAAGTTTACATTCCTCCTTATGTTCCTTCTTTTAATGAAACAAAATTTTCATGATATGATATTCATCTCATAATAGCGCAAATCTATTTAGATGATATTATTATGCTTCAAAATGCTGCTTCATTTATGAGATCTTCAAAGTTTTAGCATAGGTTTGTTAAAAGACTCTTTTAATAAGGATTCTAATAACAAGCTTTTTGAATATAGCTTCTAAGATAGCTTTCTAAACTTATTGATGGATATGACTTTAAACTGTGTGAGAACACTAGAGTGGAGTTTGAATAATGAGAACATAATTTCTTAAGATGTTCAAAATTTCATGACTTATACCTTACTAATTGCAAATAAATTGCTTTTTAATCAAAGTTAATATCTTTTTGATTCACCATAGGCAAATTTTGGTTAAACATATAATTTAGTCCATCTACATGTTGCAGATTATTAATTTGGACCCTATACATAAAAACTTATTAAATTGGTCCTTATACGTGTAAATGTTACCGGTTTGGTCCTTGTTGCCATGATGCCATTTGTGGATTCTTAATTTGATTCCTATAGATGTAGCACATTCTTTATTTGGTCTCTATACATATAGTATATTCTTAATTTGGTCCCTATACGTGTAGTGCATTAGAGACCAAATTAAGAATGTGCTACACGTATAGGGACCAAATTAAGAATGTGCTACATCTATAGGGACCAAATTAAGAATCCATAAACGGTGTCATAACAATAGGGACTAAATTAAGAATGCGCTACACATATAAAGACCAATTTAATAAGGTTTTATGTATAAAGACCAAATTAAGAATTTGTGACAAGTATAAGTACTAAATTATTAGTTTAATCGCAAATTTTTTGTGCTTGTTTTCTAATTGAATGACTATCTTTCTAAGCCAAATGCATACAACTTTCTGAATATGCTTTCTAATTGTGATTGTGATGAATGTTTTATGATGATTTTGTTTTCTTTCACATGTTCTTTCTAACTCAAAAGAAACTTCTTCAAACAATGAGAAAATGACTAGGTAAATGCAAGTTTGTTCAAAAAGTAGGTTTAAATGTCTTGAGTGAATCTTTTTTGTTGCAAGTAGTTCGATTCTAGCATTTTGTGATATGTCAGAACTTCATAATATTTGTTGGATGAATTTTGGCACAAATCTTCATAGATTTAATAAGCTTCTAATGTTTTTTCATGATGTTTGTTGATGTACCAAATTTATGATTGAGGAACTAGCTTGTTGATCTATTTTTCCCAATCTCTTAAATAAAATGTCCAACTTTCCAAGCTTCTTATTTTCATCTTGTAACATGCAAATTGTAGTCATCCACAATGAGTGCATTGATGACAATCTTAGTTTCTAGAATTATCATCACCATATTTTGATTGATTAGACTTGGCAACAAAAGTTAGTTGAACTGTAGTAGCAAATGAAGTAAAAGAGTTACCTTTTTACAGTTGCTTTTCATTTTGTAAAAAGATAGAAAAAAAAAATAGTAATCGATGGAAAATGAACCATAATCAATATTTGACCCTTGACTTGAGCATAATCATCTTTAAGTCTTATTATGAAAACCATAACATATTCTTGATTTGCATTATCAATTAAAGCTCAATCTCCACCATAAATGCAATCACATGAAGGATGGTGATAAAGAGTTCCTCCACGTGCTCTTGATTTGTGTGAAATATTGATTTGTGGATAAAGAACATTGTTGTAAAGCTACAATATCTTTATGAAATTGAAAGATTATAGGACCATTAGGTTGTCGAAAACACTCATTTAGATTGGACCAAATTGAAACAACAAAATGGGTGTCAAAAATACTGGCTACAAGTTCCTTTGATATGGAATTCAAGATCCAAGAGCTTACTATATTATTATTTTGTTCTTGAGAAAAAAGAAACTTCAATTAGGTACCATATTGTCTAGGGAGTGATTTGTAGTTTGAATTTATTCTTCACATTGAGAGCAATCTTCATAAACTTGTTCCAAGAATTATAGTTATCTTCCACCAATGGCTACAAAACCAAGATGATACCAGAGAATCTAGTGCATGAATGAAAAGAACGACTCAAGTTGTTATCATCATCAAAATGCTCGATGATCAAACAACAATTAAAGATCAAGAAGAAGTGACCTAGAATACCATAAGAAGGGGGTTGAATTGTTGTTTTAAAAGTTTTTTTTCAATTTCAAACCTTTAAGTGTATTTTGATGCTTAGAATGCACTTTGTTAAAAATAAAAATATCTTTATGAACTATTTCACTTTCTATTATAAAACTCTAAAGAGTCTTAACTTTGAGGAAATTTAGAAATTATTTGTTATAAGTTTGAAAATGTTTTTTGTTGTAGAACTCTGAAATTATCCTTAAAATATAAATTTTTCTTCAGAACCTTTTTGAGTAATAACTAGATTTTTCAAAATCATTTTCTTTGTGAAATCACTTTTCAAGAAAGCAAAACAAGAAGCGAAGAACATAAGTAATTTATCTTGGTTCACCTTTTAATCTTGGGCTACATCTAGTCCCCACATACTTGTGGGATTTTCAAAATCAAAAAGACTATTACAACAACTTTATAGCAAATTTAGTATTTTAAACCTCTACAAGTTCTTCTCAACCATAGAATTGCTCTAGTTATTGGGAGGTAGCATAACTTCAGACACAGCACCATAACTAGACCTTATATAGTAGATTAAAAACACCACAACCACAACATCAAACATTGGTCTTGGGAGGTTAAACAATACTGAAACAACAATTTTTTGTGTGATTAAGTACACAAAAAACAATTTCTCACTAATTTCTAACAGAGAGGATTTTTTACAACAAGGACATCTTTATCTCACTTATATTTTTCTTTCTTATGCATAAACTATACTGTATAAAAAGCGGTCTTTCTCACTCAAAAAATTTCGTGTAAATGGGAAGCCTTCTTCTCCACTTAGAATGCCTTAATAGATTGCAGCAAACTTTTCACCTTATTTTTGCACACAACTTCATACATGAAAGAGAATTTTTGTCCTTTAAATAAGCAAAAAATATAGCTATTGGAAAAGGGATCCCACACTGCTGTAGGTTTCAATACTTTGGACAGAATAGTAGAACTTCTTCTAACATAATCAGCTATAAAAGAATACTCCTTTTTGATATGGTTTTATGAACCACTTTGTTGATGGACTATGTTGATGCATCTTTCTAAACCTTCTTTCTGATGTTCTTTTTTGATGATCCAACATTTTGATACTTTATCCAAAAAATGCTTTTTTTTCTAAATTTTTTTCGAGAGCTAGTAAACATGGCTTGATGTACATCTTTAATAAACTTGATGTATCAAAAAGATCATATAATTCTTGATCTTTTAGAAGATGCAACAATCTTTCTGAAACATTTAACAAATTTGTTAGATCACTACAAACCTCACAAAATTATAATTTGTCTTATGAAGGTTTGTTATTATTAAAACAAAGTTTTGGATTCAACACAAGAAAATGAAGTTTGTGATGTGAAACGAAATGAAGAATGTAGAGATAAAGAAACAATTGTGGATATAAAGATCACGATTTAGAATGCAAAGTGAGAAGTAGAGATCTTAAATTGATACTATGTAAAATATGTAAGTGATCAAAGAAAAAGAAGGAATTTTGTTATTTATTTTATTCAATTGGTACCATACACCAACCAACTTTGTATTTAGATTCAATAAGAAAACTAATATAACAACATACCATTAAGTTAATTAACTTTTTTTATTTTGAATTTAATAAATTATACCCCTAATATAAAACCCATTTATCATTATTTTGTACTCAACTATGTTATTAGGGTTTATGATAAATTTAGGATATAAAATGTTTTCAAAGGTATATAAAACAAAAAAAATTGGTGAAATTTTTATAAAATTTGAAAAATTAATTTATAGAAAGTTATGTTAAGGTCTTAAAGAAGATTTTTTTGGCAAATTTTTATTTTGGTTAATATAATATTTTGGTGTGATTTTTGAGTGAACGAATACTTGAAATGGTTTATATGGTTTGATTTACATAAAATTTAAATATAAAATAAGAATTTGAGAGTTTTAAATTATACAATTAGACCCAAATAATTGCTCTTGTATTTTTCATTAGCCAAATAATGTGTTTGATTTTTCCTTAATATAAATTCTTGAACATGTAAACTAAAAGGCAATAATTATTTTTTACTTTACAATAAACATGTTTTCTTTTTCAATTAAAAGACTAAACACACACAGTAATGGATAGTTGAAAAGCCCGTTAAGTTCAAAAATGCCAATTACATGTGAAGCAAGTTTTTATTTTATTCTCAATGGCCCAAAGCAAAAGGAATAAGGAACAAATGACAGCCAAAATACACAGTTTAAATGTTTGGGCTAATGTTGGGCTGCCAAAGCTATAATGTGTTTTGGCCTCAATTTTTCACAAAATTCATGTCCACACACCACTATGATGGGATTGTGTGGTTCTATATTTTACTAAACCTATATTTTTGGTTACTTGACTTCCTTGCATCATATTCATATTCTTGGATTGTGCTAGGAAGAGCTTGATCATACATTATTAAATTAAATGAAATAGCTTTGCTACATGGTACAAAATTTTTTCATACAAATTTTGAAAACAATGTGTTTTTGTTTTATTGGATAGAAACTAAATTAAAGAAAAAAAAGCTTTGGCAAAAATCAAAGACGTGGTTCTTATATAACTTTTGGTGCATGTGCATTAGTGCTTGTACCAATTAGCATTTCTACAACCTTAAATAAGCACTTGTGACTTGTGAATTTTCATTGATATGAGGACAAAACCTTTACTAGTGTATCCGAAAGTTTGGGAGCTTACATTATTTTCCTCCCATTGAAACTACCATTATATATGAATTAATGCTTTGTTTGGGTAAAGAGAGAAGTAATGAAGAGAGAATGAGTAAATAATTGGTAAATTTTTAAGGTGTTTAGATTGAAAGAAGTATGAAAAAAGTAAAAGAGAAAGAAAAGTTAAATTTTCTCTCCATTTATTTGGTTGGATAAAAAAGTGAAAAAGAAAATGAGTATTTATGGTAAAGACATTTTTACCCTTAATATATATATATATATGCATATCTGTGTATAATATAATATAATATAATTTAAAATAATATAATATATTTTTTAATATAATATTTTTTTAAAATAATATTTTTTTAAAAATAATATAATATAATATTTTTTTTGAAAGCCAAAAGAAAATATTATCATACCTAAAACAAAATTATACTTTGCCTGTTTCCCACGTAGAATTAACTTATACTATGTTTAATTCAGTTTAAATATGAAAACAAAATAATTTTTTTATCAAAAGATCTATATATATATATAAAAGCTAATATCTATAGTGGGAAAAAACGAATTTGCATACATACATACATACATACATATATATATATGTATGTATGTATGTATGTATATATTCAAAACAGTTTTTGGTGTATTATGTGCAGTTTTTGCTCTTTCATGTGATTAATAAATTAATACTTTGCCTTTAAAAAAAATATAAAAGCTATTATTAAAAAAGTGTAAACTAGTTATGAGACTAGCTAATAAATATAAAGTAATATACTAAAGGATGCTAGCAGTGTGGTGGTTTAGGACTCCAGATCGAGGATGCTACTAGCTTCAAGGAGAAAAGCCTTTCATGATTTGGTACAACATATTGCAGTACAAAACGTGAAATAGAAAAAAAAAAGGTTACTTCTATAAATTTAGTCTATACTTTCTTCTTTTCAACGATTTTATTCTCACAAAAGAGGAGATTTTATTTTTAGGTGGGTCTCACACTACTTTTCTCTTTATCTTGTTTCTTTCCCTAACCAAACAATAGAAAATTGCTTTATCTCTTCTTATGTTTTGAAAATCGGACTAATTGGCTGGTCGAATAAAAAAATCAGTGAACTGGTCACCTGACTGGTTCAAATAAACCACAAAACTAGCTTGGGAAAAAACTGGTTAAAAAATCAGAAAACTGGTCAAAAATCGATAAAAACCAGTCAAAAATTGACAAAAAATGGATTCACAGTGAGTAAATGAAAAATGTTTAATACAATATTATTTTGAATTTTTTTCTTAAAAAATGAAAATTAACCTAAAATATTTGTCACTTTCTTTTTTATTCTAAATATAAACGTGTTTTTATTAATAAATTTTGATGTGTATTGTTAAAACTTACACTTAAGTAATATAATATTTGATTTGAATTTTTATAGGTATTGTAAATGTTAAGAACCTATAAAATTATGTTTTATTTTTAGTTTTAAATATTATAATGCTATGATATTATATTTTTTAATATTATTTTATTATTATTATTATTATTTTGACATCTATTGTTTCGGGGATTCTACATTGGTTCTTGAATCGACATAAATTCAACTGATGTAAAAAGTGGAAAGTTTTTACATTGGACACAAAACTGATGTCGAAAGTCACTTTCTACACTAGTTTAAGCTATAACCGATGTAGAAAGTTGTTTTATATGTGTAGAAATTGACACCTTTCTACATTGGTTACGGATTTAACTGATGTTGAAAGTGACCTTCAACATCAGTTAAGGCTTTAATTGATGTAGAAAGTCGTATTTTTTTAAAAAATATTTTGCCTTTCTTTTTAAACTTCTCAACTTGTAAAGTAAAAATAGGCCTAGGAAAACAAATGAATCATATTTAAATATACTAAGTCAAAAATATCATCAGTAAATATTATTTATACGCATTTTTTCATAATTATATGCCAAAGTACATCATAAACACATTTTAAATAATTCTAAACTACCTAAATCCATTCTAAATATATAAATTTCATCCACAACCAGGTCTACCTCCTAAACACACTTAAAACAATTCCAAACCACCTAAATACATTCTAAACAAACATAAAAATCATTTATTACTAAGTTCTACCAAGAATTTTGCCTAAATGTGTCGGATATCCGTAAGTGCCTCATCACCCAATGGATTCGAGTTGTAGAATAACTACAACATATAATAACATAATATTAGATCATAAACAATAAAAAAAATATAATTAATGTAACTTGTTAAAGTAAAATTATATTGTCTTATTCCAAGAATCCACAATATTCGCTTGGACTATGGTCAACAACCATTGCATCATGTAATAGCCATACTCATAAGCTCTATTTTGTTTATTACACTACAATTCAATATGAAATGTAATTATATCATATAATTGTTATACATAGAAAATAATAAAGTTTGCTTTTGAATGTCGAGATTGTAAACTACTTACCTTAGAGAGAATCCATTGAAGCTTGTTTGAGTTTGGCATGGGCCTACCATCCAAAATATGATATATGGACACAGTATTGATTAAAAAAATATGAATGTAAAGCATTTTATGAGATTAAGACTTATAATACAAAGCAAAAAGCAAATAAGTTACATATTAAAGCTTACGTTTGTACTAAGTTTTACATCTTTTTTGTGGGCTTCCTATGCAAGGAACGTAACCACACGACAACATTGGCAATAGGACAAACAATCAGGAGCTGCCAATGAAACCTGCATTGGGGAACAATTAACGAATGACGGGTGCCATGTAAGTTTGTTTCTTTGAACCATTCATCCATTTGGACATGTACGTCTGGGATTCTTCTTTCTTATTCCCTGACTTCTAAATGACTTAAGGCTCAAAGAAACCATATGTATCTATACTCCCCTTTTCCATACTTAAGTGATGCACATACCTAAAATGTAAAAATAAATGTTAAGTATAAATCAATGATACTTAATTAGCTAATGAACCTACAAATAAAATGTACTTACATCATCCACAACTGTACAACTGAGATGTTGAGCATCGCATTGCCATCGCTTATTTCCAACATATTGTTAAAGTATATATACATCCTGATAGTGCTCTCCTTGCTAAATACATTAGCATCCCATGACACTTGTACAGACTCAGTTTGGTGGTCCTTAGCTAAATCAAACAAGCTTGCAATTACATCACATAGGGGTTCCAACCTTTTTTTTGGGTGGAACCCCTCTCTGTGGTCTGTCAATATCCTATAAAATAAACATAATTTAATATAAGTAAAACACAGTTAGGTTATTTTAACTTTTAATAGAAAAAACATAAATAAATAATATACCTTTGCCAAAATAGGCTTCACTAGATGTCTTAACTATGTAATGAAAGTTTTGAGGGCCTACCCCACAAACTAAACCTTCGCAATGGGCACAGGGACTTGAGCATCAATATCTTAAATTTGTTCAACCACCACCTCACCAAATCATCCTACATGCACATGTAGTGTATAGTTGAACCACCTTATAAACTTTCCCAATGGCCACTGGTCGGAGAGGATCCTGTTGAACATATAGCTTACATTGATAAGGGAAATTAGTGTGAGTCTCCTCTCTTGATGGATCTAGAGTAGCAACAGCAACACAACTCTGCTTTATGCTAACAAAGATAGCAGAAGGTGTTACATATGGCTTGATGAGAGCAACTTACTGGGAGAGGCCACGAGATTCCAATCACTGGTCGAACACCCTTCTTAATCTTTCTGTAACCTCCTATGTTATCTTCAGTGTTACCTGGTCCATCACTTCCTGGCTAACCAATGCAGTGGTGTGGGAATCATGTGAAGGAGGTTCGAAGTAATACTGAATCCCCACATTGACTCTAGTAGTACAACACAATTTGGGTGCTTTGGTCGCCTAGTGGCAGTTGTTAGTATATCCTGGCGTTTATAGGGAATTAAGGAACCTTGTGTACTTTACTCAACCAGGGATTCCTATAACCAACAAAATAAATTTGTAAGACAATTTGTAGGCTTGTTACAATTAAAATTTGAAAAAAAAAATTAACTTACAATCTTATTAGCAATGTCGTGTGCCTCTTAAGTAATATAATCACCCTTTGGTCCTATTTGGGTGTGATAAAACCCCAAAATGGATCTTACAATTCAGCACCAAGAGTAACAAAATCGGAACCAAAATTAAAAGGAAAGAAAAAGCGAAATAGTTGAGAAATGGTAAGAATGACGTTATAATCTGAGGATTGATAAGTTAAGGAAGATTCGCCATTAAGAAGAGAATTCTTTGTTAAGAATCTAAGGTTCTAAGCAAGAACCAAGAAGAACAATCCTCTCCCAATTAACAAAAGCTAATCACATTCAATAATGCGAAAAGTTTCTTTACATAAGGTCCTAAGGGCCTATTTATACTATTACTAATAAAAGGCCCGAACAAACTAAAAGGCCCAATACAAATCAAATTAAAACATAAACTAGAAACTAAAATAACTAAAGTCCACATAGCACCTATTAAACAACACTTAGGTGCATGCACAAGATCTATAAGAAGCCCAACAAGGCCTAATAACAAAACATCCTAAAAGATATTTAACAAGATAGTTAAGCCCTTCCAAGACCTCTATCATCCCCTCCTTCTTGGAAGAAATTTGTCCACAAATTTAGCTCCTTTATTCCTACATGAAAAAAAAGAAAGTATTAGTTTTCAATGGAATAAGAAAAATCCTACATATGGAGACTTGAATCCCTTGAAAAGGAAAATCTCTTATTATTTATGTGCTTATATATCCATCCTCTCGAATCAAATACAAGCCTAAAGAAACCACCAATCATCAATAAAATGAAAGCCATCCAAAAAGAATGAAGAATATGCACCATCCATCTATCATTAAGCTTGAGTGTAGCATGCTTATAGAATTCATCATTCCCAATCTTTCCACAAACAACAACACACATAGAGGAAGTCTCATCATGATTATACAAGTCCAAATGATGTACATTAATCTCAAATCTTAAGGACTTTGCTCCACCACCTAAAGATAGTTCATGAACATCATGCATTTCATAATTTTCATGCAAATCACAAGCAACATGTAAATCATAAGCCTCAAGAATTAACACATGTTGCACATCAAATAAAACATAGGGTATTGAGTTGGTGCAAGTTAAAATTTTCTCTTCTCTATGGTTGCATTGTTCCTTATGTGCATCCACCTCCTCTCCAAATTGCCTTGCCCATTGATATTTTATGTATAATTCTTCCCTAGGCATCAAAACAAAAGAATTTATATGGTTAGATGCATAATCAACTTAACAAAGACAATTAAGCTCAACATCCAAATTAGAAGAAAGAATAAGAGTTTTGCACTCCTCCTTTGAGAACTCTTCTTCAATTTCTTGCACAAGAAAAACACCACTTCCAAACAAAGGATTAGAATATAAGTCCTTGCATTCTTTCTTAGGGAGCTCTTCTTCAAGTCCTTTCACAAAGGAATCTTCATAAACAAACAAAGAGTTAGAGTAAAAACAAGAACAATTATATCTTTCTTTATCTTTTGCTATCTCCTTTTCACTTTCTTTTTCAATCATCTCCCTTTCCTCCATCTCTTTTTCTTCTAACCCTTTTTCCTTTTCTCTCAACTCTTTTTTTCTCATTTCCTTTTGTCTTTTCTCTCTTTTTTTTTATCTTATTTAATTCCTTTACTAAATTCCTATAATATAGATCACTCATGAAACTCATATCAATACCTAAGTATGGATCTTCCTTTTATTTCTTTTCATTATTTTCTCTCCCTTTACTCTTTTTGTTTTTCTCTTCTTCCTTTTGTTTTTGTTTTTCTTCTTTTCTCTCTTCCCCTCTTTTACCTCTCTTCCTTCCTAGTCTCTCCATCCTTTCATTTATATCCTTATAACTTATTTGTATTCTTTTAAACCCTTTATTATCCCCCCTTCTTAACCTCTTTATTTCTTCACCAAAATTATGATTCATCATTTTCATTTGCTCCCTAAGTTTCAACAATTCTGCCATTAGGTAATCTCCAATTGGTGAAGTCATACCTACAAGAAAAGTTAGTTCACTAATAATAGAAATATGGACCTCACCATTCAACTAGTGTTTTTTGTAACACCCATTCATATTAAATACAATTCATATTAATTTAGTTATTAAGTTAAAGTAAATAAAAATGCGTGTAAAATTTTTCCACTTTAAAAGAAATTCCAAACTTAACAGAATTTGGAAATGGTAGTAAAAGATGAAAGATAAGACTGTATATACATATATATCATAAAACTATACATCATGGTTTGATAATACAAAAAAACTAAAAAAAATACGTCAAAAGATCCTATACAGAGCAGTGTTCATCTACCTCAACCCTTATACAAAAAGAAAAAAAATAATATGGGTCTTCAGGCCCTCCCTCGTTGAGATGTCCTTTCTAACTCGTACTCAGCAACACGGGACATTAATGTCATCTTCAATAATCACGATCAATCATGCACAGAAGAAAATAATGGAGTGAGGTGTTTTGTTCTAAAATCACTTTTACATGTATGGTAGGAAATTTACCATAAAACAAAGATAAAACACAGTTGACAACAAAAGGGATCCTAAGGTCATTCTAAGTTGTATTAGACTACCCTTGACTAGGTATGCATCCATACTTCCCATTAGTGGGTAATAGTTCTTAACAGAACCTGGAAAATGACTGGGAGTACATATACCTCTCTCAATATCATCATGTGGTATAGTCCTCATTATCTTTGAGGAAAATAACAGTCAGGATATCCGTTTATAGAAGAATACTCTCAAACCAATCCTGGAATGCTGAGTAGTTGTCGGGGTTATCGAGTTTGGTCAGGCGAATATCCCAGCTCAAGGGCGCTACCTTGGCCATTGGGACCTTCACCACTCGATGCCTACCCCCAAGACCTTCGCAAATGGGTCCTTGCCTTTCATTCCTCAGCGTACCAAACTGTAGCTTCCCTAATAGGGTGTCATGCCACTACATGTCACTCGCTTTACATTACTCACTAAACTATCAATTCCTAACTTCTCAAGCAGAGTTTTACCTAGTCTCATTTAGTTTGAGCACGAGTACAATCAACATTTCTGCCTTATTTTGCAGAAATTGCACAATACCAAAATTTTAATGGAATAATAATTTAGTAATCATATAAAATTTTAGCAGAATAACAACATAGTAATTATAATTTAATTACTAAAATTTTGGCAGAATAATAACTAAATAAATACATTTTGATTTTCCAAATTTGAGTAGAGTAACAACTTAGCAAATGCATTTTAATTTTCTAAAATTGAATAGAGTAACAACTTAGCAAGTAAAATTTAATAATTTAAATTTGAGTAGAGTAACAATTTAGTAAAAATTAAAGTTTAACATTAAACAATAATAACAATAATAAAACTTAAGCCTAAACGAGTTTAGGGCAAAACCTTTCTTACCAACATGCAAAGTGACAATAATTTAGAACCAACCCCACTCCTCCCATTACCTCTAAGGTGGTTGATGAAGACGATGGAATTGTTGAGGCAAAGCTCCTAGGAAAAGAACTTTACTAGTTGTTGGAAAACTAATAAAATTTTAGCATAAAAGCAAAATAAAAGAAAATTTTCTAGAGAGAGAAGCTCTCTAAGAATTTGGTAGCTTGAGAGAGTGGAGGATGTGTGAAAAATAACTAAGGATGGGAGGTATTTATAGAGGAGGAACAAGCTTAGGTGTCCACTTTGATGACATAAGCTATTATGTCATAAATCTCATTTTTGATTTATTTTTCATTAAATTAGGGATTCATATCAAAATTAGAGTGATGAATCAGCTATTCTTAGGTTGGGGACGTGCTCCCTTAGCTGTCCAGCTTCTAGATGTTAATTTTATTTGTAAGCAAATTAATCGGTACTGATAAAATCACCTAAATTTGAAAAAATGACTTTTAATATCAAAAAAATGCAATTAAATGTAAAACTGGACAAATAAATTATTTTTCATCAAAAATAAAATTCTAATAATTAATTTTATTTTTTATTAATTTATTTCAAATTTTATCTATTTATTTTGTATTTTAAGCTAAAAATTTCATTAAAAAATCCATTTTAATTCAATAAATACCAAAAATTTTATGAAAATTTTAAAATTAAATATTTTACCCATGAATAATATAAAATTAATATTTTCACCCTTTTTGGATGTCAAACCAATACTGGTTGACTTATTAGACACATTGGGGTAATTTAATCATTTTACACAAGAATTCCAGAAAATTTACAGAAAACTTTCAAAATTGTATTTTAATATATATGACATGATTCCAAACTCAAATTAAAATTTTAATGTAAATTGAATCTTTTCCTTATGTCAACCATTAATATTGAGAAATAGGGACAAAGTCATCATTTTACAAAAATTATCTTAATAAATTCTAAAAAAAAATTCTAAAATTATTATTAATTATTCTAAATACATTGATGACTTAAAAATAATTTTTAAACATACAGAATAATTTAACATACAAAAGTAGGGGTGTTACATTTTCACTCAAAGTTCACTCGTGTTTAACTCTTTAGAAGCTTTTTCTATAATGTGCACACTTGCCCTTTTCCACTCTTGTTCTTCTTTAGCTCTTATAAAGAACCTTCAAGTTCAAATAAAGAAAGTATTTAATGTGAAATATGTCACGAATTTCAAGCTCAACTTTAGAGGTCAAGAATAAAATTACTCTAGACAAAACCAAGGAAATTTAAAAGACAAGTAATAAAAGCTAAAAAGAAATGAAAGTTTACTCAAAAGAATGCCAAACAAGACAAGAAGGAGACTCAAGGAAAAGAGAAAAAGAACAACCAAGGAAAAATAAAGATCTAGTGTATTCCCTCCACCAAAATTAAGTAAAAACTATATAAAATAAAATTGTTATCACTATGAGAGTTGGCTCACCAAAGAGTGCAGATTTTTTTTTTATAAATGGGCAACTTTTTTCTTTCTTTCTTTTTTACAATTTTTTTACAATTTGACCCCCAACCTTTTTATAATTGTAGTTAGGCCCTTAAACTTTTTGTATTTTCACTTTTACCCCTATATATTTTTTAATTTTTTAATTTTTTTTGCCAATTGGTCTTTGAATATTTTCTTTTTGGACCTTCAACTTTTTTTTATTTGCAAAAATGCCCTAACTCTCTCTAAACAAAATTTTAAAGATCAAACAAGTGTTTTACTACAAAATAACTCAAGAACATATGAAGAACACTTTGAATGCTCTTCCCCAATTCAAAAATTCAAATTTCTCAAAAAATCAAAAGAAACCCTCGAATCAAGTAATTTCCATCAAAACTTAAGTGTCTATATGTGAAACAACACAAATCAAGTATGGATTTAATACAAAATACCAACTAACATGAATCTAGATGGATCAAAATCTAGATCTAAAAAAACAAATTAAGAACATAAGAACCAAAAATGCAGAAATTGACACAAACAAAATTTGGAGACACTCAAAACTAACACAAACACATGAATTAGAAGTCAAGAACTCACAAATTGAGCAGATGCGAATATGTTTTTGACGCAACTAATTACTACAATGTATAATTCGGAATTTAGATTTGAATTAGGAAACTTCACGTAATTCAGGTTGATTTGGTGCAAGATGTGACCCCTAGGGATTGGATCCATAACGCATATAATTCCATATTTAGAATCTTCAATTTCATTATTGATTTGACACCACCATCGAATGAAGGCACACAATGCTTAATTGAGGCTAATTCACTAATTAAGATTAGGGGTGTTCACAGGTTTGATTGGTTTGGATTTAAGGCAAAATTAAATTCGAACCAATTATATTTGATTGGCCTAGTTTGGTTTAGGTTTTAAATTTTTTTTTGCCAATCCAAACCAAACTGATTATAATTGGGTTGATTTGGTTCGGATCATCGGGTTATGATAAAAAAAATAAATTATTATATTTTTCAAGCTTTTATTTTCATTTATTGTCTATTTTATATAATTATTTAATTTTATACTAAAGCAAGGCAAAAATATTCCTTGTTTTTTAATAACTAATTATTTATTTTATCAAAAATATTTAATTTTTATATAATTATCACTTTATATATATCATTATTTTTTTTTACCTAAAATATAATAAAAAATTTACATAATAAACATGATCAAATTAAAATATTTAATAACATTAGATAAGATCATAAGAAAATTAAAATAAATGAAAAAGAAAGAAAATACAAAAGTTGAAGCAAAATTTAAGTTCTAAGTTTAAAATATATTATTTTAAAAGTTAAAACATAATTGGTTGGATTGGTTCGGGTTGAAAAAAGTTAAATTCGATAATCGAACCAATTATGATTGGTTTGGTTCAAATTTGAAGTGAAAAGAACCGATAACTGAACCGATCCACACTAATTTAATTAGTCTGTTTTGGATTGTCGAGTTCATCGGATAAACCTGATCCGATGAACACCCCTAATTGAGATCAATATCTCAAATTTGATTTGCTATTAGCCTAACACTCCAATATGACAAACACAATGATGTCCCAACAGATCCAAACTCGCATAAAAAAATTCCAACAATTATATATCAAATTTTTGTTTAGATTTTCACGCCATAATAGCTAGCAATTGACCTAAAATTGATGCAAAAATTGTAGCACACTTAGATGTGAAATTGATGTTGAATTTGACTCTAGATACCAATTGATAAAACCCCAAAGTGGATCTTACAATTTAGCACCAAGAGTAACAAAATTAGAACCAAAATTAGACGGAAAGAAAAGGCGAAATAGATGAGAAATGGTACGAACAATGCCACAATCCGAGGATTGATAAGTTTAGGAGGATTCGCCACAAAGAATAAAATTCTTTGATAAGAATCTAGGGGTTCTAAACAAGAACCAAGAGAAACAACTTTCTCCCCCTTCGCAAAAGCTAATCATATTCAATAATGCAAAAAGTTTCTTTACATGATGTCCTAAGGGCCTTTTTATACTATTACTAATAAAAGGCCCAAACAAACTAAAAGGCCCAATACAAATCAAATTAAAACATAAGCTAGAAACTACAATAACTAAAGTCCACATAGCACCTATTAAACAACACTTAGGTGCATACACAAGATCTACAAGAAGTCCAACAAGGCCCAATAACAAAACGTCCTAAAAGACATTTAACAAGACAACTAAGTCCCTCCAAGACCTTTACCAGGGCGTGCATCCATTTTTGGGTGTGTGTGGATGATGATGGAGGATCAACAATGGGCTGGTTCCTTTCTTTTCTTTAACTTTCCTCCCATCATCTTCTTCTCAAGCAAGTCATAACCCCCACACGACAATCTATAGGGCATGTTGTTTTTTTTTTGGATGTCCTTTGCTTTTTTTTTTCTTATTCCCTAATAAAAATAATAAACCATTAACTTCAGTAAAATAATAAAATAACATATAAATGACATTTTTAAAAACTATAACCCTAACCAACTTCCTAGGAATCATTCATTCAGCCTTGAACAAACCTCTACCATATGTCCTAGTCAAAATCATACTTCTGACAAGGAGTTGTGTCCTTCTTATCCCCAAATATGTCCTTGGTAGTAAGGTTTGTCTTAAATTGCCTCCACTTTATAGCCACAAATGAAAGCATCTTCTTGATCATGATTTCCTTCTGAAGAATATCAAAGATGGTCTACAATACAAATCAAAATTTGAGAGTTAGTGTATAACAATAATATGGTTAAATAGAATAGATATTATAACATGGATTTATTAGGGAAAATATCATAATATCTTGCCAAATAAGATTTTCCTCAGCCTTCGATACATGATTCCAATCAAGGACCAGAATAGACACCTTTAATCGAGCTTGGGCCCCCAAATAACTGTTGAATTTACTTGCATTTGGCTCTAAAGCTCTACTAGTTTGAGGATGTATATCAACTCATACCTTCTCCTCAGCAACTCACTTATGACCATATCTCTAAGCCATGTGGCTTGTCTAGTCCTTTTTGACGTGGACTGTGAAGGAGGGCAGCTAGATGGATTAACTATGTGTCTTTTTAGTCCAAAAAATAACAAAGGTCAATAGTAAGATAAAGAATATCCTTAAACCCCCATTAAACACGAATGCCATAAACAATTTCTACATAAAATTCGACAAAGTTTTTTTTATTTTCTGGTACTTTTCCTATATTCTTGTTTACATGTATTCAACCAATCACAATACTAGAACATCACACAAGGCTTAATTAAGCTCTATGTGGCTAAGCATGCAAATACATCACAAGCATAATCCTCAAAAATCATACAATTCAACAGCCATACAATTCAATTGGTTTGAGAATAGAATTGTAGGATTTGGTATCATCCAAAAAACTTATACGGTGTGAAAGTTATGCATGTTGGAAGTTTGAGAATCAAACAAATTCTAGAAAATGGTCTTCTACTCCAATTTAGCTATGAATCCTTAGAGTTGTTGGAGGCCAAAAATAGATTTTATATGTATCAAAAGTGACTTGAGGGCTTTGGTTTCAATCGAAAAACCTAAGTGGTTTAGAAATAATGCGCATTGGAAGTTTGCTAAATGCACTAGTCTAAAAAATGAGTTTTTGTGTGAAACTTGAGCAACGGATCTTGAGGGTATGTGGGGCCTAAAAATAGATTTACATCACCTTAAAACTAAATTATAGGCTTTGGTTTCACTTGAAAAACTCAAATAGTTTCAAAATGGCGCGTGTTGTAAGTTTTAGACAAAAAAGATGTCAAAAGAAAGGGATTTTCAAGGAAAAACCCTAAAATCTGTTGGAAGAAACTTTTGAGGACCTAAAAATAGATTTAGTTCACCTTAAAACTAAGTTGTAGGGTTTAGTTTCACTCGAAAAACCCAAATGGTTTAGAAATGGCATGCGTCAAAAGTTTGCTAAATGCACTAGTTTAGAAAACAGGTATTTATGTGAAACTTGAGCTACAGATCCTAAGGGTATGTGAGACCTAAAAATAGATTTAGTTCACCTTAAAACTAAGTTGTAGGCTTTGGTTTCACTTAGTAAACTTGAACTGTTTGAAAATAGCGTGCTTTGCAAGTTTTAGGCCAAAAACAGGTCAAAAGAAAGGGGTTTTCAAGGGAAAACCTAAAATTTGTTGGAAGAAACTTGTAAGGACCTTAAAACAGATTTTGTACACATGAAATAAGATTGTAGGAATTGTTCTCACTCAAAAATTCATTACAGATCAAAATATCGGTTTTCAAGACTCTAAATGAGCTTCTTTTTAGTCAAAAATAAACCCACAAGTCCAAATTAAGCTACGTAAGTCGAATGGTTTTGGATTTTTTCAGAGAGTTAGACTTTGGCAATACAAAATTGTGGGTGAAAGCCTCGTTTCAAAAAAAGGTATGTGTAGACAATTATGCAGTTGCAAAGTTGTAAAACAATGACCAAATCTCCTAAAAAGTGTTAATTTCATAGTTACATAGCTTTATCCACAATTTTTTTTTAAGTGAGATTTCTTCCTACAACTTTGTATGATTGAAATCCGACTCTGTGCAAAAATTCAGAGCTAAATAGTTTTTGTATGTCAATTTGGACCCCATAAGTTCTAATTGCCCAAAAAGCAGCTCATAAATTTTATATAATAGCCTAGATTTTGATTCATAAGGAATTTTGAGTGAGATCAATTCCTACAACTTTGTTTTCATGTGTTACAAATCTATTTTAGGTCCCAACGATGATTCTAATTTAATTTACTTTCATATTGAATTTTTTACACTAATGTGTTGGTAAATTCTACCTAATCTCTGTAGTTTGACTTTTTCGGGGCCATATCATGTCCAAGTAGTGCTAAAGTTGACAATGTGGCAAACACAATTACATAGTTCAAAATTAATCTACTTCAAGCATACTAAACCAAAATTCCAAATCTACAGGCATACTAAACCAACATTCAAAATTAATCTACTTCAAACATACTAAACCCATACAGGCATCCCAGACACCAATAGAGTGTCCTAAACAACAATCTCATTAATCAAGCATAAATTAACCTATAAATAGCATACAATTCACACCTCTAAATTCCAAACCAAATTCATGCAATGCACTCAAATTCCAAATCTAAATGCACAAATGCCTTGAAGAATATGGAAAGTGTAGCAGCCCAAATTTTAAGTATTAGAAATAAACTATAAGGAGACCCTGTTTAGGACTTCTATATTATGTTATTTGATAAAGAATACCTTATTGTTGTTGTTGTTATTATTATTATTATCCTACTGCTAGAAATTAGTAGGAATAAGATAATAGAACCCAAATAAAGTATTTAGGGCCACAAGGGACTAGGCCTAACAAGCCATAAATCCACCTAAGTTTTATAAGAAGAAAAGATAGAGAGAGATTAGGGTTAACTGTTAGAAAATAGAAGGGAGAAGAAAGGAGGAAGAAGGAAGAGAAGGAGATTAGAGACCTAAGCCCTAGAGATTATCTTCACGGTCTTCCCAAGTGAGTGCTTCCCCTACCCTCCCCAAACCTTTACCTCCATTATTAATGTACTTTTCTTTTTCCTTGCCCATCCTAATTATATTGTTAAGATTAGGGTTTTTGAAAGGTTATGTTGATTTTTCTTGGGATGAATTTGATGTGAATTGATTGAACCTATGACTGTTTAAGGGTAGAATGAGATTATTGTGAGGGTTTAGGTTAACTTGAGGGTTTTTCCTATTTCGGATAAGGAATTAAAGGATTAGGCTTAAATGAGAACGACCTAGATTGATAGAAAACCCCTATTTTGGAGTAGAATGGACATTAGGATAATAAGAATACAACTATATGGAGTTTTGGTAGTTTAGGGAGGCTTTAGAAAGCCTCCATGTTCACAAATTATGATTTTTGCAATTTGCCAAGTGTTAAGCACATCTGTGCTTACCTCCCTAACAGCATATGTCAATTTAATGGTCAAACACGAGTAGGAAAACAATTGAATTAGGCTTCATAATCTTCATAAGAATTGTATCCCTAGATGTTAACTAACTAATGGCATTAGAATCACTAAAAAATAATGTCTAGAAATCAAGATATATCCAAAATATCGTACCTATGTCTGTCTGTCAGTGGAAAACAGCCTGTCTAATTTTAAGTCAATTTTTTCCCATAATCTAGGTCAAATCAGCTCACGACTTCTTCATGAAAGTTGTATATTTTTCTTCTATATTTCCATAGACACCAAGATCACCTCAAACGCATCTTTGTAGCTCAACTTATGCCCTAAACAGTGATAAAAGGTTGAAACCCACGAAAATCCAAAATCAATGAAGATTTTTATTAAAGTCCGAAGAAGCAAGAAGAAGATTACTCTTGCCCCAAGGAAAATTAATATAGTTTTGATGATTTAGCCTCTTGATGAGTGCAAAGTTGTAATGTGTGTTTATGTATGTGTGTGTGTTTGTGGTCTTGCATGATTTATCTTTATCCTTGATGGTTTGATGGTAATGAGCTCAAGATTTAAGACTTAAAAGGTTAACAAAGTGGAAATATATTTTCTATAAGTCTAAAATTGAATTTGAAGAGAAACAATTTGATAAAACTTGTTTTAAATTGATAGGAAGAAAGAACTACACACTAAAGCTTTAGAACTACTCAATCTTATATTAAAGAACCACTTAATTGGTTAAGTTAACTTTGTAATCGATTAAGATCGTTTAATTTCATGTAAACAGTGAAAATATACACTGTTTTAACTAGTTAAATCAATATGTAATCAGTTACATGTTTTCTGTTTTAACTAGTTACAACATTATGTAATCAGTTATTTCAGTAGTAACCAATTACATAATTCTGTAACTAGTTACATAATATAAAGCTGTTTTGTCCTACATGAAAATAACTAGTTACAAATTTATGTAACCAGTTATTCCAGTAAAGGGAAATTCGAATGGGATCTGTTTTAACTAGTTATAAATGGAAATAACTAGTTAAACTCATTCAAACATCATTTTTTAGATTTCTAATAACAAAATAACTGATTACAAGACAATATAACTAGTTATTCCAGTGAGCTCTCTATATAAAGTGAACATTTGTGAGTCTTTCAATCATCACTTCTACAACTTCACTTTTCTAAATTTGAGAGAGAGCTTTTCTAGAGAGAATTCATACTATTCTTCTACTCCACTACAAGTTTTAGATCAAAGATCAAAGAGCTCATCATGGATCAATCTTGAGGATAAAGAAAAGTCTTTTCTTTGGTAAAGTTGATTGGTTCTTCATTGTTTCCCATCTATCACAAACCAAGGTGATATCTAACCTTCTTCTATATTGATTTTCGTTCTTGAGAGGGTGTCTCTCTTATCTTCCTTGTGGTAGGGTTCCACAAGAAAGATTTCAAGTTTTTCTTGATAGGGTTCAAGAAACTTGATTATGTAGTTTGTTTGGTAGTAATTCTTGTGTTTGTGCATAGTGTTTGTAAACATTTGAATTACTTAGTGATAACACCAATCGGTTTGATTGGAAACTGGATGTAGATCACAGTGGTAGTGATTGAACCAGTATAAATCTTGTTTCCTCTCTCTCTTTCCTCTACTCTCTCACTAGCATATTGTATCTTGATCACTTGCATTAAAATCATAAAGATCTTTGCATAGAAAAGTTCAAGATAAATTGATCCAATTCTATTTCATTTGTATAACCAAATCAATAAGATTCAAAGTTTTTGAAAAATCTAGTTATTCAAAATTGAAAAGAAATTGGGGATTCTTGAAAATTTTGAAAGATTCAATTCACCCCCCCTCTTGGATCCAGCCCTTTTGTTTAACAAAGTCCAATTGAATCCAAACATGCAAAACTCAACTAGGACACCAATATTCTATAAACATTCAATTAATCCAAATATTAAGCCATAATAAGCATTTAAAATTGGTTTACTTGTATGGTGATTGTGACTTGTGACGTTATGCTATGAAATGTATGATACAACTTGATATTATTGTGACGAGTGACCTAGCCTGTGAGAGGCGAGAATAGGCTTGGGTGATATCTTGTCTGTGAAGGACCTAGCCTGTCAGAGGCGAGGATGTGATTCACTTGTTTGTAAATAAAAGGTCTAGAGGGACACTTGTGTATACTGTATGTATGAGACATGCATCATTACATTTGAGATGATTGTGCTAGTAAAAAGTATGTATGAATTTGGATGGTAGAGGCTTTGAGGGATTGTTTAACCCAGCCTTGGGGGTGATTATACTTGGTGTAAAAACTCCAATGACTCATGCTGATCTCATGGAGTTGGGGCGTAGCTCAAAAGCTTGTAATCCTGACTAGTCATTAAAGAATATCAATCTAGTGTAGAGAGCTAAGTCGAAGGCATCAGTATGCTGATGGTGCTTCCTTATGGCTAGCATGTCCTCCTAGGCTACTTTTCTGAGTTAGAATTGGTACCACATGTGCATGAAGTAGAAATTGAGGAATATGGCATGCATAAACATCTTGTTGTAGTGTGACATGTTAAATCGTACTATATTGTGATTATGTGAAGTTTGTGTACCTTCATTCATGACTGATTGTTATACTCTATATATGTTAAAATTGTAATTATATTTTGTGTTATGAATGGATAAACTGTTAAGATTATGAGTAAGTGATCGTGTTACACATGTATGTTGTCCCCGTCTGATAGAGAATGAGACATATGCCCAACTATTAGGCGTAAAATGTAAAGTATGTTTGTATCTTAAGTAAAAATAGAGGTTTTTAATTGGGAATTCTTTTACTATCTTAAGGATATGTGAGAGGTTATATTCTAAAATAGTGTTATGAGGGTTCTGATAAATTGTGAATAAGAAAGAAGAAGGGTAAGTTCTCACCCGAAGTATTAGGAATGTGTGATTTTAGCAAGAGAAATATAATTGTGTAGGTTAAGGTGACTGTTAAGAGTATCCTAGAGTATTACTAGCCTTAGGTTTGACCATAGTGGACACCTCTAAGTATTAAGCGAAGAAGGGTAAACTCTAAACAAAAAGATTTAGTCAGCTAGAGTAAGTTGTAGATAAAAGGTGTTAGTACGGATAAAATACTAGCATAATGATGAGAATAAATCAATGAAATAGTTGTGAGAATGAATTAGGAGTTAATACGAGGTATTAACAATTACAAGTTATAGATCTGACCATAATGGAGATTCGTTAGAAACCTAGAGAGAGTGAAGCCATGAGGGATAAGTGACAAATGTTGTTTAGGTAAAAGAGTCTAACCCAGCTATAGAGTCCTTAGAGCACTCACTGAGACTTTTGTCTCATTCCTTTAAGTTTCCTTTTTTTTAGGAACCAGATGAAGATGTGTGCTGATGGAGCTTGGAGTTGCGTGCAAGAAGAACGTAGTTAGCTTTAGTCTAAGTTTTGTATTTTTTTTCTTATGTTTGTACGATGCCTTTGGGCGATGGCTGAATTGTATTAGGCATGTATGTACTTTTTTTATTCCTCTTATATAAAAATCTGTTTATGTTTATGAGTAGCTTCCGCACAATGTTTTTATGTTTTAAAGTTTTCATGTTCATAGAAATTTAAGCGTAGTTACAGTTCTTTGGCTTGAGGTCGCGATGAATAAACCCGAGCGGTAAGCAACAAACCCATTGTAACACCCCTATTTTTGCATCAAATTATTTTTTGAATTATTCTGTATTTATTTTTGGAGGACTAGATGGAAATCTCAAAAATTTGATTCCCACAGTTATGTAGTACTTAGTTTAGATTTTTAATAAATTTTTGGGGAACTGAGCTCAAAATTGGTAAAATGACCATTTAGTCCCTAAAAAGTCAAATAACATAATAAAAAAAATTAGTTAGAAGTGTTTACAAATTATTTTTAAGTTATCAATATACTTAGAATTATTAATAATAATTTTAGAAATATTTTTTTGGGAATTTATTAAGACAGTTTTTGTGAAATGACCAAAATACCCCTAGTTGACTGTGGGAGCAGACCGGAGACTTTTTGATTTCAAAATATTTTGAAAATTTTATACTAATTATCTTTTGTTATAAAAATTTTATTTTGAAAGAAAAATAGTGAAAAATATAATAATCCTATTTCAATTTTTTCAACTGTTTTTCTAATATTTGATAATGTAATTCTGAAAAATCGGGAAGAAATTTCAAAATTCTGAATCCTACTATTATGCTCAGAATTTCAAGAGCTATTTAATAGTTATTTTTAATAATTTTTTCGAGCTGGGGCCCAAAAAAATGACAATTTTTGTCTCTATTTTGAACATTAAGGGCTGACATGAAAAAAAGATTCAATTGACATTAAAATGTCAATTTGAGCTTGAAATCATGTCATATATATTAAAATATAATTTTGAGAATTTTTTGGAAATTTTATGGAATTCTTGTGTAAAATGACCAAAATGTTCCTAAGTGTTTTATAAGCCAACCAATATTGGTTTGACATCCAAAAATGGTGAAAATGATAATTTCAGTTTATTTATAGGTGAAATATTTAATTTTAGAATTTTCATAAAATTTTTGGTATTTATTGAATTAAAATAGATTTTTTATGAATTTTCTAGCTTAAAAATACAAAATAAATACATATAATTTGAAATAAATTAATAAAAATTAAAATTTATTATTAGAATTTTTTTTTATGAAAAATAATATATTTGTCCAGTTTTACATTAAAATGCATTATTTTGATATTAAAAGCTAATTTTTCAAATTTAGGCGCTTTTATCGATACTGGTTAATTCATCTACAGCTAAATTTACACTGAGGAGCTTGAGGACAACTCATATAGCACGTCCCCAAGCCTAGGAGGGGTGATTCACCACCCTAAATGGTGTATGTGTCCTAAATTAGAATAAAAATAAATAAAAATTAGATTTATGACATAATGCTTACATAATGGCTTATGTAATTTTGTGGACACCTAACCCCTTCTCCTCCTCTATAAATAGCCATGGTTTTGGACCATTTTTCAGCACCTCTCCCTCTCTCAAGCTACCAAATTCTTAGAGAGCTTCTCTCTCTAGAAATTTTTTTCGTTTACTGTGCTTTTATGCTAAAATTTTACTAGTTTTCCAACTAGTAAAGTTCTCTTCCTATGAGCTTTGCATCAACAATTCCATCCTCTTCATCAACCACCTTAGAGGTAATGGGAGGAGTGGGGTTGGTTCTAAATTATTGTCACTTTGCATGTTGGTAGGAAGGGTTTTCCCTTAAACCCGTTTAGGCTTAAGTTTTATTATTGTTATTATTGTTTGATGTTAAACTTTAATTTTTGCTAAGTTGTTACTCTGTTTAAATTTAGATTATCAAATTATAATTGCTAAGTTGTTACTCTGCTCAAATTTAGATTATTAAATTATAATTGCTAAACTGTTACTCTGCTCAATTTTAGAAAATTAAAATGTATTTATTTAGTTGTTATTCTGCCAAAATTTTTGTAATTAAATTATAATTACTATGTCATTATTCTGCTTAAATTTTATATGATTATTAAATTGTTATTCTGTTAAAATTTTGGTATTGTGCAATTTTTGCAAAATAAGTAGAAATGTTGATTGTACTGGTGCTCAAATTAAATGAGACCAAGAAAACCTCTGTTTGAGAAGTTAGGAAGTGATAAATTAGTGAGTAATGTAAAGTAAGTGACATATGGTGGCATGACACCTTGTTAAGGAAGCTATAGTTTGGTACACTGCGGGATGAAAGGCAGGGGACCCATGGTTAGGTCTAGAGGTATAATATTGACTGGTGAGTGTCCTAATAGCCAAGGTAGTGCTCTTGAGCCGGGACAATCACTTAACCAACTTGATAACCCTGACAACTGCTCAGCATCACCGGGATTGGTGAGAGTATACCTCTATAAATAGATATCCTAAATTGTTATTTTGTTCTTCTTCAATGATGACGAAGACTATACCATGTAATGATGTTGAAAAAGGTATATGTATTCCCAATCACTTCCCAGGTTTTGTTAAGAACTATTACCTATTAATGGAAAGTATGGATCCATATCGAGTCACGGATTATATAACACAGAATAAACTTTAGGTTCCCCTTTTATTGTCAACTGTGTTTTATCTGTATTGTGTGGTAGAATTCCTACCATACATGTAAAAGTGATATTAGAACAAATCACCTCACTCCATTATTTTTCATTTTATGCATGATTGATCGCGGTTAATGAAGACCTGACTGTTGATGAAGACCTATGAGGCCAGTCTGATAGTTTGTAATTTTATGGGATAAGGTAGACGGACACTGCTCTGACTAGGATCTTTTTGATGTATTGGGAATAAGTAGTAACTTTTTTTATGTGTATTTTAATCTCCCTATATTTCAATAATTTTTCTGATTATGAAATCATGATGTACAATTCTACGATGAACACATACAGATTTTATTTTATTTTATTATCGTTTTCAAATTCTGATAAATTTACAAAATTTCTATTATTAAAAGCAGAGAAAAATTTTACTCATATTTTTAAATAAGTATAGGTTATGTTCAATGTGAATGGGTGTTACACCTATAGTGAGAAGTAGCATTAGCATATGTATATACATGAGACTTTTCATTTTTGGCATAACTAGAGTCACAATAGCACCAACCCACTCTAGCATTAGCATAAATGAAAGGATATACGAGTGGCGTACCAACAATGGCAGTTGTGATGGAGAGTAGCGTTGTCGTTGTCGCAGTGGTGTTGGAAGAACAACGACCAACAATGAGACAAGATGGTGTCACAGTGGCAGTGGCAAGGACCAACATTGCAGTTGCGGTGGCGAGTTTGTGAGAGCAATGGTGGTGGAGGCAATGGCGGGGTGGTTTGAGTTTCATAGTCATGGGAGAGGGTTTGGGAGAGTGATGGGTCATACAAAATGAGTTGCGAGAAAGGTTTTTAAAACCTATTACATCGGCTATAAATATAACCGATGTAAAATAGTCCTTTTTACATCGATTTTATTTATAACTAATGTAAAATATGCTATTTTATATCAGTTATATATTAAATGATCTAGAAAACTTAAAAAAATACACAATTGTCACGCCTTTTCTTTTACATCAGTTACTAATGAACCGATGTAAAGCAGCATCATAAAATCATTATTTTCCACTAGTGAGGTACAAATTTGTTTGGGAACTGCATTTCTGTTTTTTTAAACTTTTATTTTATAATAAACTAAAATATGTTTTTAATTGTTGTAAATATGATTATTTATATTTGATTTTTATCATTCAATTTTTTTGGTTAATTTTAAAGCTTTTAAAAATAATGTTTATATCACTATTAATTAATAAAGTGATATATTTTTAGATAATTGGATATGATTAGGGACATTTTATTTCACCACTAAATACTGATAGACGCTATTTTAAATATTTTTATAATTTATGAATATTTAAATCAATAAAAACATTTGAAAAACTAAAAACAAATTTATTCGTACTTAAAAAGATTAAAAATATATTCAACCTGCCTTTATGATATAATTGAAATGTTTGGTGAGAAAATTAACCTTTTATTGCAATTCTTCTATTTGTAAGAGTTAAACATAAAATCATTTTCTTTCTAGAGGCAATCGTATGGGTTTCCAGAAATCCTTATCCTTAAGTTAGCCACTGGCATAGCGAGAGATTTTGAATCATGCAATGTGATAATTTGTTATCCTACATCCGAATTAATTATTTCAAGCAACATATATACTTGATTAAAACTTCTTAATTTATAAAAAAAAATGTATCTAAAATTGTATCATCATCGTTCACACACACACAAAATTGTTTGACAATGTATCCAATTTACCATTTAACATTTGTTCTGGTACACCAAAATAATCTCACATCGCTAAGGAATTGAGGTTAATGATAGTTTATAAACGCTCTCCTTCCTTAACCTACCGAGACGCCTTTTAAAGATAAAACTGTGAGGTCTATGAGCACCAAAGCGAACAATACCTCGGATGCGGTGATCCTAACGATGCTAATAAACTTGAGGTTGAAACATTGACGTTAGAGGGAGGGCCTAGGCCATACATGTGGGCCATTAGCTCTAGCCCCTTGGCCTTAACTAGGGGACTACTGTTCCAGTACATTAAAATAGTCACACATCATCTAGGAATCAAGGCTGAGGGTAATTTATAAACACCATTTTCCCATAACCTATCAAGACACCTTTTAAGGGTAATACCATGAGGCCCACGAGCGTTGAAGTGGACAATACCTTGGATGTGGCTAGAGCTATCAAATTGGCCGGCTCGGCCCGCTCGGGCCATTGCTCTTTAATGGGCCGGGCTGACCCGGTTTATGTCCGGGCCTTTTTTTAGGGCCCAGCCCAGCCTTATGTAGGCCACTGGGCCAATTTGGCCTGAATATTTTTCGGATCTATTAACATTATTATCTATTTTAATTATTATTTTTTCCACCAAAAATTATATAAAATTAAATTATTTAAATCATATTAAATATTTAAAATCACATTCTACATACTTTTTAGCATATACAAACATTTTTATTCATATATAATTGATTTAATTACTCAATAGTCTCATTAAAAATATATCTTTAAGCAAATTTTATTTACAAAATAAAGTATCCATGTTAGTCTTTCTTTTTTACAAACGTATATGACCCTTTCTTTTTAATTTTTTTAAGTATATATATACGTCCCACCCCCACAAGTCACGACTTTATATATATATAAAACCAGGCCAGCTCGTAGCCCCGGCCTAGTTGGCCCGTCGGGCCAAACGGGCTCAACCAAAATGGCCCGGTTTCTTTTGGGTTGCCTTTTTTTCAGCCCAACCTAGCCCTTTGTGCGGGCTAAGCGGGCTGACCCATCAGGCCGGGCCCATTTTGACAGCTTTAGATGCGGCGACCCAAATGATGCTAGCGAACTTGAGATCGAAACAATATTTTTATGGATATATTTTGAGGTGAAAGAAGTGGTTGTTGTGAAAATAATGTATTCTACAAATGGTTTAACAAATATTATAAATAGTTTTTAATATGTTAATAGCATGCAAGAAAGAAAATTGAATAATAAAAATAATTATAAAAGTATTTGGGTGAATATCGAACAAATATATTTAGATAAAAGTTGGGAACGTATTTTTGAGAAGAACAATGCTATATCGTACAAAAAAGTTCTTGCACCAAAACACGCGAACTTCAAATCAACCAGTCAGAGTAAGCACAACTATTCAAAGGAGAGACAAAATAAATATCATTGTCCAATAAAATAACAACAGTTGATTAACCGTAACTTTCATACTATGAAGTTTTGTACTCTATCAATTTCCTTTTGAGAATTCAAATACAAAAAAAATCCTCTCTATTTCTTTCATTTCCATTTTTTTCATTAGCATAAGTTTAGAAAAATAAATGATACTCTTCATTATGTGATACACGTGTCCATTTGATTTATGTCTCCAAAACCGTAATAATAAAAGAAATAGAGAAAATCTTGACCCACATTTTTCAAAACACAAAATGTTTCAAAGATTAAGAATACACAGAGTGACTAAACGTACGTACAAAAAGGACGTTGCACGTGGGGCGTAGAAATATTACGCTGTTATAGTTTTTGAGTAATATTATATTCTTTTACAAGTATTTTTATTAATTCTTCTAATACTCTATAAACTATTTGATAAAAAATTAAATATGATTAACATATTAAAATTTTAATATTTTTTATTAAATAGGTAACAAAATTAATAAAATAATATTATAATTTTTTATTTTTTTTTACAACAAATATAAGGTCAAGGTAGATTTTACTACGAAATACTTTTAAAGAAACTTTTTACTATAAATAAACTACAGACACAAAATGTTATCCATATTCAAACACTGACCATTAGTACTAACTTAATCGACCGAAGGTCATTGGCACAAGTGGTTTGACACTTGTGTCCTTTAACTAAGAACTGAGGTTCAATTCCTAACTTGAGAATGGAGTCGCGACTGGAGGTACCACTTTACTCCAAAATGAGCCGACCCAGTGAGAGGGAAAATAGTTGGGTGTCAAAATAGAAGCCCCGAATACCTCTTGGTTAGACAAAAAAAAAGGTACTAACTTAATTGAGAAAAAAATGACCCACCTATGTTTAGAAAAAAGGACCAATATGTCTAGCCACGATTGGTTATTTTTGCGTTGACACTCTGTTTGGACAGGAAAAAAAATAGAAAAAAAGGATTAGAATGAAAAAAATAGAAAAAAGAAAGAGTAATGATAATCTGACGACCCCATATTGAAGTGTAGAAGAGATCAACATACCTTTCTTTCTCAGCCCTTTGGTTAGATCAAGTATAGAGAAACGGGATAGATTACATTACAAATGTAGCCTTTAGTAGGAACCACATGTTGACACCCTTGTTGGGGGATGAAGTATTAGTTAGCGATATTTGTGCGTTAGGCCTAATTAGACTCGGGCAAGCAACGCCTAGCCAATTTCCAAAATGTAGAAACAACATACTTTGGTATTGCCCTAGAGACGTTTAGCTCTCAATGCACTAGTGGAATGCCATAAGAAGGGAGAGTTTACTTCCTTAGTTCTACACAGTCTAAGTTGAATCTCTATATACATAAGAAGGGGAAAAAATTAGGAAGAAAAAAGGTGACAAATATAATAAGTGATGTGCTGAAAAAAATAATGAAGTAAAAATAAAGTACATAAAATAAATAAGTGTATGTTGAGTATTTTTCAAAAAGAAAATAATTAAAAAAGTATTTTGTGTTTATTTTCTTGTCCCAAACATACATCCTTGATGACATTGAAATTTATATTCACATTTTCTTATCACATTTGTTTTCACAATGTCTTACCTATTTATTTATTTATTTTTTGATTCTTCACATTCCATTATAATTCCACCATACAGGCACTGATATCACTCTCATATACTTGAGTATCCAAAAAAGAATAATACAGTAGAGTTAAATAATTGAGTATATTTTGTTCTACTTTCCATGTTCCTCTTTTACTAGAAGCAAGTCTTTCTTATGATTTATAGTCTGTTTTGATTACAGTTTGCAAATATAAATTTGGTTGAACTTAAATTTGTAAAGTTAGTTTGGTTAAAACTAAGTTTAGTGTAAAATTTATGTTTGGATACTTTTGTTTTGAAAATGTTTTTGACAAATGAAATTTGTTTAGGTGATATTAATTAAAAGCACTTTCAAATGTATAATGAGTTTAATTTCTATATATTATCATCGTAAAAAAAATTATGTCATCAACCAATCAGATATTACTGTTAATATAACTTATTATACGTGATGATTTGTGATTAAATGACAATGTATACTATAAAAGCATATACTATTTACTCATGTATAATTACTAAAAAAGGGTATGAATTTCATAATGTAATATTAATATTGTTTATTAATGATATATTATCATTAAATTTTAAAAAAAATTGGTGCTAATATTAAATTAAAAAAATAAGTTTGTAAAAATAATAACATTATTATATTCAACGAAGAATCTGGAATATCCTTCTTTTTTTTTTGTACATTAAAACGAAAAACGAAAGCCTCTAAAAAAGACAGTTGCATCGAATCAGACAAAAGCATAGTCCAAATTCCTGGAAGTCTAAATTTCCAAAGCCGCATGTTTCGCTGAATGGTCTTGTATCCGTGCTGGTTTTTCGCAAGACGTGTAACATTCCCAAGCTTCAATATGAGAATTCCAGCTGGAATCAACAGGCCTTTAATATCAGAATGTTTCGGAAATTAATTTATGGAATATTAAAATATTTAAAAATTGGCCCTAAATTCTGTGAACTCAAATATTGATCACAGAATATACAATAGTGCTTTTATTAGATATCAATCATGCTCCAAATCTTGGATTGCGGGGGGGGAGGAGACAATGTTATCTGTTACATGTTGAGATTTAAAACTTTTAATTAATGCTTCTAACTTGGTTATGGAAAAGTATGAATATCCTGGTTTTACATCAAATGGACGTTTAGAGGGGAATGACACACCCTTATTTATAGTCTTGAATTACTAACTTCACATTTCTTTTTCTAGACTATGGCATTTCTTTGAATATGTGTGATCATATTCTAAAGCATTTTATGACATTTCTGGACCTTCCCTTATTTCAACTTTCGTTCTTACAGACAAGGTCGGTCTCACGTTGAGTGAAGCCTAAAACAAATTTTTTAAAAAAATTTTATTTTAAATGAAAGAGTTATATATTGAGCTTTTTTGTTAACATATGTGACTCTTTTGTTTTATTAAAATTAATAGCAAATATTTTTTTGTTGGTAAGTCTAAAGTTTGAGTTTTAGTAGCTTTACCCTTAAACCAGCCCTACTTATAGACGTGAAAATTTTATGAGCAAAAGGAATTGCTAGTGCTGGTAGATATATCACTAAACGGGCGATTTGACGCTGGGCATGCTTGTACGTTTATGAAGATTGTCCTTCTTTGCACCCAGGTATCTCCAATGTTCCAGTCATACATGTCTTTTGTTGTCAACCTGCTCAGGGGAAAAATGGATGTTGACGACACTAAGATAAGAGAACGTGCCTTAATTTTTAATTATTTTATGAACCTTAACGTTAGAACAAAACAAGAAAGTAATGCTGATAAGAAGACTTCTACATATTATACATCTGCGTTAGGAGAAATTATTATTTAGTTTGAGACTATTAATTATGACCCTAATTAATTTTCACTTAATTTATATCTAAGTGTTATTAATTTTTTATTATAACTTAAAAAATTTAACTATGTATCACATAGAAATTGATCAGAATCATGAACATGTGGTAGTTCGAAACTATCTAATAATTTCTCCTGCATTAGACAACCACGCTACCATGTCAAGCTGAAACTACAATCCTCACTGCACAATATGATCAAAGCACGCGAACATCAATGGACAATTCCTTGTACTTTAACTGAAAATGTTTATTTCATTTGCATAGGCATGCATTTTTACTAGTGTCCCAACCCGGCAAGGCTTGGGTATTTTTAGTCTTTCCTTTAAGAAACATATTGTTATTTAGAACTAAATACTTTCAATTTGTAAATTTGTAAGTACATATTATAATTTCAAATACAAGTGTAAATTTTTTCTTCTCAACTAAGCTAGCCTCGTCATTTTATAGAGGATAGACACTAAAAGTTTTTCATTTTTCATTTACATGCTATTCCCACCGAAAACCTTTTCCTACTCTCGATCTCCCTCACAATTCCCTCAAAATCTTTTCAATTTCATTCTTCTCGCTGCTAGACAGTGACTACTTGGAGGAGGATCGTGAGAAATTTTTTTGTGATTGAAGTCGTTGTGCGTAGGTGGAGGCGACTGTCGATTTCAGAAATTAAGGTGGGGGAGGATGTTTAGGCCTCAATTGGTAATTTTCAACTGTTCAACGATTATGATTACTGAAAATTTGTGATTGGTTTAGTTATTTTTCTGTTTGTTCTTAGATAAAATTTTCATGTTTGTGTGAGAATGATTATGATACGACAAATTGTGTTGATGAATCCTATTCCCTGCCTGTAGCATGAAAGCAGATTAAGAGGGATAAGGAAAATTGATTTGGTCCTTGCAACTTAAAAATAAAATAAAATAAAATATCCCCTCCCTATATGCAATTCTAGAATGTGTGAGAGAGAAGTAGATCATTAGAGAAATAAGCGCAAGGTAAAAAGAGTGTGAATGCAGATTTTAAGTAATTAGAGAAAGATACAAATTAGCAGAGAAAACAAACAAGAAGGTGAGATGAGGCAAAGAAAGTGTTGGTTATTTAAAAATGGCTTGCTATGTTAGCTTTTGCGGTCTGCACCTATGCATGAATGAGTGAGAGAGGGAGCAGATTTTCCTTTTAGTGCTAGAGACTTTATGAAAAGTCAAAATACAATTATTTTGTTAACCAGCACTAAATAATAATCAACTATTTTTTTTTTGAATCCTAAGGCCCAAAACCATGTTGTAAAACACAGAAATAACATAAGAAGAGGTGTTGAATTGTGTTATACCAAAATTTTTACAAAAACCTTTTTAAGAATGGTTTATTTGAAGTAATAAACAAAAGATTTTTGAAAGATGTTTAAATCAAGACAAAGGAAAACGCAAGCCAGAGCAACACAAAGAGTTTATATTGGTACGTCTCCTCTAGAGACTACGTTTAGTTCTTGGCAACAACCAAGTCTAACTAACTTAAACAAATTACAAGTATTTGTTTAACCAAGCTTTTTTAGGCTTAACCCAAGTAGTCTTTAACTTGTCTCTCCAAGAAAAAACTCAAGTATTCTTTGAATTAAAGCCTCTTCAGGCTTTTACCAATTTCTTAGAGAAATGGTTGATTGCGAGTTATCTCACTAGAGCTAATCATCTTATTAGACGAAATATACAATGAAGCATAGGAAGTGTTTACAAATGATGTATTTAGAGATTACAAATTGAGAGAGAATTTTTTTTAATAATTTCACGCACTACCAATTTCTATCAACAATTAAGACTGAGGTCTCTTCTTCTATTTATAGGATTATCCAAAAAGTGTCCATTGTGAGTATTGCAGGAGACATCCTTTGTCTGGCATTTGTAAAGGCAGAAAAGAGTCGTTGGAGCATTAAATGTAGCACTTAATGCCTTTTACCAACTAGTCACTTTGATAAGATAAAACAGTCTGCTTATCTTAGCCTTTTTCGTGCTCAATCTTGTAGCAATAGGCATATTTTCTTTTCGTACTAACAACTGCATACAAAATCTTTCTTTTATGCGTAAAGTGGTCTTTTCTCGAGAATAGGTACGTAGACTTTTATTCTTTCAAGGTTGTTTACGCTTTTACAAACTTATAGTGCACAAAAAGTTTAAAACATCGTCTGAATGAAGTTAGTTATTGAATCTTTAAAGATAAAGAAAGATGATATGTAAACTCGTGGACAAACGATAGTAAATATGCAATATAAATGAGTAATCAGACGTTTGATTAAAAAGACTGTTTGTGACTATTTGTTATTATCAAGATAAATAAGGATTATAAATTCGTCCTTTATCTTAACACGTGTGATATACATTTGGGTTGTGAAAAAAAAAACTTTAGTCCACAAATCATCTTCCTTCACTAGAAGACCCAATCTATTGGGCTAATGAATATTTCCTAATAGAACTTAATTGATAAATAGGTTTCAGGATAATAATAATAGTAATAATGATAATAATAAATATATTAATATTAATGACAAATAATAGTAATAAAAATATTAATCATAATAATAAATACAAAATGATAATAATAATGATAATAACAAAAATAGAATACAATTAAAAATATGTTATGAGGTCATTTATAGGCTTTTGCAGCTTGGATCACATTAATTAGATAAATTATGAAAATGTCTACAATGACATTTGGAGATTTAAGAGTGAGACCCAATTATAGATTTGGACCTTAAAATTTTATTATTAATTGTTAATTCAAGTTAATAGTTATAGATATATAAAATTTGAAAATTATAAGCAATGTACTAAACTTAGTATCAACTTTAAAATACAATTAATAATAAAGAAAGGTGATACTTAAATACTTATTAAATTTAAGTATAATAACATTAGAAATAATAAATTATACTTACTTAATAAAACAAATTGAGTGAATAATTGAGTGTAAAATGAGGACTCCATAAAATTTTAAAGAGATTAAAAGTTTAAAATATTTTAATTAGGATAAACTCTCCTCATAAAATTTAATAAAACTTGGGAATTAGTTAATGATTACTAATCCTTAAGGGATGAGTGAAAGTAAAGAGGGATGAGGGTATACGAGTGAAGTCACTTGTAATTAAATTTTAGCTCCTTACTATTGATGTGATTGATTCCATTGAATGAATATTAAATATACTGTCATGTGTACATTGATTAGTCTTTTATATTAGAGTTGATATCAAGTGAAATTATTGAGTTTAACCTTTGATTGAGGGTTTTGCTGTGAAGCCAATTGTTGAAAATTTGTATTAAGGGAAGTTGAGACCTTGTGTTGAAATACTTAATTGATATAAACTCTAATAAGATGGACTATAATCATATTATTGTTAAACCTAAGGTCTCAAAGTAGCTACACCCTGTGATAAGGTGTGAATCTTGTAGTGGAGGTTAAGGAGACCTTGAGAATGTTTGGTGCACATCATCCCATAAGGGGGGTTAGAGGGTTGTGACTATGTGTCGTGATTAAGGTGATTTGCACACCAACATTCCTGACGAGCCACTATAATTTCTCCACAATCAGTGGAAAGTATTATCACATACTAGTTACCACCAAAGGTTATTCGCATTTTAGTTTTGGTTGGTGAATTACCTAATGCTATTCTCATTATAGATTAGGCAACTATTGATATTGATTTAGCATGCTTTGGTTGGTGGAGTATGAGCTCCTGATCCTGCTACTCTATTGTTGACAGTCTTCTATGGAGACGAGTTAGCACCTATATACCCATCTATTGTGTCTGATCATGAGTCAGCTTTTATGCATTCATGCATTGCATTTTATTGATTAGTGTCTGTGATATAATTCGAATTCTTTGATTTATTATGTTTCGTTGTGATTGTATGTTAGATTAGGCCTCGTGGATGTTTATTACTATATTGATGTCTCTAAGTTAAAACCTCACTTCCTCTTCGTTTGTTTGTGTTATTTTTCTTTTTCTTTCTACTTGTTGTGTGCTTCCCCCACCTTGTAGATGATAGTAGTTGACATCGGTATAGTGCAGTAAGAGCTTAGCAGGATCTCTCAATGTTCTCTTATGGCAATCCTCTGTCGCTTTAGTTTTGTATGAGTAAAGTTTATTTTTTTAGTATGGTCAGCTTTAGGATATTGTAATATTGTATTTTAAATTTGTATATATCTACTAATTGTGATAAAAAAAAAAACCACTTCATATTTTTGAGAATAGGACAAATATCACGTAAGCACTACTCACTATTATTAATATTATACTTATATAATTTTGGGGTGTTACAATATGTAAAGTTTGCAAAACTGGACATTTGTGGATGGTCCGATAAAAACTGGCTCAATAGGTCCAACAATAATCACTATGATGGCTCTGATATTATTTTAAAATTTTGCATTTAGACCTAACTTAACCTCAAAAGATAGTTTAAGAGTTAAGGGTTGTCCCCGTTAATATATCTTATTTTGATCATATCACTAGTCAACATGAAATCTCCAATATTATATACTTTTCTTATGCATTAGCAACTTGATTAGTCTCTATTAAGGTGTGATTCCAATTGGGGAAAATTCCATTCCTTCCCAAGCTCAAGATCCTGAGGACGAGGGAGTAAAAAGGATGGAGTCTCACAATCTTTGGAGAGAATCTGATTCAATAATAGTATTTTTAAGAACCCATGCTCACAAGCTAATTTAGAATACTGCATAATTCCGCCTCAATCACAATACAATCGTCTAAATTGAAAGAGAAAGCCGCAATGAAGGAGCCATTATCATCTCTAAGCACACCTCCACAAGAAGCACGGGGAGTGTGATGCTGACAGCTCCATTAGAATTGAGCTAGAAAGGTATGGGACATCATAGATATTATAATCCAAACCAAAAAAATAATAATAAAAATCATTGATATTATAATGTCTGTATCCACTTTTTTTTATAGACAATAACATCTCTAAATATTAATAGTGATACTCATTTTTGTGTATCCTGTCTCTTCAGTCGCTGTTGGGGGCCGATGATCATATATGGAGCTGATTTTGAAAGATATCAATATTATCGAATGGCAAAGAAAATAAAAGTAGATGAATAGGGATGACAATGAGTATGGTCTGGGTAAGGTACTATAGTATCCGTCCCTATACTTGCGTTTAAAAAAAATATCCGTACCCGCTCCTATACCTATACAGGTAGCAACTTTAATTTCTATTCCCGTACCCGTTAGGTACTTATATACCTTTACCCGCACTTTACTTGTGTGTAAAATCAATAAATCAATAACAATATGTTAATTAAAAAAATGCTACAACTAAATTGAAAATTCACTCTTATATCATTCAAACATAACATTAAATCATCCAAACATAACATTAAAATTATCCAAACATAACCTTAAATCATTCAAACATAAGTTATAACCCAATAACATTAGAAACATAATCATCTAACATAATCATTCTTAAATGTAATGTTCTAATTATTTAACATAATTATTAGAAACTTGGACACCATGTATAGGTACTCTCCAAGACCGGCCACAAAATAGGACATTGACTCTAATTATCTTATAATTATATTGTCTATAATAAATAGTTACATATTATGGACAATTAGTATACGAATATCCAAAGTTGCGTACAAGCACACTCAAAGTTGAAACTTGTATATACCACAAATATAGCAAATAATATAATGGTTTCAAACGATTTATTACACACAAGTAATTAAATTATTAGCATATAATTAATTCATGTCATCAATAATCAATACTATGTTTTAGTAATTAAATTAATAATTAATAAAGTATATATATAAGATATATTAATTAAATTATTATATATATAATAAGTGCGGGTATGGGGCGGGGTGGATACTATAGTACCCATACTCGCACCCATCTCCATTAAAATTTGTGGGTAAATATTTGCCCCTGGACTCATCCCCAATAAACAAGTATTTATGCTACCCATTTGTGGATATTTTTGCGGTGCTCATAGGATTTGGGTACATTTTTCCATCCCTATAGATGAAGCATGTTAAATAAAAACAATAAAAAGAAAGTTGGCAAGCAATTAAACATGTAATAAATGTGAAATATAAGAAGGAATATAAAGGAATTTAGATCTTGCCTCCACAATATTTTTCATTAGGCAAAATTCTTCTAAAGTAAGATTATTTGTGAAGTATACAAGTGCAAAAGTATATATTCATTTTTCCTTTAATTTAAAATATATAATATTCTTAAATCACTAATTTAAAAAAAAAAAACACTTACACTTCACAAATAAAATCATTTTAAAGAATTTTTCCTTCTTTTATGATGACATATATGCTCTTTATCTTATTCCATGGGCATTAAGACATTTTTCTATATATTGATTTTTTTTTAACAAAAAATTAGAGTAAAAGCTCATTTAACTAAATTGAATAGTCCACCAAAAAAAAAAAAACAAATTAAATTGAATAATTAATATTGAAATTACCTTTAAATTTTAGTTGATTAAAACCATGATTCAAATGAAATTAAAAATTAATATATCATTATTAGTTTATTTTAAACGAGTTGTACCTAGCTAAACAATTGAATATTCATAAATGACTTTGCATTTAATATATTTTTGGAGATTAATGACATGTTTATTTCTGTTTTCACTTTTAATTTACAAAATTGTCCATATTTGATTTTCAATCAATTTCTTGTTTTCAAAATTTGTATAGGAAATAAAAAAAGGAAAAAATATTACAATTTTTTGTACAAATCTTTAAAGATAAGAAACAAATTGAAAACAAGATAACAGTTTTATAAATTAAATGTGAAAATAGAAGTAAAAGATTTCCGCAATGGAATATGAGAGCAATTGAAAATGAGCTGTAATAGATTTTGACCATTGAAAAAAATATTTTATATAAAATAATAAAATTAAACGTGCATGAAAAATTGTAGATCCATAGAATCATAGATGACAAAGACAAAACAACTGCACTATCCTCCAGTTCAAATTTATATTGCAGGGTGTCGTACTCTCGTGTATAGGTGTCACTAGCTTCCTGCAGGTCGCTTTAACTTCATCAATAGAAATGTAAAGAACGAGACAAAATAGTGATTCGTGGGTAGCATGGCTTTTGTTTAGCCACCGGTTCCTATGTCGAAATTGCAATTGCAAATACCAATTACAAAGACAAATGTTGACCAACAACTCAAACGGCTACGGGCATGGTTAGATTAAAGTTGAAAGAGCTTAAAAATATTTTTACTCTCAAAATAACAAATATTACTTTTTTATTTTATATATCGGAATGTGTAATTTTGTATTAAAATTCACAAAAATACTTATGTAATTTTAAACCAAACATAACCTACACCGTTGATAAGCTTGTGCATAGAGAGATCAGCTCAGAGAGTGACAATTGTTATAAATAATTTTTTAAAGACATGTCTTATGTAGTCTTTAATCTAAAAAAACTTTAGGTGGAAGCATATAATCACAAAAGCATGCATTTATCAAGAACAATCTGTTCTTGTTCACATAGGATCTACATCATGTTGAATTACTAAGGATAGGATAAATACCTGGATCTATAGTCAGTTCTTGATCTAAGTGTTCTTCATAAAATATTTACGGTAATCAATCACGAACATAAACAGAGAGAGCCAGTGGCTTTACGGTTCTTCCTCAACTGAATCTCTTGAGTTTCTAATGGAACCTTTGCCTCTCTTCAAATTGAGAGAAGGGAGTATGAGTTTTCTGTGTTTGGTATATTGAGGACCATAGCCTTTTTATAGTGTGTTAACCTAATAGGGTTCCTATTATCTCCTAATGGGCCAACACTGACATATGCTCATTTAAACTCATATCATCTTATTTAGAAGTCTAATGGGCTCACTTAATTTGACTACATAAAATAAACCCAACTAATGATAAATAACTAATATAATTGTCTTATAATATTAGCCTATATTAATTATTGAAATATAAAATTCCAACAATCTCTCACTTGGGCTACATATTGTAACAATTATATCACAATTCTTTAGGCGCGCATTCGTACGCTATTTATCTTTAGACTTTCACTTTAACAATCTAGTCCATCTTATGCATCAATAATGGAACCACCGCGGCTTTCGTCACTGCCGTAAAATGTGACCAAGCCTCGATGACCACTACATCAACACACTTAATGACATAGATCAATATGAATGAGCAGCATGAAAATTACATGCAATGTGATCTCAATCATGCCTATTTCCAACTGGTTTAACTTTAGTCTTTAATGAGATCAATCCAAAGTCTTTAAGTACAAAATAATTTTGCACACAACAAGATACAAACAAGTTGATTAATAAACTCATAATCTTTATTTCTGTAGAAAAAAAAAAGAAGTAACATAAAGTTTGTATCAAACAAACATAGAACATAAAGAAAGACTCCCACTAAACTAAGACAACCTCAATGACAACACCCATATGAGCAACATGCTCATGAAAGACCTTAGGTGTTAAGCCCTTAGTTAGTGGATCAGCTAGCATAAAATCCGTCCCTATATGTTCTATTGAAATTTGTTCTTCCTGAACTATTTCCTTAACTACAAGATACTTAATGTCGATAAATTTCGATTTCATAGAACTCCTATCGTTGTTAGAGTAGAGCATTGCTGATTTATTGTCACAATAAATTTTGAGTGGCCTCTCAATGGTGTCAATCACGCATAGGCCTGTGACAAAATTTCGCAGCCATAACCCATGGTTTGATGCCTCATAGCAAGCCACAAACTCTGCTTCCATGGTTGAAGAAGCTACAAGAGTCTGTTTGGTAGACTTCCAAGAAATAGCTCCTCCAGCCAACACGTAGATGTAGCTTGATGTGGAGCGTTTGCTGTTGGGGCTTCCCGCAAAATCGGAGTCAGAGAACCCAATGATCTTTAAATTGTTGGACTTCCGATAAGTAAACATGTAGTTTTTTGTTCTCTTCAAATAGCACATCATGCACTTCATTGCTTTCCAGTGCTGCATACCAGGATCACTCATATATCTGCCCAGGACTCCTACTATAAATGCTATGTCAGGATGAGTGCAAATTTAAGCATACATAAGACTCCCTATAGCGGAAGCATAAGGAATCTTTTGCATCTCTCCCTTTTCAAGATAAGTAACGGGGCACTGTTTGAGACTAAACTTGTCTCTTTTAGTAACGGGTGTATCTCTTGATTTACTATCTTTCATGCTGAATCTATCCAGAACTGTATCGATATAGCTCTTTTGTGATAATCCAAGAATACCTTAAGAACGATCTCTAAGTATTTGGATTCTTAAGACAAAAGATGTGTCCCCAAGATCTTTCATCTCAAAATTTTTCGTGAGAAATTTCTTGGTTTCATGCAACAGGCCTATATCATTGCTGGCTAGCAGGATGTCATCAACATATAATACCAGAAGACAAATTTACTCCCACTAAACTTTTGGTATACGCAATCATCAACCAAATTTGCCTCAAATCCATAGTAGGTAATAACTTGATGAAATTTGTAATACCATTGACAGGAAGCCTAGGCCATAGATGGATTTCTTTAGTTTGCACGCCATGGACTTTGGATCACTTGAATCAAAGTTTTCTATTTGCACCATATAGATTGTTTCGTCAATGTTGCCATTTAGAAACGCAGTTTTTACATCCATCTGATGTAACTCTAAATCAAAATGAGCTACAAGTGCCATTATAGTCCTAAGAGAGTTTTTCAAAGAAATTGGAGAGCAAGTCTCTTTATAATCAATGCCTTCCTTTTGAGTAAAGCCTTTGGCAACAAGACGAGCTATATATCTCTCAACATTACCCTTTGAATCCCTTTTGGTTTTAAATATCCATTTACAACCAGTGGGTCTCGCATCGTCAGGCAATTTGATGAGATTCCAAATGTCATTGTCAGCCATCAATTTCATCTCGTCATTCATGGCATCAATCCATTTTTAAGAGATAGAACTTTGCACAGCTTAACTAAAGTTGATTGGATCTTCCTCAGTCAAGCCAATGCCATCCTCATGTTCTTGAAGAAATACAATATAATCATATGAAATTTCACTTCTCCTTTCCCTAGTGAATCTCCTTAGTGGTACTTCTCGAGACTGTTGAGTTTGAACTATAGGTGGTACTTAGGGAGGAATCTCAATGTTGTCTTGTTCTTGAGTGATGTTAGGAATAATATCATTATTAATTACTGGATCTATTTCTTGAACAATGATAGGTGCAAAGACTTGTTCATTGCTAATACCAAGTTCTTCTTCAAAGACAATGCTCCTTATGTTTCCTTCCCCTCCAAACTCAACTTCCTCAAGGATCCTTGCATTTCCCATCTCAAAGAAGGATCTTGTAGTGGGATTGTAAAACTTATACCCGCGAGAGCGTTCAACATAACCAATAAAGTAGCAACTAATTGTTCATGAGTCTAGCTTACCTTCATGCAGCCTATAAGGCCTTGCTTCAGCTACACATCCCCAATCCCCAAATTCGCATGTGCCTAATGCTGGGCTTTTTCCCAATCCATAGTTCATAAGGGGTTTTAGTAACTACTTTACTTGGTACTCTGTTGAGGATATACATTGCGGTCTTTAATGCCTCTCCCCAAAGCAACTATCGTAGAGAAGAATGACTAATCATACTCCTTACCATATCCTTAAGAGTCCAATTTCTTTGTTCTACAACTTCGTTCATGCTGGGTTTGCCCGGCATAGTGTATTGCAGAACGATTCCACATTCATTGAGGAAAAGTGCGAAGGGCCCTAGACATTGTTCACCTGATCTGTCATATCTACCATAGTATTCACCACCACAATTAGATTTGATAGCCTTAATTTTCTTTCCTAGTTGAAGTTCAACTTCAGCTTTGAAGGACTTGAAAACGTCTAGAGACTATACTTCTCATGAATTAAATAAAGGTAACCGTACCTCCAGTAATTGTCTATGAACGTAATAAAGCACTTTTGTCCATTCCATGAATATATAGGGAAAGGACCACAGATATCCGTATGTATTTGTTCTAAGACATCCTTTACTCTTTCGACACCTAAATTCCTTTTGTTTGTTTGTTTACCCTTAACACACTTAACACAAACTTGGAAGTTTGACAAATTTAAGGGTCCAATAATTTCCTCCGACACAAGCCCCTGGATTCTTTGTTTAGAGATGTGACATACGCGCTTATGCCATAAAGTGGCAAAATTCTCATTTAATTTATGTTTCGTACCACACAAATTTGTTTGCAATATCTCGTTATAGGAACGCTTAATATTGAGCATATAAAGATTGTCAATTAAAGACCCATAACCAACAATATTTGAATAATAAGAGAGACTATATTATTTCCAAATGAACAAGAATAACTAGATTTGTCCAAAATAGAAATAGAAATTAAATTTTGTCTAATAGAGGGTGCAACATATGTCTCAACCAAATCCAAATAAAAACTAGTCTTTAAAAGTAATCTAAAAGTTCCTATAGCTTCAATTGCAACTTTATTGCCATCGCCCACATAGATGAATCTTTCAACATTACTTGGTGGACGGCTCGACAGGCAACCCAGCATAAACATACTTATGTGAGTAGTAGCACCAAAATCTACCCACCAAGTGTCCTTGGGTACAAAAACTAAATTAACTTCAGAACAAACAAAAGTGAGAAGTTGACCCTTCTTTGCACGCCAAGCAGCGTACTTGGAACAGTCATTCTTCATGTGTCCTAACTTCTTGCAAAAGAAACAAGCAAATTCCTCATCTTGCTTCTTTAGCTTTTTCTTTTGAGAAGAACTTTCCACAGTTTCCTCATGTTTCTTCCTCTTCTTATTCTGAGAGGTCGAAGCCAGATGTGCACTTTCAGTCTTATCCCTTTGCAGTCTTTCTTCCTCTTGCACACAGTGAGATATAAGTTCATAGAGGGACCATTTGTCCTTCCGAGTGTTATAACTCACTTTGAACTGCCCAAAGTGTGCAGGAAGTGAGATCAAAACCAGGTGCACGAGCAAATCCTCAGAAAGCTTTAACTTTAATGCCTTGAGTTTCAATGCGAGATTAGAGATCTCCATAATGTACTCCTTTATGTTCCCTTTACCTTTATACCTCATAGAGATAAGTTTAGTCAAATGACTACTGGTCTCAGCCTTTTAATTCTTGGCAAAGAATTGCTCTATTGCCTCCAAGAACTTCTTGGCATTCTCATTCTCAGCAATTGAGCCCCGAAATGCCTCCGGAATGGAGTGTTTGATGATCATGAGGCACATTCGGTTGGACTGATCCCACCTCTCAATTTTTGCCTCATTAAATTTCTTCGGAGTGGAAATGGGTCATTCCGTCCTTAGTGCCAGGTCCAAGTCCATATAGCCGAGAACAATTTCTATAGCCTCTTTCTGTGACTTGAAGTTCATCCCATTCAGTATTGGGATTCCATTGATTTGAGTAGCGAAGTTAGGAACAATAATGGCAACAACCAAAGAGAGAACAATAAACATACAATAACATAAGTGAGCATGTCAAAAAATAATTAATAAGACATGCACAATCAATCTTTATGGCAAATTTAAAGACCCAAACAATATACCTAGCACACCATTAATTCCCAATCTTTGGATTGAAAGAACTAACAACAAGTGGTACTCTCGACGCAATGATCAAACATTGGTGATAAGTCTTGTCAAACAACGGTTGTCTTTGGACACTTCATTGTTCACATAAAAAATAATCTTTATAATCACCGCACGTTTACCATGGCTAAATTTGTCCAAATCATGCATTAGCATTGACGTCAATTTCTTCTTTCATTATATATTTTCTAAATACATCAACAATATACTGGTAAATTGGACAATTTAGAAAACACAATAAATCATATATATATATATATATATATATATATATTACTTTAAAGGAATACCAAAATTGATTGACGTCAATTTTACAATTTATAAAATAAATTACTTTGTGATCAATATATATATATATATATATATATATATATATATATATAATTTAATAATACCACAATAAATGAAATCAATGATTCCATTGTCTTAATAGTGATTCGCAAATGCCAAGAAACTTTTATCAATATATATTATAATTAGATATCAATGTCAAAATTCTAAAAGATATTTAATCAAAATGCAAATCACTGATTTTAAATCAATATACGTTAATCTAATTGATTTACGGGTTTTAAATATTTACAGGATGCAAATCAATATCCATGATATATATATTACCGAAATCAATATTACAAATATCCGTAGCCTTTATTAACAAATATCACAATTTTGTATCCGTAAAACAAAAGACGTGCAGCTTCAGGAAAATCCAAATGCCAATTGTATTTGTATATAATACAATTATACAATAACTAATAACACAAAAGGTCTCCACCCCCCCCACCAAAAAAAAAGTATGAGTATTAAACCGCATAACTATTGGATCCACTGATTTATATACATGTAGACAACAGTAAAAGCAAAAACCGTACATAAATATCATCTAAGAGAAACTCCTTTCAGGTATGAAATAATTAAAAAAAAAAAAATCCTAATAACCCACCATAGAAAACTGCTCTGATATCACTTGTTAGAAATAATTCTTTAAAGACATGCTATATGTAGTCTTTAATCTAAGAAAACTTTACGCGGAAGCATATAATCATAAAAGTATGCATATATCAAGAACAACTTGTTCTTGTTCACATAGGATTTACATCATGTTGAATTATTAAGGATAGGATAAATACTTAGATCCATAGTCTGTTTCTCATCTAAGTGTTCTTTACAAAATATTTACGGTAATCAATCACGAACACGAACAGAGAGAGCTAGTGGCTTTACGGTTCTTCCTCAACCGAATCTTTTAAGTTCTTGATGGTGCCTTTGCCTCTCTTTAGATGGAAAGAAGGGAGTATGAGTTTTATGTGTTCAGTATATTGGGGACTATAGCTTTCTTATAGTGTGTTAACCTAATAGGATTCTCATTATCTCCTAATGGGCCAATACTGACATCTGTTTATTTAAACTCATATCATCTTATTTAGAAGTCCAATGAGCTCACTTAATTTGACCACATAAAATAAAGCCAACTAATGATAAATAGCTAATATAATTGTCTTATAATATTAACCAATATTAATTATTGGAGTATAAAATTCCAACAACAATTCCCTGAAATTTGGAGATCACACGATGGATTTAGGATTCCGATCTTGTATATGAAGATTTAGCCTATGTTTGTTTGAACGTTAAATACGTGCATATTTTCACGACAATATGATAAAAAAAATAAAAAATCAAAAGCTATTACTTATAGCTTTTTCTTGATGCGAATTAAATAGCATTAAATGTTGAACTAAACATGAACTTAACTTTAGTTATGCGGTTGCATACATGTAAATCACGTTCAAGGATAGAGACCTAATTGACTGAACAATATATGTTTTATTGCTTACAAGTAAACTTTTTGATGGTGATAATAAAAATTGACTTAATTTTTATTCTCATATTTTAATTTATATATGTTTGGGATTGGATGGGCTATTTCGGCTCACAGTGTTTTGTTGGGAAATAATTCAAATTTTCATTTTCAAATCTTTAATATATGATTTAGATTTAAAAATATATTTTTTTTATTTTAGGGATTTGTTTCATCTTTTAATATTAGGATGCAAGTTGTATAAATAAGAGTTCTTGAGATGAGAAGAATCATTCGACCTATAGAAGGGGTTACCATCCTAAGTGAGAAGGAGTTATGTAAAGTGAGGGTTTTTCAAGTTTGTCCAGAAAACTTGTAATGAGGTTAAATGTTTGAGATGAATAAAATTGAGATGTTTCCGTAGACATAAGCAAGAGGTGTCGAACCACATTAAATAAAATTGTGTCCATCCGCTATTTTTATTTTGTATTGTTGTTTGTGTGTTTCCTTAACAATGGTATCAGAGCTGATGGTTGTGCGGCTTGGTGACTAGTGAGAGGAGTATTGAAGCTTGATGAAGCTGATGGTGGATCCGTGTGGGATTCTTGTGTCAAAAGTCTTCTCGACATGAGAAGTAAAGCGGCGTGTCCTGGTAGCTACTGGCGATGCAAATTCTTATGTTGCAAGTCTTCTTGGTAATGGAAAAGGCAAGCAGCGTGTCTTGGTAGTTAATGGCGATACAAGTATAAGAAGTGTCACCATCCAATACTCGCAAAGCGGAGGTAGAAACACACCAAAGTTTGCGAAGTAGAAGCAATATTAGAGATGATTACGATGAGCATCCATGATGACGAGAGTTGAAGAGGAAGTTTAAAAATTTTAATTGAGGAAAGAATTGTTGGGAAACAATTCAAATTTTTATTTTCAAATCTTTGTGATATGATTTAGATTTAAAGATATTATTTTTAATTTAGGAATTTGTTTCCTCTTTTAATATTAGGGTGCAAGTTGTATAAATAGGAGTTTTTGAAATGGGAAGAATCACCCGATCTGTAGAGGGGTGCACCATCTTAGGTGAGAGGGGGAGGGGGAGGGGTTTATGTGAAGGGAGGTTTTCAAGTTTGTCTAGAAAATTTGTAAGGGGATTGAATATTTGAGATGAACAAAATTGAGATGTTCCCATGGACATAGGCAAGAGGTGCCGAACAACGTTAAATAAATTGTGTGCCTTTTGCTGTTTCTATTTTATGGTGTCATTTGTGTGTGTGTCTTCCCCAACATGCTTTAACCCCCAAAATCACAATTGTTGTCCAAAGTCAACGACCAAATGCAGGATGTATAAGATACATTCGAAGATAGAAGACTACACCTTGACTTAGAGCAAGTTATCCTATTGCTACACCAAAATAGTAACATTGCCCACAAGAGGCCTTAGGTCTTGTGCCACAAAATTTAACTCATCCTTTACCACTATGTATACTATTAATGACACTAAAGCAGGTAAACACTTAATATATATACATATCACTTTAGTGGATTATTCATTTAAGCATCAAAGTGCCTTTTACAGCCGCCACTCATTTCTCATTGCATCTTGATTGCACTACAACTTCAATTGACATAAGGAGAACTCATACCTCGGTCCATTGAAGCACATAAATCAGTAATCCATCTTGAACACTATCAGCAGTCCACCTCGGATAGATCAATATATGATTTACATTTTTTTTATTTTTTATTCATATTTAGTTTTATAATTTTTTAATGGGTTAATGGTATTTTTTGTCCTTACAAAGTTGCCAATTTTTGGTTTTTCACTTTTCGTCTCTACATTTTCTAAATATCTAAATTTTCATCCCCTAGTCTAACTCTGTTTAGTTACTATATAGTTACTTGGTGACATCCTAGTCATGGAACACATGGATTTTGCTCCTTTGTTATCAAGTAACCATACAGTAACTTAACAAAGTTATATTGAGAGATGAAAAATTGGGGTATATTTAGAAAATGCAGGGACGAAAAGTGGGGGATTTAAAAGTCAAGGGTAAAAACCAAAAATTGGATATTTTACAAGGATGAAAAACACCATTAGCCCATTAAAAAACTATAAAACTAAATATTAATAATTAAAATATAAAATCTAAATCATATATTGATTTATTCAATGTGTACTGCTGACATGTCCAAGATGTACTACTGACCGTTGTGCTTCAATAGTCCAAGGTTTGAGTTCTCTTAATGTCAGCTAGAGCACTAGTGCAATTGAGACGCCATGAGAAATGAGTGGTATTTGTAAAAGGCACTCCAATACTCAAGTTAACTGTTGTTTCTCTAGGCACAATCCCAAATATTCTTTTTCTTTTGCTTCTCTAGGCACTAAAAGATCTAACAGGGTTTGCTTAGATCAAGGTAACTTAAACTATCATCTTGTAAGCTTAAATAAGTAAATGATAGTAGTTTGTATGCTTATAGTATATGTACAAGGTTACAGATAATGTTCTAAGAGAAATAAATAAAGGTTAAGTAAATGCAAGTTCTCTCTTGTTCATTTTTGCATGTCTCTATTCTCTATACCTTATTGACTCTTGTGGCTTTCATAGCATAGTTTAAGATAATCATTGACAACTTTTCTTCAATCTTCAAATATAAACGTTGGGAAACATTAAATGTAGCAATAAATGTTTCTTGTTCTAATATGTATATTTTGATAAAATACTTTGCTTATCTTTTATTTTCATACTTCTATTATGTAGTATGTAAAAGTTTCTACCTCTGTACTTTAAGTATGTTGACTTTTTTGATATGTTGTCTTGTCACTCTATTTTTGCGCCTTTCTCTTCTTGAGGTATGAGAGTAGGTAAACTCTACTTTTGTTTCTTCTAATTAAGACAAAGTCTCAATCTTCTTGTATATGCCATCTAGCTTAAACTTCAATTTGGTTTCCGTTGAGTCCTTGTTGTCTCTTTATTAGAGGAATCCTTTCAAATGAAACTTGATACAAGTTGACAGTTGAAATTTGAAAGTATAGTACAAAGATAGTTTCTTCATAGGACGAACTACTAGGACAATCTGTAGTACAAATAGATGGTTAGTCTTTATCAAAAACATACAATCTTATGTTTTGTTTGTTATCATTAAAACTATGTTGGATCTTCTTAGATCTAAGAAGATCAAATACAAAGAAATATAATTAATAAGAATACATCCAATTTTTTTGGTGACTATAAGAGTACATCCAATTACCTCACAGGTAAATAGGCAAAATAATAATTTATTAGTAGTCAAAGTGTCATCAATTAAGCACTTTTTTCACATTCCTTTCCTAAGTGTTAGCTTTAAGTGTGTCATCAAGTACATAACTTTAGAAACATGAACCTTGTAGTTGTTGTTAGTTAGAGCCTATTTCTTATTCAGAAATAAGGTTTATGTGGAGAGAGATGAAGGAAAAAAGACAATAATTATGATTTAAGGATTTTGTTATAAAACATTTTAAAATTTGACATACTAAATAACAATTTAATGAAATTATAGGAATTTATTGATTAATTTAATAGGTTAAAGTTGTATTTTGGTATTCTATGATTTATAAATAATTTACATTAACTTAGCAACCTAGTTTGAAAAAAAAAAAACCATCTTTTGTTTTTATAAATAATTATAAAAATATTAAATTACCTTTATTGCATTTTTTAAAAATATTTATATAAAAATATGAAAACATCATTTATAAATTGATTAAAAATAAGACACAAAATAAAAACAATGTGATATTTCGTAATTATTTATAAAAATAAAATATTTTTTTCCCAAACAAAGCATACTTTTAGATTCTTTTTTATAATTTTAATTTATCATGTAATAGAAAATAATTGAATAGTTTTAAAGTTTTTCTTACAAAATCTTAAATTTTAACGCAACCATCCCCCGCAAGTAAATGGAGATTTATGTACATTCATAGTTTCCCGTTGAAAGTGTTCAAAGCCCAGTCAATTTCCTTGACTTTATCACAAACTTAAAGCATAATTAGCCAATTTTAACTCCACCATATCTTCAGTAGAAAGAAAATAAAACAATGCTTTGGCAAATCATGCTAATAATACTACCTACTTTGAAAATCCATGTCTCCTTCAACTTGCATCTTTAGGAAAGTCAAACAGAAAAGAGGAAAAAGAAGGAAAAAGACGGAACATGAAACAGTACATTGATGAAGATACATAGGAAGAAGAAAAAGGAAGGAATGGTTCCATAATTCAGTATGCGCATTAAATAATGAAAAGGCAAAGGTAATGGCCAAACTGGGATTTTTCTTAGCGGGTGATTGGTATAAGATAAATTTTTAGTTTTGGAAGAATTTAAAATTGAAAATGCTTGTTTTTTATATTTGATTTATTATTTAAAAAAAATATTTCCAAGAAATATAATTTTCCAAGAATATTTTTCACTTATATTTTCTACAAAATTATTTTTATGGGAGGAGGTAGAAATCTAACTTTTTCAAATTAGAAGAAAAATTTTACTATTGTAAAAATACCACAATGCCCTCATTACATCATTTAATACAAGTATATAAAGCTTTGAAATAATTTCTTATTAAATATGATTAATAATTAAGTTTAAGAATATTATTGTAGCAATATTAAGAAAATATTGTGTAGAAACAGTGAAAAATATCTAACCAAAAGAGAATGAAAAATTATGTGATGTTGAAGTTAGATTAAAGAATATTAAAAATAACACAAACATATTTGTAATTTTAAAATTTATGAAAAATATTTCTACAACAAAATTTATGCAAAACTATAATTTGATTAAATTATTTTTCAAATTTATCTTAACTTAGATACAAGAAAATGTTATAATAAATTATTTATAAATGTTATTATTTGTATAATTTTTATATATTATCTATATAAATTATTTAGATTGAACTAGTAATACTAAATAATTTACATAAGAAATAAAAATAAAATTTATTATAATTTAATCATTCTTAAATTTAATTTTATAAAATAATGAATTATTATCTTATTAAAATTAAATATTTTCTTAAAAATGGGTTCTTGGTGATAATCATTTTGGATTTACTTCTTATTTAGTTATGGTAAAAACTTCATGTTTTTTAAAATAAATGAGTCATGAAAATTTGATAATTTTTAACTTTTTGAAATTATAAAAAATAGGTTGTTAGTGTAACTTTGGGGGCGTTTGTTTCAAGGTTTGATATTATATTTTTAGGAATCACATTTCTTGTAATACTATGCCTGGGAATATTATTCCCATGAACATATTTGGTTGACATTTAATAATTTAAAAAAAAATTAAAATTTATTCAATTAAAAAATTCAAAAAGTAAAAGTAAAAGAAGAGATGAGGAAGAAAGAAGTGAGAATAGGTAGTTATCGTAGAAAATAACTTCCATTCCCATGGGAACGTAAAATACCACCTATAATTATGGAAATAAGAAGTAAGACAAGTGTGAGTATTTCACATTTCTGGGAATCATAAATACCTAGGAATATTTTTTTAAAACTTGTACCAAACATAACCTTTGATATTCTCATGTTCACTTTCCCAAGAATAATTTGCGATACCTTGAAACAAACACAACCTTTGATTTATCATTGCATTTGAGGATACGTAGGAGTAAGGAAACACCTTTGCTGAGTTTAAAAAATATTTTTATAAATTTTCCTTATTTCAAAAATAATAAAATTAATTTTAAATAATAAAGATTCTTGTATGATAAATAAGAAATACTAAATTTTTAAAAAAATAATGTTTTATTGAAATGAATCTAATGAAGTTATTTCTCTAAGAGGATATTTTTGGAAGAAATATTTATATATCTTGAAAAATTCTATTAAAATCAAACATACAAATCTTTGATTTCCAAGAAATATGTATAAACATTTTCAAGAATGTTTATGACCAATCAAACATATTTTAGTTATTACTAGAAATCATGATTGATTTTCGAGCATGAAAAAATTTCCCTTTTACCAAATGCTCATTAGTGGAGACTATAGGAATTAACTAACATTTTAAAATAATTATTGTTAGGACAAAGAACAAATAATAACCCTCAATTATTTTGATCATGCCAAACAAACTAATAAGCTTTTCAAAGAAAACTATATACGTGCATAAGTATAAAATAGACGAATGTTGCATCTTATTAATAGACAAATAGTTATACACCTTGAACGTACTAAAATATTGTGTATATTAGTCTGTTATGATTTTAGGACACAATAAAGACTTTATCCTTAAAGTGCTTCAAAAAGCATGTTAATGTACCAACTTTGTTGAAAAGACATGCTTTTTGACAAAAAGGAAGTACAACAGTGTCCTTGTCTGAGCAAAAAGTAAATATGCTCATTACAACAAGATATGGTACGAGAAAAAAAAAAAGATAAGCAGAATGCTTTATCTTATTAGAGTGATTAGTTGGTGAAAGATATTTAATGCTCCAACAGATACTTTTTTCACAAAGGTAAATTAGACAAACAAAGCTTTAGAAGTTCCCTCAACAGATACTTTTTAGAGAGCTCTATAAATACTAGTGAAGGTTTGTACAAGTTGATAGAACTGAATTGCTGAAGCCTTAGAACTCTAACTTAGTTTCTTTGAGCCTTCTTTGCTCTGATACTTTCTAAGCATTCTTGTACAAAGTGTTGCAAAGTCATTAAGATTTAAGCCTAGTACTATATCTTGTACATTTATTTGATAAGGCGAAGATAGTTAATTAGCATTACCTTTACCCTTTTTTAAGTGATCTTGGTAGAAGCTTGAAGAGGCTTTGTAGCAAAGAATACTTGGGTTAATTGCTTGGAGAGGCAAAAGAAATACTACTTGGATTGCCTAAAGAGGCTTGTTGAAAGAATACTTGTAACTTGGAATAAGTTATAGTGGAACTTGGTGGTGTGCTAAGAATTGAATGTAGTCTCTAGGGTGAAACGAACCGATATAAAAACCTTTGTGTTTTTATCTCTTTCTCTTTTATCTTGCTTTACTAGTTGATATTGTGCTTCTGAGTTCTTTCCATTTTATCTTCATAAAGCATTTTGATAAAAGGACTTGAAAAGCAGACTTTGCTTATTCTGAATGCTTGAGTAGAAGATCCCCCAAACAACTTTATTTATAGTGATGAAATTACAATCAATATTAATTACAAGATCCCTTGATTGAAGGGATAAGAAATAAAACAAATACTGAATCAGATATAAATCAAATAAAAAAAAAAGGAAATACAACAAGTATGATAATAATGGAAATCTAGCAAGTAAATCAAATCTCAACACTTCCCCTCAAGCTGGAACGTATAGATCATAAGCATCTAACTTGTTACAAGTATAGGATATTCTTGGCCTTATAAGAGACTTGGTGAAGATATCTGCTAGTTGATTATTGGAATTGACAAAAGAGGTAGTAACTTCTCCAGAAATGATCTTTTCTTGGATAAAATGACAATCTATTTCAATATATATGTTTAGTTCGTTCATGGAAGACTAGATTAAATGCAATATGCAAGGTTGCTTGGTTGTCACAAATGAGTTTCATTGATTCAATTTTACATAATTTGAGTTCATTAAGGAGTTGTTTCAACCATATAAGTTTACACATAGTAATGGTCATAGCCCTATATTCAACCTCCGCACTAGACCTTGCCACAATATTTTGTTTCTTTCTTTTTCAAGAAATAATATTTCCTTTAATTGGGACACAATAACCCAAGGTTGATCGACGATCACTAGGAGAACCAGCCCAATCCGTATCTGTATATGTAATAACATCAATGTGACCTCTATTCTCATAAACTAACCCTTTTCCAGAAGACCCCTTTATATATCTCAAGATTCAAACCATAACATCCTAATGACTTTCGCATGGAGAGTTGAGAAATTGACTTATGACACTAATTGCAAAGGATATGTTAGGTCTAGTCATGGTAAGATAATTCAACTTTCCATCCAATCTTCGATATCTACTCGGATCTGAAAAAGGATCCCCTTGATCTTGCATAAGTTTGGTATTCGGATAGTGTCGATGGGGCTTACATTCTAGCATCTTAGTCTCTTCCAAGATGTCGAGGGCATATTTTCTTTGGGATATAGTAACGTCTGTCTTTGATTAGGCTACTTTAATTCCCAAGAAGTATTTTAGTTGACCCAAGTCCTTGGTCTAAAAGTGTTGAAACAAATGTTGTTTAAGGTCCCGGATACGACTGTGGTCATCACCTATAATAACAATGTCATCTACATACACCACAAGATAAATACATTGGTTAGTAGAGGAAAGTCTGTAAAACACTGAGTGATCGACTTCATTGCGAGTCATGCCAAAACTCTGAAGAACATAACTAAATCTTCCAAACCATGCCCTGGGATTCTATTTAATGCTGTATAAAGCTTTACGTAACCTACAAACAAAGCCACTAGACTCCCCCTGAGCAATAAATTTGAGAGGTTGCTTCGTATAAACTTCCTCAGCTAAATCACCATGTAAGAATGCATTTTTGATTTCCAACTGATAAAGAGGCCAATTATGTATAGTCGCCATGGACAAGAAGAGACAAACAAAGGCCATCTCAGCGACTGGAGAGAAAGTGTCACTATAGATGAGGCCAAAGATCTGAGTGTAGCCCTTAGCTATGAGTCGAGCCTTCAAATGATCAATTTGTCCATCAGGTCCAATTTTAATGGTAAAGACCCACCGGCCGCCAACAAGAGATTTTCCTAGAGGAGGAGGAATAAAGGTCCACGTTTGGTTAGACTTTAGAGCTTGTATTTCATTAACCATTGCCTGTCACCATTCTAGATGTGAAAGAAATTCCTAGACAGTTTTGGGAATAGCCATAGAGGAAATGGCAGACACAAAGATATAGTGGGAAGAAGAAATACGATGTTAACTTAAGAAATTATAAATAGGGTTAGGGTTGTGAGTAGAACGGTTATCTTTTTGAATGGTGATAGGAAAGTCAGAGTGAACCAGAGTAGGTTGAGGGATTGGAGTAAGAGATGAAGCATTAGTCTCTTCAATGGGAGCTACTTCCATCAGTGCGGGATGAGGGTGGTGCTGATAACTAAGAAGGGGAGGAGCCAGAAGAGGGGAAGGAACATGTGTAACTGGCAAGTGAAGAATAACAGAAGGAACAGGTAATACTCGGGAGACAAATTCTGTTAAGATGGACGAGTTGAAGAAAAGGGTATCTTCAAAGAAGGTGACCAGCTGACATATAGAAGTGATGATTGGTAGGAGAGTAACACTGATAACCTTTATGAGTCCGAGATAACCAAGAAAGATGCACTTGATAACATAAGCCTTCAACTTGTTAACACTTGGAGTTAGATCATAAACAAAACAAGTAGAGCCAAAAACACGAAGGGGAATCCAAAACAAGGTTCATCAGGGAATAAGATAGAGTGAGGTACTTTGTTATCTATAGAAGAATGTGACCTTCTATTAATAAGATAGCCAGTAGTAAGGACAACATCCCCCCTAAAATTTTAAAGGTGCATGTGAATGAATTAAAAGGGTACGTGCAGTATTGATAATGTGGCGATGTTTGCATTTTGCAACACCTTTTTGTTATGGAGTGTAGGGACAAGATGATTGATGAATCATACATTGAGATGACATAAAATTTTGGAAAGAGTCAAAGAAGTATTCTTTTACATTGTCAGTACATAAAGTATGAATGATTTGTCCAAATCGAGTATGAATTTCATTACAAAAATTTTGAAATATGGTAAATAATTCAAAATGCTCTTTCATTAAGAAAATCCAAGTACTCCTAGAGAAATCATCAATAAAAGTGACATAATACCTAAAACCTAAGACTGAGGGAACACGACTTGGACCCCTAACATCGAAATGGACAAGGGCAAAAGGAGAATCTGTTTGATGAGAAGCGTTGCTTGGGAAGGTACCTGAATATATTTGTCAAGTTGACACGACTCACACTCTAAGGACTGCAATCGGGAAAGGTTGTGAACCATTGCCTTCAATTTATTCAAGCTTGGATGTCCTAAATGACGATGAAGTAGAGTCGGAGACTCTGTAGTGGTGCACGCAACTGCAGGTGGCGAGCGAAAGTATTAGAGACCATGTGCTTCATATCTTGCGCCAATCATCCGACCCGTACTCTAGTCCTGTATACTAAAAAAATCAGAGAGAAAGCTTATAGAACAATTAAGAGTGTGGGTGAGTTGACTAACAGAGACAAGATTGGACGGCGACTCAAGCACAAAAAGGATGATTTTTAATGATAGTGATGGAGTGGGGGTGGCTTGACCAATGGCTGTGACGGGGGGTTTTGGACCCATTAGCCAGAGGATATGGTGGGAGGATTTAGTTTGTGACATATTGAAGACAAGGGAGGGATTACTGGCTATGTGATCGAATGCACCAGAATCCAAGATCCAAGATCTAATAGATGATGAATGAGAAAGGAAATCTGTAGAATTACTAAACTGAGTAATTGCTACAGAGGCTTGCTGGGCTGCCTTGTATTAGAGGTAGTCTTTGTATTCAACATTGGACAAAATATTTTGGTTATTGGTGTAGCCTTCCACTTGTTGTTCAGGTGTTAGCAATTGAGAATAAGCAACAATTGTTGATTTATCAGGGAAGCCAATTAGATTATCTCACTTATCTTGGGTATGTCCCATGCGCTTACAATAGGGTGGCCTCCTCTGACACCACGACCACCTCTTCCATGCCCTTAACCATGGTCACAACCTCCACGTCCTACAACAAATGCTAAAGATTCTATTGAAGAGCCAATATCGGACACGGTTTCTTGATAGGGAATTTGTAGAAGACGTCCCATGAGTTTCTCTAAGGTAGGGACACTAGGGTTAGTTAATATTTGATTGCGAACAGATTCAAAATCTTTGTGTAGGCCATGGAGGATGTACACTATACACATGTTATCTAGCTTATTGATCATCTTCTTGGGGTCATCATAAATCATAAGGGTTTTGACCTCATCTATGGCGGATTGAGGTCTACTACAGTATGAAGGTAGATCATGGTCTGTCATTTGGAGAATGGCCAAATTATGAATCACATCATAGAGGTGTTGGACATCATTTGAATACAAGTCCTAGGCTTTCTTCTAGAAGGTATGGTAGATCTTATGATTGTAGAAATAGACCATGAGTATAGGGTTGATGGCCTACCACAGAAGAGCAACCAATTGTGCATTTGCCATTTTCCATTGGTCGCGTTCTGCTTTGTGAATACCATGGAATGTCTTCTCCAAATGGTTGAACAACCCTTGGCTTATGAACTAAATCTTTATAGTTGCTTGCCACTGCATATAATTCTTCTTGGTAAGTCTCTTTGATGTGATGGAGGCACTGCCAGAGAAGACGAAGGAAACTGAGCTTTTATTTGACGATTCTGGCATCAAGATGTAGATGAACAATAATAGAAGGGGGAAAGGTGTTGTATGAACTTTTGCAAGAGGGAAAAAGGGATGAACGACCCTTGAAATAGGGAGAAAAGACCCCGACAAATGCAACAGGACAAGTCATATCGCAAACGGAGTGCGGTGAAGCCATAAGAAGAAAACCACATGTAAGGGCGCGTGGTGACTTTGTTCGTGTCACTGGTTTTGATGTCAAACAGATTGGCCCTATCTATTCCTGGTGCTAGTGATCCAAACTCAAACGGAGGTGGTCGTCGGGACAACTAGGTTGGTGGCGACCTTTCTGGACAGCATTGATGACCTTTTTTTTTAATTTTTATTTGTGGGCTCTAATACTAACTTGAAAAGTAGACTTTGCTTATTCTGAATGCTTGAGGAGAAGATCCCTCAGCAGCTTTATTTATAGAGATGAAATTACAATCAATATTAATTACAAGATCCCTTGATTGAAGGGATGGGAATAAAATAGTTACTGAATCATACTGAATTAGATACAAATCAAATAAAAAAAGGAAATACAACAAGTATGATAATAATGAAAATCCAACAAGTAAATGAAATCTCAATAAAAGGTTTTATATAAGAATATGTTTAAACAAGTTTATATATTGTCTTAAAAACAAACGAAATACAATCTTTCAAAAAAGGTTTGCAAAAAGTTTTGAAACACTATTTAAACTTCTTGTGTTTTCCTGTGTTTTACAATTATCATACTAATGTAAAAAATATAGTATATTTTTAAAAATAGTTTTAGATACATAATTTTTAATCAATACTTAAAATTTTTATATCAACATATACAAGTAAAGTATTATTTAATTATATAAATAGTAATATTTTTTGGTATTTATAATAATTGATAGTGATTTATAAAACATTGATAACTTTAAATAGTGTTTAGACAAAAATCTTCAAAATATTTGAAAATTTAATTATTTCAATTAAATTTCTTTCATTTTAAAAATATTTTATTAGGTGAAGCAATTCAAAAATTTTATATTTCAAATTTTTTTTGTTACCATATTATAGGTATGAAGTATCTACCAGCTTTGTTGATGACTAATCTTCGCTAGAAAACTTAGTTGGCCGACCATCTTTAGTAGAGTCTCCTTTCTTTCAACCACATTTTTATCCACAAGACTCAAACTCGAGATGTTGCTTAAGGATTCGAGTTCAGTTTCACTCGAACCAACATAATTATGTTATATTTCAAATTCTTTATTTAGATAAAGTAATTTAATTTTCATTGTATTTAATTTATTTAGGTATTAATTTTAAAAATTGAGATTTTATTATAAATTTTTACCAAAAATAAATCTTGTTTTTTAAATAAAAATCAAAAGGTAGTTTAAAAATAGAAAAATTTGTAAAATAGTAAAATAATTAATTATACCATTTTTCATTAATAATCAATAACTGAAAGGTTAAGTATTAAATATTTAATATTATAATTTCATTGTCATTTGTAACTATGAAAATGCTATTTAAAAAGAAGAAAAAGTAAATATTGATAATGTTTTTATTATTAATAGAAGTATAAACTTGCATCTTATCACTAAAAATATATATTTACTAATGAATAGGGATTAAAAAAAGAGTGCATTAGAGATAAAGAGAGAAATAGGGGAATGAGACGCAAAAGAGAGAGAGAAGGAGGGAGAGGTGTGAAAGAGAGAGAGGTGCAAAATAGAGTGAGGGAGACAAAGAGGTGCAAAAAAAGAGAGGAAGGGAGTGAGATGTAAAAAATAGAGGGGGAGATGAGGAAGAAAGAGAGATGTAGAATTAAGAGAGGGAGAGAGGTGTAAAAGAGATAGAGGGAGGGGAGTGAAGTGTGGAAAAGAAATTAAAGGAAGACAAATGAGAGAAATAAAGGCACAAAAAAATAAGGAAGGGTGATAAAGGCAAAGAGAGTTGCATTAGAGATAATGCGTGCACCAATGTTTCGAGATGAAAGAGTTGACAGTGAGACCATATATGAAATTATTTCATTATAAGTATTATTTGAAATCCTTTCATTTTACTAGAAACAATTTCTTGATAAAATTCCTAGCACTTTGCTATTGTTGTTTTTTTTTTTTTGGGGGGATTTGATGTCCAAACAAGTCATTTCAATATATAATATTTTAAATTCACTTAAAATTAAATTTCTTTATCAAAACTTTTCCATCCAAACAAATTGGGTATTAATTTAAAATACATATTTATATTGGTATTATATTAATGTACATACATTTTAACATTGTCTTGTTTTATGTTTTTAAAATTACAATATTGATATCTCTACTTCCTATCCCTACCTTAATCACAAGAAGCTATAAAAAAAGATTAACTTTGATAAATTCTCAAATGTTTGATATAACACTACAACAAAAAACACTTTTTGCATCACCAATTTGCATTGATTCCGCAGAAATTGACATAGTGTATGAGCCAGTGACATTCATTAGTGCAAAATATACATACGACGACAACTTTTTACATTGAATTTTTAGCAACTAATGTAAAACAAAAACACGGTGTCAATTTTGTAATAAACAACAAAATTTTTACATCAATTGTTGTTGAACAACTGATGTTAAAAACACTTTTTAGATTGGTTAAAGCAATTAACCGATGTAAAATCCCTCTGCGAAATTTAAAACCCAAGTTCCCTCTCATTGGCAAACTACTGTGGGTGAAACACGTATATGCGACTCACATCGCTCTGATGATGCCCACTAATGACCTTGCCACCGTCATCGACGACACCCACCACCAATGCTACCACCATCACCGAGGACACCACCATTGACGGTGACCAACCTCCTTGCGTACGCATCGAGCGAGAACTATACGAACGACGACGAACATGCTAGCGCCTGCTAGACTGTCATTGACAACCGTCCCCACCATTGTCCTCCACCACTAGGCACCCATCAATAGCCACCACGATTCATTTTCTCTTTCTCTTTTTCCTTTGTCTTTTGCTTGGGCTGATTATGCGAGGGTGATTATGATGACTTTTTGTGGGTTAATGATATTATTAACAACGGTCAAAAGAAATCTTAGGAGAGAAACTACAATTTGTTAGTCCTCATTTTTAATGTACTCCAACAAAATTTCTATTAGAGTTTTTTGTTGGTTGATTATATTATTAACAATGGTTAAAAGAAATCTTAAGAGAGAAACTACAATTTGTCAGTCCTTAATGTGTCCAAAAATAGATTAAATGGTGTAATCTTTATAAAAGAGTTCATGTATCAATGACAATAGCTTCTTCATGCTACAATGACCATTAGATATAATGTATGGTTATGAAGATTGTCGACAGAAATATTTTTCCTGCAAACTATATTTGTAATTCCAATATCTCTTTTAATGGAGAACTTCAGACCCTCCTTAGTAACCGAAATGACAACTTAAACATGCATGCATCACAAAATATCAACATATAATAATTGTCCACCCCTTAAGCTTTTCAATGACAAAGACATGTGGGTATGCAATAATCCCAATTTTATTGATGAATTAGAATCATTTGCTTGGTGCTTACTTTATAAATTGTGTGTTTAATGACTATGCTTTTATATTCAAGTTATGCATGTTTGTAGAAGTAGGACATGTTTTAATTTTGTTGTCAAATATTATAATTATATGCTTTTATAATTGTGTGTTTAATTATATGCTTTATATTTAAGTTATGTATTATGAGTGAACCTTAGTTTTTCGTTTGAGATTCAATACAATGATTAAAATGCTAATTGTTGTATTGCATCTTGAATTGTTTGGCTGGACAGTTTGGGAAGTTTTATTTTTTTATACTTGATTAATATATAAATATTAAGTCTCATCTTAAATTTGATGAAATTTTAGTTTAATGCATTTTTTGTTGTGTCTCTAAGTGCATAGTTGATTGTGGTGGATTTGATGCCGCCACTTTCATTTCATGTACTTGGAGCCCAATGCGAAATGTTGCCAAAATTTTGTCAAATTTAAGATATGAGACTTATCATGTACGTATCAATCAAGTATTAAAAAATGTCTTCCTGAATGGGATAGGGCCACACCTTTTAAAGAAAAAGTTAGATTTACATGCATGAAAATATGTTTATGTGTATCATATATCGTAATTATGGATAAAAGTTGGATGAATGCAAGTCTCATAAGTGATGAGTATGGAAATGGAGTAGAAGAGTTTCTAGAATTTGCTAAACAAAATGTTCCTAATAGTAATGAAAGCTATTATTGTCCTTGTGATAACTGTTTGAATGGGAGATGATTAGAAGTTGGGTTAATATGAGAACATCTTCTTTGTGATGGTTTTCTTAAGAGTTATACAATATGGACATGGCATGGTGAATTGTTAAACATTCCAAGTGCGTCCTAAATAGAGTAGGTTGATGTAGATCTATATATGGATGATCGATTGGAGGATATGATTTGGGATGTTGGACAAGAGGCTTTCTAGCAAGCACATGTGTATGATACTTTGTCTAGTGATGTTGATAAGCCTTTGTATCTAGGGTGCACTAAATTCACACGGTTGTCAGCGATATTAAGATTGTTGAATGTCAAGGCAAAAAATGGGTGGAGTGATAAAAACTTCACTGAATTACTTGAGTTGTTGAAGGACATGCTTCTAGAAGGTAACACATTGCCGACCCATAACTATGAGGCAAAGAAGGTGTTGTGTCCGATGAGATTGGAATACAAGAAAATACATGCGTGTCCTAATGATTGCAAATTGTAAAAAAAGAGTAAAAAAAGTTTCATAAGTGCCCCAAGTGTGGGGTATCACACTACAAAGTGAAGGATGGTGATGACAATAGTGATGAGAGCATAAAGGAGGGTCCCTCTATAAAGGTGTTATGGTATCTTCCAATATTTCTAAGGTTTAAGCGATTGTTTGCTTATGCAGATAATGTGAAGAACCTTATGCGTGGCATATAGATGGGAGAAAATATGACGAATAGCTTTGCCATCTGATTGATTATTTGCAGTGGAAAAAAATTGATTGTTTCTTTCCATGTTTGTGGATTGAGGTAAGAAACCTTAGGCTTAGACTTGTTACTGATGGAATGAATCCTTATGGTAACTTATCCAGTAAGCACAATTCATGGTCTATTCTCCTAGTAATATACAATCTGCCTCCTTGGTTGGGCATGAAGCGAAAATATATTATGTTATTTATGATGATTTCAGCCTCAAGACAGCTAGGAAATGACATAATTGTTTACTTATGTCCCTTGATTGAAGATTTGAGAATGTTGTGGGAGGAAGGTGTTAATGTGTGTAACGGATATCACCATCAAAATTTCATGCTACATGCAACGTTATTATGTATCATTAATGACTTTCTAGCCTATGAGAACTTGAGCAGGTATAGTATTAAGGGGAATAACGCATGTCATATTTGTGAAGAAGACATATGCTACCTACAATTGAAACATGAAAAAAAGACAGTTTACATTGGGCACCGAAATTTTCTCAGGCCTAATCACCCATATCGTAGACTGAAAAAAGCTTTTAATGAATGTCAAGAGGATGGTATTACCTCACCTGCCTTAACTGGTGAGCAAGTTTATGAACGGGTGAAAGCCATCAATGTTAACTTTGGAAAGACCCAAAAGAAGGCTATTGAGAAAAACATGTGGAAGAAGAGGTCAATATTCTTTGATCTTTCATACTGGTGCAATCTAGATGTTAGACATTATATCAATGTTATGCATATGGAGAAAAATGTTTATGATAGTGTAATCGGCACACTTCTGAACATTAAGGGCAAGACAAAGAATTGTTTGGATACTTATCAAGATTTGGTTGAGATAGGTATACGCTTGCAATTAGGTTTGTAGTCAGTAGGTAAGCTGACATATTTGTCCCTAGCATGCCATACCTTGTTAAGAAAGGAGAAAACAAGTTTATGTAAGTGTTTATAGGGTAGGATACTCTTCAAATGTCAAGAGCATTGTGTTAATAAAAGATCTATAATTAGTTAGCTTGAAGTCTCATGATTGCCATGTCTTGATTGGGTATTCGTGACATATTGCCTAAAAACATTAGATATGCCATAACGCGACTATGCTTATTCTTCAATGTTATATGTAGTAAAGTCATTAACCCTCAGAAATTGAATGAGTTGGAAAATGAAGCTGCTATTATTTTGTGCCAGTTGGAGGTGTATTTTCTTCTTTCATTATTTGACACAATGGTTCATTTAATAGTGCATTTAGTGAGGGAGATTAGAATGTGTGGCCCTATTTATTTAAGGTAGATGTACCCAGTTGAACGATGCATGAAGATATTGAAATTGTATGTGAAGAATCCATACCATCCAAAAGCATATATTGTTGAGGGGTACATTATAGAAGAAGCCATTGAGTTTTGTACAAAGTGCTTGTCATAAGCAAAAGCTGTAGGGCTTTCTAAATCTTGTCATGAGGAAAGATGTGGATGTCATGGTACAAGAGGTGTAAAAGTTGTTGGCAAGGGTTGGGAGGAAGTGCTTCAAGTGCATTTGTATATATTGAATAACACTAATGAAGTTCTCCCTTACTTATCTGCTCACAAAACCCTTGTTAAGACAAATAACCCTCAAATGAATTAAAAATAAGTGTTGAACGAGCATAACAAGAATTTCTTAAATTGGTTTAAAGGAAAAATTAATGGTGATGATAATGCTTCTGATATGTTAAAATGGCTAGCATATGGGCCTAACCTTGTTGTCATAGCTTAGACTGGATAAGATATTAATAAGTATTCCTTTTACACAAGTCATAGGATGATAAGAGTACCGTGCAAAATAGTGGGGTTACTCTTTAGGTTGAGTCCATACACTTTTCTAGTTCAAAAGATAAAAACCCTGTTATGGCATCCACAAGTTACTTTAGAGTCACTGAAAAAAATTAGGAGGTTGATTACGTTACATTTAGGGTGTTTGTTTTTAAGTGTAAGTGGGTTGACAATAACACTGGTGTGCAAACTGATTAATTAGGATTTACTTTGGTAGACCTTCGCAAGATAACTTATACGGACAAGCCTTTCATCATAATATACCAAGCAAAACAAGTGTTTTATGTCAAAAATCCTTGTAATGAAAGGTGATCAGTCGTTCTCCAAGGAAGAAGCATGCATAGTACTCATGAAAATCAAGATTTCTCACTTGATATTTCTAACAGTCCTTCTTTCTTAACACAGATGCCTACTATCATTGAGGAAAATGAAATGGACGACGTACATGCCAGTCATGATGATCATAATGAAGGGATATGGGAGAACATTCCTACCTTGTGTAAGAAATAAATTATGTTTATCTTGTTATTTAATTTAATCATGTTTACATTATCTTTATTAAAAGGGAACCTTACATTCATATGTTTTTTAATCACTGTTGTGTCCACATATAATATTTTGGAGTGTATCGTGCGACCCACGACAAAATCAAACAAGCTTGAATGGATTTTTCCAAAGGTAAGTAGTAATTACAATCCTGACATTCAAAAGCACATTAATTATATATAGTTTTATTGTTTATGATCTAATGTTACGTTATTATATGTTGTAGTTATTTGTCGATCAGTAACCATTAGGTGATGAAACAATTGTTTATAAATTACTTCCCAAAATTTATTATGTTTGTTTAGAAATGTATTTAACGTATCTTAGAATTGTATTTTAGAATTAGTTGTATATGAAATTTATATGTTTGTTTAGAATGTATTTAGAGTGTAGTTACTAATAGTTGTAGATGAAATTTATATATGTTTAGAATGGATTTAGGTAGTTTAAATTGTTTGAAGTGTGTTTAAGAGGTACTTTAGCTTATAATTATGATTTAATGCATATATTAATATTTATTGATGATATTTTGAATTTAGCATATTTAAATAAGATTGAATTGCCTACTTCGATCTGTTTGAAATTTACAGGTTGGAAAATTTATAAAAACAAACAAAATATTAAAAAAATAACTTGTTACATTGGTTAAGGCCATAACCAATGTAGCAAGTCACTTTCTACATCGGTTATAACCTCAATCACAAGGGAACTTTCTACATCGGTTCTATTTGTAACTAAAGTAGAAAGGTGACTTTCTACACCTTTCTACATCAGTTGTATCTTAAACCAATGTAGAAAGTTGTAACTTTCTACATTGGTTCAATTTTGAACCGATGTAAAAAGTCTTTTTTATATCGATTTTTTGTATGATGTAAAAAAGGCCCACTTTCTACATTGGCAACATTAACATTGATTCAATAACTGATGTAAAATACATGAAATAACCAATGTTGAATGAGTTTTTTGCAGTAGTGATTTTTGTAATAGTAATATTGACATTCTAGATCAATTGTGACTGGAACCAATGTAGAAAATTCTTTCTACATTGGTTGTACTAGAAACCAATCTAGAAAGCTTTTTTACAGCAGTTCTTTAGCAACTGATATAGAATGTGTCCTTCTTTTTTTTCTTCAAATTTTTAAGATTCCAAATGATACTTTCTATACCGATTTCCATTACAACCAATCTAGAATATTAACATATTTTCATTTTTTAAAAATTCTCTACCTAACTTTCTATATCAGTTATATAAGGAATCAATTTAGAAAGTCACTTTCTAGATTGGTGTTTTGTACAATCGATGTAGAAAGCCTTATTAAATCTCAGTTTTGTCCCTCTAGACCCTTTTCACTCTCAAATAGTAGAAAGTCTTTCGTGCCCTCCATTTTCTTCATTCCAACTTTTTCTTGTTTCACTCTTATTCTCATCACCATTCTTGTACAGGTGCATTCTTGTTCTCTGTTACATTGTTCCCTCGTTCATTATACATTATGTTGTTAGTTTAATCTCATGTTTTTGTTATATGCTTCTTTGTTTTCTCTTTCACATTGTGTTGTTAGTTTGTGTTGCTCATGCTTTATTATTTAGTTCTCTCTATGTTTGGTCTCTATTAGTGTGTATGTTTGCACATGTTAGTGTATGTATGTTTGCCATTGTGTGTTTGTTATTTATTAGTGCATGTATGTTAGTGTGTCATGTTTAGAGTGTGTTTTGGATGTGAAAAAAATGATAAAAATGGCATATGTTAGTGCATGTGTGTTAGTGTTTGTGTATATTATCTATTAGTGCATATGTGTTTTGGACGTGAAAAATGATAAAAGTGGCATATGTTAGTGCATGTGTGTTAGTGGGTGCATTCTTTGTTAGTATGTGTGTTTTCCATTATATGTTTTTGTTTCCCCTCATTTTCTTTATTCTTTTTTTGGGTGCTAAGACAAATACTAGATGAACTTAAAACCTTTCATTTTATGTTACGTTAGGTTAGGATATTTTACTTAGTGTAATGGAGACTACTCACCCAACAAACTTTGAGTTAGGCAGCTAGTATACAAACTGCAAGGTAAACGTGGCACACAGTTGAAAGAATTGGTTCTCAATTGTGGTAGTGGTGAGGAAAGATATATGATTGATTTTGATCAATCCAAAAACCCACGGGGGTCAAAAATACTTTGGGAGTTCCTAAGACATAGCTCCTATTGGCTTTGCGCGACCTAGGTTGCTAATATGACAAATAGAGGATCCAATCTATGTTTGCATTAGGGTTGATATTATTGGAACAAACATGGATTTGTAAATGATATCTAAGAATGTCCAATAACTCTTGAACAAATAATAAATGCTTTGCATGGACATTCTTCAAGTATTTATGTGGTAAGTAAATTTTTAGCATTTTAAATGAATATATAAGTACTACTACCCAAACATTTTTCTTTTTAATGTCATATATATGCCTAGAGCCTTTGCAAGTCAAAGAATCTCTTGCATATGCATAGATTCATTTGACCATTTCATTTCCAACAAGTTAGTCACGAATAGTAGACGAGAAAATGAGTACTTGAGTAAAAGGCCATGCAAGGGCAATAATGAATGCTATCTTGCACTATATCTCCATTTTTAAGTAAAATCATATATAATTTATAATATAATATTATGTGACTTTTACTAATTCACACTCAATTTTGCAAGCATCATTGGTAGTTGGTTGTTATTTGCCCTAATCTGAATATTTCCACAGAGTTTTGCTCCTTTTGGCAAAAAGATTTGCAAAAGGATTTGAAGGTTTTGGTAGAAGGGTAAATGTTTATTTATAAAACTTTTACTTTGTTAAATATGTTTGTCTATGGAATAATTTTCATGCATGTATTTCATCGTATAGAGTTATGAGTACATACCAAATGATAGTGAGGGGTAGGCATGCTTTAAAGGTGAATATGATTAAATGGGTACTACCACGTGTAAGTTTTTGGTTGTTTGTTTTCCTTTGATTTTTTGTTTTTGTTTTTGTTAATTTTGTTGATTTTGTGTTCATTTGTAGAGTCATAGACAAATAATCAACCATGAGTGTGAATGTTTTTGTCATAAGACATATGTTTAATATCATCCAAGTAGGGATTGTTGGTTTCTTTAAGGTAATTTTCTTTTTCACAACTTAATTAGTTTTGTTCAATACACCATGATTCGTGTTGTAGTTTCTTAATTTATGGCTTTAAAATTGTAGAGATTTAACAATCCAAAGCTCTTCACTATAAAAGTTCATTTGATACATACTAAGGTACAACATAGGACAAATGCGTAAGTTACAAGATAACTTTTTATTATGTGTATTGCTTGGTAGATAATGGACAACACAAACAAAAAAGTGTGAATTTTACTGCAATACCCTTTTACATATAAATTATCGTAATACAATTCATATTAATTATCTTAATACGATGACAATAGTGGTGGCATCGGCAGTGGTGGGGTGGTAATAGTGGTGGTGGTAGTGGTAGCGATGATGACAATGAAAGTGGTGGTGGCATCGACAGTGGTGGGTGAGTGGGGTGGCAGCGGTAATGGTGGTAAGGGGGAGACTAGAGAGAGAGAGATATATTATAATTATTAAATGACAAAACAAAAAAAGGGGTATTTTTGTCTTTTGAGCTCTTTGTACTTGGAACAAAAATTTGTCCCATGGTTTATTGAATAAGAAAAAAGTGAGTTTTTATCTTGTCCATCTTTTTTTTTTGTGTTGTCCTATGATTTTTTTTAAATCAAACAAGTAACAATTATACTTGTGCTGTCCAGTACCTTGTTTTTTAATAAATCAAATGGATCCTAAAGGACATAAATGAAGTAACAAAATTTTTGACTGATTACTTCGTTAATAACATCCTCCAAGTCCCCCTTAAGTAGAATGTATCACACACTTACGTATAGTTTTGTAGTGTATAGGTATGTAATGTTAATGTATAGCTTATGTATAGTTTTTTTTTTGTTTTGTAAATGATAATATATATATATATATATACTGTGAAATATATTGTGAATTGGCTGTGAAAGTGTAGCAATTGATTGTGAAATTGACTGTGAATAATTGTTTTAGAATAGGCTCTTAAAAAGACCCATTCCTAAGAGAATGATACTCCAAGGTCACATGGGACTTTTCTGGCGTGTACTTGTTCACTATGACCACTAGGCAACTACACTTAGACATTCTAAACCCCAAAAGTTCTTAAGGCCTTGACTATAAGCGGCCTCAGGTCCTGACCAAGATGCTCAGGTCGTGAGTAGTCTTCTCATGTGAACACATATTACAATGACAGCCTAATTGCATTTAAGAGATTATGCTCTCTCAAAAGCATCCAAACATATTACTAGTCATGTCATTCTGTGTTCTATCATATTAGGTAATCTGAGAAGACATCAGGATCAACCCTAGCCATTAATCTTGTAAGGCTACAGACATCCAAGCACTCCTCGCATCCATGTTAAGATGTGATTGCCGATTGGCAACAACTCACTTTGGTTAACCACAATCATCTCAAAGTTAGTCACTTTTATCTATAAATACTAATAATCCCCCTCATTTACATTTTCTATATTGTTATTTTGTCAAAATATTATTTGACTTTAACATTTGATTGTTTTGAGGTGTCATCACCTACTTCGTCATGCTCGGTCACCACAAAAGTAACAAACCATTAGAAAAACCACCTTAGTTTGAGTACAGACTTGTCATTTGAATCACCTCAAATCAATAATTATATTAATAAATTTTTTATTATAATTTTTTATTTTATATATGAAAAAATTAAGGAAAGCAGAAATCCGTTCGTGTTTACACGAATAAGCATATAGAGAAGATTACTCCTTTATTCTCTTAAAACTCCTGGTCCCTTGACCAGACCTAATATTTAGAAAAAGATATACGAAAAATTGTAGTTGATAACATTTATCCAATAAAAAATAGAAAAAGAAAACATAAAAATGTAAGATAAAATAATTGATATAATGGGAAAAAAATATAAATAATATATCTTGAGAAAAAAAAAATTCTATACCGTGATTAAAATGGATAATGATAGAAAACTATATGTATCTCTAGATATTTGTTTAGATATTTCTTTATGATTTGCATAATTTTTTTAATATTTGTTTAAATATGTTTTGGAAGTTTTTAGCAAAAATTCAAATACACTTATGATAAACATGTTAGAATGGGATAAAATAAAATATATGTATTTATTTTTATATGTATACATTTTATAAATAGAACAAAATAGAATATGAAATTCAAAAAGTAATATATTTTGATTCTATTATGTGAGATAAAAATAAAAAATAACAAAAAATTCTTTTCTATCTTATTTGTGCACCAAATGTTATTTAAAATATTATACAACAATTCACATAGACCTTACATATATTATAACAAAGTTAGTAACATATATTAAAAATATTTTATCGTCAAATAAATGCTAGTTTTACGATAAGTTTTAAGTTTATCTAAAATAAATTTTATATTAAATTTTAAATTATAAAAATATACTAATAATATATAAAAAATATTCCTAACATTTTTCGACATCCTTTTCGTTGGAATAATAAGACTTGGGTGTCGGGGAAGACTGATGAGACTGCCCCTTGCCAAGTTTGGGAAGGAGCCAAACAGTAAGAGATTGCAACTTTGCCAGATGGCTACTCTGTGAAGGTTTGATTTATTGCTTGCTATGCCAGCAATAATTGAAGGGCCACCTGGTCCTCATAAAGTTTATTGAGTCACCACAAAATGGTGCCAAAGAAGGAAGTGACACACAGCTGACGTGAAACTATAATTTCCTAATGAGGTTTAGTCAAGTTACTTTTAGAATTTTCATCATGATTAATTACGACTTTGTGCACGAATATAACAATGGTCACCTCTTTTTCTTTTCTTTTTCATTTCAAAATAATTTTGTTCCCTTTTTCCCGTGCCAATAAATTAAAAAACCCAAAACAGTTTGTGTCGAACGAAACATGTGTTAGGTAAATTAAAAGACAAATTTTAATGCAGATAGACACGTCTAAAATGAGTTTAATTCTTGAAAAAGTAAAAGAGTAAAACAGATAAACTACTTCACAAGTAACTAGCATAAAATAAGAAAATAAAATAAATTAAATTTCTTGTAAAAGTTAAAATCAATTTATGCACTTAACTTTTATAGAAACTATTTTCATTTAATTTCTCCAAAAATTAAGGTGCATAAATCGATTTTAGTTTGTGAAGAAGTTCAATGCATTTTATTTTCTTATTTTCTTCTGCTATTAGTACTTATAGAGAAGTTTATTTAAATAAAATTTAAAATTTAAAAAATAAAATAAAGTTACAGTCGTTAATTAAATTAACAGTTAAAATTATAATAATTAAAATGATAAATTATACTTACATTTCTTAAAATTTAACTAAACTTTACTTAATTTGTTTTCCCTTTTTTACCCTATAGTAACCTCCCTCTTTAAATAACAACATATAATATATCAATTCTATATATATTTTTTTATAATTATATGGATCAAGAAAGGTTAGTGTAATATATAAAACTAGAGAGATAAAAAATTCTAAAGAGTTGGTCGAGTGAAGTAAGATAAGGTCTTGTATTTGACAGGTTGTAGGTTTGAATCCTCACTCGTCTCTTTGAAGTGAGATACATGTAAATGTCTCCATAAGTGCTCAAACACCTTAGACTGAAGTATCATCCCCTGCTCCTAAATTTTGTATACCAAAAAAAAAGAGTTAAAAAATATATTTACTTATAAATATAATTTGTATTAATTAACATATATAAATTATAATAAATTATAAAATTATTAAAATTTGAATCTTTCATTTTTTTAATCTACAGTTGTAACGATTTATCCTTTAAAATGTATTCTCTTCATTTATAGGAACCAAATCCTCTAAAATTGATATACTTTTAAAAACATTATATTCAAAGTTAAATTATGTTGGTCAATTTAATCAAACACACTATTAATTAATTATATTCTCATCTTAATATATATTCAACTTGTGATAAATATGTTTTTGTTTAAAATATTAATTTTCTCCCTTTAGCTGACATAATTTTTAGACCAAAAACAACTTAAGTTTTAATTATTATACTTACATTTTTGTTAATGATTGGTTCTTGAGGATCGACCCAGTATATTTTTAGGCTTAACAGGAATTTTGAAATGAAATCTTTTTAAAGTTAATAAAAATATTCTATTAAAATTATTATATTTTTACTTAAAGTTTATCTTTCAAGTTTTTTGATATACAAAATATTTATTACATTATAGTAATCAATTTCATTTTATATTTGTTTTTCAATTGATAATAAAGCCAATTTATTTAATCTTTGTTGAGATATTATTGGCTTTAGAGAAGATTTGATTAATTTTAGTTTTGAAAAATTTCTGTCAAATCAACAAGAATTGTTAACATTATTCTAAAAACAATATATGCATTTGGAAAAGAACAAAGTTTTCTTATGTAAGTAAGTCAATTGGTGTATCATTTTACACTTGTATAATTTCTCTTAAGCTTTTTACTTTTGTAAATAAATCTATTCCATCAATATTTGAGTTGTCATTATGTTTTACTGAACATTCAATGTTAAGACAATCTTCTAAATTTTTATTATCCAATGACCTTAATTCTCAATGCTAAATAAAAAACCAAAAATATTTTTGTACATTTTAAATTGTTGAAATCTACTTTGAAATGAAGTGATTGCATGATCTATTATGTACAAGAAATAATCACTTTTAAACAATTCTTCAGGAGATTTTAGACATTCATTGTCCTAATTATAACATAAATATTTGCTAAGAATGACATTTTGTATAGCCAATTTGGTGAAAATTGAGTAATCGAGAGAAACATGTTTAAATAAAATTAGTGGTTAATTAATTTTTTAAGTGTAAAAGAGTAATAGAAAATCAAGGGCCTTACAAAACTAGTTGTGGTTTTTGCTCAAGTAAGGCTTGAACCACATTCTCTAGGGGCAAAACACACACCAGTTATCACTGTACTAAACTATAAGTCTCCGGTTTGAGTCTTGTGGATAGAAAAAACATGATTTGAAGGAGAGACCTCCCTAAAAGTGGTCAACCAAGTTGTTCAACAGAAATTAGTCATCAACAAAGCCGGTAGATACTTCGCACCTATAACATAATAACCCAAAAACTAGCTAATGATGAAAGTTTTATAAATATTAATAGTAAATAAATTTTTGCTAGTAGGCCTAAAGGAAAGACTTAAGTCGCCTTATGCCTAGATCGACCTTGGTTACTAACATGTGGGAATGGCGTGATTGACACATGATAATAATGTGACAATAATTTAATCATTCATTCCTTATAGATGATAATACGTTAGGAATCAATTCTTGAATGAAAAAACACAAGTTTTAATCCATATACTACCTTAATTAATACAAAATAGTCATCGTTGTTACATTATTCCTTTACTCCTTTAAGAAACATTACCAATGATAGTTCATATGAGTTGTTAGCATCACAATTGCTACCAACTACATTGGTGGAGATGTCTCCTTTGTTAGGGGATGTGATGAGCACCTTTTGATATTATGTTTGAATGTGTTTTCTTATACTTTCTTTATCCACGAACACCCCAATTCCTTCATCACCAAGTCCATCCTAGATCCATGCAATAATACACATACACACACACCTTTATGACCGTGCTAGCACCTTAAGAAGTTATTTCCAATCCTACCAAACTAGTTTAGGGCAAGATTTAGTTTTCCTTCTACTATATCCTCCATTGCTTCCAACCTTCAAAAGTACATATATAGAGTAGTAGAAGTAGAAACTAAATCAGTATGTAATGTTGAAACTCAATTAGTCATTAACAAAAATTGTAGACTTATTGAATACTTATTTTAAAAATTTAGAAGAAGATAGTGAGTATTTTCCACCATTGTTGGAAGGCTTTCTCCATTTGTGTCTTCCTCTCCAAACACTTGTTATTAGACACCTTTTGATGTACATAGGCGGTTATTTGCAACCATTGTTGGGAGCATGGGCGGACCTACATAGCAATGAGGGTGTGCGAATGCAACTCTTCACTTTGAAAAAATTACATGTAAATATCTTAAATTTTTATATTCCCCTCTAATTTTATCAATTTGAACTCACTACACCATTTTTTTTTGTTTACAATGGTGACACTAAGGTTAGAAACTATGATCTCATGTATATTACCTAAACCTCCCAAATTTTTCATTTATCTAATGTGTTTATTATTTTTTATTTAAGTATTTAATTTAATGGCTTGTTTGGTGGTTAGAATAGAATAGAATAGGATATGTATGATTAATTATTATTAGTTATTATTATTTTAAATAGATCACCCCCACTGACCTAGGATCTTGGATTCGCTAGTAGTTGGGAGGCGAGTGGATGACTTTAGTTCTTATAATAATAATGATTATAATAGCCTTATACTAATAAAGTTAAGGAAGAATGTAACAACACAGACTATTTTGTAATAATAAAAGTAGTATAGGAACTAAATTTTTTTTTTTTCATACTAAGATTAATTTCTAAAGTAATATCACATCTAGGACCAAATGATTACTTTATTGTCACGTCATTTATACATGTCAGCTATATCATTGTCACTTTAGTCACATCATTAATGAAGTTAATGCCAGGAATCAATAATAATAAAAAATTGAGTATAGAAACTAAAACTTATGTTTTTTTTTCCAAAGACTAAAACTTTAAATAATATCAATTATAAAGATTAAATGAATAGATTAACCTGTGTTTTATTATGTATCATAGTACTTACTTTGCTTTAAAAAAAAATAGTACTTACTTTGCTTTATAAACGTCTCTTCAAATCAGTTGTAAGACATAAATATTGTGAATGTACTAGTTTGATAACTTGCAATTACACTATAATCAAATATGAATTAGTAAGATTTTTTTTAAAAAAAACTCCATGATATAATAAAATATGCTGATAAAAACTAATTTAATATTTTGAAATTAGAAAAAAAAAATAAAGCTATCCTACTTAAACAAAAAGGAAAAAACTAGAGCCGTAACACTTCTCTCGTACTCCGTTCATTTCCGGACATTCAAAACTTTTTTATGTCCTCGGCAGTGGTCCATTATGTTTTGTCATACATAAACATTTTGGAGGCAATAAGGGTCGTTGGTCTGGTGCAGTATTAAGTAGAAGAATTAAATATGTAATTAAATATGTGACTTTTATCCTTAACTTGCATAGTTTGTTTTGGGTATCCGAGGGGATTATAGGATAATTCAGAGCTGTAAATATAAGCGCCACATATGTCATTGGTTGCATTCAATATACATGCCTGCGCAATTTTAATAATTTAAATTTCAGGAATGTTAGTAACATACATTTTCAAGCATTCTTTTGACCATATTATTATAGCAAATGCTAATCAGTGTCTTTAGAGCATTAGTTAAAAAATTTTAAATAATTTTTTTTATTAAAAAATATCATTAATATATCTTGACTGTGATTTTCAATGTATTTTCAATATAAATTCTAACAAAAACATTCTATTTTGAATTCCTTAACTAGTACCCTTAGCATTACCCTATCTTTATTGTTAGATAAAGTTTATATAAAATTCTGAGTCGATAGATCTAAAACAAAAAATTGATAGAAAGACTGAAAGTGAATAGAATTTGCAATAAAATAGTACTTTAGTTTTTTTTTTTTAAATAATATCACTGATTAATTTAATCCTTGATATTGTAAATAAAAAACATCAATTTAGTTTGCACCACCACTTAAATTGGTCCTTATCATTATGAAAAAGAAAATATAATATGTAACTTTAGCAATTATAAATCAATTAAATCTTTAACGTTAATGCGGATTAGTCAATTTAGTTCCGCATATGTTAGTGCACATTAAGAACTAAATTAACTAACAATAGTCAACATTTGATAGTAAACTTATTTCTTTTCATGTTAGAGACCAAATTAAATAATAATACCAATTTTAGGGATTAAATTAATTGAAGTTTGTCAAATGCGGGACTAAACTTACATTTTTACTGTAACACCCTTTTTTTTAAAAATATATTTCAAATTAATTTGGTTATTAAGTTTAAGTAAATAAAAATATGGGTAAATTTTTTTTTTCCACTTTTATAATAGAAGAATTCAAAATTTAATAGAATTTGGAAATGGGGATAAAAGATGAAAGACAAAAACTATATATATATATATATAGGCAGGATCCGTTGATACCAAGTGTAAGAGTTAAATTGCATCTTCAATAACTTTTTGTATAATACAAATTTAACCAATCTAACCGTTGAATTTGATGATATTATCTTTATGATTATGTATATCAAATTTCACATCATTTAGACTTTTCTAAACATGTTATCTAATATTGAATATTTACATATATTTTAATATCATATTGTACGTTAAAATAAAGTGATTTAATGAACTATTAAATAACTTTAGAATTGTATGAAATTTTGTATACTTAATCTAATTAATAAGAACATCAAATTCAACGGTTGAATTAGTTAAATTTGCATTGTACAAAAAGTTATTGAAGGTGTAATTTGATTAACTTTGACACCTGGTGTCAATGAATCCTGTCCCATATATATATATATATATATATATATATATATAGTGTTAAGATCTGTTGACACCAGGTGTCAAAGTTAGTCAAATTACACCTTCAATAACTTTTTGTAGAATATAAATTTAATCTATCAAACTGTTGAATTTGATGCTCTTATTAATTAGATTAAGTATCTAAAATTTCATACAATTCCAAAATTATTTAGTAGTTCATCACATCGCTTTATTTTAACGTACAATAAAAAATTAAAATATATGTAAATATTCAATGTTAGATGACAAATCTAAAAAAGCCCAAATTATGTGAAATTTGATATACATGATCATGAAGATAATATCACATAATTCAATGGTTGGATTGGTTAAATTTGCATTCTACAAAAAGTTATTGAAGGTGAAATTTGACTAATTTTGACACTTGGTATCAACGGATCTTGACCTCTCTCTCTCTCTCCCTCTATATATATATATATAGTAAAATTGTACATCGGGATTTGATTGATACATAATAGTCATAAAGTACGGAAAGAACAAAAATACATAAAAAAGATCCTATACATAGCAATGCCAATTTACCTTATTTCTCATACAAAAAGAAAAATACTATAATATAAGTCTACAAATCCTCGCTCGTTAAAGTATCCTCTAACTCGTACTCAGCATCAAGGGGTGTTAACATCGTCTTTAATAATCACGATCAATCATACATAGAAGAAGAATAATGGAGTGATGTGTTTTGTTCTAAAATCACTTTTATATATATGGAAGGAAGTTTACCATAAAACAAAGATAAAACACAACTGAAATAGAAAGGAACCTAGGGTTCATTCTAAGTTGTATTAAACTACCCTTAACTCGATATGGATCTATACACCCCATTAGTGAGTAATAGTTCTCAACAGAATTAGGAAGTGACCAGAAGTACATTTACCTCTTCAACATTATCACATGGTACAATCTTCATCATCAATGAGGAACAAATAATGGTTAGGATGTTCATTTATAGAGCTATACTCTCACACCAATATTGGAATGCTGAGCAATTGTCAGGGTTATCAAGCTTGGTCAGGCAAATATCTCAACTCGAAGGCGCTACCTTGGCCATTGGAACCTTCACCACTCGATGTCTACCCCTAAGACCTCCGCAAGTGGGTCCTTGCCTTTTATTTCTTAGCATACCAAATTGTAGCTTCCTAAACAGGGTGCCATGCCACTGCATGTCACTTGTTTTACATTACTCACTAATCTATCAAATTCTCACTTCTAAAACAAAGATTTTCCTGGTCTCATTTAATTTGAGCACCAGTAACATTTTTGTCTTGTATTATAGAAAATTTATGATAATAATTTAGTAATCATCAAAATTTTGGCAGTATAACTACTTACCAAAATTTAGCATAATAATAATTTGGTAATCACAATTTAATTATCAAAATTTTAGCAGAATAATGACTTAATAATCAAAATATTATTACTCAAATTTTAGCAAAATAACAATTTAATAACAAAGTAATAACTGAATTTGAGTAAAGTAACAACTTAGCAATTATAATTTAATAATCTAAATTTGAGCAGAATAATAACTTAGCAAAAATTAAAGTTGAACATCAAACATTATAACAATGTAATGATAATAGTAAAAGTGATCCCTAAATGGGCTTCGGGAAAAACCCTTCCTATTAACATGTAAATTGATAATAATTTAGAACCAACCACACTCTCCTCATTACCTCTAAGGTGATTGAAGAAGATGATGGAATTGTTGATGCAAAGCTTCTAGGAGGAGAAATTTTATTAGTTGAAAACTAGCAAAATTTCAACATAAAAACAAAATAAGAAAAATTTTCTAGAGAGAGAAACTCTCTTAGTGGATTTTGGCTAGCTTTAGAGAGTGAGATGGTGAGAAATCTAAATTCTTAAGTGCCTATTTATAGAGAAAGAAAAGGATTAGGTGTTCACTTTGATTACATCATCAATTGATGCAATAAACCATTTTTATTTTCTTTTTAATTTATTTTAGGGACACATAACCAAAAATAGGTGGTGAATCAGTCCCACTTAGGCTTGGGATGTGCATATGAGTTGTCCCAGCTTTATCAATATAAATTTTATCTACAGTTAAATTAACTAGTATCGATAAAATTGTCAAAGTTTGAAAAAATATCTTTTAATATCAAAATAATGCAATTTAATGTGAAATTGTACAAATACATTATTTTTCATCAAAAACAAGTTTTTAATAATTAATTTTAATTTTTATTAATTTATTTCAAATTTTATCTATTTATTTTGTATTTTTGAGCTAGAAAATTCATAATAAATCCATTTTAATTCAATAAATATTAAAATTTTTATAAAATTTCAAAATTAAATATTTTACCTATAAATAAGTTGAAATTACTATTTTTACCATTTTTAGGTGTCAAACCAATACTGGCTAAGTTTATAGACACCTGAGGGTATTTTGGTTATTTTGCACCTAAATTTTAGAAAATTTCTAAAAAATTATCAAAATTATATTTTAATGCACATAACATGATTTTAAGCTTAAATTGATATTTTAATGTTAATTGAAAAAAAAATTTCATGTCAATCTTTAATGTTAAGAAATAAAGGCAAAATTATCATTTTCTAATTTCTTTAGGTTCCAGCTTGAAAAAATTATTAAAAATAACGATTAGATAACTCTCGACATTTTGAGTTTAACCACGACAAACATACTTTTGAGATTCCTTTTCCATTTTTCAGAATTAAATTGTCAAATATTAAAAAAATAATTAAAAATTGAAATGGGGATATTTTTGTCATTTCACAAAATTATCTCAATAAATTTTAAAAAAAACTTCTAAAATTATAATTAATTTTTCTAAGTATATTCATGACTTAAAAATAATTTCTTAAACACTTCTAATTACTTTTGTCTATTAATTATACTATCTGGCTTTTTAGGGATGAAACTATCATTTTACTAATTTTCGAGTTTCGTTCTCCAAAAATTATTAAAAATTATTAAAATCTAAACTAAGTACTACTTACTTCTCCAAATGTAGCCATAGAGATCAAATTTTTAAAATTTTCATCTGGTTGTCCAAAAATAAATACAGAATAATTAGGAAAATAATGCAATAGGTAAAAGTAGGGGTGTTACATTTACAACGTCAAGGATCAAACGACATTGATACTAATTTCATAGATCAATTTGGTTTATTTATAAATTTTAACACACACACACACACACAGACATATTAATAATTTACAAAACTATAAATTTATGAAATAAGGAAATCTTTATATAAATTTAAAAGAAATCTTAATTGCACATTTTGGTCCCCATGTTTCACGATTTTGCACATTTTGCTACTCGACGATTTTATTTAAATATTTTGTCACCTAACTTTTAAAATTTCACCCATTTTGTCCTACTGTTAGTTGATCATTTGACTTCATTAATTGATTGTTGAAGTGGCAAGTTAACCACTGACGTTGTAGGGTAGTGCTAACATGGACTGATGATGTGAGATGTTGATGGTGATGTAACAACCATGTGTATTGCCACATCATCATTAGCATGCCATGTCACCAATCCACATTAGCACTACCTCATCACGTTAGTGGTCAATTTGTTACATCAACAGTTAACTAGAGCTGGCAAAATGAGCTCGGCCCGATGGGCCGGCCTGGTCAACCCGTAAAATAGGCTGGGCTAGGTTAAAAAAATGATGGTCCAAATAGAATCAGGCCAATTTGACCTGGCCTGTTTGGCCCAGCGAGCCAATTGAGCTCCGACTGGGCTGGCCTAAAACATATGCTAATTTAAAATTTTAATATATTTTATTATAACTATTAACTATATAGTCTACATATTATATCATAATAATATAACATATGTCAAAATCTCTTAAAAAAAGGGGGATTAAATCATAAATGTAAACTCCATCCAGGAAAAGCAATGTCAACCCTAATCTCTCTTTCTCGGACTGTTTCGTCGTTGGTCTTCTCCTCCTTCAACTCCCAGCTACGTGACACCACGCGCACCGCCCATCCATTGCTGACCCTCGGCAGCTCCTCTCCTTGAGGTGCCTGTAATTCCCATCTGTGTCACAACATTTGTTACGCGACGCATGTTGCGATGTCAGTCCTCGCAATGCCTCCGAACGTCCGCTGCGAGGCCTCCAACCCTCTGCCGCACCCCCTTGTAGTTGTTGACCCCTCATCGTGAACCTATTTGCGGTTTGCGTCTTCGCCCTCCTTCACCACACCCCCTGCAATATGAGATTTTTGCTTCTAATTATGTGTTATTTTGCTTCTGATTATTAACAATGCAATTTATTTGATAACCTTTTTGGTACATATTATGTTATGATTTTCCAAAATTATTAACTAATTTTTTGGTTTTCGTTGCATTGTTCTGATGATTTTAGTAGCCACAGATGTTGTGTACATTTTCCTTTCTCTAAGCCCGATGATGTAGATAAGTTCATTAATTTGTTTTACAAAAATTGTGAGCCTAAGTGCCTTTCTATGTTGTCTCATAAGTATATGCCTAATTTTTTACTATAGTTACAACTAAAGAACCTCTAACATTTGCCATGTTGTGTACATTTGCTTCTAATTATGTATTATTTGGTGCCTTTTTTGATTCAATTATGTTTTAATTTCTTGTTTTTTATAAATCTAAAACTTGTTTGAGTGAATTATGCTTAATTTTTATATTGTAGTCATGAATTTTTATGAAAATTTGGAAAGAATGGAGGATGATTTAGATATAATGGAAACTCCACATGATACTATTAACATAGAGGCTACTCCCACTAGTAATCCTTTTATTAATTGTAGTACTACTATTGTTAGTAATAAGAGTAAGAGGGATAATAATGATCAACAAACTGGAGAGGTTAAGAAAACTAAGGCTAATACCTCTGAAGTATGGATTTTTTTTGAAAAGATTGGTCTAATTGAAGGAGTGGGAAAATGTAAATGTAAGGGATGTGGGAAATTGTATGCATGTAAAGGAACTTCGGGAACGAATCATTTAAGACGTCACATTCCTAAATGTAATGCAATTCCTAAGTACCATGATGTGGGGGTCTTGTTGGATAATAAGGCTAGCTTGTTGAAGCAATATAAATTTGATAATAAGGCTTATCGAGATGTACTTGCTAGGTGTATTATTAAGCATGATCTTCCATTTAGCTATGCCGAGTATAAGGGGGTTTGGGCAGTGAATAAAGTGTTGAATCCTAATTTTAAACCCGTTAGTAGAAACACTGCAAAACTTGATTGCAAGCATGTGTATCTAAGTGAAAAGGCAAAGTTAAAAAGTGTGTTAGCTACTATTCCTGGTAGGATATGTTTGACTTCTGATGTATGGACATTTGTAACTACCCAAGGCTACATGACTATAACTGCTCATTATGTTGATGAAAATTGGAAGTTAAATAGTAAATTGCTTTCATTTTGTCACTTGGATAGTTCACATACCAAGTTAGAATTATTAGGAAAAGTACTTAGGTGCTTAAGGATTGGGGGATAAAAGGTAAAATATTTTCTCTCACATTGGGTAATGCCTCTTTTAATGATAGCATGATAAAAATTTTAAAAGAAAGGCTTGATTTGCAAAATGCCTTGTTATGTAAAGGTGAATATTTTCATGTGAGGTGTTGTGCATATGTCTTGAATCTTATTGTTCAAGAAGGATTGAAGGCAATGGGTGATGATGCTTTGTATAAATTAGAGAAAGTGTCAAGTATGTGAAGGCTTCGAAAGGGAGGTTGAGGAAATTCCAAAAATGTATTGAAGAAGTGCACTTAAGTGATATAGGTGGTGGTTTCTTAAGGTTGGATGTGTCAACAAGATGGAATCCTATGTATATGATGCTTGAAAGTGCTATTAAGTATCAACATGCATTCACTAATTTCGCGTATAGTGATAGAAATTACAAGTTTTGCCTAACTAATGAAGAGTGGGAGAGAATGGAGAAAATATGTGAATTCTTGGCCCCATTTTATGATATTACTAACTTGATATCTGGGTCATCTTATCCCACCTCCAACTTATATTTCATTCAAGTTGTAATTATAGAGATGGGATTGAATGAAAATTTGTCCAGTGAAGATGAGGTGATCAAAGATATGGCAACAAGGATGAAGGTCAAATTTGATAAATATTGGAATGAATATTGTGTCACAGTTGCATTTGGATGTGTTCTTGACCCAAAGGCAAAGTTGAATTTTATAAGCTTTTGTTATAGGATACTTTATCCATATAATTATGAGGAGTAAATGAATAAGGTGAAGGAGGGTTTGTATAAACTCTTTCATGAATATGTAAATCGAGCCTCTGCATCAAGCTTATCTCTAGCTAGTAGTTCAAAAGACATTCATTCTCCTTCATATGCTCATCCAATGCTAAGTGGATCTTTCTCATCATCCATCCTTAAGGTAAGTTTGAGTAACATACTTTTTATTAATTACATTATATTTAATTTTTTATTCAAGTCTCAAATCTAGATTTGTTTGTCTAATTCTAGGCGTACCATCAAGAAATAAGACAAAAAAACTTCAAATGATGGCAAGTCTCAATTGGACATGTACTTGAGTGAATCATGCCTTATTGGTGATAACATAGATGCCCTCCAATGTTAGAAGTTGAATAAGCATCGGTTCCCTCAATTTGCAATTGTGGCGTGTGACATTTTAAGCATGCCAATCACAATTGTGGCTTCAGAATCTTCATTTAGCATTGGTGGTTGCATCTTGCATAAGTACAAAAATTGCTTACTCCCTGAAATTGTGCAAGCCCTCATTTGTACCAATAATTGGTTGCACAATTTTAAAGAAGTTGGACCTACTGGTAATATTGTTGTAAATCTTTTTTTAACTGTAAATTTTAATTAAATTAGTTATTGTCTTATTTTGTATTATGAATTGTAGACGTGCAAGAAGTAGAGGAGATACAATTGTTGAATTTGAACTTGTTGATTAAGTTGAACTTGTTGAGATATACTATGCAGATTCTGCACTTTTCTTTATGCATAATTAGATATGAAATTTTCACTAAATTGGTTCTGCCTTTTGCAGTAAAAGTGTTGCTATCTTTTGCTATTATGGAGTAGTTTGGATGGTGTTTTGCTGCTATTTTTTGGCTACTATTATGGAGCTATTTTGCTAGTGTTTGCTATTATTTTGTGCTGTATTTTGCTGTTGTTTTGGTGCAATTTTGCTACTATTTTGGTGCAATTTTATTGCTGTTTTGGGGCTATTTTATGTTATTGTTATGGTGCTATTTTATGTAGCATGTAGTAAAATTTGAAGATCTTAATTTGTACTTATTTGAATTTAGTTTGAGACTTTGGTTTTAGTTTGAATAATATTATATTATGGGTATGTATTTGGTTTTAGTTTGAGATTTTGAAGAACTTTGTTGATCATTTGGATGGGTATTGTAATGTTATGGTTTGTGACTTGGATTATAGATTACTCATTAGAATGATTTGGACACTCTTATATTATGGTATACATTTGATCTTGGTTTAAGACTTTGAGAAATCTTATTGCTCATTTGGATTGGTCTTGTAAATTATATTGCTCATTTGAGACTTTAGTTTCATTCATGTGACTTAATTTTAGAATATACCCAATTAATTAAATTAATTTTTTTATTTAGATTTCTTTTATTTATTTTTAATTCAGGCTGAATTGGCCCATTGGCCCAATGTAGGACCGGGCTGGGTTAACAAACAATAGCCTGTAAAGAATACGGGTAGGGCTGGCCTGGCCCAATTTCACTATTTAGCTAGTCGGGCTGGGTCGGCCTAGCCCGCCCATTTTGCTAGCTCTACAATTAACTAATGGAGTCAAATAATCAACTAACGGTAGAGCAAAATGTGCGAAATTTTAAAAGTTAGGTAACAAAATGTGCAAATAGAATAATTTGGTGGTAAAATGTGCAAAATCGTTAAACATGGGGACAAAATGTGCAACTAAACCTTAAAAGAAAGAATTGAAGGTGGATGGGTCAGCCTCGTGTTTGCCCTTCCTTTTATATATTTGTAATAAAATCTATTATATAAAATTAAACTGACTGAATAAAGAGGAAAAATGTAATAACCATATTATTTTATGGGATTTATATAAATTATTGGTGTAAGTCCTAGACACTAATGTTTTATTTTATTTAATAATTATGTGAGACAATTCACGTATTATGTCTTTTTTTTTAACATGATAAAGTTATTAGAATAGTAAGTTCAATATCATAGGATATTAAGTACATGACTTGATTGTGAGATCTTATTGGATAATGGAACATTATTACCAAACATCTCTAATCTAGATGTTATTATTATTAACAAGTATGACAACAATACATCAATACTAATATGTGCATAGATTGATGGTCATGCCCCACGATCATGAATATGTGAAATCAAGTCTTCACATTAGTGTAATAATATACTAGCTTGCCTCGCCACAAGAACATTACGTAGAACATTACATGAGTGTCATAAGCGGATCTCAACGTGACCATAGTGTATGTAGTTCTTTGATTTGAAGTAACTACAATTTCTACATGGGGAGTTATATGTTTTAATACCATCAAATATCACATATAACAATGTGATCATAAAATTGATGATTGGCCATACAATAAGTCATGGAGAGGAATGTGAGCGATCTAGATGAGATTCGTCCCTCTTACAAAATAAAGGTGATATATTTGGGCTCTCTTGATAGAGTAAGACAGTGAAATGTGTGGCCATGCTGAAATGAGTCAATATGTGATATTGACCTTATGTGTTATTAATGTGTCTGCTCAAGTATCGAGAATAAATAATTAAACTATATAAGGATGACACATTTTATGCCTTGTGTTCAATTATGATATCTGGATGAAGGGACAAAATTACATAGAAACATTGGTCATGGAAAGGTCATATCAAATCATTGGAGTTCTCATTTCTTGGATAGCAATGATGTATTTTTAGACATCGCTTATTATTTTAATATTAAATGAAATTTAATATTATGAGTAACATTATGAGAACTTTTAGGGTCGCACGCATAAAGAAATCAATTGGAACAGAAGAGAAATTAAGTCAAACTATAATTTCTTACATGTTGGACTCATAATGTATGAATCCATGAAGGCTAGGTCAAACCAACTTTCTAATGTATTTAAAGGACTTGTACTATATGTAGAACCACTTAACGTGTTGAGACACATGATTGACAACCTCAGTCACACTATGGACTTAGGGTGCTAGAAAATCTAGTTCTAACATGATTTTGCCAATAGCATTACTTGGATACACATTCCAAATTGTGAACGTAGGATGTTTGTGGGTATGATAGTGTGAAGTTTGTAAAGATGTCATTGTCATTGAGATGCTTCAATGATTCAAAGTGTTTGTGAATGGTTTTGCACTATAATAAGTAAAATAAAACATTCAAAACCAAAAATCATGTTATTTCTCTTGGATCCTTTGATGAGAAATTTTTTCGCCTCGACATGGTCTTGGTCCACAATTCCCAGCGTAAATTTCACCTAATAATAAAGAATGTGTTGAAAAAAGTTTGTAAAATAGGTGTATTCATAACATTTAGCTTTAAGTTATGCTATAAAATGCATTATGAGAAGGCATTTCCTTATTATGTTGTTGTGTTCTTTCTTTATTTAGGTAAATATTAACATAATAAAGTCCTTAGAACATTGTCTTTAATGCCATAAGGTATCAAGTGTGACTTGATTGTGAGATTTTATTGGTTGTTATTGAATTGGTTCTTAAGCCGTCCTTAGTTAAGTATTATTATTAATATGGATAGCAACTAATGCATTAAGACTTGTATGTAAATGGACTAATGGCCTTTTCTCACGAGGCATATGGGATACTAAGTCTATCATATAGGTACACATTAAAGTGTTAATGGTGTGCTAGATTGACAGACTCTGAGAATACTACATGAATTGTTACATGAGTGTCATAAGTTTTTCTCATAATAGCAATGGTGTAGTGGTCCTTTGACTTGATGTCATTATAATTTCTAAAATGAAGAATTGAATGTTCTAATACCATTAAACATCATGCCTAACCTTGGGACAATAAAACTAGTTACATGACATATCACAAATCCTGTGCAGACATAAGAATGACTTGACAGGATTTGTCCTTCCTACTAATGGAAGTCATATCTCCAACACCTAAGTGGAGTGAGACTACTAAGTGCATGGTCATCCCAAATAATATTAATATGAGATATTGATATTATTTTGTTGTAAGTAAAGCTAGTTAACAATTAAGAAACCAAGAATGAAATATACAAGAATGATACATTTTATATTTTATGTTTAATATAAATATATAGACAAAGGGACTAAACTACACAATAACATTAGTCATGGACATGTTTTATGTCGAGTTATATCAGTGTTCTTATTATTTGGATAGTAGGGATCAATTGCTAGGCTTTGTCCCCTACTTGTGATTTTAAGATATGATTTTAATACTATTGTGAACATGATAGAAACCTATAGGGTTACACTTAAAGAATGGGTTGGCTCGTACACTTATGTCATAAGATGGTTTTAGTTGGGTTTTTAATTAGATTAAAGGTTCAAGTGGTATGAAGGATATCTTGTAAAACTAAAAAGGCCGACCTATATTTGGGTTTATTGACCACATAGGTGAATTAATGTTGTAAGACATCACTAAAACCATAATTACTCACCTTATAGGCTTTTTTGTCGTTTATGTGTGTGTGATAACTAAAGCATGTTAAACGCTAAAAATTAAAATAGAGGGATAAATATTTTTACATTAAAACCCCTAAGGGTGAAAGAAGTGAACAACATCCTTTTTGCGTTGTAAACATTACAAAATAAGGAGTCTAAGATTCATATTCATGTGGATACCAATAAAGGCTTTACTAAATTTGTAGCTCGTGATTTGGTATAGAAAGTGATATGTCACCACAAGTGTACAGTGTCGTTGAGTAATAAATTATTGTTCTTTCACATGTACTAAGAGTTTGAATTTGCAATCATCAAAGTTTAATTAAAATTGAACCAAGATAAAGAATTGAGTAGGTTTCAAGAATTGAAGATTAAAATTAAGAATGAGATTGGATTAAAGATGAAACATATATTTTAAATTAAGAATGTCAAGATAGGGTGATTTCTAGGATTAAGGATTCGTACAATGAGTTCCTATTTGAATAATTACCTTACATAATGCCTTATTTGATTCTTATTAAAGTTGAATTAACATAAGGTATCCTTTGTTCTTTTTCAAGATACGAAAGTGTATCTAATTGAATTGACCCCTACTCTCCTGGTGGCTATGTTTAATTAAACCCTTTATGCTCTTGTTAATTATTTAATCCTCGAAGTATCAAACATATTCTCGTGGTCTAAAGCCTAAATCTTTTTCCTATGGGTCCAGCGATTGAGTTCACCTCTTAGTTCTTCCCTAAAACGTCTAAAATTATGTGAAAAGGTGATCAACCATCCCATATGGATAAATTAATAAGAAAAAGATTGAGAGGACAATTCAAATAGACATAAAGGTAATTCAATTAATGTTGAATAAGTTCGTAAAGGCTAAGCCCCAATCCTAGAAAAATAGGGTTCTATTCGCACATAGTAATGGTAGAATCCCAAAAGCAAAACAAAAAAGAGGAGAAAGAAAATCAAACTAGGAAAGAAATCAAAGGAAAAGGTGAAGCAATCCTCAATCTTTAGTTGTTAAAATAAAATAAGGTAACCAACCCTTAAACCTAAGCTAAAAGGGGTATTTAAAGGTCTAGGCTAATAAGGGTTCAAGCCTAATTACAAAACAAAAACTAAAATCCGCAAAATAGAACTTTGGACGCGTTCACACCCCCATGATCTACCCACAAATCTCTTATGCAACTCCTGATCACAGGGACGTGATCAAGATCACACCCCCATGATCTTCATTGGTAGGTTTAGCAAAAATTCTCCTATTTTAGCTTTCCTTTTAGCCTCTTTTTATTCTCGAAATTGTTTGCTTTAACCTTCCAAGTGAAGAATAATATAGAGAAACTGGCACCTAAAAATGAAAAAGAAAGAAATGAGTAGCAAGTTCTACAAATGGAAAACAACAAGAAATTGAATGAAATTCAACTAAAATTAAAAGAAGAATGCATGCAATCCTATCTAAAATGCTATAAAAATATGGTATGAAATGCACATCAGAAAACAATGACATCTTGTCCCTTTAATCAAGAAGCATATTCCTTAACACAATTTATGACTTTTGATAAATCCTTGGAGGGTTTTAGAATTTTAAATATTTTAAATATTCCTCTTTTTTTTTCCTGCATAGTCAATTACAAAAGCCTAACATAAAATGCTTTGAAAAATACAACACAACCCCTAATTAGATGAATAACAAGTAGAAAAGTATAAGAGAGTTTCAAGGAAGCACAAAGAATATTTATCTTAGTTTACCCTTAAATCATGCAGGGTTATGTCCATTCCTAACATATAGTCCAAGATTTCACTATTCAAACAACCTAAAATATGTGATAAAACCTTACACTCCGAGTATTAATACATAAATCTCTCTAAGTTCAAGAATCCAAGTAATCTTTTCAAGACATCTCTTTAAGCTCTTCACACACCTAGTAGTGTTTAATGAACAAATAAACAATGCTTTTAATATTATCTCTCAAAGTGTTCTAGTAAAGAGCAATAACTGTTAATATATACACTAAAATTTTTCTCTTAATAATACAAGAAATAAATACAAAGAAAGCTTGAGAAAAAAATGAAGGAGTGAATGCTTTTTCAATGAATGTTGTGCAATCCATTACACATATTTTACTTCAAATGTTCTAATTTATATTTCTGTATGGCAAATGAATGTTTCAAATCCTAACTTAAATGTTTCGAGCTTCCATTAAATGCATAGAGTTGTTGGCTACTTTCTTTCTTATTATAAAATCGTTACTATTTTTTTCCTTTTTTGTGAAAGCACAGTACTGCAACCATATAATCTCCCCTTTGTCTTTCAATTTTTGTGTACGAAAGCCCTACTAAAAGTGTACTTTACTTTAATGTTGAACTCATTTTATTTTACAAAGGTGTTCTTGCTTTATTTAAAAAAATATATTTTAGATAGACCACTCTTTAGACCCTTCAAACTTTAGAATTGAGTATCTTTAGACATTATTGTTTTAAGTGTCATTTGGTTTGCACATTAAATAAAATTATTAATTTGATAACATATTCATCTAATCATTTGAAGGGTTTTGAACCATCAAAACCTTTTAGGACCTCAGATATATTAAATGTCTTGAAACTTAATAAGTTAAATTTGTGATATAATATATTAGTATAAATAAGGGATTGTTTTTTATATTTTATCATCACTTTTGTAACACATCATAACATTCAAGGGAAAATTGCTCAAAGCTTTTATTCTCTCAATTTCTTCCACCAATACCTAAAATTCTATAATTTCAAACATTCTCCAAACCCAGATTTTTTTAGAAGTAAAATTACTTGATTTCTAACCATCAAAATTGACTAAATTGCAAATCCAATTAATGTCATAACATTTTCTTTTTCTATATACAAGGTAATAACCTTTTAAATTAAAAAAGGCTATATATACTTGTTGTTAGTTAATGATAGTGTAACATCAAAACCACTTTTTGCATTTCATCCAAATCATTGTGAACCACTTTACATTAAAAGAACAAAAAAAAAATGTGATGTCTTTTCTCCACCTATTCATTTGGGATTCAAATATTTTTTGTAGGCATTCCTTACACGTTATGCATGGCCTTTGATATAGTTGAACTCAAAGGATTCGTAACCTATTGAATATGTTTTTCTTCGAGGTGAGGAGTTTATTAGTTTCATCATGAAAGTGAAGAGTATGTGCAAAGGCACTTTGATGTCCAAATTAGTCTTTAAACCTATAAAGTAACAATATATATAAAGACATGCTTACTTGTTGTCTCTAAATGTAGTCTACTTATAGGGTTCAAAAGCGAGTAAGACGTCGCCTAAATGTGATTGAGTCATTATTATGATATTTGACCATATTGTGAGATAATCCCATGAGGGGCGGAAGTCTCAAACTATGGAATATTTTGAAGTCCTTAGCATGCATGTCATGAGCAGCTGATAGGGATCATTTACATTAGGTGTAGGGAGCACCATGATGTGTAGGCCAAATATTTTTTTTGGCTCTTAGTGGGTCTTGAGTGAACCCTTGGCCTTGTAAATATTCGGGGCGTAATGGTCCATTCTTGCCAAACCCTATAGGGTTGGGGTTAAAGATGCGAACCTTGTAACGTCTCATGACATCACATTGAACTAACTTTAATTGCATAAAATAATTCAATTTCAAGAAAAGGTTATTTAATTTAGGGTTAATTAACTTTTTTAGTCCATCAACTATTGTAGAATTTGATTTTTAGTCCTTATAAAGTTGTGTCCTTTTTTAGTCCCTCTTTTATTTTTATTACTTATTTTTAGTCTATTTTGGAGACTAAAAATAAGCAACAAAGGGGCAAAAATTAGTCCTTGGGAAGGACTACACACAAGCAATAAAAATAAACAAAGGACTTAAAATGGGTAAAAAAAACTATAGGGATTAAAAATCAAATTTTGCATTAGTTAAGGGACCCAAAACTTAATTAACCTCTAATTTAATTATGAAAATGTAGGTAAATTTTTCATGTGGAACACGAGGAAAACATACATAACGATCACTTAAATATAAAAACAACTACAACATAATTACTAAAAAATACCTAAATGCATACAGGAAAATAATAATGTGTTGTTGCACCTCGTGGTGCTACTAACCATAATAAAAACAATGTGTCAAAATCCAAATAAGTCATAATCCCAAGTCAGATAATAGTAACCTAAGACTAACAGAAGATGACAAAATACATCAGAAACGATGAAGATGAAATCCTAGATACAACAAAATGACTCCTAAGCTGGTAGAGCTAGCAAAACAACCCTAAAAAAATATTGGGCTGGGCTTTTAAAAAGCTGACTCAAAAGAAATTGGGCCTTTTGGCCTAATCCATTTAGCCTGACAAGCCAAGTGGGTTTGAATCAAGCTAGCCCAGTAGCTATATATATAAAAAAACAACAACTTAAAGATAACTTAGATAAGTATGTTAAAAAAAAGAAAGGGTAAAACTAAAAATTAAAACTGGCCATGAGCTGGCCCTATTATTGATCAGCTATATAAATTATGGTTTGATCAATTAATCCCTGCTTATTACTGAACAACAAATAGATCATTTTTTCTACTTGGAATATGTTTGTCGCAATAATATTTTCATATTTTGGTACATAATATAAGCTAAGTTACAAGGCATTTTATGTTCCATTGCTGCCTCATTTTTGTTTAGGTGGACCAAATTCAAAGATCATCAATCAGGGTTGATATAGTATTTATTATAGTCTTTTGACAGAACATTTGAATTAATCATATAGATTCCAAATGCTATGAAAGCTTATTCCACACAATGACCAAAAGAAGGACAAAGCATCTTTTTTTATTAGAGGTACATTCATATGAGATGACATAGTTTTATCTTATAAGTTTATTATATTGCTCATTAATGGTCATTCTGAACTATTTGTAGGTCATTGAATATATTCATTTTTTATAAGAGAAGGTGCATAAGTATGAAGGTTCGTTTCAAGGGTAGAGTAACGAGCCAGAAAAATTGATGTTGTGGGTAAATACTAAACATACCTATCATAAGCTATGTAGGATTTAAACCAAGAAAATAATATCTTCCTTGACAGATTTACTATTTCTTATCAGGCTATCATTTAAATCACATTTCTTTGTTGGAATAGACTCAACAAGGCATATGTGTGTTATTCAAATGGATTCATTCATTAGTATCATATAAACTTCAAAATAATTTAATTTTATATAATATTTGGCAAAAAAATGTAATAAACACAATGGATAATAATGTTAATCAATGCCAAAAAAAATTAAGATTGAATTGGCCTGCTGGCTTGCATAGGACTAGGCCACAAAAATCACAGCCTACATAGAGACCAGGCCAGCCTGCTAGAAAGTGTTGACCTGAGCGAGCTAGCAAGGCCATTTGACACCTAGCTGGCCATACACTAACCTTAGAACTATTGTCTAGAAGCTTTTGACAAGTCCTTTTTCTTATAGCAGATTGACGTTATGGTCCACTAGTGGAAGATATCACTGGTTAATCCTTAGAAGTATATAGCAATGCCCTCCACATGTCCTCAATTAGTAGGTTTAGCTTAATCGACATATTCATCATGAAAAAGATTGTAGGAACACCAATAAGGATATACATTAAAGTCACATCACCTGAGTAGTTGACATTTTGATTATTAAAGTCAATGCTCTCGCGACACATCATTGCACAAAACAAACAAGAACGGTAAACACATAGAACAAGAATACTACGGAAGTATGTGCATAGTGATGTACTTCACACATGCCGAGGTGTATATATGTAGATGCCCAAAATAGTAACAATAACAAATCATCAAATCATATCATCACATAACGACATTTGCATATAAATCAATGCAACATGTCTAATAACCAATGCATTTGACAGACTCAACTCCATGACAATTACTTTCATTTGAGCTATCAATTGGTAATGTTCCCTAACATGGTCAATATCATTAACTAGATTCTCAGGTTTAAAACACAACATGTGCCAAATACCATTTAACGGACAAATCAGTATCAAATCATCGAGAGCTATTGTGGCTTCTTCAAGATATTCGTATGTGGTAGTTTCTACCATGACATGAAGATGATTGATGTTAATCCTCTATGGAATCATGTGTCCAAATATCCTTAAGGTATAAAGTCAAACCTCTACCAGCTATCTCACATTTGTTAAAAACAAAGTATATGCTCGCTTCCTCAACAACAACTCATGCTCACGAATACATGATATGTACATTATTATAATACAACCACATCTTCATAGTTAGACCTTTACGTGGAGATAAAATCCATAACACTGCACTTGAGCCTTAAAGCATCAAGCTATAGTCATAATTGACCAATATAGGTCCCACCTAGCAACACTACATCACGTGTAGCCCTCCGCAAGGTCTTAAATGTTTTTAAACTACTTAATACAATTTGCACAAATTTATATTCATTTCCAAAAGTCATTCATATATTTTAAACGTTAAATCATTAAATCACCATTTACACTCAATACGTGTATTATTAAGTTTCATGACAAAATCCCTTAAGGTTTTACTTGAAAATTTTAATTAAATAATTAATATTCTAATATGATTTTTCAAAAAAAAAAATCCAAAATTAATAAATTTTAAATTTCATAATTACTTAAATACTTCAATTTCCAATAAACAATTACTTACCTTCAAAAAATTTATTGCAAGAGATTCTCAAAGTATTTTAACTTGGATTTTTTATGAAAATTAGAAAACATTATCTTCTAGTAGATAATATTTTCTAAATTTTTTGAAGCTTTTAAATGTGAAAAGACAATTTTGCCCCTAGATTTAATTAACGTTACTAGAATCATCATAATTAACTTAAGTCAAAAAGAAGTTTTCTCTTCAAACTGGCCTAATTCTATTTATTACGACTAAAATTAATTATTTTAATTATGAAATCATTTTAACTAGGGCAAAATTACTATTTTATCTTTAGTTAACCTAATTTTCCAATTAAGCACCAAAACGAGTCTAGATTAACTCTTTTTTAACGCAATTTTCCCCCTAAGCTTATTAATTCTTAATTATTGACTTTTAATCATTAAAATTAAGTTGATCTTAATGTTAAAGGTCTGAATAAATTTGTGTAGGTAACCACCTTAGGTTTTCTTAATCAAACTTAAGCTTAATCTCTTCAAATGTTTGATTAGGGTTATATGTCTAAGATTACACTTAGTCTAGCAAATTAGGTCCATTTCCCCATTATCTAGTAGCTCAAAAGGCAAGTCTTAGGTCCAAGGTTCCATTTTTAAAAGTCAAGCTTATGGAAATGTCAAAGTCTTAAGCTTTATGGCTCCAAATCACAAGATAATATCACAAAATGATATATCTATCAAATAACATCATTTGATCATGATAAGGCAACCAACATTCAATCAGTATTCAGCAAAGATAGAGGCAAAAATTTGCATACAAAAATGTAGCAAAAATAATAAAACCAAAAGCTTTTGAATCTAAGAAGAGCTTATGCATTTTAAACCACATTTTTAAGCACACCATAAGCTAAGAAGAGATTTTTAACATCAAGGACAACCAATTCCACTGAATAAAAGTGAGACAATGAAATAAATCTTAAAGGATTTGTGTCTAAAAAGGCAAAGCTCCCTTTACCCTTAAAGAACATTGGAATCTTTTGACAAAAATGCTTCAAAAGAAAGCTTCTAGCACCAACCACCACCAACACAAGCTTTTTGAACACATAAACAAAAGAAAAGAATGAAAATGGGATGGAGAAGAGATGGGTGTATTTGTGTAGCCCAAGAGAATAAGAAAATGAAAGAAAACTTACTAAGTGCTCGAGTGGTTGGAAGGAGATTAGTTCTTGAAGAAATATTGATGAGGATATGTAAGGACCATATGCCCTGTTGTCTCCAAGCAAGGTAGAAGAAGAAAAATAAAAGCCTTTGTGTAAGAAGGGGTGCTCAATTAGTAAGGGAAGGAGAGAGAAAGTGTGAGAGCAAATGAGGCTAAGTGTGAGGAATGGGTAGTTTCAGGATGGTTTAGGAGGCTTAAGGTAAGTTGGTCACATAAATAAAATTCAATGAAGCTTTGGAGAGCTTGATCAAATCCTTTCTCCTCTTTGCCTCAAAATCCTTGGCTAGAAAGAAGGGCTAATGAGGTGCCTTCATTTTAATTCTTTCTATTACCTAGCCATTTTAGTGAAAGTTTCTAATTAATTAAGATTAATGTCCCTAATGATCTAATTAGGCACTAATGACATAAGAAGGATAGATTAGTCAATAAACATGTATGGTGGGTGGTTTTGGATGTTTCCCTTTTCCAGAATTGCTCCTCGTAAAGCATGCATTTGACTTTGGACAAAATAATAATATTTTAATTTAGAATGTTAGAATTAATTTGAAATTTCATAGATGATTAATTATGATTATTAATGATTAATCATATTAATTTTTATGAAATATTTGATTGCTTACTCACATATATCAGTAGAAGCTCTTATTGTTTGTTTCACAGCACAAACTAAGTTTTAGTTGAATAAACTGCTAAAACTTACACAAAAATTCACAAAAAAACTATTTAATTAAATTTTATGCTTTAAATTATGTTTTCATTTGTAAATTATGTTAATCAAGTTAATAAAAGATTAGCAAAAATATGGGTGTTACAAACTTGGTACATGATCCCCTAACTTGGTGCATCAACAAGGAAGGTATGCCAAATTGAGAAGTGTTTAGGCCTTTTAAGAAGAAGGGTTTGCCACTGTAAAGGCTTGATTCTTGATTGCTCCAAGCATGCTTACAATTACGATTGATTCTTGATTGCTCCAAGCATGCTTACAATTACGACCTGGGTGATTATAAGATCACAACTTGAGCTCATTTGTAAATACATATTGAGTACGTCCAAAACTACGATTCAACCACTTTTATGGTTATTATTTGAGTCAAGCCTTCATCAACTCAAATATTTTAATAATCCAAGCCTGTAATAGATATAGGTAGGTGTGTAGACATTGGATACTTAGGGATTGTTAATAATCGTTGAAGGGTTTTATCACTTTACTTATTGCATGATGACATTAGTAAAGGATACGGTGCATTTTTATAGGAACACGACTCTAGATTTCACACCCATTAAGGTGCATTATTGTGATTATTTATTGTTGTAACTAATAGTTTGTTTAAAAGGACTGATTTACCTATGCTTTATGCTTCCTATAAATAAGGGTCTTTATATGGTTTTTCCTTTCCTCTAACACTTGCCATTTGAATCTTAAATTTCAAAACATTTTCTTGTTCCAATAAGTGTTCCTTATCCTACTATTATTTCTTCATTATTAGGGTTCTTTCTTTCCATTTCCTTTTCTTTGAGGGTTTTAACTCTTGATGGGTTTTCTTCTCAAATTCATTATATACTGCACAGTCTTAGTCTATTGATAAGGTAAATACTCTTCTTTTCTTGGTCTTTTCTTTTATGGTGTGTATGATTATCATGTGTGTTTTCATCAATGGGAGAATGAAGAGAAAAAGGGAAGCAATAGCTCAATAGATAAGCGTCTTTATATGGTTTTACCCTTCTTCTAGCACTTGCCATTTGAATCTTAAATTTCAAAACATTTTCTTTGTTCCATTAAGCAGTCCTTATCCTGCTATTGTTTCTTCATTATTAGGGTTCTTTCTTTCCATTTCCTTTTCTTGAGGGTTTCAACTCTTGATGGGTTTTCTTCTCAAATTCATTATGTACTTCACAATCTTAGTCTCTTGATAAGGTAAATGTTCTTCTTTTCTTGGTTTTTTCTTTTACAGTGTGTATAATTATCGTGTAAGTGTTTTCATCAATGGGAGAATAAAGAGAAGAAGGGGAGTAATAGCTCAATAAAGATGCTTAGGAATGACAACGGGATGGAGCGGCTATAGGTAGTAGCCCTCTACTACCCACCCTACTAGATAAGCATCAGCCCCATTACTTACACGATTACTAGTTTTGTAGATATCCACGAATTTTTCAATATCTATTGGTATCTATGGTATCCGTAGATATTTGAAAAAAAAAACTTAAAAATATTTTAAAAGACACTTTAATCATATTTTTAATTATTTTGACAATTTGTAAATTTTTTAAAAATAGTTTAAAGTCCAAAAAATTAAAATTATTCAAATATTCTACACAATTATACTAATCAAAATATTTCAATTTAAAAGCTAAATTTAAATGCTAAAATACTTTAATCTTATTAGTCCAAACAAAAGTCAATAAACTAAAATAATTCAATCCTATAAGTCTAGAAAAAAGTTAATAAGATTACAATACATAATCTCATAAGTAGGAAAAATTAGGTTAAATTAATTATATATATCTAAGGGTGGTTGAGTAATTTCACAGGGGTAGGTACTTGAGGGTGTGGATACCATGATACCTACCATCGCCCCATTAACAAAGGGTAGAAAAAATACCTATATCTATTACCCCTGGGCACCCATTAAAGCTACCTATTTTTTACTCGTGGCGAATTTTATCTACAGATATTCATGGGTGCAAATTTTTTTGCCATCCCTAGAGGTGCTCGTATCTTCTCCTCCCTCATGGTTGTTGTGACAAATGAAGGGGGAACCATTCTACCCCAATCTCACCAAGAAGTGCAGAGGTCTATGGTTAGGGGTTAAGTTTGAGTGGATCTTCTACTCTAGCGACATCGATTCAATGCAGGTTCTCCCTATTTAGGCCATGCACTTAAGGGTGGCTTTTAGGTTGAAAGGCCTTCTTAACCCAACATCCACAACCTTTGCAATATTTGATCTCTTTGATATGGTGCATTGTCGCAACTGGGGCCACGACGGAGACGGAGCAAAAATAAATTTTAAATGGAGTCGCCAGTTGAAGTGCGAACCGAGGTACGGTATCCATGTAAAGCAAATGGAAGCATTCCATGCCAATCTCTGTACGTCACCACCATTTTCTGAATGATCTTTTTAATATTTTTGTTTGCCGCTTCCACCGCTCCATTCATTTTTGGGCGATATGGAGAAGAATTATGATGCTGAATTTTGAAGTCAGCACACAACTCTTGGGTTTACTTGGCACACCATAACAACAAATCAATTCCCTTTTGATGAATTTTACTACCACATTCCGAGTTACATAGGCATATAAGGTAGCTTCAACCCATTTAGTGAAGTAATCAATTGCAACAAGAATGAAGCGATGTCCATTTGATGCTTTTGGTTCGATGGGAACAATGACATCCATCCCCCACATTGAAAATGGCCAAGCGATGACAAAACATTGAGGGATGTTGGTGGAGCATTAATGTTGTCAGCATACGTCTCGCACTTATGGCATTTCTTCACATAGTTAAAGCAATCTGTCTCCATGGTCAGCCAATAATAACCAGCCCTTAAGATCTTCCTTGCCATGGCATGCCCATTTATGTGGGTGCCGAAGGAACCTTCATGAACTTCTTCAATGATTTTCTGTGCTTCGGCAACATCTACACATCTAAGCAGCACTATATCATGATTTTTCTTATACAGCACCTCCCCATTTAGAAAGAAACTCATCGCTAGTCTTCTCAAAGTTCTCTTATCATTCTTCGAAGCATCTGGTGGATATTCCTGACTTTTGATATATTCCTTAATATCATAGTACCATGGCTTTCCATCTGATTCTTCCTCTACCAAATGGCAATATGCATGCCGATCACGACATTAGATCTTTATAAGTGACATGTCCTCATCCTCGCTCAATGTAAACATAGATGATAAAGTGGCTAATGCATTTGCCAACTGGCTATCTTCTCGAGGGATATGATCAAAAGTGATTTCATCAAATTGTTCCACCAGTTCTATAATATAGGTATGGTAAGGAATTAACTTCACATCTCGAGTTTCCCACTCACCCTTCAATTGATGAATGACTAAGGCTGAGTCACCGTAAACCTTGAGCTTTCTGACTTTTGATTCCACAACTACCTGTAAACCCAAGGTGCATGCTTCATACTCTGCCACATTGTTTGTAGAATTAAAATACAACCTAGCCGTGATCGGGATGTACTATTTTTCTGGGGAGATTAATACAGCTCCAATCCCATGTCCCAGCGTGTTGGAAGCACTGTCAAACAACATGATCCATCTTTCATCTTCAAATGACTCCTTCTCCTCAAACAACGCCATTATGCCTTCATCAGGGAATTCATACTGCATCGATTGATAATCATCCATGGGTTGGTGTGCAAGATAATCTGCTAGCGCACTCTCTTTGACTGCCTTTTGAGTTACGAACACAATGTCATATTCCGACAAAAGAACTTGCCAGCGAGCAATCCTTCCTGTAAGAGCAGGCTTCTCAAAGATATACTTGATTGGATCCATCTTAGACACAAACCAAGTAGTGTGACTTAGCATATATTGTTTTAAGCGATGGGCCGCCCATGCTAAGGCACAACAAGTTCGCTCCAAGAGTGAGTATGTGGTCTCACAATCAGTGAACTTCTTACTTAGGTAGTATATAGCCTGCTTTTTTCTTCCAAAATCATCGTGTTGACCTAACACACAACCCATAAACCCATCAAGCACCATCAAATACATAATGAGGGGCCTTCCCGGGACTGGTGGCACCAAAATCGAGGGACTTTGCAACTATTGTTTTATTTTATCAAAGGCTTCTTGGCAATCACTATTCCATTCCATTGGTTGATTTTTGCGCAACAATTTGAAGATGGGCTCACATGTAGCTATTAACTGGGATATGAATCGGGCAATGTAATTCAATCTCCCCAAGAACCCTCGCACTTATTTTTCTGCGTGAGGAGGTGGCATTTCAAGAATTGCCCGTACTTTATTAGGATCCACTTTAATTCCCTTTTGGCTGACTACAAATCCCAACAACTTGCCAGATTTCACACCAAAAGTGCACTTAGCTGGATTTAGCCTCAACTTGAACTTCTGTGGTCACTCAAACAATTTCTACATATGAACTACATGATCTTCCTCACTCCTTGATTTGACGATCATGTCGTCTACGTAAACCTCTAGCTCTTTATGCATCATGTCATGAAACAAGGTCACCACCGCCCTTTGATATGTTGCCCCAGCATTTTTTAGCCCAAACGACATAACCTTGTAGCAAAAAGTGCTCCAGGGTGTGATGAATGTGGTCTTCTCCTTATCTTCTTCAGCCATCTTGATTTGATTGTATCCTGAGAGGCCATCCATGAAAGAAAAGAATGAATGTTGAGCTATATTATCTACTAGCACATCAATATGAGGCAGCAGGAAATCATCTTTTGGACTAGCCCTATTTAGATCCCGATAATCAACACACATTCGAACCTTCCCATCTTTCTTAGGAACTGGGACTATGTTAGCAACCTACTGTGGGTATTTAGCCACAACGAGAAAACCCGTATTAGATTGCTTCTTGACCTCTTCCCTGATCTTCAGAGATAGTTCTGGCTTCATCCTCCTTAACTTTTGTTTAACTGGGGGACATTCTGGCTTCAGTGGTAACTTATGCTCCACTATACTAACATCAAGGCCTGGCATATCTTGATAGGACCAAGCAAAGACATCACTATAATCATGTAAGAGCCTTATCAATCTGTTGCGCTCATTTTACTTCATGAGTGTGCCAATTTTTACTTCCTTTTTCTCCTCTTCAGTCCCCAAATTAATCACCTTAGTTAATTGTTCATGAGGTCAGATCTTTTTGGTATCTTGCTCCACCAACCTTGATAACTCTGGAGAAGGCTCCAAATCATCCTCAATTTCCTCGTTAGCCTAATCACTGAGACACTTAAAACTACTTAATGCGATACTAGCATTATCATTTTCAAGCGCGTTATTTTCACATCTGCATTGTTTAAATTTGGGATCAAAATGACAAAGAAATTCAATATATGTAGCAAAGGGAAGGAAAAAGAAGAAAAAGAAAAAAGGCTATTTATTGAAAATTTCAAAGTGCGTTTTATTAATGTACTGAAAGGAAACACATGAGTCCTTATTGAACAAAGAAAAATATCCTAAAACCTTGGGTAGAGTAATAGGATTAGCATTACAAAATTACTTTAAATTTGAATTGAAAACCACGAGAAGCTTGATAATCTCCTAATTGTTAAGCTCAGTGTTTGGCGAACAAGTGCGAACCAAGTTGACATGCTCATTCTCAGAAATGTCTTGCTCAACAGTAGCTATGAAGCTTGGAAACTCGAACCCAACACTCCAAAAGCTTTCTTGGAGATCACATATTGGGATCCCTTCAGTCTTTGGCTCCCTGTTCTCCAACCTAGCTAACCTTTTTTCTCTTTTCTCATATGCAACTCTTTGTCTATCTGTCTTCGAAGGTTTGTAACCCAAACCAAATCGGTCCTTGTTTTCAATCAGCTCAGGTAGTTAACTCAGACCCTACGCATTTCTTCCCAGTCCACAACCATACTGTTACCCATTTTCAAGCATGATTTTTGCCACCATCATGGAAGCATTAGATGGTTGGGACTTGGTGATGGCCTTTCCCTCCTTTGCATAAATGGCATTTGCAATCTCAAGCCCCTGAAATGAGGTCTCTAAAGCTTCTTCAGTAGTTTCAATATAAGGAGTGGATGAAAGCTTACTAACTAGTAAGTCCTCCTCAGCAGAAATAATGACCAACTTGTTATCAACAATAAATTTCAACTTCTGGTGAAGCGTGGAAGGCACAGCCCTAGCACAATGAATCCAAGGTCTTCCTAAAAGGCAACTATAAGCTGGCGTAATGTCCATCACATGGAATACTACCTCAAAGGTGATAGGACCAATCTGCACAGGCAGACTTATTTCCCCTATCACTTCCCTACGAGAGCCATCAAAAGCTCTAACTACCATGGTGCTCGACTTCACATACGATTCACCATATGGCAATTTTGCCAGAGTTGTCTTGGGCATCACATTCAATGAGGAACCATTATCAATTAGAACTCTTACCAAGATGTGGTCTCTACATTTCACTGATATATGTATGGCTTTATTGTGCCCTGCTCCCTCCACTGGCATCTCTTCATCATTAAAAGTAAGGTAATTATTAGCAGTAACATTACCAATAATACCCTTTAATTTTTCTTCAGAAATGTCGTGAGCGACATGAGCCTCATTCAATATCTTCAATAATATCTTTCTGTGGGATTCTGAATTCATCATTAGTGACAAAAGCGATATTTTGGCAGGGGTACAGTGCAGTTGATCAATAACTGCATATTCACTTTGTCATATAAGCTTCAAAAACTCACAAACTTCCTTGTTAGAGACCTTTTTCTTTTGTTCCTCCTGTCTTCTTATCACTTCCTCATCAACGACTTTTTGCTTAATCACTTCTTTTCCTTTCTCTTTGTCTTTTATTGTTTCTTTGGACTGTTTGACCCTTAACTCGTCAGGAGTGTAGATTCGACCACTTCGAGTTATACTGCCAATCCCAATGATATTTGTAACATCAGGAGCCTTCTCATCAACATTCTTTAACTGCTTTTCCTCAGAGCCATCAACACACACTTCCACACCATACCTCCATGGTACTACTTTATTATACTTGTAAGGAAAAGCTTTCGACACCTGTATTGTGATAGACTTTGGCCCACTAGGAGTCGAGGTGGTTGTGCCCCTAGTATAGCATACAACTAAGGGTTTTGGGATGGCTGAGGTTGAGTCAATGGCCAATACATCATTTCCATCACAGCCTATTTACACCAACTGCATATCCATCAAGTCCTGTAAAATCTGCTTAAAGTCATCACATTCTTCTACCACATGATTTGCACCTAGGTCTAATCCACATCCCACATCTTTGTTAGAGCTTCCCTTAGTCATACCAAACTTGCACATTTCTTCAAAAATGGTCTTTAGTGGGGTTTTCACATCCTCTACCCTTTTTCTCATGGGTTGTTCCCCACCTTCTTCAATAACATTAATAGATGGTCCTCCATGACTTGGCAAAGGATTACTTCTAACATTAGGGTTATCCTCCTTGAAGTTTAACCAACCTGTCTTAATCAAATTCTGTACCTTAAACTTCAAAGCTTTACAATTTCTGTGGAGTAACCAACAGCACCTGCGTGATAATTACGCTTAGCATTAGCATTGTATCCCCCGGGATATGGTGATTCTGCAGGCTTCATCAGACAAGGTGCCACTAATGAGTTTTGAAGTAAGAGAGGCAACAACTCGATAAAAGACATGGGAATGGGGTCAAATTCAACTGGTTTTCGGGCTTGGGTGTTTTGTGGTCTTATTTGGTTAGGGTTTTGGTTCCATGGCTGATGGGATTGAGGTGGTCTTATAGGTGTTGTGGGTGAAGCGGGTGAAGCTAGGTGGAATGGTTGAGGGTAAGGGATTTGTGAGATGGTAGTAACCTTGGGGTAGGCCATGTGAGGGGTAAGGAAATGAGAAGGCCTAAAGTTGGATATCCCAGGGGAGTTGAATGTCACTGCATTAGTTTCCCCTTCCTTTCTCTTTCCCGTCCCACTTAAAGGTTTCTTTGTGCCAGTAGAAGAGCTAAGAGCAATCTTCCCGCTCCTCATGCCATCTCCACCCTCTCTCCGATGACAACAATATCAGAAAAATTTGACGAGATGCTTCCAATCATCTTGTCATAGAATGGTGCTCGCAAAGAATCAATAAATAGGGTCACTGTCTCATTGTCAGACAAGGGAGGTTCCACTTAAGCTACAACTTGTCGCCATCTTTGTGCATATTCTTTGAATGTCTCATCATCCTTCTTTGACATACTCTACAACTCAAATCTATCCGGGGTCATATCGATGTTATACCTGTACTGCTTAAGGAAAGCATCAGCTAAATCCTTCCAAGAGTGGATATGTGCTCGCTCAAGATGCATATACCAATTTAAAGCTGTCCCAGTTAAGCTATCTTGGAAGACATGAATAAGCAACTTATCATCTCGAGCATAAGCTGACATCTTTCTACAGTACATAGTAAGATGACTCTTCGAACAAGCGGTTCCTTTATACTTATGAAACTCTGGCACTTTGAATTTAGGAGGAATGACTACATTTGAACCAAACAGAGATTGGCAGCCTCCCTAATGTTGTAGCTACTCCCTTCAACAGCCCTTAGTCTTTCTTCCAACATTTGCAGCTTCGTTTTGGATTGAACCTGCTTACCTGCCTGTGTCAGTTGGAATCCTTTTATGTCTTGGTGGGGATTTATAGTGGCATAACAATTTAGGACATTTCCTTAAGTGGCAGGGGTGGTAGTTTGCGGTTGAGAAGTGATTTGTGGGTCAAAAGAGGCTAGAGCCTCGATAACATTTGTGGACAAACCTTGTGGCTGGGTAGGTTGCAGCTGAGTGGGCAGGAGATTGCGTTCTGACAAGTCCAGGACCATTGGGGGAGTATAGTTAGGCGGGAGGCCATATGATAGCCATTGGACATCCTGAGGATCAACTTGTTGCATGGGTCTGTTAAGCTGTGGAGTTAACGACACCATTGATCCTTGTGCATAAACTGGGGTAAAGTCAGGTGGGTATATGGGAGTGACTGATGGTCCTTCTTTGGGCATTCTTAGGGTCCCCTCTGAGCCTTTCTTTTCCAGAGATCATAGTGCCTCTAGAACTTGCGTCATTTGCTCCTTTAGCTGATTGACCTCACTCCTCAGCTCCTCATTGTGTTGTTCCATCTCATCCATGATCCTTGCTTGGGAGCGTGTCCTGTAGGGATGCCGGGGATACACGTTTCCTTCTTGATTTATTACCCTTTGTATAGAAAATATTGTAACCATAAAAGAAAAAAAAATACAAACTATCATTGTGGAAAGATTTGATCGCAAGGTTCAATATTGAAGGAGACTCTCCACGTATTGGCACTAGAGGGACATTCTTTCTTAGGCCGCTAAGTGGTTGACCCTTATTCTAAGGGAGCATTCACTCCTCAATAGAGGAGGTCTTATTAACTAGGAATGTACTGTGTGCCCTACATTCCAATCAAGGATCAATCATCTTAAGATAAAAATGTGGTTGACAATTATCCAAGGGAGAATTCTCCCTTCAATGGACAATGTCCTAAATAGAGTCACTAATGAGCAAAAAGCATCATTTTATTTCATCTCAAATTTTGAATTACAACATCTGTTCGACATGAATTACAATAAGCACATGATACTACATTTCATTTTACATGATGCTCATACTTAGATTTTGACAATATTTCACAAGCTTAAAGATCTTCCAAGGAAGCTTCATTTCAGGGTTTGAGTTGATCTCCTCATTTGCCTCGTGGACATGCGTTGCCAAGTTTGCAGCATGGTGTTAGACACAATCGGTCATTTCTTCACATGTCTTCATCCATTCCCTCTTCTTTTCACATTGGTGCTCAGCGACAAGATGTAGTCCTTCGGCGTCAGACCTCAATTTGTCTTACTCCAATGTCAACTCCTCAATTTGCTTTGCTACCCGTTCCTTAGCGTATCAAAATAATCCTTGGCCAGATTCCACCACTTGTCTGCTTCAAAGCGTGTCTCAGTTAAGTCTTTTTCCATGCGTTCTGTCCTTTGTTGTTGCACCTGGCCATCTGTCTCTAAGACTTCTTTTTCTTTCTAGACCTTAGTCATCTCCTTCTCCATTGTTTCGATTCTATCTTGCATTTCTTTTATTTTGGACAAGGTTGTTTCCGTCTCTTTTTCCTTCCCCTTCTTTGCCTTTTTTGCATGAATCGAGTCCCTATAGGCATTAGCACACTCATCTTTTAAGCACTCTATCTCCCTGTCTTTCTTTTGGTATTGTCTTTTAAGGATTTCTATTTCTATCTTTGCACGCTCTTCTCTTTCCTCCATCAACCTCATTTGAGCCTTCATAACTTCTAATTGAGAAATCAAGGATGCTGATGCTTGGCTAGACTCATGAGATGAACCCTCTCCATGTGGAGTCTCGTTGGGAATTGGAGTAGGAACTCCTCTAGTCTTTCTCCACTCTTTATACTCAAGTGAGGCAGTCACATGAGGTTTTCCCAGCTCTGTCTCCTCTTTCCTTCTAATATTTTCCCAAGCTGCTCTGACTTCTGCTTGTTGCCCATTAACATCACCTGAGACATGTTGAAAACTCAGTCCTCCTAATTCCTCATTATGTCGCACGACTTGAGTCCATTTGAGTTGTCGAAGAGCCAGGGCTGGGGTGTATGCTACACATCCTCTTGGCCCCATCAATGGCACATTTGAAAAATTCCCACAGCTAAAGATTGTACTTCTAGGATGATACCAAGGGCATACTCATGGAAAATGTTCTGCATCAAATTTTGAGAAATCATTCTTCCAGTCTGTGGCATCCTGTTTCTTCATTGGAATACGATGAAAGCTTCTCAAAGGATCTGGCATGTAGCCCATATGATTGGATACATACAAATGAGTTATGATCCAAACATACAGCAGATGATTACAACATCATAGCATCCCCCTCTTCTTCTGGTGACATACTTCCATGGAAAGGAAAGTATCTGCTAGAATAGCTGGAATAGGATTCACTTGACATGTTTCATAAACAAAGAACACATCCATAGCCGCTTGATCAACAATGCCCAGAGTGAATGGGAATAGTATCAACCCATAAATAAGTAGTGCCAGAGTCCTATTAAAGTATTCCCAACTTTCTTTTTCAGCTAAAACCTCCAGATGATCTTCTAGAAAGCTTTTATTCCACCCTTAGATCAATCCCTTACTTTCAAACTTTGCTCAATCTGCTGGCAAGCCAATTAACCCAGCTATCTTTCTTCCTGATACATGATTTCCTTTATAAAGGTAAACCCCAACCTTTTCTTTGATAGGTAGCCTTAGCATTGTGTCATATTCTTCTATTGTAGGCACAAGATCCAAGTTAGACAACTCGAAACATCTAAGGTCTGAGTTCCAAAACTGAGCCAGAGCATTGAGTGTTTGTGTTTCAATTGAGATCAACAACAAATCTAAAATTCGGCCATATTTCTTTTCAAAATTCAAGCAAACTTCCTTGCTCATCTTCCGGCGAATCTCAATCACCCTTCGAAGATCATTATTCAACACAGTAATCCTGATGCTTTTAGTGAAACCTGATGCATCGCTGGTATAATTTTGAATCTTCTCCATATTGAACACTATCAAATCTTTCCACTCTTAAAAGGACATAAACACATGAGATGAGACAAACACAATTAAATGAGAATAATGCAACCTACTATGTTCTTAAAATGTAATATGTATGCATGAACCTTTTTTCATTTTTCCTCTTTTATCTCCCTTTGAAATGCATGCATGACATTTTACCAGGAAAAAAAAAAACTTAGATATTAGAATGCCTAAACTAATGATTATGACATTAGATGTAGAAAAAAAATGTATGTGATGCATGAAAATATTTACATGTCACTACTACTAAATATTATGATGTATATGTACAAAGTGGAAGGGAAAAAGAATAGTACGTTCCCCCTGTGTCCTATTAAGGTAAAAGCCTAGGGTAAGATATTCCTAAAGTCATAACTCTAATTTTGGAAGGTCACTAAGTCCATGTATTATTGCAAGGTTTCATGGGTGGATCTAGACTCCTAAAGATTTATTGGTTCCCAGATTGCCCTTATCACACTGATAAGGACCTAGCCCATGAATTGGCCATAAGTAGGGAAAATACCCTCTCAATATGACTAACCCATGATACCAGTAACAACCTGAGCGGTAACTCAATAATTGCCAAGTGAGCATAAAGCCCCTCAATAATAGTTGTTAAGGCACCTTCTATTCCTAAGCTCGTGCGGGTATAAAGCCTAAAAAGTGTGTGAGGTAAGTGACTGTGGGGTGTGGGGGGAGGGGGGGGGGGGGACATACAAACCTGTGACCTAACAACTACCCAAATCTGCACAAGGAACAAACAACACAGATATATACAAAAATAAAGTCTCTTATCCTAATGTCAAGACCAAGCATATTTATAATTCAAAAAGGAAAAAAAAAACTATTTACATCAAAAGAAACATAATATACAAGAAAACAGAGAGGGGTAAAACAAATATTTATAAAGTCATAATTTTGCGCAATTAATTATGTAGGCCTGACTCTCAAATGTCCCTAGTGGAGTCGCCATCTGTCGCAACCGGGGCCACGACGGAGATGGCTCAAAAATAGATTTTAAATGGAGTTGCCACCAAAATTTTATTTGAGGGAAAAATATTGGAAAACCCATAAAAATTGTCTTTGAAATTAGAGATAGGTTCGGAAGTCAATTACGTGTAGGGAAGGTATTAGCACCCTACAATGCCCGTTAAAAACGATACCTCTAATTAATTGCACAAATCTATGTAACTTTACAAATGTTTATTTTACCCCAATAGAAAAACAAGAACAAATATTTCTTTGAGAGATTTTTTTTTATCTTTATTTTTTGAATTTCCAAAGATAAGAGATTTGACTCTCTTTTTTTTTTTTTTACTTTAAAGAAAGAAAAAAAAGAATTTTAAATTTAAATAGATATTTTTTTAAAGGATTTTTATCTTCTTTTCTTCTAGGTAAAGAGAACTTGAAAAGATATTTTTTTTTATCTAAAAAGAACAATTTGAAATTCAAAAGGACCTTTTTTTTTGGAAAAGATTTTTTTCTAAAACTAAAAAGAAACTTTTTTGTACTTTTTTTTATAAAAAAAATAAGATATCATCGCATAAGAGTTCAAGCTAACAAATGGCTAGTCATTAAACCCTTACGATCCAAATAACGTTAATAATAATATATGCTATTCAATTAACACTATTAGCCATTGCGTATTTGGATAAATTTTATTTTTCATTTTTACCAAAAGAAAACAACTTTCATTTTAATTTATGCACAAAGTTTATGATAGCAAGTGGCTATTCTATAAACTTTTATGATCTAAGTAACATTAAAGGTAGGATTCACCACTCAATTGATGTTGCAAATCATTGCATAAATCAAAAACATTATTTTAAAAAAAAACACACATCAGCTTTTAAGAAAACACTAAAACATAACATAGATCCAAACTAAAAGGGGGGGGGGGGGGGGGGCAGGGAATTTGCACATAAAAGAAAGGAGAGACATTTTATTGAGGAGAAAGAAAGTTCACTTTAATCTACAAATGCAACAAGGCTTACAATAGCAAATGACAATTTGTAAATCCTATAATTCAAATGACATTGAAGGTAGCATACACTACTCAATCAATATCATGAATATTTGTAAAGATCAAAATTATTTGTCTTTCCTTTTATTTATTCTTTTTTTGTATTTTCTTTTGTAATTAACCAAAAAGATGAATTAAAAAAGACACATAAGATAAAAACAAGGAAATCAAATTCATTTTCTTTAATTTTTGGCCAACACCTCTAAATTGACTACTATACACGTACACCTTAATTATCCTAAAAGCCATTCTCTTTAACTTATTTGACCCCTTTTAGCCTTATCAATTTCGTGGGGATAAATATATAAAGCTACCTATTTTAAATTTACCCCTAGGCTACAGGTTGCACGGAACTAAATACACATCCATTAAAATTTTAAAGCCTATTGAAAAGGAAAGAGGAAAAACAAAAAAAAACCAAATAGAATAAAAAAAATAGTAACGTGTGGTGAGCAATCGTACAAATCAGTGGCATTAGATTCAAGGAAAAACGAATTGCAATACATATATTTTCCACACATTAATGATCAAACAAGAATGAAGAAAACCTCTGAATAAAAATTCTTTCCTATCTGCTAGTCAATGCAATGCTTACGTGTGTTCCTCCTACTCCTTACTGCATGTGTTATCTTCATACAGAACCCGATCATACAGTCAGGACTTCCAAATTATAGCCAATTTGTCGCAAAGGTGAGAAAGAGAGGAAGTTTCTAGAGAGAGCTTTTTTCTCTGTTTTTCCCACTCCCCTCATGTGTTTATGGGTTTCCTCTTTATAGAAAAACACCCACATCTATTTGTAACTACTTTATTGACTGAGTCATTCCATGATCTCCACTCTTTCAGCTTCATGATCTCCACTCTTTCAACTTAGTGACTATTAACTTCCTCTATGTAACTGACTTATCTTTTCCCATTTAATTTTTGGATAAAGATTAAAATTCACCTGGATAAAATTGGCTATTCACATGCATCAAGGTTAAGGAAGTAAGCAATATAACCCATAAGATTGTTGGTATGATTAGAGTTCAATAAGGGTGTGCCATACTGAGTTTTTTACGTCCAAGAAGGAGGTTCAAGGGCTTTAACTAGCATTGATCGACCTATAGTTTTTAGATTTTGATTTGGTAGTCCTCAATCTTGACGATCATATCTATGATTGGCCTTCTATTTCTTTGGGCACTTCATACCTTTACATGTACAACTAGATTTTGACCACCCTTAGTATGCACTTTCCATCATCAAGCTTCGAGATGGTGGAGCTAGACATTCTAAGGATGAGCCCGACTCAACTCCACCTTAGCGATTGTGCTTATATGAAAGCTTTTGGGGGTGATCTGTGGGTCGTTAGGGTTGGTGACAATTTTTTTTCCTTATTCCTTCAATTTTTCTAAATCCAAAGGATCACTAGCCATGAATAGAGTTAAATAACCCTAAAAAATTGAAACAACCTAACCTTCATGGAGTCTTATACAAATTCCCATAATCTTGTGACACTTTTTTGTGTAATGAATTCATCCAAGTTGTTGCTCATCTAGGTGTAGTCCTTTTCTAACTCATCCTAAAGACTTTTAGTATACTTGACCAAGGGCCATGTTTTACAAAGCCTTAGACATATAGAATTCTAAGGAAACAACTAAATAAATGAGTTGGCTTTGAAGATGTTGTTTAGAGCCACAAAGGCTAAGAATGAGAAACTATCTTATTGTGTATTCCTAAATTATCCATTGGAGGAGACCCATATTTTGTTAGGTTGTTTGAGCCTTCGATATCCTTACTATTCCTTCCTTTTTTCATGTGTTGCTTCTAACTTTTTTTTCTTGTTGGTTGGTCTAAGAAATGCCTTGGAAAGGTTCTAATGTAATGTCTCATTATGTCACATTGACTTAATCAACTCTAATTGCAAAATTAAATAAATTTTGAAAATATATTTTTTCATAGTTAAATAAAATATAGGTAAAATTTTCACTCCAAGAATAAATGACCAAACTACATGTGAAAATTCTATGGATGTGAAAAGGGATAAAGTAGATAAAATGCTTATTTACATCATATACATATAAAACAAGAATGAAATACATTTCAGGCTTGAAGGCACTACAACACAATAATAAGAATAATAATTACATGCTCATAATAATGTAAGATTTTTGTTAGAACAGAACTAAGTACAACCAAATTCAAAAGGGCAACATAATTCTAAAAGAATACATAAAAAATGTAATCCTAAGAAGAAAGACCCACTTCTCCTATGCTGATCAAGGACTTCTACCACACAAATATTGTGTATCCTTGCAGAGGGCCTCCTCAAAATTGAACATGTAAATAATTAGACATAGCCCCAAATTGTAAGTTGATGAAGTCATTGATCCTTCTCCTTATCCTCTCCACAAACACAACCACAAATTAGAATGCTAGAAAAATAACAAAACTGTGAACATCTAGACATAAATACTCTAGGAGTATGTGTAGATGACACTTAAATAGACATAACAACAATACACACAAATCTAGACATACAAGGATAACATCCAATATTATATAACACCATGTTCTCATCTTAGCAGATATAACACCAATCATATATAGTAAATAGTAATCATATAATGTCAATATATGAATCAAATCAAATGCTCATGCCTGAGACTGACACTACTTTATGGAGTTAACAACTTTATAATTGAATGATCAATTAGTTGGATCCTTTAACATGGTAAAATATATTAACTAGACCCTCAGGTCCAAAAGTATGACACATGCCAAAATCATTAGGTGGACACACTAACTCTAATAATTGGGAATGGCCATGACTTTGTCAGGATGTGCCATACAAGAGTAGTCGCTACCACAATATAGGATGCATTCACCCCGTGCTCAGTGTAATCACGTGTCTGCACATCCTTAAGGTTTAACTTAATAACTTTCACTAGTCTTCCCTCACTTATCAAATGATGTTGTGTGTCCTTATTGACAACAACTCAACACATGCTCATATGTATATGACAACAATAATGCAATTTCATTTTTCGAATCATCACTTTTAATTTCTCAAAGTGAAGATCAACTTAATTGAACGTGTATTTGAGCTCTATGGTCTCGGTATCAACATGTAGGCCACAAAAGCACTACCACAATCATATGGTTCTCCACTTAGATCTAACCATCACAATCCTTTAATTAGAATCTTAAAAGGTAAGCGTAAAACTTTTATTCTTCAACCTTTTATGGAGATTAACTCAAACAATGCACCTTTTAGCACCTCTTTTCTACCCATTAGTGTTTCTCCTATCAATTTTATTACTTTTTGATTTCCCTAGAAAAGCTCCTATTTTAACTAAGGTTATTGAAATTGGTGTTGATATCCATTTTTACATATTTAATTATTCATCATTAAAACTCAACAATTATAGCTAGCTCAGATTTGGCAAGGGATAAGGCAAAAGGTTTCCCTTTCTTAATAACCTCCATGATAATGTGAAGTTGAATTATTGGTTGTACATTAGAGACTAATGTCGTCTCCTTGTAAAATTGAGCAAAGAAACTTCTCAATGATTCCTCCTTCTCTTATTTGATTTGGGTTAGTGAATGGGATGTCCTTGGAATTTCCTTGCATATGATGAAATGGTGGGCCAACTATAAGGCTAGGTCATCCTACCTTTTAATGGAACCCTCATGTAACACTCAATACCAACTAAAAGTTCGCTCTCACAAGGTCCTAAAAAAGATTTTGCAGATGACCGCCTCGAGTGCACCCATGAAAATCATTTCATTAAAGAAGATATTCAAGTGCTCCTATGGATCAAAGTCTCTTTGATAAGGGGTAATAAGCAAAGGATGCTTAAAAAAGTTAGGGATTTCTATGGAGGCAATGGCTTATATGAAGGAGTGCTTGAATGCCATTTGCACACCTAGACTTACTTAGATCATTACTAAGGTGCAAAAGCATCATAACAGTGGTGGTAAGTATTGTGAGACTAAGTCCCAGTCTCTTTGCTATTAAATATTGCTACTACCATAACCAGATTTGAAGACGATGACATTGGTAGCACTTACAGTGGTGCACTATGGTAAGACTTCTTTAGCTTATGTAAACACTTCTCTAATCGATGAATAATACCATCTCTTAAAGTGAATGAGATTGGGATGTGTTCCATAGTACCTTCTAGAGCAACTTGCATGACTTTTACCACTACTTGTGGTGGTGGAACTTAAGGAATAAAGACCATATCCTCCTAACAAAGAAGCGACTTGGAGCGTTCAATCTTAAAGCCTGAGTCCTAATATGAGCACTAGTTAATAACATGGCCATCAAAGGTAAGGGGACATGGGTGGCTCTAGGTAACTAGTGACGAGTAGTAGCCATAGTGGTAATGGTGAGAATAAGTTTAATGATTCCCATAAGCAGATTAAATCGACTTTTCTTTGAGGTGAGGAAAAGTATGTGTAATGCTTGGCCGCTTTCAAGATCAGTGACTGTCCCCACAAACCAACACAAGACTTTTCAGCGTGCTTTGTCCTCACTCACATGCTTCCTGAGAAACTTCTCAGGAAGTCACCCATCCTAAAACTGCTTTAAGTTAAGCACACTTAACTGTGGAGTTCTTAAGTGATAGGCTACCGAAAAGTAGATACGTCTTGTTGGTATAGGTAGCACTTATTAATTCCTTTAAGTTTTCCTTAACTGTATAGTCCCATACCTACATAGCTTCGGGATCCCTCTTATTTCGGTGTGTATTCAATTCATTCATGTACCTCTCCCGCTGGAAGCCTGTCAGGAGCCGCTCCTTGTCCGTGCCTTATCTTTTTTGCACCGGCGATCACTTCCCTCCTTCGTCAGCGCCCGAGATGTTACATGCCCACCAGCTTCTGCTTGGTTTGTCCTTGAACCACACCATACTAGGAGAAAGGCCCTGCTCTGATACCATTCGTAACATTTGGCCGCTTTCAGGATCAATCACTGTCCCCACAAACCAACACAAGACTTTTTAGTGTGTTTTGTCTACACTCACATACTTCCTGGGAAACTTTCCAAGAGATCACCCATCCCATAATTGCTCCAAGTCAAGCACACTTAACTGTGGAATTCTTAAGTGATAGGCTACCGAAAAGTATATGCATCTTATTGGTCTAGGTAGCACTTATTAATTCCTTTAAGCTATCCGCAACTGTATAATCTCATACCTGCACAGCCTCTGGATCCCTCTCATTCCGGTGTGTATTCGATTCATTCATGTACCCTTCCAGCTAGAAGCCTGCCAGGAGCCGCTCCTTGTCCACGCCTTATCACTTTTGTACCGACGACCACTCCCCGCCCTTGTCAGCACCTGGGATGTTACAGTATGCTAGCCCAATCATGAAGGTGAAGGTGGGAGGTACCTGCAAAAATACTTTGATGTCCAAGTCAATGTTCAAATTAATGAAGTAATAGTATATGGAAAGATGTGCTTACTTGTTGTCTCTACACATGGTTTAATTTTAAAAATTAAATGTGGATGAGTCTCTACTAGGATATCTGAGCATGGTTGTGAGGTATTCTTGTAAGGTGTAGGAGCCTCCAACCAGTGAAATATTCTAGATTCCCTGACATACGTACGTGAGCAAGTGATAGAGCTCTTTTACATTGAGTGTATAGAGTTACATGAAATGTTAGCCAAATAGCTTAACAATTTATATGTGGACCTTGAATAACCCTTCAACCCAACAAGAATTTAAGTGTGATTAGGGTTGGCCCTTGGCCTAGGCTAGAGGGACGACGACCCAATGCTTAAGGCTGGAAATGGCCCAAAATATTAAAAAAATCTATATAATTGTGCAATAATTTTTTTTTATATTTTTTTGTGTTATTTTTATAAATAGATTGAAATTGCTATTTTTTTATCATGTCTCCTTTCTATATATAAATTTAAATATGACATGTGATTATAAAGTATTACTCTCTTGCTTGTTTTTTTATGTGTTACATTTATAAATTCATGTTAAATGAATTTCATATCTCAATGTAACATATCAACATGTAGTGGACATATGATAATGTGTAGACTTAAAGTGTTAGCTTTTTCAATAGGATAGAAAACAAAAGCTAAAACTCAAATTATAAAGGAATCTACTCCTATACTATAAATTAAAATCTCTAGCTTAGATAATGAAGCTCTCATTTTCCTCACTCTCTCAATTAGAGATTTTCAACACACTCTCTCCTCTCTTTGAATGGTGCCATCTCCACAACTAGGTAAAAAATATATCTTTTCATCATCTCAAACTGCTCTCCATATTTATCTTTAGATATATACTTAATTTTCTTAACCACCTATTTGTTTCAATTAAAAAATAACTCCATATCAGAATTTAATTTTTTTTATAAATCTAAAATATAACTTACATATTTAAAAATATTTATCTATTATAAATTATAATTATAATTATATAAAAATAAATATTTATCTTGTACAATGCACATGCTAAAATCTAGTTAAATTTAAACTAAAAGTTAGTATATCAATAAATATATATATATATATATATATGTAAGATTTAATATGAGACAATGATATTTTGTTGATGATAGATCAAAGCATAAGAGTAAATTGAATAAAAAATGTAATATATCTATTTGAGATTTATTAAAATTATATTATTTGCTTAATGTAATAAAATATATTATTTTTAATGAAATTATATATCTATTTTTTTTAGGTAATACATGTTTTCATCGTAGAATATTTATATAAGAGGGTCTTATTTTATTATTTTGTCCTAGGCGTATAAATGTTACGACCGGCCTTTAATGTGATGGTTCATATTCTTGTGAGATTCTATCAAGCTCGGGCAATATAAACTCCTAATAACCTTGGTGAAGAGAGTTTAGATATAACCAAGACAATAAAGATCCACGCCAGCTGACAACAATATACACTTGGTTACAATCTATAAAGGTTTTCATTTTTATTTTTTTTTGTTATGCCTACAATTTTAATAACTTTTTAGGAATTTTTTTTTCTCTTTTTTTGACAGCTTTTAGGAATGATTGTTCGAACTTGGTAGTTGGTAGAGAGGAGATATCAAAGAAATTTGCTTATATTCGCAAGTTAGAAAATAATAATTATATTTTTTAACTGTTGTAGAGAATGAAAAGACTAAGTGTGTGTTTGGATGTATGTTGATAGAATTGATTTTAGATTAAAGTGATTTTATAGAGTTCATTATAGTTAAAATTGATTTTGAAGTAATGTAATTTTTGTTTGAATAACATGTATTAGAAAAGTAATTTTTTAAGAAAATGTTGTTTGAATACATTAAATCAAAATTGATTTTCAGTGTATAATAACCAAAATGGGTTTTAATGTTTATGAATAGTTCTTTTCTATTATAATTAGCATTATATATATATATATATATATATATATATATATATATATATACAAATTAAAAATAAATAGGCATGTAGTAATTTTTTTCACTTCATGTTAACTATTGAGTTAAAAAATATATGTATAATACTTTTACTTTTGAAATAGAACCCATAACCTATGTAAAAACATTAAAATTGGATGAAATAGAGAATAAAAGTATTAAATTAGCATAAACATTAAACACAAAAGTATCTGAATTAAAAAGTACAAATAAGAAACATAATGTAAAGTGCAATACAACAATGCTTATGAGGGTATAAGTGTGAGGATAAATAAAAAAAAATACAACAATTAAAAGTTTAAAATTGATTTTAGATGAAACAAAAGTAACTCCGTAATGCTTCAACCCCACTATGATTTTTCCTAATTGAAATTACTTTTAGTTTAGTAACCAATCATCTCAATTTTAAGTCAAACCACAACTCACCATAATTAACTATAGTTTCACCATCAAACCAAACATTAACTAAGAGTTCAGTTTTCCTTGGACATTGCCTAGGATGCTTCAATCGAAGTAGCAACGGTCAAGTTCATGAGACATAACGTGTTTCTACTCTTATTGGCCAAATTCTTGCTTATGCTTTAGGGCCCGTAAGATGAATCTAGTATGGAAATCTTCCGTATATTTCTACAAGATGCCTCAATGAATTGTCGGGGACAATATATGTATCAAACTGTAGACAATGAAACCAATAATTGGCACCCATTTTCAATATGGCCTTTTTGGTCAATCTAGGTCAACAGTGTACGTGTCATCACGGCCTACTTTTCGTTCTCAGACCATCTTTGGGAAATGCCGAAATCCTCCGTGCTGCAAAATTTGTCCCTGTTGTGCATAAATAAAATAATATTTGCCATAAACACGAAAGTGATATTAACATTTAGAGGTAACCTAATAATTTGCATGAGTATTAGAACTTGAAAGTTTATACATACGGTATTACCTACCAAAACCAGTGGTATTCTTTTCTTTCGTTTTAGTGTTTTACATACAAATTATGGCATAATAAACTATTTAATTTTATTAAGTGAAATGTCTTTTTGTAGATTTTATGTCAGGATTTATTTTTATAGGATCATATTATCAAAAATGTCAATTTTTATATATTAAGTCGCAATTAATTCATTTATTAATACATTTATAGGTCACAATTAATATTTTAATTGCGTTCTCTTTTTAATATTCAATATATACAATATATTTATACATGTCTTGTTTATATTTATCTTGTTTCATGTTTTTATTGTTAATTACCTCACAAATTAAAAATATAAACAATTTTTTTAATATTATAATAAATCATAGTAATATTTCATTTTGTAGCAATGTATTTTATATGTGTGTGCGTGCGTGTGCATTTTATATAACCTAATTCATTTGTATATATTAGTATAAAAATGAAAAAAAAATGAAGAGTTTTCAGTTTTCACAATTGACTATAAGTGGAACAAAAAGAATGTTCACCCTTTAAAATATAGTTATAAGTACATATATGATGTCAATTTCGATATTACTAGTGTGAAATTACTTTGTTCTTTTAATTGGTTACAGTGTGAATTTACTTTACAAAAAGATTAAAAGAAGATAGAACATTTGCACCAAAATGAAACCATGAAAACCTTAATTTACCTTGTATCTCTAAGCTTTTAATTGAACTTCACGGCCCTTAATTTATAGATATTTAATATTTTTCTTAACTTTTCAATTTATTAAAGGTCATAATGTTTATTCATATTCATTTTTCATTTGTTTTAAAAATAAAACCATTATTTTTTTATTGTTTTTCTATCCATTACACAAGTAATATATTTATAAATTTCGTTGTTATTTATTTATTTATTTATTTATTTTGCTGAGAAAACTCTTTAGTTAAACCAACTTATTTCAGCAATTAATACTCGAAAGAAAAATGCGTGTACGTGTGATTCAGATGGCGGTGCAGAACTGGTTAATGTTACCCATTTTGCAAGAAAACGTACATATGCTTTTTGTGTGCGTTATTGCAGTATTAGCAACGTAATTTGTATCATTGGTGTCTTTATTCCGGAACGAAGAAAAAGTTATTATGCCACACCACGCCATGCTCCTTCATGTCCAACATCAGCTTTGGTCAATATATATGTATACGCAGGAAAAAGTAAAAGGTTAAATTTAAAAGGCAAGCTGGCATGATATCATATCATCACCTCATGATGTGCCTCTCCTGCTAGTTTTATAAAGGCACTAAAGCAGGTGAACTTAATTAAAAACAAATAAATATTATAACAAACATTAAATGTAAAAGGACTGCCAACAAAATTAGGACATAAGACAAAAGATAGTCATCAAAACGATGAAATATTTAATATAGCCAGATGAACTTTATTCCACATTTACCCATACATGATTAAACTGAATTTGGACAAACGAGAGGATATACAGATGACAAGGGAGGAAATTTACAACAAATTGGGGAATATGATGCAGGGAAATTTAATTACTTTACCTGAAGTGATAGATGATTTTTTAAGAGAGGGAGGGGAGGGGTTATATATTTACATAAATTCTTGCATAAAAAACTGATTGGGTTTAGTAAAACTTCATTATTTGTTATGGACACTGCAGTTTGGCACCCCACGTCATGCTGCCTAGGTATTGGATACTTCAAGGTTCTTGCAAGTAGCCCAAAAGTGAAAGGAACAAATAAAAAAGAGAGGCAGCACAATTTGCACAAACATCAAAAAAGGAAATTGGCCTACTTGATTAAGGAAACTTAATATGATTCCCACAGAAAAGGCTCTTCAAGCCGGAAACTCGGGTCTATATGTTCGGCTCCGGCTACAAGCCAAGCCGATGAATAATGAAACTCATCAGCTCCATGGTTCAAGTCGAGAGAGAGATCAGGAAGGTCCAAGAATGTGTCATCCTCACCGTTCAACGATGAATTGGATGATGATGATGCTTGTGTGAGGCTTGAGGAGGAAACGGGTTGGCTCAGCTCAGACTCGGCTTCCAATTCTGCTCCGTGGCTTTGGTGGCCGAAGTCTAAGGCAGCGGCTTTAGCGGCAGCGGCTTGGATGTCCTTAGGGGAAGTGCTGGCCGGACGTGGCAGCTCGGCGGCTAATTCGGGGAAATTGAGGTAAGCCGAGCTGCCTTTGATCGTGAGAGCCGCCACGTCATGGGCTCGAGCCGCCATATCCGGCGTGGGAAAAGTGCCAAGCCAAATTCTTGATTTCTTCCTTGGCTCTCTGATTTCGGATACCCATTTGCCCCATTGACGCATGCGCACGCCTCTATACGTAGGGTGCTTCCCATCCTTATTGCCTCTCTTCTTGTTCTTCTTCTCCTTAGTGTTAGTGGCTTCTTCTATGGAGGAGGAGGAGGAGGAGGAGGTGGTGGAAGTAGTAATGGTGAAAGAGGATGATGAGGTGGTTGGTTGAACTTCACTGTCTAAAGGGTTAGATTCTTCCATGTCCATTGGGGACGGGAAGGAGGGGAGAAATTATTGTGATGGAGTGAGTGAAGGAAAAATGTGGTGAATAGAGCTTTGAAATAGAGGTGGGTTGAGCTGTGAACTACTTAGTACTTATAATTCCTTCGCATATTAAAGAAATGGGTCCAAGGGAAAAAGAGAAACAGTTGCATTTTTGCATTAGCATTATATTCTTCTATATCTCACTTCCCCTCCTTTTCTCTTTCTTTATTTTTGGCATTTTGATTCAGTGGTATAAATCCTTACAGCTTTGCCTTAATGAATAGTGGCCATATTCTTAAACTACCCAAGGATGGATGTTAATGTAATGTTTCTTCCGGATAAATTAGTCTATTAAAGTCGCGATAAGAAAGGCTTTAAATTTAATTTTGTATTTTTTATGAAATAAATTTAATTTTATATAGTTACGTCCAATCAAGTCATTTGTAAGACATTGATAACTGTAAGTATCATGCTATCAATTTTTTGTTTGTAACCCTTTCTATTTGATGCTAATTATTAAAGCTACTTTTCTGTACTGATTTAATTTTAATTCACCTCTCGGCGTTATGTCATTTCATACTCATTGAACGGCCGGATTAATTAGGGGCAATTTTAATCCCTCACAGGTGGGCTCTTAGATCATAAGTGGCATCTCTTTGTATCATAATCATAGCATAATTGATCATTACGTGAGAGATTAGGTGTCACTCTGTCCGCATCTGTGTAGTTATCCTTAATCACAAATTAAAAGTAGAGAAAAAATAATAAAGCAATGGACTGCAATAGTCATAACATATTCAATTTCACTTGTTTTGTTTTGGGTCACAAGTGAGGATATTTTTGGTACGTAACAAAGTAGGTGGACCCGTGTAAAACTGTTTTATTATCGCAAAATCGTAGCCTTAAGCTTATACCGTTGTCGCGGCGGTCCTCACTTTTTATGAATTCTAGGACGAAATAATATATAAGACTTTTTAATATACATGTATTTTAAAATATAAATGTATATTTTATAAAACAAACAAACACGTAATTTTATTAAAAATAATATATTTTATTATATTAAGCGAATAATATAGTTTTAACAAGTCTAAAAAAGATATATCACATCTTTCATTGAATTTACTCATTTATTATTGTTTATTACAGACAAAATATTTTTTCTACTCATAAAATTATTACTTATCACCTATAAAATAAAATACATAAATTATCATAACATCAACACTTTGTTTTGTTTAAATCAAATTAGGATGAAAAGAAATAAGGAGGATGAAAATAAGATGAAAATTATTAACATTAGCACCTTGTTGAAAATTATCATGCTTTTACTTTCCTTTAAGTGATAAATTATTTTTTAATTCTTTTTCAAAAAAATCCACTATTGAAATTTTTTTGTTTTAATTTTTAAAAAATAAAATAAAATTTTTTATAACATCAAATTTTTAAAAATTTGTAACAAATATTTTTATGTTAATAAAAAATAATAGAGTAAAAAATTAATTTTTTAATTAACATAAAAATATTTTTTATATAATTTATTTATCTCTTTCCATTTTTTTTCCCTTCATCCAAACAAACAAGTGAAGAAATTTTTTGCACTCCTTTCCTTCTTATTTTTATTCATCTAAATAACACATCTTTTTCATTCTATTTCTCTTTTATTTTTATCCTTCGTATATCTTTCCTCCTTATTTCACTCCTAATCCAAATAAAGCACAAGACATATATATATATATATATATATAGTAGGAATCAAGTTACTCCACTTAATAACTCTTGATATATATTGAATTTTAACGATCCAACCATTAAATTAATAGATTTTATTGAGTAGATCAAGTATACAAATTTTTATAAAGTTTAAAAACTATTTGACACTTCATTTGATAAATTCAAATTAACGTATAATATATTTTTCTAAATTATAAGTAAATGTCAGCTAAAAGATTAATTAGCTACCAATGTCTAATTTATCTAAAATTTGGTGTGCATGATCGTTAACATAATATCAAAATGTTCAACGGTTAGATCGTTAAAAGTCAATATATGTTAAGAGTTATCGAATGGAGTAACTTGATCCCCACTATATATATATTTTGATAAATGCGTAAATTATATATATTTTTATCTTATCTTAATACTCTTTCTTCCTTTAAAACTACATTAGGATAACCAATAAGTTTTTATAACAACAATAAACAATCATCAAAATTTTACTACATATGAAAAATCAAAAATAATTATATAACTCGTTGTAGCTAAATAATAAATAAAATTAAAAATTAAAAACACTACAAAGTCAAGAGTTTAAAGGATTTTGGATTTAAAAAATTTACACGGTAAATTATTCTGATTGAGAAATCAAGAAAATAAATAATCAAAACATAATTAATTATTTTATTTTTTAAATTGTTAAAAAAAAAATTGAATCCCATTTAGTCTTAGCCCTAGGCCGTCGGCTCTCCGGCTAGGCCACGGCCGGCACTGACCGTCGTTTATGCGGGGGAAATCTTTCTCATATGAATAAAAGAGGAATTATATGGTCTAGACTCTAGACGTCATCTCATTCTCTCCCCTTCTTTCTCTGTACAGACTCCGGACCGGCAATCATTTTTCACATTTCACCATTGACTGTTCTAGTCAATTTGAATAGAATGCGTGAAGCAGGTGGCTCAGTGTCAGTGACTACAAATGACATCATTAAAATTTCATATTCGTCCACTATGTCCCTGTTATTAGAACATTCTCTTCTTTTTGGTTGTCTTTTATTCTTTTTTCTTTTTTCTTTTTTCGAGGTCATTTTATTATTCTTAATGTTAAGTGGGTTGGGGTGTCAAATAAGTGTAGCAGCCAGGCAAGTGTAGTACAGTCCAATTTGGTCTTCTTTATTCTGTCAGAGTTTTGTTTTGTTTTTCCTTTTTTTACTTCAATAAAGTAAGAAACCTCTATTAAAATCTAAATAGTACTAAATAATACAGAAACTCAATTAGTATTTGACATGAAGGGTTTTGGTTGGATTGATTTTCTAATTATAGTAATGATTATGGTCGGTTCTACCATCGTCATAACAAAAAAGTAGACATGGCAACTAGGGAGGGCCAAGACAAGTTTTTCCTTCTCCACCCCGATCTCGACTTCTCAACATATCCCTGACCTCGTCCCCAATACCCAACAAAAATTAATTTTGATACTTCATTCTTATCCTCGATGGGGTTGTGTTTTCCCCGTCCAGTCCCCGATGTCTCTTTAAAAAAAATTATTTTTGACAAATTACATTAAAAATATAATTTTTAATAAATATTTTAATTCTAAAAATAAATTTTATCTAAAGTATTTTAGGTAAAATACTTTTGCAAAAATCATTAATTTTCTCGAGCATAATATTTTAATTCTATAAAATATATTTTTATTTTCAGGGCAAATTTGGGGGCAGGGGTGGGGCAAGTATCAACATCCCCGTCCTCAACTTTGACACCTGGGAAAAACTTGACCCCAACCCCGATCAAAGTAGAAAAAACCCGTCAAAGTCAGGGCGGGTTCGGACGGATACCCATGAGACTAGGTATCTTTGCTATGCCTATATAGTATATATTACATGAATACTACTTTACATAGATTTATTTAAATATAACACTAGTTTTTCAATTTAATATTAAAATTTATGTATATGTTTAATTATATAAATTATTAAAATATATACAATGACATTAATTTTAAAATACTTTAATGATTTAAATTAAGTGATTAGTTTGTCATAATTTATATAATAGCATAATTAAAATATAATAAAGGAATTTATATATAAGATCCGATATAATATATATATATATATATGTGTGTGTGTGTGTGTGTGTGTGTGTGTGTGTGTGTATTGTTTGAATGAACAAATGTATGTTAATATATTTTTTTAATTTAATATTAAAATTTATGTATAAGTTTAATTATTAAAATATAATATATAGTAACATTAATTTTAAAACATTTTAATTATTTAAATAACATATTACTTTTTAATAATTTATATAATTTTATAATTAAAATATAAGAAAGCCATTTATATATAAAACCTGAGAAAATATAAGATTTGAGATAATATATTGTTTGAATGAACAAAAAAGATATTTAAATAATTAAAATATTTTAAAATTAATGTTATTATATATTTTTTACTATTTATTGCTGAAAATTCTAAAAAAATTATTTATTAATAATTTTCATGATAATTAAAATAAAAAGTTAAATCAATCAAAATAATTAATTAAATCAAATCAAATAATTTAATTGATTGATTAAAGTTAATTAATGAATTGTCATAAAATATGTTGAAGTTACTATATATATTAAGATATTATAAACAGTATGATCATTCTGTATTAATGATTTAGATTTGGTGTAACTCTTTTAAACTTACTCTAGTCACTATCGGTGTAATTTGGTGTAATTTAATCAATCAATTAAATTATTTGATTTAATTTAATTATTTTTTGATTGATATAACTTTTTGCTTTAAATATTTATAAAAATTATGAATAAATTATTTTTTTTACAATTTGCTAGTAATAAATAGTAATATATATAATATTAATTTTAAAATATTTTATTGTAATCAATTAATTATTTTTTAACTTAAATTAATTAATTAAATCATTTGAATTAATTAATCGTTTGATTGATTTTTTTTTGTTAAATAATTATTTACATAAATTATTAATAGATTAATTTGCAAGTAAAATATGTTTTTGTTCTTTCAAAATATTTTGAAATAATAGTTTTATCCCTATAAAAACTTAATACGTTTTTAATCTCTGCATTTTAAAAAAATGATGTGGTTTTAGTCCTTCATCAAGGACTAGAAACACGTGTTTCTGGATAAATATTGAAACTAAAAGTATATTAAATTTTTAGAAGAACTAAAACCAACATTCTGAAATATTTTGAAAGATAAAAATATATTTTACCCATTAATTTGATTTTTTACAAATCTTTTCAATGATAAATAGTAAAAACATATATAATGCCTTCCTCAGACTGAAGGTTCACGTGAATGACTCTAAGGGGTCAAGTCTATTTTTTTCTCTGTGCAATCACGTTTCCTCCTCATATATGGCTGCTAACTTTTTTCTTTTTTTTTAGTTTGTGTTTTATGTTACTTTAATCAAAATTTTCTATTTGATCACGTGAAAATTATAGTAAAAAAATATATTTGACCCCCGGAGTAAAAATCACGTCGGAAGAGATTGTGCAAAGAAAGAATAGTATTAGGATGAAAAAATATCATCTTTAGACTAATAGCGTGTTTGTATTCCCATTTTCAACATGATTTTTCACGTCTCCTACGAAGTTACATATTATAACTTTCACGTATTCAACAATTTTGGACGTGGTTTCTGGCCTCTGAAACATGTGTCCAAGCACACGCTAAGACGATATAGTATTTTTTTTTTAAAAGAAAACCTTTATTTTTGGAAAAAAAAAATACTTCATAATTTAAATCTTCCTTCGGTCAGAAAAACAAATAAAAAAAGACGACGAAAGATCAACCCACAATATTTATTTAGTTCATCGTATAATCAAGGGTAAGCCCAATTCATAACACAAAACTAAGAATTCCACTAAAATGATTGACAATAATATGCCTAATCCTCACTTTCCCAAGTAGTATTTCACAAATCTTTCCGAATTCAAGTATTCTTGTAAACAAGTCTCTTTAGGTTCTACACACTTTTGTCTTTTTGAAAAGAGAATAAAAATATGAATATCATCTTATGATATACAATTAAAATAAAGAAAAGGTAGTTAATATGAGTCTCTCACTAAAATATATACAATAAATTCTTTTAGAAAAAATGTGAGTTAAGTAGTTAGAATTGGATTTAATGTGGTTTCAAAGTAGCCTACAACATTGAATGTTTCATTTTTTTTTAATTTGTACTTATATTCTCTAGAGATTGGAGATATTCAATCTTATAGCATTTCTTAAAAAATATGAACATTAGTTGCATTTATTGTGCATTCCTCTAGAATTAACAAGAAATAAAGTAGGAAAAATTTTCCATTCTTGTATGTCACTAAGTCTATTCATGTCTACTTTTGTGTTAGACATAGTACTTGAGACTATTACACTTTGAGAGTTAATCTTGATGCTTTTGTCTCTTCTTATTTGACCATATAGGAAAACCAAACGTTCCTAAGACAAAATAGTTTTCAAACTTGCTATCAGTTTGTCATATAGTCATGAGACGATGGAATCTTCGTATTGTTGTTGCATATGGTCTTAGGATGATCCTCGTAATACTACATATCTTTCAAATAGATAGATTGTCAGTTTTTATCCCTTTATAGTTGTGAACACATTAATTAGCATATAACATTCTTACTTGTCTAAATCTTTTATTTGTTATCTACTAAAACTATATACGTTAAATCTTTTTTCGTCAATAGTCTCTTTTGCTTTGATTATGACAAACAACTTATATTTGGTGAATAAGGTTTCCCTTGAAGACTTAATATTTATTCTTATGAGTCTTAAGAAACATAATTATTTAAATCTTCTCTTTTCCAAGGCACTCTTACGTTTTGTTTGGTAAGAAAGAAATGGAGGGGAGGAAGGGGGGAGAGGAAGGAAGATAGGGGAAGTATTAAAATGTAGGCTATTTGGTGTAGTGAAAATGCTAAGAAATTTTTGAAAAAATGGGTGGGTCCCACAAGTTAAGAGTTCCCTACAAAAATGAGATGATTTGCGGGGAAATGCTACAACAGTACTCGCAAAATTGATTTTGTTTTTTAACTTAATTGATTTGCATGCCTATGTGAACTCAAATCTGTATTCTTTTACCCACACCAAATCGATTTTGATTAGTCACTAAATTGATTTTGCATGTATTATTTGCAACACAATCAATTATGTTGCAAAACATAATCGATTATGTTGTTTTTTTGTTTTTTTATTTTTTTCTCTCTACTTCTCTTTTATTTTTTTTCTATTTCTCTTAAATCAAACACACTTATTTCCACTTTATTTTTCACTTATTTGTCTTCTCTTCTTTTTTCACCTACCTATTTTCTTTCTCTTTATTTCCTTCTTTTCTACCAAACACATTCTTAGCTATTTATCAGCATACACAATTGCTTTGTATAGCATACTTGGAATAATTTTATACATAAAGATCGTACCACACATCAGACTTCATACTAACATATTAGTATATTTGCGAAGCATATACTATCAAATCATCATAATTTTAGACCAATAAACAATTAGATCATATCGAAACATATCTATCAAATCATACATAAAACACATATCAGACGAATAGAGCAAAACACAAAACGCTTATATCAAAGCTTATTTATCAAACCATGTATAACAATAATATATATATATATATATATATGGAGTGTTTCAAATGAGAACATCTCTAATAATGACAAATGAGAACTCTATCAGTTTCAGCCCTTAGATCACAATTAAAAAAATTATCATGGATGAGATTAATACCTAATTTAAAAAAAGTTAGATGCGCTCACCTTTCCCGTTCACGTACATATTCTTCCTTCTCATCTTACAATTGACCCTCCTCCTTTGTTCACCTTGCAACACCTGTTATCTTTCTTCATTCACATCCCAACACCAGTGCTACTCCATCATGTACGTCCTCTGCCCCTCTATTTCGTTGACATAATATTTCTTCAAAATTCCCCTCTATTATCAACAAGAGAGAATAATTTTTTGGGTAGAATTATAAATATAATATTAATGATAATAACTCCCTAATTCAGAGGTCGTCGTCCAGCAATTCAAACATGGAGGATAATTTCAATTTTCAATGACGTGTTTGGGAGGTTGCTGAGATGGTTTTCGGTAACAAAGCGAGGCAGAGAGTGTGATCCAACGGCACATGACTTTTTGTAGTTAGGTTTTAATCTTTAATCTCATCCATTAAAATTTCTCATTATAAGAAGTGTTTTCATTTGAAACAGTCCTTATATATATATATATATATAAGAAGCGACTCCTGTGAGAACACTTACTTATATGAGAACATGAGAACAACTAATAACAGTCCTTAGATCAAGATTAAAAATAATAGACAATTGAGATTTAAATCCTATTAAAAACACCTTTTATGAGATCATTAATATCGTTACTATTGCCATCATTACCTCTATCACCATCGCCCCTCCCTCACCACCACTACTATTGTCACTGCCACCATTACCAATGGCGGTGGTGACAACGATGTTGATGTTGATGGTGGTGGGGTGGCGGTGATGATACGGGTGGTGGTGGCGATAGTGGGGGAGGTGGTGGGGGTGGTGACGACGGTGGTGGTGGCAACGACAATGGTAGTGGTGGTGAGGGAGGGGCAACGGTGGTGGGGTAGTGACAGCAATAGCAACGACATTGATGATCTCATAAGAGGTATTTTTAGTAGGATTTTAATCTCAACTGTCTATAATTTTTAATCTTGATCTACGGGTTGTTATTAGTTATTCTCATATAAGCAAGTGTTCTCACAGGAGTCGCTCCCTATATATATATATATATATATATATATATATATCAGGCAATGTAATAGTACATGCAATAGTGCAAAACACATATCAACAACCTTATGCTTATTTTCTCCCCCTTTGTTTGACATCAAAAGAAAGCTCATCAGACTACTGCCTAAACCAGCTAATTAACTTCATAACAAACCAGAATGAGAAGCTTGTCCTTCTTGACATGCCAGTTGTGTACTTAAGGCCTATTTGGGTAAACTTTTCTATAAGTACTTATGGGAGATAAAAAATAAAAACAAAAAGTAAAATTAGTTTCTCTATAAGCTAAAATTAGCTTAAGTATAAGCTAATTTATAGAAATTTTCTCATATTAACTTCTCCAAAATCTAATTTTTAACTTATGCATAAGCTAATTTTAGCTTATGGAGAAGATTATTTCATTTTTTCTTCTTATATTTTTTTTTACTATAAGTGCTTATAAAGAAATTAATCCAAACAGACCCTTAAGACAGTCCTTCGTCATTTGTCTCACCTTCTTCCAGAAGTAGTAAGGAAATTCCTCATCTTAGCTTCTTTCGTTGTATTTTTTGTTAAGAATAACACTTTTTGCAATTTCCTTTTCCTTTTCTTATTTTGAGAGTTTGAAGCCAAGTAAGTGCTTTCAATCTTATCTCTTAGTTGCCCTTCCTTTTCTTACACACAATAAGATATAAGATCATTGAGTGACCGTTTGTCCTTCTAAATGTTATAGCTTACTTTAAATTGCCCAAAGTGTGCGGGAATGAAAATCAAAACTAAGTACACAAGCAAGTCATTTGACAACTCTAACTTTAGTGTTTTAAGTTTTGACACATGATTAGACATCTCCATAATGTACTCCCTAATGTTCCTTTCACCTTTATACTCCATTAAGATAAGTTTGATCAAATGGTTTCTCATCTCAACATTTTCTTTCATAGCATAGTATTGCTCAATCTCCTATAAGAACTTATTAGCATTCTCACTCTTAAAAATGGTGCTGCTAAAAGCCTCTAGGATGGAGCGCTTAATGATCATCAAATACATCTAGTTGAATCAATCCCACTTCTCAATTTTTGCCCCACTAGAGTTATCCTCAGTAGGAGTAGGCCGATCTAACCTAAGTCTTATGTCCAATTTCATGCAACCAAAAACAATCTCAATTGACAACTTCCAAACTTTAAAGTTTGTACCAGTCAACATTGGGATTTCATTAACTTGAGCAGTGACATTAGCAATCGTAGCAATTAAAACTGATTAGAGAGCAAGAAAAAACATAAGTGAGCATGTGAAACATAATTAACGAGACATTTTCAAGTAATCCATAATAGAAAACAAAGGACCTAGACAAGATACCTAACATAACATTAATCCCACCTTTTTGGATAGTAAGGACTAATTATAAGTGGTACTCTCAATGTAATGATTAAACATTGATGATAAGTTTGTCAAGCAATAGTTGTCTTTAGACACTTTGCTTCCCGCATGAATTATCAATTCTTATAATCACCACACATTTATCATCGTAGACACGTCATTATTTGGCCAAATTACGCCTTCTTTGAGTGGACCACAGTCTGCATCAATAAACATCTATGAAAATTCAATTAAATTAATTTCTATAGTAGAAGCTACGTTGGCAACATAATACTTCAACCAATTTAATTGAAAATACTCATAAAAAAAACAATTTAATTGAAAATACCAGATAAATTTAAATAAACTGGGGAAGGGTCCAAATTTTCCCAAATTACACTTAAACGTTGACATCAATCATTTAGTTCTGAATTATCCAAACACATTAACAATATACTAATGAGTTGTACAATTTAGAAAACACAATAATTCAATATATATATATATACACATATATATACGAAAAATCCAAAATTGACGTCAATATACTCTCAGATGACTGTGGCAAGCAATTGTCTCTTTCTTATTTTCACGGAAATCAATATACATTACACTATAATGAAATCACAAAATACGCCATTATCAAAAATAATAAAACATTGACGCCATGTAATCAAAAAAATAAATAAATAAAACATTGACGCCATCAACCATTATTCATAATTCATAAATTCCAAAGAGATTTTATATATCTCACATGAATACTACAAAACCAGAGAAAAAAGGAAGGAAACGAAAATTGAATCTCATCTTAACAAAATATCATTGAATGAATACTGATTATTTTGAGAGTATTGTAGATGCCTCTTCCTATATCAAGGGTCAACAATGTAGATCAAGATGCATCTAACTAACCTGCCAGCTGTATGGCCAACAGTACCAAGAGCTATACTAACTGAATAACTGTCCTAACTGCATAGGTAGTTCTAACTAACTATCTATACAAAGGATCAAATCTTAATACCCCCCCCCCCCCCCCTCGCAAGCTGGAGACTAAGAAAATATCCAACAGTCCCAGCTTGTCAATGTGTCTCCGAAAGTGCACTGGAAGCAAGGCCTTGGTGAATAAATCTATTGTCTGATCTGCACTTGCTATAGGCAGCAGTTTTATGAATCCACTTTGTAACTTCTCCCGCACAAAAGTGCAGTCAATTTCCAGATGTTTGGTTATTTCATGGAATACTGGATTGCTGGCAATATGAATGGCACTTTGATTATCACAGTAAAGAGTAGGGAGCTTAGGATAATGAATGTGGAAGTCCTTGAGCAGGTAAGCTCAACCAAAGGAGCTCGCAGGTAGCCAATGCCAATGCTCTATATTCGGCTTCTGAAGAAGATCTAGCTACTGTGTTTTGTTTCTTTGACTTCCAGCAAATCAACGAATCACCAAGGAAGAAGCATAAGCCAGAGATAGATCTCTGGTATCTGGACATCCAGCCCAATCCGCATCGGTAAACCCCTTGATGTGTAGTGTAGAGGTTCTGGAGAAAAATAAACCAGTGCCAGGACTGCCTTTTAAGTATCTAAGGACTCTCTGAGCAAGCTTTGTAATGGTCATGGTGGGCTTGTCAAGGAATTGACTAAGTTGTTGTACTGGGAAGCATATATCAGGTCTGGTGGTGGTAAGGTACAGAAGCTTACCAACAAGTTTTCTGTATGAGCTGACATCTTCATAAAGTGGCCCATCGTCTTGATATAAGCGAGTACTTGCATCAAAGGGAGTAGAGACCGGTTTACAAGCAAGTAGACTAGTTTCAACTAATAATTCTAAACAGTATTTTCTTTGACACAAGCTGATTCCTTGGTTTGAATGAGCAGCCTCAAGCCCCAAGAAATACTTCAAGGTCCCTAAATCTTTGATACCAAAAAGAGAATCCAGTGTACCTTTGATTGCACCAATTTCTGCATGGCAATTTCCTGCAAGTACTATGTCATCTACATAAACTAAAAGTACTGTAAAGGAGCTACCACAGTGTTTGATAAACAGCGAATGATTTGAGGATGCCTGAGCATAACCAGGATTCAGGAGGACTGTAATAAGCTTTTCATTCCATTTTCTACTAGCTTGTTTAAGTCCATAGAAAGACTTGCTAAGCTTGCAGACTTTGCTTCCTGTTTCAGTATTTAGGCCCTAAGGAATCTACATATACACATCCTCGTAAAGATCTCCATGTAAGAAAGCGTTATTGACATCAAGCTGCTTAACTATCCATTTATTAACTGAAGCCAGTGCAAGCATAAGCCTGACAATGGTCATTTTTACCACTGGGGAAAACGTTTCAAAGAAATGTAGCCCCTCAACTTAGTTGTATCCCTTAGCAACTAACCGGGCTTTATATCTTTCAATACTACCATCTGCTTTCCTTTTAATTTTATAGACCCATTTACTTCCTATAGGCTTCACTCTATTTGGTAGGTCCACAAGGGACCACGTCTTGTTTTCTTCAAGAGCCTTCAATTCCTTTTGCATGGCATCAATCCAGCACTTATGCTGGCAAGCCTCATTATAGCTACTTGGTTCATGTTCAGAGAGAATAGATACTGCATATGCTTGATGAGTGATAGATAGTCTTTGATAACTCAGATGGTCTGAGACTGGGTATCTGACGCTGCTAGATGTGTTATTGCAGTGATAGTCCAATAGATAGGACGGCTTCCTTTTGAGTCTATTCGACTTTCTTACTGGCTGACCAACTTCATCAATGGTGTGAGGACTAGACGCTGTGTCCTGAGCTATGGATTCATGTGATTCAGGTTCAGCCGTGACGCCTGTTTCATGTTTTGCTGCAGCTGAAATGATACTGGTGTCAGGTGCAGCTATCTCATCAAACATTTGATGATGATCACCATTTACCCTTGGCTTCTGATCCAAATAAATCCATCAATGGGAAGTTGCTCTTTCTTCATATGGAAACACTAACTTGCAAAATTGTACATTTCTGGATGTCACAATTTCTTTACTATGGAGATCATATGCAACCCAGCCTTTAACACCAGGCCTATGACCTAAATAAATGCACTTTCTAGCTCTGCTGCTGAATTTATTTCTTTGTGTGCGAAGTGTAGACACAAAGCATAAGCAACCAAATACTCGTAACTCATTTAAATCAGGATGTGTTCTGTGTAGGAGGGTATAAGGAATTTGATTGTGTACAACTTTTGTAGGCACTCTATTAATCAAGTGTACAGCATGAATGACTGCATAACCCCAAAACTGCACTAGCAAGTGAGCTTGAAATAAGAGTGATCTTGCTACATTGAGAATTTGTTGGTGCTTTCTCTCCACTCTCCCATTTTGCTGTGGAGTTTCTACACAACTCTTTTGGTGATAGATTCCTTTCTTAACATAAAAGGAAGGTAGGGAAAACTCAGGACCATTATCGCTCCTGACCGTTTTTATTGTTACATGGAAGTGATTTTCCATTAATAAAACAAATTTTTCAATCTGATTTTGAGTTTCATGCTTTCCTTTCAACAGAACAAGCCAAGTGTATCTACTAAAATCATCAACAATGGTCAAAAAATTATGTGTCCATGTATAGTAGTGCTAGAAAATGGACCCCACAAATCCATGTGTAAAAGCTCAAAAATAGAACCAACTCTACTCAAACTAACAGGAAAATGAATCTTCTTCTGCTTTGAAAAATGACATATATCACAAATCGCATCTTTATTAATGTGAATAGAGGGACATATATTTTTCAAAATTTCAAGTTTGACAGCAGATGTGTGACCAAGCCTAAAATGCCATAAAGCTGACTTAGGAATGGAAACTAAATTATAAGCAGACTTATCTTCTTGATCTTGAGAAGTAGTTGTTGAAACAAATTGTTGTACCTTATTTGTAGCTAAGCAGTATAGACCTCCATTTAATTCACTTAAACCAATCATCCTCTGTGCTTTGTCCTGTATGATACATTTTTCATCAAAAAAAGTAACGAGACACCCAACTTGTTTCACCAACTTTGAAACAGAGAGTAAATTTACATTGAACGAGGGTAAATACAACACATCCGAAAGCATGATTGAATCCCCAAGATATACTTTTCCAGAAATTTTAGCTAAAACATCATTACCATTTGGTAACCTAACCGAAATAGGTCCAATTTCATTATACAAATAGAACAAGTCTAAGGATGAGCAAATGTGGTTGGTGGCACCACTATCCATTATCCAACAATTCGAATATCTTCTAGCATTGAAGCATGAGAAATTACCTCCTCTTGAATTTCCTTACTACTTGCAACTGGTAATGAACGAATCTAACTAATGCTGTGGACAGCGTCATCTATCTTCTTTTGCCCATTAGATTGCAGCAGAGACATCAAAGCCTTATACTTTTCTTACGTAAGTATAGCAGTAGCTAATGATGGTTTCCCCCTTTCACTACTAATTTCAGACTTAGAATCTACTTCTTCATTTCCCACAAAGTTTGCTATAGAATTATTATTTCTGAATTTGAAATCGGGTGGAAAGCCATGCTTGCGATAGCATGTTTCCATTGTATGTCCTATTCTCCTACAATAGGTACTAGACCTTTCCACCGTAACTGCCTCTACCTCTACCGCTAAATCTTCTTCCATCTGCAAGATTTATAGCTATTGAATTTTCTTCCACAAAGTGCATACCACTATGCCTTTCTTGTTGAACAGCCATTGAAAAGACGTTTGCCAAAGTAGGCAATGGATTCATGATGAGGATTTGTGATTTAATCACTCCAAGTCATTAGTCCTATGAGAACTAATCACATAATCTTCTTCCCTAAATTTTCTAGAATTCTTCATCGCATCACAGGTGCATCTCACAGCACAAGTGCACAAGGTATAAGTTTGTAGATTTCCAATTCTTCCCAGAGAGCCTTTAATTCAGTAAAGTAATCAGTTATCGACATCGCATTCTGCTTGAAGCACGTATATTTCTTGTTGCAATTCAGCCACACATACGCAATCTCCCTTCGAAAAATGATCTTTCAGATCCTTCCATACCTCTAATGCGTGTTCCATATACATGATACTGGTAGCAATCGAGCCTGAAACGGAATTCACAATCCATGAATATACAAGATTGTTGCTCCTGTCATACGCTTCATAAGTTGGATCAAAACTATCTGGTATTTCAATACTTCCATCAAGAAAACGCCATTTGTTCTTCGTGATTAAAGCTTTTTTCATTGACCTTGCCCAAGCATAGTAGTTTCTGCCAGTGAGTGGAGGATTAACGAGAATCGCCGCTGGACTTTCTCCCAAATGTACGTAGTAGACGCTCAAAGGGTTCTGTGAAGGATCCATCGAAGGTTCACCATTGTTGTTCCTAGGCATGACAAAGAAGATGCGCAGCAGAGCTCAATGAATGAGCTCTGATACCATCACATGAATACTGCAAAACCAGAGAAGAAAGAAAGGAAACGAAAATTGAATCTCATCTTAACAAAATATCATTGAATGAATACTTATTATTTTGAGTATTGTATGCCTCTTATATATCAAGGGTCAACAGTGTAGATCAAGATGCATCTAACTAACCTGCCAGCTGTATGGCCAACAGTACCAACAGCTATACTAACTAAATAACTGTCTAACTGCATAGGCAGTTCTAACTAACTATCTGTACAAAGGATCAAATCTTAATAATATCAATGGCCAATGACCATTAGAAAAACATTTCAGACAATTATCAGACGTGCTGGGTAAAAATGAAATATAAATTCCTCATTAACACATTAACTTTGAGCCACCTACATGTATAAATATTGTGATTTTTATTTATTTTTTTCATACTGGATTCGATCAAACATGATTTCATAGCCATGATCAAGAACTACACCTTTTTTCAATAAAAAGAAAAAATCAAAAGGAGTTTCAAAAATAGGATTAAGAACCATACAGGAAAATCATTCAAGAAAACCTCATTCAAGCATCAAGCAATTGGAAAACTTAAATCTTAATAATCAAATAATGAGGATGTGCTATAATACCACTTGTTGGATTAAATCCTTATCTTTAGTATTATTCATTCTTTATGCAGAAGCCAAAAAATTATACACATATATCCTATAATAATACACCAAAAAGCCCTAAGATATATACAACATCCAGATAAATAAGGATTAGAATAAATACCAATGCATAGCTATTATAATCACCTTAGTGATGTAGAATACTTGTAGCTATCAAAGTCACAAAGAAAAGAACATGTGATTATACAATTCTTCTTCAACTTAAGCTTCTTGATTCCTCAATGCATGGGACGTTTGTAACTCTTCAAATAATGAGAAAAGAGACAATTGTATAGCTTGGTGTATTGAGGACCATAACCAAGTATTCCTTATTTATTGACTCCACTAGGGAGATTATGTACTAAGTGAGTCAATAAAGATATCCACTCATTAGGTTTATATCATATCCTTTTGATAGTCTAACAGATTCATTTAATTATATCACTTAAAATACAACCCACTAAATATAAATAGCTAATATACTTGCTCTTAAAATATAAGTCCATGTTAGATAAGGAAATATAAATTTCCAACCTTTATTGAATATTTAACATACTTTTGAGGACTTTTGCATTAATTTTTTTATTGATTTGATAAAATAGGATAGTGTAATCACTCTATGATATTGTTCAACCCATACTTTAAACCAATCCGATCTCACCCTATTTTTCCTCAATCCTTATAAGATTTATATACTAGTACTTCCGTGCAATGCACAGATATTTAAGTTGTGTAAATAAAAAATAATACTTATTAGTTTTTCAAAATTGTATTTTACAATATATTACTTTAAGTAATTATATAAAAAATGAGTAAGCATATGAAAAAAGAATGAAACATCTAAACTATTTTTTACAATGTTGCATGGAGATGATAAAAATAAATATAATTATTTAATTAGATTTTTATGTAATTAATTATAAATTAATTAAATTTAAATTACAAAATTAGACATCTAAACATTTTAGTTTTAATTTCATGTATAAAAATTTAAGCCAAGTAAGGTTTTAATATCTCAAAATAATAATAATTTTATTAAAAATGTATATAATGTTCTAGTAAATATTTTCTTATCATATTAAATGAATAATTTGAATTAAAAAAACTCTTTCAAAAAGAAATATATAAAAGGTTAAAACAGAAAGTTATTTATGTATTTATATTATAAATGATTCATAATAATTTACATAAAATTCTAAAATGTTTAAGTTAAACCTTTTACCCCTAAAGAAAGGTGAAGAATCATAGACATGCTTCTAACTATATTTATATATTAAATAAACCAATGATGTGTATTTGATACATTTTGGAAACAAAAATTATGAAGGTTCTTTTAGCTCAAAACTTTATTTTTTTCATAAAATAATAAACTAAAATTGCTTTTGATTGACTTTTTCTTGTTAAAATTTATCTGATCAATTTTGTTTATTTTTCAAATAATTTAAATGATTATTTATTTTTCAAATAATTTAAATGAAGATTTTTCTTACATTTCACTGGTGCAAAAAATTTGTATTATGCAGTTATATGCTACCCAATATTTATATATATGTAATAAATAAATATAATAAAAAATAGCTTATACGTATATGATTTTATTGTTATTGTGCGTTACACTCCCACCATGTTGCTTATATATATGTTACCCAATTCAGATGCTTATTATTATATGTTACTCTACCACCATGATCTCATCATAGGAAAGTGATTATTTTGCAAAATATCTATAATTTACAATCTATATAACATATAATTCATTTATAATTTATCTATAATATATACAAAAGATAACTTTTTCAAAGTTAAATAATAGATTGTAGATTATAGATCATTTAATAATTGATTATTATTTAATAAATGTATATTATTTAATAATTTAATAATTACATTTAATAAAAATAAATTATAAATTATAAATTATCTATAACTATAGTAAAGAGGATTCCCTCTTTTGGTCTCCACTTTTTATTGGATTATTATATCCTTTAATTACTTTATAAATTATCCACTAGTTTACTTTTTAACTATTTTTTAAACTATCCACTACACTGTTTGTGTTTTATTTTATTTTTTTATTTTAAAATGAAAAGAGGCATTTCTTCCAGTATATAACAATTAAAATGAATTACCATAATTATATATTTAATATAGATATAGATAGATGGATAGATAGATATCGATATATTAAAACAATTAAATATGAAAGTAGTACTCATTTCAATGATATATTAGTCACTAATTAATAAATCTCACCATCTCTCACTCAAAAAGAGATAAATTATATTAATGTAAAATTTAATTAACAAATTGATATAACATGTTGATTAAGCCAGAAATATCAATGAATATTATAACACAACAACAATACAACAATAATAATAATAATTAGTATTTCAATCTATTAATATTTTAATCTATTATATAAATATCATTAATTATAATTATTTAACAAGGCAAGAAAGAGATGTTTTAGCTATCATAACGTAAAAAGATATGTTTAGTCTACTATATAAATAATTATAATTATAATTTTTTATTTAGCAAAAAAATAATTATAATTATTTGAATCTATCATAAATAATGTTTCCACATTCTTACAGCATTATTATTATTATTATTAAATAATAATAATTGTTAAATTTTTAATTAATTAATATTAAATAATAAGAAGAAATTAACATAGAATTTATGTTTATAAATAATTCTATTTAAAATGGACATAATCATAATGAAAATAAATATATTAATGAGTAGTATTTCCATATTTAATTGATTTAATATTTTAATATAGAATTTATGGCAAAAATAAATTAATATGAAATTTATAATGGAAATTATTTATGAAAATAATTTAATATGAATTTATTGATTAATTGAAATCAATCTGAGATGATTTCCTATTTAAAGCTACTAAAAACCTAAGGAATCCTATTTAAAGTTGGTAAAATCATAATGTTGCCAATTAATGTTCCAGAAATCCTATAAAATTTTATTTTATATATATAAAGATAAAGATTATATAATATGATAATGTAATGTTTCCACATTCTTACAGTAATATTATTATTAGTATTAAATAATAATAATTGCTAAATTTTTAATTAATTAATATTAATTAATAATAATAAATTAATGAAGAATTTATGTTTATAAATAATTCAATTTAAAATGGACATAATCATAATGAAAATAAATTTATTAATGAGTATATTTCCATATTTAATTGATTTAATATTTTGATATAGAATTTATTGCGAAAATAAATTAATATAAAATTTAGATAGAAAATTATTTATGAAAATAATTTAATATGAATTTTTTTTATTGATTGAAATCAGTCCAAGATAATTTCCTATTTAAACTACTGAAACCCTAAGAAATCATATTTAAAGTTGGTGAAACCCTAATGTCGCCAATTAACGCCCTAGAAACCCTACAAAACATTTCTTTTATATGTAAAGATAAAGATATCATTGAAGTTTCTTTGAATTTAGGGTCAAATTTGGAGGTTTGAATAATTAACTTGATCCAACATTATTAGAATCAAGTGAAGAATATAGTATACATGTAGATACATATGCATGTATATGTGTGTGTGTGTGTGTGTGTGTGTGTGTGTGTGTACTCGTCTCGCAAATACTCTAAGTAGTAAAATAGAAAATTGAGAAATAAGGCATAAAAGAGGATGGAACTCTAAAGGAGTTTAACCCTCCTAGCACATATCTTGTACATTACACAAATATTTTTACAATTAAGTAAAAAAAATTTTAAAAAGTGTATAAAAGACAAAAATATCATCATTCTTTAATAGTGGTAAAATCACATATTTTGAGAAAGTAAATTACATTAATACCTCCTAAAGTTTTGTTAAATTTTGCCTGATACCTTTTTTTTTATTCTACACTAACCCCCCGTTAATTGTTTGATAAACATTACACTAATAAGGTGTGTTTTATTGTTTATAACAAGTATTATTATTTTATATAGGAGTAAATTAAAAATATAAGACTTTTGAAATGGAAATAAACTGTTTGAATAAAAACACAAATAATGTATATTAATTTAAATTAATATATATGTTATGTCAAAATTTAAATTGAAATTGACTAAATTTAAGTAATACCATTTAAAAAAATATGTAGACGCGATACGAGACACTTGACGTGTAAGAACAGACATGTATCTTAATTAAAAAAAAAATTAGATTCTCAAAATTTATATTTAAACATGAGTACTTAAATTTAATATATTAAATTTAATGACAAGAGAATACATCACTAAAACTAAAAGGTTGTGGGCTTTCTTTTGAAAATATGTTTTAGATAAATTATACTTGACGTCCTCTTTATAGTCTTACACTTTCTCCACTTACCATGTTATACTTTATTTGTATCACTAAACTTCTATTTTCTTTATCACAAACCCCGTTATTCCTTTTTTTTTTTTAATTTAGCTATAGTTTTATGTTTATTACCCCACAGTTTAATTTAATCGTAGTTATATATAGCATATTTTTCACTTTAATCTAAGTTTTAAAAGGGCGGGGGGTGTTCTAATGAAGAATACCTATCTATATAGATAGAGAGATATTAATGGTTATGAACTGATAGTGTAAAGTAGTTTTATACTATCATCTAATCACAAATTACCATTTATTGTAAGTTTGTTAACTTTTATAATAAATACTTTAAAAGTCATATTAATAGTAATTTCTAATTGGATAATAGTGTAAAACTTTTTACATTGACAGTGCATGACCATTAAACTCAAATATATATAAGGAAAATTTTTTGTTACAATTTATAAAATCCAAATTTTACTGTGGAAAAATTAATATAATGTCAAAGACAATAATGCTATCAAACATAAGAGTATCATCAAGATGGGGAAAAAATCACATGTTTTCCTTTTTTTTCTATCATTTTCTATCTCTCGTATATATCAAGTTCAAGTTCAAGTTGTCCAAATTATTTCCAGCAAAATATTATTTTCACCTGAATTCTAATACTGCCCAAATTCATAAAAAAAAAAATGGTTCAATGATTCCCTTATTATCACATAATCTCTAGTTATCCATTTATAAAATCCTGCTGCCCCACATGAATGACTACATGGTCTTATTCAAACTCCCTTGTCTGGTCGATGTGTGAAAGACAATTAATTAGTTATAGAATATCGACAGTATTAATCATGGTAAAAATTTTATCTAGTTGCACATTTACTATTTAAAGTATAATTTTATACTATGTATATATAATAATAATAGTAATAACGACAATATTATTATTAGTAGTAATAGTATCAGATTGTTCAAAAATGGACCCCAGTCACCTTCTAATCTATAACCACTTTCGTTGTCTTTATGCAAACTATTTGGCTTAAACTAAAACATAATTAGTAGGACCGGACTCGAGTTTAATTTAGGAAATATTTAACTTTATACTGATCAACGTTAATTAGTTTGAGTCGATTTAGTTTTTTCAATTTTTTAATAACACAAATTAAACCAATCCAATCATATTAAGAGAAAAAAAATAAGAAAACTAAAAATCATAAAATTATAATGAAAGAAATTAAAAGAATTGTTTTACTGTCTCAAAAGTTAAAATTATAAAATTATACATGCAACATAAAAATCATAAAATTGGAAAAGAAATATTAAATGAAATTGATTATACTAATTTAATAATAAATTTTAAAAAAAATATTACAGTTTTAATAAATTATTTTTATTAATTTAAAGACTAGCGTGTGTTGGTCAAAGTATAAGAGATTTGGATCTCTTAAATTGATTTCAGGACATGAATAATAAAAAAATATCATTGGAAGTGGTTTTTGCTTTGACGCTTTATCCAAACCTACTAAGTGAGAGGATATTAAGAGAAATCAAAAGTAAAAAACTCATAAAAGGAAAGAAAATTATTGAAATGGTAAGAAAATTATTTGTGAATTTTAATTAGAGATGGAGGAAATTGAAGCCAGACATGCATTTAGCCGTCTTGGGACATTTCATACCTTTGGAGGATTAGCATGTCTAATTGTACGATATAATGGAAGATATTCAGACCCCACATACACAAATTATTCTTTATGTAATGCTTGTGAGTTGTGACAGTCAACAAAAAATAATTAATTTCTTGTGGACATAAAACAAATCTTTCTTAGGGCTGCTTATTGTCTTTCTTATTTTTATTTCTTTTTGGGGGGTTAATTAGTTGCCCACCATTGCAAATAGCACACCTGATAGTTGTAGGAGATCAGGTGATAGAGTCCCTACCTCATGAAACAAAAATGTACTTATATAGTGATTTATTAGTTATGATCAATATCGCAACAAAAGAACAAAATAAGTTAAAAAGGTAATTGCCGCCAAAATTTTATTTTGTATAGGAAAAATATTCATAAGAAAAAATCTTTTAAAAATATTTAAATTCAAAAGTTAATTACGAATAAGAAAGATGTTAATACCTTACTCGTCTGTTTTAATAAACGGTACTCTAAGTTGAATTACATATTTCTTGATGTGATAGAAAACTCGCGGCACTTTTATTTCAAAAAATTGTTTACATACCAAAACTAGCATTTAAAAAGCTAATAATTCATAGATGCTTGGATGAATGTTAATGGAATGAGTGGAGGGTCCTATAAGAGTCATATGAATCATTGGCTTCTTAGTGGTGCTTTACTTCATGAAAAACAAGAATTGATCCTTTTACTAAGCATTTTAAGGAGTTAATAATTCAGATGACTCCTAAAAGAAATGAAGACAAGTATAAAATGAAGTATGCAGCCTTTTTATCCTAATTTGGGTCACTCAAGGCTTTAGCTTAAAGATTTAAGGCTTCTCTATTTCATGTGAACTCACCTTAAGTATTTTCTAATCCTAAATATTCAAGATTATTAGAGCTAAGATCTTTTTTCATGATGTTGACCACAACAATAGAAACTCTACAAGATGTTGGGCATTGTGAAAAGGTCATACTTTAGCTAGGGTTTTCACAATATATAGTAAAACTATCTCAAAGTGATATTGCTACATAACCTTTCTATTTCTAAGTTTCATTTAGACCTAAGTATAGAGTCTCACTCAAAAATATGTGCATGTCGTATAAGTGTGGTGTATGGTAGACATACAAACCTATTAATTGTAAAACTACATGACTATATTAGGGCCTGTTTGGAGTAGTTGTGAGTTTTTGGTTTTTGGTTTTCAAATCCAATTTTCAAAACAAAACGCGATTGGTTAAAATGGAGCTGAAATGGTTTTTAACTCAATTTTAAAACACTTTTACATTCATTTCCAAAACCAAGAAAAAAGGTTTTGTGAATCTAGTTTTTAGTTTTTAAAAAAGTACACATTACATTTGACAATGACTCTTCCCACCACCACCACTAACATCGTCGCTGCTGCTGTTGCTACCACCACCATCACCACCACGACCATCAGCGTCACTACCACTGTCACTGTCGTCATCACCATCACCACTACCGCCACCTTTGTCGCCACACAAAAAATACCTTTAAACTAATTTTAACAAAATAAAAAAAATACAAAATAATTTTATTTTGAAACCAAAAATTTGAGAAAAAACTAAAAACTAGTTGTAGTTTTTGAAATTTTCAAAACTCAACTAAAAATCACCCCAAACAGACCCTTCGTTTATCAGCAAATAAAAGGAGCAAAAGAAGTTAATAATAGTCCCACATCAATAGGATAGCTTCAATGTAACTTTTCTATTTTCTTTCTATTTTTCTATTTCTGAGGCTTATTACTAACGTGGACAAGTTTTTTATGAGTCCATTGAGTCTCACAGTGATATAAATAGATTGTAGTAGGGGTGTTCATATCCAAATCAATCCAAAAAAAAAAAATCAAAAACCTGTCCAAAAAACTAAAAATCGAAGCAAACCGGATTTTTTTAGATTTCATTGGATGGTTTTGGTAACCAACCGATCGGTTCAGTTTTCGGTTGGTGGCTCTAAAATCGAACCGAACCGAAATGATAATACTAAATATATGTGTCAAGCAAATGTTGAATTGTTATCATATATGTGTCATGCTTAGAGGGAAGTACCATTTCTTTCCCCTAAAATTTGCAGTACCAAAACCACGTACACTTCTAAATCTGAATATATAGATAGATGTAAACATATATATTTGAACACTTACTAGCATCTATATAAAATTTACAATACCAAAACCACGTACACTTACTAGGTAGTTGTTTAGTTGAACACTTGATATATTTAGTAGTTGTTACACTTGATAAATTAATGTATTTACTAGTTTCCTTATTTTCTCTTTACATATCTTATTTTTCTCATGTATGGATTTAGAAAATAGAAACATAGGTGATTTTATGACTGTAACAGGAAAAGGTATCCATCAAATAGAAAATTAAAGAATCAGTAAAAACCGAATCAACCAATTCGATCTAATCCTGTGGTTTGGATCGGATCAGATATTTTGGTGTAAGTTATCCAAACCGAACCAAACCGCATGTTCTTTTCATGTTTGGATCGGATGACTTTTTGGCTCAAAGCTAATCCAAACCGATCCGCGAACACCCCTAGATTGTAGTGTACATTGAATCAATTGAGTGAGGACTAATAGTGTCCTTCATCTCAATTCATTTTTCTCTGATTACTTTTGATGGTACCAGAGCTTTAAGCTCTATTGTGCAACAATGGCGAGAAACTCACAGTCATCAGGATCGAAGCAGAATCAAAACATTAATGGAGCTTCAACAACTACAAATATGGATCCTACTTTGAATCCAACAAGCTCGTATTATGTTCATCCTAATTAGAATCCAACTGTTTTGGTGGTTTACCAGAGAGAACTGTCACACATGGGCAAGATCTATGAAATGTGCATTAATCTTGAAGAATAAATTCAGCTTTATAGACGAAACAATCAGAGCTCTAGACGTTCAAGACCAAAGCTACGAAGCATGGGATGCTGCAACAATCTCATTCACTCGTGGATATTAGGTTCACGGTCTCCTTCTATTACTTAGAGTGTGATTTATATTGAAAATGTTGTTAAGGTTTGGAACGATTTGAAGGAGAGATTCTCTCATGGAGATCTCGTCTAAATTTCTAAATTACAACAAGAGTTGCATAGCTTAAAACAAGGAAAACATGTGGTCCTAGAGCCTTAGTAAAAATGTTAGCCACTTAATTTTGGGAGGAAATGGGAAGGTGGCGCATGAGTCCAGCTTTAATCTTATCTCTAACCATATGACAGACAATGTCTAAATGCTTTATTCTTTCATTGGAAAACAAGATGGGTTGCAATGTGGAGTGCACTTTGATTATCGCAATATATATAGTACATGGTCACGATTGGGAGTTTGGCGAAGACCACAGAGAAAATATGTGAGCCACTGTAATACTCTGGTGGAAGAAGTGAAGACCCTCTATTTAGCTTTGGCAGAGGAACACGAGATAGTTGTCTACTACTTAGATTTCTAGGCAATGAAAGAATGGCCAAGGAAAAAGCAATACCCTGAATTAGAGCATCTCATGTCCAAACATTTGCCCTAATCTGCATCATTGAAACCAAGGAGTTGGATGTTTGAATTGTGAGGGGAAAAAAAAACTTGTCTAGGGGGCTACGGTTGAAGTAGCATAGCACACATAAAGCAGCATGGTGGTGAGCTTTTGTGGGACTATCCACAAACTGACTTAGCTGTTTGGTAGCATAAGTGATGTCTAGTCTAGTGATGGACAAATATAACAATCGACTAATCAATCGCTCATAAGAAGACACATCAGCAAGTAGGGGACCAAAATCTTCATGCAAGTGAATTGTGGGATCCAATAGGATGCTAGTTCCACATAAACTCACCATCATGTTGTCTTACGTATACTAACCTTAAATGGAGCCCTAAACGAGGTTTCTTCTTTCCTCAGAATTCAAACATCCAACTCCTTGGTTTCAGTGACGTAGATTGGGGCTGATGTTTGGACACGAGATGCTTTATTTCAAGGTATTGCTTCTTACATGGCCATTCCCCTATTGCCTAGAAATCTAAGAAGCAGACAATTGTCTCATGTTCCTCTACCGAAGTTGAATACAAGGCCCTTTATCTACCACCAGAGAATTATAATGGCTCATATATTTACTCCATGATCTTCACCAAACTACTAGTCGTGCCTCTGTACTGTATGGCGATAGTTGAAGTGTACTCCACATTGTAGCCAATCTTATTTTCCATGAAAGAATAAAGCATTTGGGCACTGATGGTCATGTGATTAAAGAGAGTATGCAAGCTGGACTTATGCGCCTCCTTTTCATATCCTCCCGGAATCAGGGGACTAACATTTTTACTAAGGCTTTAGGACCAAGTGTTCCTTGACCTTCTTTCCAAGTTGGGGATGACAGATATCTATCGCCAAACAGCTTGCGGGGGTATTAGTTGATCAACGGACAAAAAGAGCAAAAGAAGTTCATAATAGTCACATAGATAATAATCCCACATCGATATGATAGCTTCAATATAACTTTTCTGTTTTCTTTCTATTTTTCTATTTTTGAGGTTTATTGCTGATGTGGACAAGTTTGTTTTGGGTCCATTAAGTCTCATAATGATATAAATAGATTGTGCATATTGAATCAATTGAGTGAGGAATAATAGTTTCCTTCTTCTCAATTCATTGTTCTTTAATTATTTTTGAGAGTACAATATATATATATATATATATATATATATATATATATAACAAGATAAATGGCCATCTACCCAAACGTTGAGCAAATCACATCATTATTAAGAAAATATATAAACAAAAAAAGAATAATATAAGCAAAAACTAAATTTATAAGAGATACCAATAACACGAAACAAGAAAGAAAGAAACAAGTAAAAAGAGGTTAAATAAAGAAAACTACTAAAAGATACATAATTAACTACAATGAGTTAAACACTCAAGAGCTATCTATTTTATTTTATTTTGTTCCTTGCAGGTATCCTCTTTCATAAACAATTTTGTTTGAGGCACTATCAGATACTAAATATAAACACCTCTCTCAGTGAAAAGTTGTACCTTGGTTTCGCCACATTGTAGGGGACTAGCCTGTTTCACTAAGCCTAACTCTCATTGGTTCTTAAGACCTCTCTATTGGAGTACCATTTTTCACAACCTAAATTATGTTGGGATGGTGGAAGAACAAACAAAACAAATAAAAATAGGAAGTTGCCACCAAAATTTATTTTTGTTTGGAAAAAAAATTTAGAAAAATATCAAAATTTAAGAGTTAGTTACAAGTAGGGAAGGTGCAAATATCCTAGCTAACCATTCTAATGGAAAGGTAACCTAAGTTGAATTGTGGAATTTGAAAACTAAGCCTTAAAAAAGCAATAAATATACAAAAAATAATATGAAATAATTTTGCCTCGACATAATTTTGATTCTGCTCATGTATTTCCTGGTGCGTTGAAAAATTCAAGAATTAGTTCTTAAAAAAATAAACAAGTTGTGGGTAAGTAGATTCTAAACCCTTATTGAAAGGAAATTTTGAAAAGGAGAATTTTATCCTTCATATATATCAACATTAAATGGGGTATAAGATATCACAACTATATTGCACCCTTATGGTATAAACAATATCTAAAGGTGAAGGGAGATCACATATCAACATCGTAGATATTGTGTAGATTAAAATAAAATTTATGTGTAATTAACTTTTTTCTTTTTTTTTTGTGTTTAGGGAGAGATCCAGAAAATAAATATAAGAACATGTGAAAATAAATATTTTTAATATATATTATCATATTAATAATAAATTATAAGATTACCTACTTTTAATGGAAAAAGTTTAATTAACATCAAATGTTAAACTTTGTTAATTATACTTTTAATAACTTTTTACTAAAACAAATAAATTTTATCAATATAATCATTAGATTTAAATTCTTCATAAAGTAATATAATTTTATATAATTTAAAATTGATATTTCTTAGCACCACTTTATTTAAAAATATATGCAATTTAAAATATAAACAAATATTTACTATTAGGTTATATATCTATGAATGTTTAAATTATCTAAAATTTAGTATACATGTTTATGAGGATATCACACAATTCAATAATTAGATTAATAAATTTTAATTTTTATAACATGTTATTAAAGGAACAATATTACACAGTTTTACATGCTAATTGATCTTATTTTATTTTTTTATATAAAATTGAACTCTTTATATAATTTTTTTTGAACTTAAATATGTTTTAAGTCTCTGTAAATATGATTCTATTTGATTTTAATCCTCATAAATTTTTTATTAGATCCTGACATTTTCTTAGTATTCTTTATTAAATTATATATAATTATCTTAGTATAAAATTTAATTATATATATTTTTTATTAGATCCTGACATTACAAAAATAAATTATATATAATTACCTTATTTATAGAAAATAATAAAAGCATTTCTTAATTAAATTATACACCTAAAAATAATGTAATTATCTTAATTTAAAATATTCTTCATTACCTTAATTATCTCAATTAATATTCTTTATTTTGTTTATCATGTTAATACTTAATTAACTAGAATTAATGGTAAAGACTAAAAAAAAAATACTGAAAAAATGTTAAAAATTTAAAAATAATAAAAAATTTTGCAATGACTAAAATCAAACAGTCACATTTATAATGACTTAAAATGTATTTAAATTTCTTATATATAATTTTTTTTCAAATGAGAGGAATTGTGCCTATCCTTACCTCCAATCCGTCTTTAGTCTCAAACCAACGCACTCCAATGACGAATCTAGTAGCTTAATTTCAGTTCTTACTAAGTAAAGGATTTAAAATAATACATAAAATACACTATTGACAATCAGTAGCCTAAATGACTATTTATGCTCAATATTAAGTCATAATACTAATATTAATACTAGGTCAATACGAAAAATAAATACTAGAATAGTCATTACGTGTGTAAGGATCACTGCCTTACATAATGTTACTTATAATATTAAAATATATTTTAAAGTTTAATTTGCATTGTTAATGTAAAAATTTACATTGTCAATTAATTAAAAATCACTCTACATATGACTTTTAAAATAATTATTACAAAAATCAATTGATGACAGCATAAAAAAAAAACCTTTTTTAATCAGTAATTCTAATTAATTTATTTATTTTATTATAATTTTAATCAATAATTATAACTTTATACTCATTTACTTCTCACTTATTGACAGGGTTATTGACATTATAATAATTTTATCCACATAAAAATAAAAAATAACTATAACTACCATGACATAATTTTATTGATGTCAGTTTATTTTTCCTTCCATTCCATACAACTTCATTACCGCCTTTAAATTGAAAGTATACATTACTTTCTCCGGCATCAACATTGCAGTTATAAAAAGTTTTTAGAGTCTAGCATTACGAAGTTGTTGCTTTAGCATTGGTCGAATATATTCTTGAAAGCCATCTGGCACAACTGAATCATTCAATGGATCCTTCCATGCCTCCTCGTACAGCTTTGGATACACATCTCCATCATAGCGGCCAAGAACCGAACCAAGGTAGTGATCAGTATAGTTAAACGCATCAACAAGTGCGATTGCATTAGGACGAACCTAACCAAACATATAATCAATCAGTTTCATAAAATAAAAACCTAGCACCAGAAGCTGCCAATGAGTTGCAGTCGTTTAGGACAAACCTGTGAATATAAGGACCTCAGCTGCTCATTTGCAAGGGAACCCTGTTTGGGAGTGATGCAGCCAGTTGAAAGAAAATCACCCAAATGCTTATGAAGAAGAAACAAAGCATAAATGCTACAAAGAAGTTCTAATTGCTGTTTCACTCCCTTTCCAGGAATATCTTGCTGCAACTTCTCAATAAATCTGAAAAGCATAAGGTCGGTCAATGTGAATGTAGAATATCCAAGCAAATACTAGCATCAAATATATAACAATTGATTTGTATATTTTGTTTGGACTTCTTCCACTAAGGGCTATTCACCCAGAGGACAATCCATCACACTATATATCAACCAGAGACATTATGTGGGACCAGTAAAAATGAGAAGAAGCTCACTTGGAAACAACAATTAACTGACAATGAGCAACAGCTGCCTCAACTAGATCCACTGAGAGTTCTTGGAAACCTGCCATCGAAAAAACATCAGCATTTATGATGATCATATCTAATTACAACATACACATACGCACTCAAACATAAGTTGAATGGGTCAATGTAAACCACTACACAGACCACTCTGGTCCAACAGTTTCACCCACCACACCAAGAAAACAAATCAAACACGAGATATGAGGATATAGCTTGTGAGTTTAAGCATTAAATCATTTACCTTCTTCAGGATTGGTAAACTTGCTAAGATTTTGAGCACAAGCAACCACCTTCTTAGCAGCCCTAGTTTCAAATGCTCCAAGGACTGCATTAGGCTTCAACCAATCATCCGCTGCAAACAATCAAATAATTGTACAATTAACTTATGAATTCTACAAATCATATGATTAGGGATAAATTATGTGTCTAGACAGTCCACCGATAGTCTAGTAGTGTTGGTATGGATTACAGTGATTCTAATTATAAAGATAAACTATCCTAAATTAGTTCCTAAGATTACCACTAATTGATTCTACTGTATAAACATTATATGCTACCATAAATATATAAGATATTCTACTACTCTCCCTCAAGTTGGTGCATATATGTAACATGTGCCAAGCTTGTCAATATATAGTCAACCTAGGGACCTCTAGAGACCTTACTGAAAATGTATGCAAGTTCGTCATTAGAGTGTAGCTATCAAATACAGGACAGCAGTGCCGAGTGGCTGACCCCAAAGATGTTATAGTGGAATAGCAGATAGTAAGATTGTCAATATACCAAAGAGTACAGATTATAGATACAAACTAAAAAATTTATACCACACGTATAAATGCTCACAAATAAAAAATAACCCAAAATTAAAAGCATTCATTACACATAATCACCAGTCATGGTCTAAACACATGATCATCATCAATCCAGCAGCAATAAGAACATGGGAATGAAGTCAAAAACAGAAAGATGGTGGAACTAATAGAAAAAAAGCAAAACACATTAGATAAAACTTAGGAGAATTATAAGCTATGAAGTGGGAAGAAATAAGACAAAAAAAAAAAGAACAATAGGTGAAGGCGGTGAGTCATCAAGAACATTAGGGCTGAGTAACCAGGCCAGCTCAACCCAATATGCACCTCGCTTAAGACTATGGTTAAGCATACTGGCCCGTATAAACTCGCATTTAAACAGCTAGGCCCACATCCGCACTATGGGTCTGTAAAACATCCCACAGACCGACTTGCCTGCCTAGTTTGTTGCTATTTTGCTTTTCTCTTGTAAAATACCTAATCTGCAGGCTAGCCCTAATGGTTCACGAGCCATACCAAAATGACATTTAACTTTTAAAATAGCTAGATAAAATTTTAAAAAATAAGAAGAAAAATATTCTTTTATCAAAGTCTAAATACCAATTTAGACTTGAAGCACAAAATGAACAGAATAATCAAGAAAGTAGGTAAAGTTTTGAAATATAATTGTATTAGTAATAGTTTTTTACGTAGGTAAATAGGTTAATCCACAAACCCACAAACTAATCCCATTTAACCCAGACCTTTGCAGACGGACCATAAAGGCCTGCAATTAAATGTACCAAGACTTTTCCTGGTCCAAGTTCAGCAGGCCACAAGTTACATGGCCTGCGTACCCACCTCTAAGGAACATTCCCTAAAACAAGGCTAGCAGCAATGGGTGGTTAAGGTCGACACTTGATAAGTGACGAGGGACCAGGGGCAAGCACAAGACAAAAATTACTGTTAGAAACAAAAGGAGGATTATAGAAAGGAACAGAGAGAATGGCATCGACTTGCGAAATATCTGTTAATTAAGGACATAAAGGTTGTTAATCAAAGATGACATCAGTAGACATGACATAACGGCCTAGATCATGAAAATACCCTTTCTGAAGATAATACTTGAGCAAAAGACACTTGAAGGCTTTGCAGAGATTTAACATTTCGTAGAATAAGATTATGAACAAAGAAAGTACAACAAAAACCATACAACCAAAAACATGGGGAAACAAGGAAGAGACAGGTGTATCAGTAAATGAAATAGTGTGAGGAACTTGATCATTTAACCAACAGTAGGCACGTGGTTTATCATATCCCATGATACAAGGACAGCGCCAGCCAAAATGAAGAAAAGCATTCATATGCAAGAGTAATCCTTGCTTTTTTGATTAAATGTTGATTTTTGCATCTAGCCACACCATTTTGTTGTGAAGCATGAGGACAGGTTATTTGATACAAGATTCCATGCTTTGTCATGAATTCCTAAAAATCATACAACAGATATTTGCATGCTTTGTCACTAAACAAAATATTGATGGTTGCCCCAAATTGTGCACAGATTTCAGCATAAAACTTTTGAAATATTAAAAAAAAATTCAGAATGACTTTTCATTAAAAAAACCACAAGCATAACAAAAATAATCATCAATAGAGGTCACAAAATATTGGAATCTTAAACTAGAATTGCTACAATTCGGACTCATTTATTTGAAATCACTTGAGGGACAAGGTAGCAATACAATTACAAACCAAATTTTGACAGAAGTAACCCAAGCTGTATAAGTGGCCGAGTGTGTCAATATATTGGTTAGCAGTAGCACGACAGAAAGTTGGTAGCTAAATCAGTGGGAACAATCCTAGAAACACCCAATAAATCGAAAATGTTGTCTTCCATTAAGATAAATCAAAGGGAGATCACCAAAAATAAGATTCATATATGGAATATGTCTAAAAAGGACTGGGTAGGTATAGACACGTTGACACAATGAACCATCCAAAGAATACCAAAACCGAGGGATCCATGATCCAAAACACCCCTAAAATGGCCAAGATAGTATCTGAAAGGACATGGGATGTCTCATGCAAGTGGTTTCACTTGAGTTTGGCAGAGCAGTGCCAGAAAAGAGCTCAAACTCCCTCATGAGCTACCAAAGGTGTTTAAAGAATTACAAGAATTGTGTGTTTAATATCACACACAAACTGATTTATTTATATTAACAGAATAGCACTAATTAAGGATTCAAATAAAAATCCCTAAAAATCAGCTATGCAATTGTTTTCAAGTTACCCTATTTACAATGAATAAAATCATATCTTTAACACTCCCCCTCAAGCTGGAGCATATATGTTATGCGTCAAGCTTGTTACAAATACAGTCAACACAAAACCCCTAGAGAGATTTAGTGAATATATCTGCCAGTTGGTCACTGAAGCTGACAGTCAGTGGTGATTTCTCCTGAAAGCACTTTCTCTCTCACAAAATGACAATCTATCTCCATATGTTTAGTCTATTCATGGAAGATGGCATTAGATGCAATGTGAAGTGCGGCTTTATTGACACAAATCAGCTTAGTGTCATAAGTGTCCCCAAACTGTACTGTTGGAGAAGTTGCCTAAGCCATGTAATTTCTCATGCAACTGCTACCATAGCACGGTATTCAGCTTCGGCACTGAATCTAGCAACTGTACTCTGCTTCTTGTTTCTCCATGAGATCAAATTCTCTCCAATAAGAACACAATAGCCAAAGGTAGACCTCCAAACTGGCGATGATCTTGCCTAGTTAGCATCAAAGTAACAAAAAATTTTGACATTACCTTTGTCTTCATATAAGAGTCCTCAGCCTGGTGCAATCTTGATATATGTAAGGATGCGCATGACAACATCCCAATGGCCACAAGGGGCATTGAGGAACTAACTTACCACACTTATTACAAATGTGATGTCTGGCCTGGTGACAGTGAGGCAGTTGAGTCTGCCAACAAGTCTGCAATATCTTCCCTGGTCCTCCAAAGGCTCCTCCTAACCTGGAAGAAGCTTGACGTTGGGGTCCATAGAAGTGTCACTGGGGCAACAATCAAACATACCAGTCTCGGTGAGAATATCTAGAGCATATTTCCTCTGGGAAATGGCAATGCCAGAGGCAGATTGAGCAACCTCAATGCCTAAAACATATTTGAGTGGACCAAGATATTTTATGTGAAACTGACTCTAAAGGTGGGATTTGAGGCGGCAGATCCCATCAAAGTCATCACCGGTGATGACATCATCAACATAGACCACCAAATAAATGCATAGGCCAGATGAAGAATGTAGGGAAAAAACAGAGTGGTCCACCTCACAACAAGTTATACCAAATTTAAGGCAAAGCTAAAACAGCCAAACCAGGCATAAGGAGACTGCATTAGGCCATAGAGAGAATGTCGAAAGTGACAAACAAGGTGAGATCCTCCAGCACAGAAAAACTAGGGGACTAGTCCATGTAAACCTCTTCCTGCAACTCATCATGCAGGAAGGCATTTTAATATCCAACTGGTGAAGTGGCCAATGGCAGATGGCAGCTACGGCAACAAACAGATGAACAAAAATGATCTTGGTCACAGGAGAAAAGGTGTCACCATAGTCAAGGCCAAAGATCTGAGTATAGCCTTTGGCTATCAAGCGAGCTTTGAACCGATCAATATTTCCATCCGGTCCAACCTTCACTGTATAAACCCAACAACAACCAACAATAGTCTTCTCAGGGGGCAAGGGAACTAGCTCCCAAGTTCCACTTGCCTGTAAAGCAGCCATTTCATCCAACATCGCCTGTTGCCAACAGGGATTAGACATGGCTTCACCTATAGACTTAAGGATAGACACAAAATCCAAAGAAGAGATGAAAGAGAAATAGGAAGGAGATAATCGATCATAATAAAGAATACAAGCATATAATGGGTAAGGGTTGCGAGAGGACCGAATACCTTTGCGCAAGGCAATAGGAAGCTCATGTGCATGAGGAGCTGGTGGAGGGGCGTTTGGATCAAGAGATGATGCTGGGGGATTAGGAGGTGGAATCACCGGGGGAAATTGTGGGCGTCGCTAATAGGTAATTAGTGATGGTGGAGCAAAGACAACAACTAGAGCTGGAACAACAGGTGGAACATCCAAAGGAGTATCGCGGACAGGTTGCACAAAAAAGAATGGAGTAGACTCAAAGAAAGTGACGTTAGCGGAGACAAGATACCATTGAAGTTGAAGGCAAAAACAACGATATCCGTTCTGGAGGCGAGAGTAACCTAGAAAAACACATTTAAGGGACTTGGCAGAGAGTTTATCTTTAGCTGGAGTGAAATTGTGGACAAAACCCGTGCAGCCGAAGACACGGAGAGGAACAGGGTAGAGGTAATGTTGAGGGTACAAATAGGAATACGAAATCTGATTGTTGAGGAAAGACGAGAACATGCAGTTGATCAAATAACAGGCGGTAAAAAGCGCATCACCCCAAAAGCGGAGAAGAACATTATAGTGAAGGAGGAGAGTACGAGCTATTTCAACTAGGTGACAGTTTTTTTGTTCAACAACACCATTTTGTTGTGGTGGGAGCACAGGATGTTTGATGAATAATTCCCTACAAGGTTAAAAATTACTAAAACTAGAAAGGCAAATATTCTTTGGCATTATTAGTGAGTAAAATTTTAATAGACGTCCCAAATTGATTTTGAATTTCACGTGAGAAACCTTGAAAGACAAAGAAAACATCAGAACAATTTTTCATTACGAAAACCTAAGTACAACGGGAAAAATCATCAATAAGCGTGATAAAATAGTAATAGCCTAAAGTTGAACGGACGTGACTAGGACCCCAAATATCAGAATGAACTAAAGTAAAAGGTGATGCAGCACTGTTATTGATGTGAGGACTATAAGAATTATGAACATGTTTTCCTAACTAACATGACTCACACTATAAGGACTTAAGTGTAGAAAGACCAAGAACCAAAAGGCACAGTTTTTCTAAACTATGATGACCAAGAAGCTGATGAGCAAGTTTTGGAGAGGGAGCAGAGACACAGGCAACCGGTGGTGAAAGTTGATACAATCCCCCAGACTCATGTCCTGCTCCAATCGTTCGTGCAGTACGTCGATCTTGAACAAAAACAGAGATATTAACAAACAGGACAGAGAAATTAAGTGAGTGGGTGAGCTTGCTAATTGAGATTAAATTGAAAGGGCAATCAGGAACAAACAAAACAGAATTTAAAAAAAGGTTAGGAAGTGGGTGAGTTTGACCAATTCCATGAACTGGAATCTGAGAGCCATCTGCGAGAGTAACAAAAGGCAAGGAGTCCAAAAAAGACAATTGAGAGAAAAGGAGTTTGTTACCAGTCATATGATCCGAGGCATCGGAGTCAAGGATCCATGGTCTAAGAGATGAGGACTAAGAGACAAAGGCTACATGATTACCAGATTGAGCCACAACAGTAACATGTGAGGCAAGTTGTTGGGCTGTCCGGAATTGAAGGAAGTCATGATACTCAGCGACGGAGATAGTAACATTAACTGACTTCGATTGATCCCGGACTTTGGTGTGGCATTCTGCTTCAATGTGGCCATAGGGGGTGACAATAAGTGCAACAAGGACGACTTTTGCCACCACGTCCCCGCCACGTCCACCACGATGGGAAGAGTGGGAGACAAGGGCGAAGGAATTAGCAGAAGACATAGAGGTATGCCCAAAAGCAAGCAGGGTGGAGGCCATGAAAAAAATAGCCAAACAGGGGGCTGGTGATGGTCGCTGGAAGCAAAGCAGGGCCTGGGGAAGGTCGCCAGCCAGTGGGTGGTGGTGAAAGGTACTACACACGCAGATCTAGTACGCGCGCGTTAAATGCACCCACCGGAAAAGGGCCGTGCGTGGAGGCTCTTGCAACGATAGCTAGCAGCGCAATCGAGGCACAGAGGTTGCCAAAGAGGGGTGCAGTGGTCAAGGCTGGGAGCTGGCGAGAGAACGCTAGGATGGCTATCAAATGGTGGCAGAGAGAGGCGCAGTACTGTTCACTTGCGAAGAACGTCACATGAAGGCAGAGAAGGGATCGAACCCTAATCCAATATCATAAAGAATTATAGGAATTGTGTGTTTAATATCACACACAAACTGATTTATTTATATTAACAGCATAGCACTAATTAAGGATACAAATAAAAATCCCTAAAAATCAGCTACACAATTGTTTTCAAGTTACCCTATTTACAATGAATAAAATCATATCTTTAACAGTGTTCAAGTGCAACAGCCTTCAAGTGGTTCATGATTGCATGGTAACACATGGAAAAGCATATGGCAACAAAACTTCAGGGTTTGGGTGGTCAGGATTGGGCACTTTTGATCCCAAGATTTCTAGACCAGATCTCAAGTTTTTGAGGTCACTAGGTGATCAATGGTGTAAACTCGCTGGATAGAGTTGAGACGGAGAGGGTCACAAATATTGTGGAAGAATTTAATGATGAGAAGTGGGCAGCTGAGCACACTGGATTTAGGGTTTATTTGGGAGAAACAAGATGAAACCTGCTCTGATACCAACTTAAGAATCTGATAGGTACCAGACTGATATTGAAATAGAAAGAAAAATGGGGATCACTCCGTACAATCTGAGACTAATATCTTAGAATGAGCTTAGCAACAGAGAGCTAAAACAGAAAAGAGAAGAAAAATAGGAACAAATTCCTCCCTCAAGCACTACAAGCTTGCCAAATTTTCCCCACTGTATTCCTATCCTCCCTACCCCCTTGGTCCCCTATTCATAACCAATTCCCTCATTCCTCTCAATGAGTACCTGTAGCACCCCCAACCCTCCATGGTCCGTGCCACCTGTCCTTAGTATGTTATTTTCTCTCTCCTCAACCGAATTGTCCCTCATTAGCTTGTTGGCTCCCTTCTGCTTTCTTCTCACAAACCTTAACGCCTTTACCCTAATCATTAGGCCTATGAGGGCCCCTCTCCTCCTATACACGTGAGTTATGGGCCTATCAGAATCCTAGGAACAACTTGATTAGGGAATAGGGATAAAACTATGTCTGGATAGTCCATACACGGTCTCCATTAACTATAATGGTTGAGTTTCTAAGATTGCTCCTAATGGATTCTAATATTCTACCATATATGCTACCATAGTACCATAAATATCTAAGATATTTTAACAGATTATAACTCGTGAAAAATAAAGGCATAGTTAATAATATTATCTCAAATTGTCTAGGATTTGGGACATCAATAAATTGAAAAGGTTAGAATTTGCATATTCTCAACCAAATCCAATTTCATTATACAGTTATACCTTTCTGAACATCAGAACGATATTGCATCAGCTGTTCCACTCGTCCAATATAAGATGTTGTACCAACAGGCTTTTTTCCGGAGCTCAACTGAGAAATAGTCTTCATGAGATGCCTTGCCACCTACATTGGATTTTCTAGAAGTTGTCAAACAGCTCAAGATCATTCTCAGTTAACAATATCCAATAAATCTCACAAATCAGACTGCACTAGGATGTATGAAGCACATAAATGTAGAAGGGGCACATGAGAATACTTGTGCAAACTATGAATATACAGCAACAAGAGAGCAAATAAGAAAATTTTGATGATTATTTTGATTATTTCAAACCTTTTGCGACTTTCTCTCCGTTCCAAATACTATAGACCTGATACCCCTAAAATCTTAAAAAAGATCAGTATAACAGTGTTTTTTTTTACATCAAAAACTACAAAGGTATACACTAAAAATGCATATGTTTATAATAACATATGAGAACACAATGAATACAAGCAAATAAAATATCAGCCCTCCACAAATAGGCAAGCTATCATGCTGCACAAGTCCTACTTACAGGTGAGCAAGTTTCATAATAAATTGTATCAACAAATAACACAGAATGACTATGTGATGGTAAAAGCTATATTTCACATTTAAAAAACCTGTAAAAGCAGCACAGTGTTGTCTCCTTCATATGTGCAGGTTGGAACATAGACTGCAAATAACTCAGGGAGACCACTGCTACAAAGGTAACCATGGCCACCACATAGTTTGCGGCATTCTTCAATTCCATCCTGCAAATTGAAGTAAACTTAATTTAATTTGAACTTCAAAGAATTAAAAGATGTCACAAAGCAAACACCATATAATAGGATACTATAAAATGGCAATAAAAGCACAATGAATAACATCAAAGACATTTGGACCATTTAAATGAGGAGAATATTACTAATACAAATGAAAAATGCTAATGGATTGTGATGTACTACAATGCAAAAAATGAACAAACAAGACAAATCAACAAAACAGCATATTTCAAATAACAAAACAAAATGCCTGAACAAAAAATGTAGACAAAAGTCAGAAATCTGATCAAGCATAGGGTACCCATTACAGAATGGGAGAAAATGAGGCTCAACCCGTAAAGAGGGAGTAAAGAAAGGAGGCACTAAAAAGATAATAAATTATCACAGGAAATCAGGGAAAATGTCCTGTCAGTGTTACTAGTGAGAATCTCATTAAACTACTGCATAACATAATATAAGGCAAGAAAAATTCCCCAAAACAAACAAAAGCAAATCATATTTTACATTCTATATAAAGCTGCTTAATAATCAATTAAATTCAGCGACTAAAACCAAATGTTAGTGTAATGAGCATTAGTAATCAGTAGTCACATACAGCAGTTGCTGAAGTAGTCAATGACTTTAACCCCGCAGTGCATGCATGAGCCTCAGGTAATGTTGAAAAATCATTGGTTTGCAATCTTTTCATCACATCAGTATAAAGCCATTTCAACCATTCACCAACAAATCTGAAGGCATAGGCAGAAGCTAACAAAGAGAAGAGCCTAGCTTGCTGAGTTTTATAATCAATCACCTAGACCCAAAAAAACAGATAGCAGAAAGTAAGACACAAGATAGAATAGATAGGAGAGCTATAGCATTATCGATGGAAAACATTGACAGCAAAATACAGATGCCAACCCATCATCTCATTGCTCAAAAGTTTTATGAAAACAATGTTGCAAGCCCAGCTGCCCAATTAGTATTTCTAAATATACATTTTAATACCATATGTTTCATGTCCAAGATGTGTAAGAAACCCATCAACCTTCCCATCACAAATTATATAGAAGTATAGAACAGAATATGTTGGTGGAATACATGGCTGCTTTGAATGTAGACAATCTTAAAATTTTTACACTAATTCATGTTTGGTTCAGTTTTTTTCCCCAGAAAAAATTGCTTTTATTTTAAAAGCTCTCTCCGGAAGTTACAAAAAAAAAGCTTCTTTGGCCTCAAAATACACTAATCTAAATACCTAGAAAATCATCAACAACTTCACATTAAAGCAAACTAGTTCGTTTTCAAATAGTTTCACATTCCACAGGTTCATTTTTACTTAAAAAAGAAGATTGAAAAATCCCAGTAGCATTTATTGATAAATTAAGAATGCACCAGCAGCAAATACGCAAAGGCATTTTACAACTTACCTGTGTTTCAAGACCCCCATTATTCGACCCAAACTGTCTTCGAACAGCACTATATCTAGTAGCAATGCAAACTGCTCGAGACAAAGCAGTTGATGCATCAGATACAATTGTTTGCCTTACAAATACCATAGTACCATAAACTAATTGGCGTGGAACACTGGATTGTACGTATTTTCCTTCCCTCGTAACCTGTGAAACCCTAGTAGATTAAAAAAAGAGTCATCCCCCGAACCTATCAACATAAACTGATAAGCACACTGCAATTTATGAGCAGGAAAAACAAAGTCAGGTTACTATATGTTTAGCTTGTTACATATCCTCCCTTTCACCTCACTGTTTCAATTCTTAGACAAAATACTTTCACCAATCAATCTTCCAACAGAGGATTCACTGAAGAAAATGAGTCAAATGACTATTTGACTAGAATCCATTATCCATTGTTGTCATTGTCATCATCATTGTTAATATTTGTGGATGGTGGATGGAGGGGGTTAGACATTCATCATGGATCATGCGTGAATTGAATACCATAAAACCCCAACCACGATTATTGGATTTCCTCTTATGAGGGGAGGTAAAAATAGGTAAAATGAAACTTACCTCATTAACATTTGATTTCTTGGAATTCGTACATGGTCAAACCTTAGAACCCCATTATCCATGGAGTTATATGCTCCATTTCCAAATTTCATTCCAATATCGCCAACAGTTATGCCTGGAAGAGGTAAGTGATCATCCAAGCTCCGCAGCTGGACAATGAAACCTTCAAAATGGGCATACTGTTAATTAATTTAAGCCTGAATATAATAGCAGAAATTTGGGTGTTTAAAGTTTGTAACTACCATGCACTCCGTGATCTCGACCATCAGTAATTAATCGAGCATAAACAGCAGCATGTGTTGACACTTTACCCAATCCACCAGGCCACCACTATTTAAATAAGCATCAAAAGAGTTACAACAGTATCCAATAATCATATGAAGACAAAACACAGTAAATACAAAAATAAATACATAAATAAAAGGTACAAGCTGCTTTTCCCTGATTGTTCATATGAATGAATGAACACAATTACATATTCTAGAATCTTATATCATCAAAATGCATCTTAAAGGACCAGTAAAAGCTTCCATAAGCCATCTCTCAATGTACTCACTTTGTAGGAAGTCAATGTGGGGCTATGAATTACAAACTCGTCTGTTTTGGGATCAAATGTTGCAGTTGTTTCTAGCCCTTGAACATTAGATCCATGGCCCAGTTCAGTTTGGGCGTAGCAACCAATTATTTGCATCTTATAAGCCAAAGGCAACCACTTTTGCTGCTGTTCCTCAGTTCCTTGTCCTTTGATAGCAGGAATAAACATTCCCTGCAAAAGAATTTATGAGCTAGAAGACCTATCTCATGAGAATTTTCATCCATATATATATCTTTATAGGTAAGATATTAAAGATAAGAATGCCATCAGGACAATTAATTGAATTGTACCCAATGTAGATCCGTAAAAGCAGGTTGGTCCACAAAGAATCTGAGCATAGCAGCTTCCTCTTCTGTAAAATAAACGGAAACCTCCCATTTAAGACGATAACAAGATACCAATTGCAAACTACGAAAAGAATAGAAGACAGACAAACCACTAAGACGGAGCTCAATAATCCTTTTCCATGCATAAGTTGCTTTCCTCAAAGTGTTCTTAAATAACTCCTTCCTATCAAGCATGGGTCTATTATCCTTTCTGAATACCTAAAGACAACAGACAACCAATCAAGATTTCAGGCATTTCGGAAGTCAAAATCATCATATATCACCAAACTCCCATAAAAGAAAAGGTGCAGGAAGCCAGGAACAGGCACCAGGCAACTTCACATGTTGGGATTTTAAGTTCATACGTGAAACATGAACTAACCATCGAATTTTCAAACTGCATAGCCATAACAATCCATTTCTCATCGACAGACAATTCCCGAGCAAAACCAATTTCCCAAATTTTTTACCCAATCTCTTCACAATTCACAAAACTTTTTTTTTTTTAAGAACAATTAACTATTAAAATTTCGTCCATTGATTTTTTTCAAAAAAAAAAAGTAAAATAAATAATTACTCCCCCGATGATTAAATTTGCACGACATTGAAAAGCTACTTGGATCCAATACATATACATTACACCACACCAAGGTTATCACATCAGGAGCAAAGAGCAACAAACACGTAACTAATTAAAACAAGTGCAAAAAAACAATTAAAAAACGCATTAGCAATAAGAACCGCGATAGTGATATAATGTTAGTTTCTGTCCAAATCTGCAGACACGTGAAGCTCAAGCATTTCGAAAACGTCACAGAATCAACGAAATTGAAGTCTGAAGGAAGAAATAACCGGATCGCTGGCAACGAGGCGAGCCATTTTGTCAGAGACTTCAAGAGCGTGACGAGAACCTGCCCAAACGATCTTCATCGAGTCGACATCGAATTGCGCCTTGTTCCTCTCGAAAGCCAAGTGATCAACCACGCCTTCCATCTTCTTCCTCTCTCTCGCGATGCGAAACCCTAACGCACCCTCTTCAGTTCGATTTCCAATCCCTGTGTGTGTTTAAAGCGATAATGAAACTAAACTACTTCGTTCGGGTTTGGTTTGAAGAGTGAATATTGTGAATGGAGAAAAGATGCTGATTGCTCTGCATTTTATCTGCCCCAACCGCCAAATGTAATGACTATCGCCTGTTCCTCGTTTTCTCTTTTTGGAAGAGAAAAAGACAAAACGTAAATACTCCTCGTTACTTTTTACTTGTCAAATTTTTTTTTAAAAATATTTTTATTTATGTGTCATTTTTTAAATTTAAGATAATATTAAAATTTTTTTAATTATATTTTTATTTTTCACTTAATTTTTAATTAATTTATATATTATTAATTAATATATATTTATTGCAGAATAAAAATAAAAAAAGATACAATAAAAAACTTTAAAATTATTTTATGAAAACAAAAAAAGTTATTACATTTTTTAATTTATGTATAAAATTCGTAAACTACAGTTAAAAAAGGATCCAAAATAATAAATGATAACGTCAAAAAAAAAAACGTAAATAAATGATTGACATTATACATTTTTTAGTTCCGTGCGTGATTGGTGTCACCTCAAATTAGTACGTAACTGCGTAATCCACTGATCTAAGAGAGGACACCATTCAATACATTTTTTGGCTTGTTTCCTTTTTCATTTATTATTTTTCACTTTGGAACAAACTGATTCTTTTTACTTATTCAATTCCTCTTTTTAAGGTTGTTCACAGGTCATGTTAGTTTGAATTTGGCAAAAAATAAAATTTGAACCAATTATTTTTTATTAGTTCAGATTGATTCAAAATTTATTTTTTTTTTACACAACCTGAACCAAACTAACCCGATTAATAATGAGTTAGTTCGGCTCAGATCCATCCTATAAAAATATACAAAAAATATTTTTTTAAAAATAAAAATACATGATTTTGCCCACAAATTGACACATAATCTTCTCATTAAGAGTTTAAATAACATATTTTGTTGTAATTGACTTACACCAACTAAGTAATAGTAAAAAATACCAAAAAAATATATGATTAAAAAAGTAGAAATGAATGAAGTCTAGAAAGGCAAAAACGTAAAATACTAAAAAAAATACTAGTTCAGTTCGATTCGGGGTTTATCAGGTTTGCAAATCCAAACTTGATGTCCAAATCGATCATGGTCGTGTTCCATTGGTTCGGTTTGGGTTAGAGCCGACTGACTTAAAAAATTCAAATCAATTTAATTGGTTCGATTTGGATCGTCGAGTTGATCCAAATCGATGAACACCCCTACCTCTTTTACTTTCTAGCCTGCTTATTTATGGATAATTTGGCTATTTTTGGGTTAAAGTTAGAAAAGTATTTTTGTGAAGTTTAATGTATATTCTTGTATTTTAAGATATAAACGAAGAAGAAAAAATTTATTGTTTTTAAAGTAAAAATACTTTTGAATCTCTAACTGCAATTTGCACAGTATTTACATTTAGAAATATGAATAAAGAAAGTTATAATAGTTTATTGAGATTATAATAAAACATATATACATCTATAATAAATTATAAAATCACTAAAATTATATATTTTATTTTTAAAGTGAAATCTTCTTATAAGAGAAAATTTTTAAAAATAAATATGTTTTGGAAAAAAAATAAAGGCATCCTATCATTTTATTTTTTTTGCAAAAAAAAAACATAATAAATGATTTAGATTTTGATAATGCTAATAGATACTATTTCCAAATCTATCTGCTCCTCATGTAATTGTAGTCACTTAATCTAGTCTATCATATTTATCTCTTTTAAAATAAAAAAAAATATGAAATGAGGAAATAAATAAATATATGCGGTTAATTTTAATTAAAATAGTTCATAAATTTAACTCAATTTAAATTATGAAAACAAATTTATTTTCTTACTTTACATGTATTTTGACTTCAAAGAAGTTAAATTCAATACAAAAATATGCCAGCACATTGAAAATTATCTTTGGGTCACCAAAATTATTCAATACGTATCTTTTTATATTAGTTTTCCTTCGAGATTATTCTTTTTTACTTTCTCAATTCCATTACATTATTTTAGCCTGCTTATTTACGAATAATAAAAAAGAATGTATTTGAAATAACGGATAAGGTTCTTGACATTTAATATGCTTATTATATTCTTCATTTTTTTTTAAATTATCATTATTTAAGTTTTATTAACAAAAGTCAAAATCATTTAAGTTAACTCCTTCTATATATTCACAAAGCTATTAATACTCTAATATGTCTATTCTTACTTTATATTTTTATTTTTATTTAAAAGTTAACCTTTAAAAAAAAAGTGTAGTGGGTAGTTTAAAGAGTAATTAAAAGATAAAGTAGTATACAACATAAAGAATAATTAAAGAGTATAGTAATCCAATGAAAAGTGAAGATCAAAAGAATTCATTCTCTTTATTATAGCTATAAATTATAGATAAAGTTATTAATACTTTAATATGTCTATTCTTACTTTATATTTTTATTTTTATTATTATTTAAAATTGAACCTCATTTAAATTTTTAATAAAAAAAACAAAAGTTTACTTCCTTTATGTAATTTATTAGAACACTGAAAAAGGTGAAATAAAATAAAATAAAAATAATACATTATATTTCTACTTCATTTAAGCATACTTGCCTTCTTTTTTGTGTTCATTGGTGTTTTTATTTTGCTTTTAAATTACATTCAATAATTTTATATGTGAAAAAAATGTTTTCTCAAGTTTAAATTTTATAATAAATAATTAAATATAATATTTATTAAATGGTCATGTTATCGAAAAATTTTCACCTGTCAAATTATACCATCACAATTATATGTGTTTTATTTCATGTGAATAAAAAAAAATGTATTCATTTCATTTTATTTTACTATTTTTTTAATTTTATATATGATATATGACAGAAATTAATTTGAAAATTTTTAACTTTTGTTTAAAAGAAAACTTAAATAAAGGTAAATTTAGAACGTAGAATAAAAATTACAAAAAAGTAAAAAAGTGTAAATAAAGATATTAAAGTGCCAATAACCTTATTCAAAACTGAAATAAATCAGTATAAAACTATAATTGTTGACTAAATTATAATATATGTATATATAATAAATTATAAAATTGTCAAGTTTTTTACACTTTTAATAGTTTTTTATAAATTGAAAGTTTTATCAATTCAAATATTGAATTGTCTAATATTATATTGATCGTATATATGTAATTTTTAGATAATTTTGAATTTTTTTAATTATGTAAAAATTTATTTATATTTTAAATAATGTATTATATATTCAAATAAAGTGATGTAACAAAATAGTAATTAATTTTTTAATTGTATAAATTTTATAAACTTTAATTTTTATTACAGCTTTTAATCTAGATTAAATTGATAAAATTTATTATTTTTAAAAAATTACATTTCTAAAACCAACTCAAAACAAATAAGAGTAATACTAATAACACACTCATTTTAACACGTTTTTTGTTGTTAGTTAAAATTTATTAAAAACTCTAAAATTATAAATGAAATTTATTAAATAAAAAGTACAACACATATTATTTTGTATTTTTTAATAAATTTCAAACTATAATAAAGAATGTGTTTAAAAAGTATGTCCTATATAGAATAATAAAATATGTTCTAACATTTCTCAATAAATAATGACATCAGTTCTTGTCAACCAACAAACTGTTGTTGCATCTGCTTCCATCAAAACCAAACTACAAAATGAGTTTTAATGGAAGGAGAGTGAGTAACAAAAAATCTTTGAACATATGCGAAGAATATTAATCAAGATGCTCATTGCTTATTAATACGAGAGAATTATTAAAAAAACATAAAATAACATTAATAAATTATTCACAATTAATAATATTTTTGTTATAACAGTTTTATTAACCATTGATTTCAAGATAACGATTAAAGAATTCAACGTAATTTTTTATTAAAAAATACTATTAATATATTTTTACTATAGTTTTAAGTAAATTTTGTATTTATTAATTTTTCATCTATTAAGACAAAAATTAGTAATATCATTGTTATAAATTATATTTGCTCACTACTCGAAAGATTTAAAGGGGCATTAAAACTTCTTTAATACTTATCTGGCTAGTTGGTATTTGCTTCAATGATTGACTTCTATCAAGTTTCGGAAGGTTTAAAATGTCTTCTATCAAACTTCAATTATATTTTGAAGGTGTAATTTGACTAATTTTAACACCTAGTATCAATGAATTCTGACTCATATATATATTTTTTAAGTTTTAAACTTCTTATAAAGGAAAGAAATTAAAAATATATATATGTTTTGGCAAAAAAAAAAAAGCATCCTATCATTTTTTGTAAAAAGGAAAATATAATAAATAATTTAGGGTCCATTTGAGATAGTTTTTAGTCGTAATGTTTCAAATTTTTCAAAAATTACAATTAGTTTTTAGTTTTTAAAAGTTAGTTTTAGATTTTCTTTTTTAATTTTGTTTTAAAAAAACTCACTTTGAAAGTTTCCTCTTTTGTTAACATTAGTTTCAAGGTGTGTTTGTGTGACGGTAACAGTGGTGGTGGTGGTGATAACAACAGTAATAACAATGGTGGTAGTGATAATAACAGTGATAGAGTGATGATGGTGGTGGTGGCAGCAGCGAGGGCGAAAAGGGTCATTGGCAAATATAGCAAGAGTACGTGTTTTTTAAAACTAAAAAACAAAATCACAAATCATTTTTTCTTGGTTTTGAAAATGAATGTAAAATCATTTTGAAATTAAGTTAAAAATCATTTCAACTCCATTTTAATCAAACACATTTTGTTTTAAAATTTAAATTTGAAAAGCAAAAACTTGCAATCACTCATAAAGGAGTTTCCACCTTTTATCAAAACCTAATAAACAAAATAAATAGCTACTATAGGTTTCACTTTCTTCACTAGGGTCATGGAGATTCCACCTCCACCACATAAACTGCCGGATAAAGGCAATTCTAGCAACACAACAATATTATTGTAACACCCTAGAAGGTATTACCATAACTATTTGCTACCTTCTCGCAAAATAACATAAGTTCATCTAATTTAAACAAACTTCAAGAATTTAACATAAACATTAGTAAATGTGGGTACCTAATATGCCTTATAAAATCTTAAAGAAAATTAAAAAAAAACTATAAATCAAGCCTCAAACTTCGAGGTCTTAAATAAAAAAACATAAGTCATTAGGTTTATGCTACTAAAAGTTGTAAAGGTCTAAGATAAGTCTTTTTGCTTGCCCACGGCTCAATGTTTCATAACCTATCAATCTAGAACATAAACTAAAATTGATGAGACAAAGTCTCAATGAGTACCCTAGAGACACAACAATATCATACATTTCATAAAATAAAGCATACAAACTTAACATTTTCAACTTCTTAAAACACATCATTATAAACATAAAAACATATCCTTAACCTTGTGTCACATAAACATAATGTCCTTAATCATTGTAATCATACTTGCATGCAATTATCTTATCTTTTCTCTTTTTCGTCCTATTAGCTGATTTAAGCTCAGAATTTTCAAGATGTGTCCTTTTTGCTTTTGTCATACACCATTCCTTTATCTTTTCTCTTTTTCGTCCTATATCACTCTTTGATGACTAAAAGGGGCGAAAACCTTTCCCTTGTCAAAGAGGGTATTAAGTTTTATTTACACTTTTGTCATCTTTTAGGGACCAAAGGAGTTACTATCCTTCCCTTACCAAAGGAGACCTTTCAGTATTCACACTCTTGGCACACCTTATGCAATGATTGGAAACATATAATAAACATATTTCGTTTGCACATAAAAAAAAAGTATTCACACCCAAGCATAATCATCACATTCATTCATATATATGGGGAATTGGGGAAATCATACAACAGTGAAAGCAATTAAACAACACATATAGTTCCACGGATCTCGCACTTAGCACTACTGACCTTGCACTTGGTGTGCCCAGATGGTGCTTGGCAACATTACATGAGGTAATAAACCTAACTCTTTGTAAGTCCTAAGCTTAACACGCACAGGTTTCACGTAGCGCAAACTACATTAAGTTCCAGACATCATCTCTAGAGGTCTTATGCTCAATGCAATAGGATTGTGCTTAGTGCCACAATACGGAGTCTCACTATAGGGCTCTAGAGACTCACGCTTAGAGCGATGGAGGTGTGCTTAGCATGAATCATCGCTCTGTAGATTGCGAACAACACGATTTTGTGATAATAAAGGCCTCCCATGGCCTCCCAAGTCATCAAATTACAAGTCTTATACATCAATCATCAAATATAGTCTATAAACAACAAAACTTCCATGTTACACCTATTAATCAAGCCATAATTCTAAATCCCATCAAACCTTAAACGTAGAAATTTATGAAAGAAAATCATTAAAGAAAGAACAATCAATGGACAAACAATGGGGAGGTGGGGGAGATAATTAGAGGATGCACTCACCTTAAGATTGCCTAAGGTCCTCTAAAGATGAGTTGGATCCTTCTTTTCTCTCCTTATCTTTATCTTTTTCTTTCTTCCTTCTCTTTATTTCTCTCTTTTTCTTTTCCCTATCTTTCTCTTTAGGTCAAGATGTGTGTGTGTGTGTGTGTGTGTGTGTGTGTGTGTATGTGTGTGTGAGGGTGACTTAAGGTTACCTAACTTAATTCCTTATTGGGCCCTAGTGGCTCATTCTCTTAATGTTATATCCCAACTCTTAATTAATGCTCACATGTTCCCTTGACGAACCTAATTAATATTTATTTATTTAAACTAAATCTATTATTTTAGGATGATACAATTACCATTGATACCTGTTATCTCATTTCGAGACATAATATTTGAAAGCACATAGCCTCTGCTTGAGAAAAAGAAGATAGATTTACATGTTCAAAATATAGTTTACATAGAATATGAGAATGGAAATTGCTTGCTCCCCAAGGTACATCTAGATGAACGTGTGTTCCATAAGTTATGCTACCCTTGGAAGGATGTTATTGTTGTTAAACTCCTAGGAAAACTTATTGGTTACAATACAATGAAAGAAAAACTCTTAATAATTTGGAAACTTAATTGTGGTTTCATCATTATGGATGTTAATAATGGTTATTACATGGTCAAGGTTGATTTATTGGCAAATAAGGAAAATATTATTTCAAGAGGCCTATGGATGATTTTTAACCATTACTTAACAGTAATGGAATAGAATATAGAGTTCACTTCTCCACATGCTAAAGTGGAAATAAACATGGTTTGGATATAGTTCCATGGTTTAAAATTGGTTTATTATAATGAAAGGTTTTTACTTGCAATGGCTATTACAATGGGTAGACCCATTAAGGTTGATAATAACACCATCGAGGTAGAGAAAAGGTGTTTTGTTTGTATTTACGTAAAAAATTGATCTTACTCAACTGGTCATTGAAAAAGTAGGCTTAACGGCCATTACTACAAAGTCAAGTATGAAGGTCTTCACATAATTTGTTCTAATTGTGGTTGCCATGGACATTTAGCCAGAAATTGTATTCTAAAACCCAAGCTTGCGAAGGTTGATGGTGGGCCATAAACGAAGCTCAGTCAAACTACTGGTGGAGACACCACCATTAATGCAACATTAAATTCAATATCAAAAAATTAAGGGCAAAATCAAATGTTACCACTACCCCTTATTAAGCCAAAATGATTGAATCATATTTGCATAGGGATTTACTTATTGTTAGGAGGAAAAAACATAACACAATCAATGCAAATAATATAGAGAAAAAGGTAAGAATGCATTTATTTTAAAAAAAATATAATGCTATTTTTGTTTTGGATGTAAGGAATGATCTAGTAGGCCACCAAGTAAATTATAGGCAATCAATAGCATTAAATCCAAATGTTGCTATAACCCAGGGCCCACCACATAATGGTCGAGAGGCTAAAATGTGGACAAGCTAAAATAAAAAAGGTGTTATGATGTTATTAATAATTTTGCCAAGTTACATGGGGACCAATTAGTAGCATCATCTCTACTACAAAGCTACTTAACAATTTGTGTGCATTGGGACCAAGTCAAAACAATAATAAGGAAAAGCCAATCATGATGGCTAGGGCTTCTACTAGCATTGTGCAACAATGTTCCAAGAAAGTGGTGCATCAACAAAATCTTAAAACTTCCATGAATATTGAGCAACTTAACCAAGTTTTTTGTCATTTTGTTGATCCCACTCTGTCAGACCCAAATGTTATGACTCAATCCAATGACAAAGATTGTGTTGCAATGGAGATCGGGGTTGGGGAAACACCATAAGATGTTGTTGCTGAACAGACTTAAATGGTTAGTGATTTCGTTCTTGGCACTTGGCCCCCCACTTTTAATTTAATCATGAAGGATTTTGACGTTGTTACTATCCTTTCCTAGAATATTAAAAGAGCAAGCAATAAAAGAGCCAAGAGGCATGTTCGAGACATTGTTAATAAATATCATCCTAGTTTCTTGATCATTGTGGAAACCCATATTTAGTTTAAAGGTACAAGGTGTTTTCTAGAAGCACATTGGGTATGAACCAATTTCCATTACTGAAACCCATGAGCATGTAGAGGGTTTTTAGGTTTTTGTTAAGCAAGGTCAAAATTCACCATTTCCTTTTTAGACACTGACCTTTACTCTTGTACCTTTAATGTTACTTCTGGTGACCAAGTTTAAGTGTGCACTGGTGTTTATGCTAGTCATACCCCTATACTTCGAAATTTGCTTTAGCAACACTTGTGCATTTTATGTTAGACTTTCACTCACCCTTGGCTTATTGTTAGGGATTTAGATGAGATCCTTTAACCTTTATAGGAAAAAAAACAAGCTTGTTTCTTGTACACTAAATATGAAGCTTTTACTCATATAATAGATTATTGTGGATTGGATGATGTTCATTTGCAAAGAGGATTGTTTACTTGGCACATAACTTACAAGGATGGGAGGACTATTGCTAGGAAGCTTAACCAAGCCTTCTTTTTTGTATCTTGGAGAATGGCTTTCCTATATGCTTTTGCTAAAATCCTATGCTGCTTCCACTCATATCACAACCTCATTTTAATTAGAATACGACAAATGCCGTAAGAGAGAGGGCTTAGGGCTTTTCGCTTTATGGCAATTTGGATTGTGTATAAGGATTACCAGGAGGTGGTGTGACCAATGCTCAGAGACATAACCAAGGCAATCCTATAAATGCCCTCTGGAGAGTCAAGGAAGACTCTATCATTTTTAATCGAGAGATCTTTAAGAATATTTCTCAAAGAAAGAGAAACATTAAGACTTGATTGAAAAGGATTCAAAGATCTTTAGAGAGGTGGACTTCTCATCTCTAATCAGGCTAAAACAAACACTTCAACACAAATATAGTTAAATTCTTTTTTAGGAGGAACTACATTGGTATCAAAAATCCAGGGAGCAATGGGTCAAGTTTAGGGATAAGAACACTTTTTTTTTCCATACATAGACCATTATTTGTAGGAAGCAAAATAAGATACATGGTCTTCCTTTTCCCAATGGCATCTAAACTAATGATGTTTCCATTCTCCAGGATGAGGTACAAAAATATTTAAAGTCTTTATTTTGTAACTCCTCATAGGGGGATGTTTTTACTGTGTAGGTTACTTAAAGTCCTTGTCTGGATAAGGAGGGGACGAAAATACTTAGCAACCCAATCATAGAGAAGGTGGTTTTTAGAGCATTGAACTTTATGAAGAATTATAAAGCTCTAGGATCAGATGGATTTCACCCAATTTTTTTAAGCAATATTAGTACATTGTGGGATATGATATATAGAAACTTGTGAGAGATTCTTCTTTTGCAAGATCTTTTGATTAGTCTTTTGTTGTTACTTTGATTGCTCTGATCCCCAAGGTAGATAGGTCCAAGCAGTTTTAAGGACTTTCGTCTTATCAACTCGTGCAACACATTATATAAAATCATCACGAAGGTTTTGGTGAATAAACTTAGGCCCTTTGTGAATGTTCTCATTGGTCCTTATCAAAGTAGTTTTTCTCCTAGGGAAAGGCGCAACTAAGCATGCCATCATCTTGTAAGAAATGGTGCACACCATGAGAAAATAAAAAAAAGAAAAAAATGATGTGACTTATAAAATAGACTTGGAAAAAGTCTACAATAATGTGAGATAGGACTTTTTCCAACTCTATTTACAGGACTTTGGTTTCATTGCTATTACAATAAATCTCACCATGCATTGTGTTTCTTCTTCTTATCTCTCCATCTTGTGGAATGGAAATCATTTGCCTCTCTTCCATCCAACCAAGGGGTTGTGCCAAGGTAATCCTTTATTGTCGTATCTTTTTGTATATGTATGGAAAAACTCCTTCAAAATCATGAAAGAAGTTTGGAACAGGAATTGGTTACATGTTCGAGTATCCAAGAATGGCCCTTGCATTTCTCACTTATTCTCTGCAAATGATGTCTTGCTTTTCACTAAAGTGAAGTTTTCACTGGTGAGGATTATTATAAGAATTTTTCATACATTTTCCAAGACTTTGGGCTTAAAAGTTAATCGTGCAAAATCTATGGCTTATTTCTCTACAAGAATTCCCAGAGCTAAGGTGGAAAAATGTTATTCCATATCCTTCATCTAAAGCACTAACTCCCCCCAAAAAGATACTTGGGCTTTCCCATTCTAAAAGGTAAGCCTAAGAAATTTGATTTTGACTTCTTAATTGCCAATTTGGAAAAAAGATTGGCTTCTTAGAAAAATCATCTTCTGAATAAACTTGGTAGACTTGCTTTTGCATTGTTAATTCTATCATCCATTTTTACATACTATATGCAATTGTTTTGGCTTCCTCAAAATTCTTACCCATTAATAGACAGCATTACCGTGGATATTTTTGGAAAGGCAACAAGGAAAGAGGTATTCACTAATTAGTTGGTTATAATCAAATTACTCTTCTTAAGAAACATGGGAGTCTAGGTTTTTGCACAACTAGTGAAATGAATATTGCCATATTAGGCAGATTACTTTGGGAATTGCAACACAGTTCACCCAAGCTTTGGGTCTAAACCCTTCTACATTAATATGTCCCTAATGATAATTTTATTTTGAGCCATTTTACAGGAGGGTCCATGGTTAGGTCCTCTATAACCAAGGCAACATCAGTCTTGAAGAATGGATATACCATAAGAATTGGAGAAGGAATGATATCATTTTGGTGTGATAACTAAAGAAAGTGAAGCCTATTATACAATATATTGAGTTTGTTTACATGTGCATGACTACATGGTCAATGATCAATGGGTTTTCAATCATTTAGCCACTTTCATCCTGAATAATGTCATGCTTGATACTTCATCCATGCCTTTTCAAATCGTTCGAAGTATTCCATACTCATTTATTTGGTATGCCAACCCGAATGGGGTCTATATAGTCAAGACCAATTTTACTTGGATTCTTTGTTTGCAAGATTCTATAACAACAACTACTTCTTAGAATTAGTTATGGGAATTACGTGCTCCTAAGAATATTAAGCTTTGTACGTGGCTCATGTACCATAAAGCAATTCTAACTCTCTCAGTAAAGGTGGCAAAATGGGCCACCCGGTTGGGCCCGATAAACCAAGGTGTGAAAAGTGAGTCTCCTCGATTTTCTTATGGCCCATAATTTGGTTGGTTTGACTTAGCCTATTGAACCTATTGGACTAGGCCAATTTGGCCCCATTTTTTTTTCTTATATTCATATAAATTTTACAAGAAAAAAATAAAAAAATAATACAAAGCCAAATAATTTTGATAGCTTTCAAGCCAAAATTTAATGGACTTGACAGGCTCATCGGGCTAAGCCAATTTGGCCTAATTCTTTTCAAGCCTAAAATTTAAGAGCCTGGCTTAGCCTGATTTGTGGGCTATTCGAGCTAGCCCATCGAGCCGAGCCTATTTTGTCACCTTTATCTCTTAATCTTTACCCATCATCATCTTAGTACATCTAGTTGCTACCTAAAGTGCAGTTAGTAGATGAAACTCCTTTCCATTGTGTTAAAGTATGTATTCACTCAAGGAAACCTTAGGAGTCCATCAGTTTCACACATATCGATTTCTTTACTACCCACCTTCACGAGTGGCTGGGGGAGTTTTTGATGGGAAAGAAATGGTCCCCTTTTTCATGGCAGAACTTTGGTGGCTTTTGAGGAAAGTAAATTTGTTTTATCTTGAAGGAATGGGAGCTCAATACAAGTACGTGGACTCACAAATTCATCTTTGCATAAAACCATCCTTGCTAGTTTCTATGCTTTAGAAACCATACTAAGACAAGTGTAAATGGTGAAATGGAAGCAATGTTTCAACACAAAAGAAGTTTTGAATGTTGATGGAAATTTGTATAGGGAACCTAAGTCAAGTAGGATATGGAGGTCTTACTTGGACTATTTACTATGGATTGGAACTTACTTGGAAGGTTAACCAACCTTCATGCAAAGTCATTGACTATTTACTATGCATTGGAACTTACTTGGACTAAGGGTTGCTGATACACTACCGCAAGTGTACGGTATCGTCTTAGTAATAAATATTGTTCTCTCCACATGGACTGTGTGTTTGGCGTTGTAATTATCGCAATTTAATTAAAATTAAACAAAGAGAGTTTAATTGGGGATTTTAGGTTTTTAGGGTAAAAGTAAAAGAATTAAGAATTGGAAATTCAATTAAGCAAGCAAATAAAGTTCATAATGATTCAGTAAGAGAAAACTTTTAGGATCGAGGCTCACCCTGTAATGCTTACTAAATTAATTCTCTTATCCTATGTTCCTACTTGTTCTTCTTGAGGCTGAATTAACCTAAGGTACCCTCCGTTCTCTTTCAAGATACAAAGAGGTGTCTAATCAAATTAGTCCCCTACTTTCGTGATGGTTGTGTTTAATCAGACCCAAGTAGCTCTTTGTCAATTCAATTAATCCCCAAAGGTTTTATCTACTTTTGTGGTTTAGACCTAGATTTCTTCCCTATGGTTCTGGTATTTAAGTTCACCTTTCGGTACTTCCCCATATCCCTAAGGCTATGTAAAACGTGAACAATTCGTTTCGCAATAAAGAAAATCAATAAAGAAAAAATCAAGAGAGGAACAAGAATCACATAAGGATAAAAGGAATCAATTCATTAACTATTCATAGGACTACATCCAATCCTAGAATAAAGATGACTACTCACACATAGCCATAGAAACAAACAATAAGAAAAGAAAAAGCATTCAAACCAGGTGGAAAAAGAGGAGAAGATTGAAATCCCAAGCTCTCGCTCTAAGTCGTGAAGAACCAAGGTTTGGACTCTTTTTCCCGAGCCTAAGAAGTCTATGTAAGTCCCAAAGTACAAAAAAGTCAAAGCCTAAACTAAAAATAAATAAATAAATAAAGATTATTAACGTAAGTAGCACGCCATGGGTGTGGCATTTGTCATGGTAGCTTCTGTGGTGTCTTCCTGGAGTTTACCACGGGCATAGCGTTTGCCACGAGCAGCCCGTGGTGCTCTCTGGTTATGAGATTTACACTTTCTTCATTTTCTTCAGGTGTAGATGCCTTGTGATCCCCTCCTTGCTTGAATAAAGCTTCAACAAATTTTCCATTGCTCTTCCTTGGCTTCAAATCACTCCAAGTCTAGATGTTTAAGCTCCAAAGCCAAATCAATTTATGCTAAACTTTTCCTAATTAAAATCCACAAATAAACACAAAAACACACCTCAAGTGTTCTAAGTGATTAAATGAAGGAAATTAGTACTAAAACTACTCCTAATAAGCTAAAATGCATGCAAACCTACATGGATTAAGTTGTAAATAATAGTATAAAATGCAACACATCAGTTGTAAATCAACAACTTGTTTGTCTGACTTCTTGTCTAATATTCGTTTATTGGAAGGTGCCTTCCCAATTATGCATAAACATGTCAATTTAATTCATGTAATCAAGCAAAAGTTATGCCTTAGTTGGACTGTTACAAATCATCACATTCTCAGATAAGTTAATCAGAGTGTTAATTTCTTGGCTAAGATGGTTGCTCACATTAAGCAAGATTTCCACATTCTCGAGTCCCTCCTTCAAAGGCTATCTCCTTAACTAATGGCAGACACAGTTGAATTTTTTTTCCTAGAACTTATTCCTTTGTTTCTTCTTCTTCTTCTTTTGTGTTTGTGTGTGTGTGTTTTCACCCATCTACCCCCCCCCCCCCCCCCAAAAAAAAAGATAATGTAATAATAGATACTATTTCCTATTTTTCTACTCGTGATGTGATTGTAATCATTTCATTTGGTCTATCATATTTATCTTTTTAAAAATAAAAATATATATAAAATGAGAAAATAAAAATATATATGATTAATTTTAATTAAACAATTTATTGGTTTAACTAAATTTAAATTATAAAATAATTTTATTTTCTTACTTTACATGCATTTTGACTTATCATATTCATTTTTTTATTTTTATACAACTTTTTACTTTTATCTTTATATAATTCTTTTTCCAGAAGTTAAATTCATTTAAGTTAACTCCTTTTATATATTCATAAAGTTATTAATTGTCTAATATGTCTATTTTTACTTCATTTTTTTTTATTTAACCTTATTTAATTTTTTAATAAAAAACAAAGTTTACTTCCTTTATATAGTTTATGAAACACTAAAAAAAAGTAAAAATAAAATTAAAAAATAATACTTTATATTTATACTTTATTTAAGCGTACTTGATTTTTTTTCCAAGTTCTTTTGCGATTTTATTTGTTTTTTTAATTATATTGAATAATTTTAAATATGAAAAATATTTTTTCTCAAGTTTAACTTTTATAGTAAACAATTAGATATAATATTTATTTATTGGACATGTTATAAAAAATTCCATCAATCAAATTATGCAATAACGATTATATAATATATATATATATATATTACTTTATATGAATAAAAAATGTATTTGTTTCATTCTATTTTTTTATTTTTTAAGTTTTATATATAATATATGAAGCAAATTATCATGAATAATTTTAATTTTTGTGCAAAAGAGCATTCTTAAAAAAGTAAAATAAAAGTAAAAAGGAATATATATATATATATATATTATATATATATAGGGTGGGACATATCTAATGAGAGGGTCATCTTCATATAAGTAAGAAGAGCAAATCTAGGCCTTACAACTATACATGGATGGTCATGATTTAAAGTTATGTGACTACTTGAAAAGTCATATGACTTTTTAAAAAAACTCACGTGACTTTATATGTTTTAATCTTGACTATTCATGATAAGATCTAATGATTAATATTCATTCCTCTCACTCTCATATAAAAAAAAAATCCTTTCATTTGATATGTTCCCTATATATATATATATATATATATATATATATATATATATAATTTAGATAAATTTAGCATTTTTAAATATGTAAACATTTATTTATATTTTAAATAATGTATTGTGTATTAAAATAAAATAATGTAATAAATTTTAATTAACATTTAAATTATATAAAATTTCGTAAACTTAATTTTATTAAAATTTTTAATCTAACGATTAAAAATTTTATTATTTTTAAAATTAGCATTTCTAAAACCTACTCAACAAATAATGACATCAATTTATCTTCAAAAAAAAAATGACATCAATACAAACTGCTGTGGCGTCTGCTTCCATCAGAAAGAGGGTGAATAAAAATATTATTGAACTTGGCATATGCAAAGAATATTAATCAAGATGCTCATTGTTTATTAATAGTAGAGAATTATTAAAAATCATAAAATAACATTAATAAAGTATTAATTAATAGTGTATTTGTCATAACGGTTTTATTAATCATTGATTTCATGGTAATGACTAAGGGTGTGTTTGGTAGAGAAAAAGAAATAGAGGGAAAGGAAGGGTAGAGAAGAGAAGGTAAATAAATGAGAAATAAAGTAAAAGTTAAAGTTGTTTGGTTGAAGAAAAATAGAAGAGAAATGGAGAGAAGGTTAACTTTTTAAGATTATTTTTTATTTTAATTATTATTATTAATATTATTTTTTATTATTAATATTTTATTTTTATTTTTTATTATTATTTAATAATAATATTTTATTATTATTATTATTTTTTAATAATATTCTATTTATTATTATTATTATTATAAAACACAGCAGACAGTTCCTAACTAATTTATAGCAAGTAAATCAATTTACAAAAGTTGTAAATCGATTTACTTGCAGTTAAAATGAAACCGGCGCATGTTTTGTACAGTAACTTCCACTCTTTTCTTCTCATATTAGGACAAAAGTTACTCTGCGTGGGATCCATTTGAATTTTTAAAAATTTCTTCTTATTTCTCTCCTTCCAAACAACAATAATTCACTCACTTCCACTCACTTCTATCCTATTTCCCACTTACCAAATAGACCCTAAATAATTAACAGTAAATTTTTAAATAAAAATTATAATATTTAATATTTTTTTAATATATTTTACTATATTCTTTATAAAAAATAATTTATTAATTCTTTATCTATCAACAAAGATTAGCAAAATCATTTTCATAAATTATATTTGTACGTAACTGGAAAAGTTTAACTGGACATTAAAACTCCTTTAAAACATGTCAGGCTAGTTGGTAGTATTGCTTTAATGATTGACTTCTATTTTATTTTGGGAGGTTCTAGTCAAGTTTGTCGGTAGTACATGAAGACCAAAACGGGAAATGATACTAACTAATTCTCTAATATATTTTTTTATATATTGTTTATTATTAATTAAAATTTATTTAAAAATATAAAATTTGGTAGATCTTATTTTCTCTACTTATAAATTCTCAAACAATATCTTTTGTAGATTAAATGAAAAAATTATTGATTTTTTTATATTCTTAACATACTACTTTTATTTAATTTATAAAAAGCATAGCATTATTCATATGACCATTTTCTTGAATGAGTGATATCTAATTACTTTCAATTATATTTAAATTTAGTAGTACTCGATTTAATATTTTTGATTCAAATGATTAAAAGTAATAATAATAACTATTTTTATTTCTTAGGTCACATCATAATAAAACCTTATACTTAATATAGTGACGTAAGTTTTTAAAATTGTTTATCAAATATGATTTTCAGTATAGCTGTAAAATTAATCCTTGAATTGAAAGTGATATTTAAGTAAAGTTCTCTAAAGTTACTCTCTAAAGACATTGCAAGTAAAGTTTAGGTAAAATCACAGTTTACTTTCCTGGCAACCAATCATGTTTTTACTCCACAAATTCGATTTTAATTTTATGATTTTTAACTCATTATTAATAAAAAAAAATTCATATTATTGTTATTTAATTATGCATTGCCATAATATAAAAAAATTGTAACTTTTAAAATACTTATTTTAAAAATTGAACTTCCTTTATGAGGTAACAATAGACAATTGAGTACAAGTAAAAAATAATAATTTATACTAATAGTAATTCAAAATTTGAAACGAAATATATTCTGCTTACTAACTACTAACCTTTAAACCCTTTTCCTGAGGCCCATTCAAAATAGAACGTGCAACCACAAGTCTTTCCACATAGCAATGAATTAACCAATAGAAGATAATGTGGTAGAAGGAGTACATTAGAAAGTATGTTGTTAGTACTCCTTCTCTATTTATTTAGAATACTTGCTTTAATCATGCACATAACATTGCGGGCAGCAAAGATGAAAATGAGGCAGATGGTTTGTTTGGTGCCACTAGCCTAATTCACATTAACTATGTTTGGTTAGAAAGAAATACAGAAAAAAGGAAGCTTTTTTTTTTAATTTTATCTTGTTTAATTCAAAAATTTTAAAAGACAGAGGAAGAAAAATAATGGGAGTTAAAATCTCTGTAATTTATTTTATTTTTCATCTCTTTATTATTTATAAGTTTATAGCAATATATAATATATACATTTTTCCTTTTTTTAAAACTAAATAAGGTGATATTTTTCTCCCACCCTCTTTTTATAAACCAAATCAAATAAGAAAATCTCTCTTGTTCACCTCTCCACTAAAATTCCTCCCTTTCCATTTTCCCCATTAAAATCCCTCCTTTTAAATCAAACACAACGTAAACCTATGTTAACCTGAACTTATTAACTAAATAATTTAAGTCAAACTGTTTTAGAAAGCATTTTTAATTTAAAAAGTCAAATTTTATATTATTTTAAAAAAACAAGATTTAATGGGGTAACTTATCTAAGTAAATAATAATAATAATGTTACTATATTAATTTTTTACAATAATATTTTAATATTATATACACATTAATCTAAGACCTAGGTCCAACTATATAAAGCCTAGACACCCTTTGATCTAATTCTAGACATGTTTATTGACATCTTTAAAATGTTGAACTATAAAGTAAGCTTCAAATATATTTTCCAGCCAAACAAGATTTTTTTAAAAACTAAGCAGAACCTGAAAAATAAAATAAAATAAAATCTATATTAAATAGACTAGACTCACACATTATATTTAAGGAATAGAAAAATGCTAACAACACACTTAAATACTCTTTACTATTGATTAAAATTTATTAAAAATCACAAATATTGATGAATCTCACTTCTTATTTAATAAGTCTCTCTCATAATTTTATTATTTTTAATAAATTTTAATCAATAATAAAGTGTGTATTAAAAAAAATGTGTTGTTAACACTCTTCAAAACAATAAGTCAAGCTTATTCAAAGTATGTTTAATCTATCTTAGCCCATTTCAAACCCTCGCAAGCGGCTACAGTTTGTGATCTTGACTTCCTGTCTCATTCGGTTAATTCAAGAGAGACCCGACTTTGAGTGGGTAAAGTCCAGGGCAAAGCAGTTAAAACATTCTAATCCAGCACTTAAAACATCAAGCACAACTTGGTAAACTGTCAAACTGCACAATCAGCATTAACTTTACATAACCCTGACAAATAAAATCACTGAACAAACATAAAGTTTTAGTTTAGACCCCAAGTAATTCCTAAACGCTACTGCCTTCCAGCAAATAAACAAACTAGGTTAATCACTGTGAACGGGCAAAGAAAAAATTATTTAGGTTACCCCACAAGCAGATATATGATGAACGCAAGACCACATTCATGAGCCCCGCACTGATTGATAATGCTCACATAACAGTCCCTTCCTCGGACCACGAGGCACGTGCGCGCTTAAACTGCATGGATGGCACTGCCACTCATATTTGAACTGCCACATGCCGGTGTTGCATGAAAAGCCGACTGTCTAGAGGGTCCTTCTTCAAGAAGTTTTAGAGACAGAGAGGAGGGGCCAGAGTCACCAATAGACTCCCCTAAACTCAGTTTTGATATGCCAACAAGTTCATCAACATTGATTGGGCTTTTAGAATGTACTGCAGTTGGCTTCAGCACTTCATGTGTCTCCTTCTTGGTGGGCTCTGGACTGTATCCTGACCAATAGGGCAGAGGAAACGGGAACACCGGAGAATAATAAGCAGGATATAACACTGGATAAGATGATTGTGTGTTTTCAGGCTTTGATGGGGCAGGCTCTCCATCATTTGAGTTTGTGGAATCCATGGATTCGCACTCTTCGTCGAGGGGAGGAGGAGCAGGCAAGGGGTTATTGCCTTCTGTTTCAGTCTGTATCTGATTAGCTGACAAGAAGTCTTGCTGTAACATTGGAGTGTCAGCGGCCTGCAAATAAAAATACAAGAAATCTAGAAAAAATGAGAAGGTTCCAAGGACAAAGAGCAAGAGAAGTTGCATATTTCTAATAATGGAATTCGAAAAAGCATCACATGAGACAATGCAATGTTTATCTCCAAACTACCCTAGAGCCATGATTTCATAGATAATCTAAACAGAAGTTGTTAATGCACAGTAAGCAAGTCAAGTTCCAAAATTGTCAAATCCGCTGCAGAAGAAAGGAAATGGACAATTTTCACAAATTACAGATTGTGGACCACCAATATATTGTGTATGAGATAACTAACTTATTCGACATAAAAGCCAGAACATGTCACACAATATCTTCAAATAAAGACACACATTTGGATAATCTTATCAATGGCCATGAACAAATAATGCAGCATCAATTTCATTTTATGCATTTCAATGTAATTTGCAAATAAGGGTACAAACTTCATCTGCAACAATATCAAACAAGCTGGACCGTCTTTTCCGCCTAGACACATTGCTTTGCCTGATGAAATATTTCTGAGCATGACTGGCCACCTGAGTAGGTGTCCTTGATATAACATAGTTCCTTGCAATTCCACGCCAATCACCTTTGCCCAGCTTCTGCAATCCAAGTAAAAACATTCTATGTTCCTCCTCAGTCCATGGAACACCTGCTTAAAAGAAATTATAAATTAAACCTTAAAAAAAATAAAATAAAATAAAAAATCGTGTTTGGCCATAAATGAGTCACAAATTAAAATCTTTTCAGCTTGTCATCATTTAAGACCTGTAAGCCTCATCAGAGTTAAGCTTACAACAACAAACCAAAGTTTTTCCCCCTAGGTGGGGTCAGTTATATGGATCAAATGACACCATAATGTTCTGTTGTCAATAATATAGACAAACAATTGACCTCTAAATCCTTCTTAATGGTTTTCCCCTATAATTTTTCTTGGTCTCCCTGTACTTCTTAATGGCTATTCTGCATCTAATATACTCTTCTTGCTAAGGCTTCTATAGGTCTTCTCCATACATGTCCAAACCATCTAAGGGGAGATTCAAATATATTTTCTACTACATGTGCTATCCCAATTTCCTCTCTTAAGTTTGAACAATACCTTTGTGTCACAAATAACAACCGAGGGACTCCTCCCTTTCAACCAACTCACTTGAATCCCATGGTTTACATCACCTACCATTTCTCTGTTATTTTTGTAAGATGAATCCAAAATACTTAAACCATGTGACCGGTGATAAGATATGGACTCCTAGCTACACTTACATTTGATATACTCTATCTTACTTCTGCTTAAATGGAAGCCATAAGCTTCCAAAGCTTGTTACCACTCCCTCTTCCTATTTGATACCTCTCTTGAATCTCCAACTAGGACCATACCATCTGCAAAAAGCATGTATGTGGCATCAACTCTTGGATATGTTCAGCAAGCACATCCAATACCAAGGTAAAAAGATAGGGGCTCAAAGTTGATTCTTGATGCAAACCAGTAGTTGTAGGAAAATCTATTGTGCCCCCACCTTGAGTTCTTACACTTGTCGTGATCCCCTCATACTCTACATATCTTTTATTGCTCAGATAATGGCAATATGCACTTCTTTCTCCTCTGGGCGTACCACAAAACTTTTGTTGGCACTTTATCATATGCCTTTTCCAAATCAATGAAAACCATATGCAAGTCTTTTTGATACCTCTAATATCACTCCATTAATCGTTGTGGCAAGAAATGGTCAACCTCCTTGGCATAAAACCAAATTGTTTTTCAATAACAAGATTCTCTTGTCTTAATCTCCACTCAATTACCCTTTCTTATAGCTACATAGGCTCATTAGCTTAATCCCCCTATAATTTGCACAATTTTATATATTTCCTTTGTTCTCCTTCACTTGTCCAGCATCTTCTTAGACCTCATAATCTCGTTAACCAACTTTGTGAGCCAGCAATGCCTTTCTCTCCCAGACCCTCCATACTTCAATGAGTATATTGTCCAGTCCAAGTGCTTTGTCATTATCCATCCCCTTCAATGCTTCTTTTACCTCAAGCTCCCAAATTCTACAATAAAAGGTATAATTTTGGTCCTCCTCTCTAGGGTTTAAAAGTCCGATAGAAATTCATTTCCTTCATTAAGTAGCTATCTTCTTACATCTTTCATTGATATTTTGTTCCCTAAGCAGGATGTTACCTTTTTCATCCTTGACACATTTTACTTGGTTCAGGGCTCTCGTCTTTCTTCCCTTACTTTTAGCAAGTGGGAAGTTAGACAACCACAAAAATGTGAAAATAAATGTATTGAAGAGAAAATAAGCAAAGCGTAATGTGAAAAAAAAAATGCATATTCAGCTAATGCTCACACACCATTAAAGGAGGAAATAAGAGAGACAAGTTATTGTTTAAGGTCTATAGGTTTCATTGGAGCTACGTGTCACGAAAAAAACTAAGAAATCATCAATAGATAATGCATACTCAATAAAGTTAGGTCTAAATATTGTATAAACAAGCCTTTTTTCAAGCTCCAAACTTGAAGTTGAAGGGATTGTAAAAGGCCCATGATAAGTTGTTTGACCTATTCCTACCCCTATATTCCATGTACACTACACCCCCAACAACGAACCTAGATGTTACAAAATGTATCAACCACCTTCCAGGATAAGGTGAAAATGAAGCTAAAATATCTAAACCTATACGAGTTGTTTCCTTGATTTATCAAGGAGTCAATTTAGAAGAATAACATGATCCAAGAACAAGAAGGTGATCAAGATATCAACCGTGTTTATAGTGTGAATGAAACATGTAGAACTGTATTATACTATTATTGAATTTGTGGCCTCACTTACCCCCCCTGATTTATATACAGGACGATATCCTATTAGTAGTTGGTAGCAAAAATTGTAAATGCTGCACGACTTACAAGCATGCCTGTCACCCTATCTTCTGATATATAGCAATGATAGCATGAGCATCAATCAGTGTAGACTGTAGAGTCAGCATCAATGCTTGTTAAACTTACGTAAACCTCTTTGAACTAATTGGTGTCTATCTTTTTATTACAAACAAAAATGTCCAAAATATATAGCAGCAGTTTCCATGTAGCTGAAATAGTGAAATATATGCACATAACATGGCCCCATGATTACGGTACACTTCCAAAGTAAACAAACAGTAATCCAACAAAAATCAAGCATAGTCAATTTTTTTCTAGGTAAATAAAATGTTTTCCAGGCTAAAGGGCTCAGAAACATGCTCTTTTTCATGGGTCAAACTAGTAAAAACTTGTACAGACTCCTTACTTATTAGAACCTTCAGCAAGCTACACCAGCAACTTCTTTTCAAAGGACTTGACTTGAGATTTACAATTACAACCCATTTCTCAATATTTCACAAATTCAAAATCTATGCAGCCAAGCATAAGTAGCACAACCATTCAAACAATTCACTCATAAAAAAAGACAACCCCTAATAAAGTTAACTAGTACCTTTCCTGTCCAGTTATTCCCACAGTGACACCAACCAAAAAAAGTAAGATTTTTTGTCCAAATATTGACCAATCCAAACTAAAAAAAAACCACACAATTAATCCACCACAATTGACTTCACCCAACTCAATCAACCAGCGCAAACACCACCAAAACCCTCCCAACCAAATCCCAAAAACTCGCATGCAATTCACAGAATTAACCCTCAAATAAAAAATAAAAAAAAGCTGTTTTATTGTTTAGATAAGGAATCGAACCCTTCTTTCTCTCACGGGAACTAGAAGACGAGCCAGGAACGAAGTCCTCGGAGGCGTAACCGTCGGCGGCGGCGGCGTGATCGGGAGTTTCGCCGGGCGAGCCCGGGTTATTCGACCCGGCATGGAGGGGTCCGGACCCGGAACCAGCGTAGTGGGTTAAATTACCCATACTGGCACTCTTTCGGATCGACCCATCAGTTAATCGGACTCCGAATAGCTTCACCCCGCGGTTGGGGCAGGTCCTGGAGTTGTGCCCATTGTGGCTGCAATGCGAGCAACGCCGAGTCATAGCGCTAACCGGATCCGACGACAAGGGACTGCGGGGTTCTGGGAGCGGGTCTTGGGGATCCGAATCACGGGATCCGAAACATAAAATTGGGGGGTCTAAGGTTACGGTAAGACCGAATAGGTGTTGTGTTGGTGTTTTTGGCTTATGATGTTTTTGTTTTGGTCTCCCTCGGCCTTCGCAGATGGGAGAGAAAGGGAGATTGCCAACAACACAACACTATCCATTTATCTCGTCCTGGATAAAGAGGGGAACTACGCTGCCTCGCGCCTGTTTGCGGAATCGTGGTCCTTCCTTGCTGACCGTGCATTGGGTGGGTGCCATTTGACGTGGCGGTGATTCGGATGCTTTGTACTGAGGATAGGGTATGCTTTTGAACAAGTTGCGTACCATGTTAATCAGACAATTATGCACCCGCTTGCATACAACCTGGAATTAATTTTTTTAGGCCGTGGCCCATGTTTTAATAAAAAAATATTTTTTATTAATAATTTTACATTATCCGATCATAAATCAATTTTTATAATAATTATCTTAAAAGTCATATTAATAGTTATTTTTAATTGATTGATAATATAAAACTTTTTACACTAACAATGCATAGCCATTAAACTTTATATGAGAAAATAGGCTATGTACTCATAATATATAATAGTTTTATGCTGTTATTTAATCACAAATCATTATACATGATAAGTTTATTGACTTTAATAATAATTATCTTAAAAGTCATAACAAGAGTGATTTTTGATTGATTGATAGTATAAAAGTTTTTATGCTGTCAGTATATAGCCATTAAAAAAATATTATATTATACATTTGAGTCTTTATTTTTAAAAGTGATTATTAAATAATTTTTTTTAAGGAGTATTTTTTAATGAGAGTAATTTTAGATGTTATTTTTATTTTTATTGAGTCACATGTTTATCTTAATCTTATATATTGAATATTTAGTTTTATTTTTTTATTTTTTATTCTTTTCAAATATATTTCTTAATTTTAATTTTAAATTTAATTTGATTTAACAATTTATTCAAAAAATTTCTTTCTCAACCATCTTAAACCACTTTCTTTTTATCTTTATTTGTATACTTGATTTTTTTAATTCTTTATCTCTTTTAATTAAAATAAATATTTATCTCATACATTACACAAGCTAAAATACTAATTAAAATTAAAATTTAATTTTGATACTTCCTTGGAGTATAGAATCACTACGCTTTAAGGTTGCTTATCAACTATCAAGACTGTTTTTGCCTTTTATTATAACGGTGATAAAGTTATGACAATGCTTATCAAGACTATGCTTTTACATCAACTTTAAATTATTTTACAAAAATGCACACACATCCCTCGATTTCTACTGTAATCGTAAAGATTGGGGGACAGACTCCTTATAAAAGCTTATCAGCCGATATTAATCAATTATCAAATAATAATTATAAAAAAAGTATGCTAACATCTATCCACACACACACAAAATTTTAATATAATTTATAACTAATATTTTAGTTTGTATATTATAAGCTATAAATATATAAATTATATTATAATAAATAATATATTTCGATATATAAATTATATTTTAGGTTTATAGTAAATAATTTAATTTTTGATATAAAATTATTTTTCACCATTAGATTTCTTTTAAAAATCATTAAAATTCAATTAAAAAATATAGATAAAAAGATGAGTTTGAGTTGGTGGACAGAGAAATATTCTGGCTAATTGTGACAGTGAGAAAATGCTAGCAACTCACTCTTAAACATACTCTTTTAAACATATTCTTTATTATTGATTAAAATTTATTAAAAATCACAAAATTTGTGGGTCTTACTTTTTATTTAATGAGTTTTACTCGTAATTTTGAAGTTTTTAATTAATTTTAACTAATAGTATATAGTGTGTTAGAGAGTACATTGTTAGCACTCTTCTTCTAACAAAAATATGTAGAATGCACATCGATCCAAATGAAAGAAAAGAGAAAATATTGAGAATGTCTAATTGAAAAAATGATGAAAGTGAGAGTTCTACTCTTTAAGTTGTATGTTCTAATTTATAATATAGAAGTAAATTTTTATTAAATTATTTTAATTCTTAAAAGCAGAAATATTAATTTTTAAAAAATATGAAACACTTACATTGTTTATTTACTATTTTTTTTTTCTTCATATGCCTATATAAAACTACTCATTAACTAAATTTATAAATAAATAACGATTAAGTCCACAAAAGTTAAGTGATAAACAAAAACACATATGTTTAATGGCATACATAATACTTTTTTTCAGAAATAGGAAAAAACAAAAACTACACTTCAAAACAAATAATGATAAAAATTTACTTTGTCCGAAAACTATCTTAAAATAGCACCAAATAAAATAATAAAGACGATAAATATGCAGATTCATTTACCCCTTATCCAAACTCTTGGCAAGTGACAGGGCATAAAATAAACAAAAATTCTATCTTATCCGTCTGGAAGTAATCACTATCATTTGAATGCCACTTCAATGCAACTGAAGATAATAGCAAATTGTAAAAAAAATGATAGTTTTTTTTATGAGATTTGAAACGTAAGACCTTACACAAAAGGACTCAGATCTCTTTTTGTTATCTCAATCTTAATAGGTTAATAAACTTCTTTATTCACAGAAAGAATGAATCTATATCCAATAATGTATTTGCACAAAGTATTTTACGTACAACTTTTACTAAATTTAAGGTAAATTGTTGATAAAGAGGAGAACATTTAATACAATAGTAAATAAGTACTAATAATTATGAGAGCTTTATGAATTATTACTTCGAGTAACATTATCAATTTTGATATGAATTATATCTAATCAAACAAATCGACTTAAACAAAGACAAACATAGGTTATGTTTGGCCTAGTTTTCTTTTGCTTAAAAGTTACTTTAAAGTTAAAGCTTAAAATAAGAGTTTTAAAAATAAAATAAAAGTTGTTTGATAATTTTTAATTTATTTTTTAGTTTTAAAGCTTCTTTTAAGTTAAAAGTTGTGACACCCATTCACATTAATTCTAAACCCAAACATTATTATGTTCATTTTTAGATGTAATTGATTTAATTACATGTTATTTTATTAAATACCAAAATCGAGAGTAAAATTTTTCCATTTTTAAGTCAAGTTAACATAAGCATGATTCACTTAATATCATACATCAAATTGTAAAGGCAAAGAACAAAAACAAAAATTGACATTAAACATAAACACACACACACATGTGTGTGTGTGTATACACATATAAATATGTATATATATGTGTGTGTGTGTGTGTGTGTGTGTATGTATACACATATATATGTATATATGTGTGTAACATACATAATGTATGTATACACACACACACACACATATGTGTGTGTGTGTGTGCATACATACATACATACATGTATATATGTATGCACACACACACATATATATGTGTATGTACACACACACACACACACACACACACACACACACACACACACATATATATATGCATCATTAGTTTGTACTGTTGGAACTAAAGACATATGAAGCATCTAACCCTTCAAGTTTTGAAGATAACAAAAGTTATTAAATTTTGAGAGATCTTACAAATATATTTTTTTTAGCGTCCAGATATTACTCTTTAGTAAAAAGCTTTATAAGTGTCCAATATGCTTTACATATTTCAGTGTCCAACACGCCCTGTTAAACTGAATGTCCAATACTTGATACTATCTATGCGCTTTCGAAAGACGTCCAAAGTTTTTCTTTTAAGCCAAGATCAATTTATACTTATACGCTCCAATACAAATGCCTTATTTCTTTTATGAGCACTAACGTTCAAATATATCCTGCATTAAATGAAAAGTAGATATATGTTTGTGTATGAGTACAGCTTTGCAGAAAAGAAAGTCAACTTATCAAGCTGTTAAACTAGAATAAGGAATGTTCAGAAAAAGTAACTTCGAAGCGCAAAACTGCACCATCCTTTTTTGGTGTAACCACAAAAGACGCTTTTATGTCCTTCCCACATACTCGGTACAAGTGCGGCTACATGGGACAAGACTTACAACAAAACTTTGATTCTTGAAGTTTGCCCATCTCAACGGTTACCTTGTCAATACTATATATTCACACCAAGACCAAAGTTGCACAAGGTGTAACAACGAAAAAGAACTGATAGTAGCAAGAAGTTTTATTTCTCTTTCAAAAAGCACTAACATCTCTTCACTTTGTTATTCTTTGCATAACAAAGCCTTTGTGTATTTGCTCTGTATCTTCATATCCTCACTCTGTGAGTAGAACTTTGTAAAAACACTTGTCTGTGTTATGAAAGCCTAAAGAGGCTTGGTGATAAAAGAATACCTGGGTTGTGTAAGTGATTTGTGATCACCTTTATAGGATGTAAAGACAAGATAGAATACTTGTCTGTAACCAAGGATTGGTTAGTGAAAAATTCTTCTATACGAAGGTATTGGATGTAGCTTAGGTTGAGTGAACTAGTATAAAAATCTCTTGCGTACTTCTCTTTCTTTATTCTTATCTTGCTTTATTTGTTTCACTTGTTTTAACATTTTGTGAAAAAGTTTTTAAACACATAATTCAACCCCCTTTCTTGTGTGTTTCCTGTTTTCTTCATGTATGAGAGTCGTCTGAACTTTAAACATATATCAAAGTTATCAAACTACAGATATAGTCCACTATTGGTCAAATATGTACAATCAAAAAGTCAATTACCTACCATCGCTATATACATCAAAATACAAGAGCCTAAGTTAGAGTAGTATCTACACCCAGTCCACAGCCACAAAAAGTAATGATAACCTTGTCGCCTTAGAAGTCCTCCCCCTAGTCCCTCTCAATCTCCTTGTAGTCTCTCTCACCATTAGCAACATAATGGGCATAACTATTGGGTACCATAAGAGGTGACCCAAGGCTTGAAGAAGAAGATAAGGATGTGGTTACTGAACCATTCCCCATACCAGGCTAGTAGTCAAGTGGAGGAGAATAGATTGAAGAGGGAATCAAGGGCTCATCCATATGGTTAAAAGAGTTAATGATAATAGGAGATAGATGTGGAACATAGAAGTTCACTATATGTGTAACTATAACAAGGCCATTATCCTTAAGAGAAAGTGGTGTGGTGGTGCAACTCTAACAAACCCAAGTAGGGGGTAGCGAAGTCAAAATGATCGGTATAGTAAAGGTAACAATGAGAATGAAGATGTTAGGGTAAGGGCACAACATGTGGACAGTGAGGAATCCCCTAAACATCAGGAATTAGGAATCCTCATCATACGCCCAATGCCTAAAAGGGCTATACTCCAAATGTAGGTTCAGCAGGACCAACATCACCATCTTATCTTACCAATCCACGAACATACATACATGATAAAGAAAAGATAGAGAAGTGAGGTGATTTGCTCTCAAAATTACTTTCACAAAGATAAGTAGGATGACCTACCAACATGCATAAAGATAAAACATAGTTAAAAGAAAAGGGAGAATTTAGGGTTTTGGTCTAAGTTATACTATTTTACCCAAGACTGTGTATGGATCCATACTCCCCATTGATGAGCAACATCCACTTCGAAATTGGGAAGTGTTTGGGAGTTTGTATACCTCTTTCACAACAAAGTACAAAATCTTCATCATCAATCTTGAGGAACGAGCCATCTTTCAACTTTGAGCTATCACAACCCCACATAAAGGTATATCGTACACCAATCTTGGTGATACTGAACAGATGTTAGGGTTATCAAGCTGGCTTAGTGACTGTCTCGACCTTAGGGTGCTACCCTAATAGAACTCTCGCCATTTGATATCATACCCTCTAGACCTCTTCAACGGTCTTTGTCTTTCATCCCGCAGTATACCAAACTGTGACTTCCCAAACTTAGGAAATCATGCCCATAGCATGATCCTCACATCTTGATAGCTCATCAAACTTCAACTCAACATACTTGTGCAAAGCTTTTCTCTCCATCAAAGATATCTTTGGTCTTAAGAACTGAAAACCAATGTACATCATCATCACTTCTCTGCTCCAACTTGTAGAGACTTGACTTGTGTAACACATAATAATAGTAATGATGATGGTAATTTTCCTTACTAATCAAAATAATTAGTTTAATGAATATTTATATTAAATAGTTTCTAATACATCATAAATCCATAAAAATTACATAAAATTAATCTAAATTATCATCAATCTATAAAAATTCATTTTAATCACTTATAAAACATTAGGAGAAAGTTTTAAATTTTTTCTTTAAAATTTAGGGTATGGTCAAGAGCCATATACCCTTAAAACACACAAATTTTATTTTTAAAATTATTTTTAAACTACTAATAATTCATAAAAAAATTATATAATTACCTATCTAACATAAAAATTAAGTTTTAGAAAAAGATTCCTATTTTTTGGGAATGGTCGAGAGCCATATTGGCCAAAAATAACCCAATTTTTTTAATTATAACCAACAAAATAATTTAATAAGTTATATACTTCAATATTTATGACAAAATAATTTTTTTTTGGTACCCATGGATCCCTTGATTGACCGAAAATGACACAAACTTACCAAGCAAGATTTTTAAATTTTCTCCTACCAAAATAATTTCTTTCACAAATAAGTTAAATATATTAAATAATACACTTAATAATTGGTAAAAGAGAAATGAAAATTTCATCTCCTTCCTTCCAAGACCACCATGGCTAAATACCATAGGTGAGTTCAAGCCATGATTTTTCAAAATTTTACCTGCTAGGAACCAACCACTTTTAAGTAGGAAACAAGTATTAAAATATATTGAGTAGGAAGCATACTATTAAAAAGACTTAAGCAAAAAAATTTCCACATCTTCCTTCAACAACAAAGGTCGAATGGCCCAGAGCACATGGCCAAGGGGTTTTAAATTTTCCTCCATCAAAATAAGTCACAAACCAAGTAAAAATTTTACCAAAATGAAATCCAACCAACACTAAAAAGCATTTCAAGACCTCATCACATACCCATGATATCAAGATGCATCATCAATAGTCATTTGCATCACAAAAAAAAAAAAAAAGTATGGCAACATAGAATAAAATAAAGACACAAAGGAGATTAGGTGAGTTTTGGGGGCCAAAACTCCTCCCACCATCTTTGTAAATTGATTCAAAGCAAGAACTTCACCCCTTCCCTCCTATACCTCAATGGAATCAAGTACAAAATGAGAAGAGTGGGTGATATCCAAAGATATAGTGATAATGCTTTAAGCTTCCAAAGATCAACTCACTTTGAGAGGTGGAGAGATATGGTGGGTTTTGGCTTTAGGAAGTAGAATAAAAAGAAAATATTTGAGAGAAGTGGGAGAATGAGTCTCAGCCAAGAGAGAAAAATGAGAGGGATGAGTAATTTTGGGTTTTTATAAAGCTAGATGATGTCGTTTTAGGTTATGTCATTTAGATGATATAATTTTGTACTTAATTAGCTTTTTGTTTAAATTTAAATTAAGTAATATTATCTCCAACTAATGTGATCCTATCCTTAAGTAACTAATTTCCACTTAGTTAGTCTTCTAGTTTTAAGTTTAAGAGCACATGATAATTATGTCTAAATTCCATAATCTACCACCTATAGCTACTCAAGTTTTCATTTTAATTATGGTATTTTTTAACTAAATCAACTTGGGCTAGACTAATTGGACTACTATATGACTGACCTTGGACGCACAGCCCCATGCTTTGTCCCAATTGCATTTTTATTCAATATGAACAATTAAAGGTTAATTAATCTCTAATTAATCCTATTATACTAAAACACTTGGTTTTTGTACTAATTAAGTGTAAATGACTATGATACTTATTAGACATATGATATCAAGGCCTTAGATAATTTCTAAAATTAAAAATAATTTATATAATTTTCCTCTAATTTTTAGCTAATTAAAAAATATTTTTAAGCTAAAAATTACTATTAAATATATTTTTGTTTTTTAAATTACGAAAATTTTAAAATAAATGTTAGAATTAATTATTTAGATGAAAATACACTTTAGATAATTTTTTTCACTATTTTTAAGTATCAAAAAGACACTAGTTTGACTTTATTGTCAACCAAGGACATTTTAGTTATTTTTCATAGAAATTTCAAAAAAAAATTTTAAAAATCCTAAAATTATATTTTAATATATAAAACATCTTTCCAAGCTCAAAATAAATTTTTATCCTCATTTGAAATAATTTTGAAATTATTTCACCTTAATTCCTTTTATAAGGTTTTTTAAGATGTAATCATCATTTTTACATTTCTTCAACCTTTGATTTGAAAAAATTATTAAAAATAACAATCAAATAGTACTCAAAATTTTGAGCGCAACCATGGGGATCAAAATTTTGAGATTCCTGCCTGATTACTCAAAAATAAATTCAAAAGAAATTAAAAAAATAATTATAATAAAAGGTAAGGGTGTTACAATACTCTCCCCCTTTTAGGAATTTCGTTCCTAAAATTCACTAACCTTCATACAACTAAGGATAGTGGTCCTTCATCTTGCTTTCCAATTCCCAAGTGGTATCTTTGTTGTCTCTTTGGTCCCAGATCACCTTCACCAACGGTATCACCATTCCTTAAAGTTGTTTTATCCTACTATCCTCTATTCTAACTGAGGATACATCATAAGTGAGGTTTTTTTCTCATTTGTATTGTATCAAGCTCGATGACATGTGAAGGATTAAGAGTATATTTTTAGAGTTGGGAAATATGAAATACATTATGAAAATCGAAAAGATTCAGGGGTAAAGCGATCTAGTAGGCAACAGAATCAACTCGCTTGAGGATTTGATAAGGACCAATAAATTTTGGAGAAAGTTTTCGGCACTTAAGAGCTCTACCAACCCTAGTTACTGGTGTAACTTTAAAGAATATATTATCCCTTCTTAAAACTCAAGGGGTTTTCTCCTCTTATCATAATAGTTTTTCTATCTGTCTTATGACACCTCCATTCTTTCCCATATCAACTTAACTTTCTTTGTTGTTTCCTGAATCATCTACAGTCCCATAATCAAACATTCTCCAACTTCGTACCAATAAAGCAGAGTCCTACACTTTCTCCTATACAAAGCTTCATAGGGATCCATTCAACACTGAAATGGAAAATGTTGTTATAACGCATAACTATTTAAAAAAGGAAGCTAAAAATTGAAAGCGCACAATTAGAGTGCATCGATAATAGATGAATGATAAAATGGACCAAAAAATATATACACTAAAAGGTGATATCGCCTTTATATATTACTAGTAGAAAGACAAGCATTATCATGCCTATCTGTTCACATTTTTTTATTTTTCAAAATTGGACTTTATATGTAGTTAGTGCAATTTTGTATATATTGAGTAGTTCAGTAAAAAAAAAAAGTAACTGAAGTTTGAGGTTCAAACATAATAGTGAGATGATTTACAATATGAGATGATTTACAATATCAATTAATAGGTAAAGAAGTCTAAAAAAAATGTGAAGACCAAAAGAAGATCTCACCTTTATAATTGTAATCGATTATAGATATTATAGATTTTCTTTTGGTGAATGGAAGGGAGCCTAAGCCCCCAACACAACAACTAATAACCACGAGGGTAAATAATAGACATTATATCACCCAAAAGGGCTACATAAATAAAACTAGGCATATGAAAATACAAAACATAATCATCAATAAAAGATAGTCCCTTCTTAGCTAGAATGTCTGTAACTTGGTTCGCCTCTCTCATAATATGATTCCACCTGCACTCCTAGAAGCTATTAGCAACCTGAATGATCTCGTATCTCATGGAAAAGCACGCATGCGATCTTGAGCACCCTTCATTCAACAGGCAAATTGCCACCAAAGAATCTGACTCCACTATCATACATCTATATCCATGTTCTTTAGCCAACTACAAGCCCTCTAGAAGCCTATTATTCCTCCTCAACAATACTACATACACCAATATTAGAAGAGAACCCAATCAAGAATGAACCCTTGTAGTCACGACCAAGGCCACCAAGGTCGACTTGCCTTCTTCACAAACCATTGCACCATCCATGTTTAATTTCACTTTACCGGGAGAAGGAAGGAACCATCTACTACTAGTTTTGTTCCCACAAGCTTTCACAGAAGTTGAATTGATATCATTAAAAATCTCATAACTAGCATAGTTTGCACATTATGATTAACTTTCAAAAAGAATAAGTAGGCAAGGCTATGCTTCTATTGAAAAACCACCTATATTTTGCCAAATATGATCAAGCACAGTACAAAAAACAAGTTGCCAATTCGATGTAGGACCACAAAACTCACCACTTCAATTTCACTCAAGCCAAACACGTAAGGAATGTTGAAAAAAGTGATTCGGTGGAGGCCCACCACAAATGAGAGTCCACACCTGCAATGCAAAGGTGCAATCACAAAAATAGTGCATACATAATTCGTCCTTAATATGAATAATTGGACATGATGCATCTGTGGACATTCCCAAACGATAGTGATGTTGGTTCGTCAAAAGCCTTTCGCGACCTAAGTTCCATAAAAAACCATGCACACACTCTTGGACTTGAGTTTTCCATATACACTTGAATAGCCTATTAGGAATATCATTAACCAAGTATTTAATCCCCAGATAAGTAGAAAAAGACCCATCCACTGCATTCCAAGCCATTGAATCCTCACCATAAGAACTCTTAGGAGGGATAATCGTTCTGATAAGCTCCACTATATGATGTGGTAATTGGTATTCTAACCTCATCAAGTCCTATAACCTAGAAAAGTTTAAGAATAGAGAAACAGGCTACATGAATTCAACTACATGAATTGGACCTATTGCATGGCGAGAAAGTTCACCATAATTTGGGACCCAATTGTCTTGCCAAAACCTGATAGTTGTACCATCCCCCACTCTCTAAATCAAATTCTTCCTCATCTCTTTCCAATGGCGAGTTACACCTTGCCCAAAATTTGACCTTAACTTCCTTGCATTCATTCGAGGAATAATATCAATACCACATTTGTATTTGGCCCAAATAGTTTTAACCTAAAGGCTATTTCTATTTGTGCAAAGATTCCACCTAGCCATCATCATGCTCATTATGTTCAAAGTTCTACCAAACCTCAATCCCAACCCACCAGCAAATTTGGGGAGGCACACAATTTTCTAATCTACCAAATGAAGATGTTTGTAGACCTCATCATCACCCCAAACAAAATTCTGACACTTTTGGTCAAGGGCATCACATATAGATTTAAGGATAAAAGTAGCTTACAGAACATAGTCAAGAAAAGCTTGAATAACAAATTTTTCCTAGGTCACCCTATTTGCAAAAGATAAATTTGTTGCCTTCCAAGAACTTAACCTTTAGTTCACCTTCTCAATAGGAAAATTGAAACTTTGCTTGGATGACCTTTTATGGAAAAGAAGGACACCTAAATATTTTTCCAAATCATTAGTCATTTAGAAACCAATTTCATCAAAATTTTGCTTTTTAACCTGCCACCAAACATTTTTAGAGAAATAAATCTTGGTTTTCTCTTAGTTAACCTTTTGACCTAAATCGTATAGAACATTTTAAGCACTGTCTGAATCACCCCCAGTCTAGCTTCACAAAAAAGAAGTAAGTCATCTACAAAAGCTAAATAAGATAGCTTTGGACCTCTTCTCGATAATTGAATTGGGGCCCAAAAATTATTCTCCATTGCCAAATTTATAATATGGAACAACTTTTCAATGCATAAAACAAAAAGGTATGGAGACAAAGGATCACCCTATCAAGTACCCCTAGAAGGAACAAACTCCTCTAAAGCCTTACCATTCCATAAAACTCTCAATCTAGAATAAAAGATGCACTCCCAAACAAGATTAATAAAATTCACTAGAAGACCAATAACCTCTAGAGTCTCTTTGACAAACTCCAATTTTAATCTGTCATGCGCCTTCTCCAGATCAGTCTTAATCGCTATCCACCCCACTATACCTCTTTTATTTCTTATAGAATGAATCATTCCTGGGCCAAGATGACATTATCCTTACTTTGCCGGTTCGGGACAAAACTACACTAGCAAGGCCCCACTAGATCCTGCATCACCTTCAAGGCCAAAATCTTTGTAACTATTTTATAAGAGATATTACAAAGATTAGTCTACTTGAAATGCCTCATCGTTGCAGCACTCTTTACCTTAGGAATAAGAGTAATTAATGTCTCATTAATATCTCTCACCTTTGAAGGGTTTGAATAAATATCATAAATCAATTCATGAAGTTTAGGATCCACAATGCTCCATTGGTTTTTATAAAAAAAACTACTTGGAAGCCATCCATCCCTAACGCTTTGAAGTTCCCCATACTATAGTGAGTTTTCCAAATCTCATCATTAATAACAACACTCTGAATACTCTGAAAGGCCTCTAAATCAAGCTTAGGGAAGGCCCCATTTAAGCAAATAGAATTAATGGGGGTTTGATCCCTAAACAACTTCTTATAATAACCTATCACCACCTCTTCAATCTCGCTAGGGTCTGTCACCCACTCCCCATCATCCTTCTGGATAGCATTATATTTATTCTTTTTACTCTTGATGGTTATGTTATATTGTCTCCAAATCTTAAATTGAACCTCCTCAAGATGAGGGGTACTATGTCTACCCAACTGAAAAGTCACCTGATTAAGCCTTTTCATTAGTCTCTTCTTTCTCCAAAAATGTCACAAAAAACTTCATGGTTCAAGTCTTCAAAGCTTATTTGGTGTACTTCATCTGCTCCACCCAAGACAAATCATTACACCGGGTTTCTTTCAAACATCTCCCAAAATTTGAGTGAGTTAACCAGGCCGCAAGGAATCTGAAAGGCCTTTTATGTCTATTCTCCCTTCTCACATTTTGCAATATCGTTGTCTCTTAGAAACGAAGCCTTTAGTGAATATTAACAGGCATCTGATCCAACCGCTTTATAAGAGAAACTTTGAACCAAGTAAGCAGAGGACCTTGAAAGCCACGATCAATAAGATCACAATCCATAATGCATTCCTAAAACTCCTAGGCTCCACATAAGGAGGGAGAAGAAGTCCCACCCACCTTTTCATGATCCTTAAGAACAATATTAAAATCACCAATAATTGGCCAAGGACCAGAAATGTTTTCCACCAAAAAACGAAAATCATCCTATAAACTTCGTCTTTGGCACAACCTGGGACTACCATCAACCATAGTTAAGAGCCATGGAGATTGACTTCTCACTTTCATATGGACTAATTACTCAGAATGTTGAAGGATATCAACTTGCCAATCACAGTCATCACATAGGCACTAAACCCTACTAGAATAACTAATGGCATCTTGAACAAAACTGCTAGAAAACCCACAACGATTAATGATGTGAGAGGCTTTATTCCCGCTAGCATGAGTCTCAACTAAAGACATCAAAGAGGAACAAAATTCCTTACACATATCTTTCATCAAATTACTGAAGCCTTTAGAGTTAATGCCCCTACAATTCCATGCTATAATATTCATGACAACATATTATAAGGTGCGCTCTGTGAAGGATGCAATGCCACGTCCATAAAGACTTCTTCTCCTATATTTGAAATACGCATACAAGCATTGCAAACAGATTGCCCTTCATTATCATCCATACTTCCTTTAGGATTCAAAAACAAACCTTGTTCAGGTTTTTTTTTTTACTGTTGTGTTGAACTACTTGTCAACTCCTTCATATTTTTCTCCTTCATTTTCCTTAATTGCCCCTACATATCAAGAGTGGTATACCAAATATTATCTCCTAAAATTTGGTCAAGATACTACATACTACAAAGCATTTCATCATCAATAAATTTATGTTTTTGTCATTTTTCCTCCAAACTCATATCATTCTTATCATGCACTTGTGAGGGGTCCACCTGCGCCTTTGTATTCAAATGTGTCGCCTTTAGTGTAATTCTCTTCAACGAGGATTTAGAATTGGGCTTTTTAAAACCCCTCCTTCAATCCATAACTTGCACCTATCCTTTACCTTTATCATTCTTTGGTGTAGGCCCTTTAACTGACTTTGGATTCTTATGTACAGCAAGTTGTTCCTTGTGTTGTGATTGCTCATCATTCCCATCCAAATCAATTAAAATATCTTCCTCCACATCCATTAAAATATGGAAGTGAGATGCCTGGTTTGTCACTACCAAAGATTTGGCTTTCCCCGATCCAAATGTATTTTAATTCCATCATCACCCGTCACCACACGATCCTTTTTCCTGTTTACCTTTTAAACCAACATCTTAGGGCCATGCATCTCTCTACTATAATTTGTAATTGTTTTTTCTTTATTGTGAACAATTGACTCCTCATTAATGTCCCCCGTAGGTTTCTCTCTAATAATTGCGTCAGCCCTAGGTAGAGCCTTACCCTAGTTCCTTGACAACTCAACCTTTGTAGCTTTTGGGTTCTCTTCTCCATCTTGACCAAATTGTTGGTTGGGAACTTTAGGACAATTTTCACATCTATATCTGTACTTTCCACAAGAAAAACATACTGGATGCAATCCTTCATACTCAAGCTTTAACAGTAACCCTAACCTTAACGTTCAGGATTAGTTTCTTGGTTAAATCGAGCTCCACACACATACAAGAGAACTAACCCCATGAATGAATCGAGGTAAGTCTATCAATTTTAAGGACACCCAACTAAGAACCTACTCTCCATAAAAACTTATCATTATACAACTCTAGAGGGAGCTTTGGAATTCAAACCCACACTGCTATACGCTTTTCAACTACCACATTAGCAAGGAAAATAGGTCTCCATTGTTGAACCAACAAATAATGGTTCACTACCATCCATGGTCCATCAAAAAAAGCATGATTGTAATCATCATGTGATGAAAATCGAGCCATATAAAACTTTCTTGGCTGATTTATAATACGAATTGAACCATTTTTAGCCCAATCCCTATTCAACTTTGCTTCCAACGTTCGAAAGCTCACTTGCTTCCCCAGCGCATTCACTACCTAAGCTTCTTTCCAAGGGTTGCTCCATGCTTCTTACTCCTTATCAGAAACCCTTATCCCAGGGCAAGGGTCATAAGGCTTCTCAGATTGATGCTCCTCCATATCTACTTCTTTATACCAACGGTTTTTTGGAAGATCTTCCTCCTGCATATTAGCATGCTTATCAAACAATCCATCATGACTTCTCCAAGAAGGCTTAAAAGCTTTTCCTTATAGGGAACACTAGGACCTTCTTACCCTACTACCTGCATGTCCCACACTGTAAAGTCTCCTTGATTTACATTCTCTCGAAACTTCACTTTTTTCATACACCGATTTGGTGGATCATTATCTTTTGCCAATGAGCCCTTGCTTTGGGAAACCCTAGCAAAGCTCTTATTCTCCATCAGTATCAAAAAACTTCATCTTCCTTATACAAATTGTCTTTTTTAGATATTATAGATTAATTAAATAAAAGTTACCATAAACATTTACTTTTATATACGATTAATAACAAGAGTACTATGTTGTCTAATGGCATAATGAAGTTAGGTAGTAGATACAATATTTACTCTTATATTATAAATTAGAATATATAACTTGGATAGTGAAATTCTAACTTTTTCCACTTTTTCAATTAAACATTCAGAATGTTCCCTTCCTTCTATTATTTGGATGTGCATTTCACATAATGCTTTCTCAAGTAGTCAAAAAAAAAAAAATCTCAAACTTCTTAACTGCCTATCTCTTTCAATCTATCATGTTTTATCTTTTTCTTTAAATTAAATTTCAATAATTTTTTTAAAAAATTTGTCAATGTTTAAAAAAATGTCATTTTGAAATTTAAATTGTTTATTATAATCTAAAATATAATCTATATATCCAAATATATTTATTTATTATAAATCTTAATTCTAATATAATTTATATAATAATTTATATATTTATTATGAAATTTAAATATATAAAATTAAAAATTTATCTTGTACAATACTTAGACCAAAATACTAGTTAGTAGTATCTTTTAGATGAAATGAATATGCAATTCTTTTTATCTAAAAGTGAATTGAAATTTGCATTTTTATTTTTTAATTTCTCTAAAATATTGTTGTTTCTAGAATTTCAATATTATGATGTTTCATTATAAAATTTCAAATAATATTATGGTGTTTATTTCTCCTATTATTATATATTTAAGTTTCAAAGACAAATAATTTAGCTTTTGAATTATATATTACATTTGAATAAATTTAAACACATAGTTTTATGATAATTTTTGGTCTAAATATTTATTTTGTCCCTATAATTACAAAAAAAAAAATAGTTCCTTTACTTAAAAACATTTACTTTTAGTCTCTACACATACCATTTTTAATCCTTTTTAGTTCTCATCATGGGAACTAAAAGAGATTAAAATGATGTGTGTAAAGACTAAAATAGATTAAAAATGATATGTGTAAGGATCAAAATAGGATGTTTTTAAATATATGGACTAAAAAGAAAAGTTTTTGTAACTATAGGAACAAAATAAGTAATTAAATCTAATATTTTCAATTTATCAAATTATTGATATTTGTTTATTGCTTTTTTATTTAAAATTAAAAATTAGTCTTATTTTGAAGAATTTAAAATATTATTTAAATTAATAATCATAATTACGTGAAAAAGAAAAAAAAATTGTTTTGGATAAAACAAAATTTAAAGAACAGATTACTAAAATTAAGGAGGTTGATATGCCTTTCTCACTCTTTCTAGCAATGATGTGAATTAGGATAATGATGTAGTTGTCGTTAGGTTTCTAAGGGGCAATGCTCGTAATTAATCCACAGGAAGAGGGGCACTTTGACTAAACACCTCATAATTATATATATATATATATATATATATATATGTTTTTGGTTTCTATAATATACTATTTTTTTGAATTTGATCCTTATAAAATTATTTTTTTAAAATGATCTTCGTAAATTTTTATTTTTTTATTTTGGTCCTTGTTATTATGTTTTAGTCCTTGTAATATATTTATTTTTTTATTTTTGTTCTTGTAATATGTAAATAATTTGCTTTTAATCCTCATCATTTTTTTTAAGGGGACTAATTCAAAATGAACAAAATATTATAAGAACAAAAATGAAAAAAAATAAATATATTACAAGGACTAAAACAAAATAATAGGAACCAAAGAAAAAAAAGAATTTTACGATGACCATTTAAAAAATTAATTTTATAGAAATTAAAATAAAAAAAATAATATTTTATAAGGACCAAAAATATAATTAAACCTAAATTTATGCAGTTCAACACTCACTAATTCAACTAGTGACTCAGTAACCCACTACCTTGATTGAGTTAATAACCAATCCAGTTCTGATAACATTGTTAGCAGCTTAAATAATATGTTTTCTACTAACTATAATATCAACAACAAAAACAATAACAATAGTTTTGATATCATATGACAACAACCATGTAAACACAAGTCACAAACAGTCATAGACTATTTTTCGCAAATTAATTTAACAGTTTTCTGAATAGTTTCTGCACTCCACATATTTTCACATTTGTCACCAATGTGAAAATGTGTTAGCATCCCGTAAGTATAGCCTTTAGTTCTTTAACTGGTTAGAGCATTTTAGATCCTTTTCAGAACCATATGTGAGTCTGAACCGTTCATTCAAGTAGTCCCCACTACGTATTGGAGGGAATCTGCAGCAGACATTGACAAAAGTTCAAAGCATCTTGCGTGTAAAAGTAAAATTTAAGAAATATACGCATATGAGCTTTTAATAAAGACCTCCACCAGGGGGATAATCTTTGTCGGTTGTCTCTTTTCTTTTTTCTGTTCTCGTGTTTTAGTCTCCGTAGATTAGTACTCCACTTTTTCATTCAGATTTTTTTTTTTTAATCCACTTTCAGCGCAAAAGTTTTTGGATTTAATATATTTTTATATTGTCACCCAATCACCCTTAAACAACAGGCTCAAGAGTTATAATTTTTTAAATAATGTAAATAATTGAGTGATAATATAAAAAACTTTAAGTCAAAGTTTTTTATGCTCTATCAAAATTGAACTCTCTTCCTTTCTTTTCTTTTTTTTTTGAAACTCTCATTGCTTACATCTTAGTTTCAATGTGACTAGTTAAAATATTCCCAATTGGAGAATATTTTTTTTTGCTAAATTGCATTTTTTGTCTCCCTATTTTTCTTAATCTACAATTTTGCTCCTTTTATTTTTTTCGGAGACATTTAATCTCATTATTTTTAAAAATTCGCAATTTTGATCTCGCCGTCAAATCTCTTACGTTGACTATTACTAATTTAACGTTGACTCTGATGTATCAATACTTAAATAACATACCAAAGTCAAAGTCAACATTAGAGCCAACGATTACACATCAAAGTCAGCATTAAACCACTAACGGTTAACATAAGAAATTTAAAGGCGAGACCAAAATTACGAATTTTAAAAAATAAGAGAACTAAATGTTTCTAAAGAAAAATAGGGGGGCCAAAATTGCTGATTTTTAAAAATAAGAAAACTAAATATCTTTAAAAAAGGACAAAACTTAGATACAGTACCATAGGTACTGTTGGTGCTGTTCTCTAATCAGAATTGGAGTTTTACCTCGATAATACATGTTGACATTTAATGAAATCTTTTATTACGCAAATTACCAAGGCAAAACTTTAATTCTAATTGGAGAACAGCACTAACAGTATTTATGGTACTGCATCTAAGTTTTGTCCCAAAAAAAATTAGGAAAACCAAAATTGCGGATTGAGAAAAATAGGAAGACTAAATATGTAATTTAGACCATTTTTTCTTTCTACCTGGGAGGAGATGATTCACTGCAGCAACTTTCAAAGCATTCCACCACACAGTCTGAGGGCGGGTCGAAGAAGAATGCCACCTGCAAAATTGTAACGTAATGGAAATGCATAAGCAAATCATTCCAACAAACTAGAAGACCTCATCAAAATGCAGTTAAAAAGAAGAAGCCGAATTTGTAAATTGTAAAGTAATGGGTAGAAAGAACATTCTCACTATCTATGACATCAGACAATTTCCTTGTTCGATTTTTTTAAGATAAAACTTAAACATTAAGACTCTGTGAAAGCATATCATCAACTTCTGATACAGTATTTCAGTGGATAAAGCATATCCTACCTCTAACTAACTCCTTCAGCGATATCCATGCTAAAAAAAACTATTTTAAGTTAAAAATTCCTCATATCCTTTAGAGGGAAATCTTGTTGTGGCAGAGTAGCACCTTGGTCAGCCCAAAATGACAGAGAGAAGCTTTATCTAGATGTGTCATCTAAAATTATAATTAAGATTTTTTGGAGAAACCACGAAATATCCACACAAGATCAGCATTATAATTATGATAGTTCACCGACAGAATGAACCTTTTTGTCATCAGACTTTGCAGGTGAATCTTTCACTCCTCCCCACTGTGTGTGTATGAGAGAGAGTGTGGAGGGCATGCTCCGTCACCTATGTAAAACTCACTCAGGCCATAAAGTTTGTGGGATCACGCAAATATGTCTTCTTCAATTTCTAAGTCCAATCATGAGTATTCTAATCCAATCAACTATCCAAACGTTGTATAACAAGTGTGAAGCAAACTTCTTTTTGGTTGGCATGAAGAAAAGTATAAAGGTATAAATTCCATCTATTCTGTCCTACCCTTGAAATAAAAAGCGATCATAAGATTTCATTCAATAAAAAAAAATAACACAATAAAGCAACTGAGGAAGTGGCTAGCAATTACAGAATAACGTTCTTTTCCTGTTGGCATAACCCTGTGAAGTGTTGACCTGCAGGAGTAATGACAAAAACTGAGAATGATATATACCAGTATGGCAGTACACTAAGACCTTGCTTAATATGTATAAAAAACCAATTGCAAAGTATCTCAACAGTTCTTGTTAGTATAAAACAAAAGAAAAACTCCTGTTTGGTGATGGATACCTGTATAAACAATTTGTCCACCTCTCCATCAAGTCTCCAATGTTCACTATTAAGGCCCTGCAGATACAAACCCAAAACACCTAACACTAGGAAAGAAGAGCAGATAAAGTGCATACTTTTTAATGGAACTGTAGTCTAGAATCTCTAGATAATATAATTCAGTTGTGATTCAGATAGACTTAAAAGTAGTAATATGCTATCATTTATAAAATTTCTTAATCATGAGCTCACCCTTCTACATGAGACACATCCTCCCAGACTTGAGGTTGCTTGAACTTCTCCTTGCAGATCTATAAATATAAAATCTCAAGCCTTTAATTATATGAAATTATGAATTGTAAATATTGAAGAGAAATTATACATCAATAACAAGCTCCAGTGAATAAGGTATACGTGAAGAAAGGAAGCATAAAGTCAGGGTGTATGAAAGGTGAAATAGGGGGGAGAGTAGGGGATTTACACCCTAGAGGAGCATCACGTTGAAACAAATGGTATTTCAACAAGAGGGAAAAGAAATGATGGGAGAGGAGGCTGTTTGTGACAAGCTGGACAGGTGGTGGTCCACAAGTGGAAAGGAAGATTAAGGATGCATGAGGAAAGAGGGAAGAATGATACGGTTAAAGGGCCCAGGAGTATCTGATCCTGAGATTGTTTCCTTTGCCATTCGTTTTTCTTTCTTCTGCTACAATTCTGATCTGCAATCAGAATCCTGACGCAGGGAGATGGAATCCCCTGCCTGTAAGAAGTTCAACTCCAGTTCTTCTCTCTAATACCAGGGGCATACCATAATAATAGAACAGAAAGTATACTATAGGGAAGACAAGAACCTGCAGTCCAGGAACGCCATCAGTCATTAGGAGAGTGATCATGCCATAATCTGAATGAGGAGAGGCACCATATATCTGTTCATCCGATCCCAATTCACCTAACATAATTGAAAGGCAAATGATCAACAATAAAAGGTTGCAAAGGACAATCGGTTTGAAAACCTTGTACCTACTAATAAAACAGCAGAACAAACTTCAGAACATAATATAAAACACAAACCTTAATTGCCACCAGAAATGCAGTTTTTGACTCAAATCTACCTACTACTTAGCAACTAGCAAAAGGAGTATTTGCAAAAATAAAGCACATTACAAATATACATACATTTCATTAAATATATTACATTATGTATTTCAAATTGGCATATGGACTACAGCTACATTCATGTGCATTATAGTTCAGGCCTCAAAATCAATACTTGAAAATAAGAAATTATGTTCCCTTGTCCAACATGCAGATTGAAAAGGAGGAAATTACAATAAATAAAATAAAGTTGAAAGTCAACATGGAAGATAAAATTTGAAGTGTGCTAACAAGCACAGGCATGGTATGATGCTTTGTGCTTGCTTGAAAAGGTCCAGGAGAGTAAAAAAAGGCTAACAAACCTGGATAGTGCAAAAGGCGAAGAAAAGCTGCCGGTTTGTTTACAGCGCCTATCTTCTCAAAGTAATCTTCATCCAGATTCAAGGACATGGCAATCAGAGACAGCAGCTGTTTTCCAGCTGCCCTGGGGCAGATAAGAAGGAAGAATATTTAAATTCAAAATTTTACAACAAGAACAAAAGACCATGTGCATATGAATGCTCAGCCATCCTTTCCTCAGCATATACATAAAACACACAAGCACATAAGCTCACAATGAAAAGATGCATGAATAAAGTTATCAATAAATACACAAGCAGCAAATGCCTCCTGTCCTATAGATTAGTGAAATTTACTGAGGAAATCAATCTGCCATTTTGACACTGTTCGGAACAAAACCTAAAACAACAACAGATGTTGCAATTTTATATTTGCCCATACGTAACAACTTATGGAGTTATGGTACATATTTGATAACATGGAATAGAAAAACACGTTTGAGGGGCTAATGAAACTCACAGTAGTTTCCAAAATAAGGATTCCACTGTAGGTCTCCAGTTTGGCAGTAACTCTGGAGTGTCCTTGCCAGAAAAACATCTCAAGTTAAGCTCGTATTGTGCACAAATTAGAATGCAGCACGCCAGTACCCATTCCTAACGAATCGAATGCAAAGGAAAGCCATACCTTCAGAAGGCCATTGATTCAGATGAACAATAGAGGTATCTTCTACAGAACCAATGTAATAGCTCTCTTTTGGATCACCTGTTAATAAGGAAGGATCAAAATTTTTCCATCTTCCTAGAAAATAAACAGTTGTATAAGGACATAGACGGTTTTCTTTCAGCATTGGCCATACACATACCAATTACCATACATCATTGTCGTTCACTGATATGTGTTGGAGGAAACCACGTTACTAAATGCCAAAAGGATGGATACCTTTCCCCCTTTAAGCGGAATATTTTTATCCCTGATTATCCATTTGGCTTTGGATATTTCCTTCGGAACAATACAAATGAAGAAAAGAAGAATACCTTTGGAGAGTGAAGTAGGATGAAGAGTCTCAGCATAGAGAGGAGTGTAGCCTCTATATTCCTTGCGGGCCAAGTCCATTTTGTGTTGGAGCGGAAGTGAGAAGAACTTGGCACTGCGGTCGAACACTTCCCTCACAAACTCCGTGTCCACCCCGTGGTTCACAAGGTAAAAGAAACCATACTCGACGCATGCCTATTCATTGTTATCAATTATTTATTAGCACATGACAATCGTGATATAAGAGAAGAGAAGGGTGTGAGTTCAAAACCTGACGGATGGAATTGGCGGTGGAAAGACGATGGGGCGAAGAGAGGTCTATGATAGGAAGACTCAACGTCGCTGGCATTTTCGGTTCAACTCAATCAATCTTGTGCCTTCAATTCAGCTTCGTTTAATCATTCACGAACCTTGGGTTCTTCCACTATAATTAGTAATTTCGTCGCATTATTGGAAGATACTCATAGTACATCAAAACTTGCTAATCATGTCATTCATGATGTCAACCCGACCAAGCGGAACGGATCAAGGGATTACATATCTTCTGTTCTGATTTTGCTTTCGATACAATTGATATATATTATTTTTTTATTATACGTAAGAAAAATATGAAATATAATCGCATATTTTATTGTCATTCTGATTCATGAACACCCACCAAACACAAAGACTTTCACGGGAAGTTTCGGTGCTAGACTTCAATAATTATACAAGGAGGTGCATCTAAATTAAACTCTTTTAAAAATGATAAAAATTATTTATTTTTGTGAAATAACAATATAATTTTTCTTAAAATATTTACGTAATTGACTACTCAATACAAGCCATTGAAAACTGTCGAGTGATTAATTGAAACAATACTTGTTTAATTTATTTTAAGTAAATTTTAGATTGAAATATTATGTATAGAAAATTTTCTTATAGCATGATATACGTTTTCGATTCAAATCAAATTATTTTTTTATATATAGTACTAGACAAAAGAAAAATAAGACATTGATATTTTTAATATTTAGTCGTGTTCATATTTTAGATTGAATTGTATTATTATTTGATTAAAATAGCTATAAAAAATAGATATTCTCTGCTTGATCCTCTTTTTTATCTTTTTCATTTTTTTTAAAATTTGCCCTAGTGTTGTTCTGGGCCGACCCGACCATAAGCCCAACCACAAACGGAATCAGACTAGGCCGAGATTTACCATAGGGTTTGGATCCAGGGGCCTACTATTCCCACCCCAATTTCGCACTTTTCATCTCAAGATTTGTTTGTTGATTTTCCCCCCCTAAAATGCCCCTTGAAGGAAACATGTTTCCGTTGTATATTGTGCACAATGAAAACACGTTTTTGTTGTGTTAGGGGGTGCACTCTCCATACATAACGGAAACGCATTTCTGTTATGCACAATACTTAAGAAAAACACATTTTTGTTGTGTATCAAAGTTTGATACATACTGTTGTGTATCAAATTTGATACACAAAAGAAATGTGTTTCTGTTATGTTAATTTTTCAAAAAAAATAATTGAAATAAATTACCATTTTTAAGAGTAATCGAAATAATTATGATGCAAATTTTTTTTTTTAATAGTAATCAAATTAATTATGATATAATTTTAAAAAATATACAATACAAGTTACCATTTTTAATACGAATCGAATTAATTGTGATGTAAATGATCCTTTTTAATAGTAATTGAATTAATTATGATGCAATTTATGACACTATTAAAAACGGTAATTTGCATCATAATTAATTCGATTGCTATTAAAAAGGTAATTTATATTATAATTAATTCAATTGTTATTAAAAATGGTAACTTGTATTGTTTATTTTTTAAAATTATATCATAATTAATTTGATTACTATTAAAAAGATAAATTTGCATCATAATTATTTCGATTACTCTTAAAAATGGTAAATTGTATCGTAATTAATTTAATTTTAATTAAAATGGGTAATTTATATCATAATTAATTTGACTAATATTGAAAGGGATAAATTATGTCATAATTAATATTTCAATTAACTTTTTCAAAAAAATTAACAAAATAAAAACGCGTTTTTGTTGTGTATTCGATTTCCGTTGCATATCAAACTTCAATACACAATGGAAACGTGTTTCCATTGTGTATCGAATACATAACAAAAACGCATTTCCATCAATAAAATAGGGATGGGAAGAAGAGAAAGAAAGAATAAAGGAAGATAAAGGCAAAATGGATATTTACATATTTTTGTAAAAGTTGAAGGTGAAAAAAAAAAAGAATGAGAATAGCAGGGCCCTTGCATCCGTCATCACTTAATACTAGTCACATTGGGTCAAGCCGGATCCATGACCACTGTGTAAGATACTAAGATGTAGGCCCATCGTTAGTTGTGTAGAGCAATTTTGACAACAAAAAATAAAAGCAATCTATCTCGTGACGGGTTTAAAATGGTTAATCCAATATGGCAATATCTGTTATGTATTACACACAAGATCCATGACTACAAGTTAAAAGGCAGTTCTGGATTGAAGATTTTCCATCTCGTATTGCTGTTGCTATTTGATCTGATATTGCCCCTGTGGCTTAATGAAGTTTCATTTATTTGTTAAAAAAATAAATTAATTAAAAGGCAGTTCGAAATGAACAGGTTGTGAGAGTCCAAAATCAATGACTACAAATTTTTGTGAACTGAACCTGGCATACCTTCATAATAGAGAATATCAATTATCACCTACTTGTGCACAATGAAATAAAATACAAGTCAAAACTAACACGTGGCATCATAAGGGCAGATTTTACAGGCACGAGTCCAAATCTCATTAGAAGTACTAGCCTTCTAGGAGTTCATAGAACTGATGTTTTTTTTGGCCAAGAAACATACAATGTTCTACTCCTGTTGAGATTTTGTTCATACCATGTCGCTGCTCAACTTCTGGTAACAATTCCAATTTCCAAGCTTCTATTTTGTTTATTCAAACATATAATTGTTTCACAATTTTAGTCTAAGAATAAACCAAATCTACCAAAATTGACGTGAAAAAGATAATTTGTGATATCATGCATAGCACACAATACATTCTTGCTGCACATTGACATTCTGTGTACTTGCGTGACATCAGCACATTTAGGAGTTCCTGTTTTGGCGCGCACAATGTTTTATGTCATCTGGCAAATTGCTTTGATTAAATCTTGATGCATTATTGTTAATTTTCTCTAATTCTTTTTCATATAGTCAAAATAGACCAAACTGAGGTACGGATACAACAAATTGTAAAATGATACTTGAGTCATTTCCACAGTTTTCCTTGTATGTATCTTTCCAAATTAGTATTATTTTTTAAAAAAGTCATTCAGACGTACAGTGTAACCAAAAAAACTTCATTATATTTCAAGGAATGATGTAATTGCTGTGATAGAAAAATAATTAACTTGTCATGACTCCAGGAAAAGAAGTCCATGAGAAAAATGAATTTCATACGTAATGTTGAAAGAACTGCTTACAGAAATTTCCGAAACAAATTCTTGCTTCACCTAGTTTAACATGATCTTGGTATGCTTCAGAGTATCTGACTGCTGAAACAGTAAATACACACAAATTTACAAGTCAGAAAGTTCTTAAACTTTACTCAAACCTAAACGGTAACTAGGAAAATAATGGTAAAATACCAACATATTGCAAGAAGATAAAAGCTATCCATATTTTTTCACAGTAGCAAAATCAATAGGGGACTAAGGTACAACCAAAGTACGCATAAAGACTCTGGTAAATGTACATATTAATCCATTGTTTAGGCTTTCAGAAACTGGTATCACACTATCTCAAATTTATCATTCATATCCATTTATTTTTATTCCAAAAAAATATGTATGAGATGATCATCAATAAAAACAAGCCTACAGAGGAGGATCACATTAAGAAAAAATCCAGGAAGAAAGCTGCCGATGAAACTGATTGACAATCTGCTTTCATCAAGGGAATTGCTAGCAATTTTGTTAGGCATAGAGCCGTTTCTCTTCTCACAGTGGATTTGGCAAGCTGAGAATCGGGGAGAATTCTGAAAGATGGTCGTATCGGGTAACCGTGTCAGATATTTTATTATATTTATAATGAATTATGCTCATTTTTATAACATGAACTTTCTCTTGTAACTTAAATGTTTTTATTTTTTTGTTAATGTTTTGCACCCCATTCAGAGGGCTTAAGCCTGTATAAGTGAACTAAGTCCACTCCAATATTATTAGGCCCAACCGCAGGTCCATAGACCAATATTCTGTAGGGAGTGAGAATCTTCTGACTCTACACTGCAGCCGCAAAGCACATGATCCTGTTAGCAAGACAGCACAAATTACGGATTCACACCGGTAGGTACCTACCACACCTGATCACGTAAGAATCACTATCATAACCTAAGAGAGAACAATATAAGTAGACCATAGAGACATTAGGTATACTTTCCAACTTTATACTCTTAACATTCATATGCAAACACTGACTTGAACATCGGAGTTACTAGCACACTACCGTAATTCAACTTGTGCATACCATTTTAGATTCTATATTATGCCCTTGGATAAGATGCTACCGTGCTGGCATTGAGCAAGCAAGATATGTTGATAGTCAATACAGTGATGGAAGAATGATGAATTGTTTTTCTACAAAGCCGCGATAAGTAATTCGGGTGGACTCTAATGGCATGTACATGATAAAAACCGGAACTTAACAATGGATAGTGAAGTGACATTTACGAAATAGAAATCTACAACACTTAAAAAGATCCCACGATAGGTGGACCAACATGATCGACAAACCATTAGTAGTACCAATCTTGGATCTCGAACCAGCCATTTAAGTGAATTTCCTGAATATAGAACACAACAAGAAGACATCCAGTAGTTCACGGAGGGTCTTCAATAGCATAATCCAACAAAAAACTTGTGTAGGTACTTCTGTTCATCAGAATTCCACGACAATTCTAGTATCCAACCCACCAAGCTCCTCCTAATATAGGGGCAACAAATCTCAGTCACCAGGACCTCCATTTAAAGACTACATTGATCTTAATAAGTCTGTCAAATGTATCCCCAGGTCTAATGCATAAATACTTCATTGAGAAGCCCACACTGATCTCTAAGCAAAATGTGCTGTCCAGGGTCCACCATCACGCCCACTCGCCCAGCCCACCTTAAAACCATAAGAGCTGTATCAGGGCTATGACTTTCTAGCAGTGGTTCAGCAATTTTAGGATGTGATGCAGGGCCAGATATTCCAGGAAGAAGACAACAAGCTTCCTAACAGAATAATAAACAGTGTTACTCTAAAACGAAGAGAACAAGTCCCCAATAACGTTCAAAATTATAACATGTAACAACTTTTTATACCACTCCAAGCTGCATTGTTGTGCCTCTTCCTATTCGGGAAGTGGATCTTGGTGCTATTATCCAATGTTCATGATAACTTATCAAGCATCCTAGACCTTTTATATTGAGCCAAAACAAGATCACCAAACCTTCCATTAAAAGGAGTGAAGGGAAAAATAGAAAAGAAAAGAAAAACAAAGCAAACTAAACTGAGTAGCTTCTACAACTCAAATCCAGTTACATTCTTAGTTCTTGCCACTTTATTTTCAGGACCAAAGATAGAATTCCATATAGCAGGTGCTTTTATTGGTAAAATGTTGACTAGATAAATATGATACTTCTCACTAGTCAGTATTTAACAAAAATAAGTGATTCAACCTTGAGACAATTCAACAATTAATAATTTTGAACCCTAGGGAAAACCAGCAGTGGGATTTGTTGAGCATAATGATATGTTTAAATTAACAGTAAAGCCTCCTCCAAGTGGTCATCCGGGAGGTAAAAAGTCAAAGACTCCAGTGCGAATGCTTGCTAATACTAAAGGAAGCTGCAAAGTCCTCAACCATGTCTCTCTATTCTTCATGGGGAATTGTTCAGTGGCGATCAAACAAATAATACAGAAACTATAGAAATCAATGAAACAAAGAATCATTGCTCTGAATAATAACTATTATTGACAGAAAGATCACAGTTCCACACCTCATAAAATATGAGAGTTAAAGGATGCAATTGCTTATTCTTCAATCACCACATCAGAATTTATACATAGAAAAAGTCAGCAGCAGCTCAAAGACTTTTCTGCAAGGATGTAATTTCCGGTCCCTCTTGCATGCCCTGCATTCACCACTCCTCCAAATCAAGATTATTCAACACATCTTCAATAAAAGGGTACCATCCTGACTTGTTGAATCTGCAGGTTGATTTATTATATCAGGCCAAGCATGTTTAATTGCGGCAGATTTCCGTTCACAAACAACTGAAGCCCATGATGAACTATCAGTAAAACGTGATCTCATTGTCCAAAAGTTGATGTCATGTACACCAAATAATAATCTCCAGAATTTGTCTAGAATAATAAAAACAATAAATTAATCACTGGAATGAATATTGCAATGAGATAATCTATTGTTCAGAAGTCCATACTTCTCGGTAGACAGATAGAGATGGCCTGTTCGGTTTAAAGTCGGATAGAATTGATTTTGATAGAATTAATTTCAAACGTTACAAGTAATTGAGATACGTGTCCAAATTAATTTTGTAACATGTGGCACCCTGAGACGAATTGATTTTAAGGGTTTACCAAATGGGTACGAAGAGTATAAGCACAACAGGCTGAATAGACAATCATCTTAGTCTTACTGACAACATACAACATCAATGAAAACTTCTAAAACAGAAACTCCTAAACGGTCACCCACACTTTCTAAGAGTAGGATATAAATATCATCCCCCTCTAAAAAAATTTAAAAAAATAAAAAATACTATCAAAAGATATAATATCTACATATTTATCTTGATTTTACAGGTAATCATCAGACAAGCAAGGAAGAGGCTAAAAGTTAAACATCAAATCAAAACTTTTAAATAGTTATGCATCACTCCACCGACTATATGAATCCTGCGATGATATTGCAAATCATTATTCATGAAGTTGTGCTCAGGTGATACCAAAAATTACAGTACATTTGTTGTGAGTCCCACCTTAAGTCTCAACATGCTCTGCTTAAGTCATGAGGCTCATCCATTCATTGACACACTCCTCACGTGTCGTAACTATATTGGATAATTTGCACCTCAAGTAGAGGTATAAATGAACTAAGCTATTTGTGAACTATTTGAGTTTAACTCATTAAATATTCATTCAAGCTCGTTTGTTTAATTAAATAAACAAACTCAAGCTTAAAATTTGGTTCAATTATTTAAATGAACTAAGCCTAGGTTTTACAAGCTCGATATTAATAGCTCGTAAATAGTTCGTTTATTTAAATTGATAATTGAGGATTTTACTATCCTTTGCTATTTATATATTTATTATGGAAATATGTAGAATTTTGTTGAGACCAATAAATTAATTTTGAAGTTTCTTTTTTATAGTAGTCAAAAAGCTATAAATTTTTTATTTACTGAATTATGAAAATGTAATAATCTAAAATGTTTGAGTTTCACATGCCACATGTTAAGCACATATTTCTATTTGTAGATTATCATATAGCATTTAAATTTTTATTAAATGTTAAACTTGATAAAGTTAAAAAATGTAAGAAATTTTTCATAAAACAAAAATAATTAAGCTAAAACAAGTCAAGTTCAAACCTTATATTTTTTAAACAAACCAAACTCAAGATTTCAACTAGACTTGTTTAAATAAATGAGTTAAGTTTGAACAACTAATTTTTTTCACAAGCTAAACATAAACTTTAAGTGCTTGACTCGACTCATTTACACCCCAAGTATAATGATAATTTGAGAAGTAAACTCAATGCGTCTTTCAGTCCCTAGTAATAATGGGGAGCACAAACACTAGGCCAGATATCGTCTTTTTATTATTGTCATTTCATAAATTTGTTCATTCATTTTTTGTTTTGCAAATTTCATCTCTTTACTATTTTAATTGTGTAATTTTGGCCTATCTATTAACTTAACATGTTTATCGAAAATGCTGATGTGAGTATGCAACACTATTGCATTGTTACGTCAACATTTTTATTGAATATTTGATGTCAAGTAAATGGTAAAAAAAAATTACACAATTAAAATACTGGAGATCAAATTTACTATAAAAAATAGAGTGACTAAATTCACAAAATAAAAAAAATAAAGAGACAAAAAATACAATTAAACCAAATATCTGTACGTAGCGATCACAACTTTTCAAGTCTCCAATTGCCCTACACACACCTCAACTTTGGCTTCTCTGCACAACTCCTTCATATTAACGCACCCCAACCCCAAGCATTCCAACGCTTCCTAAAATTAAACATATCATAACTACAATTATCATTATTTATTTGTAACATGAAATTTTCCTTTTGCACTGCGCAGTTCAAAACTGCCTACAAGTACAATTTGGAAAAGATAAGTGTCTAAACCAATTGGCTAGTGTAGTTCGGTTGCAGGGTTGGACGAGAAAATCTTGTGCCAGCGAAGGGAGATTTGTTTTGTCTTAAGACTCTCATGGAAGCGCTAGTGAGGGCCCAACGGTGCGGATTATTGTCCGGTGATGGTTCTGTTATCTGTTACCTCTTCCTTTTTCTAGGCCCATGAGTCTTGGGCTTATGTAAGAATAGGGGCAACCCGTAAAGGAAAATGATTTTTTTTAAAAAACAAAAATTATATTTAAAGTGATTAATTAAAGTCACGATGAAATTTAAATTAAATTAGAATCATTCTTATTCGTATTCATTAGAGAACCCTTACAAACCCAAAAAGGGGAAGGAAAATTTAAGTCGCTCACGAATATTCTTTTGGTTTAGACCAAAAATAAAAATATGGCTGCGTCACAAAAAAAAATAAGCAGTCATTTTTTAAGGAGGAAAAAATGAGTAATTATTATTAGTACGAAAAAGAGTATAATAAAGTTAGTTATATTTCAGAGTATAAAGGCATATGTATTTTTTCAAGAAAAAATGGTGTGGTTCGTAGTGTGTGGAGATTTGTCTACTTATGAAGTACTAATGTAGAATTATGGTTGTTAACTTGAAATGGAATTTTAAAATGAAAGAAAAAAGAGGATAATTTTTTTATTTTTAAATTAAGAAACGTATAAAAATAAATAAATAAAAATATTAAATTTATGTTAATTATAATTTTTTTTATTTAAAATATAAATTTAACATATTTATTAAAAATGAAAATTTTATTCTTTTCTTTTCTCTTTAAAGCTCAACTTCTAATTATATCTTGGAAAAATACCTTTTAGCCCATAGGTTCCGAGGCCTCATGCCGAAGGATCTCGGATGATTTCATATGCCTTCCACAGTTTTATTGTAATTATAGTTTTTTTTTTTTTTAAATTCAACCTATATATATTTGAATCTACTTCATTTTTCATTCGTGACGTAAGTATAACAAATAAAGGGTTAAATATATTTTTGATTTTGTAAAATGAGTAAATTTTTATTTTGATTCTTGTAAAGGTTTTTTTTTTTTTTATCTCTTTAAAATTTAAAACTCAATATTTTTCATCTCTACCATTATATGACATCAATTTGAACCAACAGAGCGTGGTTTTAAGCGTGAGATCAAATCAAAAAATATGACATTGATTAAGTATTTATGTATTTAATAGAAGGTCATGTGACCATTTCCCAAATATATCTAATAATGTATATGTGGTGTCATGTTAATACATGGTTCCCCAAAAAAAATTTAAGTCCTAAAATAAATACAGTATTATTTATCTTTAGTGTTAAGAGTTAAAACTAATGATTTCAAATTTTGGAAGAATGAAAACTAAGTTTTTTTAGAAAAATTAAAACAAAAATTCATTTATTTTATATAAATCAAAAACAATGATTTTAAATTTTAGAAAAATAAAATAGTATATTTTAAAGACTAAAATTAAAATTCTCTTTTATAGCGACAGAAGCATATTTAACCCATAAATGAATGAGTAATTCCTATCCATTTACGTCACTGCCTATATTTATTAAAAAAAAAATTGATATTATATTTATTAAATTTTTTAAAACACTTGTCCGAGCCCATCATTATTGACTATAGTCACGCTGCAGCTAAACATTTTCACAGAAACCAAAAATAAATAAATAACATGAGTTTGTCCAAAAAATAAATGCATACAAGTATATTTATTATTAATATAATTTAAGCATTAATACATTATTACTTACTAATCATTATATATTCATTTTCACTTTAGAAGAAACATATTCACATGTTCAAACATTAAAGGCCAAGTCCAGCACCAAAAAAAAAGAAAAGCCAAGTCAATTTTATTTTATAAAATAATTAGTTGTAAAATAATATTTTTTAACTTTAGTTGTGCAATGCACACTTAACTTGTTTTATATTTAAATAGTAATGTGACTAATTCTAAAGTGTGTAATGCACACTTAACTTGTTTTTTAATTTATTTAAATTTTAACCTTAGTTGTTCAAAATAAATATATATTATATTACTATATTTGTATACTTTTACACTCAAATTTAATTTAGCATATTAGAAATTACATTTAAATATGATTGATTCGGCTAAACATTGACCTTTTTCTAAATAAAAATTTTAAATTAAAACATCTTTTAAAATCATATAATTATATACATTTTTTTAAAATCATTATAATATTTTTCTTATAAAAAATAATATCTCCTATAAAATACTAGAAAAAATTATACCTTAAAATCACTTTTTCTTAAACGAAAATAAACTGATCTTATATTATATGTTAAACAAAAAGTAAAACATGTGGCTGAAAAGGTTGCACAAAATCACACTTGACTAATTACATCAATAAACTGCATTGGCTTAAAAAATTATAATTTTTAATTTGTTCCTTTCTATTCTGATTTTTGTTAGAATTTAATTAGGAACCATTTGTAATAAAAAGATTTTTTACATTATTATCTAATCATAAATTACTATGTATAATAAGATTATTAACTTTTGTAATAATTATTTTTAAAATAGGAATAACTAATTTATTGTTAGTATAAAAATTTTACGTTGATAATGTATCAAAATTAAACTCTTAATTATTTTTTTGTCCAGTTTTTTTCTATTTATTTTATATGCGCACATGTATATGTATATTCTTGTCTATTCAATGATAAAAGTAAAACTACCAAATCAAGTTGGCATGAGTGGTAATGGATCTCGGTTCTTAAGCAAGAGATTGGAGATTTGATTTCTAACTCTTGTGAATAGAATAAACTTAATTAAAAAGAATTTATCCTTTATCTTTAGTATCTCGAAAAAGATTGGACTCTATGCTCAATGGGACTCCTTACAAAAGGAAAAAAAAAAAAAAAAAGTAAGACTGAAAAGTGTATTTGATGAAGTAATTCCTAATATTTTTAATTGGAAGAAAAAAAAAGAAAGATGAGTATGTAAAAGTATACATATACGGTTTGTACTCACGAGTCACGAGTTAGTTCAGCTAGCGACTTTTATTTATTTTATTTTATTTTGATAAAAAGATACTTTTATTTTTTCTTATACGAATTTCAGCCTTCAGGTTAGCTGAATAAATGAAGGAACGACATGTGTAATCATGTGAAAGTATATATACAGTTCATACCGACAACGACAAGTATACGTAATTAAGGTATATTAGCTAAGAAAAGTTTAAAAAAAAAGAGAAAAAAGAAAAAAAGAAACCAAACTCTTGATGAGGTTTTTACGTATGTGTATGAACAACAGCTTGATACTTTCCTCTAGACACATAAGAAGAATCAAGCAGCTTTTAGATTGAGTTTCGAAAAAAGATTGCTTTGAGGTCAAGTTTTATTATTGAAATAAAATGGGACGATGATCAAATTGACAAGGACAATATATTCACAGAAATTCTTTATGAGGTGAAGTTACTGACTACTGTCACGACGATCTAGCATAATGGACGTAACATGTGACAAAACCTTGTTTTTTCATATACATATGCACCTACCTTCAAGCTATCATTTTGGTGGGGGATGACACACGAAAGGACAATCTAAAGTTCTTATTTTAGCAAAATCCAATGTCCGTGATGATATAAGTGCGGTTGCCCAACGGAAATTTGTGACCTTCCGTTTAACGGGTGGGGTTTGTTTCGTATCTAGATCAAAAATTTTAATTGAGTTATTTAATTGGATTCTAACTTGATTTAATTAAAATATATTAATGTATGTGGCGGAATTGAGTCAAAATATATTGAAATGATATATAATTTCAACATTATTTATAATTAAATTATAAAATTAAAGAAATATAAAAATAAAATTAAAAAATATTTTGCAGTATATAATTTAAAATATATATATATATATACAAATACATTATTATGTTCTATAAAATATAATCAATTAAGTCAACAAATCCTATTATCAATAGGTAATTATTAAAAAATATAAATTATAAAAGAATAAGAAATATTAGACCTAAATTGAAATGATTAAAATATAACTTAAACTCATCTCAAAAATACACCAAATATATAATTTTTTTAATTTGAATATCAAAATTAAATTTGAATCAAATCAAATTAATGAAATAAAATGGATGTTCAACACTCCTACTTTCTATTGACATTGTATATGGTTTGAGAGTAAGAATGTGTTTTACATGATATTTAGGGTGTGTTTGACAAGCCACTCTTTTTAGACGAACTTAGAGTATTTTTTGACTAAGAGTTAAAGACTAACTCTTCGAGGCAGTGAGATTTATTTAAAGTGTTGATCTCTCTCAATAGATATTTTTTTCATACACAAAGACATGGGAATTGACCTCCTAATAATATGCTTGAAAAGCAAAGTTATCTATCAACTATACCACACTATGTTGATTTTAACAAGTCACTCTAGTAGCTTATAAATTGGTTTAATTAGCTTATAAGTTGGTTTAATTAAAATAAGTTTGTTTGGTACATGAGTTTATTTTAGTAGCTTATAGCTTATTTTTAGACACAAACTTTGAAGATAATGTTTTAACTTATAAGCTACTAACTTTTATTCTTTTTTTGATTTTTTTTCCTCACTAATTTACTTAAAATCCTCTTTTTTTTTCATTTATAAACCCTTTTGCCTATACCCTATCACATACTTGAGGATGATTAAGCAAAATTGTCAATTCTTCTTATTCACCATTCGTTTATAATATAAAATTTTAAAATTATTTGTTTATAATCAAATTTAAAAATTATCATCCTATTTTTTTAAGATGATAAGTTATCTACTCCTGTACTAGATATAAACAATATCTCTAACTTGGAGAGTGAAACTCTTACTCTCCTCACCCTCGCTTTTCTCTCTTTGGAAGGTGCATTTCATACACATTTTCTGCAATTAGTCAAAAAATATATCTTTCAATCACTTCAAATTATCATCCTTCTATCTTTACCTGTATGCTTGATTTTCTTAATCTTTATTCATTTCAATTTAAAAATAATCTTATATTACAATTTAGATTATTTATTATAAATCTAAAATATAATTTATATATTTAAAAATATTTATTTATTATGAATCATAATTATAATATAATTTATAAATTTAAATTATTTATTTATTATGAATTATAATTATATAAAAATAAATATTTATCATGTGCAATGCACATGCTAAAATATTAGTTAAAAATGAATTTAATATTGAATATATATATATATATTGGGCAACTTTGGTGAGAATACTTGTTTATTGTGAAAAATAAGAATTATAAATTTAGACCATACAACCATACATAAAAAGGTTAGGATTATAAGTTAGTTCACAGACACTTTAAAAAGTCATGTGTATTTTTTTTTTTAAATCTTAACTGTCCATATATGGTTGTATGGTTCAAATTTATATTTCTCATGTATTTTTCTTATGTTATTTTGATTATTATAGGTCTTACCCAAAGATCTTAGATTGTTTATGATCATTTGAAATCATCCGGACATTTGAGGAATAGTCTCATGTCCCTCTATTTTGAATAGATATTTTTGTCTAAAAACAAATAAAATTTATGTAAAAAAATTATATAAACATGTCATATTATAATTTAAGTTACTTTAACAACTAACTTTACCAAATACTTATATCATAAGTGTTTATATAAGAATATGTTTATTTCACTTTTTTATAATAAAAATTTACTTTTATTTTAGAAGAACCATTTTAGATTTTTTCAATTTGTTTATTTAAGTTTTAAAATAAAAGAATAAAAAATTCAAATTTCTACTTTTTTAGAAATTTTTTAAAAATGAAATTATACTTATCTTTCAAAAATAAAAAAAATGTTTTTTATAATTATAAATAAACGAAATACAACTTCTGTTTTTCATAAAATATCTAAAAATTAAATTACTTGATAATACATTCATAAAAAAAAATTCAACAGCTTAAACAAACGAGTCACAAGTGTTAAAAAAAGAAACAAAAAAAAGGTGTTTATATATTTATAATAAAGTTATAACAAATAAGCTCATGACGAAGAAAGTATTGCCCAAAATTATAAAAATATTAATTATTTGTATAAATTAATTAGACTTTAATGGATATACACTGTCAATATAAAAGATTTTATGCTAACCAATTAAAAATCAACTATGATGTAAGTTTTAGTGTAATTATTATCAAAATCAATAAACTTACCATATATAGTAGTTTGCAATTGGATGACAGGATAAAAAAGCTTTATAATATCAATGTATATATTTTTTCTCAATTAACTATTATAACATAGTATATTTGACGTTATATATATATATATATTATTCTCTTGATTTTGTAAATATTTTAAACTAGTTTCTTGGTTGATAAGTATTTTAAAAACTATTAGGCAAAGTTGTCCTTTGTGTTGTTAAATTTCTTGGTATATTTTGTTTTTTGCAATTTTATTTTAAATTGCTATATATCTATCAATATTTGTGGATGGCATTTTTTTTTCTGTGGGAATTTTAAAATAGATACTCGCGACGAGAATAGACTGGGACGGGCACACCCATTCACGTGTGGGTTTAGGTCGTTGATGTGGCTTTTAGGTTCAAATAATTAATATATATGCATTTTTTGTATATAAAAATATCACACAAATATGTATTAATTACATGAAGTGTTTTGTGTGTGTGAATTGTTATATATATGATGTTTTTAAACCTATAACAAATTATTTACTTTAATCAATTGGATTATGAAATGGCTATGTCATTGACTCCATTATTTTTTATTGTATTTTTTAGCTTAATTGTATTTTTGTTCTCTTTTACCACGGTCAATTTGCAAAGTTGGGTTCTTTTTTTTTTTTTTTGAATTCGATCTTCATTATTTTAATTATACATTTTTTTGTTTATTTATTAACTTGACATCTTGTATTTAATATAAATGTTAATGTGACACTTTATTGTACTGTTACATTAGCACATTCACGTTAACTTTTTTTGTTAAATGTTGAATGTCAAGTTAAAGGAAGACAAAAATTGTAAAATTAAAATAGTAGAACATCAAATTTGTAAAAAAAGAAATAAAGAAAGAAACTAAATTCGCGAAATAACAATAGTAAAAGAATCAAAAGTATAATTAAGTCTTTTTTCACATGCCTTAAGAGGTAATTTTTTTAATGTGTTATTTAGTTTAAGAGGGTTTCTATTTTTCTTCAAATAAAAAAGAGCTTTGTTATTTGTTATGAAGGAAAATTGCACGAATCATATGAATAAATACGTGTAAACATTTTAAAAAAATCAAGTGGTTATTTGTATTGACGAGAAATATGAGTAGTTAATTATATTAAATTAACCAATTAAATGCATTCAACTCATTTTGTGGAATTCATCTTCGCACAATTGAGCATTTTCCTTAGTTTAATCATGGCTCAAAAATTAATTTAATCAAACAAAACAATTGAACAATGTCTTTCTTTTTCAATGAAAAACTAACTATAGAGGTAAATTCAGAGAATATCTCAATGAGCCTATAAGAAAATGCGACATGGAAAACAAATTTATTTAAAATAAGGTGGAGTGCTGCATTACAGATTTTGAATCTACCCATGCTTTTAAGGGAAGCATGACGAACAACCTGCACCTCAGCAATAGTTAGAGACTCACGCAGGGAGTGTAGTGTCTCGAGGAACTCTGGTGTAGTAGAGAGTGATGGGAAGGGCTTAAAGAAGCCCGAGTTCTATGAGGACTATGTAACCTGCCTCGTCATGAGCCATGATCCTGGCTTTGGCGTTGACCTTTATCGCTTCAACGATGGTCACCTAACCTTTGCACAAATTGACTCAACTAACCACGCTGAATTAACATTTCAATCACATCTTTCAACTGAATGCACTCATCTGCCTCATGGCCTTGAGACTTGGTGAACCTACAATACTTCAACTTATTCATCTTGACTTAGGCTTCAGAGACTTTGAGAACTTCACACCTTCATCCTTGAACTCCATGTTAATCTCCTCGTTGAGAATCTGGCTTCGCAAGGTGTTGAGTGGGGTGTAGTCCTCATATTTCGATAATGAGTGTGATCACCTACAAAGACTTCAACGCTTAAGTCGGTATGAGAGTGAGATGAGTGAAAAAATGAGGTTCAAATCATAAATGTTAGGCGAGAAACCCTTATATAGTGTCAATTTTAGTTGAAAATTTTGTTAGAGGATTACGCTGCACGTGGCTAATGTGGCAAGTAGTTAGGATCATGCGACACACATGTAGCATAAGTTAGTAACGCAACTTGTGAAGGTCATCTTTAATAAATCGGTGTGGTTGTAAGTTGATAAAGGGTTGTTTCAAGCCCTGGTTAGGCAAATCAATCAGGTAGCCACACATTATTGAAGTCGGAGGTCCAACCTTGCAAGGTCGATTTGTGCGCCTATAAAGGACGGAAGGCAATAAGCCAAAGATTGGTCCAAAAAAAAAACCCAACATAATTGTGCCTTGAGTGATAACAAGTTTACCATATGCAAAAAGTGTTTAGGTCTTTTAAAGTTAAAAAACTAAATTCTTATGATATATTATTGCATACATTTTTTCAATAAGTTGTATTATTTTTTATTTAATTTAATTTATTATAGAAATAGATATTTAGCGTTATTAAACAAAACTTTAATAACAGTGGGAGCGTATGCAGATCTTAAAAATGACTACATTTAGTTTATAATCTACTTATGTATAAACTATAAAAAAAAAAAATCATTCTAAATTATATACATATTAATGTGCTTATTATAAAAATTGTGTTTATATCTATATTTTGTTATGAATGAGACTACCTTAATTTGGTTACGTTTGAGTGACCTGAGAAAATGTAAATATTATTTATTTCTATAAAATAATAAAGTACAAAACAGTAAACTACCACCGTAATTATTATTTTAAATTATTATTTTTAGATAACTAAATTAACTATTTGAAACATAAAACAAAAAAATAATCATTTTACATCGGTAAGACATGTAATATTTTTCTTTCATTTAACAAATTTATATCAAATATAAATTTTATTTAACTATTAAATTATAACCATTCATTACTTTAGTTATTTATCTCAAATTTTATGAAATTTGAACAACATTGATAATATAATCAAATTAATCTTATTTTCATATGTTTAAAAAATACACATTAATATTAATAATGTGTTGAATAATTTATATTAATATAATTTTTATAAATATTATGTGTATCATAAAAAGATTTAATTCATTAATAGATTGTGAAATCAAATTATTCAACAAAAAGAATTCAACTCTGATTTATATTAACATAAATTGATTTAATCTCTCTCATACATATACACAATAACACGTTACAAGAATGACATAATACTCAATAAATTTTGCATTTTGATTAGTTTATTTTAGATTTATTTTTAAATAATTTCCTAAGTGAGTATATAACAATTATATTTCTTAAAAAATTATCATCTTTTAGTATGACACAAGTAGTTTTTAATAGATGTCAGAAGACATTTAGAAGAACTTATATAAGATTTATTTGAATTTGTCTTATCATATAAATACTTAAGTAGGTGTTAGTTAATTTTATAAAAGTGACTTGTAATCTTCTTATTATAAGTTATTTTTAGAGTGTGTTTGGTGGTTAGGATATAATAAGATAGAATATAAGAGCAGGATAAGAACATAATAGTATAAGAGTAAGATAAATTTTAATTCTATCCAATGCTTGGTACACACCAAAGAACATTATTATGTTATCTTGTCCTGTATTTGACACAACTCGGATAATGATAGATGGTCGTGTTGTGATGGACGGCGACGGTGATGACGACAATAATAGTGGTGGTAGTGACAATGGTGGTGGTAGTTGTGGCAAGGCGACAATGGTTATGGTAGTTGTGGCAACGGTGATGGCGGCGATGGTGGTGACAATGACAATGGTGGTGATGGTAATAATGGTGGTGATTGTTCCGATCACAACCGTGATTGTGACAATGATGGTGGTGGTGGCGACGATTGTGGTGATGGTGACCACGGTGATAGCGATAATGATGACGAAGGTGGTGGCAACGACAATGGTGGCGGTGACAATGGTGTTGAAAACGATGGTGATGATGGTGGTAGCAAGGGGTTGTGGTGGCGATGGTAGCGACAATGGTGGGGTGGCAACAATGGTTGCGACGACGACAATAGCGAAGGCAATAGTGATAATGGTGGTGGTGGGTAGTGATGAGAGGGAGGGAGAGAAGAAGAGACTATCTTATCTTGTTGCTTTCTAACCCAGCTCTCTTCTTCAGATAAGAAATATAGTGCACCAATAAGATAAGATAGGTAGCAAGATAAACAAATCATATCCTATTAGTGCACCAAATAATTGATTATAGCAAGGTATCCTATCCTATCATATCCTGATCATTAAACTAGTCCTTAACTTATTTTAATAAGTTTTAAGTAAATCTTATCAAGATATTTTTATATAATAAGTATTTATTGAATAAAAAAATAATTAAATTATTTTTCTAAACATACTCTATGACTCATATACAAACAAATTTGAAATAATCTATTAAAGCATTTATACAATATTTAGAGTTTAAAGTATTTATACACTATTATGAGTTTAAGTCCACATCATGTGTTGGTCTAATAGAACTAGTAGGGAGTTTCAATATTTTCAATACGTGACTTTAGATTCAATCCACACATATATAGGAGACATATTTAGTGAGAGGACTATTTTTATATGAGAATGAGATGAGTAAATCTAGGCCATACTATTATACATTGATGGTTAAGATTTAATGTTACGTGATCACTTAACAAGTCATATGACTTTTCGAAAAACTCAAATGATTTTATATGTTTTAATCTTGATCATTTATGATTGAATCTAATGATTATTATTTATTCCTCTCACTCTTACATAAGAAAAACCCTCTCACTATATATGTTTCCCACACACACCCACACATCCACACACACATATAATGATTAAAGAAGCCACACAAACTTGATTAAAATCCAAAAATACTAATCTCTTAGTTATTGAATATTCTTGAAAAAAAAACGACCATATAATTGAAAAAGATTAATGTAATATTACTGGAAAATTACTCAAATAATAAAAAAGAAGAAGTCTTTGAAGCCTAAGTTAGGCATAAAAGTTATCCTTTATTTCCCTTCATTTTTTATTCAAATTTCTTGGTCCAAATATACCATAAGGAGGAGGTTTATAAACATCGGCTCTAACAAAATTAACAATTCGAAATACACATCATTACCTTAAATCAAACTCATAAACTCAACTAGCAGCCGTGCCTTCACATTAATCACATACCAACTCATAATTGTACAAAACCCCAACACATAGGACCTCTAAAAGCACAAATAAGACCAATCAACAAGAATGACAATTCCAAAAATATATAAACATGTATAATTGTCTTGACGCAACATATCATAGTTTTTAAAATTATGCATATAACAAGTTAACGTGTTAGGGGAAACAAACATTTATTTAAATACTCAAGCTTATAAAAATTACTTAATTAAACAGATTTTGTTTTGAGAAACTGAAAAAAAAGAGTGAGTTTTTAATACATATTTAGACGTGTATATATATTGAATATTGTGTTTAAGGTTAACTGTAATTTTGGTCGTTTTATTATGATAAATGTGTAATTTTGGTTCCTTAATAAATTTGTGATGAAATATAGTTTTTCAATTTTTAGTTATTACAATCAAGTTTTTATCTTACTTGAAATTCTCAAATTTTTATTATTCACTTAAATAATTAAAGGTTTAGGATGAATTTGAGATACATTTTTTTTTGGTTACAAAAGTAAAAAGAGTTTGAGATACAAAACGAGTTAAAAGGGTTTAAAAGTAAAATATTAATTAAACTTAAAAAATTTTGTTAAGTGAGAGATAACCGTTTCAAAGATAAGAATATTTATAATTTTTTATTTCTAAGAAAAATATGATGTTTGACCGATGAATTTTCAATATGAGAGAGAGATTAGAATGACTTAACGAATTCAATTCATGAAAATTTCTAGAACAAAAATAAGAATTAAAAAAAATAGGTAAACTTGATTATAATTAAAAAAAAAAATGAAGTATAACAATTAAACATATAAGAGGAGGTGTAACAATACATTTTCTAAAATACATTCTCTCTAGCATACTCTTTATTATTCTTTAAAATTTATTAAAAAGTATAAAATTATAAGCGAAATTTATTAAATAAAAAATAATGCTTATAATTTTTTTGATTTTTAATAAATTTCAATAAAATAATAATGAGTATGTCAGGTTGTTTGAGAACATGTTAATGTTACTAACTTTTTGTTTGGATAAATTTTTATTAAAATACCAATTTTTTCGTGAGTTTAATTGCTTTGTATTATTAATGTAAAAGTTTTTACACTATCAACCAATCAAAAATGAGCTTGAGCATGACTTTTAGAATAATTATTATCAAAATCAACAGAGTTATTATACATGATAGGTTGTGATTGAATAACAATATAAAACCACTTTATATTACGAGTGCATAACCTATTTTGTCTTATTGAGATAGCAGTAAACATTTTTGTTTTGGTCAGGAGGGTTGTGCTTACAAGCAAATGGTTTATAAGAGTGGGAGAGCGGGCGGCATCCACCAGGGGGCCGCGGGATTGGGACCCTAGAAGCCAAAACCAGAGGAGGAGGATCAGAAGGGGAATAAACAGAAAGGCAAAGGGTAAAAATGCGAAGAAAGGCCATTAGAATTTAAGCATTAGAACAGAAAGTAGGAAAGAAAGAACCAACTCTCTCTAGTCTTTTTTTTCCATACCATACCACACTCCTTCTCGACCTTGCAAGCAGCGCCTCTTTCTCTCTCAAAAACCACCCCCTCTTCTTCTCTTCTTCTCTCTCTCTCTCTCTCATTCCCTCACCTTCCACTTCCTCATTCCATACGACGCCGTTTCCGAGCAACTCGAGCTTACGGAGCAGCCACTCAGCTCTCGCGCCGCCTGTCTCTGAATGGCCACCGCACCGGCGCCGGCTTCGGTGAAGTCCCAGCCTCTGCACAACTTCGCCCTCCCCTTCTTGAAATGGGGCGGCACCGGCAAGAACCACACCAACGCCACCCACCACCACCGCTGCCGCCGCCCCTCCCTCCCCCCCGATCACGCCTCCGACCCCGACTCCGACCCCGACTCCCGCCCCCTCCGCCTCGGATCCAGGACCGGCCGCAACCGATTCGGACTCCCCTCGTGCTCCCTCAGGCCCCCTCCGCCGCCGCCGCCGCCGTCCTGCCACGACGAAACCGACGACGAGGCCGCGGAGCGCAAGGCCGAGGACGCCGAGGAGGCCGTGCAGAAGCCCTGGAACTTGCGCCCCCGGAAACCGGCCTTCCCCAAGGCCGCGCTCGAGATCGGAGCCGGACCTTCCAGAAACCACAACCACAACGGCGGAGAATTCCACGACGCGGCCCCGCAGCACGGCGAGAACCCCGCGCCGAAGTCGCTCCGGCTGCGAGGCTTCTCGGATACGCAGTGCACGGAGAAGAAGGAGAAGAGGAAATTCTGGATCGCTCTCTCCAGGGAAGAGATCGAAGAGGACATCTTCGTCATGACCGGGTCCAGGCCCGCTCGTAGGCCCAGGAAGCGGCCCAAGAATGTCCAGAAACAAATGGATGTACGCTTCTAAACTTCCTCACTTTTCTAAACTTTCTCATGCTTCAGTTTTTCTAAACCTTTTATTTTTTATTTTTTTATTTCAGAGTGTTTTCCCTGGCTTATGGTTAGTGGGGATAACTGCGGATGCATACAGGGTCGCTGATACACCCGCGAAGGTTCTTCCTTTCCGCTGTTTGTCTTTTATTTTTGTGTGTTTTAGATTTTGACGAGGAAACTGATGCGTTGGTGGTTGATTCTTGCAGAGGTGAAGCGAATTTGGAGATTGCAAGTACAGTGGCGTGGAATTTTGTAAAGAGAAAGAGGAAAATGTTGGATTGGAATTTAGAACGAACGATGATGATGATGATGATGGTGATGATTTCGTTGCTTGTGTTGTTTCCCAGCACTAGGTTTTAGATGCAAGGGGCAGCTTTAGTTGATGTTTAGTAGTTTATCGCTGTAAGCAAAGAAATATATCATGATGAGTATATATAGATTAATTAATAGAGTCCAATACAATGATAATCTTCTTCGGTTCAGAGCTTTTGTTTGTTTGGTTTTCTTAAGTTAATTCTAATGCTTTTCAATATTTCACAGGCTTAGGGTAGCAAGCTTATAGTTAATTAGCCAAACCACCAATTCAATTTATTGGAGGTACTCCTAGCTCCGGAAGCGGACTTTGTTGGAAGAACCCTTCTGAGGTTGAAAGTTACTATCATGATTGCTTGCTTTATATACCTTTTCGTATGTATATTATGTTTTAATGTTTTAATATTGTCAATTGCATTGATGCGCCCCTCTTGATTTTTGCATCCATGATCTTAATCATAACCATAATTAGCTTTGCATGAAGACAAGCAAGATCTTAGAAATCAATGGGATGAAGCTTCAGAAACAGTTTAAAATCCGTTTATTCTGATTATACATTATAATATAACCTACCCGACCAAATGATCTTAGTTGGGTTGGGAATAATCAAGTGCTATAATATGAAAGAGTCATGTTAGTGTATTTGGCTTGTTAACTAAGTTTTGTCTTTTTTGGGTCATCTGTTTGAATTGACACTGCAACGAACTTTTGCCCCGTGGATGGAAGAGGAAGACAACAAGTGTGGTGTGCCTTCTTCCTTGAAATTCAACACCATCGTGGATTCAAAGTTGAATTTAAGATATGCTGTTTTCTCCAATGTGCTCTACATTGTTTGTTTTCGAAGGGAGAAAAGGTCTCTCAACTCCTAAACCACCACCTACTGTCTGTCTTCAGATTGATCTCAACAAGAATTTCAATGGTGTTTTGGCCATTAATTTATTTTTACCTTTCAATCTTTTTGTCAAACTGCGCGTTTCATGTACCCATTGATGATTGATATGATGACTGGTGGCTGATGCCATGATATATTTTACATGGCAACGATCAGCATGACTGCTACTTAGCTTTCTGGCTGTCGTTGAATCTGGCTCAACAGAAGTTCAATTTTCAATGAATGAGTGCAAACAGTCCATCTTTATTTGCACATAATAGTTTCGTGTCCTTGCAACATACATCTCTGTTTTCTGCATTTTGCTAAAGACCTGAAGGATCAAGATTCAGGATAGAATCAGGTTTGTGTGTCGTTTGTGGATTTAGACTTAAGTGGTTGTCAAAGAATCTATTTTACATAGCCTTGTGAGCTTTGGCAAATTTGTTTAGAGTAACACTGCTGGGGATACAACAAGGGTTTCCCTTTCTGGCTCAGGATTTCAGTGGAAAATCGAGCTGGTAAAAAAAATTGCTCGTTGAGTGGATTTGATCATATTAATGATTGATTAGCCTTTTGTACGTGTTGCTGGGTTGCTGCAGTCATTGATTTCACTTGTTATAATTTTTGACCATTAAAGGGTTTGATTCTGAATTTTTGTTTTTCTGACTTTGTTGATCGACGCGTTTGTGAACAATAAGATTCTGGTCCAATGACCCGAAGCTCTGTTGTCCAATCAGTTTTTTATACCGTTTATTACCATGACCAAAGTAGTTTCTGCCGTAGTCAAAGCTACTTAAAAAAAAATCCAATAGGTATCGTCATAGGTTTGTCCTATTTTTTATTTTTATTTTTGAAACATAGGTTTGTCCTATTGAAACTGCTTAAGCGTGTAGTTATGTTTTATTGAGGGAGTGCAAGGATTTTATTATCTTCTCTCAAATTTTTTTCTTAGGATATAAATTAGAATAACTATTTTAAATGAGAACGTTTATAGAAATTATTTTTTAATCAAAGTATTTTTAACTGATTTTCTTCAATGAAAATGTTTTTAAGAATTTTATTTTAACTTTTTATTGCTTTCAATTTTTCTTATTTATTTATATTTTTAAATTAAATTTTAATATATTTTTAAAGGAAATTATTAATAGTTAAAAATAATTTTGTAACATAATATAAATTGTTTATCATAAATCTTAAATATAATTTATATGTTTAAAAATATTTATTTATTATAAATTTTAATTATAATATAACTTACATATTCAAAAGTATTTATTTATTATAAATTATATAAAATAAACATTTATTCTGTGTATTGTTACAGCTAAAATACTAGTTTACTTGAAATTCAAACAAACAATTCTGTCCCAAGTGATCAAAATTTCTTTTAACGCTCGCTCACTTGACCTGCATTGCAATCGAAATTACTTACCGGTGAAGAATGCTGCTTTGCAGTCTTATTATTTTCCTTAAACGGTGATTTTGCTCGTAAAAGAAATGGGTCGATGAAAATAATATAAAATGAAAAATAAATAAAAATTTCACAAAAATAATGACATTCTTAGTGAATCTTTGAAAAGGACAAGCACAAAAAAAAATATTAATTTTAATATCATGGCTAATATATAAAATTATAAAATGCATGTCTAACATTTAATGTAACAAAGATATATGTTTGAAATAGCTATCTATATTTATATATAAAATGTATATTTTTAAATGGTAATTAATTTGATTGTTAATAATATTTATTTCATATAATTTTGATATTAAAAATTTTTTATGTAAAGTTTTTATTCCAATACTATGTAGATATTTATTACTGTGATGTAAATACAAATACATGTTCACTTGATATATATTCAATTGTTGTTTTCATCTTCGTTTAGAATAAACATTTATTCTTATGATTTCATATTAATATGCTTTTTACTAAAAAAAAATATGTTAATATTTTTTATCAGTAAAAAAAAAAAATTGATCACTGTTTAATTTAAATATTTACCATGTGGTTTACATCTAAGGAGGCATTTGAAAAAGTTTATAAGAAATTTATTTAAACTTATGAAAGTAATTTATAGTTCTAATAAGCTCTTTTTAACTTATTTTAATAAGTTTCAAGGTGTAGCTTGTCAAAATAACTTTTTTAGCTTATTCCAATAAATTCCATAATCAAATTAATAGTATAAACCCTTGTGCGATAAAAAATCCTTGAATAAGTTCTTAAATAAGTTGTTCATTGAAACACATTCTAATAGGATTTATTCTATTATTTGAATTTCAATGTGAATTTATATAAAGATTTCAAGTAAATACCTATCATTGAAATTTAGATCGTATAACTTTTTATAAAAAATTTCATCCTCATATATAAATAATTATTACACACACACACAAGTTGAAATTCTAAAATACTCTTTGCTAAATTTTAAAAAGGTTAAACTCAAATCTATATTACAATCAAAATAATTTCGAATTAGATATGTTCTATTTGTCATGACAACATACTTTTTGTTTTAATTTAGTAAATTAAAAATAGAAAGTCAATAATATTGATTTGAAGTATAAACAAATTTTAGAATATCAAAATTTTAACATTTGAAGTAAGGCTAGATGTCCAAGCCAATCCAACCTGTATAAGCTCAACAACTATCATTTCATGAGTTAGATTGGGTTGACAAGAAAAAATAAATGGGTCCATAAAATTACTGGCCAACATGCAACCCATTTTGGTCCATAGGTTAGTAGACTAGCCTATTTAATTAATAGAATGTATAAAATATTAAAAAATTAAGAAAAATGTAAAAATATAGAAAAAAAAAGTAAAGTTAACTAAAAAAATATATAAATTATATTATTTTTAAAATTGCTAGTCCACAACCTGACTTATTAACCTACTGGCCTGATTTATTTAACTCACATTTTAAACGTATCGAGTCCAAAATAACCTACATTTAAATAGGATTATAAATTTTATTAGTCTTAACATGATAACTTGATAGAAAGTAGGTATGCAGTCTAATTTAAGGATTTAAACCCATATACCAGCTAACTCGAATCACAATTACATTTTTAAATTCATTGTCATAATTGTATTATCTATTTTATTATCTACTTTAAAATTAAATAGTAGATAATCTTGAACATTCATCAGGAAATATGATATTCATTTTAAATAGGAAAAATGTTAGATGAGCCATTTTTTACTTATTGTCATCATCATGTGTCATTGGTTTCAAATTTCACTATGGCTTGCACAATATCATTTATCAATGACATTGTACCCAATAGATTGTAATTAAAGGTCCATGTAATCTAATTGTGGATGGTTTCTGATTTTAACAAAGAAAGTCATGTTATTGGTATTGAAATAATTTTACTTGATGAAAAGGTAAAATATTTCTATAATTATTCCTTTTCTACTCTATTGGTGTGTAGATTTTTAATTCAATATTTTTTACACATTTTTTAACAATTTAAAATGCAATTATATATAGAATATAAGTAAAAGAGCTAACAAATCAAATAGACAACTAAAATATAAGTACAAGTGCATCGCACAAGTCCAAATACTAGTAAAATATAAAATTGTTATAGTTCACGTGTTTATTAATTTTTAGGAGCCACTAAGTGTTATGAATATTATTGGAAGATTGTCCATATTCATTATATATTATGTTTATTTAATTTTTCTTTAATATTATTAAACTATTTGTAATCGTTCAGTTATAATTAGTACTTATAAATAAGTTACTCCAATTCTAAAAATAACATAAGAATTTCTTATTCTCTCTATTATCTGCTGTCTCTCTTTTCTATACTTTCTTAAAACTGTTTTTACGACACGTTATCAACATGAATATTTATCTTTTATCGGCAGCATTTATTGTTAGTATTGCAGGTGCGTTTTCATTTTTCTACTTCTAAATTCATACACGTATCATGTAAGAAAAAAACTTAAATTTTATAACATGATAGATTAGTTTTAATTGCTCAAGTCATACCTTTATGTCTTGTTTAAGAAATATGCTACCGTCACGTTACCAGTTTTTCATGTGTGCGGCCCTTTATGCATCTTTGCCTTCTAAAGAGTTTGGTTTAGTCAATTTTTTTTATTTTCTTTTTATAACGCTACAATTGCAGGTTCATGACCTGCACAGTCCATTTATTTATCATATGGTTCTTATAATAATAATATAATCGTTTTTATAATTTATTATTATCACTTGTTATAATTATTTATTATAATTTTAAAGCAATATATGTTCAGGCGGTGATAGTATACTGATGATTTGTTTACAATTAGTATCCACATTTTCAAAATATTGGGCAATAGACTACGTTATAAAATTTTATGTTGTTTATTGATTTGTGTTATACTGTTATAATAATTTATTATTTATAATAAATATAATTTTTAATTCTTTGTTTATCATTTATATTGTTTATATTATTATAATAAATAGACAATTTTTTGTTTAATATCAATGTTTATGTTTAATATATGAAAAAATAGGCTATGCATTGATAATATATAGCAGATTTACACTATTATTTAATCATAAATTATCATGTATGATAAATTTGTTAATTTTTACAATAATTACTTTAAAAGTTATATCAATGGTGATTTCTGATTAGTTGATAGTGTAAAAAATTTTACACTGACAGTATATAGTCACTAAACTCTTAATGTATTTAATATTATTTATAAAATTTACAATATCTTTCTAGAGTTTAATGATTATGTATTTCAGTATAAACGTTTATACTGTCAACGAATCAGAAGTCACCATTGTTATGACTTTTAAAATAATTATTGTAAAAGTCAACAAACTTATTATATATGGTAATTTGTAATTGGATGACAATACAAAACAGCTTTATACTGTGAGTGCATAGCCTATTTTCTCTATTTGTTCAATGTAGTAAAATATTTTATTAATTATTATGTTTACGTTATGATGATATAATGCATTAATTTATTATGATAGTTAATTTGTATTGATTTGATATGTTAATTTATTTTAATATGTTTACGTTGCCAGGTTAATTTACGTTAATTGTTATTATGATTGTTAGTAATTTACGTTCAAATCATTGTTAATTTATCATTGAGTTCAGTTTTTATAATAACAATTGTTGTTATGATAATTTAAAGAGCCATAACATATTATTAATTAATATTTTTAATTATTATGCATGTTTTATTATAAATATTAATTTATAATTTATTTCTAATTTCTTTTTAATATTTTTATGATAGTAATGAACATGTCGAATATTGCAAAATTTGAATATGTGGCTCTTAACATTACAGGAAAGAATTATTTATCTTGGATATTTAACATTAAAATACATTTAGATGCAATGGGTCTTAGAGACTCTATTAAAGAAGGAAATAAATCATCTAATCAAGATAAGGCTAAAGCTATGATTTTTTTCGTCACCACCTCCACAAAAGATTAAAAGTTAAATATCTTACTATAAAAGACCCATTTGTCCTCTAGAATAGTTTAAAAGAAAGATATGACCACCAAAAAACTATGATTTTTCCAAAAACTCATTATGATTGAATGCATTTACATTTATAGGATTTCAAAACTATAAGTGAATATAATTCTACAATATTCAAAATTATTTCTAAATTGAAATTGTGTGGAGAAAAATTACTGATGAGTATATTTAGGAAAAACATTATCCACTTATTATTCATCTAATGTGTTCCTGTAGTAGTAATAGATAAAAAGGGGTTATGAAATATTTTGATGAAAAACCATGTACTGCTTGTTCCTGAGAGAAGTTAATAATTCGACCATTGCCAAAAAAAAAAAATTGGGAATGAATCTCTCACATTTTTAGAACGGATACATGGCGATATTTATGGACCAATACATCTGCCATATGGATCATTTAGATATTTTATGATTTTAATTAATGCATCAACTAGATGATCACATGTTTGTTTGTTGTCAGCTCATAACTAGGCATTTGCGAGCTTGTTAGCTCAATTAATTCGACTAATAGCTCATTCCTCGATTATCCAATTAAGAAAATTCATCTTGATAATGCTGGTGAGTTTACATCTCATGCTTTTAATGAGTATTGTATGTCTATTAGAATTGACATTGAACATTCTTAGCACATGTTCATACACAAAATGGACTCGCACAATCACTTATTAAACGTTTAAAATTGATTGCGAGACCATTACTCATGAGATCAAAACTTCTAATGTCAATTTGGGGACATGCAATCTTATATGTTGTAGTGTTGATTCACATTAGGCTAACAAATTGTCACAAGTACTCTCCTTTATAATTGGTTTTTGGTTAGCAATCTAATATTTTCCATTTAAGAATTTTTAGGTGTATGGTATATGTTTCAGTTGCCCCACCACAACAAACTAAGATGAGTCCTCAAAGAAGGATAAGAGCATATGTTAGGTATGAATCTCCAAATATCTTGAATCTTCAACAAGAACTTTATTTAAGGCTTGTTTTACCGATTGTCATTTGATGAATTAGTTTTCTCAATATTAAGGGGGGAAAGAATAAGCAATTGGAAAATGATATTAGTTAGAATGAATTGTCATTATCTCATCTTGATCGTCGTATAAAACAATTTGAATTGGAAGTTCAAAAGATAATTCATTTTCAAAATTAAACCAACAAGTTACCAAATGTATTCAGTGACTCCAAAATGGTGACTAAGTCATATATATCAATTGCTAATGCTCCAATACAAATTAATGTCCTACTTAGACAATCTAATATTGCTGATGAATCTCAAACACACATGAAGAGTGGTTGACTGGTCAATTTTGAAGAGAAAAATCCTCAAATAAGAAAAGAAGCTAAAAAGCAAGATGGTCAAATTGAGGATATAAAAACTCTAAAAGATTCCTTAAACATAATTAATATTTTAGTTTCAAAAGAAACTCAAGTACCTAAAATTATTAAAAATGAAGAAATCTTAATAAATTATGTCATGAATAGAATATGATGGAACCGAAATGAAATCAACATTGACAATGTGTTTGCATATAATGTGGTGCTAAATGTAATAAATGATACCAAGGATCAAGAACCAAAGTCCATTAAGGATTATCAACAAAGAAATGATTGATCAAAATGGAAAGATGTAATTGAGGCAGAATTGGACTCCTTTACTAAGCGAAAGGTTTTTGGACTCGTAGTCCGTACACCAGAAGGTGTAAAGCTAGTTGGATATAAATGGGTTTTTGTGCAAAAACGAAATGAGAATGATAAAATTGTGAGATGCAAAGCACAACTTGTTGCCCAAGGATTTTCACAAAGACCTAGTATGGATTTTGAAGAGGCATATTCACTTGTAATGGAAGTACTTTTCGATATTTAATTAGTTTAATTGCACATGAAGGACCCAATTTACATTTAATGGATGTTGTTTCATTCATTTGTATGACTTTCTTCATAATGACATTTATATGAAACTTCCAAAAGGATTTAATTTGCCCAAAAGTGTAGGTTCTTAAGAAGATTTCTCAATTAAATTGAATAAATCTTTCTATGGACTAAAACATTCAAGATGCATGTGGTATAATTGTTTTAGTGAGTATTTACTAAAAGAATGAAATAAAAATGATCCAATTTGTTCATGTGTTTTTATGAAAAGGTCTGAAAATGAATTTGCTATAATCGTTGTTTATGTAAATGACAAAAACATTATTGAAACTTTTGAAGAGCTTTTGAAAGCTATTGATTGCTTAAAGAAAGAGTTAGAGATGAAAGACCTAAGAAGGACAAGTTCTTCTTAGGATTACAAATTGAATATTTAAAAAGAGGAATTTTGTGCATCAAGAAGCTTATATAGCAAAAGTGCTCAAAGATTTTATATGGACAAATCACATTCGTTGTGCACTTTAATGGTTGTAAGGTCTTTAGATTCTTTTAGACCTCAACAAAAGGATAAAGAACTACTTGGTCTTAAAGTACCATATCTTGGCACTATAGGTACACTAATGTATCTTGCTAATTCTACATGACCTGATATATCATTTGTCACCAATTTATTAGCAAAATATAGTTCTTCACCTACATACAAACATTGGAATGGAGTTAAGCTCACACTTAATTATCTTAGGGTACACTAGATATAGGCTTGTTTTATTCAAATGTTTCCAAGTCCGATCTAATAATTTATTTAGATGCAGGTTATTTGTTAGACCCCTTATAACGATAGATCACAAACAAAATATTTGATGGTACAACCATTTCATGACAATATGTGAAACAAACCATAACAGCTACATTATCCAATCATGCATAAATTTTAACATTATATGGATGTGTTTGATTGAGATTTATAACTCAACATGTGCAAGAAACTTGTGGTTTATCTGTAGAAAATTTGACATTGACAATCATATGTGAAGATAATGCAGCATGTATTGCTCAGTTGAAAGAAGGAAACATTAAAGGAGATAGAACAAAACATATTCTACCGAAATTCTATTGCACTTATGATCTTCAAAAGAATAGTGATGTAAATATCAACAGGTTCGTTCATGTGAGAATCTAGTAGATCTCTTTACAAAATCATTGGCAAAAAAAACTTGTGAGTAATTGGTACATAAGATTAGACTTTATTGGCTTAAAGATGATTGATTGTCTATGTGAGGGAAAAAAGTAAATACGTTCTGCACTCTTTTTTTCTTCGCTATGGTTTTGTCGTATTGAGTTTTCTTAGAAAGGTTTTTAATGGGACAGATGATAACATGTTAAAGAATGATGTATTTTTTTTCCTTCACTAGATTTTTATCACATGATTTTTTCTAGTAAGGTTTTAACAAGGTACATTCTCAAATAATAGACATCCAAAGGAGAGTGTTATGAATATTAACAAGTGGCTGTCTATATTCATTGTATATTATGTCTATTTAATTTCTCCTTAATACTATGAAATCATTTGTAACTATTCAGTTACAGTTTGTTCCTATAAATATACTACTCAAATTCTGTAAATATCACAAGAATTTTTCATTTTCTCTATTATCTTGTATTTTTTCTTCTCTATACTCTCTACTCTTAAGTTGTTTTTACAACACGAGGAACTCATATATATATATATATATATATATATATATATATATATATATATATATATATATATATATATATATATATATATTATGTAACAAACTAATTGATGATGTATAAAAAAATAATTCTTCCAATACTCTTACAAGATATATTTCTACATATTTACACATGATTTTCAATTCAAAGAAAGTAAATATAATTTATTTCATAATCTATTTAACTTATTTATATTTTTAGTTGAATTACAAAATTTTCCAGCCCAAAATCTTAGCCCACAATTATATATATATATATATATATATATATATATATATATATATATATATATATATATATATATATATATATACACACACACACGTGTGTGTATGTGTGTGTGTGTGTGGAATGCATTTTATGTCTATTCAAATTACACCATTATAACTTACACTAATTATTACACCATCAATAACTTGATATAGAATGTGTTTTTTATTGATCAAACCGTTAAATTATAATTACATATTACGAAGATTGTCTGCGATAAATTTTGTCAAAATTGAATAGCAATAAGAAAGTAATTTTGGATTAATATAAAATTTTGTATATATGATTTACGTTAAAGGAACTTTCAATCCAATGGTGGGTTTTGAGATAAAATTATCCACTTAAAAGTTATTGAATGGTATAATAGTTGGTGTAAGTAACACCAGTATAATTTGATCTCTCATACACACACACACACACACATACATATGGCGAATTTAGTTGATCATCTTTAGTGAGATTTTTCCTTCCAATCAAATTTTATTTTTCATCTACAATGCTCAAATTTGAGACTTTACTTAAAGGATTTGAGTCGTGTTCTTCTCAGACCAATGTAATGTTGGTACAATTATTTATAGGCTTTTGATATTTACACCCGTCGAATTAATAAGTATAATCCTTTCCTTTTTTCTATATTTTTTATTACCAAAATATCCTTTTATATAAAAACAATACAAACCTTTTTTTTGCACCACCCCCATCTTTATTATTCTTTAAACCTTATTTTTGCACCTCATCTTTATCATTCTTTAAACTCTTTTTGCATCCCTATCTTCATTATTCTTTAAACCCTTAACCTCTATTTTCTCCCTTATCTTTTTTTTCATATAAAAAAATAGAATTTTACCATAATTTCATTCCCTACATTAAATGTGGTGTTTTCTATCAAACTCAATATGTAATACTGCGTGTTTTCCATCAAAATAGTACTTTGCCTTTTTTTAAGTTTTATATAAATAGAGTCAATGAAAAGAAAAAATGTATTCTGAGCCTTTTTTTCCTTCAAATTAGTCTAATAAACAACCATTCAAGCTTTTCATCATACATATAGTGTGCAGTGGTAACTAACAATTTTATTCAACCTAGTCCGTCTACAATACATGACATAGTGAACATGTCTTTCAATATCTATATTGTAGAACACAAATTATAATAAAAACCTGTTCTAGAAATAAGTTTTCGAAATATACTACAACTACAACAACAACAAAAATGCAAACACCAAAGTGAATGAAAAGATAAAACATACCTGTCTTCCCTGAAAAGAAAGACTTAAGAAAGCGAAGAAGAAATGGCAAAAACAATGAAAAAGAAATGGAACTCTAGTGAGAAGAACTAACAAACTAAACTAAAAACGCAAAAAGGAGAAATATGCATGACTAGAGAAAGAGGGTGACAGAAGAAAAGAAGTTGGCAAAGGAAGAGGGGATGAGCAAAAAGGAATGTTTCTTGAAAGAAAGGTTCCTCGATAAGATAAACAAATTATTTGGAAAAGAGAAATTCGTATTTTTGGGGGGGGAGGTAGGTGTATTTATTTATAACGGGGTGTAAATATCATTTACTAATATGTATTGCTATTGATATATTTTTTTCTTTTTCTGATAGGCTTCTTAGTCTCGTTGAAGCCCAATCCACTAGCATTAGCTTTTTTTTTCCTTGTTACCTGGGAGGGCTGGATGCCCCTTTCTGGCAGCCCAAATAAGGTGGAGGGGTTAAGTTCAATCTAACAGTGAAAGAGGACCATTGCGTTTTAGTCGTTGGATGAAAGTTAGTGGAATGCACTTGGCTCTGCGTTCGCGAAGTCACAAGGGAAAGGAACATAACTTTCACTGTCACGATTGCATGAGGATTAAGCCAAATTTTCGTTCCTTTTGTGTCACGATTGCATGAGCAAGCAAATTTCGATTTTCCAGAAATTTCAAGGTGGGGGAGGAAGCTATAGGCTTCATGTGGTAACTCTGATTCTTTATGTGTCGTGTTGAATTGATTGGTTTGTTTGAATTTGTTTTTCCTCTTACTTGAAATCGCCATTTTACACGCAACTATGTTCTACTTCTTCATGTTTCGGTATTGGAAATTGTTGAAATGATAGTAGAAATTTCCGTGTGCGAATGGAAGGTCAATACGAGACGATAAAAAATGTCCATTTTGTTCTTTCAGCCCATACGATACGACTAGTGCTAAAGCTCAATACTCATTCTTGATTTAACTTAGAATTTTTTTTTTCTTTTTGGGCCTTAAAAATAAGCCCTAGCAGATCTTTACTAGTCGCCGAATCCTCTTTTGATCTATAAATTCCTCCCTTCTCCAGCTTCGTATGGCCGTTGAATAATTAGATCATGACTTTTGCTATTTACACTTTCCTTATTTGCTAAATACACTCCTTTTTTAGTTTTTTTTTATATAAAATTACTTAAATAACCTTAATTTTTATCTCTTTTAAACATTATTCCTTAGTTGTCTGTTTCATTGCATCCTCTCTCTAGTTTCAGCATACTCCCCCATATGTAGTTTCATCGCACTCGTTATTTTCCCCATACCATTGTGGTTTTTATCACAGTTCATTCTCTCATGTTTGTTCTTGACATTTTCTGGATATTTTATTTCTAGGTAGGAGAAATGTTATTCAAAATAAAAATTTGTATAATAATAGTTAAGAGAGGAGGAGTGTAGTGAAACCACGAGAATACGGTAAAACCAAAGAGAGGAGTGTATTAAAACCATAGGTGGAGAAGTACGGTTAAATCAGAAGGAAGAGTGCAGTAAAATGAGAGAAGCAAGGCATGATGTTTGAAAGAGGTAAAAAAATAAGATTATTTAAGCAATTTAATATAAAAAAATTTAAAAAAGAAGAGTGTAAATAGCAAAAGCCTTAGATCATACATGACAAAACGTCTGGACCCAAAACAAAACAGTCAAAGTTTTTTGGACCAAAAGAAAACAGAGGATTTCAAACCAAAAGAAAAGGCCCAAAAAATCACAGATGTAGCCCATGACATGATTTCAAAAGAAAATAAAAAGAATGGTAATCAATAGGATACCCCCCCTCCCCCGTAATAATTATATTTGTATCATTTTAATTCCCTGTAATTGTACAGTCAAATTTAAAAGTATTTATATATTTAATAACAGTTGAAATTGCAGGCTTGCAGCATAGTTTGTATTGTTATAATTTTTTATATTTATTTCTAACGACTAATTAATAAGTTAAGAACATTAGATACGAAAGTGATTAATATAATTTGTCATTATTATTGTTGTGCTACTAAATATTAGTGATATTAGGTATGCAATCATTATGTGAGCAGGCAATGACCTAGAAATAGAATCCTAGGTATCAAGTGGGCAAATGGTCCGAAACTTCGCGTTAGGTTGCAAGCAATCCAATGAATCCATAAAAAACTCAATTCCAACTTTCAATCTGAAGTTATTCCAAAGCAAATAAGCAATAGAAATTTGAACCGTAATCTCCAATCTATAATCTACAAAATAATAATGCAAGTAGACCATATTTTACACCAACAAAAAGCCTCCCTAATTGCTCACTAAATCAGGATAGTAGGGGACACTCCTGCCTGTTTTTGCATTATTTATTCCAACCAGATGGCCCTTTCATGCTCACAGCCACGCACCTAAACATATAGCCTTGTTATCCAAATCATTGGTAATCCCAAGTCATTTTCATTTGGTCCTACTCGTGTGTTCGTTTTTAATTTTTTATAAATCATCGTCGAATTTGAATGGAACTGCAATGAAGAAAATAAAATTTGAACAGAATACATAATTTATTTACAATAAGTTAATAATCATTATCCCATGGTTTGATATAATTGTATAGAAACGTTTCATCATTTGAAGAATCAATAAACGAAATGATTGGGTTAGTGTAAGCCACCAGTACTGCTATATGAATAACAATAAAAGAAACAAACGGGAGACACCCCCATATCCTGGTATTTATTTATTTATAAATAAATCATTGCACCATCATGTGCCTTCATACATACTCAGTCATTCCCCTACTATGTTGCATGTAAAATCTTTACCAATTCATCGAAACATGCTGTCAACCAAAATATCATCTGCCAAATCTATTAGATCGTTCTCTTTCAGTTCCAACTATACCCTTCATTCCTAGCTCAGTTATGGTCTTTAAGATTAACTAATTAGCAGGCATTGATGTCCACTACAGCACCGCTTTTATAATTTTATATATTGGCTACATTAAAAAAAAAAACATTATTTAAACTTATAAAAGAAACTTGTAAGTTTTTTTTTATAATTTTTTTAAAAAATTATAATGAATTTAACAACCAAACTTATTAATAAACCCACATTTTAGAAAAAATTATTAATTATTAAATAATATTTAATTAAATTATTCACTCAAAGACACTCAATTTGAAGATATAATAATTACCACCTAACATGTGTATCAACTAGTGCAGAATTGTTCTAATTTAATCAGTAGTTTTGAGTTCAAGTTATGAATATTTAACTACATTAAATACTTGAAATAAGAGCTTTGTTACATATAGTAATCTTATTTAATTTGAACAGGATTTCCTCCAATAAAAAATACATGTGATCTATAACATATATATATATATATATATAATAATCGTACGTGCAAACAGGAACCTAATCATCGATTAACGATATTACACATCCAACTATCCAAGTAAACGATTCGTGTGACCGTTAATCACATGATTACCAGCTCAGCCGGTCACATGGCCAGATGTACTTAATAATGCTCACTTACACACGAATATCTTAGGCCAAGTGGGCTTTGCAACTGTTCCTAGAAGATGGTTGCACGTGCACGTGTGGAGAATCCCGCAATCCCACTGTCTCTACCTGTTTAATGGTTAATTAATCAGACTCAGACGGCTAGAGGATTCCACTGTGCTGGGGGATGACCGACTACACCGGTTAAGAAGAAGAGAGGAAGCTTAGGAAAAAAAAGGAATTATACAATCGGTATTATATAAAAGTCTTAATTAAATTTTTGTCGGTCCAATTTAGATTGTAGGTGATTTTAATTTTTTTAAAGGTTCTTTTAGTTAATTAAGTATTTTTATTTTTAAAATTAAGTAAATCTCTTTATCAATTCTCTTTTACTTAAAAAATTCAAATTATTATTTTATTTTCTCTTAAAAGTTTTATAAATTGAATCAATTAATTTTTTTTTTACTCAAAATTCATCACTAAAATATTAAATTTTATTTTAAATTAAAAAAACCTCAAATTTAAACTCTGATGTTACATCTTGTATAATCTTTTAAATTTTATCAATTTTTCACTAAATTTCTTCTTAACTCTTAAAATTATTTCATATTTCAAATTCATCATAAACCCTCAAATATTTGGATAAAAATAATAATTTGAGAGTTAAAAGTAAAAGAAAATAGGAAAGGGAACTAAATTCAATTATTTTCTTTTTTAAAAAAAGTACTTACTGACTCAAAGGAAAATTGAAAAACCAAAATCACACACAAGCCAAAATTACGGTTCTAAAAAGCAATTAAACCTATACAAAATCATGTTCCTTGTCATATAATACTTTGGAATATCATCATGCATTTGTCATATCAAGTATTTTCTTATTATAAAGTATTTGGTTAACTTCTATCTCAATTAATACCAAATTTTTCGTTGGATAATTACTTTGGTCTAATTTATTTTGAAAAAAAAAAACATAACTTTCGTGTTAGTTTAAAGTTATCATATCAAGTGTGTAAATTATTTATTTTTAATTTAACTTTAGTAATTTTTAATTTTTATTTATAATTTAACTATAGTTAACATTAAAAAGCTAAATAGAATAATTGAGGTATAAGATATCAACAACCTATTTATATAAGGGATTTGATTTCTTTAAAGTAAGCATACGTGTAAAGTAAGAAAACAAAGTGTTTACTATTAATTTGAATTAACACATCTTAAACTTAACCCACTAAAAATCAATAATATATGCACCCTGGTTTTTTTCACTTTATGACATCACATTTTAAAGTATTCAAATTCATATGTCAAAAGTCATGCATCAAATGGTATATGGGCCTATGCTACACTCACATAAAATTTTCAATGTCATGTATATCTTTACTTTTTTACTTTGCAACATCTCTTTAAGGAATCAAATTCTTTTGTAAAATCTCAATATTTGATTCTTTCAAAGTGAGTAAAAGTAAATTAAGTAATCTTAGTGTAAAAATTAATGGTTAATATTTCAACACATTCATATTTATTATGCATATGTACATAATAATGACCATGGATTTTTTCATCAATAATTGAGATTACTTATTTTACCTTCTAAAATAATATGCATATTTTAGAAGAGCCAAATCCAAAATATCATGCATGAAATGACATATGAACCTAATGACATACATAAGAAATTCAATTATTATATTAGAGAAAATTCTCAATATGGTTTTTTATAATTACTAGTATTTTAGCTTATGCAATGCATGGGATAAATATTTTTTTATATAATTAAATTTATAATAAATAAATACTTTTGAATATATATATATATATATATATATATATATTGTATTATAATTAAAATTAGTAATAAATAAATATTTTTAAACATGCAAATCATATTTTAGATTTATGATAAATAATTTATTTTTTGATACAAATTTATTTTCAAGTATTGATGATTTTTTTAAAAATATTAAAATTTAATTTAGAAATAAAAATAAAAAGATAGATTGAGAGAGATAAATAAGTAAGAAAATTAAATATATGGATAAAGATAAAACAAGAGTAGTTTGAGATAGTTGAAGAATAAATTTTTTGGGCTAATTATTAAATCAAATTAAATTTGAAATTAAAATTAAGAAGTATATTTGAAAGAAATAAAAAAAAAATTTTGACTGTTCAATATATGATATTAAGATAAGACAGGTGACTCAATGAGAGTGATAATAACTCCAAGAGGAGTGCTAGCAATACTCTCTAGCATTCTCTCTATTGTTGGTTGAAATTTATTAGATATCACAAATTTTAGTAACTCTTAATTCTTATTTAACGAGTTTTTCTCCTGATTTAGAAGTGAAACTCACCAAAATTTGTGATTTTCAAGAAATTTTAGACAATAATAAAGATAGTGTTAGAGAGAGTGTTGCTAGCACTCCTCATAACTCCAAAAAATACTCTCATTTAAAAATAACCCTTAAAATCGTTAAATAATAACTCTTAAAAACACTTTCATTAACAATGAGGATTCAAAGTTATTATATAGGAGTAGATATGCATCACTATATTAGTTGACTAAAAATTTTGATCACTAAATTAGTTTTTCAAAGTTTTTTTTGTTTCTCTTTAATCTTCCAAAAATTAATCATTCAAAATTTCAACTATCACTAAATTAGTCTTTAAAAAATCCTTTTATCAGAATTTAATCATTGATAAAGATAAATATAGTGATATTTTAGATATTTCAAAGAACTAAATTTTTCACAACTTATATCTTTGACAAAATTTTTAAAAGAATAATATAAAAATGATTTAAACATTTAAAAGATTAATTTTGTGACTATTTTTTTTTAAAAAAATATGATGACATATATGTAATTTTAAAAAATAAAATTGAAGATTTTCTGATAAGCAATTATTGGATACGACAAAAGTGATAAGTGAGCAGGGATGCATACAATTGTTAATAGACGAAACAACTCATTTTGCATAATATAATACCCGGCATGTCTAAAAACCCTACTTATTTATTAAAAAACTATTACGATGAGGATGCTACTAAGTTAGGAAAAGTGAGGTTTGACCGTGGACCAGATCCAGCAAAAAAAAAAAAAGAAACTTTGACCAAGTTTGCACGTGGGGTAGACAAACATATGCACGTGTACTTCGCTGTCTGTCGATGAAGTGGTGCGCCAAGTAGGATTCACGTGGTTGGCCACAGCATGAGGTGAGACGGTGAAAAAGAATCTTACATCCTTATAAAAAATACATTTACATATATTAAGAATATTTTGATCATTGATTTTAGTTAATTGTGCATAAAATTAAGGAAATATGTCTAAGATCAACCATAAATATCGACTTGAAAATGTTATTTTTCAAAGATTACTGTATATTAGTGTACGGCCTTTCTAGGATGAGAGGCAAAATATATAGATACTATTCCACCCATTATCGTTTATGATATGTTTTAGTAAAGAAAAAAAATAGAAAGTAAGATAGTTTTATAATTTTTTTAATTTGATTATGAAGAAAAAAAAACAACAAAAAAAACTATGTGTATAAAAGTACATAAATATTCTTAATAAAAAAAGTATATACATAAAATAAGGGTATTTGAGTCTTTTTATCATTTTAGCTAGCTTTTCTTTTCCTTTTTTTCAAGTTCGGATAGATTATTAAACTGGGTGAGTCTCATGCTTTTTGGTTTTTTCCTTCTCTATTTGAAGTATTTCAAACAAAGACAGAAATAGATGATTTGGTGTTTTCCATCCATCAATATTCTATAATTCTCTTTTCCTTTGTTATAAATAAACCTTTAGAATAAAAAACAAATCAAAAGGAGAAACACAAAATAATAGAGAAAAAGTGAATGATGGAAAAAGAGAGAGAGAGAGAGAGAGAGAGACATTAGCCTTAGCAAGAGAAAATTCACATCCGAGGTGTGACATATATATATATATTGTGATTGCTTCAGTACCTTATATTATAAGAGGATACTTGGTATCTTTTCATCTTAAACAAATAAAAAATAACCATTTAGACATTAAAATCACATTATAAATGAGTTAGAATTTAATTTTAATGGTGTTTTAAATTTTATAATTATAAAAAATTCTATTAAAGTTTATTCCAATTTTTAAAATTCAATATTAAACATAAAAATATATACAAGTGTAAATAGAATGGACAACAAAAATAACCCTATGGGTCATTTAACAATTAAAAAATAACAAGATCTTAAATAATAAGTCATATTATCATTTCTATGTTACCCATAAAGTGAATATTACAGGTGCACATGTTTATAATTTATTAGTCTATTCAAAAAAGGTACTGACATCCTTTGAAATATGTAAGCATGGTAGAATTTATCTGTTTCTTTTTGTCTATTCCTTTTATCTTATACAACATAAGATTAAGTATTTGTAAGAGAAAACAGGTCATGTATTGACAGTGTAAAGTAGTTTTACACTGTCATCCAATCACAAACCACTATTTATTGAAGTTTGTTGACTTTTATAATAAATAATTTAAAAGTCATATTAAAGGTGATTTTTGATTGGTTAATAGTGTAAAACTTTTTATAGTGACAGTGTATGACCATTAAACTCATTTATAAAAAGAATCAATTTAATATGCACCTTAAAATATAATTAAAAGCTCAAAATTAAATTAAATAAAACATTATAGTATAAAATTTTAAAATTAAATTTTTTTATTAATCAATTCACCTAAAAATTAATTAATTTGAAAAATTATACACACAAATAATTCTTTTATAAAATTAACACACTTTTCAAATCCATATAAGTATATATTTAAAAAATTATGATATTAATTTTTCAACATATTATTTTATAAGTTATATTTTATTATTGAACAATATTTATAAGATTTTTAGTCTTGAACTAATTTAAAATTTATTTGTGTGCCTTATACTTTTTATTATATATTATTTTTGTCATTTATATTCAAAAAAAAAAACTTAATAAAATAATCTACAAAAAATGAAAGATAAAAATATTTTTTACATTTTAATAGTATAAAAAAAAATCAAATCAACCTAAATCACTTTAAATTAGATCAAATTTAAATTTAAAATAAATTGACTAGATAATAAAAAAAAGAAAGAAATATAATTAATTGGCTTGAATGCTTTTTTATTTAAAATCAATTTATACATAAAAATAAGCATACACTAGCTTTTTTAACAACAAATTTTTTTGTTATCAAAGCATATAAAAATAGTTCAAACTTTATTAGAGATGATAATGGAACAAGTCGAGGTGAGTTTGATTATCCATGTCCTTGTCACTATTAATGCTAGGGTGAGTTTAAAAGAGGCGGGTATAAAAAATTAAAATTCAACCTCATTTCCATTGAGGTCAAAGAAACTTGTAGGGAACTCGCTCACATTTAAAAATAAAATAAAATTACTTATATATATTTTAAATGAATCATATACTAAGTTATTAATTATATTTTAATTCAAATAATATATAAAAAATAATAGCTCATATATATATTTGAGGAGGGATCAAATTACACTAGTGTGACTTTCACCAACTATTACACCACCAATAGCAATAAGAAGATAATCAAATGATTCATATTTAGTATATTTTAAAAAGTTTATATTATGTCAATTTCGATTTATATGAATGAGGTATAAAAAAAATGGATGAATATAAATTTTTGTATGTATAATATAATTTGTGTAAAAAAGAACTTCCAATCCAACAATCGATTTTGAGATAAAATTATCCAATTAAAAGTTATTGAAAGGTGTAATAGTTAGTGAAAGTTATGCTAGTGTAATTTGATCCTTCTCAGTATACGGATATGATCAAATGACACTAGCTATCAAATTAAACTTTGACACCAAATTCTTTTCATCTATTTTTATTTAATAAAAAGGTTAATATCAATCTTTGATCTTTATTTAATCCACCTTCACTGTCGTCGTCGCCATTGTTGCCACTATCATCACCATCACTGTAGCACCAAGAAGGAGAGAGCAAAAGTGTTTTGAGAGCTTGGCATAAATTGAGAGTGAAATAAAATGAAATGTTCTTAAGTGTAGGAGAATTAGGGTTTTGGTGTCCCATTTGGAGCTAATTCCCTTTCATTTTAGGCCTTGTAAAACTCGAGCATGCTTGTAACACCGATAAATTCTTAATTTGTGCTCAAAAGTGATTGAGATAATTATAAGAGGAATTTAAAATTTTATTCATGAAATACTTAAATAAATAAATGTTAGTTGATTTTCGATGTAAGTTTCAATAGAGAATTCTATTGAAACTATGATTGTCTTGTGAACTGACAATGTAGGATTTCATTATGAAGGTGAGCAAACAAGTTAAGAATTTCATAGGTTTAATTATAATCAGTTTTATTAATTATAGTTACGTCTCTGCGATTTATTTTATTTCATTTGAACACCATTGATTAAAATAGTATTTTAATCTAGTTTCTTGTAGTTCACAAGTTTGGAAATTCTTGGGAGTTGGTAAAATTTCTCCAAGTCTTTCTATATTATTTCTAAATGTTCTAAATTATTTTAGTGAGTCATCAACTTACTAATTTGGGAGTAAAAAATTGACTAAGTGATTACTACTTTTATCCTTTTGTGTATTTTCCCTCTTAAAATATTGAAAGGGCTTAATAGTCTCACACACCTTCCCTTTTTTCTCACACAACACCAAGTGACAACATCTCAATTATGATCTCAGAATAGGTTAATAGTTTGTGGTCTCTGTCAAAAGCTCAAAGCAACTAGTGAAAGTGACATAATTTTTGGACTTTTCAGAAGGTGACTGATGACTGAAAATTGCTATTATCTCCCCCTTCCCCCATAAACTACTTTTTTGTCCAAGTTTTTTAAGTACTAAAAAACTATATGCAACCTCATAAAAAAATTGACCCTTTTTTTCTCTTCTCCAACTAAGATTCCCCCATCCCCTCCATTTCTCACTTTAAAGGGAGAACTCTCCCAAAACCCTAAAACCCAAAGCTTGGGTTTGGTCCTCAAGAGCAAGCTTCACTCATCTTCTTCGCTAAGACTTGGCTTCTAGCTCTTGATTTGGTAAGTATTTCAGCTTCCACTTCTCTTTCTCTCCTTGGTTTGGGAAGATGGTTTTCCTTACTTTATTCTCCATTTTTGTCCTTGGAAAATGTGGGTTGTGGTGTTGAAGGTGGGTTTTTGTTTGAAACCCTAACTTTAAGGCTAAAGGGATTTCCTTTTCTCCCCCCTCCCTAAAAGGCTTACCTTGTGACTTTAAGAGATAAGGGAATCTACATTCTTTATTTGTTTTCAAACCATTTGTTGCTTGTTTAAATGTTGAATGATGGTTGTTGATGGTGAAAAAGTTGTCTTTGGTGAATGGAAAATCTATTTTGGTTCAAATGTGATTTGATATGAATAAGGTGTTGTTGATGATTTGAGCTTATGTTTAAATAAATTTTGATGTTGAAAATGTGTGTTGGTTGCTGGAAAATGTTGTTGATGCCTTCATATAGATTGGAAATGGTTGGGTTGATGAAGAAGTTGAGAAGTTGTCACACAAAATCATGTTTTTCTATCATCTGTTTTGATATAGTGCTAAGAACAATGGAGTCGTACTAAGTGTGAAACTCCTTGGGAGTAAATTTCAGATTTTGACACTTCGGCGCTATATGCCAACACACATCAGGGATGATCTATGCTTCCCTTGATTAGGTTGCTAAGTGCCACTTGGTTGATCTAAGCACTGATTTTTTCTTGGCATTGCACAACTTTGAGTGCTAAACTAAGCATCATGCTTAAATTTTCAAATAAATGATTTGCTGTCAAGTGAACGTTAAGCGACGCCATGTCTTGTGCTAGATGTAGTGCGTTAAGCACCACATTGTCACGCTAAGCGTCAATTGGACCTTAAATGAACAACTCTCTAGATGATGGTTGTTAAGCGCTTTGATGCTGCGCTAAGCATAAACCTAAACCTGAACTTTAATTGCTCGCAATAGGTAGTGTACTAAGTCTCGACCCCTTTCAAAATTATAAAGTTGTCTTCTAAATTTGAAACTAACTCTTTTCTTGAAATGTTTATTTCATTGGTTAAGAACAACAAGATTTTCATGATAATTAATTAGGAACCCTAAAATTAGGAATTTTTAAGAACATTTTTTTTTTATATTTGTAAGTTAAAGGTGAAACTTTATTTCAAATAAACCTACCTAAGTCTTTATAATGTACGTTATCCATCATGGATGGAAAACATAGAATCTAAGGAAATTGTTGAAGGAAAAGTTCAAAGGAATTTTTCGATGTTGTGTCTTAAGCTTAAGGCGGCATTTTTGCTTAGTCCCTAGTGGAGAGGCCTGAACTAGATGAGGTGATAAATATACTGTTGGTATGTCTAATCCATAAAATTGGGGGATCAAAGTGGTGGATGTTGTTGGTTTCCAATATGATACCTTAAGCTTAAGACAGTGTTTTACTTAGTTCCCTAGTGGAGAGGCTTGACCTTGATGAGGTGGCATGCATACTGTTGGTATGTCTAATCCACAAAACAATGGAATCTAAGTGGTGATGTTGATAAACCTTGATGTTGATGTTGGAATGTTGTTGCTAGATCATGCATCCATGCATGAGTCCACAATAGTGATTGTGTTGCAAGTAGGCATATAAGTTGAAGGTTGTTAAAGAGGTGCTTAGAAAGACCTTCAACCTAGTGCTAGAAAGGGTTTGGGGATAGATAAATGGGCGAACTCCATAATGGTGTTAAGGTCATTGCAAGCCATGTGCCGTGGTAAGCCACTACCAACATATATATATATATATATATATATATATATATATATATATATATATATATAGAGAGAGAGAGAGAGAGAGAGAGAGAGAGAGAGAAAGAGATCATAACGTGCCAATATATCATTTCATAGATTAGTTTACGACGTCCCCTAATGGTTTATGGCACTTGTCATGCTGGGATCTAGGTGGTCCATTGTTGTTGTAACTTGCTAAGGGAAGTATCCATAATGGTTGCTCGAACAATGAAAAGTCCATGGAATCGAGTCTGCATACACGACATGTTGATCATTCTGTCATATTGATGAATATACTTATTTGTGGTGATGAATCTTATACGAGTTGATGTATGTGCTTGACAATTGGATTGATGATTAAATAATGTTAATATATGGAATTGCTTAAAAATTTCATTGTATTTATGGTTATTTTTGCAAGTTTATCCTTACTTGTTTGTTTGCATGTATGATTGGAATGATCATGACGTTCGCGTTTACAAGAGAAAATGACTAGCCGTTGGTGAAGGAGACCTTGCACTATCGAGTTCATGAGTGTCGTAGTGGATGTGAAGACGTGTCATCTTTTTCCTTCCCCTAGACTTAAGATGTTTTGGTGTTGACCAGCCAATGTGGTGTGTATAGTTTTATATTAAGGATTTCCCTACTTCCTTCAAATTAATTAAGATTAATGGTTTAATGACTTAATTAGCACATTAATGACATGAGATGACTAATTAGTCATTAGATATTGGTAGGGAATGGTACAAGATATTTTTTTAGTTATAGAAAATTTTCTTGTAACGTGTACATTCAAACTAGATAAAATAATAATATTTTAATCCATAGTGTAAGAATTAATTAAAATTTTACAAAAGCTTAATTATGATTAATTATAATTATTTTCATGAAATATTTGACATGTTTGTTCATAAATAACAATATAATCTTGTACTATCTATTTGACAACACAATCTAAGTTTCAATTGAATTAACCACTGAAACTGTCACAAAAATTTATCAAATTAAATTTTATGATTTAAATTACGATTTTTATTTGTAATTGTAATCAATCAAATTCAACAAGTATTACTAAAAATCGTGATGAACAACAACTAATGTAAAAAGTCTTTTTTAAAAAAAAATGCATTAAGACAGGAAACTTATTTGATATATAACGGATATTTGTTGACCTAATTTTACCATCAATTCAAAACAGAATTAGCAAATCACAAAACTTCACTTTGACAAAACAAATGCACATAATTAAAAGAACTTTCTATATATTTACATTATATACACAATCATGTTTACATACACACACATCTACACAATGACAATCAATTCATAAAGCTATTTTTATAGCCTAGGTAATAAATTCACATAACTACTAATACACTATCACAACCTAAGTAAACAATTGACAAAATGATACATTTATAAAGAGGTGTTGTTAAAAGAGAAACTTGTTATACAATGCCACAGTGAAGTGATATCTTCCTTAGAGATGAGATCCAATTTGTTGAATCTCTACAATTTTAAAGCCTTGAATTAAAAACTTTAACACATGAATTTAAAATTATTAAACAAAACTAATTAAGTTGTGGAAAAGAAAATTACCTCCCAAAGTAATAAAAATTCTTGAAAAGGTGATGTTAAGCATATGTCTCGTGACAAAATAAACACATTCATGGTTGCGTCTTTGTTTACTCATAGATGAGCACAAAATTAACCAAATTAAAAAAAATTAATAACCAAAAATCAAAGAAAAGTAAATGACAAAAAAATTACACGTCATGCAACCCATGCAATCTTCTTCATTTGCTATGAGTATTTTCACCATCATTTGGTATGTTCAAAGCTCTATATGATCAAACACATGCATGAAAAACCACAAACAAATACATTTACCAAAGTAAAAGTAAAAGAAAAAATTACCTATCTATCAAAGCCTTCAAATCCTTTGACATTTGATGTCAAAAGGAGTAGAACAATGTGACAGTGTTCTGCATAAGGCAAATAATAACCAATTGTCATTATTGCCTGTGAATTGAGTATCACAAAGTATTGTATTAATTACAAACTTAATTTTTCTTACCCATGATAATAAGGTGGAAGATAGCATTTTTTCTTGCCCTCACATAGCTTAGTACTCAAGTACTCCTTTCACACATACAAATCATTCTCTCAACTTTGCATGTAAAATGGGCAAAAATAATACATATGTATTCATCAAATTCTTGTAAAGGCCATGGATATACTTGTGACATTGGAAAGAAAAAATTTTAGGCAACAACTATATTTAGAGTATGTTTGGGTCAACTGAAATTTGAAAATTTCAGCTATTTTTTGACGAAATAAGCTCTTTGTTTGGTACATTAATTGAAATTTGTAAAACAACTTTTTTCTAAAAAAAAAAAGCTAAAATCTTGCATCTACACTTTTTGTAGCTTATGATTATTTCTCATTAGCTTTTTTTTTTTTCCTTTACAAATGTAATGCCCAAATTACCCCCAAAATTTTTCAACAACTTTTTCTCTTTTAGCTTTTTGCCCAACAACTTCTACCTTTTCGTAATTTATTATATAAAAGCTGATTTTTTTTTTATTGTAACCAAATGAAGTTAATTATTATAAATCGCTTTTTAGCAAACTTACCTAAATTAAAACTAATTTTGATTATAATCAATTATAATAATAAACGATTATACATGTAATTGATTATTAAAATAATTTAATTTTCACAATTGTCCCAAATACACCGGACAACTAATATTTTAACATTTCAGATTTTTTAGAAAAAAAACCTTTTTGCCAATTTTTAGCTTGTTTGGCACATCAACTGAAATAAGCTATTTTTTATAAAAAGTTTTTTTTTTCAAAAATAAGCTATTTTTATAATTTTTTTATGATTTTCTTTCAACATCTTTTTTTTTCTCTTCAAACACATTATTCTTAGATTATCCCCAAGTTTCCCAACATTTTTTTCCCTTTTTAGTTTCATAAATATCCTTTTCGTAATTTACTATGTAAAAGCTTATATTTTTGTTGTATCTAAACGAAATTAATTATTTTTGAATCATTTTTTTAGGAAACTTATCCAAACAAAAACTGATTCTGATTATAATCGATTATAACAATAATTGATTATTGAAATAATCTAATTTTTGTAGTTGTCCCAAACACACCTATTGGATCAAGCACTTACCACTAGGCCAAAAGCTATAGCTGCTAATCAGGCGCAATTCTTTCTACTTAATTGTAGCAGCCCAAGCGTCACGAGTCGACTGTGACTTGGCCCACCTGGGCCTCCGCCACAAGACAATTGATGCCACACACCAGACGACAATACACCCTTAGTTATTCATTTAAAACAATGAAAAATTACTTACATCACAAATAGTTAAAGTAACGAAATGAAAAAATCTCTTACCTGCTTATGAATTCCAGGATATCCTTTTGGTACATGAAAAATTCCATCTCCTTGCCAATAATATTAACCCTATATGAATCATTATAGGATCAATTATTCTTTATGATGTTAAAATATCTTTTTTTTTACTTTATTAATAACACTATTTAGATTTTTATGACTTTTATACCCTTGTATGCTATTGAATAAAAAAAATTAGAGAACTTATCTATAAATTATTTTTGTGAAAAAAATATGTAAGATATATTAAGTTTTACATACAAAACAAAATTAGTATGAGAATACATAGAAGATATTAAAATTTCCTATGAATTTTTAAAACGAATTTAAAGGAACTAATCGCATTTTTTCCAAAATTAATCATAAAAAACATTGCAGAAATTTTTTGAAAGAAATTAACAAGTTTCTAAAAAGAATTTTCACGAAAAACCCATAAGAAAAATTCGCATACAAGAAAAATATGCAAGTTTAAGTTATCTTGTATATAAACTTTCCTTAAAGATTGAAAAAAATAATTTTATATTATAAAAAAATAATTATTTAAAGAATTAGTTAATGTACGAAAAGTATTATTAATGTCTAAAATTAATCATAAGTATTGATGTTATCAAAAGTAAAAACTTAATGTGTAATATTAACATAAAAAATCATCTATAAAAATAACAACAACAACAAAAATGACGAAAGATTACTTTCAATTAAAATGTTGGTTTATGTTCATTCAATGACTTAAAATAATTAATAATTAGGAAATAAACAACTTTAAAACATATTTAAGAATATATAAAAATCTTATTAGAACCAACTAATTTTTTTTTTAATATATATACACTATATATAAGAGTGTAAAAAGTTCAAGGGGACAAGGGCCCCCTTCACCCCCAAAAAGCTCCGCCATTGTTCCCAAAGGATCATAAAACTCTTAAACTTTTGTCGGTTTAGCCTTTATGGTTTTCTTGATTGAGCAAAATCAATTTGAAACCTATCCTCACCACTACCACATCTAAGGATTAAGTCCTTTAATCATGTATCGTGTCTACCTTTTTTCGTGGGTAAACTAACTGTCTAACCTATAATTAAAGGGTTGTACTATCACTATATACTGCAAACAACATATACATTAAGCACATTATAACATGCAAACAAATATACACTTTTTTTCCCCATTTTCAAACACAAACACTAGTGTAAACACACATATTATGATAGATAAATGCATATACAATTATTTTTTTTTATCATTTTCAAACATTGTAAACACAAATTATGGCTTGTAAACACATAAGTTTTTTTTATATCATTTTCAAACATAGAAACTAGTGTAAACACACACGTTACTTTTAGGACTGTGCAAAAAACTGGACACATCAAAAAATCGATCCGAACCATTTTTACAAAGTGGTTCGCTTCACATTTCTTTTAAAATGGCTCCGTTTTTTTGAATTCAAATCGATTTGGTTATTCATTTCATACTCATATATGGATCAATTTTCCAAAGAAATGAATCGATCCGGTCCAGTTCATGAAAAATGGATCGATTAACCGAACTGTTTTTATAAAGCGATTTAGTTCATATATATATATATATATATATATATATATATATATATATATATTTAAAATGGATCGTTTTTTAAATTTGGACTAGCTTGGTTTTAGAGCGGTTCAGATCAGTTTGGATTTTTTGCACACCCCTAATTACTTTGTGCAAACATAAACAATGGCAAACACAATGACTAATAGAGAGCAAACACAATTTACAAACACAATAAACACCACAAGAGGACACTTATTCGTAGGAGCAAACATAGTAAATAATGACAACAAGAACGGCGACAAGAAACAACAACAATAGGGAGTAGAATGATAATGAGAAGCAATGTTACTGGCAAGAATGGAGGAACGAGAGCAACAAAAGTTCAAGAATGAAATATGGTACACTTTTTTAGAGTGAAAGGATTCTAGAGACTCATAAGGCAATATTTAAAAATACTTTCTAGATTGGTTGTACGAGAAACTAATTTAGATAGTGACTTTCAAAATCGATTAAAATATAATTGACCCAAAAAATCTGGTCTACAATTTTAAAAAGTTGAAAAAGCATTGACATTCTATATCGATTTCTAAATAACAAATTTAAAATGCTCATTTCAATATTATAAGGATGTGCCTGTCTAACATACTACATTGATTTTTTAGAAATTAATATAGATTATTGACGTGAAAAGCATTTTTAAAATGAGTTTAATGGTCATACACTGTCAATTAATCAGAAATTACAATTGATATGATTTTTAAAGTATTTATGATAAAAGTCAACAAATTTACAATAAATGGTGGTTTGTGATTGGATAACAGTGTAAAACTACTTTATACTGTCAGTGTATGACTTGTTTTCTCTTTTAAAATTAGTGACTTAAATATAATTTTAAGCTATGGGCTATTAACGTTGAGTCCAAGTCAGTAGTTAGAATACAATTTTCCTGTATCAGAAAATTGTTCATTAGTAATTATACTTATTTATTAAGATATGAAAATGTGTTTTATCAAAATATTGTCCTATTAATATGTACTCAAAATGTTTATATTATTGATTTTTTAATAAATTTTTTACTAATAATTAAAATATGTTTAGTACATGATTAGGTCTTATTTAAATAATTTTTTTCATAAATATTTATAAGAAAATAAAATGCATTAAACTTCTTTATAAGCTATAATTAACTTATGCACTTTGACTTTTGTAAAAGTAAAATGACAAGAGCATTTATAAAAGTTAAGTGTATAAGTAAATCCAAAAAAAAAAAAGTTAAGTGTATAAGCAGTGTTTTAAAACTCGAACTGGTGATCAACTCGGTCAAGGTATTGGGTTAGTGGGTCACTGGTTGAACAGGTGGGTCATTGGTTGAACCGCATGAATCGATATATTATTATATATATAATTTTATATTAAAGATATAGTATAAAAATTATATTTGTCATACATCTAATTGCTAGATGCCTTGGTGCGGTGGTCATAATTCTTTTGAGTATCCAAGGGACTTGGGTTTTACTCCATGCTGGTGCAAAATTCTACTAGCTCCCACTTGAAAATTTCTCCCACCTCATTCTGCAAGCAATCCTGCGACACTGTTCAAAACTAGGTGCCTATAGTAGCAGCAGGATGAGCTAGCAATGTGTAGAGAGGTTGGGGTTTCCCAACCGGTTTGTACATGGTGGCTCGTGAACCGAGCGAGTCACCAGTTCTACCCCCGGTTTAGGACCAGGTTGATGACGTCAGCCCGAGTTTGATGATGCATGTTCGATCTAATAAAAAGACCAAACCGACTATAGGTTCGGTTTCCGGTTGAATCAGTCAGACTAGCCGGTCCAGAGTTTTAAAACACTGTGTGTATAAGTTGATTTCAGTTTATGAGAGAAAATTAATTTTACTTTTTTAATTTTTTTATAAGCACTTATAGAAAAGTTTATTCAAACAGTATTTTAATATTTTTATTAATATATGACATTTTTTTAATGATAGTCAATATGATTTGTTCAAAGTTATATGATTTAGTTGGCATAATTGGTGAGAGTTTACTTCCTTGAAAGAAGTAAAACTAGTTTTTTATCTTTGTCGAGAAAAAATAAAAGCCTTACGTGGAAGACATGATTGTGAGACAATCAATCATGGCGCAGGCAGGAATGACAAATCCAGGGCTGACAAGAAAAAGATGTATTGGAATGACTGTTATTTCTTAATATAACACATTACTTTGCAATTTATATTGCCTCATTATGTATATGATAAATTTGAAATGTATGTGATAAATTTATATTGTCTCATTATAAAAAAAAAACTATATTATTTTGAAATTTAATTATGACATTAATTATAGTCAGTTAATAAATTGCGTCATAATTAATAATTAAAAAATGATTAACCAAAAAAAAAAAAACTTTATGATAGAATCATTCTTAGATGTAACACTGGTATTAACATCACTGTCTAAAGTGAAAAATTTTCTCTCTCTCATACACACACATATAAATGATTAAGATTAATTTTTTTAAAATCATATGATCACACACACATATATAGATGATTAAGTTTAAATATTTTTAAAGTTATATGATAGATTAATTAAAAAATCATATTTTTTTTAAAAAAAAAATTCACTTTTGTGTTTGAATATTGACTATGATAAGATTAATAATTAATAGTTATTTTTTTCATTCTTATATAAAAATGACTTTTGTATTAAATATTTTTCCCTCCCCACAAATAAGTAAAAAAAGATATCAGTAAAAAATAAAAGTATAAAAAAATGAATCTCAACTATATAATTAAAATGAATGGTTAAAATTAAAATTAAAAAATGATTATTTGTATATAATTATATAACCAATTAAGATTTATTTCTTCCAACCTCTTATAATCTCAATAGATATGTCTTTTATATATATGTGTGGTCTGAATAAATATGTCTTATATATATATAATTTCTACTTTTTTTACAATAACGACAATAAAATTTGAAACTAAAGTCTTGGATAAATTATCTCAATTTTTTTATCACTATGCCGACCTTAATCGGTTTCTGGCACTCCAATTTCTACTGCATTCATTTTCTGATGCATGATTGGTCGTCAACTAATATTAATCTTATTGCTTATATAATATATAAAAGTTTTTTATTATAAAAAAAAAGTTTTTTCGTTTAAGTTGTCACATGACGTTTTTTTCTAACTTCTATTCGCCTCTTTATATTTTTCTATTACTTTTCAAATTTCTCCATCTTCCAAATTTTTATTATCTTTTTTTTTATAAATTTTCTATTTTTATTAAAATAATTAGTGATCGATGTTCACCAACGTTTAATAAATTGAAAAATATATACTTTATTACGTAAAATAATATTAAATTAAATAAAAATGTATTAATAAATTCCCTAAAGGTATTATTATTATTTTTATTTAATAATTTTTTTATTGTTAATCTTACTCTTGCAAGTTTTAATAAATAAATTTAATTTTTATAGGCTTATTGGCAATACATTTTAATTTTATCTATACTAGTAATATTAGAAAAAGGACATAGAAATTTATAAATACATTATATATATATATATATATATATATATATATATTATGATCTATCATAGTATGTTATGATATAAATTTTAATTTATATTTATACAGTATAAACTATTTTATTGCATGTAGTAATTGAATGAAACAACTAAAAGAGAGTAAATCACCATTAGTTCCTAAAAGTGTAATGCGTTTTCACATTAATCTCTAAAACTAAGAAAATTTCAAATAAGTTTCTAAAATTTTCAATTGTTTCATCTAAGTCCCTAAATTTAATCATTTACTGTTATTTTGGTCCATAAACATATGTTAATATTATCATCTAAGTCACATTTTTTTTTTTTCGAATTTTGGACTAATGTGATTGATAGATTGCACTTTCAAGAACTTATTTAGAATTTTCTTAGCTTCAGAAACTAATATGACAATACTATACATTTTCGGGGACTAAAATAGTGGTTTACTCAACTAGATAGTAATAAAATTTGATTGTTAGAAAAATTTAAAATCATATGAATTTTTAATCGTCTGACCATTCATGTGTAAAAGTAATTATTAATATAATATTATTTTTAATATAAATTAAAACAATTGTAAAATAAAATTATATTGATTTTGTTTTAAGTGATTTAAATACGTTACATGAATTAATTAATTAATTTTAGTATATTTAATTAAAAATTATTTAAGTAGTCAATATCTAAATGAATATATACTCAAGTTACTATTCTGTAAATAATATATCAATAATATTTTTTTTAAAATATTGATACTCATTAAATGACACAATTCTAAAAATTAAATTTTTAAATGGATATTATGAGTCAAAAAATGTCGGTAGTACTTAACCTCTGTAAATATAATGTTTATTTAGATGACAAGGATGAGTAAATAGAAAAAATTCTAAAAATAATTAATATTTTTGTTAATTAAAAGTTTAGAAATTGGTAAAAGTAGTTTAAAATTTAAACATATGAATAAGATGAAAAGCATTTGATTTCAAACTCTTACTTTGATTTTCTTTTGTATAAGGTTCAAAAAAATATATTAAGTTGGATATTTTTTAACCAAACATTAGTATAATAAGATTTTTTTCCCACTATAGTAATACATTACTACACCACTGGGTTTTACACGTTTCCATTCTCACTCTTCTTCTTTTAATATTTTTTTTTGGTGCTCTATTCTTAAATTTTTGCGTTAACATATTTAATTTTTGTTGTTTTACATTACTGGGAGTTTCAATTCTTAAAAAGGAGCCCGTTACATTATTTGAGATTTTTATGATCCAACTGTAACGAAATAAACCTGAAGAACAATGCCCTGCACATGTCTCTATAGACATGAAAGGACTACAAGCAATAACTGAAGTACAAGCGTAAAGAACTGTCATTTGGAGACCTGATTACTCACAGCATCGTCAAGGATACCCATGAAAAAAAAAACTCAAGGCTGCCAAAGCAAAAGTAATGATCTCAAAGGCTAACTAAGTGCACAACTCTCACAAAAAAAGATATACACAAACAAAAAGCATGATCAAGAGTGCATAAAGCTACTAATCCCAACTTTAAAAAGAAAGGAACTTACCATGTTTGTGAAAAGTTAAGTCATCATCATGCACCACGTTACAAATATAGGAAAATGAATGACAATCCTTTAAGGCAAGTCTAATCAAATGAGTTATAATTATTTTCTCAAACTTATATTGCGACCATTGTGAAATAATGATTCGCATACCTGAGCGATACCTGCCTCACCTTGCCCTGTCTTACCTGATTAGAGTATAAGCCGAGTTTTCTTTAATATCCATGTAAATGGCAAGGTGAGATAGATTTGAGGATATAAATATGCCTGCCTCGATTCTAAATATAATCCTAATCCGATAATAATTAAATTATCAATTTAAATTTATTTATTTATACTAACATATATATGACATTGTTATTAAATTTCTTAATTTAAGTTTTTTTAAGTTTATTTTTATGTATTAATTAATTTAAAATGTGCTTGGTGTATAATTTATTTAAAGATAAAAATAAACACCCAAAAGAGATTAAAAAAATCACCGATCATGTAAATCAACTGACATAAGGTTATTTCACTTTAACTAATAGTCTCGACTTTGAGTATTAAATATACAATTACATTAAATACTTGAAAGAAAGATTATGCTATTTATAGTAGTCCTATTTGACTCAAAAAAAAATTACCTCTATAAAAATTTTCTGTGGTTTGTATTAAAAAAAAACACACAAAAGAGATCAAAATTCTTGGATTCTTATAAATAGGGATAACTTTGTGAAGACAAGACCAGGGCATGGAGGGCAAAGCTGATTCCAATCTCATGACTCATCCCTCATCCTCTCCCGTGACCATCCTTGCTTGTAAAATAGACCTAGCCTTTGTAATGTGTTGTTAAAACAAAGAATCGCACAAGGAAAGTATCCAAGAGCAATAAAAAGTGTAATATTTTTGCCCAGCATCAATCATTGAATAATCGAGGCAGTCCAAAAAAAGGGGCATCATGGTCATTCGACCTATCTTGAAATAGCAATGCCAATGAGTGAAACACCAGGGTCCGGAATTCACGTGCGAATCACATGTGATGGAACACTGTACGGACCCAAGGAGGAAAGATCGGGCCCTTACTCGAGTTGTTGTGTAATCGATAGTTCCAATTATTGGGTGCCTTGTGACAAGACTAGGTATTTCAGCCGAAAAGATTTTCTTTTATTAAAAAACGAATATGATAGTATAAATAAATAAGAAGAAAAGTTTCCAATAAAATAAAGTTTAAACAGAATAAACTATTCCTAGTTTAGAACACAAAAAGTTTCCTTTTTTTTTTTTTTTTACTTTCTAAAACAATACGTGATTTTTTTTTTTTGAAAAAAATAAAATGTAAAGAAAAGGTCTCAGTGACAATAAAGTTTTTTGCTTTGGCATATTTTTGCTACCTTTACCTTCTTTAGTAATTGAGAAGATTTATTTGTTTTACCAAGAACCCAGTTAGGACAGGGAAAATAGGACGAAACTCGAAAAGGAAGTGGAAAGCTACCTAAATTCACGTGCAAATCACATGGCAAAGATATTCATGATTTAGTTTGAGTTAGTTTCGAGAAAAAAAATATATTTAATTGGACTATAAAAAACTTACAATTCGATTTACAGCAATTTAAGAAAAAAATTAAATTTAAATCAATTCAATTTGTTTTTTAAAACTTGAATTGAATCAATTATTTTTGTTTTTGTCTTATTTTTTAATTTCTTTAAGAAATAATAATTTAATTTAATTTAATAAATAATAAAATGATATTGCTTAAAATAAGAGTAGACTTCCAAACTAGCACGTATATTTTTTACTGGTTAATTTTTTATTTAAGAGATAACATTAGTTAAATAAAAAGTCAAATATATGATAAATAAATATACATATAAAAAATTTGTTTAAAGTATTCAATTTTATCATAATTTAAAAATTATAAGTCAAAATAATCTCAAGTTTATTTGAGAATAGAAGAAAAAATTAATACAAATTTAATATATTTGCGGTTTAATTCAATCTAATTCAATCCTAAACATAAGAATTGAAAACTAATTCAAATTGAATAAAAAAGTATTATTCATTTACTTTTAATTTTTTCAACTAAGATTTATTCAATTTTTATTTTTTTACAATTAATTTATCAATTATGAAAGTTTTTTGTAGCGGTTCATTTTAACACCCTATCACTTAATTTATCAATTTTCTTACAATTAAATTTTAACACCCTTCACATGGGGAACGAGCCTCGTACGGGCAAGAGAAAGAGCAAAGGGTTTTTTATTTTTATTTTTTACAAATTACAATAATAATATACCTGAGATTTGTGGGGGTGGAAAAAGGCATGATAATGGGAAGACGAGCGTTGATGAATGATGATGGGTGGGTTTGTCGGGTAGTGGGTGTTACGTTAACGAGTGTTATGATTTAATAAGTTAGGGAGAGATCCATTATTGGGGTGTGTGGAAAGACCGAGCCCAATGCAAGGGAACACGTGGGACAGCTAGCACGCACTCGTGGGGACACTCATAATCATCACCCGACATCTTGTCTGTCATGCCACTCACTAACTGTAAATTATAGTAATCTCCTTACTAATTATTATCATATTAAAACCACCATATACTCACTCACAGTATCATAGGGCTTCGGAAGCATCGTTATACTTTTCCTTTATTAGATTGTATATAGGTTCACAAGAGATTAATTATCATTATCATTATCATTATCACCCCATTATTTTATAACCCTCCCGTAAATGTGATTTGCAGTTAATACATTTACTCTTTGCATGTACTCACTGGTGAAGAAATTTCTAATACAATGTGAATTTTAACTGATGTTTTAAGAACACTTATTAAAATATTTAATAGAATTTATTAATTTTAGTGATTTAAAAAATAATTAAATATTATTTACACTAGCTTCTAGATGGCACTGATTGAAGCTAAAGAGAGGATGAGATCAGTTGGATGGTGCTGCTTGGTCAAGGTTGAGTGGAAGCAGAGTGATGACCACCTACAAAATCTTCAATCCTTAAGTCAGTAAACTAATGACGCAAAGATTCGTTAAGGAAAATAAAATGTACCTGAAGGAGGGGAATGAGGACATATATATAGGAGTATGAGAGGTAACAGGTTAAGTGATCAATTAGCATCAACAATATGATTGTAGTTAGAGGGGTTATTAGGCTGAGTAGCTCACTTTAAGTGTCTCCTCCACATAAGATTCATGCTTCTTATTAGAAGCACTTGAGTGATTTTGAAGTCGGGCAAAAGGTTAGTAGCTAATTAGGTTCACGTTTTAAGGAGGGTTGTGCTGACTTTGGGTTAACAGTTGACAAGCCTGGAAACCGAGAGAGGTGACCAAGTCCAAGACATGTGACTAGGTGAAGGTTATGAGGACTGTGTTGACCTTGAGGTATGGCTGGCATGGTTGAAAATGGGGTCAAGCCCAAGCTAGTATAGTTATGCGTGGGTTGTGTTTGAAACATATAATTGAATATAAAAAATCTATTTTATTAAATACTCCTTTCTTTCCATTTTATTTGACGAATTAAGAAATACAATTAGTATTTTAGATTTCATAAAATTAGAATTATGCAATTTTTAATATATTTCTCGTCTTTCATATTAAGTAGATTCTTTCTCATCTATACTTCTTTTGTATTTTCTTAATCCATAATAAATGATTAAAGATATGGTAGAAAAAATATTTAATACTTTATTGATTTGTAAAATGACAATCAAAATAGAATAATTTTTTCCCCTAAAATGTCAAACAAAATGGGACAAAAAAAAGTACATTATGTTTTCATTTTTAATTAATTTCTTAAAGGCATTTATTTGGTACAAAGTTTGTGATTGAATTAGTGATTAGTCAAGATGATAAAGTTTGTGATGGATAAGCCACTTTCTATCATTAGGGCTATGTTTGGATTTTTGTTTGGGATCTTCCCAACATACTTTTACTTCACTAAACTCAGTTTCTATCATGTTTAATTGTCTCTCAAAGTAATTTTAAAAACTCAATGTACTACTAAACTGAGTTTGAGTTGAAAGCAACATATGAATTACTTTTGAAAATTCATTTTTTCGTTGGTAAGTATATATGCAAGTGTAAAAGTACTTTTGATTAATATTATCTAAACAAATTTTACTTTGTCAACATACTTTTGAACAAAAAGTATTTAAACATAAATCATATTATAATAAACTTATCTTTTATCAAATTTGAATTTACAACGTATTTTTAATTCAAATTTATGTTTATTAACTTTAATCCAAATATGTAGTATATCATTGGGTGGGAAACCTTTCCGTTCCCTGTGGAGGAGGGTCTTACTTGTAAGTTGCAAACTCAATTCTATTCGTGAACATTGCCAAATGGACAATTGATTAAAGTCACAATTGAATAATTGTAAAAGATAGGATCGGGATGGGAGGTGCTAACTGATACATATGGACTTCACTTACAGTGGTGAAGACGCTACTTCAAAATTCAAACCTGAAAAACCCTTTTTACCTAGAAAGAAATGTGAACTTACACGTGCCATGGCTAGTCATATGATATTAGGTGTCTGACCGGTAAGTAGAAGAAATGAGTGCGGTGAAGAACACGCGCCCTGAGAGAGGGTAATGGAAATTAGCAAAGAGGCAAGGGGTGATCAAATGATTGTGATAAGGAAGGTGTCCGTGCCTGAAGGGACAGGATGACACCCACGATTTTGTAAAGGTGTTCACGTATACGAGTAATTCGTTAACCCAAAACAATTCAAATCGGCTCAATTATTTCGGTTTGTTTTTTTTATTGTTTGAATCACACCCGACTCAACCCGTTTAAACCCATTTAAGTATGGGTCAGATAACGGATTTTAATTTACGGACTCATTTACTTGTGATCCCGTTTCGTTGAAGTGATATTTTAATTTATTTATTATTATTTTTTATATTTTATATACTAATAATTATTAATTAATGAATTACTAATGCTAAATAAAACAAAGAATAAAGACACCCAACACACCTGTGAAGTTGTAAACCCCTGTTAATTTTGGATCACTACATATTTCGTGTATGTTGTTGCTGTTCTTTTTCTTTCGACTCTCATTCTAAGTTTTTGTAAGCTTTATATTAATTTTAGAAACAAGAATGATAAGAAACAAAGTCCAAAACTAAATACAATATTTTTATAACGTGTCAAAATTTTTTAAAAAATATATTTTTTTAAAAATTAGCAAATTTTAAATATGCGGACTCGATTACCAACCCAAACCAACCCATTAATGACTGGTTTGGTTTGGGTTTGACACTAAAAAAACATGAACTCGACCCGACCCATACAATTTTGATAAGAGTTGGGGTAACGGGTTTAGCCAAACTCGACCTGTGTACACCGCTACGATTTTGTTTATATTTCTGTTAAAATAGTTGATGACTCAAATTTTTTTTGCTACATTTTCTTTAGGTACATAAATGGCTCAAATTTTATTAAAATTATAAATTTTTATTGATTAAATAAAACTAAACTTATTTTTCTAATAATTTTATTTATCACCGCTAAAAATTATTGATATTTTTAAGAAATTAATGTTCTTTTTATTAAGTAGAATAAAAAATGTTATAAAGAACATATATTTTTTTTAAAACTATAATTATTAAAAGCGTATTAAACCAATTGCTTCGATGAAAGCAGTTAAGCCACTAGTGTGGATAAGTCAGAAAGGTGGTTAAAAGTAGAGTAATAACCGATATAGAAAAGTGTTTTAAACAAATCTTTTCAAAACAAATATTTTGTTAATTTTTTATTTTAAAACAATTTTTTAAATAAATAAAAGCTCGCATATAATATCTACATATAGATTACTATTAATCTAACCATTTATTATAAATTTTATATATTGTAGAATATGTAATGTGATTCTTTTATGTTAATTTACATTTCCACTTCACTTAACTTAATTTCTATAATTTAATATTGGTTTATTATTTAATATATTTATAATATTAAATATTTTATATTATTATTGTTTCAATCTCAATTTGACTATTGTTAAATCAATAAATCGTGAATCATTATTTTTACCGATTCAATTTAATTTTAAAAACATTCTTAAAAATAGTTTTATTTTCAATAAATAGAAGGTTATGACAATGGTTAAAAAACTAATAAATAGAAGGTTTTCAATGAAATCATGATAGAGATGGATATATAACATTGAATTTAACATTTTTTAATAAGTTTTTTTTTTAATTTTTGATTTCTTAACCATTATTCTTATGCTTTGTTTTGTTTTTTGGTATACAATAACGATAATAAAGTTTGAACTTCGGATTTTGTGCAAATTATTCAAATCCCTTCACCACTAAGTAAATCTAGCAGGTTATGCTTTGTTTTGTTTGAAAAAGAAAATGAATAGAAAGAAAATAAGGAAAAGAATTTACGTAGAAAGAAAGTAACGAGAAAAAGAATAGATTTTAAGGATTATTTGATGGGAGAAAAAAAAAAAGAGACAGAAGATAAAATTATATTAAAAATATAAAATTATAAACGGATATAAAAATATTTAAAAAGATAAAAATTATTTTTTCCTTTCTCTGTACATAAGACAAAAAAATAAAAAATAATAGATCTCACAGTTTCTTATTTCTTGCTCACCTATTTTTCTCCTATCAAATAAGGAGAATTTCTCTTTTCTCTCTTGCTTTTATCTATTCCTTCTACCTTTACTAAATAAAACGTTAATGTAATATTTAACCAAATTAATAAATTAAGAAACCTGTAAAAATATCTTACATATTTTAAAGATGTTAAAAACATTTATTTATTTGTAAAATTTTAAAAAATTGATTAAAAAGAAGTACCCACGTGTGAAGAGACGTATGGAGGTGTTGCAGCACGTGTCCTGCAGAGGCATGTTGGTTCATGTGATTGTGAGTTGGGGGCAGGTTTTTCTTCCATGCTTTCTTCATTTTCGCACCACGTGAACGCCAATCGCACTTGTCCCCCCCTTACTCTCACCTCTCTAGTCTCCTCACTTACTTAGCTTTGTTAACTCGATAAAATAATAATAATAATAATAATAATAAAGGAAAGGAAAAGCTTGAATTTGGCTAGCTCTTAGACGGCTAGCGCCATGATTCAGATAAGCCAAGAGTCCAACATACCTGGCTAGAAAGAAAAAGAAGAACTCTTCCAATCCTTTATATATATATATAAATTAAAATAATTATTTTAAAATGATAATATTTTTAGGAACTATTCTTTAACAAAAGTATTTTTAGGTAATTTTTTTAATGAGAGTGCTTATAGAAATTTTTTCCAACCTCTCATCTCCTTCAATCTATTATTTTTATTTTTAGTTTTAATTTGAATTTCAATATTTTTTTTATTTTATTTTAAATTTAATTCTTTTAAAGTGAGTAAGTATAAAAAATGTAATCTCAATTGTTAGAAAAAAAAATTAATTATCAATATTTTAATATATTCATAATTTTTTATATATATTCACATAACCGTTGATTTAGTCATCAATAATTAAGATTTATTATTTGAGTTTAATGGCTATGTACTATCAAGGTAAAAACTTTTACATTGTCGACTAATTAAAAATTATCGTTAATATGACTTTTAAAATAATTATGATAAAAGTCAACAAACTTATAGTATATGATAGTTTGTGATTGAATGACAGTATAAAATTGCTTTGTACTGTTAGTGCATAACCTATTTTCTCTTGTTATTTTATCCTCTAAAGTGAATTAGTAAGATCCATTTATTTTTATTTCAAGCAATTATTAATATATTTTTATTTTTTATTTTACATATTTTTACACAGGAGACAAATTCTTACTATATAAAACCATTTTAAAGTGGTGGCTAGTAGCTACAAGCTTCTTAGCCGTTGCGAATTGTTTTGGTTCATTTGCACTATGGGAACTTATCGTTGATTTACCCAACCAAGACAACAAATATTATTGACGGACACTTCACATCCAGTAACCGTGAAAACACGCGTGGTAAAGCAAAATCCATTTTCCTCCCACGCGCGACTCTTCTCAGGACACGAGGAACAAACAACCGAGGTTTTTTTTTTTTTTAACAGTCCCATGGGAAGATAGAAGAAAAGAAAAAGTTTGAGAAAGCGACGTTGTTGGCTGGGGGAAGACCCTCGTGGTGATCGCATGGGTGGAGATTTGTGTGTCGCGTAGGATAAGGGATAATGGGGTCCCACTCGGGGACAAGCCAAATAAAATGAAAAGGTTATCTGTTTGGTTCCAAATTTCCAATCATGACCATTGGCTGTGCTGATTTTGATGGATGCCGAGGGGTGATGCTGATCATGGATGTTCCTACATGTGACATTTGACCTCAGCCGTTGATGTAGGGAACTGATTCACTCCTGGGGCAAATCTTCAGGTGCGACGTGGCCCACAAGGTTAAATGCTGAAGATTTCCTGCGATTTGCCACCAGACACCCTATGCTACCTAAAACTAGGTGCATTTATTTTGGGTTTTACTTGTTACACTCATTAGTCATCTTTTTCTTTCGTTATATAAAAAAAAATTAAAGAATCTTACCATTCAGTGTCCTGTTTTGTTTTTATTACTATCAGTGTCTTAAGGTACTACTGGTTAAAAAATTAATGAATAGAAAGTTTATATTAAAAGAGTTGTATTAAAAATCATAGAAAAATTTACTATTACATTTTTTAATAAAAATATACTATTTTTAATTTTTTAACTAATGTTTTAAACATTTTCAAAATTAAATACTTTTTATCAATCCACTAATAAGTTACTGTATTTGGTTTGTTAACCTTAAACTCCCGATTACAGTCATGATTGTCTTGTGTACTTACAAATGTGCAGCGACAGTCCTAAACGGAAGATCAAGAGACTCCTTAATCACATTAATTGATGTAAATAAAACTACTATTTTTTTTTTAATTTTATAAAATTGCACATGTTAACTGAATAACTAGTCTTATCAGCCTAGTAGGAAAAAAACTTTAGAAAAGGAAAAACCAGTCTCATCAGCCAAAAAAATGTGACATGAACGATGATGTGATGTATATAGTTATCGTCTTATCAGAAAGCCTTTCACAAGTCTTCTTCGTTTGGCCGATGGTTTATGAGTGTGAAGTAACAAACAAACTCCTTTATTTAAATTTTAAAGGCGACATCGTTTTCATATTTCCCCGTTCCTAGTTGTGTTCCACTACTGGATTCGTTGCATCGCGGTAAATAACGTCCTATTTTAGTGATTTCCTAATGTTTGTAGTATATTATTCAGCGGCCAAAGGAATTGGTTGTGGAGTGGGACTTATCCTAAGGTGCAAACATGGCGTGAAAGTTATCGAAAAAAAGCCAGTGTGAAAGTAAAGTTTTAATAAAGTGGTGTTTATTTACCAAATGGTCAAAGGTAAGAATAAGGAGGTTAAGGAGGGAAGACATGAATGAAGTAAATGAGGGGAAGACAGACAAAGCAGGGTTGTATTATTTGGGGGGCAAATGTCATGATTGAGATAACTGGCCTTGCTGACGTAAAGTCATCATTGAACTTACACACCACTCCCACCCATTCTCTCTCCTTTCTATATAATCTCAACCCACACGGCCACCCCCTAACACTCCAAATCACACCTCGTTTCCATCTCCTTCCCTCTCGCTCTCTTTCTCTCACCAAAACCTCCCACCCAATACCCTCAAACTCAGTTTGAGTACACAAGCTCTTCAAACGCTAATTTTTTTAAAGACTAGAGATGATGGTTGAAAAGGAAGATTTGGGTTTGAGTCTAAGCCTCAACTTCCCTCACAATACCCCAAATCCTCAACATCTGAGTCTCATGTCGTCCTCTACTCACTCCTCTTCCCCTTCTGGTTGCAATCCTCAGAAACCCTCTTGGAACGAGGCTTTTGCTTCTTCGGGTGTGTACTAAAATTGTTCGATTTTCCCCCTGATTCTTAAGTTGCATGCTAATGTTCCAGATCTGTTCAAGTTTTTTGTCTTTATTACCTCCTCCATTTTCTCATTCACTCTGATCCGGCTTGCTGGGTTTTTTTTCTTTTTCAAAAAACAATTTTTACCCTTTTCTTATATTTTCGCCCTTCATTTTCAATATCTTTTGCACCGCCCTCGTTATTTATGCCGAACCAAAGATTCCAAATCCTTTAGTGAACAAAAAAATTAAATCATTTCATTAATTACCATTCAACCAGATTTAGAACAACTAGTTACTATCCCAATATGCATAGCCGTCAAATTTAATATATATTTTTTCTTTAATTCCAGATCGAAACTCTGACACATGCAGAGGCGAAACCCGATCATTCCTGCGCGGAATCGACGTGAATCGGTTACCTTCCGCCGTAGACTGCGAAGAGGAAGCGGGAGTTTCGTCTCCGAACAGCACCGTTTCGAGCGTGAGCGGAAAACGGAACGAGAGAGAACCCAACGGCGAAGAACACGACATGGACAGAGCCTGTTCCCGAGGAATCAGCGACGAAGAAGACGGTGAAACCTCACGGAAAAAACTTAGACTCTCCAAAGACCAATCAGCTATTCTCGAAGAAAGCTTCAAAGAGCACAACACCCTCAACCCCGTAAGCATAACAAATAACAACCTTAATGCTTCTCATATTTTTAGTAGCTAGTACTAAATAAATTACTAATGTGATTTAATTTAATGTTTTTTCAGAAGCAAAAGTTGGCACTGGCAAAGCAGCTAGGTCTTCGACCAAGACAAGTGGAGGTCTGGTTCCAGAACCGGAGGGCAAGGTTAGTTGCAAATTACAATATGAAATAGTTTGATTTAATATAAAGTTTATTTTATAATTTTCTTTTTATTAAGCGTGGTCCTTGTGAAATTTCAGGACTAAGCTGAAGCAAACTGAGGTGGACTGCGAGGTGTTGAAAAGGTGCTGTGACAATCTGACGGAGGAAAATAGAAGGTTGCAGAAGGAGGTTCAGGAGCTTAGAGCACTGAAACTTTCCCCTCAGTTTTACATGCAAATGACCCCACCCACGACACTCACTATGTGCCCTTCTTGTGAGCGCGTGGCTGTTCCGTCCTCCGCCGTTGATGCTGCCACGCGTCATCATCCCATGGCCCAGGCCCAGGCCCAGGCCCATCCTCGGCCCATACCCATTAGCCCGTGGGCTTCCGTAGTTCCCATTCCGCACCGGCCGTTTGATGCTTTCCACCACTGAGCTTGGTGTTTGAGGGTGCTTTGGTCATGGTGAATTATTATTGTTATGGATATGGGCATACTTGTACCGTGTAGGTGTGTACCCCAAAAGAGAGAGAAAAAATTTGGGGTAAACAGTGAGGAGCGGTTGTAACAGCGTGCTGTGGAATTGTGCGTTCCGAAGTGCGGTCTAGGATATGGTCATTAGAAGAAGGGATTCGGTGGGTCTCCAATGTTTTGTACCAGTTTGACCCATCATCTTTTGTTTTGTTGGCTAGGACCTATATTAGTTAGGAGGGTTTCAGTTTTAGTAATACTTAACTTTTTTTCCCGTGTCAAGACTAAACATGGACTTTATGTAAAGTGCAATTGTCTAAGTAAATTATATAGGTTTCGTTCCCATAGCCTATTTCACTTAATTGGGATCTTTATTTGTAAGTTCTTTTATGAGGATTTTATCATACCCGTTGAAAATATTATTTTCCTGTCTCACTTCCTATTCACTTTTCTTGTTAAAGTGATGGGACCTTTCTAAATCTTAACATTCAATTATATTTTAGTTTCATGTCGGTTCTTTGATGTCATGTCAAATTTTTGATTTGAGTTTAATTGGGATGTGTTCTTAGTATTAATTATTAAGAAATTATGTTTTATATAACTTTTAAAGTAATTATTATAAAATTTTTAAGTAATTATTTTAAAATTTAATAAATTCATTATATATAATGAGTTGTAATAGTATAAAAAAAATTTATATTGTTTGTGTATATATTATTGAGTAAATAATTTATGCATTAAGAGTGTAAAGAGTTTTTACATTCTCTTTCAATCACAAATTATATGTTTGATAAGTTTATTGACTTTTATAATAATTACTTTAAAAACTATATTGACAGTGTAAATTTTTATCATTAACAATATATAATGGTTAAACTTCTATTATTTATTGTTGATGTATTTTAATTTTTATGTACTGTTATTGTAAAAAAATTTATATTAACAATCAATTAAAAATTATTGTTAGTATAATTTTTAAGATAATTATTATAAAAGTCAACAAACTTACTATATATGATTAATGATGGTACAAAATTTTTTACAGTGCATATTATTGTTTGCAAAATAAAGTTATTCATAAATACTTAAAAGATCCTTGTTTGATTATGAAGATTTGGGATGGATTATTTTCAAGTTTTGGGTTAGAATAAGTCGTCAAAATAACTTTGTAGCCAAAATAAAGAAAAACGTGAATTTGCATTACGGGCCATCTGATCATTGTGAAATGAAGTAATTATGATTTTCATATTGGGTTGGGGTGGTCCCCGGGAGGGGTAGAGAGGAAGAAGGGTTTCCCACAGAAAATTGAATTCGTTTCTTATTTTACGGGTCAATGTAGACTGTAGAGCACTACGCCGGGTCTATAATAATGGTTCAAACGTCTGCACGACCAATCATTAATTTAAGAATTCTGGGTCATTATCGGCCCAAATAACAATGGTTTTGCGTAACAGGCTGCCTGTTTTCATGGGTTAGGTTCCATTGATCAGCTCTAAAGATTGATGGGGATAAACTAAAAAATATAAAATCCAAGATTGACAAAAATCACGCCAATATTTTGAAAATATGAAGTTCGTCACCTCAATAGTCTTCGAAATTCGAAAATGTGTTGAATTTAACATATTACGTAACTTTCATAATGCAATCAATTATTTGAGTTTTTCATTCAATATTTTGGACTATAGAATAATATATCGCATAATATATTGGTGTTTATTGAATTACATCGACTTGATGATTTCCAAAACCAATTCAAACTAAACTGGTTTATTTTAGGTTGAATTATTGGGTTAAATAGATTCCAATTTGATTAAAGTTTACACGGATAGTTTAGTTCACGATTTGAAGAAATTCCAACCTAAGACTTTATATGATGAATTGTGAATTTGACCTCCTTAGCAAAAGTTTTCAATTTTATGGGTCTCTCTCTCTCTCTCTCACACACACACATACACACACACTTTTGCATGATCTCAGACTCTCGCTCACACTCTGCATCTACAAATTCACATTCTATGCCATCTCACCCAGTCACCCTCCACTCCAGTTAATAGCATTTTATTTGTCTATTAACTGTTGTTGTTATCCACGAATGAGTCACATAATCCATCATATATGCTACGTCATTCGTTGTCCACCCAGTCAAAGCTATGTCATTCAATGTTATTTGCTTCGGCAAATCAAACAGTTGGTCAATGATGAATTTGCGGTGGTTGACCTTTCTTGCTTCTTGTTTCTCCTTTTGTGTCACTGGGTAATCTTACGTGAAGAATGAAGATGTGTTTGATTGACCTATCTTTCTTTTTTAATCGTGGGATTTTTTTTTTGGCTTGGTGGGATTTATAAATATTAACTAAAGATTGGTTTTGGTAGAAATTGTGTATAAATAGTACTTGGGTTGATGATGTTTAGTTGTGTTTTCAGATAGAATTACTAGACTGCTGGTTGCAAATTCGTAGGTGAATTTTTAGGTATATATTAAACAAAAGAAAAAGATTTTATTGACCTTATATGACTTAACTAGATATTATTAAACAAACCGATATCAAAAGTACATGTATAGAGATTAAAACATATTATTTTTAAATATAGGAACCAAAAGAAAAATTTTGCGTAACTATAAATACCAAAAAAGTAATTAAAGCTTAAAAAAAATGTATTAACTTCTTAAACTCTAATACCTTAAAAAGAACATCTCACAAAAGCAAAATGCTATTATGTGAAAGTATAAGGCATACTTCTATAAGTTATATTAATCGAACATTATTCACCAAAAAAATTATTAATCGGAACATTTATATCATATGTTGGGTATGACATTGTCCATGAAAAGTCACAAGCGAGCTTGATGCATATTCTCCCATCGGTTCTTAAGAGCATCAATAATGGTGATACTTCTTAGAATTTGGGTGTAGGCCTAATTCAACCCTAAAAATAGCTCAAGAGATCTCCAATACATTTCCGTCATGTTGAGGATTGGATATCTCGAGCGTATAGTTTGCAGGATTAAACATCTACAGGTAGTTTGATAACAATAACTCGATAGGGACAAACAATAATTGCTAAGATAGGCTCTGATACTTTCTTAAAATTTAGGTTTGGACCTAACTCAACCTCATAAACTAGGTCAAGAAATGAGGGTTGTTCTCCACTTTTACACACTATTTTAGTTATATCACCAGTCGACATGTGATCTCCAACATATACCATATTTAGTTTCTCTTACTATAAAACACAATAAAAATAGAAGAATACTCCATTTTTTTTATTTCTTATAAAAAGAATTGTTCTTACATCTGAATTTACATTTTACAAAATCAATATACACAATCAGGATGCAAGTTCAATTGAACATTTACCAAAACCCAAAACCCTTCCCCATGTTGTTTTGCTACTTTTCTTCCCAACTTGGTTACAGTGGACATTCAGTGTGTATTTGAATTTCAGTTCATACATATTTTAATGCACATTCAACCCAATCCATGGATCTAGTGTCCTTGAGTTAAGCGATTGTTTAAAGCTTCTCAAACAGAAAACTAAACACACTATTAGCTTGCGGGATTATTATAGGTTCAATGTATTTCATAGAGCAAGTATTTAACTTATCCAATTAGTCATCAAACTATTAGTTATAGCGTGTTTGTTCTTTTATTTAAAATGGTGTTTAAATGCCAATCAAATAAATGTATCATTCACGTTTAGGTTTTTTTTGGAAAATAGGATAATCTTTACTCAAATACTAGTTGTTTGTTGTTGTAACTTGTTTTAGTCAATCAAGTTAATAAAGCCCAGTTAATTGGTTGTTAAAGAAGACATGGCGAATCCAATAATAAAGAGGGCACTCTAGACTCTCTCTCTCTCTCTCTCTCTCTCTCTATATATATATATATATATTATTAAGTACAAATAAATATACTTTTAAAAAAACTCCACATTTTATTGTTATTTTCTCTTTTCTCTATAAATGTTTCATATATTTCTTCGTTTTTTCCATTGATTAACGTCATTTTCTCTTCTTTCATGTCTATTATCCTATCATCACATGATTGTATTTCTTTTTCTTGTCATTTCTTGCATTGCATAAAAAGCTCACATCTTCTTGTTTAGGATTAAAAGAGAAATGTTAAATAAAATTAATAACAATAAGTTAATAAATAATTTTGTATTCCAAAACGTTTATAAGATAAATTTTAAATAAAATTATAATTTTAATGAATTGTTTTTATTAATTTTAAAAAATATATTATTTTAAAATTCACTTTAAACCTATACAAATGTTAGATTGTTCCTGAAATACGAGGTTGTTATGTTGTATGTGTGAATTTTCTTACATGAAAAATCAATTTTTGTCCCTTAGCTCAATTTGTGTGCTAGTGTGACACATTGAAGAGCATGCAAGCCTTCCTTCAAAAGATATACCTTCGCTAGTGCTTGAGAAAGAAAATTGACCAGGTCATGTAAAAGATAAATAAAATTTATTCCATGCCATTAAATTAAAAAAAGAGTACAAGCAGGTTGGGGGAAAGAAATCCATTCCAACTTGACAAGAATAATGATTCCCACATATATTAACAGATGAGCGAAATTTCAATTTTTATGATATTATACTTGGAATGAAATTCAGATTAATAATTTTTTCGTATTAAATAACAACTCTATTTGTTGCACAGAAAAATAAAAATGAAAGGATAAAAAAATAAAATTAAAGAAAAATATAATAAAATAAAAAATTGTTTTTTTATTTTTAAAAATTTACTTTTTTTCTGACCAATTTTCTACATTTTCTTTTCTGTCATCTAAACACAATATATCTCTTAATATAAAGACAGAAATGAAGTTATAAATAGCAATAACTTAATTAACGAGATAACAAATCTTATTGTCAAGAACCAAAAATTATAAAATCTACTATTAGCGGTCATGAAAATATAAGGTTCACAAAAATTGGATGCCTGTTTTATCAAAAAATTAAATAAATTGGGTGCCTGTTGGCTGTTGCCCAAGGAATGCATTTGCTAATCAAACATGTTCGATAATTAATAAACACAAAATGGACCATTAGTTAGTGCATCTAGATCCTTTCTTGCAACCCTTCATTGTTTCCATCATCTCTATCTCTTTTCTCCTTCCTCTCTTTCTTTCCAATTTAACCCCACACTTCCCTTTTCTCTCTCCTTTCCTCTCTTTATTTTTGCTTGCTACAAATGCAGGACATTAAAAAGGATCTAATTTGTTAATGCACCTAGATCCTCTCCTACTACCCCTCCCTCCATCATCTTTATCTCTCTTTTCCTTTCCAACTTCAACCCCACACATCTCTATTCTCTCTCTTCCCCCTCTATTTATTTTTCTTGCTATAGAGGCAGAATGCTATAGATGATCCAATTTGTTAATGCATCTAGATCCTTTCTTGCAATCCCCCCATCCAACCTTCTTCATCCTCTTTATTTCTATCCTCCTTCCTTTCTTTCTTTCCAACTTTAACCCTACACTTCTTTATTCTCTCCCTCTCCTCTCTTTATTTTTGCTTGTTGTAGAAGCAAAATGCTAGAAAGAATTTGTTAATGCATCTAATTCCTCTCTTGTAACCCCTCTCTCTAGTCCTCTCCATTATATTTATCTCTTCCCTGAGGAATATTAGCAACACACTCTTTAACAGACTCCTTCTAACATATACTCTACTATTGGTTAAAATTATTAAAAGCTACAAAATCATATGAGAGACTCACTAAATAAGAAGTAGGACCCATAAAAATTTGTGATTTTTAATAAATTTCAACCAATAGTAAAGAGTGTGTTGCTAACATTTCTCCCTCTTACCATTCCTTTTTTTCTTTCCAACTTTAACTCCACATTTTTCTATTCTTTCTCATCCTATCTCTTTATTTTTGCTTGTTGTTAAGATAGAATGTTGAAGATGATCCAATTTGTTAGTGCATTCAAATCTTCTTTTGCAACCCCTTCCGCTAGCCCTTTTTATCTTCTTTATCTCTCGTCCTTCCACTCTTTCTTTCTAACTTTAACCTTATACTTCTTTATTTCTTTCCTCTCCTCTCTTGATTTTTATCTGTTACAAAGGTAGGACGCATAAGAAGATCCTATTTGTTAGTGCATCTAGATCCTCTCCTACAGTCTCTCCCTCCATCCTTTTTATCTCTCTTCTTCTTCCTATCTTTATTTCCAACTTTAACCCTACACTTCTCTATTCTCTCTTCTCCCCTCTCTATATTTTTTCTTGCTATAGAGTTAGGATGTTGTAGAAGATCCAATTTATTAGTGCATCCACATCCTTTCCTAAAACTTTCCTTCTAATCCTTTCCATTCTCTCTATTTCTCCCTTCTTTCCTTTCTTTCTTTCTAACTTTGATCCTACACTTTTCTATTCCATCTCCTCCTTTCTCTTTATTTTTGCCTAATGCAAAAGTATGACACTAAAGATGATAGAGATAGGATTCAATTTCTTAGTGCATATGAATCCTCTCCTATAGTTAGTCCCTCTCTCCATCCTCTCTACCCCCCTTCCTCCTTCCTATATTTCTTTCAAACTTTAACCCTACACTTCTTTATTCTCTCTCCCTTCTTTTTATTTTTGCTTACTGTAAAGGTAAGAAGTTGAAGAGGATCCAATTTGTTAATGCATTCAAATCCTTTCTTGCAACCTCTCCTTCTAACCCTCTTTATTTCTCTCCTCCTTCCTCTTTTTTTTTTCCAAGTTTTAACCTCACATTTCTTTATTCTCTCTCATATCCTCTCTTTATTTTTTCTTGTTGTAAAGGTAGGAAACTAGATAGGATCCAATTTGTTATTGCATCTAAATCCTTTCTAGTAGACCTTACCTCCAGCCTTCTCCATCCTTTCTATCTTTCTCCTCTTTTTTTTCCAACTTTAATCCCACACTTCTCCATTCTCTCTTTCCATTCTCTTTATTTTTGCCAGCTATGGAGGCAAGACACCAGAGAGGATCCAATTTGTTAATGCATCAAGGTCCTCTCGTGCATTCCCTTCCTCTATCCTTTTTATCTCTTTCTTCCTTCCTATCTTTCTTTCTAACTTTAACTCCACACATTTTTATTCTTTCTCCTGTACTTTATTTATCTTTTCTTGCTACAGAGGCAAGATGCTTGAGAGGAACCAATTTGTTAGTGCATCCAAATCCTCTATTGAAACCCCTCCCTCCAGCCCTTCCCATCCTTTCCTTCTTTCCAAGTTTAATCCCACACTTGTCTATTCTCTCTCCTTTCCTCTCTTTATTTTTGCTTACTATAAAGGCAAGACGCTGAAAAGGATCCAATTTGTTAGAGCATTCAGATCCTTTCCTACAGCCTTGTCTCCATCATATTTACCTTTCTCCTCCTTTTTGTCTAATTTCTAACTTTAATCCTATTCTTCTTTATTTTCTCTCATCTCCTCTCTTTATTTGTCTATTGTAGAGGCAGGATGCTAGAGTTAATCCAATCTGTTAGTGCATTTGGATCCTCTTCTACAACCCTTCCCCTCAACCTTCTTCATCCTCTCTATCTTTCTCTTTTTCCCTCTCTTTTCTTTCTAACTTTAACGCCATCGTTCTCTATTCACTCTTCTCTTCTGTCTTTATTTTTGCCTTCTCCTCCTTTTTTTTTTTTTTCAACTTTATCTCTACACTTCTCTATTCTCTCTCCTTTTCTTCTTTATTTTTGCTTGTTATGGAGGCAAGGCGCTAGAGAGAATCCAATTTATTAGTAAAAACGTAAAAGTTAAGATACTGTTCCATAGTGCGAAAAATTAGTTAAAGTTAAATGATACTCTTTTATAAGCCCAAAAAACACTAAAGAAAATTTAGTGCCACAGAAAGCTGAAAAATGACAATACTCTTTTTTATCCCTTGTCTCTAGCAATTTGCAATTAAGCAAGCAGTGAAATTTTTCATGTCACCCTAGCCATTACTTGTCAAGAATATTCCATTAGAACAATCAAGCCCGAAACCTTGTTCATTTCCTGGAGGGCCTTATATACACTCAGATATCGCTATTATACTCGCGTGAGTTGACACCTCATGCCAAATTACACCATGGCCACTAATGTAAGCAGGAAAAAAGGATAAGAGTTCTCTATTTTGTTTGTTTTGCTAAGACAAGGTTTCATGCATCCCAAAAGAAAGACCAAATTTTTAGAATTATTTGTCCTAGATCCCAGTTACCTCAAAATTCGGGGCTCCATTGTGACACATTTGAGTTGGGATGAGTCATGACTCATAAGTGACAGAACGAAATTGTGAGAAAGATGGAAGGAAGAAATGCTGTCTCTAGTATAATAAGAACTTAAATTTCAGTGTGTATTTGACTAAAAAAACTGCTTCATTTCGTATGAAAGGCAATTCTGTTGCACTTGTAAACTGCGGAAAATAAAGAACAACAATAATAACAGCAATAGCATCATCCTTTTTATTTGTTTTTATAATGTACATGCGGGCGTAAGACAAAAAACAGAGACGGACAATTTAGTGAATGGAACGATAATTTCACCTTTTCTCCCCATAATGGTCACTGTCCCCTAAAATATATCACATCTCCAATCTCAATTATTGATATTGATGTATATTGAACTACAACCAATTCGCAAAGCTTCTATGTTTTTCTCACAAAAGTATATTAACATTTCACAGAACATCAAGTAACAACATTCACAAGAAAATATGATGAACGTAATGGTCTGTCATTTTGAATCCGTACAGCTCCCGATACTATCTCTCATTAAAATGAGAACTCGGGTACTTCAATGTTCATACTAATGCATTTTAAATTTTACAAATTAAGAGTCACTGGCTAGATGAAGAGTCCTAGCAACACATTTTTTTAATACAACTCTTTCAATATACCTTCCATTATTATTATTAATTACAAAATTATGAGTAAAGCTTTTAAATAAAAAATAAGACCCACAAAAAATTTTGTAATGTTTAATAAATTCAATCAATAATAAAGTATGTTCAAAGAAAGTTCTCCTCTGTAAGTTGTAAATGTTGATGATTGTACAAATAACAAATGGCCAAATCCGTGATGCAGTCACAATTTCCCATTCAAAACAACCGCAGAAAGTTGAAAACATGATACCAACAAATTGAAGTTATAGCAAAGCGCAGGTAAAATCAGTAAATCTGTCTATACCATAAATATTTATGGGGGAAGAAGGGGACAGGAATCCAATTACAACCACCTTAAGCTGTGGAAAGAAACATCCACGTCAATTTAATTACATCCCATTTAACTAATGTAGTAAACAGAAGAAGGATATCGATCTTCAATATTATTATTACCTTGAAGAGTTTCTCGCATTCCGCGTACTCCTCTTGATAGACTCAATTCTCTGAAGTCTTATTTGCTCTCTAAACTTAGCAATGAACTCATCAGCCTTCTTATCCACATCTGGTCCTTCATCAGCAATTGTTCCACAAGAACCCCCATCCGTTTTCGAACTTTCTCCACCAACAACAGGTGGACCCTTCCCACTATCGTTCCGAACGATTCTTCCTCCTCCAACATCTTCATCCTCGGTTTCCGTGTCTTCATCATCATCATCAGATTCCACAAGTACCTTGTCAAGAAAGCTTTCTTTCTCTGCTGGCTCTGACACAAGAGGCACGCTTGCTTGCCCCATGAACTTGTCACTTTTAAACGACGTGCGTTGCATGGTTTTCTGATCTTCTTCATCAGATATTTTTCTTACTGGCATATTTCTCTCGCTTGTGAAGCTTCGCTTCAACTCCTTGTCAAAGGAAGGTTCTTCACTGAATGAACCGCCATACCTTTGCTTCCAGGACATTGATTTCTGAAACATCATTGGTGGGGGTGGTGGAGGCGGCGGAGGACAAGACTTGTAAAAGCCCTTCTTCCTCACCAAATCCTCCGCGTTCTTCGCAAGTGATTCTGACGAAAAAGAAGGCAGAGGAGTGAGGTTTGGGGAAGGAGATGAAGAACTTGTTCTGGAAGAAGCACGTGAAGATTGAGACTTCACAGGGCGAGATTCCTCCTTTGAAGGAAGCACCATGTTGGAGGCATCATCAACTTCTTCTTGTTTAGGTTCCATTCTTCCTGATCTAGAACGCCATGGGATGGGAGAAGGAAGCACCACGTTCTCTTTCTTCTTGTCCTCAGCTCTCGGACCTTCAACCTCTGCATTTCTGTTAGAATTGCTTGAAAATCTTTTGGAAGTTGTTGACCTATTCAGAGACTGAACATCAGCATCATCAGCTTCAACTCCTGCATTTCTGTTCGAGTTGCTTGAAAATCTTCTGGAGCTGCTTGTCGTTGACCTGTTCAGAGATTGAACATCAACATCTTCAGCCCCATCAGACAAACGAGACTTCAAACTTCGAACGGGCAGAAGCAAAGGCTTCTCGGCGCTCTGGGAGTCGTCAAAACTATAACGCTTCTTTAACTGTGGAGCGACAACAACCACGGGTTCGCTCCTGCGGTGTTGGCTGCTCCACGTCTGGACTTTGGTTTCGTCGGACTCGACCGGGTTTTCGGCCTCGTCCTCGAAGAAGGAAGACACCTGAAGGAACCTCGAGACGAGAGATTGTGCGGTGTCGAACTTCGTGTTGTGCTCTTTCTCGGTTTCGTCGTTTCGGCGACTGAAGAGCCCGTAGGAGATGGCGACGCCGACGAAGAGGAGGTGGAGGAGTTCCCAGTTTCTGGTGAGCAGCGACTGGTTGATGAATTCGGGAGCTTGCGAGGGGAACAGCGGGAGAATAACGAAGAAGATGAGGACTAGTGTGGCTTTGTACGCGAAGTGGTAATAGAACTTGTTTGGGTCTTGCTGGTTCTGTTCGAGGGGTAATTTCTGTTGCTTGGTGGCGTGGATTGCACCCGCCATTGCGGGAGGAGGCAGAGAATGCTTGATGGGAGAGGTGGAGAAGAAGGGGAAGAGGCTTGGAGGTTGAGGTTAAGGAAAAGCACAAAGAGAAATGGGGTCATGTGGGGGAAGGGAAGAAGAAGAGTGGTGAGGAAATCTCAAGGTTTTGTTGCCTTTGTTCGCTTGGCACCGTGAGAAATTATTAAGTAGTACAGGATTACCAAATGTCTATGGTCCCAATCAATGTATTTGTAATACATATTCAACTTTTATAATTTACGAGAAAAAAATTAATAATACTTATTACATGTTATATACAGATTAATAAGGATTATGATGGTCCAAAATCACCTAATAATTTCTCGTAAAAGACAGAATGTCAAGCGTAGGCTCGCCTTATTCCCTTTGCCGTGTTACCTTTTCGCCCTTCGGTTGTATGACCAAGATGCTTTGCCTGCGACCCTCAGTGAGAGAAGCGATGGGTTTTCTCATGTAATAACGGTTTTTATACAAGTAATTCGTTTTTGTGATTAAACAAATATTTCGTGAGATAGTAAGTGGGATCTATTTTAAGTTCTTAGATAATTTATCATTAATCGGAGCAGAAATTGTCAAAATTTTTAAATTCGATGTGCTACGATAGGACTAGAAGTGAATTAACATCCTTCAGTGTACCATTGGAGAACCTTGGGGGAATACCAAGCTGGTACATGAAAATGTGATGGTGTATTAACTTGATACTTGACATTAGCGAAATTTCAATTATTCTCTCAAATTATAAAACATTAATCAAGTTAGGAGAAATTCTACTATACTCTACAAAATTTAAGAATTCTGGTATATTATTGAAAAACTCACTTTTTCCCTTTTTTTTTCTTTTTTTTGTGTAGGTGTGTTCAAACTCATTCAATGAATGATCTCAAAAGACAACTGTATCAAAATCTTTAGATTTCTCTAAGTACCATAACAACTCTCTGAAGTTAGTCCTTTCACTAGTCTTTGTCATCGGACAAAAAAAGCAATGTTGATGTGGTGAATTAACTACATGAGTGACATCCATGTAACCATCCACACGTTATTTGTGTCATGAGAACAAAATTGACACTTACACTTTGTTTGTTATGGAGGGACAAATTGAGGAGGAAGGAAAAGTTTAAAAGAAAAAAAATAATCATTCATTCGTTTGGTGGCAAGGACTAGAAGAAAGAAGGGGTTTTGCAAGTGAGACTCATTGTGATTTTAGGTTCCGTCCTTTATAGACAAAAAATGAAGGAAAGGTGTGTTTTTTTATTGAATGACAAAAATACTTTATTTATATCACATTTCATTATTTATTTAGAATATTTATGTCATTTTACATATGTATCCTTTTGTTTTCTTTCACTTTTTACAACAATTTCAAAAATCTACACTTATTTGATGCCTTTTTTTTTTTTTTTTTTTTGGAAAATTTTCTTATCTTCAAAGTTTTGCTAGTGTCTTCAATTTTTTCGATTGATTCCTACTTTTAATTTACATTAACATTTTCAGTCTTCTCAAAATCATCATACCTTAAGACTAATTTCGGTTGCATTTTATTGAGTCACCTCCTAGAGCGTGTATCTCTCTGCTCCGACATGATTTTGTTGATATATTTTTTCTCTTAGTGTTAGCTGTTAATAGTTTTGGAGCTTAATCCCTAGATACCAAAAAAAATAAACATCATCCGGTACCTTTCTTAACTGCCCTTTGGTTCTAGAAACCTTTATTTTCTGGGACATGCATGTATCTTATCAATTTTACATCAACAGCAAGAAATACTGAAAGATTGGCACATGGATCTATATGCTCAACTCAGGAGACCTTTAATTGGTTATCAGTAGTATTTTCCCCCAGTGGTGCTACAGATTGATCGAATCAAACTAAACGTAAAGAGATTGAAAGGAAAACAACAGCTTGTGATCAATGCCAAAGTGTACACTGTTCAGGTGATGGTCCATGACTCTAAAGCAGAGTTGGAGGAACATATGCAGACGGTCCATATGCATCGAATCGACTTGCCTATATCTAGTAATAGTTGCAAAACTCATATTGATGACCAACCACTGAGCTTGGGAATTTCAGATAGAGAAAAGGGACAACTTTGGAATAAAAAAATGCAAGGTGTAAATGGTTAGCGTTGGAATTAGTCATGATTCCCCTTTTGTACTCCTACCATGGCTTTCATTGGATGGAGGCTGTTGGATTTATGTGACAAAAGGCAAATTGGAGCAGTGTGTTTACACTTTGGACAAAATTTAGATGACAATCCTTAAGTGTTTTTTGTATTGCCCTCTGATCAACATTGGAATTTTATCTTGACATGATGGTTTTTAATGCAAATTTTTACTACACAAATTAGTGAAGTGAAATTTAAATTCTAATTGAAAAATAATACCAAAAACATAAAAAGAATCACATATAAGTTTTCTCCTTACATTTATGTATTATTTTTGTTTACTAATATCCACTATTTTTGGCTGCTTTTGGATTCTCTTAAAGATTACGCAGTGACTCAAATATGTTCTCTTAAAGGTTACGCAGTGACTCAATATGGATGCAAAAGTAGAAGGAATAATAAGCTGATCTCAGTTAGTGAGTTGTTTAATATACTTTAATCATGCACAAATAGGAAGATAGAAATCTCTTGGCGCGGGAATGTGATGAGTAAGAAAGTTCTAGGCCTTCTAGTACTAGGTCCAATTTTACTTGTCAACGTTAGATGATTCAACAATGGTGACTTATTCTATTAGTGTAACTGTCCACTTTTTCAAAGCTGCCATAACTTGTCATTGCCTTTTAAATATTTCGGGTCATCTTTCTTTTTTTGTGAAAGAGAACAAAGAAAGTTGGGAATGACGATAGAATGTCATATTTCGGGTCACATTATTTAATTATCAATTTTTTTTAATCTAAATACTACTAAATAATAGACTGGGTTTAAGTACCAATGTTAAGACAGCGTGCCCAGGAATCACTGTAGTCTCAAGATATACAAAGGGACTGACTTAATTTCTTGTTCTATAGGAGAAAAGAATAAGGACCGTAGTTGGGGAAAAGTGATCAGTAGTAGCAAAACGACGACGTTGCTTAGTTATAAAGGATGAATGAAGCATCGTTAATTAAAAATAAAAATAAAACAAGACTCAATGAGTTGAGAATTACAAAGTAGATTATATGAGTTTCCCTCGTTTTCTTCCTTGTTTTCTATGGGAGGGTGAAGGAGAGGTGGTGGGAAGAGGAGTACATTTGGATGACTTGTTGGCAACGAATCTGATTCCTACCCATCTGCTCTGCGTTTGAATATTTCTAATTCTGCGAATAGATATGGACTTGAGTTAGATGCTCTTTACCGCGAAACCAAGAAAACTCAACAAGGAATATTAAGTGAAACATATAGATACCAAAACAATTTTTGATAGAAGAAAAGAGAAAACGAGCACAATTCATGTGGCTGCTTGAGTTGCAGTTGTTTTAGCTATTTTTTATTTGGGGTAGGACAACTAGAAAAATAATATAAAATGGGTCACTTTTGAGATTAATTACTGTGTTTGGCAGATAAAAAGGAAATAAAGGTGAATGAAAATAGGTAAGAGAGAAATAGATAGTAAATAAAGTGAAAAAATGAGTTATTTGGTGTAAAGAAACAAGATGAAATAGAGTAAAATAATATTATAAAGTTGTTTGGTTTAGCTGAAAAAAGAGGAAAGAAATAGATTAAAATTAAAAATACTATTTTATCCTTCGTCATATTGTAATCATGTCTGTTTTTTACAAATACTGATAATCATTGTGCAGTGTTTTAATAGTCAATTATTACTGGGCTATAACAGCAGCCCTGAAAATAATCATAGTTGACATTTCGCAGCAATACAAGTAAGTTAATAGTCACTATTGAAGTCAATGTTGGGAGTCATGATTGGCTATCCATAGGGATAGTCAACTATTGCACATGAGATGCAACACTTGTATGGGTGTTTTGGTAAAATTGTTGAGGCTATTCATTTCTGCACTATTTCTCACTATATTTGTGAAGAAATGTGTACCCGTGGGACCCAGTTGCGTTTAAATTTTTTACCTTGTTAGTTTCAACTCTATCAAACAACACAAAATATTTTTCCACCTACCCATTTCCATCCCCTCCTTATTTGCTACCATTCTATGCTACCAACACAATGTAAGTATTGTAAATCATATTTTCCTTAATAAATTTTTAATAAAATTAAATTTCATCATTTTAATCATAAAATAGAAATTTTATTGATAAATTAAGTTTACTAAAATGTTATATAATTTAAAAATTTGTTAATAATACAATTGTCGTTTTGAGAATTTGGTCCCACCTTTTTTTATTGTTAATTTGATCCATCAATATTTTAAGTTGTTAATTTTAGTTTATCCGTTAAATATTGGATGATAAATTAACTGAGAGAATAAAATTGTACAATTAAAATAGTGGGAGATCAAATTCGCAAAATGGGAGGGGGACCAAATTTGCAAAATAACAATAGTGAAAGAATGAAAAATGCAATTAAGATAGTTATTTTAAACTTTTTAAGATTTTCAATATATTTATTTTTTCACTAATATTTTCTTCATAAAATATTAAGAGAAGTTATAACAAAATTTATAAGAAGATATAATATTATTCATTAAATTATCCATTTTCTGTACCTAAATTCACTTCTCCCTTCTCATCCCTTCATTTCTACTCTCTCTAGAGAGCCAACCTTGCATTACGTTTGAAAGATTCAACAACCACATATTGTTAAATTATACTATGTAATGTGAAGAGAGAAGTAGTATGTTGATGATATATAAGTGTGTTTTTAAATTTATATTAGAAAAGTCAAAATCAAAATGAAATACTAGCTAATGTAAATTTTAGGCAAATGCTCATGTTTGATGTCACATTGAGAGATTAATTATAAATTTTAAAATTAATTTTGAATTAAAATAATTTTAAGTAGTTTTTGTGTGTTAGAGTAACAAAACTGTATATTGAGTTTTACTATCAATTTGCTTTGAGAATAAAAACATTCAAACATAATCACTACTTCACTTCAAAATCAATTTTAACTAAATCAATTTTGTAAAATTAATTTCATTTTCCAATTAATTTTGCAAATATTCACCTAAAGATACATTAAGTTGCATCTTTTTGAAAATGGTGAAAACTATTAGTTGTAAAAATGGTAAAACTCTGCTTTTTTGATTGGTAGATACCTTTTCACTATAAGAAATTGGTGAAAAAGCAGCAAATGAAAAGTGACGACTGGGTCATCGTCACAACTGGCTATTGCTAATCCATCGTTTTCTTAAAAAAGACATTTTTTAATTATAAGCAACAGCCAAGTCATCACCATAAAATAATTTATTTTTAAAAAAATATGTTTCAACTATAAGTGACAGCTAGGTTGTCACTAAAGAATACCATTTAAAAAAAATTTTTAATTGAAAGCGACGATCAAGTTGTGGCTCCAAAATAAATTTTTAAAAATATTTTAAATGTGCTCAAGAATAATATTTAAAAAAATATTTTTAATTAAAAGCGACGACCAAGGTGTCACTTATTTTTGAACTTGGGCGCCAAAGCGAATAATTCTACCGCTTCCTCCTACTTATTTCTAAAAAAAAACAACTGAAATGAAGAACTTTTAGCTGTCCCAAACATATTTCACATTTTTTAGGTAGTTAGAGGCAAGCTAAATGTTAAGTAAAGATAATTCTAAGGAGTCTCCCAAAAAAAAAAAGAGATGGATCATGGATGTCTCTTGTGTTACTCATAAGTGTAGATAAGGACCTTTGATAAAGTCATTCAATTTGAATGTTGCACGAAGTACATAAACTAAAAAAAAAGAATGGATACACCTAAGATGTATAAGATTATAAAACAAGTACCAATAAAAAAAAGGATTATAACACAAGTTGTTTAACAAATTTGGAGTCTTACATACTCACTCATGCATGCATCAATGTGCACACACACATATAAGTACTGATAAAAAAAGGATTATAACACAAGTTATTTAACAAATTTAGAGTCTTATATATTCACTCATGCATGCATCAAATATATATATATATATATATATATATATATATATATATAGATAGAGAGAGAGAGAGAGAGAGAGAGAGAGAGGGGGGGGGGATATAGATAGATAGATATTAATCAATCCTTTATATCCAAAACACAACATATACAATAAACGATTTCTCTTTAGATGTTTATACATCTGCATGGCATAGGTTGTGAAATTAGAGCTGCAGTTTCAGTTGCAATCTTATACTAATTAAGGTACTCTTGGATGAGAGCAGATCTAACGTTACTTCAATTCAAATTTTGAATTTCTTCCAAGTATGTAAGAACAGGCATGGAACTATCTTGCTTTGCTTTGCTTATATTCCGTTTCTTTCTCATGCTTCTAAATGGAGCAAAGCTGGCATCAGATATTGACTAGAGCTGTCAAAAATGGTGGCCTGGCCCGCCCCATTTATGTTCAGGCCTATGTTGTTTTTGGCCCAGGCCAGCCTTATGCTGGTCACCGGGCCAATTTGGCCTTAAATTTTTTGCGCACCGATTAACATTATCTATTTTAATTATTATTTTTTTGCCAAAAATTATATAAAATTAAATTATTTAAATCATATTAAATATTTAAAATTAAATTCTACATACTTTCTAATATAAGAGAACATTTTTATTCATATATAATTGACTTAATTACTCAATAGTCTTATTAAAAATATATCTTTAAGCTAAATTTATTTACAAAATGAAGTATTCATGTTAGCCTTTCTTTTCACAAACATGTGTTACCTTTTAATTTTTTTTAAATATATTAATATTTTTTATTATATATATATAAACCGGGGCCAGCCCCGCCCCCCTAAATGGGCTAGGCCAAAATGGCCTGATTTTTTTTTTGGCTGTATTTTTTGAGCTCGGCCCAACCCTTTTTGTGGGCTAAATGGGTCGACCCATCGGGTTGGGCCCATTTTGACAGCTCTAATATTGGCTATCAGAGTTTTTGAATTTTACTTTTAAACAAAATTTTAAATTACACTCACCTTCATCTCTTAAAGTTACCATTTAATTATAGTAATGCTTCTCTTGTAGCCAAAATGTGCTTCTATTTATTTATTTTTGGTGAAAAGAAGTGGTTTAGGTCCCACCAAATACCTTGGTGGTGGTTGTTTAAACCCTTTCCTTTCATTGGGGGGTTTGGGAGTTAGGCCTTTGGGAGTGTCAATGGGGGTACAAATGTATAAGTGGGTAAACCACAATTTTTGTATGTTAGTAGTGTGGCTTTGTGTTTCGGTTAGGGAGCCAATTGACCGCAAAAAATGTAAGAGTAGTAGGCTTTTGGGTTACAAGCTTTGGGTTATTTGTAATAGGAGGGAATGCAGTAACGTTATCCATCCTGCTGTTAAGGGGGGGCTTTTGAACTGGTTGTGTTGTATTTCAACCATGCACCCTTCGTGCCAGGTATGACGATTTCATAATAATATTTTTTTAGTCTATCAAAAAGAAAACGGAGGAAAAGTTACGAAAGATACATCACCCAAAAGGATAAACGACAAAAAACTAGGAATAGACATAAATAAAACATTTATTACAAGATATAGCAAGGTCATGCTTAGCGAGAGCATTTGCCTCTTGGTTAGCTTAGTACAGAATATGGTTCAAACACACAATTTCCAAGCGCTCCATGTAATTTCAAATCTCTTGAACCAGAGGAAAACACGGATGGGAAGATGATCAACCAACCTCTACCAAGAAGTTGAATTGCACTAAGAGAATCAATTTCCACTTGGATCTCGAAAAAACCATGTTGACAAGCTAACTTAAGACCATGTAGAATACCCCATATTTTCGTTTGAATAGCACTACAAGATCCCAAGTTAACAGAATAACTGAGGAGAAAAGGCCCCATACTTATTTCAAAAGACACCTCCACAAGCACTATGTGAAGTGGACGAATTGTGCCCCCCATCGCTATAAATTATATTATAAATTAATTAAATAGTATAAATTAAAATTTCTAATTTTGAGAATGAGTTCTCATTTTCTTCACCCTCTTAATTAGATATTCTTAACATTCTTTTTTCTCCCCCCTTTTTGAAAGGTGCATTTAACACGTTTTCTATATAATTAGTCAAAAAAATATCTTTCACAATCATCTCAAACTATCTTCTTTTATACTTGAATTTATTAATTACTAATTTGTTTCAATTTAAAATAATATTATGTTATAGTTTATAGTATTTATTATAAATTTATAATATAATTTATATATGTACAAATATTATTTATTATGAATTATAATTATATAAGAATAAATATTTATATCGTGCAATGCACGTACTAAAATGTTTGTTTTAAATTAAATATGAGACATTTGATGTATGTGAGCAAGACACTACTCGTGTACAGAATATGAAAAAGACTAAACGGAGACTCAGCCTTCGTGATTACTAAAAGCCTTGCCCTGTTGTATACATGGTATCCTTTCCTACTAATGAAATTACTAACTACTCCGTTGGTGCACTGACGTAAAGTAAGGGACGGTGCGCATGACACTATGCTCACCGCCCCTACTAATTTACGACATTGAAATTGCTAGAAGACAATAAAGAGCAACCACCTCTTTGTAGTTTTTACTATATTGATACCCTGTTTCGATTAGATGAGGATCAAGATCGAACTCGTAAACTTTCACTATTGCTTTACCATGTGATGACCATGACCATAAAGAATGGACAAAACCCAATACTAGAAGACTGTTTGTTTTATGGTTAAAATCCTCAAACTATGGTTCAAGTATAATTTACCAGGAATAAATTTCGGTTCAATTACAAATTTATGCTCTTACACTTAAAAATCTAACACAATTGATCGAGGGTGTTTTTTTCTTTTCTTTTAATGGAAATATCCTTTCTATATAAATTAAAATAATTATTTTAAATGATAGCGTTTTTAAGAGTTTATTTTACAAGAGAAATTAAGATCTATTATACAATAGAGAGCATTTTTATGACTTTTCTTCAATAGTAGTGTTTTTAAGAATTTTTTTAACTTTTTATCCTCTTTCAATTTATTTATTTTCATATTTGTTTTTAAATTGAATCTTAATATTTTTTAAAAGAAATATAATAGTTTAAAATAATCTTGTACATATCACAATATAATTATTTATCATAGATCTAAAATATAATTTATATGTTCAAAAATATTTATTACAAAATTTAATTATAATATAATTTATAATTTAAAATATTTATTTATTATAAATTTTAGTTATATAAAATAAATTTTCTTGTACATTATACAACCTAAAATACTAGTTTACAAAAATGACAATAGAACTTGTTATTGGGTGTTGAAAATGTTAGATAGTACGAGACAAAGTTAAATAAATTTTGTTACACCGTTGTCTCGTCATGATATTTGTCAAATGTTTTTTTATTTTTAATTTATTAATTAGCCAATAAAATTTAAACACGTAAATTCATCACTTATTTTGTACAAATTTCTTGGTACTATTTAGCAATATCCTGGTGTTATCTTCTTACAAACCAATTTAAG